>CM031240.1:532407520-533712609 GCA_018340775.1 Taxus wallichiana var. yunnanensis
AATTCCAAGATCAAATCCAAGAAAGAACAAAAATTCTCCAAATTAAAATTTAGAAAAATCCAAAAAATAATGGAATCCCAATCCCTCCAAATTTGGAGGATAAAAAGAAAAATATCCAACAACAATTAATCCAAAAGGAAGAGGCCTAAGTGTCATCGATTCACTTTCCTTCTAGGTTTCATGTCATCCTTCTCCCAACCCAAGACAATAATTAGAATTTAAGAAAAGTAAGACAAGGATTAAATAAATTAATCAATGTTTCAAAGAACATAATAAATAAAATACTACACAATAAGGAAATACAATTAACTTAAGCTGAGTAATCAACCAAAAATTTAATAACAACTCAAAGGATCAAATTGCAAAAAGTGCTCCAAATCAAATCCACTAAACAGACAACAATAAATAAAAAGGAAGGGGAAAAATTGGGCCCACGTCTAATTATGCCAACCATACGGTAAATATCCAAACAACCCACATTCGAAGCCCTAAAATATGTACACTCATTACACACACATCATTTATGCCCCATATAGTATAACTATAAATATATGTGTGGTGGAAAATCTAGACGATAGGTAACCAAGCCAATAATCTCCAAGATATCAAAGGTTCCAAAAAAATGAGGGTCGAGATTAGATCCTTTTCCAAAATGGATAGGGATATTGTGCAAAATCTCTCTCAAAATAACTTATCACCACAAGAATAGTGATGTTCCACCATCTTTATTTCCATGTATACATTATATCATGCACTAGCCTATTATAGACATTGTCTAATCAAAACAACATGTTGTTCCATATCCTGCAAATGGGATGGTACCAAAACTAGATTTTCCTAAAGCCTATCCCAAATCAATGTATCCTATAGGTTATACCATACAAAGTGCCTCATATGGTGTCATACCAAGCGATATGTGAAAACTATTATTGTATACAAACTCAACCAAGTAAAGGTAATCCTCCCATATGCTTTGTTGATCCATCACATACATCCTCAACATATCCTCCAACACTCAATTCACCCTCTATGTCTAACCATCTATCTATGGGTGATTCACAAAACTCAATTTGAGATGAGTGCCCAATGATATCCGAAAGGTAGTCCACAAATCTGACATATAGACCATGTCCTAATCATAATTAATCATCATTGAGATGCCATGAGTCACACAATGTCATCAAGGTACACTTTAACAATCACTACTACATTATATGTTGTCTTTATGGGGAAGAAGTGGGTGTCTTTGGTAAAATTTTCCATTGTCACAATGATGTAATCATGATGGTAAGAGGACATAGGAATACCAACAATAGAATCCATCGAAACTGTCCCACTTCAACTCCATAATGGCATTGGGATAAATAAGACCATTCGGATAGGAATGCTTAGCCTTTATATGCTTACACTCCAATAAATGGATGAAAAAAGTATTTTTATCCCTATGTAAACCATGCCAAAATTATAAGTGGTAAAGCTTGGCATGTATCTTTTTCACCCTAGGATGACCTGCATATGGAGCTCTATGACCCTTAGATAAAATCAAACTACCTAGATCACTTGTTTTGGTCACATAAATTTACCCCTAGTGCTGAAGAATAACATCTTCCTATAAATAAAAACCAACATACCTACCCATTAAGGATATCTATGATGAAATCCTTTCTCTAGAACCCTCATAACATTTTCCCCTAGTAAGTTCTACAAAATCATATGCCTAAGATCTGACCCAAGGGTCAAGGTGAAAAAATCATGTTACCAGCTACTCAAAGTGTCAACGATGAAATTATCCTTCCACTTGATATACTCGACATCCATATCATACTCATGTAGGAAATCCATCCAACACCACTATCAAGAGTTGAGGGTAGGTTGAATGAAAATGTCTTAAAGGCTTCTATGATTAGTCCTCAAAATAAAATTCTTCCCAAGAAGAAAATGCCTCCAACGGTGCAAGGAATATATTTTGGTATAAGATCAAGATCATGTGTGGGCTAGTTAATCTCATAATCCTAGAGATTTTGGGATTCATAAGTGATGAAACGTAAACCCTAAATAAGAACTACCCCAAGACCCTCTGCAAAAGCATATGTACAAACTAAAAATTATGTGAAAGAATCAAGAACTGCCAAAATAGGTGTATAATTTAGCATTTCCTCGAGCATGTGAAAGACCTACTTGAACCTCTCAGACCAAAAAAAAAAATTCCCTCTTTGCTAAAGATAAATTATCTTATTCACAATTCATGAAAAAACCTGAACGAACCTATGATAATATCTAGATAATCCCATGAAACTTCTAACCACATTGAATGAAGTGGGGGAAGCCAATCCATAATCACCTTAATCTTCAAAGGATCTATAGAGATACTGTAGTGCCCATTTCCCTTTGACACCTTTTGATACTTATTTTGATAATGTTGATTACGTTATGGACATTATTATGCTTTGATTTAGTATGTTGTTAGCTATTTGATCATGGATTATTGTGATCTTGATTAATGATGATGCACGATGATTATTAGAGACACTAATATGTGGATGATGATATACTATTTGACATGGATGTTTTATGGATGTTGTTCGGACATGTGATTTTGGATATTATGAGTAGATCTAGAAAATAGATATTATATGATGATGACATAGTTGTTGATATAAATTATATGTGATAATGTTAAATTGCCTTAATGTTGTTGTGATTCACATACTTAGATGATTTTGTGATTTTATTTTTATCATATTGGATGTTCTGATATGGCCACGAGGCTGAAGGAGGTATTTGTATTTTACAAGTTTAAAATATCACAACAAAACATCGAGGGATCAGAGACCAACCACAATGGAATTCTACGTGAATCCAACAAGGTCACCATGAGAACTTGTTTTATTGTGTTGTGTGTTGTTTTGTTAGGGATTTCCATTGGGGATTTCTTTTATATGTGACCATGAGTTTGTGTATTTTATTAATGTAGTTAAATTTTAATTATTGTTGTATGCATTAGTAATGTGTTCCCTTTCCTTAATTAATTAAAATGTGGTAGATTAATGTGAGAAATCATATGGCTAAAATTTAAATAAATAAGATTGGGATATGGGAGAGTAATAATGGAAGTTGTCAGATGTTTTCATTTAATATGTAAGATTTGTGTAAGTCATATTTTGGAGTATGAAACACTCCACCTCCATGGAAATTCGAATTTTTCCTTGGGGGTTGTTTTAGGAGGCTTATGGGACAAGTAAAACTTGTCCCATACCTCTAAATTTAATTTACCAACCATACTTATGGTTGGAGAGGTGATTTTTGGATTTTATAATGCATTTTTTTAGTCATGTTGCTTTTGTTTTGGATTGTACTCTCTTTCATGTTATTTATTTTGCAGTCCTTTGGGGTGTGGGTTGTTGGAGTGTGCAAGTAAATTGTCATATTTTCACCCACCTATTTATTGTTCTTGGGGAATGAAATTTTGTCTTTTTCTAGAGTTGAGGATGTGTGAGGTGGCATCCTACATGGATCCACATCATCCTCTTCTCTTCCCTCTTCTATATAATTCAAACTCTTTACTTGTTTTCAGTTGTTGAATCAATTTACAACTTCTTTACGGGAACATTTTCTTGTCTTTGGATCTCTTGCTTTTGGAAGGAGCTTGGAGAAATATTTGCATGCTTGGGTTATTGTTGTTTTAGGACTATGCTTTTTGGCATTGAAAGCTTGCTGTTGAAAAAAAATATTCCATGGAGAGGTAGGAGTTTAACATTTCTTTCATGTTGTTATTATCTTGTTGTGTTGTGTGAATATTGAATGTTGTTATGCTTTGTTTGGCTGGTTGGGTAGACTGCCATAGGAATGGTGTAGGAGAAGGCTATGGGGAATCCATGTGGGGGGCATAAGGAATGCCATGGGCATAAAATTTTTTTCGGAGAGAGTTTGGGTTTGGGATCCACCATGGAAAAGAAATAGCTTGCATTTCTTACATTGTGGGGGGCATAAGGAAATCTGTGGGGGGTATAAGAAGGGATTTGTGGGAGGCATAAGGATGTGTGTGTGATGAATTATTTTGGTGGTTTGTTATAGGTAGATGCCCAATTCCCAATTGGGAGGAATAAGTAGCTTCCCCCATAAACCTTGCTCCTTTGACTTGCATGATCAATCCCGAGTTCTGCTTTTAGAATGTCTTCAAATGCAATTGTGAACTACTTTTTGTGTTGAATTGTGTTTTAATTTGAATGTGTATGTTGAAAGGATGTTGTGTGTTGTGAAGCCAGTTGTATTGCCATGGGTTGAATCACACATCGTATTATATTTTAGTTGGGGCTTAGGGGCCAATGATGAAGGAAGAATTCTCCTTTCATTGGATGTCTTGGTTGGATGGAGAGTGTTGCCTTTCCCCCTCTTTTGTTGTGATCAACATGGAGAAAAAAAAACTTGCATGTTACTATTTTGGAGGAAAGGAAAATACAATCTTGACAAGACCTTGTGAAACATACTCATTTGTAATCCTTTCCCACATGATGTGGATGAAATTGTAATGCATAATTGTAAAGAAATGATGTTGTAATTGATTATGAAAGTGTATATTTGAAATGTGAAAGAAATTTACGTCTATTCTATACATTGGAAAGAAATAAATAGAACGTTGTTATTGTCTTCCAACATTGAAATATGTAAAGTATATAATTATAATTAATAAAGAATTGAAATACCTTCTCTCATTTACATTGTTGTGTGGAGTTGGAATATCAAATTGTGATTGGAATCTCTGTTTAATTGCAAAGGAAAGAAAATACATATGAAGGAAGTATATTGCTTGTTTCTTTTGGAAATATATGAAATTGGAAATCAGAATTTACCATTTAGATTTGAAATTATTTGTTTACAAACAACTAAATGTATTAGACCAGAACAGAAATAAAATATCACACTTAAATGATAAATTGGATATAATTTTTTTTGCTAGAAATGAATCTCTACCGCAAATTTTAAAACTCGCCAAATTTAAGAAAAATGCATAGTTCAGACCTACACACATTAATCAACTTGTAAATGTTAAAAATTAGTATGCTGTATCACCAATGAACTCAAATTGACAAAGAAAACTTAAGAAAACAATTTTAACATTGCAAAATCGAACTCAATTCCCTTCCTCATCGTTTTCTGTCAATTGTTGGACAAAATTCAAATTGGATTAGATTGAACAAATTTACTACCCTACAACATTATAAATCCTCCCTAGAATAACCCTTCATGTATGTTTGGCATGTTGAGTGAAGGAGGAGGTCCAATTTAATCAAATTTAAAAGTTGGAAATTACCAGTTTGCTAATTAAAAGCCTCCAGATCATTTTTGTAAAATTTACCCCTTAAACTTTATCAAAATGTAAAATTTATGATTTCTATGAAAAGAGGGCATCGAGATATTTCTATAAAGTCCTTGTTTGCCAAAAACCAAGCTTTCTAGCTCAAGTTATGGCCCTTTGAATTTTTCCTACCTTGGTGGGAAAATTTGGGAAAATTTTCCCTGAGCAGCCCACGGCCCAAAAATTTCCCGTTGAAAAATCCTTAGAAAAATTTTGAAAATTTTTGTTTGGGAAATTTTTTTAATATTTTCCTCCACTGGCCTGTAGGCAATCAGAGGTTTTCATATGTCTTCATAGGGCAGCGGTGGAGGCACGACATTATTTTTTCCCTTAGGCCTTTTTAAAGTTTTGGGAAAATTTCACCTTTTTTCCCGCCGGCTGCGGCTATCACAAAGCTACCACATGGCAAAGATGGAGTGACAGCGGGGTGGGGACCCTCGCCACTCTTCCTTTTTAATTTTTTTTCTTTGGGAAAATTGTGATTAATTTTTCACTGCCCCGCACCCCCACCCTTGCCTCAGTGTTGTTCCCCACGTACACGCGAGACACTGCACATGCCTTCTTCCCTCTGTCTCCCCCACGGTGAGACTTCCCTAAAATTTCCCACTATCGTACTCCCTTCACCTTTCCTCTTTACATTTTTGGGTGAGTGCCATGTGTCCCTGGTGGACCCATGGGCACGTGGGTGCCAAGTGGATTCTCCCCTCCCTTTCGTGAAATTTGCCAAGTCTCCCCACCGCTCCACCGTCTTTCTCCATTTTCCCCAACGATGACTTAGAGGCCACCACGTTCCCTTGGAGGACCTACAGAGGTGTGGAAGAATATTTGACTTTGCACCCATGTGGAAATAAATTGCAAATTCCACCCCGTGACCCGCCAACCCGAAAATGTGTCTTTACCTCCTCTTGACACGTGTCCCCTTGGGGAAAATTTGACCCTTGAATTCCGCTTGTCCATATCTTGAGTTTCTGAAGGAGTTAGGAGGAGATCTTTATATCATTGGAAAGGTGAGAAAATTTCCTATTCAATGAGAATGATTTAGGGAAATTTTGGAAGATTTAAGTGTGATAAAAATAAAGTTAAAACCACGAGCTGTTAGGGAGTGGGTATGGTGATAATTTACCCCGAATCTAACTTGAAAAATTCTAACCCTTAAATTTGGACCATATGACCTCTGATAATTGATAATAAATGAAAATTATGCTCTAGTAATTTTAGACTTGTTTAGGAACCTGCTAGTGACAACTGTTGTCTTATAACCTGGTTGTAGACACTTCTAATAAAAAAAATTATTCCATAATTTTCCTAACTAACCCTAGGTTGTTTCTTGGGTCTCAAGTGGGTTGTTTTAACACCATCACACTTGGTATCGATTAGTGGTTAAAAATATTGGACCATTGGGCACACTAGAAAACTTGAGACATGGAACTCAAACCTAGCACATTTTTTTTAATCCAAGACAAATTAATTTAGAAATTGTATATTGTAGTAAACACAGAGAATTGAATAAAACTTAGAAAGAACTAACTCTCACTTTGGTTTGTGGAGGAGGTGCAGATGGAGTGAGAGAAAATTCACGAGACTCATACTCAACACCACCACCACCACTAGATCACGGTGTATTAGCTATCCTACCCCGATCTTGCAGGACCCTTGAGATTTCAATGCCACTCTACATAAAGGATTAGGAGGATGACATGCAATTAGTCATGACAAAGCCCCTTCCATTGAGGGTCAGGTATCTCCTTGACCCAGTAAGGAGCATAGAGGAGAGAAATCCTAGGTGGAGTCATCTAGAGTAGGTCACCACCTAGGGATAGGGTGACAAAGTTCCAGAGCATCGAGAGAGGTCTCGAGCCTTAGTGAGGGATGAGCGTGTCAAGAGACCTAGAGGTCATCGGACCATAACTATAGATCACATCAGGGAGATCCTAAAGCTTCAGCCCTCACATTACTTAGGTGATATGGGTGGATTTCAAGTAGAATCTTGGTTAGTGAGCTTGAGTGGTTGCTTTAAGCTTTATCCTTGTTTTAGCAACACGAAATCTTGTGTTGTGATCCATCTACCGAGCGATGGAGTAGTCCAGTATGGTGGAGGACAGGGAGAAAAAGCTCCATGTAGATTCAGAGATAGTGACTTGGGAGATTTTTGAGGAGAGATTCAGGAGTAGGTATTTGTCATGGAGGTTCATACAGTAGAGGATCGATGAGTTCCATGACCTCCGATAGGCATCTCTTTCTGTAGCAGAGTATGAGAGTAGATTTCTGGATCTACTCTAGTATGTAGAGTATATGCAGGATGAGTAGGTGTGGATTCACATGTTCATTCGGGGCCTAAATTTAGATATTAGAGGTGTAGTGTGGATCCACTGCCCATAGACATTAGTTGAGGATGTTGAGAAGGCCTATATTATAGAGGAGACTCGGAAAATACTTGAGCAAGCTAGAGACCGAGTCGGGAGCTGCATATAGTAGATGATGGATGGTAGATTCGGGAGGTCGGTACCCCTTCCTTGTGGTGGCTAGGGTACAAAATAGTCATCCTTTAGGCCACAATAGTAGTAGCAGTAGTCTCGCCCACCTCATAGACCTCCACAGAGATTTGATGCATAGAGAGGTCTGAGTAAGGGGCCTCCTCCTAGGGGTCCCATCAGGAGACATGGTGGACCTAGAGCTCAATCAGTAGGAGCTTGCTAGTAAAAACCTTAGTAGACCATAGCTAGATCATCAGGATCCACACCATAGGATTCTAGGGCACCTACTAGAGGTGCTACTCATTGGGGAGGATCAGGAGGATGTTTTGGTTGTGGAGTTATTAGACACTTATGGAGAGATTCCCCACGTAACTGAATAACTAGGGTAAGACTCGATTTCAGAATTGACTATTGGTGATATGGGACGTAGCCATAGGATTTATGTAGTGGTTGAGAACCACCAGGTAGAGCATCAAAGCATAGTCATTGAGACCACATGTAGCATTGGTGGTATTCCTACCTCTATATTGTTTGATTCTAGTTCTTCTGATTCTTTCATTGCACCATCTTTAGTAGAGTTATGCAGATAGTGGCGATTAGGCGGGGTCCTAGTTGGGATGTCGAGATGGCTTCTAGAGCCAAGATCTCTATAAAATCCTTAGTCAAGGAGTGTGTAGTGGATTTGGGACCTTTCACCACTGCCTCATATCTCTCGTATCCTTCCTTTGGGCTCGTATGGAGTCATTTTGGGTATGGATTGGTTATCTACACATGGCCAAGATGGATTTTTATCACAAGACTATATCTTGTGTAGATGATTTGGGAGATGAGTAAGTCATTTTAGGGGTCGGAGACCTATTTCTATTCATACCATCTCCGTGATGTAGCTTAAGCGGTGTGTGCGATGGGGTTGTCATATGTATGCTTTGTCACGGTCACATGTAATAGATCTCGAGGATGGGTCTAGTGGACCATTGCTAGATGATCATCCCATTTTGAGAGATTTTTCAAATGTCTTTCTAGGGGAGTTACTAGGGTTACGATCCCCATGTGAGATTGATTTTCATATAGATCTAGTTCCTGGAGCAGAGCCTATCTCATCAACACCTTATCGGATGACTACCCCGAGCTCGTGAGCTCAAGTTATAGCTTGAGGGCCTTTTGGAGAAAGGCCTTATCCATCCTAGTGTATCCCCTTTAGGTGTACTAGTGATCTTTGTGAAGAAGAAGGATGGATCATTGCGGTTGTGTATTGATTACCTCTAGCTGAATAAGCTAATGATCAATAATTGTTATCCTCTTCCTTGTATTGATGACTTGTTTGATCGGATGAAGGGAGCCATAGTTTTCTCTAAGATTGATCTTAAGTCCGAGTACCATCACCGAGGATTTTGGAGGTGGACATTCATAAGACTCGCCTTCCACATGAGATATGGGAACTATGAGTTCACAAAGGTGGTGCCTTTTGGTTTGACTAATGCCCCCATAGTGTTCATGAGTTTGATGAATAGTGTTTAGGACCTTCTCGAGACCACTTCATGCTTATCTTCCTAGATGACATTTTGATATACTCACATACGCGTGAGGAGCACAAGGGGCACCTTCACCGAGTTCGACTTTGTCTTCATGAGCGTAGAAAATTTATGGGAACGTGGAGAAGTGTGCTTTCTTTTAGACATAGGTACAAGACTTGGGACATATCATTTCTCAGAAGGTATTTTCGACACTAAAATTTTCCTCCGTAATTTCTATTTCATTAATGTATGTATTAGGAATGGGATGTTGTTAAGTAGAATTAGTAGTAGCGTCTGATAGAAGATAATGGCGCCGTCATTACGGTGCCGCCAATAATGTGGAGTACTGTAGAAGTCAAAAGTACAATAGGAATGTTGTAAAAAGTAAATATTTGTCGTCAGTGGTCCGGTCATGTTAAAATGTCAAAGTTTGGGTAATTAGAGAAGTAGGGTCTACATGATTAGGAATTAGAAATATTATATTGGTAATAAAGACAAGGAGTGAGGTCATAAATATTTTGTGTATTTTATTTGTAGAAAGTCTAAAAATGTGGAACCCATGTAAAATGATAAGGTTTATTTTATCTTAACAGATAAGCTTACATGTAAAGATAAGAGTTAAGGTATGGAATATGATTCGTCAGAGTGGATTTCTTATCCTATCTTAGAGATAAGATGGATAAGCCTAGAAGTTCTATAAATAGAGAGGCCACCCCCCTCATTTAGCATAGAAAGAAGTAGTGGAAAATATTGTAGGAAGTGTGCGAAGGAAGCCATCAGTTTAAAGGTGTGTTGAAGAAGCCATTAAGAGGTGTAATTGTAAAGTTTCTCCCATAGTCTTGGTGAAAGGCAAGTGAAGTCAATAACACTTGAAGTACCTCATGGGTGAGATTGTAAAAGTTTCATGTTAATATTATAATTTATTTTGATATTTCGGATTTGTCATCATTCTGTCTTATCATAGTCGATGGTATTATTGTGTTATGTTGTTGTTTTGTTTCATTACATCCACCAAACTAAAGGCTGTGCATTAGTAAATAATCATGGCATGAGGAGTTCCTGTGAAGAATTATCATAGTGCCGATTGGTGTTGACATTTTGGTTCCATTCTGGGACCATTCCTCGTTGGTGGATTTTCTTGAGAGATATTCCCACTTGGTCAAAAATCAATTAGAGGGTAACCTTGTTTTTACTATGCATAGTAGTTACCATGGTAAAGTCATTTTTGCTAGAATAGTATTTACCGCAAAGAAAGTCACTTTTTACCGTGAATAGTATTTACCGCAGTAACTTCACTTTTTACCGTGAATAGTGTTTACCACAGTAAAGTCAGTTTTTACCGCAGTAAGTCAAGTTTTACCATAGTTTACCATGGTCATTTCTATTTTACTGTAGAAAGGTGTAAAGTCACTTTCTAGTATAGTGATTCTAATTATTTGTGCACATAAGTATTGTTGATTATACTTGTGGGTTGGTATTTTACATGGTTACTTTTGAAAATGGGAAAGATTCCTGTTTTTTCAGCTCAATCTAATGAAGATGCTTCTTCTTTCATTCAAGAGTTTAAACGATCTTGTATTTGTAATGGCCTTATAAGAAGGGAACAATGGACTGAATTTTTTCCTACCTTTTTGGATGGTTCAACACTTAGATGGTTTGAAACACTAGGTGATAATGTGAAAAATTCATGGGATTTATTAACTGAAAGTTTTCTTGAAGAATTTGGTGAACAACAAAAATATGTAGATCTCATGATCGAGATCACAAAGCTATCCCAAGGAGAGAAGGAGAAGATAAGGGATTATCATGCTCGTGTTCTAGAGCTAAGGGGAAGCTCAATGCCCGATTTGGAAGGAAGGACTAGCGGATGGGTTGATGAATGGCGTGGATAATCTCCTCTGTAAGTACTTCATTCTTGGGATGAAGCCAGAGATCAGACAATGAGTGAAGTATGACCGCCTAACTACCATTGAACAAGCAAAGGAGATTGCAAGAAGGCAAGAAGAAAGCATGGAAGAGGAGCCCAAAGAAATTGTTACTAAAGTAGAGCCTACACCAAAGACCTTTGGTCCGTAATCCACAACCACTCCCGTGAGCACAAATATTTCTCCTAGTACATCTACTGAGTATGAAGATCTGCTCAAAAAGATGGGTCAGTTAACTATTAATCTTCTTCAAGGAAAGGAATTTAGTTCTCAAGGAGGAGATAGAGGTCCAAAAAGAAATATTTCTGAAGTTGTATGTTATGGTTGTTATAAAAAGGGTCATTATAAGTATAATTTTCCAGATAGAGCTTCTACATCTAGTAAAGGAGATAATGATAAAGGAAAAGCACCTATGAATTCTTTTGATGTAGTAGATAAGAGCAGAAATAATGAAGTAGATGTGTTTGTAACAAAAAGAAAGAAAGAAAAAGATAATCAAGATGGAAATGATCCTAAGAAGATGAAAGAAGAAACTAGTAAGAAACATAGGAGAAGAAAGTTGGGTGTGCAGGATTTTCTGATTTCATAGGGGCAAGGACCATACTCCATCTTGGAAGATCTGTCCAAAAGGCTTGCAAATATTACATATGGTCAACTCTTGGCTATGTCTTCTGAGAAGAAGTGGGAGTTGCGAGGTGGACTCAATGCTCGAAGAAGGAAGGAGGTTGAGGTCCCTATTTTGGAGGCAGAGGCAGATCCCTATGCTCCACAAGCTGAGGTATTATGTAATGGTATTTCAATTCATGATGTCTTAGTTGATGGAGGTGCTGCGAGCTTAATGTAATGACTGAGTCTCAGTAATGAATATGTTGGGTTTAAAATTGATCGCCCTTCAACACTTATGTTAATGTCATTAAATAAGGGAAAAACTAAACCGAAGGTGTAGTTTCAAATGTGGCAATATCTCATTATGGGTGTTGTATGTGTGGTAGACTTTCGTGTGATGAAAAATGGTATGCATTACGTACCCAATGCTGCTAGGAAAACCATGGCTAAGGAGAGTTCATGCAAGAAACTACTTTGGAATGGAGGTTTCATGACACTTGGACGTGGTAGAGAGATGGTGAAGATAAATGTGATCCTCGACATCATAAAGCGTAACTCCGTGGGATTCAATTGATGAAACCGATGATTGGACATCCTCTCGATTACTATAGTACCAAAGAAGTGGACACCGAAGATGAAGAAAGTGAGGTTGATGTTTCATCATGGATATCCTTCCAATCACACCAACTCATGACCCCATAAAATTATCTCAAGAAGAATTTGATGATCGTCTCCAACAAATAAAGATTGGTGATGCTTTGTGATGGAGAGTGAGAAGGAATCCTACCTCCACTCTTTCAAGGTACATACACCAATTCACTTTTGATTACAAGGAACTCCGTATTGAGCTGGTAAATGGTGCTAAGCCCATAAAGCAAATTCCATATAGAATGAATCCTAATTTTTCCAAGACCGTAAAAGAAGAAATAGATAAGTTGCTTAATGCAGGATTCATATTTGTCTTTGTGGAGAATTCGAATGGGTTTCTCCATTGTGATCTAAATAAAAAAGGGAAGCTACGCATTTTTGTTGATTACAGAAGCTTAATAAGGCAACAAAGAAGGATCATTACCCTCTTCCATTTTCGATTAGATCTTGGAAAAAGTAGGCGCTAGGAGTGCTATAGTTTTGTTGATGGATATAGCGGCTACAACCAAGTTCGTATTGCAGAGAAAGATCAGCTGAAGACCACGTTCACCACTTCTTGGGGAACGTTTGCTTATAGAGTTATGCCTTTTGGGTTGTGTAATGCTCCAGCAACATTCCAACGTTTGATGAATAGGGTGTTCGAACCCTACATTGGGACCTTCATCAGAGTATTTCTGGATGATTTTTGCATCTATGGGAGCAAGTTGGACCACCTGCACCAAATGGAGACAACATTTCAAAGGTTAGATGAAGCACAAGCCTCACTAAACCCTACAAAGTGTGTCTTTGGATGTTCTAAAGGCGTTTTGTTAGGGCATGTTGTATCCAGAGATGGTATTGGTACTGATCCTGATAAAGTTTCAAAAATCAAAGATTTACCATTTCCTCTTAATAGAAGTAAGTTGAGATCATTTTTAGGCCATGTGGGTTACTATAGAAGGTTCATCAAGAATTTCTCAAAGATTGCATAGCCACTAACCCAGTTCTTGAAGAAGGATGTTACTTATGAACCAGGAAATAAGTTGCATGAAGCTTTTAGACAATTGAAGGAAGCCCTGGTGTCTTCCCCTATTTTGAAGAATCCAGATTGGAGCAAGCCATTCATTGTGTACACTGATGCCTCAGATGCAACATTGTGGGCATATAGGGCAACATCAAAGTTAGCAACAGGATACTCCCCATTTCAGTTGGCCTATGGCATTGATCCAGTTCTTCCTATTGAGTTTGATATTCCCACTGTGAGAGTTATGAAAAATGAAAGGATGGATGAAAGTGATTCAGTAAAAGAAAGGTTGGTACATCTTCATTTGCTGGAGGAAATGAGAGAAATAGCAAAGGATACAAGCCATAAGAAGAAAATGAAGCAGAAGGAATACTTTGATCAAAAGATGCGGTGGTCTCCATTTCATGTGAATGACTTGGTTCTAGTATATGATTCCAGATACAAAAAAAGAAGACAGAGAAAATTTCTTCCAAAATGGATGGGGCCCTACAAAATAGCAGCTATGCATGAAAATGGTACATACCGACTGGAGGAATTGGATGGCACTCCCATTACGAAATGGGTCAACCACGACAAGTTGAATATTTTCCAAGCACTAGAATAGTCTACTCAGGACGGAGTAGAAGCTAGGAAGGGGGAAGATGTCGACACTAAAATTTTCCTCCGTAATTTCTATTTCATTAATGTATGTATTAGGAATAGGATGTTGTTAAGTAGAATTAGTAGTAGCGTCTGATAGAAGATAACGGCACCGTCAGTATGGTGTCGCCAATAATGTGGAGTATGGTAACAAAAAGTACAATAGGAATGTTGTAAAAGTAAATATTTGTCGTAAGTGGTCCAGTAATGTTAAAATGTCAAAGTTTGGGTAATCATAGAAGTAGGGTCTACATGATTAGGAATTAGAAATATTATATTGGTAATAAAGACAAGGAGTGAGGTCATAAATATTTTGTGTATTTTATTTGTAGAAAGTCTAAAAATGTGGAACCCATGTAAAATGATAAGGTTTATCTTATCTTAATAGATAAGCTTACATGTACAGATAAGAGTTAAGGTATGGAATATGATTCGTCAGAGTGGATTTCTTATCCTATCTTAGAGATAAGATGGATAAGCCTAGAAGTTCTATAAATAGAGAGGCCACCCCCTCATTTAGCATAGAAAGAAGTAGTGGAAAATATTGTAGGAAGTGTGCGAAGGAAGCCATCAGTTTAAAGGTGTGTTGAAGAAGCCATTAAAAGGTGTAATTGTAAAGTTTATCCCATAGTCTTGGTGAAAGGCAAGTGAAGTCAATAATACTTGAAGTACCTCATGGGTGAGATTATAACATTTCATGTTAATATTATAATTTATTTTGATATTTCAGATTTGTCATCATTTTGTCTTATCATAGTCGATGGTATTCTTGTGTTATGTTGTTGTTTTGTTTCAGATTACATCCACCAAACTAAAGGTCATGTGCATTAGTAAATAATCATAGCACGACGAGGAGTTCCCAGAAAGAATTATCATAGTGCCGGATTGGTGTTGATAGTATCACGTCGATCCTTCCAATATTAGAGCTATTATGGATTGGCCAACACCCACTACATGGTGACTAAGGTGCACAACTTCATGGGTTTAGTAGGGCACTACAGAGATTTGTTCAAGAAATCTCTTAAATTGTGCACCCTATCACTTCCCTTTAGAGGAAAGGGAAGAAGTTTGTTTGGTTAGAAAAATGCGAGTAGAACTTTAGGAAACTCAAGGAGTGCCTCACTACAAAGCACCTATTTTTACAAAGCCGGATCCAAAGGGTGAGTTATTTGTTTTCACGAGATGCTTTGTTGGTAGGTCTTGGGGGTGTGTTGATGCAGGAGGGTAGAGTATTGGCTTTTGAGTCTCTCAAACTCAAGGATCATGAGGTTAATTATCTAACTCATGATCTTGAGCTTACGGTAGTTGTGTATACTTTGGTTTGATGGAGACACTTTCTTCTTGGTTGGACATTCACCCTTAGGATAAATCAATCGAGTCTTCGCACCTCTTCACACAACCCAATCTCAACACTCGTCGCAAGATTGGATGGAGTTGCTTTAAGAGTATGGCATGGAGAGAGAGCATGTGAAGGGGAAGGAGAATGTGGTAGTAGATGATCTCAGTAGATGGAGACATGTGGCTATGGCCACTTCAATGAGCACATATTTGCGGAGAAGGATTCTTTAGCAACTTCCTCTTGACAACTTCTACATTGTAGTTCGAGAAGAGATCGAGTCACAGAGACCCCTCGAGAGTAAGTTTGATTATTTTTCATTATAGAAAGATGGTATTCTCAGGAAAAGAGGTTGGATATATGTTCCTAGAGATGAGGGCTTGAGGTAGGACATCTTGGTAGAGGCACACCGTGCACCCTATTCAGCCCATCCTAGGGTGAATAAGATGCATGCCACCTTACAAAAGTTGTATCATTGGAGAGGAATTCATCGAGATGTGGCCTAGTTTTTGTCATGATGTTTGGAGTGCCAGAGAGTTAAGGTCAAGCAACAGCATCCAACAGGCCTTCTTTATCCTCATGCTATACCAGAATGGAAGTGGGACACCATTTCCATGGATTTCATTGTTGGGATACTGACGTCGAGATATCACCACAATGTCATTATGGTAATGTGATTGATAAATTGAAAAATGTGGCTCAATTTTCTCTGGTGAAGACCACTTACACAACTAGAGTAGTGGCATGAGTATATTTGGATGAGATTTTCATGTTACATGGGATTCCATGGAAGATCATTTGTGACCACAATCCTCTTGTACACTTCATATTTCTGGACTACCATGTAGTATGTCCTCGGGATGAAAATCAACTTCAGCACAACATATCACCCTAAGATAGATGGACAGATTGAGTGGGTGAATCAAATTTTAGAGGACATGCTTAGGATGTATGTGATGGATCAGTAGTATAAATGGGAGGAGTACCTGTACTTAGTGGAGTTTTCCTACAATAATAGTTTCCAGAGTTCTATAGGCATGTCTCCTTTTCAGGATTTTTATGGTAGAGAGTGCAGGGCACCTCTTAGCTGGGATAGGTTAGAGGATAGAGTATCTCTTGGACTAGCTCTTCTACAGGACATGGAGCAACAGGTGGTGTTGATCAGATATATATTTTAGTAGGCATAGGACAAGCAAAAGAAGTATGTGGATCAACATAGGATTGATCACGGTTTCGATGTGGGCATGAAGGTGTTCCTTCATGTTAGACTACACATGAGCCCTATCCATTATAGAAAAGGTTCTAAGTTATCTCCTAGATTCATTGGTCCTTTTTAGATCTTAGAGTGTATCATCCCTTTGGCCTACCATCTAGTGTTTCCACACGGTTTGTCTCACATACATGATTTTTTTCATGTTTTAGTTATAAGGATATATATTGTAGACCCTTCTCACGTGTTGGATTAGACATCATTACAGGTGTAGGATTAGGGGTAGGTGATGGTGGATCCCATTCACATCCTAAATTATAGGACCCCGGGCCTTCGAGGCGAGAGATTGATCGTGTTTGGGTGCACTTTGGGATAGATATGATGAGATGGAAGCTACATGGGAGGATGCTACTTCATTACGAGTTCGGTTTCCATCCGGTGACTTCCGTAAGGAAGTCGAGTCTAAGGGAGGGGATGTAGTTCCCACTTCCATTTGACACCTTTTGATACTTATTCGATCGTTGATTATGTTATGGACATTATTATGCTTTGATTTAGTATGATGTTAGCTATTTGATCATGGATTATTGTGATCTTGATTTGGTTATGATGCACGATGATTATTAGAGACACTCATATGTGGACGATGATATACTATTTGACATGGATGTTTTATGGATGTTTTTCGGACATGTGATTTTGGATATTATGAGTAGATCTAGAAAATAGATATTATATGATGATGACATAGTTGTTGATATAAATTGTATGTGATAATGGTAAATTTCCTTAATGTGGTTGTGATTCACATACTTAGATGATTTTGTGATTTTATTTGGATCATATTGGATGTTCTAATATGGCCATGAGGTCAAATGAGGTATTTGTATTTTACAAGTTAAAAATATCACAACAAAACATCGGGGGATTAGAGACCAACCACAATGGAATTCTAGGTGAATTCAACAAGGTCACCATGGCAACTTGTTTTATTGTGTTGTGTGTTGTTTTGTTAGGGATTCCCATGGGGGATTTCCTTTATATCTGACCATGGGTTTGTGTATTTTATTACTTGTAGTTAAATTTTAATCATTGTTATATGTATTAGTAATGTGTTTCCTTTCCTTAATTAATTAAAATGTGGTAGATTAATGTGAGAAATCATATGGTTAAAATTTAAATAAATAATATTGGGATATAGGAAAGTAATAATGGAAGTTTTTGGTTATTTGCATTTAATATGTAAGAGTTGTGTAAGTTAGATTTTGGAGTATGAAACACTCCACCTCCATGGAAATTCGAATTTGTCCTTGGGTGTTGTTTTAGGGGGCTTGTGGGACAAGTAAAACTTGTCCCATACATCTAAATTTAATTTACCAACCATACTTATGGTTGGAGAGGTGATTTTATAATGCATTTTGTTAATCATGTTTCTTGTTTTGGATTGCACTCTCTTTCATGTTATTTATTTTGCAGTCCTTTGGGGTGTGGGCTTTTGGAGTGTGCAAGTAAACTATCATATTTTTATCCACCTCTTTATTGTGCTTGGGGAATGAAATTCTGTCTTTTGTGTTTGGATTTGAGGATGTGTGAGGTGGCATCCTCCATAGATCCACATAATCCTCTTCTCTTCCCTCTTCTATATAATTCAAACTCTTTACTTGTTTTGGGTTGTTGAATCATTTTGAAACTTCTTTGGGGGTGCATTTTCTTATGTTTGAGGTCTTGCTTTTGGAAGGAGATTGGAGAAAGATTTGCATGCTTAGGAGATTGCTATTTTAGGAATGTGTTTTGTGGCATTGAAATCTTGTTGTTGAAAAATAAAATTACCATGGAGAGGTAGGAGTTTAACCTTTCTTTCATGTTGTTTTTTTCTTCTTGTGTTTTGTTAATGGTGAATGTTGTTATGCTTTGTTTGGCTAGTTGGGTTGAATATCATACGAATGGTGTAGGAGAAGGCTATAGGGAATCCATGTGGGGGGCATAAGGGAATTCCATTGGCATCGGAATTTTTTGGAGGGAGTTTGGGTTTGGGATCCACCATGGAAAATAAATATCTTACATTTCTTACTTTGTGGGGGGCATAAGGATGTGTGTGATGAATTATTTTGGTAGTTTGTTATAGGTGGGTGCCCAATTCCCAATTGGGAGGCATAAGTAGCTTCCCCCATATACTTTTCTCCTTTGGCTTGCATGATCAAGCCTAATTTCTATTTTGGAATGTCTTCAAATGCAGTTGTGAACTACTTTTTGTGTTGAATTATGTTTTAATTTGAATGTGTATGTTGAATGAATGTTGTGTGTTGTGGAAGCTAGTTGTGTTTCCATGGGTTGAATCACACCTTGTATTTTATTTATGTTGGGGCTCGAGGGCCAATGATGAAGGAAGGATTCTCCTTTCATTGGATGTCTTGGTTTGGTGGAGAGCATTACCTTTCCCCCTCTTTTGTTGTGATCAACTTGGAGAAAAATGAAACTTGCATGTTGCTATTCTGGAGCAAAGGAAAATATAGTCTTGACAGTCCCTTGTGAAACATACTCATTTGTAATCCTTTCCCACATGATGTGGATAAAATTTTAATGTATAATTGTAAAAAAATTATGTAATTGATTATGAAAGTGTATATTTGAAATGTGAAAGACATTTACGTCTGTTTTGTACATTGGAAATAAATAAATAGAACATTGTTATTGTCTTCCAACATTGAAATATGTAAAGTATATAATTTGAATTAATAAAGAATTGAAATACCTTCTCTCATTTGCATTGTTGTGTGGAGTTGGAATATCAAATTTTGATTGGAATCTCTCTTTAATGGTAAAGGAAAGAAAATACGTATGAAGGAAGTTTATTGCTTGTTTCTTTTAGAAATATATAAAATTGGAAATTAGAATTTACCATTTAGCTTTGAAATTATTTGTTTACAAACAACTAAATGTATTAGACTAGAGTAGAAATAAAATATCACACTTAAATGATAAATTGGATATACAAAATTTTCCTAGAAATGAATCTCTGCTGCAAATTTAAAACTGGAAAATTTAAGAAAAAATGCACAGTTCGAACCTGCACACATTAATCAACTTGGAATTTTTAAAATTTAGTATGTTGTATCACCAATGAACTCAAATTGACAAAGAAAACTTAAGAAAACAATTTTATAATTTAAAAATCGAACCCAATTCCCTTCCTCAGTCGTTTTAAGTCATCAATTGTTGGAAAAAATTCAAATTGGATTAGATTGAACAAATTTAATACCCTAAAACATTATAAATCCTCCCTAGAACAATCCTCCATGTCTTTTTGGCATGTTGAGTGAAGGATGAGGTCCAATTTAATAAAATTTAGAAGTTAAAAATTACTAGTTTGCTAATTAGAATCTTGTAGATCTTTTTTGTAAAATTAACCCCTTAAACTTCATCAAAATTTAAAATTTATGATCCTTGTGCAAAGAGGGCATTGAGAGATTTCCATAAAGTCCTCAATTTCCAAAATCGAGCTTTCTAGATCAAGTTATGGCCCTCTCAAGTTTTCCTTCCTTGCAAGAAAATTTGGAAAATTTTTCCTTAGCAAGCCCGCGCCCAAAAATTTCCCGTCAAAAATCCTTATACATAATAAATCGTAGGCTGCAATGATGAGGTCACAATAAATCGAGGCTACCATGTGAGGTCATAATAAATCATAGGCTGCCATGTGAGGTCATAAAATTTTTGTCCTCACATAATTTACGTCTCTGTTCTATACATAATAAATCAAAGGTTGCCATGTGTCCTTATGGGGCAAATGGCGAAGGCACGACATTATTTTTGCCCTTATTCCTTTTTAACTTTTTGGGAAAATTTCACCTTTTTCCATGCCACCTGTGACCTATCGCAGTTGCCACATGGCAACATGGAGTGACAATGGGGGTCGGAGACCCTCGCCACTCTTCCTTTTAATTTTTTTACTTTGGGAAATTGTTGATTAATTTTTTTGCAGCCTTGTACCCCCACCCTCACCTCGATGTTGTTCCATGTGGACGCACGGACCTGCACGTGCATTTTTCCCTCTATCTCCCCACTGCAAAACTTCCCCAAAATTTCCCACCATTATACCCTTCCCCCTTTTTTTCTCTACATTTTGGGTGAGCACCATGTGTCCCTAGCAGACCTGCGCAGTGGGTGGGCACCAAGTGGATTCTCCACTCCCTTTGGTGAAATTCACCAAGTCTCCCCACCGCTCCTCCCTCTTTCTCCATTTTCCCGACGATGACTTAGAGGCCATCACGCACCCTTGGAGGATCCTCGAGGTGTAGAAGAAGATTTTACTTTGCACCCATGTAGAAAAAAATTTCAAATGCCACCTGTAACCCACCAACCTGGAAAATGTGTCTTTGCCTCCTTTTGACACGTGTCCCCTTGGGGAAAATTTGACCCCTAAAGTCCACATGTCCATATCTTGAGTTTCTGAAGGAGTTAGGAGGACTTATTTATATCATTGGAAAGGTGAGAAAATTTCCTATCCAATGGGAATGATTTAGGGAAATTTTGGAAGATTTAAGTGTGAGAAAAATCAAGTTGAAACCCTGATCCTGTTAGGGAGTGGGTACGGTGATATTTTACCCCTTCAATCTAACTAAAAACTACTAACCCTAAAATTTGGACCATATGACCTCGATAATTGATAATAAATGAAAAGTATGATTTAGTAATTTTATACTTGTTCAAGAACCCATTAGTGACAAGTGTTTTCTTAACCCTTTGGTTGTAGATACTTCTAATAAAATAAAATTATTCCATAATTTTCCAGACTAACCCTAGGTTGTTTCTTCGGTCTCAAGTGGGTTATTTTAATGGGCATCATAGATACCTTTACCTGAAAAAATATGCCCCAAATATTGAACCTCATTCTAGAAGAAGGAACACTTACCTAGGTTTTCAAAAATTTGAATCTCATGTAACACCTGCAAAACCTATCTCAAGTGCACCTCATTCTCCTCTAGGATGTGTAGGAGTAGATCAAAATTTCATCTAATAAGATCAACACAAAACAATATAAGAATTTCCTAAATACTTCATCCATAAGACTCATGAACACAATTGGGGAATTACTCAGCCTAAAGGGTAATACCATGAACTCATAGTGGTCATAACAATTCCTAAACACTTTATTATGGATATCTACTTCTGTTATATGGAACCTGATGGTACCCGAATTTGAGATCAAACTTAGAGAACATCTTGGATCCCTTCACCTCATGAAATAGGTCATAAATTCTAGGTAAAAGATAATGTTTATTCACTATTACCTTATTCAGTTGTCTAAAATCCATAAAAAGATGAAGGGGTCTATCATTCATATTCATTAAGCTAATAGGTATGCCCCAATGGGAAACACTAGGATGAGCAAGCCCCTTCTCTAAAAACTCCTCCAACTAAATCTTATGCTCGTGAAGCTTAGGTGTATTCATCCGATAAGGTACTCGATAAATGAGAGATGCATTAGGAAATAGATCAATGGTGAAGTATACCTCACGATGTTATTGCATCCTAAGAAACTCCCTAGGAAAAATGTCATAAAACTCTCTCAAAAGTGGGTAATCATCTAGGGCAATATTTTGGTTGTCTCCTCGGATATATCATTGACTATGATGGAAACAATATGACATACCTAACACATACACTACTTAAGCTCTATAGCAGAGATGATACATATGGATATAGCTATGAACTCTAGAAATGGCAAGCATGCCACACAAGTAATCTCTACACTATATGGTATTGAATCAAAAATATAAGTTTTCTTGATGAGCGTCAATCCAATCCATGCCCAAAAATACCTCATAGGATCCCAAGGGTAAATTAGAAAGGTCAAAATGGTAGAAAACACCCTTAAGTCTAAGACAAAACTCTCCACATAAGTATCCATGGTTAACTTAGCCCTAGTGGACAACTCTACTTGTCATCTATTTGATTGTCTAATTGCCACCAAATCACACTGGTCCACAACCAAATGTGAAATAAAATAATATGAAGCACTAGAGTAAAAAAAAAAGTGTAACCACAACATCTTTGATCATACCTAAAACCTCAATAATCATGGTCTGGTGCTCATCCTAGAAATAATATATGGTGGTGTAGATATGATGAGTATTCCCTACTTTAGAAAGTCTTCTTAGAGGCGAACTAGGTGGCCTATCTAAATTTACTATGTGAGGGAAATTACGAGCATAATGACTAGAGTATCGACAAAACAAAGCATCCCCAACCTGGTGTAGATCCACTTGTACTCTATTATACCGATCATATGGGCCCTTCCCAGTAAAATGACGATTCCTAGTCATCTATCTCTACTCGACCAACTTTTCCTCTATCTATAAAATCCTATGACCTAGCCTAAACCTACCTCTCTAAACATCATGTGGTGGCCTAGGTCATTAAAAATATTGATGAGAAGTTTTGGGGGTCTCGTAACCAACTTTACAATTATAAAACCTCTTTTTTGAAGGTAATGATGTGTTATTGTGTCTATTGTTATATTGTACAATTTCCTATCCTAAAATTATATATTCTTCTTGTCTTTAGATTCTTGGTCCTTTCTCTTGTTCTCCCCTTCCAGATATGCCTTCTCCATTACTTGTATAAAGGTAGGAGGAGAAAAATCATAACCGCATGATGTGGGAGATGATTTCTTAAGAATCATAACCAAGTTTGAATAATCCTTCGCAAGGCATGGATACTATGTACTAGGTATTTGAATAAGTTTACCTACAAACCATGTTTATTGTTTATTTTTGAATTTTTATGAAAAATCTCATTAGATGAGAGTGAAGGAAAATATGAGTTATTGTTATGCTTAGCCTACATGGTAGGAGTAGAACTAGGATGTTATATGATATTGGAGGATCGTGTATTATCTTTCCTAGCTATTTATTAGTTAGTAAACTATTATTTCTATTCTTTTTTGTAAGTTGAGATAATATCTCAATAAGGAAGATATGATAGGTCTCAAGTTAGATAGAAGATCATATAGATAGATATTTATTTTGGGAATAAAATGTTAGGTAAAACTTAGTGTAAGTAATTTTACATTAGTTGGTTGTGTTTACCATAGGTAAAATATTATTTTGTTATATTGTTTATTCGTATGGTTTATTTGTTGAAACTATATTTTGTATTTATTCATTCCCATATGTATTTTGTTATAGCTGTTTAACAACTTGGTTGTATGGATATGACTGTGCAATACCTATATATATTGCAGTCATCCATTGCTATGTAATTTTGATGGTTTTATAGATTAATAAAATTATACAGGCTGCCTCCCTGTTTCGGTCCTTCGGGTCCTGTCATTTGGAATCAGAGCAGGAATTTTGAGAGACCTGTATAAAAGGAAGGTGCATAGTGATTGCAGAAGAGGTTGAGGAGCATTGGAGAAGCTTTTGCAAGCAAAGGAGAGCCAGAGTTGCCTCCTGCAACTTCCCAGCCCCATCCCTTGCAATACCACCATCAAATTCTTCAAAACCACCATTAAATCTATGCAAAACCGTGTATAGTCTTTGCAATTCAAGCACGAGGAGGATAGAATCCGCCAAGGAAGAGATTGCAAGCTCAAAGGAGGGGAGAAAATTGATAGAAGTGCTATACACAGTCAAAACCACCTTCATTCACGCAAAACTACCTTCAAAACCATTGATCATTTTTCTCTTTGCTGGAAAATTCACTCAAAACCACGTTTGAGCAAACCGTGGGTTCATAGAGGTAAGGTTTTACAGTTTACAAGTGTTTAAATAAAATGTCTTCACTTTATGTTTAGTTTGACTAAGCCGCCCAAGTGGCTAGCCTATTATTTTGTAAGACACTCTCACTAAAGGAGGTCAAGGGGTCAAATCCCCCCTCTCAAACCTTTTGGCGGGAAGTTTAGCAGAACTGCTAAATTTAGCAGGAAATTCAAATTTAGTTATAACTAACTAAATTTAGCGGAGAAATCCCTAATTTAGGGTAAATTTTTTTTTCTCCCATTCGGCCTGGTTTTTCATTTTGGACATTTTTTGCAAAAGGAGACCCATCTAAAAATTGCATTTTCAGCTGTTTTTTTGCAATTTTTAGCATTTTGGGTCGTATTGGGCTCAGGAGGCCACCAGGACTGCGAAACAGAAATTTTTGCCTGCCATTCAAATTTTCCAGTTTTTTGAATGTAAATTGTATACTGCTGCATATTGTACTAATTTGCAGGTTGCCATAGTCAACTGCAAACTTTGTAACTGCTCAAAAACTGGCAGAATTGTAATAAAAACAATAAAAAAATTGGTTCTGTAACACTCACGAGATCCTAGATCTCATTCGCAGCGTTCGGTATATACGGTGCCTCTGGGAAGTGCTTACGGGTAAAGTCGTCGCGACTACTACTACACTTAACGCCTAATATAGCTGCAACAACATCGTTTGGGCATCATCCCTATAAATTGACGGGGAGTAATAAGGTCACAGTGCACACACTATGAACCATCCCATCCGTCTGTGAATGATTGCATGACATAAATCCGGACTGAGAAATTATCCAAGTATATAGCGAAGTTACGCGTGTGTATGAGGATATTTCTTTGAGCCGGTGTCAATAATCACATAGACCCCATTAGTACTATCTTGGTACCACGTATTGAATTATTTCACGTACGTTAACGCCTCTTTCACATACCGCCGGGTATATAGAAAGGGCGAGCTTCTTCCACGTACCGACGGGTATATCGAAAGGGCATGTATATAGAAAGGTTCGGTATATTGGACTGACGGTATATAGATTGGGAGACCTAATACAGAGTGATAAGAGCCAAACCCTGTTAGTGATCTCTGCAAAATGGGCACCAATGCCCCCAAATTTTTTCTTTCGGATTCACAATTGCTCAGAGGAAGCAACTATGTTGCATGGAAGACAAAAATAAAGACACAACTTGAGTTTGAAGAAATCTGGCCTGTTGTGACTGGTACTCTAACCAGATCAACAACTGATACAACACAACAATGACAATTTGATAGAGAAGATCAGAAAGAAAAACTCATCATCTTGTTTGGAGTGTCTGACGATGTGCAAGCCCACATTCGAGATGCCACAACAACAAAAGAAGCATGGGATAAGCTGAGCACAATATATGAGGCCAAGAACAAGAATGTCATACTAAATTTACAGAGTCAGTTACATACGTTGAAGTTCAAGAAGAATGAGAAAATTGAAGCTTTCTTAAGAAGAGTTGAAGAGTTGAGGGCTTCACTTCTAGCCCTAGGAGAAGAGGTCAAAGATGAATCTCTCATTCCCATTGTTCTGAGAGCTCTCCCTTCTTCTTACCGCATTTTTGTCATAACTCTAAACTTGTCAGATACAACAATTAGTTTTGACAAGCTGGTAAACCTACTGTAACAAGAGGAAGCAATGCACAATAAGGATGATGAAGAAGAGCAGGCATTGTCTTCACATCAAAAATGGAAAGGAAAAGGTAAAGGAAAACCTAAATTCTATCAGAAGTCCTAACATCGAATCGTATCATGGGGACAATCAATAGAAGAAGCAATTTCCAATTTGTAAAAGAGGACATGACTTAAAAGATTGTTAGTATAACACTTATAAGAAAGGTTCATCAAGCAACTCTGGACCACAACAACAACAATCTTACAAGGGACATTCTAACAATATCACGGGTAGAAAAAGGGGAACTAGAAAAGAAGACCCCACTAGCAAGGTAATATTGCTGAGCAACAAGAACAATCAGACAATGAAGAATTCTTGTTCACTACTTGATCAAGTGAACCATCCACGTCATCTAGTGATGTCTGGTATGTTGATTCGAGAGCCACTCGACACATGACCAGCCACAGAGACTGGTTTATCTCAATGAGGACACGCCATCAAAAAATCATGTTTCGTTGGGAGATGATTCTTCATATACAGTTCAGGGGATTGGGAACATCTCTCTACCCCTTGGTTCATGCAAATGTAGACTATCAGATGTCCTATATGTCCCTGGGTTGACAAAGAATCTTCTTTCAGTTAGTCAACTCCTAGATCACAACCTAAAAATTGACTTTGATAGTCAATCCGGTAAGAAAACGTGTTTGATTCGAGATAAATCAAGAGGCTCGAAAATAATTACAAAAGCCTCCAATATGGGACGCATGTTCCAACTTGATTTTATTTACAGAGATGATTAAGCACTTGTGGCTAAAAATTCCACCTCAATGTAGTTGTGGCATCAGAGATTTGGTCATGTTAGTTTCAAATATCTCAAAACACTTTTCCAGCGTAATATGGTACATGGGCTACCTTCTCTTCAGAAGGATACAGACAAGTGTCCTCACTACCTAGCAGGAAAATAACACAGGATTCATTCCAAAAGAGTACTTTTTGAGCTCATGGTAAACTTGACCTGGTTCATACCGATCTTTGCGGTCCGATGCAGCCAAGTCATTATGGGTTCCAGTACTTCATGCTTTGTGTTGACGACTATTCAAGGAAAATGTGGATTTTTTGTCTTCGCAAGAAAAGTGAAGCATTTGAAACCTTCAAAAAGTTCAAAGTAGCAGTTGAGAAAGAAACTGGTCGTCACATCAGAACTCTCCGCTTAGATCGAGGGGGGGAATTCACCAGTGATGAGTTTAGAGACTACCTACAAACTCATGGGATTCATTGACAAATGCCTCCTCCACACACACCACAGAAGAAAATGGTGTTGTTGAGAGAAGAAATCATACTATCATGGAAATGGTGCGATGCATGATCGATGATTCCAGGACTTGTAAAGACATTTTGGGTAGAAGCAAAGAAAAACAACAATGTATTTGTTGAGCAGAGCGCCACAATCGCTCTTGATGGAATTACACCACAAGAAGCATGGTCAAAAAGGAAACCATCCATTGCACACCTCAGAGTATTTGGGTGCAAAGAAAGCATGCACATACCCAAACAAAACAAAAATAAATTGGACATGAAGTCACAAAAATCATCTTCATTGGGTACAATGAAGAAACTCTTGGGTATAGATTGATGGATCCTAAGACCAAAAAAGTCTACACCAGCAGAGATGTTGAGTTTTTCGAGAAGAAGGAAGCAGAGAATCCTCCTCCGAGACTCACAAGATGTAGATTTTTCACCTATTGTAAAAATTTAAGCTAATGTTCCCTCAGAAGATGAAAGTGATGATGGGGATGATGGTGTTGATAAAATAGAACCACAACCCATGGGAACAGTTCAACGTATGCCTAAATGGTGTACAAGTACATTACGAGATGCAAGATTGGATGCTCCACCGGATACATCCACCCCTAGACCACGGACTCACAGTAAAGAAAGAGAAGAAGTTAACTTTGCTTTGATGAGTAGAGTTATTGAATCGATGAGCCCTCTACAGTTTAGGAAGCCCTACAGTCAAAAGCTTGGAAAGATTCCATTTATTCTAAATATCAATCAGTGATGAAGAATAACACTTGGCAGCTTTTTGATCTTCCACCAAGGAAGAAACCCATTGGATGCAGATGGATATTCAAAACTAAGTACAAAGCAAGACTTGTAGCAAAGGGGTATGCACAAAAAGAAGGCATTGACTATGAGGAGACATTTTCTCCCACAGCTAAGATCAAAACGATCAGGATGATCTTTGCTCTAGCTGCTCAGTTTGGATGGAAAGTTCACCAAATGGACATAAAAAGTGCCTTCCTAAATGGAGATTTACAAGAAGAAGTCTACATGACTCAACCTGAGGGATATGTTGTACCTGGTCAAGAAACAAAGGTATGCAGACTCAGGAAATCTCTGTATGGCCTCAAACAGGCACCCCGGGCATGGTACATCAAGATTGATGAGCATCTCGTATAACATGGATTTGTTAGAAATCCATACGATCCCAATCTCTACCTCAAAAAGAAAGGGGGGAGATGGTGATTGTTGTTGTCTATGTCGATGATCTCATCATCATTGGCAGTTCAGTGAGGATGATTGATGCAACGAAGAAATATCTTAATCGATCGTTCGACATGACCGATCTCGAGCTGATGCACTATTGTCTTGGATTAGAAGTGTGGTAGAAAGAGAATCATATTTTTGTTTCTCAGATGAAATATACCAAGAATACGCTCGGATTGCACACTAATTGCTACACCTATGGAGAACAGACATACGCTATCTCGTTCAGATCCATCTCCTGAGGTAAGTGCCACTCTCTATCGGCAGCTGATCGGAGTCTCATTTACCTGACTTACACTAGACCAGATATCAGCTTTGCAGTAAGTTATCTATCCAGGTTCATGCAAGAACCCAAAGTTTGTCATTGGAAAGTAGCAAAGCACATTTTGAGATATCTCAAAGGATCAGTGGATCTTGGTCTAGAATACAAGAAGAATGAAAACTTCTTCTTGACTGGATATTCGATTCAGATCATGTAGGTAACATTGATGATAGAAAATCTACTTCCGGATTTGTATTCTTTATGGGATCTGGACCAATATCATGGGGAAGTAAGAAACAACACTTTGTTTCTCGCTCTTCCACAGAAGCCGAGTATCATTCTACAGGAGAAGTTGTCAAGCGATATGGCTACGTCGCATACTGGAAGGACTTGGAGTACCACAGGAGAAACCTACCACCATGTATGTTGACAATGAAGGTGTTCTCAAGCTTGTTTGGAATCCAGTGTTTCATGAGAGAATGAAGCACATTGAGGTACAGGTTCATTTCATCCGAGAACATGTCTTGAAACACAATATACAGCTTCAGTTTTGCCCAACAGCTGAACAACGAGCAGATATCTTCACAAAGTCACTTGCACGTGAAAAGTTTGAGTTGTTCAGAGAGTTCCTCTCCTCATCCCTTGAGGCAATGTAAAATTAAGGGGGGGAATGTTAGGTAAAACTTAGTGTAAGTAATTTTACATTAGTTGGTTGTGTTTACCGTAGGTAAAATCTTATTTTGTTATATTGTTTATTCGTATGGTTTATTTGTTGAAACTATATTTTGTATTTATTCATTCCCGTATGTATTTTGTTATAGTTGTTTAACAGCTTGGTTGTATGGATATGACTGTGCAATACCTATATATATTGCAGTCATCCATTGCTATGTAATTTTGATGGTTTTGCAGATTAATAAAATTATACAGGCTGCCTCCCTGTTTCGGTCCTTCGGGTCCTGTCATGAAAAATATAAGTAGGAATGGGTTTAATATCTTCATACGAGGAGAATAAAAAATAATTAGCATGAATGGAATAAAGGAGGTGATAGAAGAGGAGGATAGAGTGTTGAAAGGATGACATATGTAAGATTGCAGACTTTGTAAAGTCATGGGGAAGAAGATCAAAGCTTATGAATGCATGAATTTTGTGTTTCAATTGGCTCCTCAGGTGTATATGGGATAATTTTCAATGGTATGAGTTCATTTTTTAATAATAATGTTCAAATTATCATGATCTGCCTCCAAACAACTTATAGTGTGTTGTTTGTTCATTTCTTATTTAAAATATGGTTTCAAACTAGTCATGATAAATTTTTATTCCCAACTCCATATGATCTTAAATTTGGTGTTTAAATCAAAAGGTAATTCTCCAGATGGATTATTAATATTTTTAATAACTATAGGTATTTTTAAAGTTATGAATCATTTTGCTATCTATTTTGAGAATGTATAAAAACTGTTTGATATAATGTCTATCCGGGAAAACAATCATAACTTTCAAATTCCTTAATGAAAATGGATGAAATTTGGAACATATGATCCTTGTATATATTTATAAAATCTATCAAAGTTTTAGATAATTTTTCCTTGTGTAGAAAAATATATACATGATAGAAATTGTTACAGATCAAGTTTTCTCTTGAAACAAAGTTTTACATGATGAAGATGGAGGATCAAGTCTTTAATTTTATAGAGGAATAAGAAGATTATTTAAGAAGATAAAATAATTAATTGCAATGTAGGTTTTAAAATAGATATAGGATAGTCAAGGTAATCTTAATTTAAAGGTAAGATTTCTACAAAAGGTTTCATTGTGGATACTCTTGTGTTAGTGATCAATATTGATGAGTTAGAAGGTAAGAAGCATGCCATCAATAAATTAAGCTTCATAGAGGCCTAGTGCACACATATCCTATTTGAAAAAAATAATATAGGAATTATGGAAGGACAATTTGAATGATATTTGGGTATAACATATACAGGCTTGAGTGATTGAAAAGATTTGGAATGAGCCAAGATAGGACTGTGGGTTAGTGAAATTAGTCTTCTATGTTGATATGAAAATAAGATGAGCTAATATTGGCATCAGTTTTGGTACCCAAGCATGAATAACCTTTTTAAATTCATATTTTTAGTAATATTGAATGATGTTATGTCGATGGCAGCCCCATGAAGATTATTGTTGATTGTGAGTTTTGATGATTGAATATTTCTTGGGTTTTTCATACGTAAGAACTACTAAAATTTGATGATTAAATATTTTTAAAATCATTTTTAATGAATAATTCTTGATTCATGTGTATCTATAACATGATGAAATTAAAGAGAAAGTGTACATCTAAAGAGAAAAAATACACAAGCGAATGAAGGATTTAGTCTCCGAAAAGTGATAAATGAGATAAGAGAGAATATTGAGGAGTTAGATTCCATGATATAGACCATGATACAAGATGAAATCAAAGAAGTTGGATGGAGGATGAAAAAGAGGGTGAAGTGTCTAGTCAAGCTACTGGTGGAGAAGAGGAGGAAATATTTTATTTCCTTAGAAAGAGAGAAAGGTAATCATAAGAGGATGATGAAGAATGAGTTACCTTGTGAAGAGAATAGAGTTCTCATTGTGGAGAACATGAAGAAAGAGGTGTCTAAAGAGGAACTTGAGAAAGAAATCATGAAGAAGAAGAGAGTGTCCATGATGGAGGAACTAATGAAGATGATTTGGTATTTTTCTATGATATCTAACATTGTATTTTAGTTTGTATATACAAGTGTAAGAGATGGGTTAAGGAAGATCAAGGATATGACCTTGATGATAGTAAAAACTGGATAAAACTAGATGATTATTGAGAGAGATGTGGTTATGGAAGAACTAGTAATAGTGCATGAGGAAGGGATGTATTTTGAAGCATCCATGAGAGAAAACGAAGATGATAAAACATAGTTGCAAATAAGTAAAGAAGAAGAATCACATTCATATTTTTGTGATGCCTTTGAAGATGATCCAACAGAGGTAAAACAAATGTATCAAAATGAATTTTTTATAATAAATGAATAATTGAGAAGAAATGAGACCAAAGAGCAGCCTATAGGAAGAATGGAAAAGAATTTAGAAAATGATTTCAGTCATGCATACAAGGAGGAATTTACAAATATAAAAGCCATGGAGAAGCATACCTCAAACTAGCATGTTCTCAAGAAAGAAAATTTTATTTCTAAATATGATTTTTATCATATTTAAAATTCATATGTAGGTGTAAAACATGGTGAAATTAAAGAGAAAGTGACATCTCAAAGTTTGCACAAGGACATGGGCACAAGTTTCCTAAGTGGATCAAGAAATCATATTCTAAGGTGAGAACACAAGTTTTGGTGGCTAAGAACACAAGGAATGATGAACATACATCTCAAGAAGATGCAGATGATAGTGATGGGAATGAGAAAGTGATGATGACACAAAGAATTATTTGGAGGAAACTTGAAAAAAGTTTAATTAAGAGAGAGAATGGAGGTAAAATTAAAAGAAAACACAAAGCAATCCAAGAAGACAAGAAGTATAAAAAGGAGATGAAAGGTAAAAAAATCATTTGAAAGGTAAAAAAATCATTTATGATGATTTAAATGATGATGTTTATGAGTCTCCTTCTGATTTACTATCTCAATTCATTTAAAATGAAAATGAACAATGGGATGATATGCCTATGCTAACTTACATGTAGATGGGTGAAGGATCTAAGTTGGCTTGAAAAGATGATTGTTATGATCAAGTGGTGGTAAATGTTGGAGGAAAAATGGAATAAGAGTGGGGGTGAATAATTTATACAAATATTTCACTTCATTTACCATCACATACATTTATTTATGCATTCATCCATTTACCATCCATAACTATATATGTGAATTCGATGTGCATTAAGCATTCACAACAACATGAAACAAATAAAAAGACACATGAAAACCATATTTATGTGGGAAAACTTCAAAAGGAATAAATCCCACTAAAAATTTGCAGATATTATTCACAACAAAGTAATTTAGTGAAACACCAACTTCACAAGGATCACCAACCCCTAGTATAGTAGAACACTAACCCTATAAGGAGCACCAACACCTAATTTAGTGAAACACCAATTCCAAAAGGAGGATAAAACCCTAGGATGACCAAACACCAACTCAGGCACCATATAATGTTTAATCTCTAGTTTTTTTATGCCATAACTAATGGATATCACATATTCAGCTCACAAACCTTAGGTATTCAATATTGTTCAATCTTTTTCTTTCTCATCTTCTCTTGGCTCTAAAATCATCATATTATGTCTTCAATAAGTATTAAAACTTTAATTCTCTTCTTCATCACTCAAATCATCCACACATACCTTTAAATAAATCTCCTATAGGCCACACTTCTTCCCTCCAAGTTCACTAGTTAAAAATGAACCCAAAACACCACTTTTATATGCTTTTATTTCTTCTAAACCAAAGGATGTCGATATTTTTGGCTCCCATATTTACACCCTAGGGAAGGGGAAGGGGGTTTGAATGTTTTGGGAAGGTCACATGATGGAGGGGGACCCTTGGTATATCCAGGGGAAGACCTCCCTCCATTCACCCATCCACACTTCTCGAGGGAATGATGAGGAGGTACACAAACAAAAGGTGTGTCTCGTAATTCATGCTAATTTTGAATCTTCCTAAATCAAGGTGAGAAGATGTAGGAATGCATTTAGGGGAACATAGAGGTTGGGGTGTAGAATAATGGTGATGTTTTGAGGAATTTGAGAGGAATAGATCGGAACTGGGTGTAACCACCAAATATAATGTTCACTTGAAAGAGTGGTCACTAGATGCTATAACACTCGAGGAATCGATACAAATCACTAGGGGAAGTGTTGGTACAACCTGAAATTTTATCCAAATTTTATTACACAAGTTATATGCGAGTTGGTGATGAGGGACCTCGATCGGGGTCCGAACATGAAAGATATATGAGTCGATAATTTTCTCTCCCGGTGGGTTAGTGGAATATAAGCAAGGAAATCTGGGACCCGCGCAATGAGTTAGGATTTTTGCTGAAATTTATTCAAATTTTTAGTAGGGATAAGATGGAATTCAAAAAAATGGAGGGAGAAAGGGGAAAGATCCTTAAGGGAAAAGGGCGGAAATCCAGAAAAAATTCCAATTGTCATCTCATCCTTATTACTACATGAGTACTGGTGAAGAAAATGAATGAGCTCCTTGTAGGAAGTTGTTATGTAGGTAAAGCTTCGGGAAAATCAAGATCTAAATTCCTAGAAATCTATCTTAGTACACCTAAGGTAGGATCATCTCATGCAAAATATTGCTAAATAGTCTGGATCAAGGGACCCCCAAGATATTACAAGCCATACCCCATATCTTACTTATTCCACAGGAGATTTTTATAGGCTTCGAAGTGAATTTTTTTAGGTACCCCCATAAAATGTCAAATACTCACACCCTTCATAAATGATATCTAAGAAAGGGTAGGCTATGTTTAAAATTGAGTTACAACTATGATTCACATAAAATTACAAAAAGAGATACATATCACCTCCACCTTAACATCATTTTTCAATACAATAAATAAATGTCATGAATCCAGATGAATTCATTAGGATAAAACCATTAAAATTACAAAAATATGAGGGAGACATATATTAATTATCTCAAATCTCATTAATTACTATACATATGCAATCATCTTAACATAAATTCCTAATAATTGGGTCACGAGAAAAACCTTCATCATAACATAGTCCTTCCTTTTAGTTACTAGTGCCTCTATAAATTCCCACTCAAATATTTTTCTCCCAAGAGCTTCCCACCATTTTTCACCCTTTCCAAGAACCCTCTCCTAAAAAAACCTCTTTTTCTCTAAAATCCCTCTTACTTCTTATATATCACCTTATCTTTTTAGGGTTTTAGAGAATATTCCTCAGATACTCAAACAAACTGTCACTGCCATCAACTACTGGGCCACCATGAAAATACAAATGATTACTCACAAACAACCACCAATTCTGCTAACTAACACCATGTCTTTAATACGTCATCATAACACGTCAAAAAAATTTCCAGGTCATGTCACATTTAATATTTAAAATTTCCACATGTGTATAAGCATGATGTGTCTAGAAAGGTTAATGTGACAAGAAATTCTTTAATTATGTGGGCGTTTAATCCCTTTTCATAACACATTCCTCATAAATAATTGATCTTTATTTAAACCTCACATGTACCTGTAAAAAAATTGGATATGGAATTAATTTTGAAATAATATTCTTTGCCATATCGGGCCTCAGCCCATACCTATTTAGGTGGTTTACTAGTCCTTCCATTCCATGACCTATCCTTTTTATCTTCTTTTGTGAAATTTCAGAACCATTTCCCTTCATGCCATCCCTTTCCATTTCAATATTTTTAGTAATGGATTTTTCCTCCTTGATCAAAAGTATGTCGAGAGGAAAAATTAGCCCACATGAGCAAATTCTTTCAACTTTCAAGGAAAAATGAGGCCATGATTCACCAAGCTTTTAGTGTACCAAATGTTAGAGCCAATACCCAAGACTTCCCTCATCAAGCCACGCCTGGTGTTGTCTTTTTGAATTTTTGGCTGAGATGTGTCCTTCCCTATTTTCCAAACCCTACACTTTTACTTGGTTTGCCTAGAGTTCCATTTAGATCCAAATTCCCTAAAGAATCACTAGTCTCAACACTTCCCACATGTTTAAGATGACCATTGACACATGATAAATGCCTATTATTCCCCTTCCCTGCTAGAAACAAATATCCCCTTTTTGACCCAACCATAGGAACTACACAATGAATGTTCATCCTCGATTATTACACGAGAATAACATAAGAGAAACTTGTGGCTTTAGATTCCACCATGGTAGATATCCAATATGTGGTCATACTACATACAGTTCAATCCAAGAAAAGGCATGCCCTCCCCGAAACCCGAATTTGTGATGTGACCCCAGCCCAAAGGCCTATTTGAATAGAGGATGACACAATAAATCATATGAAAGGGGAGGGCTTGGATTGTGTGACTGGGTGAAATCACCTACACGGAGGAAGGATCTAGTTAAAATTATAAATGGGCAAAAAATGAGTATCCCTGAGTTGTGTGAGAAAGGTATGTCGAGGGGATTAGCAGGAGACATATAATTCATCTTCAGTTTTGTGGCCCATGAGCACTTCATTCAGCGCCATGACCAGTTCTTGAAGGGTGCCCCAAATGTGACTGAAGTTATGGAATTTTGACATACATGCCACTATACTACATGTCTCTTTTTTATTATTATTTTTCTTGTATAATTATATAGCACAAGGTTGGGGTCCCTTAAATGGAACCCCAATTTTGCTCTCAGTAAATGTTTCTCTCGAGTTATTTTTAAGTATATCATGTGCAACTACTTTTTGTTTAATCATTTAGGCATATCTCTACATTACCTCATTTTCTTTTCTAGAAAATCAGAACACTCTCGAAATAAACACTCCACTTTTCCTCTGCATCTTCATGTGTCACACTTAATTGCATAAAAACATAGGAGAAAGAATTGGATATTTTTCACTTTGTTTTCCCTTATGAATTGGGAAAAACTAATTTTTTTACTTCTTCTTACCTTCTATCACCAAACAGTCTAGAAAAAAACTCATGAATTATGTCAAAGATAAAGAAAACTAAATCATTCCTAGAACTCGAAATATAATTTACTTTAAAATACCAAATAAGGAGCTCTTCTCAGATTTCAAGGAGAAAATGCCCTTTAATTATTTTTGGGTGAAGCCCGTAAATAGATAACACCTGTCCATTTTTATGATGAGAGATATAACCCAAATAATATTTCTAAGGTAATTTTAAAGTTTAATCTATAGTTAGGCCATACAACTCTTGAGATATCTAGCCTTCAGGCTTTAGGGGTAACTTGCACTCACCGTACTCACACTTGGCCAAGAACATCTAAAATCACAACTTTACAACCATCATGCAATCTGTGATGTATCTTAACTATGTGGAACTCTTAAAAACCTTTGTAGTGATGATAAGACCAACTATATACTCATCTACTTGGCCTTAACATACATAACAAGAAAGAGAGTTAATCGTCAAAATCAAGCCCCCATAGATCTATCTTCTTGAGAAATGATTCAAGGGGAAAAAAGGACTAAAACTAGGAAAAACATAAATGGGTACCAACATCCGCTCCAAATTGGGATGGAATCCCTCACAGGGGTGTCCAAATAATTCTATAATAAATACTAGAAGATCAATATCAATTACTGATCCATTGGGCAATAGATTCAAAAGATGACTCAAAACTCTAGGTCACCACCATGAGAGAAAAAACCGACAACGAAAAAACCAACAGAAACCCAAATAGGAAAAAACACACCACTATACACTATAAAATCAAACCATCAGGGTCCAAGGACCCAAAACCTTCATTATAATCCACCAAGATCCCATACGATATGCCCTCATCCCATTCAGAGACACAAGTTATTGTGTCAAATCTTAAAGGAAATGATCACAATCATTTCAACTGAAACACATATTATCAACTGATTGCTATCACCTAGAAACCATTGATATTATAGAAGAAAAATCAAGTATTCATTCATACCCATAGATTCTCTTTACACCCTAAGAACAGTCTAGTCATATATAATTCCTTTTCCACAACACACCACATTATACAGCAATCAAAGGACCTACATGTGTTTATCAAGATGTTTGATAAACTTCTCTCTTTCCAAAGTAGATAAATATCCATTTGTCCAATTCTTTTTAAACTCAACATAGGCATCAAGAAAATGGTCAACATACTCACCTTTACTTATATTCACCATACCTACTCTTGAAAAGGGACCATATGTTCCTATTTCACTTTTCTTAATAGGTAAGAAATCGATACCAGAATCCACACACATACCATTCTCATTTTTCAAGGGGAAGGAACTATCCTGTAGTTGAAAATAAAAATCCTTAGGTTAAATGACATGCTATATTCCCAAAATTTTAGGAAAAGGGACTTCTCGATCACTTGATCAAAAACAAGGGATCAAGATCATATACCCCCTGTCTTATAGGAAATTTAGTACCAACATATTTTTCATGCGACCATATTCAAATTACTAATCTTATACCTTTCATTGACTGATACAAAAATATCGTAGTATTACCAAAGTGATCTTCCCTTATATCCAAATTCATGACACCATTTTTAGGGACATATGAGGATATCAAATTATCAACATTCTAGTATTCTGAAAACTTACACCATTGTTTAAAATAATTCTCCTGTTCCATAATTACATCCAGCATAAAACATCTATCTCCCACTAAGGGGAAATTTCCATTATATTTAGCAATCATTTCATCCTTTATCAGAAAAAAATTATGATCAAATGAAGTACAACCTATGTCTGAAACCACTGCATCAAAACCTTTGGTTAAATCCTGACACACCCTAGAGAGAATATCCTATAATTCATCAGTTTTTTAGGAAAGTATGAGGTCAGTAGAAGACACCCCTCCATGTTTGTTTGTGGAACCATGTAAAACATCTCTTTATTTGGTGCCAAAGTTTCACTTTGTCAATACCAAGCACATTGTCCACAATACAAGGGGCATGGGGCATAAATAATTTGTCACACCAAACACAAGCATAATCAATCTAATCATTCTACTCAATACAATCATCAATCAATGTCTTAACACCTGACACATGTCCTGCCATGTCATTTTCTTCATTCTTGAAACACATGAACCTTCTTCCTTCAACCAAGTACAAGGCATCTTCATCATATTCATAAAATAAATAAGCAGGGTCATCATTAAATTGTTCTCCAAATAAAGTTACCATTTCCATCCATGAATAAAAATAGCTCTGAGGTAAATAATTAAACTAGTCTCTAGCATCTCCTTGCAGTGTTTACACAAATAGCCTCATAAAAATATCTTCATAGCTCACCTGGTATTCATGCATCACTTCCTCAAACATGAAAATATTATTTTCCACAAAAGTATTACCATATCCTTGAAACATAGGCAATTTGAGTTTGATTTTGGTGGGAATCTAATGGGGATATCCACATATCTTCTTAAATTCCAAGGGTTTAAATGAACTTGGCTTAAAAGGAACTTTAGAAGGAAATAAACCCTCACCACTATCATAGATACCCATGGGACACTTCATAGAAAACTGATTCTTACAAATAAATCCTCACCACATAAAGTCCAAATGACACAATGGTAAACATCAAACACAAAGTTGAAACAAGATACATAAATTCAGTCGAACCTCATCAAAATGAAATAGCACTAGTATACTACAACCAAAAATATAATGGAGACACCACTAGATTGATAACTATAGAAATATAAATTAGATGACATCATGATAAAAATCACAGATCAAAACATATTTTCAAATATTTTGAAGATCAACACGAGAATGTTAGATTAAATACCTCAAGGAGTACCAAATTTTTCCTTGAAATGGCACCTTAAAAATGTGTTGGCTTCCGGATTTACACCGTGGGGAAGGGGAAGGGGGATGCGGATGTGTAGGGAGGTTGGGAAATAGAGGGGGCCCTCACAAGATATCATATTTAACTTGGGGGAATATCTCTCTCCACTCGTCGTCCACCCTTCTCAAGGGAGTGATGGGGAGGTACCCGAATAAAGGGTGTAGCTGAAATCCCTTCTAATTTTGACTTTGCATAAGTCAGGGTGAGAGGACCTAGGAATGTTTTTAGGGAACATGGAGGTTGGGGCACAGAATCGGGGTAATGTTTCGGGGACTTCAAGAGTAATAGATCGAAATCAGGTTGCAGAATTGTAACCAACAAATATAACGCTTCACTCAAAAGAGTGGTCAAGAGATGCTATAACACCCGAGGACTTGATACAAAATGTTGGGGCAAAGTGATCATCTAACCCGCAATTTTGTCCCAAAGTTTATTGCACAATTTATATGTGAGTTTATGAGAGAAATTAGATCGGGGTGACAACATGAAAGATATATAAGTCGATAATGTGTTCTCTTGGGCCGAGTAAGTGGAATATAAGAAAGGAAACCTGGGACCCACATAATAAGTTAGGATTTTTATGAAAATTATTTCAATTTTTAGTAGGGATAAAAGGTATTTCAAAAAAATGGAGGGAGAAAGGGGAAACAACATTAAAGGGAAAAGGGGGAAATCCAGAAAATAAAATTCCAACCATCATCTTTCCTAATTACTACATGAGTACTGGTGAAGAAAATGAATGAGCCCTTGTAGGAAGTTAGTCTACAGGGAAAGCTCTAGGAAAATTAAGTTCTAAATTCTTGACAATCCATCTTAGTACACCTAATGTAGGATCATCTCATGCGAAATCATGCTAAATAGTCTAGATCAAGGGACCCCCAATAAATTACAAGTCATACCCCCAAATCCTACTTAGTCCGTAGGGAGATTTTTATAGGCTTTAGAAGTGAAGTTTTTAGGTACCCTAGAAAATGTCAAATACTCACACCCTTCCTAGACGAGATCTAAGAAAGTGTAGGATATGTTTAAAATTGAGTTACAACCATGATTCACATAAAATTACAACAAAAATACACATATCACCTCCACCTTAACATCATTTTGCAACAAAACAAAGAAATGTCATGAATCCAGATGAATTCATCAGGAGAAAACCATTAAACTTAGGAAAAGATAAGGGAAACATATATTAATGCTCTCAAATCCTGTTAATGATTGTACACATGCAATCATCTTAACATAAATTCTTGATTGTTAGGTCACACAGAGAAAAACCCTTCATCATAACATAGTCCTTCCTTCTAGTTAGCAGTGCCTCTACAAAATTCCAACAAAATATTTTCACCCACAAGATTCCTACCCTTTTTCACCCTTGCCAAGAACCCTCTCTTGAAAAAAAAAAACTCTTTTTCTCTAAAACCCCTCTTACTTCTTATATAACATGTTATCTTTTACGGTTTTAGAGCATATTCCTTAGATACACAACCAAACTATGACTCATCAACTCTTTGGGGACGCCATGAAAAATACAAATGATTACTCATAAACGGCCACCAATTCTGCTAACTACCATTGTGTCTTTCATACATCATCATGACACAACCAAATATTTTCCAAGTCATGTCACATTTAATATTTAAAATTTCCACATGTGTATAAGCATGATGTGGCCAGAAAGGTTAATGTGACAAGACATTCTTGAAATGTGTGGGTGTTTAATACTTTTTCAGTGACACGTTCCTCATAAATAATTGATCTTTATTTAAACCTCACATGTATATGTAAATTAGAATTGGATATGGCATTAATAGTGAAATGATGTTGTTTTCCACATCAGTGCAATGTCATGCCTATTTAAGTGGTTTACAAGTCCTTTAAATCTGTCACCTATCCTTTTTAGAGTCTTATGTAAAATTTCAAAACCATTTCCCTTCCTATCGTCCCCTTCCATTTCAATATTCTTAGCAATGGCTTCATCTTCCTTGAGCACAAGTCCGTCAAAGGAGGAATTGGCCCACATGGGCCAATTATTTCAACTTTTAGGGCCAAAAAGGCCTTGATTCACCAAGTTTTTAGTGTACCAAATGCTAGAAAAATCCCTAAGATAGCCCTCATCAGAGACCGTGGTGTTTTCTTTTTTGAATCACTTGGCTGAGATGTGTCCTTACTTCCCTATTTTCCAAACCCTACACTTTCACCTAGTCCACCCAGAGTTCCATTTAGATCCAAAATCCTTGAGGAATCATTGGTCTCACCACTTCCCGCATGTTCTTGAAAATCATTGACACATACTACAGCCTATTATGCCCCTTCCATGCTTGAAATAACGATCCCCATTTTCACCCAACCATAGGAACTAAAAAATGAAGGTCCACCCTTAGATTATCACATAAGCGAGTAAAGGAGTGGCTTACAATCGTAGAGTCTATCATGGAAGATATCCAAGTTGTGGTTTTACTGCATGTAGTTCATGTTATCCAAATAACTATCCTAGTGTTTTGGATAACTGGTATACACATTTTGGCTCTTAGTTCCCGATTCAAGGTTTCATGCGCTCAAGTTAAATTGGCACATTTCCTTGGTTGTAGTTATCCTTGACACCCATTCTTTTCCTTAAACACCCTTACACACTTTCTATTCTCTCCTTCCACTTTCCTTCTCCTCTTTGTTTCACTTTGCTCCCTTATGCCCACCTACTATGCATTCACTTTCTTCCTAAGAATCTTCTTCACCACAGTGCATCTCACACTTACTTCAATCAACCATTTCCCTGGCCCTCTTGCATACCACTCCTATTTATTTGTAATGGTTTCACCTTGACCATGTGTCCTCTACTCACAATTTTTCATCATTTCCTCACGTGTGTCACATGCACGTTCCTTTACGACTTCCTTTTTTATTCCGCACTCCCTTCCCTCACACCTCCTTTGCACATTTTTGTGTCGGTCATTTTATGACATACTTGATTCTACCACACACGCATGATATAAAAGCATGCCAATAGGGCACAAAATCCTTGCAACAAATTAATGACTAACACGTGATAAAACGACAAATATTTGCATAGTTGGCCATCATTTCAGCCAATCTATGTGTGCCACGTGTTTTTCATGCACCGACAACTTTGACATCTTCGATAGTTGTATCTTCTACCACAGAGCTCGGATCAGCCTCGTGTCTAGACTTGTCGAGATTTTCTAACATCAACTATAGTGCTAAACATTCAAATTCAAATTATTGGTGGATCTGGTAGGTGAGAAATGGGAAAACATATCTCTAAGCATTGATGAGCATATTTGATTGCTTCAACTTCCTTATTTAATCTAATTCACCCTCCTTCGTCATCCAACATGCTAAAATAGACCTATGCATTTGATAGATTCTTAGGCATATTTGCAGGCATTAAATGCCTCTTGTTGGTGGTTGTATTTCAAATTAAAATTTTTCCCTCCTTCTCTTCACCTTCTACAGATTCATCTATAAATGTAAGAGTTGGGCTCATTATTAATGCTTTGGACACTCTGGATCCTTGTGCATTTTGATAAGGACTACATACTTTCTGTATTTTTAGTTGGACACTCTAGATCTTGCTCTTACATGTGAATATCATCCTCCTTCACCATTATAATAGCTCATGTGCATTTTGGAAGTAATAGAAGCATCATTTTGTGACTATTCTATGTCTTAATGTGTTTGTATTCCTTCATTTTTTCTTTTTTGTGTTGTGTGTTGGTTGTGCCATTTCATGTCCCTTGTAGCTCCTTATTTCGTTATGTTCCATGAGAATGATCTAGAAAATAATTGTCTAGTTGTGTTACTCATGCCTAACCTCCTTTCACACATTTCCTTTCATTCCCACTCAGAACAGATAGTTTTCATCCCTATTTTCTAGTGCCATCACCTTCTAGTGTAGGTTTCCTTTCATGTTATCTTTCTATCCTTGGTCCCTTGGCATTGTTAGCTTAGTTTCACCTTCTAACACTAGGAGTAGTAGTAGCAGTAGAAATAGATAAAGGAACCGTCCTTCTCTCGGAGATACGTCCCAAATGCATAAGGTCCCACAACTTGGGGACTGTTCCATTATCATCTCAAACACCTCGATCCTTCCAAATCTGAGATGCAAGTGCATGTTTTAAGAACAACAATTTTTGGCATGCCCGATGGGGCCAACATTAAAATCTTATATTTCACATTACTAAGTTTTGGTGTGTGGAACTAGTATTTCAGCCTTTGGAGGCTCATTTCAACACATCTAGAAAATCCTAACACTTCCAAATTTCTATTTTATAAATCTTGAGTGCCTTTCATGAGAAGATTGCACACAAGACAAAGTAGAGCAGCTAAATATTCTTTCAAATACCTCCAATTATCCCCAAGGAGATTCCATTCCAGGAAGGTCAACATGTGCATCTCTATTTCCCGTGTACCACACCCATTCAAATACTCCTCAAAATAGACAACCCGCACACCCTACAATGGGGCATTAGCCACCTTCTCCACTTAGGAACTTTACAAGATTTACTAGAGGAAGTCCCTTGGTTCTGGATGTGCATCATGATATGCCAAATGGTGTGCTTAAGAATATTCCATACTTTGTTGGTGAGAATTAATTCACCCCTTAGGAATATATCTAGGATATAGAAAACGTATGTTCACTCTACCTGATCACACATGATGATGTAGTAGTAAGGCTACTTGCAGCCTCTTTCAAAGGAAAAGTGCTTCAATGGTAGCGAGGCCTAAGACTTGGATCTATTACCACCTAGGATGAGCTGAGAACAACTCTTTGTAACTACTTTGAAGATAATTCAGATCACATATCTCTGCGTAGAACAACCGACAACAACAAGGAGGGTGGCCAATGAGCGATGACCGACTTCAACATCAAATTTTAGAAGACTTGGGAAAGAATCCTCTTGCAGTGAGACCTACATCCCAACATGCTTTCCCGTATTATCTCGAAGGCACTCAATAATGGTATCGCATTCATGATCCAATCCATTAGAGGTAGGACTTTACCAACTACTTATCGTATTCCAAAGAAGGGCAGAAAATAGTCTTATTTAGGTAGGAAAGATAACTCCTAGAACACCTATGCCCTTATTACCATAAATGTCATAAGCACCCTAGCCTTCTCTGGACCTAAACCTATTCCTAAGAAAAGCAAGCAACTAATTGCCTTAACATCCTACTCTCTAGCACAACAAAATGGGGATGAAGAATTAAAGGCTCTGATTAGAAATTTATCAAAAAAATTCATATCATTAGAAAAGAAATAGGCACAATCCTATAGAGGAAATTCTAATTAGGCATATGGAAAAATAAATCATCCTTAGAGGAATTAGTATGGAAATCAAAGATACACACCCAACCAATGAGAATGATAGATGAAATCCCAATGCACATTTTCCCTTGCAAGTTGTTTCTCCTATGCCTTCTCTTACAACACCCAAAGTCTGAAGTCGGACACTTGTTCCAGGTTCGAACAATTTGGCACAAGAGTCAGAATGGTGCTTCCCTTGCAACATGCCTTATAGTCAATATCGGCAGTGCTAATGCTGCATGCGCCTAGGCCTTCATGATCCAAAATGCTTTAGCTTGTGAGACTTCAATGAGTGCCCATAAAGAAGATAACCAAGAAAGACCATGAGCTCCTTCAAAGACAATTCTGATGTTCTTTGATGTAGAGGAATTCTATGCAATCAACCAAGTTGTAGAAGATACAAACAGATCGCACGCCCAAGTTATAGACAACACAAGATACAATAAGAGAATGTTAGAATCAGGCGCCCATGTCATGATCCCAAGGTGACATAAGAAGATCCTCGAAGAAAAAATATGTAGGCAAGGAATCTAGTAGTAAAAGAGACCAAGTCCCTACATAAGAGATCCTACGTAAATCTCCTTATGAAGTAGCACACACCCTCCTTTTGTAGGTAAAGCCTCTACTCTAGCTAAATTTTAGACTTCCACACCCGAATAGTTAAGAAGGGATGTTGTTCCCAAAATACACAAAATGGGGGCCTTCCATTTTTAATTATGGACTATATGAAGAGAAAAATCATAAATGTCACAATGTGGGATTCCCGACTATTCCATCTCGGTAGGATCTATTGCATGAAGCTCTAGCACAACTCCCCGCGCTGATCCAATTATGTAGAAGCCACACATTTCTATCAACATATTCCAAGGAGAAGAGAAGTAGGTAAGAAATTTTTTTAAAACCCCACCCTTTTACATGTCCTTGATCATAGGAAAACATCTAATGCATAATTATATGATTGACTCAGGTTCTAGTACTTATGTTATGCCTATGAAAATTGTTGATGTCTTAGGTCTAAAATATAGCCCTTTGTCTAAAGGAGTCCTATAACTTGATGGCTTAGTTGTCACCACCTTAGAGTAATCAAGGATATTTAGTTGACCATTCATGCATGTCCAAGTCTGAAAATAACTCAAGATGTGTCTATCATCGACCTACCTCCTTTTTCCCCTATGTTTATCAAGAGACTTTACTATTAAAGTCGGTGGTTACTGTTATCCAAAATGTGCCCCTGCTCATTTTTGTGGCTAACTCCTCTCGTTTTTCCTCTCTTGTTCCTCATTCATAATATTTTGCTTTTCAGGCACTCAAAACCTTCTGGAAATGACACCATTGGATAGAGCTCTTTCTCAACTTTCCAGAAAGGTAAAGTTTTCCTCCTAACTCCATGTATTTTTAAAGTTATGGCTCGGCGGAGTTTTTGGAAAAAATTCCCTGAAAGGCCCGTGGCCAATGAGATGCCACCACATGGCACCTAGAGTGGTAGAGTGCGGGAAAATTTTGGAAAATTTTTCAAATGACCAAAAAGGTGCAAAAATTTGAATTTTTGCCCATCAACCCGATTTGGCCCTGTTTTTCCCTAAAACTTCAAATCACCATATCTTTCGATCCAGATCTCGCTTTTCACTTTCTTTATATCAATGGAAAGCTAGTAAAATTCTATACAAGATTCCGGGGTCAATTTTGCATTTTGGTAAAGTTTGCAAAGAAAAAGTCAAAAAACACTTCTGGCATGTGGTCATGAACAAAAATGACATTTCAACCACCGTTTTTAATGAAGAATGGCTCGCATTCTCTCCCAACATGGTTAAAAATGTCAAGGAATGGGTCTGTCAGGGCACCCATGTTTTTTTGATGGCATTTTGGTCAATGGTTGAACCCCTTGCATGTTTTCCTACGTTTCTCTCTCCTGGGGTCGTGGTTTGCACTGTAAAAGCCAGGATGAGTTCATTTTGCAAAAGGGAGACACTTTTTCAGCTCTGCAACTTCCTTTTTCTTCCTCCTTGGCAGAATTTGTGAAGAAATTTTACCTTTCCATGTAATGCAACACCTTTTCTTGCCTCTAGATCACTGTAATGTACTGTATTGGATCTGAGATGTTGATATATGTTCTGTGATTAAAATTCCTCAATCCTTTCATATATCTATCATTGCTTTCTTGATCTTTCATTACATTTTGAGAATTTGTGCATGTTTTGTGTTGTGTTTCCTTGTGGATTATGTATTTCATGCAAAATTAGGTGTCTACAACTCCTTTGGTGCATCACCTATTAGCATTAGTCCTTTCTTTTTGCATTTTCTATCCTTGTCCCTTTGGAATTTAGAGTAGATTTAGGAGTTTAAACCTCTGTAATTGTGCAAGTGATAAATCTGATCAGAGGAGTTGAGGAACCAGCCTCTAATCTGGAGATTCCTTTCCCATTTTACAAGTCCCACACTTGGGGAGAGGATTCAATGTTGTGTAATCACACTGGATGCTAGTATGATCAAACTAGAAATCTGATCAACATCCGTGGGTGTCTTTGCTAATTTGTAACAACAGCTTTTGGCATGATCTGTGGGACCTTAGAGGTCTTCCACTTTATCTTTGATAGGTTGGTGTGTTCCTGTTAAAGATTCAGCCTTTTGGAGGCACTTTCAAAAGCACATCTGGTGACTCCATCTAGTACACAACTCATTGTCTAAGTTGCAGACCTGTTTTCCATTCATTTCCATCCATTCTTTTTTACATAATTTTCATTCTTTTCCATTCCATGAAGTTGTGCAATCATGACTTCATTTCCATCATGGAATTCACATTTACAATAGCAGTATATCACACCTCCAACATGTTTTACAAATCCTCCAAATCAGCATGTCTACCCATATGAGCAGCAGTGCCAAAGTCAGTTTGGATATGAAGCATGTCAAGCACAAGGGTATGCTAGTTGTGAGGGAAGTCAAGAAGAAAATGCAGATCTGCTAGAACAAATCCAAAAGATGGAGGTAAACATGGTGCAATCCAGGGCTCAAGCACAAATGAAAGCATTTAGAATCGGTTGTAGAGCACCTTGTCCATGGGTGGGACCTTTTCCAAGGCATTACAGCCCTCAAGAGAAGCTAGAATTCATGATTACAACACTACCATTGCTTGCAAAGTGGACTGAAGGAATAAAGGTGTATGAGAGGAGTATTCAACAACCTTGTCAATAGGTAAGCACACCATCTCATGCCTTTTCTCTCCCTCTTTCCCAATCTGTTTTATCTCAGTAGTGTCAAGTTTTAAACTCTCCATCTGCTGTCCCAAGTGTTGAATCCATTTCTCCATTCCCTAGTCTTCCACCCCATCTCAATTCTTCTGTCCTTTTCCCTTCCAAACAGCCATTCCCTCCAAAGAAACAAGAGTTCCTACCTCCTCCACCACCACAAAAAATTACAAAATCAATTGAGTTACAATCCACTTCTCCTCTTGCATTCCCAAATCCATGTTGGGAGGATAAAAATCAGAATGCCAATCAAGGAAAACAAGCAGCAGAAAGAAGAGCCAAACAAGGATGAAGAAATTCAAAGTCTGAAGAGTTGGGCTCTTAAATTCGGGATTACAAAAATCCCCTTGATGGTGAAACCAATAGAGGATGTTGAAGTTGGAGAACAAGTGAAAAAAGGCTGATTTTATAACAGCAGAAGTGAAGTGAGAAAAATAGTAGTTTGTTGGTGATGAGTTGGGTGTCCATGTTGAAACTTTGCCCAAAGAAAATGCTGATCCAGTTTGCACTGCAAAATCAGCCATTGAGAAGGAAGGAAAACCATCTCAAAACCCCATCTTTGAGGAGAAAATGGATGAGGTCAAGTCGGTTTTACAACAAAGTAGAAGAAGGAAGAATTATTGATACATTTTTGCTTTCATTTAAAGGGTGATTTGATTGATGAAGCCATTATGGAGGTGAACAAAACAGGTCCAAATTGTGAGCAAAAGGCACAAGAAATTTCATGCTTCTCTCCCACTTCATCTCTCCAACAATCTGATTTTTGGGATGAGTTTGGATTGACAAGTTTCATGTTTGAAAATGAAGTTATACAGGGTGAAGAAAATGTAGATTTGGAGGCCACCATACAAGAGGGAGAGACTTTGCTGCAGCAAGACATTCAAGATTTTGATTTTCCATCAGACTTAGAAGAATGTTTAGATGAAGAGCTAGCTGAAATTACCATGTTTCCTTCTTCACCATTCGTTCTCCAACAACAAGAACTTGCTGCCATGGACAAAAGAGTTCAAGGACAACAGCCTACAGTTTGCAACATGCCTCTTGAATCAAAGTTGGAAGAATTTGATCTTCCAAAAGCTGCAATGGAGGAGCTTCAAAGCATTGCAGCAGGTAACAACAATGCAAAAGCAACTTCATTGGATGTTGCAATCAATAACGAGGAGTTGCACACTATAGAAGAGTTCCATGTTGCCATGAAGGAAGAGAAAGGGAAGAAAAGTCCTACCATTGCTTCCACATCACCCACCCAAGAAGGTCTACAAGAAGACTCCATTTTTGTAGTTGAAAATCAGAGCTATGGGCATATCAAATGGATCATACCTTGCCCAATAAGGTATTTGACTTCATTGGAGTCAAAGGAGAAGTCACAACCAGTCATGCTTGCTTCTAAGCATGAGGGTGAGCTACAAAGTACTAAGGATCAGCTGTCATACCTCTTCAATCTAAATGCAGAGCAACTAAAAGAGGTATTGGATTTGTTTTCAGTTGACACCTTGATGATTTGGGTAGAAGACCAACTTCTTGTTGATTTTCCACTCATCTAATTAGCCATGTTCAGTGCTAAATCAATTGCATGGTTGCAACTTTTGAGAAAGGGAAGCTATTTCTCCCAACCAGTTGCAGGGTTTGTTTAGCCCACTTTTGCTTCCAGTTAGAGTAGGATAGGTAGTTTTGCTTTCAGTAAAAGAAGTGCTTGTGCACACTCTGCATGTTCCATTTTGGAGCATGTATGACCTTTAGTTTTGTACATAGTTTTTGTGGTGTTGGTTTTGCTCTTGCACAGTCCATTTCAGTGGGTTTCCAAGTGGCTCAGAGAGGAGGTTTTCAAAGTTCAGATCAGTTTGCAGGCTACAACTCATGACTCCATGCCCAATGGATGCTTCAGGCAACTGGTAACTTCATCCAGTAGGTAGATGACCCCTCTGAGTCACCAAAATTGTTATCCAAAATGTGCCCCTGCTCATTTTTTGTGGCTAACTCCTCTCATTTTTTCCTCTCTTGTGCCTCAGTCATAATATTTTTCTTTTTAGGCACTCAAAACCTTCTGGAAATGACACCATTGGATAGAGCTCTTTCTCAGCTTTCCAGAAAGGTAAAGTTTTCCTCCTAACTCCATGTATTTTTGAAGTTATGGCTCGGCGGAGTTTTTTGGAAAAATTTTCCCCTGAAAGGCCCGCGGCCAATGAGATGCTGCCATGTGGCACCTAGAGTGGTGGAGTGTGGGGAAATTTTGGAAAATTTTCCAAATGACCAAAAAGGTGCAAAAATTCAAATTTTTGCCCGCCAACCCGATTTGGCCCTGTTTTGCCCTAAAACTTCAAATGGCCATATCTTTCGATCCAGAGCTTGGTTTTTCACGTTCTTTATATCAATGGAAAGATGGTAAAATTATCTACAATATTCAATGGTAAATTTTACATATTGGTGGAGTTTGGAGAGGGAAATTAAAAAAACTCTTCTGACACGTGGTCATGAACAGAAATGATGTTTCAACCACCATTTTTAATGAAGAATGGCTCACATTCTCTCCTAGCATGGTTAAAAATGTCAGGGAATGGGTCTGTCAGGTGCCCATGCTGTTTTGATGGAATTTTGGTCAATGGTTGAACCCCTTGCATGTTTTCCTATGTTTCTCTCTCCTGGGGTCGTGGTTTGCACTGTAAAAGCCAGGATGAGTTCATTTTGCAAAAGGGAGACACTTTTTCAGTCTGCAACTTCCTTTTCTTCCTCCTTGGCAAAATTTGTGAAGAAATTTTACCTTTCCATGTAATGCAACACCTTTTCTTGCCTCTGGATCACTGTAATGTACTGTATTGGATCTGAGATGTTGATATATGTTCTGTGATTAAAATCCCTCAATCCTTTCATATATCTATCATTGCTTTCTTGATCTTTCATTACATTTTGAGCATTTGTGCATGTTTTGTGTTGTGTTTCCTTGTGGATTGTGTATTTCATGTAGCATTAGGTGTCTACAACTCCTTTGGTGCATCACCTATTAGCATTAGTTCTTTCTTTTTGCATTTTCTATCCTTGTCCCTTTGGAATTTAGAGTAGATTTAGGAGTTTAAACCTCTGCAATTGTGCAAGTGAAATAGCTGATCAGAGGAGTTGAGGAACCAACCTCTAATCTAGAGATTCCTTTCCCATTTTACAAGTCCCACACTTGGGGAAAGGATTCAATTTTGTGTAATCACACTAGATGCTAGTATGATCAAACTAGAAATCGATCAACATCCGTGGGTGCTTGCTGATTTGCAACAACAACAGCTTACGTGTCTTCTCGATTAGTCTCATATATTACTCAAGACAAGGTATGGTACCTGGTTTACCATAAAAGTTGAGCCTATATTTTCCTATCTTGTAGAGTCATATGTCCCATCCCTCTCCAAGAAAACTGTTTGATCCGAGAAGAATAAGCTTGATTCTGAAGAGCAGCCTCTTGCACCCTATGTTCCCGACCTAGTACTTGTTGAATGGGTGGAGAGGCACCATAAATTTGATCCATATGTTGAAGAATTGGAAGCTTATGAAATTGGCCTTGGTACTTACTACATCCTTGAAGAAGAAACTATGATGTCGTGCATGCTCAAGAAAGGCCAAGTTAAACCTCGCCCTATGGAAATTATACTTGATGGTTCCAAAGGAAAGAACGACGTGGGAGAAGGAGTGGTTCTCATTTCCCCTAAGGATGAGAACCACATTGCCACATTCTCATTTCGCCTAAGGAAATGAGTTTACATGTTCCAACAATGTGGCAAAGTATGAAGCACTAGGTGCATGGCTTGCTCATTATTAAGAAGAAGAAAATTAAGATGTTGCAAATCTTTGGGGACACAGAATTGGTTATCCAACAAGTTACCAAAAATTCCAGACAAAGAACAAGCTTCTCAAATATTATAAGCATAGAGTTTAGGACCTCCTTGAGAGCTTTGATGCTCTAAATCTGTAGGTAGTGCCACATAAAATAAACAAGGAAGCTAACCGGATGGTCACGTTTGGTTCACAATTCTCTCCCGTTGATAATTTTATCAAAGGAAGCAATCAACACATCAAGATGGTGATTAGACCATCCATTCTAGATAATAATACTAGCTGAAAAGTGTTTGACAATGACGTACATATTGTCCAGTTTATCCAGAATAAAGCTAAATTTTCATTAAGCATGCTAGCTGACTTGCATGATAACTATGGTGACCAAGTGATACAGCTAAATTCAAACAAGTTTCCTAAAGGGCTGGTCACCATAGAGAAAATGTTTAGTGTTGATGATGAGTTCAAGGGTGAAGAAATGTACATACACACCGCATGCTAAGACTTCTCCCTAGTCACTATTGCGTGTGGAAAAGATATTCTACTCAGTAAATCTTATGTGCATGATGAAAATAAGGCCTTCATCTCTCTATGTCAAAAATATAGTGATATCTTCTCCTGAGAGTATGAAGAACTCAATTTTTTTGACCTAATTATTTCTCAACACTCCATTGATGTTGATCCTAGTATTAATCTGTTAGACAGAGGCAATGACCAATAAATCTAAAGATAGATCCCCTCATGAGAAAGGAGTTATCTAAACTCATTGAGGTAAAAATCAATTTTCCCATCAAGTAATCTACTTGGGTTGTGAATTTAGTTCTAGTCCGCAAAAATAATGGTGAAATTAGACTATGTGTTCATTTCGATATTTGAACAAGGTGTCTCTAAAGCATCATTATCCTTTACCTTGAATGGAGTAAATTTTGTAGATTGTGGCTTGTACACAGAGATTCTCCATGTGAGATGGATATTTAGGTTTCAATCAAATCTTGGTAAATGAAGAGGATCAATTCAAAACAAAATTTACAACCAAGTGGGAAACATATGCATATCAGATGATGTTGTTTGGTCTATCAAACATGGGTGCCACATTTCAATGTGCCATGGATATTTCCTTCAAAGGTTACATTAATGAGTTCATCCTAGTTTATCTTGATGATTTTACATTCTCCTCAAAATAAATCATTGATCACATGGCACACCTAGAGAAAGTCTTTGAGAGATGTAGAAAGTATGGGGTGTCTCTTAACCCCAAGAAGTGCAATTTTGTGATGGATCAGGGAAAGCTTTTGGGCCATGTGGTTTCAAAGGATGGTATCACAATTGATCCTGAGTGCATCTCGGCCATCCTATCTCTTTCCCTACCGGCACACAAAAGGCCCTACAGTCCTTCCTTAACAAGATCAATTTTGTTAGGAGTTTCATCCCTAACTTTACATGACTGGTTCGACCCATCACCTTGATGCTCAAGAAGGACACAACTTTAAGATGGATAGTAGAAGGAAAAGAAACCTTTAACAAGATCAACCAAGAAATTTCTTATGTACAAACACTCGTCAATCCAGATTATTCAAAGGACTTCATCCTTTATGCTTATGGCGTTGATGCGAGTGTTGTTGCTATCCTAACATAAGAAAATGAACAAGGGATGGAACAACTAGTGGCCTTCTTTAGTTAGACACTGAAGGATTATGAACTGAAGTACAATCACATGAAGAATGAAGTCTTTAGCATCATACGCAGATTCAAGAAATTCAAGATTATTATTACTACCTATCATATTAAGGTGTTAGTCTCTCACTCTTATGTCAAAGAATTCATCATGGGAATAGACATCAATGAGAAAAGAGCATGATGTGTGATAAAAATCATGGTGTATGATGTGACTATCATGGCCACAAAACTAGTAAGAGATAGTGTGCTCTGTAGGAAGATTATTGAGGATGCACAAAGTGAACCCGAGGCTTCATTATTTTTGGATGAGGACCTCCCACACACAGGACTTGAACATAACACATATCTTGGCATGTGTGATTAGATGAAGGACATGATCGCATTCCTTTATCGGGGTGCATACCATCCTTGTTTGAATAAATCCAAGAGAAGGCATCTAAGGTTACAATCTATCCCCTAAGTTTTGATTGATGGACTTCTCTTCAAGAATAATCTTGATGGCATGTTGTTAAGATGTATCAACGATGCACAGACTAAAAAGTGTTAGAATAATTTCATGATGGATTCTTTGGTGGAAACTTCTATGCCAAAACTACAACAATGAAAATCATAATGGCAGTTATTTTTTGGGCTATCCTTTTCGCAAATGAACATAGGTGGGTCACAAAATTTAAGGAATGCACTTTCTTTACAAGAATGAAAATATTGGCAGTGCTTCCCCTTCAACTAATCCAAGCTAATCAATCTTTTGTGCAGTGGGGTATAAATTTCATAGGCATGATCAATCTTCCTTCAAGAACTAGACATTAGTGGGTGTTGACAGCTACAAATTACTTCACCAGATGGATAGAAGATGTTGCACTCTAGAAATCAACCGAGTCAGTCATCCTTGAATTTATCAAAGGCATAGTCATAAGGTTTGGTGTTCCTCAAACCATTATATATGATAATGCAAAAGCATTCCTTGGGACGAAAATCATTGATTGGGCTCTAAATCTAGGAATATATTTGAAAACCTCTTCCAACTATTACCCCCAAGGAAATGTTTTGGTAGATTCAACAAACAAGAACCTGATCAGAATTATGAAGTGCACAATGAACATTAACTAAAGACAATGGCATACAAAGGTCTCGTGCATGCTCTAGGTAGATAGAATCATAGTAAAAAGGAAATAGGAAATTTTCCTTACAATCTTGTCTATGGTAAGGATGCTACCCTTCCTTTGACACTAGATTTGAATTCATTAGCACTTGTCCAAAGAGCTAGAATTGTAAGGCATAGACTAGAGAGAAATCGTAAATGGTGGATCGGGTTGATCTTGAAGAACTAAGGAACTCGCCATGATAAAGCTAGAACAAAATCAACAAGTAACAAAGAAATGGTTCAATAGAAAGGCTAGGCCTCAACCTTTCAAGGTTTGGGACTTGGTTTTAAAATAGGATGCTAAAAGATCTAAAACAGGCACCATTCAAAGTTTGATGCACTTTGGAGTGGCCCATACATCATCAGTTCATGCAAGGAGGCTAACTCTTTCAAGTTAACTCATCTTGATGGAGGTGCATTACAAATCCCAATAAATGGGATCTATCTCAAACCCTTCCATTAAGTTTTCTACATCATTATATATATATTAGAGTAGTTTTAATTCCTCCAAGTGCACTGCATGCACATTGTTTGTTTGTACATAGTTCTTTCTTCTCACGTGCTTCTTACATGCACTCTTCTATTGCTTCTAGGGTACATGTCTTCTTTCAAAATTGTAATTTTCAGAATAGAGTCAAGAAATGATCATTCAAGTGACTACAGGGGTAGTTTCATGATTACATAGTTAGACTCTATTCCTCATGGATGCTCTAGACTATTGATCTTATTCATCTAGTAGGAAGATGGCCCTAAAAGTTGCCAAAACTCTTATCCAAATAAATCTACTAGTGATTTGGATAATTAGTATACACATTTTGGCTCTTAGTTCCTTCCTCAAGGTTATGCATGCTCAATTTAAACTAGAACATTTCCTTGGTTGTAGTTTCTCCTTAGCACCCCTCCTTTTCCTCTTTTTCCACTCCTCCCGTACGCCCACCTTTTGTGCATTCACTTTATTCCTAAGCATCTTCTTCACCCTACGTGCATGTCTCACACTTGCTTCAATCAGCTAATTCCTAGCCCTCTTATGTGTCATGCCCATTTCATTGTAATGGTTACACCTTGATCATGCATCCTCTACTCACAATTTTACCTCATTTCCCTACGTGCATCACGCACATGTTCCTATGTGACTTCCCGTGTTTTCTTCCGCACTCCCTTCACTCACACCCTCTTTTATGCCCTTCCATGCAAGGTCATCTTCTGAAATACTTGAGTCTACCACACACATCCTATCAAAGCATGCCAATAGGGAACATAATCCTTACAAAAAATCAATGACTAACACATGGCAGAAATGAAAAATATTTGCACAGTTGGCCATCATTTCAGCCAATCTGCATGTGCCACGTGTTTTTCATGCGCCAACAAATCTAACATCTTTTGACAACCATATATTCTACCATAGAGCTCATATCGTCCCATGCCTAGACTTGTCAAAGAGATGCTGACATCAGCTACAGTGCTATACTTTCAAATTCAAATTCTTGTCATATCTAGTAGGTGAAAAATGGGAAAATGTCTCTCTGAGCATTAATGAGAAGATCTGATTTCTCTAACCACCTGATTTAATCTAATTTTCCCTCCTTCCTCATCCAACATGCCAAAACAGACCTAGGGAAGTGCATTCGAAAAATTCTTAGGTGGATTTGTAGGAATTAAATGCATCTTATTGGTGGTTGTATTTTAAATTCAAACTTTTCCCTCCTTCTCTTCTCCTTCTACAAATTCATCTATAAATGTAAGAGTTGGGATCATTATTAATGTTGGACACTCTAGATCCTTATGCATTCTACTAAGGACTTCATACTTTATGTATTTTGAGTTGCATACCTCTAGATCTAGCTCTTACATGTGAATATCAGCCTCCTTCATCATTGTAATAGCTCTATGTATTTCTGAAAGTAATAGAAGAATCATTTTGTGACTATTCTCTATATTAGCATGTTTGCATTCCTTCTTCTTTCCTTTTCTTTTGCGTTGTGTACTAGATGTGCCATTTAACGTACCTTGCAACTCCTTATTTGGTTGTCTTCCATGAGAATTATCTAACAAATATGTGTTTATCTCGTGCTACTCATGCCTATCTTACTTTCATGCATTTCCTTTGATTCCCTCTCGAATGTATAGTGTCCATCCCTCTTTTCTTGTGCTATCACCTTCTAGTGTAGGTTTCCTTTTATGTTATCCTTATATCCCTCATCCCTTGGAAATTTTATCTTAGTTTCCCCTTCCAGCACTAGGAGTAGCAATAGAAGTAGAAATAGATAGAGGAACCAACCTTCTCTCGGGGATCCGTCCAAAGCACGCAAGGTCCCACAACTTGGGGATGGTTCCATTGTCATCTCAAACACCTTGATCCTTTTGGATCTGAGACATGGGTACATGTTTGAAGACCAAAATTTCAATCCAATAAAATCCATGCCCTCCTTGATGCCCAAATATGCGATGTGACCCTAGTTCCGAGGTCCATCCAAACAATGTTCTGAGCACCAAAGCATATGAAAGGGGAGGAATTGGTCTACACGAATGGGTGAACTCACCTACATAGATGAAAGATATGGTTTACATTCTAAATGGGATGAAAATTAATATCCCCGAGTGGTATGAGAAAGGGATGTTGAGGGGTATCGCAAGAGATACAACTCATGTTTAGTGTCGTGTTCCATGAGTATTTCATTCAACATCATGACCAAGAGTACCTAAGGAGTAACCCAAATGTGACTGAAGTGATGGAAGTTTGATATACATGCCACTATATTATATGTATCAAAATGTATCTTTTTTCTCATATAATTATATAGCGGAGGGCTATGGCCCTTAAATATAACCCCAATTTTTCTATTGTAAATGTTTCTTTGAGTTGTCTTTCTATATATCATATGAAACTACAATTTGTTTAATCATTTAACCATATCTCTTCATTACCCCATTTTGTTTTCTAGAAAACAAGAACACCCTTGAAATAAAAACTCCACTTTTCCTTTGCATCTTCAAGTGTCACACTTAACTACATAAAAATATAGGATAAATAAGTGGATATTTTCCACTCTGTTTGACCTTACGAATTGGGAAAAACTACGTTTCTTTATTTCTTCCTTCATTCAATCAGTCAGCTGGGTTTCAAAAAAAAATCATGAATTATGTCAAATCCAAAAATAATTAAATCAAGCCCTGACTGTTGGTTGTGGAGCCTGATAATGACGGGTGTTACAAGGGGGATTCGCCCCCTTGCAGGTCTTGGGGATGGCCCCAGGTGGGGGTTCGGGGTAGCGCCCCCGTAAGCCACATTTTATATGTATTTATGCATTGTGAAATCTGGACCACTCCTTATTAGGTCGCAGATCTAATGGGTGGTTTTCTATGTTTCACTGAAATGATAAATAAAATCTAATATTTGTAAAAGGGTCATAATGTAAGAGGCTCATTGTATCAATAGTGTCACTGTGTGAGAGAGTTTTAGCTGTATGGAATAAAAAGATTGGTTGTTTCTAGTGGATGTAGCCCATTTTTGGGTGAACCACGTTAAATCTTTATCTCTGTTTTATTGCATTTATTTCTATTTTATATTTTCTTCATTATTCATTACATGCTTGTTTATCTGTACAACTGGTATAATCCTAACAACTGGTATCAAAGCATGTTTGAGATTTATTTGTTGGTAGTATACTCACAGAGGGATTTTTGTTTGAGTGGGAGAAGTAGTAATGATAGTGGAAAATAATTTTAGATTTGAAAAGTTTGACGGCTGAATTTACTAGCTATGGAAAATGTAGGTGGAAGATTACCTATATCAAAAGGATCTATACCTACCATTGGGAGGTGAAGGAGCAAAGCCCCCATTCATGTCTAATGAGGAGTGGAAGGTTCTAGATAGGAAGGCTCTCGGTGCGATTCAATTGAGTCTGACATCGTCCATAGCTTCAAATATCTCATAGGTGAAGAGTATGGTAGAGTTGATGAAAACCCTAGCTAATTTATATGAAACACCTAGTGCATCCAATAAAGTTTATTTGATGAAAAAATTGTTTAATCTACAAATGCAAGAAGGTGGATCTGCAATTAACCATCTTAATGATTTCCACATTATTGTAAATTAGTTAGATTCGGTTAATATCCCATTTGACAAGGAGGTTAGAGCATTATTATTCCTATGTTATTTACCAAATAGTTGGGAAAACTTAGTAATGGTAGTCGATGTAATACATCATCTACTTCTCTTAAATTTGAAGGTGTAGTAAGTGTCATTTTAAATGAGGAAATGTGTAGGGAAAGTACAAGGGACAATTCTTCTGCTGAAAATGTGTTGAATATGGAGAGTAGTTTTCTCGATTTCTAATTTGATAATGGGCATCCAAAGTGTGATTGTACAACATGGAATATTTTCCCCAAGTGTGGGACTTGAAAAATGGGAAAAAACTCTCCAGATTAAAGGTTGGTTCCTCTACTCCTCTGATAAGATGTATGCATGAAATTTTTAGAGGTTTAACTCAAAATCCTACTCTAATTCTGCCAAGGAGACAAGGATAGAAGAGAGAAAAGAAGATAAAACTAAACTAACAAGGTGATACACCAAAGGAGTGGTGAACATCTATTTCTAATTGACATAGATTATAAAAATGCAACACAAATCATGCACAAATTGCTAAAATTGTAATGAAGGATCAGGATAGAGAAAACAACACAAGAAAGGATTGAAAATTCATTCACAGAGCTTGCATTGTCATTTCCATTTTTAAATACAATGCATTACAATAGCAAGGAGGTAGAAAACATGTTGTAGTCCTAAAAGAGGTCTGATATTCCACAAATTCACTTGTCAGGGTGAAGGAGGGAGCCTGCAGAACATAAAAAATGTCCAACCCTTTACAAATGAGCCAAATCTAGCTTTTAACAATGAAAACTTGAGTTCAAGAAGGAGAAACATGGGAAAAATGAAATGAATCATTCAACCACCAACCAAATCCATAAAAATAGCATGGGTACCCTTAAAATTTCATTCCCCAAGATTTTTGACCATGCTGGAGAAGAATGGAAGCCATACTTGCATTAAAAATGGTGGTTGAATGTTGGTTCTACTCTTTTCCCCATGCCAAGGTGTTTTCTCATTTTTATCTCACTAAACTCCACAAAAAAAAAAATTGAAGATTCCATCATGTAGAGGACTTCAATATATTTCCAATGACACCAAAATTGAGAAAAAATGAGCTCTGGATCGAAAGATATGCCCCTCTGAAGATTTAGGGAAAAACTAGGGCAAAAATCGGGTCGGTGGGCCGAAACCTAAAATTTTTCCCCTTTTTTGAATTTGGGAAAAATTTCCCAAAAACTCCACCCCCACCACTCCACTGCCATTTGGCACATTCTCATTGGTCCACAACTTCAAATGGTCATTCTACACCTTTTTGAATTTTGGAAAAATTTCAAAATTCCTCCACGCCCGCCTCACTCCACTGTCATCTCATTGGGACACGTGGCATCCTCCATCAATCTTATTTTAGTCCCGTAGCCCCTTTGAAATTTTTTCTATTTCCTCCTTGGCGGGCCTATAGGCCAATTTTTTCCTTTTCACCATTTACTATTTTTGTAAAAATCCAAAATTCACTCCACCCCTCTGACTCCCACCGTTAGCCTTATGGACACGTGGCGGCCTCCTATTGGTTCGTGGGGCTTCATGCCAAGACTTTTCTTTTACACCCCCACCAAGCCCTTTGGAAAATTTTTTAACTTACCTCCTAACTTACCTCCACTCCATTCCCACACCACGTGGTGCCTTCCTATTGGTTGTGGACCTTCCCAGGGAAAATTTCCCTCAAAAACTCCATGAGCCATAACTTGCAAAATACAAGGAGTTAGAAGGAAAATTTTACCTTTCTAGAAAGGTGAGAAAATTCTCTATCTGATGAAGCCATTTCTAGAAAATTTTGAGTTCCTAAAAAGTGAAAAAAATTTGACTGAGGCACAAGGAAGAAGGAATGAAAGAAAGTTAGTTAAAAATAAGCAAGGGGCTTATTTTGGATAACAATTTTGGTGACTCAGAGGGGTCATCTTGCTTGGATGAAGTGACCAGCTGCCTGAAGCAATCCATTGGGCATGGAGTCATCAACTTAACTGCTTGGTACTCTCAACTCATTAGAAAATTTCTAGAAAGAAGATTGTGAGAGTAGAACATCACTTGATCTAGAACATGGCCTATAAAGATGCATCCTTGGGATAACAAAGCTTGTGCCAAAGCACTTAGGGAAATGTAAAACTAAGCTACAACAAAAAAATGTGCACAAGCACTTGGAGGAATGAAAATCTAAGCTAATATGTACAAGGTGAGGAGTTTCCCTTCTAGTAGCAATGCTTTAGATGGATTCCATTAACTAGAATCTACAGTTCTTCACCATCCAATGTAGATAATTGGAAGGCATTGTTGTTCTTACATTTTGTGACCATGTAGGGGCCACTCCAAATGGCATCAAACTTTGAATGCCTTCCTGGCTTTTCTCAGTCTGCATCCCATTTCAACACTAAATCTCTAACTTGGAAGGTTCTAGCCTTAGCTTTCCTATCAAAGGTTCTCTTGATCAAGGCTTGGTCCTTCTCCATTGTTTGGGCTACATGCTCTCTGATTTCTTGGAGTTCCATCAATTCTACATATCTAACCTCCATGGGTTCAAACTCCAACAATTCCAATTGCTTCATGAGTTCCAACATTGGAAACTCAAGTGACATAGGAAAGATTGCCTCTCTTCCATAAACAAGTCTGAATGGAGAGTTACCGATGGATCTCTTGGGAGTTATCCTATCAGCCCATAAGGCTGATTTAAGTTTAGTGTGCCAAGTCCTTTGATTTTCATCAAGAGTCCTCTTGATGATCTTTAATAGGTTCTTGTTGGTAGACTCAGCTTGGCCATTACCTTGAGGGTAATAATTTGATGAAGTGCTCAGATAGATCCCATTCTTAATATCCCATTTAGTTACCTTTGATCCTATGAATGCCAATGCATTATCTAATATTATAGTGGCAGGTATACCAAATCTGGTTACTATCCCCTCATAGAAGTCTAGAATGCTAGATTCATTTGCCTCTTTGAGTGCCACCACCTCAGTCCATTTGGTGAAGTAGTCTATTGCTGTTAGAATCCACTTGTGTCCTTGGCTTGAGTTTGGGTTAATGACTCCAATGAAGTCCAAACCCCATTACATGAATGGCTGGTCAACTGAAATTGGGTGCAATGGAAGGGCTGCTAATCTTTCCTTGCCTGTGAAGAATGCACAATTTTTGCACCTCTTGATCCATGCATAACAATCACTAAACACCTTGGGCCAATAATAGCCAACCTTCATAATCTTGAGGGTTGTCACTCTTGGAGAAAAATGACCCCCAACTGATCCACCATGGAACTCTTCTAACATTCTCTTAATTTGATTTGTCCCAATGCATCTCAACAGCACTCCATTTATATCCTTTTTGAACAAGACACCATCAACAAGTGCATATGGAATAGCCTGCAATCTGAAGTGTCTTCTCTTGGTTTTGTTCATCTCTGGAGGGCATAGGCATATTTGTAAGAAGTGCATTATGTCTTGGGTCCAGCAAGGAGTGAGCATACCACCATTCTCTTCTTGAACACCTCTTTGTTCTTGGTTGTCTTGCAACACCAAAACAACATCCTTCCCATTGCTTGCTTCCATTGATTTTCTCAAGACCAGCTGCTCACACAATCCCTTTCCTCAAACTAGCTTGGTGACTTTGATCTCAATGTCATACTCCATGACATGAGTAATCCACCCTACACATTTTTCATTTAGGTCTTTGTTGAGGAGGAAGTCCTTAACTCCCACATGAGAAACCAACAGTTGAACCTTGTTGTTTGAAACTAGATGCTTAAATTTCTTCAAGCTCCTAATCACTACAAGAACATGCTTCTCAATGAAGGAATACCTCACCTCATAGTCCTCCAAGCTTTGGCTAAAGAAGGCAATTGGATACTCTGCATTTTCTTTGTTTTGTTGTACTAAAATTGCATAAATTGTATCATCACCTCCAAATGCATAAAGGATAAAATCCTTAGAGAAATATGGGTTAATGAGAGTTGGAGCTTGTGAGATAGCCTCTTTGATTTCCTCAAAACTTTCCTTACCTTCAGTTGTCCATTTGAAATCCATACTTTTCTTCAACATCATAGTTATTGGCTTGACAAGGGCTAAAAATCTAGAACAAACCTTTGAACAAAATTGATTCTTCCCAAGAAACTTTGAAGGGCCTTCTTGTGACTTGGTAATGGTAGTGATTTTATTGCTTCAACCCTCTCTGGATCAATTACTAATCCCTCTTTGGAAACAATGTGGCCTAGGAGCTTTCCTTCATGAGCTAGGAAAATACATTTTTTGGGATTCAAGGATACCCCAAATCTTCTACATCTTTGGAACACTTGTCTCAAATGAAAGAGATGATCTGCTACACTTTTAGAAAATATAGTAATATCATCTAGGTATATCAACACTATTTTTTGATCAATCCCTTGAATGCCATATCCATTTCCCTTTGGAAGGTAGCTCTGGCGTTAGACAACCCAAATGGCATTTTCCTATATGCATAGGTTCCCCATTTGGTGGTGAAGGTTTTTAACTGATCATCCTCCTTTACCATGATCTAATTATACCCTAAATAACCATCTAGCAATGAAAACCTCTCAGAGCCAGCAACAACTTGCAAAATCTACTCCATAGAAGGAAGTGGGTAATGATCCTTGAGGGATGCTCTATTCAAATCTCTAAAGTCTACACACAATCTGATTTCTCCACTCTTCTTTCTAACTGGAACCAAGTTTTCAACCCATCTTGAATGCTTGATGGGAAATATGATACTTGCCTCTATTAACTTATTCAATTCCTTCTTCATGAGAGGCTCCATGTGTGGATTGACTGGTCTTTGTTTTTTCCTAATGGGTTTAGCACTTGGATCTAATTCAATTGTGTGTTGAGCTAGCTTGGGATTGAAACCTCTCAAGTCTTCATAGCTCCAAGAAAATATATCTGGGAACTCTTGGCAAAGTTGCATGAACTCATACCTTTCTTGCTTGGTTTCCACTTTACCAATTTGAAGTGATTTGCCTTCTCCCACCGAGATGGGCACTTGAATCTTCTCCCTTGACTTGGATGTTTTCTTTCTCCTTCCTAAATTGATCATTAGGATTAAATATGGACTCCAAAGTGACAAGTCCTTTTGGTAGTTTGTTGGTTCTCAGCTATACCACTTGATCACCATATTGTTGTTCTAACTTTTCCTAATTTTTGGCTGAGAACTCAGCTTCTTCTTACAAGAAATTGATGATTTTTGGTCACTTTCAAACACTTTCCAACTTACATTATTGTCTGAGCACTGATGGCCTTACAATCACATGAATGTTTGGCTGCACTTTATCTTCCTTGATACTCTCCACAACATCAAAGGCTGCTCCAACTACTGCTGCAAGCCTATCAGCAGCTTGGTTTTCTTTCCTAGGGATGGAGTTGATGCCAAAGCCTTCAAAATCCTCAATGAGGTCCCACACCCTATTCTTATAACACTTGAGTAGGTCATTTTGGCAGCATGTTTCCTTTAACTTGATTAACAATCAGCTCACTATCACCAAAGACTTGTAAGTTTTTGATACCTCTCTTTCTTGACCAATGCAATCCTTGTATCAAAGCTTCATATTCAGCAGTGTTGTTAGAACATGCAAACTGAAATCTAAAAGCTGAATAATACTTAATTCCTTGAGGTGAAACAAGCATAGCTCCCCCCTACACCTTGTCTACTTCTTGATCCATCAAAGAACAATTGCCATACCTCATTGTCATCTTTATGGTCTGGCTTGGTGATGCTAGGAATAGGCTGATTTTCTTCATGCATGCAATAAACTCCTAGTTCAGATTCCTCTATTTCCTTGTAGGGATAAAAAGCATGTACCTTGCTTGCCCATTCATCAAGAGTCAAATCTGGGATGCTTCCAACTTTGGTGTCAGCTTCATCATGCTGGATAATCCTCTTGATCAAATGTTGAATAGTTGGCATTGATTGGGCTTGGAGTATGAGGCTCAATGTGAAAGTTTGCAATAGGTTCAGACCTGATTGTGGCCTTAGTTCCATATCTGGTCTAAAACAACATGTGTGACCAATCAAGTAGATAAATAGCCTCCAATTCTAGTTGTGAAATCCCTTGACAAACATAGGGCAAAAAGTGGTGGTAAATCTATCACTGACACATCTTGCAAAATAGTGACATTGGGGCATGCATGCAAAGTGAGGCTCAAATATTTAATTACCCCACTATTTTTACTTTGTTGTCCCATCCAGTTGTACCACCCCTTTAGATATGACTTCATATTGGAGGCCCAACTGATCAACTATTTGCTTGGGCATCACAAAACTACTTGCCCCAGAATCAATCATACAATTGTGTACTAGTTTATCCCCAATGATCAATGAAACATAGAATGGAGGGGGATTCAAAACTTTACCTTGTTGTCCTCCAAGCTTCCCCTCAGGCTGAGCAGCATTTTTGAGTACCTTCTCTTGCATATGAGCTTGTTGATTTGAAGTTGACCAATTCTTCATGGCAACTTGTAGTAGATCCCTTTGGCCTGGGATGGATAGTGATTCCCACATAGATATATTCACATTTGTCTTCTTCATTTATTCAATGATGTTAAATGGGGATGAAACATCTCTTTTCTTGCCCCTTAGCTTGCACATTCTTTTCTTGTACATGGGCTGCAACAACTAGCATTTGAGCTGGTCTAGAAGGTGGCTTGGGCTGTCCTTGCACATTTGGAACTACATTTTTCTTGCCAACACTTTGTGGAGTGATGGAAGGTTGTGGATCACCTGGAGCTAATGAATGCCCTTCACCAATATTCCTCTTCTTTGACCATGTGTTAGCTACTACATTATGAGAAATTGTTTGATTCATACCACAAAAATCTTCAGCCTACCAATTCACAAGTGTAGTCTCATTTGGAGTTGTATTTTGCTGAGATGTTCCTTGTTGTTGGTTTGTTTCTTGACTCACCTCACTCTCTACACCAATTTTTGTCACCATCAAAGCTTGGTTCAAAGCACCATTGAAGCACATAGACTAGTTGTGAGGTTCATTGCATGGGAAACACCAATCATACTCTTGAGCTATATTATTTTGCACTGGCACTAAGGCTTTAGAGGTAGATGTAACATTGGGGTTATAGGGCTGAAATGGTCTATTGGTAGGAGGCCTTACTTGATTTTGATTTGTAGTTGGATTGGGTGGCCTATTAGGCTGATATGGTTTATTAGGCTGAGTTTGAGACTGATAAGAAGGTCTAAAACTTTGGGCTTGCTGCCTCTTGAGTGTAACTAGCTCATTGCCTAAATTTTGTAATTGTTTCATGACTTCTTGAAGTTCATTTGAGGCACTAGAGGATGAAGTAGAAGTTTCATTTGAACTTTGATTTCTAGGAGTGGGAATAGGAGCTAAAGTAGGTGCTTGACTAGTGCTTGGGATTTCCAAGTTTGGATATAAGGGCATGGGAGGCCTAGGCATCTAGTTTACTAGCTTGGATCAAACAATTCTCATCCCTAATGGCAATGTTATAAGCTGCAGGTATATTTTCACCTCCCATGGATTGAATTAACATAGAAATATCAGAATTTAAAGCTTTGAGATAGTATAAGAAAGCACCTTCAGCTGTTGGCCTTACTGTCACTGGGATTCTATCCCATGTCCTTTGAAATCTGAAATTGAAGTCTATTAGCTGCTCATTGGGAGCTCTCTTGATAGTTGTCAGTTGTTCCAATAGAGACAAATTATCTCCCTTTTCTCCAAACTACTCATGGAGAGCTATACACAACTAGTTCCAATTTTGGATAGAGCCTACCCCAAGGCTCTTGAACCATTGCAAGGCTTTCCCTTTGAATGAAGATGCCAAAATTTGACAATTTGCATCTCAACAATCTCATGGATTGCACAAACATTAGCAATGTCTTTGACATGATCACCAGGAGTGGTCTGATTTTCCCTAGTAAAGTATGGATGTTCTTCAATGCTGCAACTGGAACTAGGTTTTGTGCATTGAGAGAAAGTGGGATGCTACCAGTGAAGTTGACATAAGGGTTGTGTTGTGCCATTCTGATTGGCTTGAGAACCCTTGTTGATTGGGTGAAAGGTCTACCAGGTGGAGGAGTTGATAGAGTTTTGTTTGGTGGAGATGGAGACCTTTGAATTCTTCTTCCTCTCTCTCTTCTTCCTAGGGATAATTGCAAATACTCAAACAATCCCTCTTCTCTAGCCCTTGACCTTGTTTGGATCCTTCTCATGAATCTTCAGACTTGGACTGCTTGAAACCAGTTGATTTTATCTCTTTGGAGTCACTAGATGTGCAAATCAGGGCTCTTTTTAAGCAAGAAACTTACAACAAATGCACATCAACTTTGTTGTAATGAAGATGAAGACCTCTAAGGTCCCACTGTGCATGCCAAAATTGTTAGTGCAAATTCACAACACCCTAGATGTTTTCTCTAGATTTCTAGTTTGATAATGGGCATCCAGTGTGATTGCACAACATGGAATCTTTTCCCCAAGTGTGGGACTTGCAAAAATGGGAAAAAACTCTCCAGATTAAAGGTTGGTTCCTCTACTCCTCTGATCAGATGTATGCATGAAATTTGTAGAGGTTTAACTCAAAATCCTACTCTAATTCTACCAAGGAGACAAGGATAGAAGAGAGAAAAGAAGATAAAACTAAACTAACAAGGTGATACACCAAAGGAGTGGTGAACATATATTTTTATAGATTGACACAAATTATAAAAATGCAACACAAATCATGCACAAATTGCTAAAATTGTAATGAAGGATCAGGATAGAGAAAACAACACAAGAAAGGATTGAAAATTCATTCACAGAGCTTGCATTATCATTTCCATTTTTAAATACAGTGCATTACAATAGAAAGGAGGTAGAAAACATGTTGTAGTCCTAAAAGAGGTATGATATTCCACAAATTCACTTTCCAGGGTGAAGGAGGAGCTCTGTAGATCATAAAAATGTCTAACCCTTTACAAATGAGCCAAATCTGGATTTTAACAATGAAAACTTGAGTTCAAGAAGGAGAAACATGGGAAAAATGAAATGAATGATTTAACCACCAACCAAATCCATCAAAATAGCATGGGTACCCTTAAAAGTTCATTCCCCAAGATTTTCACCATGTTGGAGAAGAATGGAAGCCATACTACATTAAAAATGGTGGTTGAATGTCGGTTCTACTCTTTTCCCCATGCTAAAGCATTTTCATTTTTCTCTCACTAAAATCCACCAAAAAACAAAATTGAATATTTCATCATGTAGAGGACTTCAATATATTTCCAATGACACCAAAATCAAGAAAACCTAAGCTCTGGATTGAAATATATGCCCCTCTGAAGATTTAGGGCAAAATGGGGCAAAAATCGGGTTGGCGGGCCGAAACCCAAAAATTTACCCTTTTTTTTTTGAATTTGGGAAAATTCCCCAAAAAACTCTCGCATCTCACTACTTTTCTACCATGTGGCGCATTCCCATTGGTCTGCAAGTTCAAATGGTCATTCTACACCTTTTTTGAATTTTGGAAAAAATTCCAAAATTCTTCTCCACGCCCTTTTGCTACAGGCACACATGTCATCCTCCTATTCTTTTTGCACTAACAAGACACGTGGCATCCTCTGGTTGGTCCCCAGGACCCCTTTGAAAAATTTACCATTCCCTCCTTGGTGGGCCTATGGGCCAATTTTTTCCTTTTTTCCTTTACTATTTTGGTAAAAAGCTAAAATTCACTCCACCCCCCGACTCCCACCACCTTATGGACACGTGGCGGCCTCCTATTGGTTCATGGGGCTTTGGGCCAAAATTTTTCTTTGCGCCCCCACCGAGCCCTTTGGAAATTTTTTTACTTACCTCTCGCTAACCCACCATTCTGCCACCATGTGGTGCCTCCTATTATTTGCGGACCTTCCTAGGAAAATTTCCCTCAAAAACTCCACCGAGCCATAACTTGCAAAATACAAGGAGTTAGAAGGAAAATTTTACCTTTTAGAAAGTGAGAGAAATTATCTACTGATGAAGCCATTTCTAGAAAATTTTGAATTCTTGAAAAGTGAAAAAAATTGACTTAGGCACAAGGAAGGAAGGAATGAAGGAAATTTAGTCAAAAATTGGGGTAAGAAAGTAGGAACTCTTTATTTGTCTACTTGTATATCTAATTCTTCTACCATATTGTCTACTTCAGATGAGGATGCCAGCATGTGGCACAGTAGATTGGGACATATGAGTGAGAAGGGCATGAAAATTCTACAGGAAAAAGGTAAGCTTTCAAGTTTGAAGCAATTGGACTTAGATTTTTGTGAGCATTACATTTTTGGGAAACAGAAAAGAGTCAAATTTCTCAAGGCAAGGAATACCAAGAAAGAGCAAAAGTTGGAGCTAGTTCATACAGATGTGTGGGGGCTGGCCCATGTTGCATCTCATGGTGGTTCTCTATACTATGTCACATTCATAGATGATGCCATAAGGAAGGTATGGGTATATTTCATTAAGTGTAAGTCTGATGTCTTTGATACATTTAAGAAATGGAAAGCACTTATTGAGAATGAATGTGGTTTTAAAGTGAATTTTTTGAGATCTGATAATGGTGGTGAGTATTACAGTAAGAAATTTGATGATTATTTTTCCTTAAATGGGATTCGTAGAGAGAAAATAGTTCCCAAGACTCTACAACAAAATGGTGTTAGTGAGAGGATGAATAGAACAATAATGGAGCGTGCATAGTCAATGAGATTGCTGCATGGCTACCTCTTTAGTTTTGGGTAGAGGTCATAGATATTGCTATGTACTTAATCAACTGTGGGCCTTCGAGTGCATTAGATGGAGGAATTCTTGAAGAATCTTGGACCAGGAAAGAGGTAGACCTTTCATTTTTAAGAGTATTTGGTTCAGAGGCATTTGTGCATGTTAATAAAGAAAACAGAAAAAAATTGGATTCAAAATCCAAATGTTGTACATTCATAGGCTATGGCTCCAATGGTGATTATGGATTTCAGTTTTGGGATCTAGATGAATCTAAGATAATTAGGATTTGTGATGTTGTTTGGTATGAAAATAGAATGTATAGGGATCAGGTACAAGATGAAAAAAATCCCAAGGAAGAATTGGTTGAGGATATAGCTCCTAAAAATGAACTCTTGGGTGGAAAATATCCACCTATAGGTACCGAGGTTGATAGTCTTGTAGGCCGAGCATGATAGCCAGTGTCAGCATTGGCACCTCTGTCAGAAATTCAAGAAAATGAGTAGCAAGAAAATAATGATCCCGTGACATCCCCATCTTTGGTAAGAAGGTCACAATGTATTAGTAGACCTCTAGAAATATTTTCCCTTACTTTTTATTATTTGTTACTAATAGATAGTGGTGAGCCAGAGAGCTTTGATGAGGCAATGTAGGTGGAATCCACTAAGGAGTGGGAGCATGGCATGAATGAGGAGATGGACTCCCTAGAGAAGAACCAAACATGGGATTTAGTCAAATTATCCACTTTGGGATGAGAGTACTATAAAAAAATAGGTCTACCATGTGAAATAAGAAGAAGTTGGACAAAAAGGTACAAAGCAAGGCTTGTAGTGAAGGGGCATGAACAAAAGAAATGTATCGATTTTGATGAAATTTTCTTCACTATTATAAAGATGTCTTCCATTCGTATTGTATTAAGTTTAGTTGCTGTTGAAGATTTACACTTAGAGAAACTTGATGTCAAGACGACATTTCTCCATGGTGACTTGGAGGAGGAGATTTATATGCAGAAACCACTTGGATATGAGGTGAAGGGTAAGGAGAAATTGGTTTGTAGGTTGAAGAAGAGCCTATACGGGCTCAAGCAAGCTCCCGGCAATGGTATCTAAAGTTTGATAGTTTTATGCATGAGCATGGTTTTACTAGATGTCAATCAGATCATTGTGTATACTTTAAATGGTTGGATAGTGGGAGCTACATTATTCTTCTGTTATATGTAGATGATATGCTTGTAGTAGGGTCTAATATGTAGGAAATTACAAATCTTAAGGAAAAGCTTGCACAAACATTTGCAATGAAGGATTTGGGTGCAACAAAGAAAATCCTTGGTATGCAAATCAAGAGGGACAAAAAAAAAAAGAAATTGGTGTTGTCTCAGGAGGACTATGTAGAAAAGGTGTTAGAAAGGTTTTAGATGTAGAATGCAAAACCAGTTAGTACACCATTGGTGGGAATTTTAGATTAAGTAAAGAGCAATGCCCAACAACACAAGAGGAAAAAGATTATATGGCACGGGTTCCTTATTCTTTAGCAGTTGGGAGCCTTATGTATGCCATGGTTTGTACCAAGCTAGACATTTCCCAAGTAGTGGGAGTTGTTAGCAGGTATATGGAAAATCTAGGTAAAGCACACTGGAAGGCAATCCAATGGATTCTCAGGTATTTGAGAGGGACCACTAGTAGGCACTTATGCTTTAGAGGGTCAGATTATACTTTACAGGGATTTGTGGATTCAGATATGGTAGGAGATATGGATAGGAGGAGGATAAATACTAGATATCTATTTATAGTCGGTGGTGTGGCAGTGAGTTGGATCTCAAAGTTACAGAAGGTAGTTGCCATATCTACTATAGAGGAAAAATATGTTGTAGTGACTGAGGCAAGTAAGGAAATGTTATGCATGAGTAGGTTCATGGAGGAGTTGGGTAAGGAGCAAGGGGATTGTAAGTTACATAGTGATAGTCAAATTGTAATTCACCTCGTAAAGAACTTAGCCTTCCATTCAAGAACAAAACACATTCAGCTAAGATATCACTTCATACGACAAGTGTTGGAGGATGGGAAACTTGAGTTAGTGAAGATTCATATAGATGATAATCCTATTAATATGTTTACTAAGACAATGAAAAGGAGAATTTGGATTTGTATTGAACTTCTATGGGTCTTCAAGATTGATCTTGAAGTGGAAGAAACAAGAAAAGAAAAAAGTCCAAGCGGAAGCTATAGTGGTAAAGTTACAGCAATCGGTCTTGAAGTGGGAGATTATTGGTTATTGAGCCTCGATAGTGATGGGGGTTGCGTAGGGGGGATTTTCCCCCTTATGGGGTATGGGAGGATGGCCCTCCTTGGAAAGAGGTCTGGGGCCACACACCCCGATGGGGATTTGGGTAGACCCCGTAAGCCACATGTTATATGTATTTATGCATTGTGAAATTTCGACCATTCCTTATTAGGTCACAGATCTAACAGGTGGTTTTTCTATGTTTCCCCTGAAATGATAAATAAACCCTAATATATGTAAAAGGTTCATAATGTAAGAGGCTCATTGTATCAGTAGTGGCACTATGTGAGATATTTTTAGTTAGACAGAATAAAAAGATTGGCTATTTTTAGTGGATGTAGCCCATTTTTGGGTGAACCACATTAACTTTGTGTCTCTGTTTTATATCATTTATTTCTATTTTACATTTTTTTGTTATTCATTACATGCTTGTTTAATCTGTTGGTATAATCCTAACACAAACCTCTAAATATAATCTACATTAAACTACAAAATAAGGATATCTTCTCGTATTCCATGGTGAAATTTCCCTTTGATTATTTTTGGGTGAAGCCTGAAAATAGATAACACCTATCCATTTTTACTAAAGGAGATATAACCCAAAATCGAGTCCCGAGGAACTTTAAATTTTAACTTTTAGTTAGGACATACAACTCCAAAGATATCTATTTTTCAGGCTTCGAGGATAAATTGCACTCACTATACTCACACTTTTCCAAGCACATCTGAAATCCTGACTTTGCATCCATCATACAATCTGTGTTGTATCTTAAGTATGCGAAATATTAAGATCCTTCATAGCGATGATAACACCAAATGTATATATTCATCCCCTCGGCCTTATCATAAATAATAGGAAAGAGAAATAATCCTCAAAATTGAGGCCCCATAGATCTATCTTCTTCAAAAATGATTCAAAGGGAAAAAAGGATTGAAAATAAGACATATATAAATGGGTACCAATAGGTCCTAAACCTTTAGTTCGACCAATGCATCATTAAAAATATATCATAACTTTATCACGACAGTCACAAGTGACCCAAGTAGGTCAGCTTAGCCAAAAACCAATTTTCATGCACCAAAATCACCAAAACCAATGCATTGGAATGCCAAAATATCCTAACACCAAAACCATTTTCAGTCATGCTTAAAAATTCATCACACATTTTAGAATAAAATTTAAACATCATAAATATTCACAATTTTCATCAACCAATCGATTATTTCTTTAACTCGGGACCACTTCTTAAAACACTTGTTTCTACCACTCAAATATGGAATGTGACCACTTGATGTAAATTTCAAGACATTTATAATAATTTAAGAAATGTATGAGACTTGAAAAAACCATTGGTTCAAACTACATCGATTTTTGTATTCACCAAATCATGTTGCCCAAAAAGTTGTTTTAAAAAATAAACTCGTTAACACCCATATAGACAATTTCAAGACCCCAAAAATGATTAATTATATTACAAATGCATCCTTATTTTCATTCCAATAAATATAAAGCATCACCCAATCCATCTCATTCTCTAACAATCTCAATTCTTCAACAAAAACAATTTTATCCTCGATAGCCAAAAATATTATTATCCACAAACTGACCTAGAAACCATAGAAAAACTAATCATAATGGATAAAAAATTATATCAATGTAAATAAGTCTAAATTATATTTCCAACTCAACTTGAATCACCTCTTACATCCTTTTATATCTCCTATTATGCCCATTTCACTGAAAACTACTTTTTACTGCCTCAAAATTGCCCTTTAACTAGTCAACCTAAATGAAGCATATTTGACCATGTAACTACATAACCATGACCTGAAACCTCTTTTTAAATATATAAAAACCCATATACATCACATAATGAAAATTTATTTCATGCCTTATTTGGAAACTTTCTCCTCAAACTGTAACACTTCATAAAATATCATTTTCAAGTAGGGCCCACATATTACCACATGCTATAACATAACTTTCTGGAAATATGGAAGAGTCTTATACAACAATAAATAATCACTTTATATGAACCAATAAAATAAGGCTCTATATACTCACTTTTCTGCAAGTTGCTCCTAGCTAGGGTTTAGTTAGGTTTTCACACCACCTCATTAGGTTTTCACTTTTCTGCAATTTGATCTATATTTGACTTTGTATGATTGTTCATAAAAACATGATGATAAAACCACATCATTATTTGTTTAAAATCTTAATAAATTACCATATAATATATTCCTAATATCCCGTGACACCATGGAAATCATACAATTCACAATGAGCATTAAAATTTTCAACTTTGTTTGAAAAACACACTCTCACAAACCTAGTTTTACCAAAACTTGCATATCTTCAAAAATATTCTTCAGAAAGACTTGAAATTTGGCATGAATCTGCATTACAACATTCTATAACTATATATTCCTACCATCATGCTTGTATATTCATCAAACTCTCTATCCAAAGTACCTATGTAAACCTACCTATTTCTCACATGTTACTTCCCAAGGGCCTTGTAAATGCATCAACACACTTAATGTAGACCTAAAAATCACCACTAACATTAGGTACACTATCAAAAAACTATTACCATTCTCTTATACGAGTGATTAGTTCCAAATCTCACTTCTCCACTTCATTCTACATGTTCCAGTGGGAGAAACAAGCCTGGAATGACATGACTCAACCAAGAACTAACCATGTTGATCTCATATAGACCCGTAGACACTCATGACACATCATACCAACCATGATTGGACTCATGACACACTTCAACCAACTTTATCAATCCCATACCATGATTCTACTAAGAAAACAAAACATAAGGACCTCCTGAACACTCCAAATATTGCCACTACCAATCAACTTTCATGTTTGACATATGATAGAGACTCATACCATGCCATGAAACCCTTTTCCATCAATGAGGGTTGACATAAATGAAAAAAAAACACACAATGACCAATAATCTCCCCTTCGTCATTGATGGTAACCAAGATTCAAAAATATTGATGGAAACCATATGAAAAACACACCTACATGACTCTTACCATGTTTATGAGGCCTCTCTCCCACTTTACCATCTATGAAAAAGGATAAAATTACTCCTAGACAAGAAAAGTGACAAAAATAGAATAATAATGACAACAATTCTCAAAATTGACTTACTTTTCCAATTTTCTCCCCATGGGAATGAAATCTCTCTTTTTAAATCCAAAAGTAGTATCGAAGATCCATGGACCTGATAGAAACATCAAAAATTCTCCCCATGATCATGATATTCCTCATTTGTACCATCATTCATGTCTTCCGTCTCATTCTATGATTTTATCACACTCAAAACACCATTTTTACCTTTATTTCTATCAAAAACATCTTAAGGACTATTGTCCCTAAAACCCAATTTTAGTACCCTTTTGATAAATTTCACACACCTCTAGAAGATAAAACACAACACATGTTAGCTACTTATTACTCCCCTTGGGATAATAACACCTTTCTCTACTAGAAAATGGAAAAACTTGTGTTCTTACCTTATTTTCATGATACATGGAGTAATCAATCAATATGACCATGTCGTGAAGATTCATTAAGTGTTCTCAAACTTATTTATATAAGAAGATACTTGGTCCAAAATCATGCTTACCATTTAAGTACACATGCAAATAAACATTTTCATGGTATATCTCACCTTCTTTGCATTTTACATGATAAAACTCAAAACTAATCTCCCCTATCCTAAATCCTTTTCTCAGACCTATACAACCACACAAAAAAATCAATTCGAGCTTGACTTGTACTCGACAATTACCTTGAGAATCTTTAACACTTGTAACATACTTGACAAATATCATAATCCTTTTGTTGATTATCATGATTGTAACTGACTTAGACATACATTAAACAACTTGACATGCTTCATCTCACTTGTATAAATTTAAACATATCCTTACTTGATTCTTCTTCATATTACACATTCTCAACCATACACCATTGGAATGCACTTGGTAGCCTATAGATATCCATTATTTTTCCCGACTATTAGGACATACCTGAATTTTGAACTTGTTCATAGAGTTGAACACTTCAAACATGAAACATGTGCCAAGGTAGTATAATGCATACTTTAGTAACACCTTAGCATACAAACTCGAGACACATACTTGATAATTTTCAAAAGATGCTTAAACCTCATACCCAAGTTATGATCATGCTTCAAAATAACATTCTTAACTATTGCACCTTCATGTGACTATTCTGACATCTAATATAATTTTCTATTAACATATTTGGTTAATAACCCATAAAAGTTTTTTTAAACATACCTCGTCATTTGACACTAATCCAGTACTTCAAATTTCATAGATGATCAAGAGTAAGTTTAGTCAACCAAAATAACTAAAACTTACCTAGATCTTATATTGCTTTAGTGAGCTGGTAGAAATTCCCTTACATCATGATGAAAACTTGACATACATGTAGGTTTACATTTTTAATATCTAAACCATGGTTGTACACATACTTGTAACTTTACAAACTCGTATATGATGAATTTGTGAACCTACATTTCATCATCAATCATTTCACATCTAACTTCATTACAAGAATACTCTTACAACAATGCATACAGACTCTTGTAGCTTTCAATGAAACTTTTCAAATCTATCTCATATTGATAACTCTTGATACAGACCTTAATCATTTGGGTGAATTCCATGCTTCTCGAGACATAACATGACACAAGGCAGCATATAACACCCTCGAAACTTGGTGTTCCACACTTTATACACCACATGAAGACCCCTTGACTTGTACCATGTCTTTCACCATCTTTAGGAATCAACCTTAAGTGGAATTGTAACATAGTATACATGTGAAATATAACTGATCAATCCTCTAGGTCATCATACACAAGAATCAAGCTCTAAATTTTCAAATTGAGAAAACTTATTTCGTCTTAGACTACTATAGATGTGATCGACATCTATATGATGTTCCCCTAGTCTAAAATCACATTATTAAAGCTTTAAATTCACAACATAATTTTTTTCCTTGATTTGATAGATGTATTTCTTCATATATTTCTCAAACACAACAATCATCATTCCTCCTGGTCATCATACACAAGCATCAAGCTCTGAATTTTCAAATTGAGGAAACTTATTTATTCTCAAACTACGTAGATGTGATCAAACCTCTATATTATGATCCCTAGTCTAGAATCACATTCTTCAAGCTTTAACTTCACAACATACTTTGTTCCTTGATTTGAAAGATGATTTATTAATATATTACTCAAACTTCATATAAAACCTCTAGTAGAGACCCTTTAATGCATGATTATAGTTTCACTATGAATTGTCATGGACCTTAGTAGATTGTAGCTTCATATTTAGGATATACCGACCACCACTTTAGCCTCTAACAATCATGATAAGTGTTTTTATTTCCTTAAAACTCACATCTATGACTTGAAACATCAAATAATGTAATTCCTTCACCTCAAGGTACCCTGAACACTTGAATTTTCCACTTTGTATACTACCACTAAACCTTGTAGCATTCTTTCAAGATTTTGAAACACAGTACTAGACCTTTTAACACCTTGAACTAACTTAATTTACATAAGAAATTGTAAATACCACTTTAAAATTCTTCATATGAAATCAATATTCATTGACCATCTTTGACACTGTCATAGCACAAAGCATCTTTTAACATAGATTCTTTGCACATAGAATATTTTTAATACTCTCTATATGTCTTGCAGTCCTTGTGCAATTATTACTTAAACACTTCCTTTTTCAATGTAAATGCACATGTGTTAGGTCCAAAAACCTGTATACATCTTGAACAAACCCTGAAATAACTCCTAACAACCTCTAATAAAGCAATCAGCTCCACTTGTGACTCCCAAGAGCCCCATAATCCTACAAGAAGTTCTAAACTTTTAGGTCAACTTTTTCATCTTCACCAATCATCAACTACTTCAATGTAAGCTTAAATTATGGAACATAGTCTTCTACTTTTATTTTGATTTGAATATTCGTCAAGTGTACAAAATAGTTCTAAGATTAATTTGAGTGTACTACACTATTGATGATGTTCACATATTTTGACATGTCATCCAATCATTCTCTCATTTTCATTGAACTCGTAGTATGTAGCGGTAAGAGAATATTACTTTGGTATTGATTTCAAAATGAAATTCCATGAGCTATATGACATCCCCCTCAACTTTGAGTGATTTTTTTCAAACCTTTGTAGTAGCTGTAGATACTCATTTTGGTTCTTACCATGTTGTTCTAAGATAGATTTAAGCCAACTCTTTGACTTTGACAATAAATTTTGAACTATCACCGGGGTTTCTAAGTTCAAACCAATTATAGACATTTATTATTTGAGACACCTCTCACGTTGATAAATTATTGACACGGAGATCAAGTAGCTAATACATACCACCCGACTCACCTTTTGAGATGACATGTTTCTTGTGTTATGCTTTCTAAAATACCAAGCACCACTGCATATTGCTTTGCTTCATTTCATAGAGGCATATAGGTTTTAGTTACTTCCTCACACTACTATAGAACCGTCAAAGATTGTTTACTTGATTATGTGGATGTTTGAGAAATTTAAATCATACTACCATTTGACATCACTATCAATATTTTCACATTCTCTTCTGTGCATATAGACCTTCTTGACACCGACACAAAAATTGACACATTAATGCACATAAAAACACTCAAAATACTACCCAACAACACTTTGAGACCAATACATGATATAAAAACCACTTAGTAGATGACCAAGCTAAAAAGATACATGCTCAGCCATCTTGACAACTTGATGATAGACATTTCTCAAAAACACTTTTGACATATCATAACATTGACTCTAGACTTCATACGCATCATGATCATAACTCAAGACAAACCTTTGAATGATCTACAAACTTTCATAACTAAGAAATGGACTAGAATGACCCAAGAAAACCCTTGATACTTAACAATAATAATAAACTCGGACATATATAGAGGAAAGAACTCACAAACACATGAACAAACTACTTGAAATACCTTATACATTTTGAAGTTTCTAATACTCCTATCTCCTTCCTCTTTTCATGAACAGTAATTGTATTGCATTTATGAAAATGTGGTGTTCTTCAATTATAAGCCCCTCAACACAAGTTAATAATCCTTATCAAATATATTTGGACCCTTATTTGATAAACCTCATTGAATTAGGCTTCAATTCAGAATAAGAATTTGATATTTTAACTTCTCTTGCTTAAACAACCACCTTCTTGTTATTAAGATCTATCAAAACATCCTAAGACTCATTCATGAGAGTCTTCTTCTTGAAAACACTTCCATTTTGAGCTTGAAATCTACTAGAGTAACTTGATGATCCCATTTGATGATAATATCTTACAATATGCCCTTCTTTATGACACTTATGACATACAACACCATTATTTCTTCTTCTTGGTTCAAACACTATTAGATTCCATTTACATTCTTTATCTCTATTCCCATACTCACAACAAGAGTGACATTCACCCTTGAAAACACCTACTTCATTTCCAAATAGCCTTTTCTTAAAATCTCTAACTATTAACCATAATCATGAAAAACAAAGTAATAACCATTAAATGAAGAGCCATACCTCATAGAATTAGGTTGTCTAACTGAGTTAGACCTTCTTGGATCAGCCTTCTTAGTCACCTTCTCAACTGATTTAGACTTGGACCAACTTCATCATCATGCTTTCCTTCAAACCCTAGGCCTATTTTTTCATTTTTGTCTCATTGACCTTCTAGAAACTCATCATGATAATTAGATCTCTTCTCAAGTCTCTCATACATCTTCAACTTGTTAGATGCACTCTCTAAATCTGATTCAAGAGATTTCAATTTATCTTCATACCCAAAATAGGAATCCTCTTTCTCCTTTAGGAAATTAGACATCTTCTCCAATTGACATTTCAAATAATTGATAGATAGATCATAATATTTCTTCATTTCACTCATATTCTATTGTAATCTAAAAATTACAGACTCATAAAACTCATATTGTTTCCCCCCAAGATCAGAAAAATTACCTATTTGCACTTTTAGGATCTCCTTCAAGATTTTAGACTTGCTTCTTAAGGACCTGTACTGATACCAATTATTAGAAGCACAATGGAATAAGAGGGGTGGGGTGAATCAGTCATATATATCTTTCAATTCATTTACAATCACATACATTCATTGATTCATTCATCCATAACCATATATGTGCATCAGATGTGTATTAATCATTCACAAAAACATGAAACAAACAAGAAGACACATGAACACCATATTTATATGGGAAAATCTTAAGGGAAGAAATCCCACTAAAATTTTTCTGATATTACTCACAAAAAGTAATTTATTGAAGTACCAACTTTACAAGGAGCATTGATCCCTAATTTAGTGAAGCACCAACTCCACAAAGAGGATAAAACCCCTAGAATGACAAAGAAACAACTCATCCACCATTTAATGTTTGATATCTAGTTTTTCTACTACCATAACTGATGGAGATAACATATTAAAATCATAAAACACTAGAGAAGAACTTTGTCTAAGAAGGGAAAAGGGAGTGAGAATGGAGGTAGGAAAAACTAATGTTGCGGGTAGAATATCAGATGCCCACACACATCAATTAGAAACTTCATTTACATGCATTTATAATCGAAGAAGAAAAACAAATCCATGCGGAGAAGCTACAAGACCAAATGAAACTCATTGGTCATGCAAAGTACCAATTAATTCCTCAATCAAGGAGGAAAAAATTCCTTCTTTTCTTATTGAAGCTCGAGAAGAGTTTGTACATAGCTTGAGAATGGAAGAAATTTGAGGAAGAAGAGAAAATAGAAGAAGAATGGCATTTTCTATCTTTTCCAGGTATAGAGCACTCTAGTTTTTTCAAAATCAATCTCCTTGGAATGATGTCGAGAAGCCATTATATTCTTTGTAAGAAATTGTTACAACTTCACAAATCCTCAACGCCTTTTCAAATCCCTGTTGTGAAGAAAACGCTCATGGCGGGTTAAAACCAGATCTTGCAAAGAAACCATTACATTCGATTTGCTAGTTTAAATACAGACCATTAGATTTTCTCCTCTAACTCTGAAATCGGGTCATCCACGTGGCAGGAAGGGATTGGAGTGGTTACGGGGAAGCCCTTTGCATTTTGTGATTTTTTAGAGATTTGGAAATTTGGAACAAATTGGCCCACCCCCCACTTTGAATTTTTAACTTAGACACGTGGTTGCTTCTGATTGGAAATGGGGTCGTGACCCTTTTCTCAACATTTTAACCTTTTTTGGAAAAAGGCTCAAAAACTCAATTTCCTCCATCGGCCCATTGCTCTGATTTGACTAGGACACATGGCACATTCTAGTTGGAGATGGGGTCACGACTCCTTTCTAAACATTTTAACCTTTTTGGGAAAAAGGCTCAAAACCTCAATTTCCTCCGCCGGCCCGCTCTCCCGCTTTGAATTTTCAACGGGCTTCACCTTGACTTTTTCCTTTATAGCCTGATTGGGGTTGCGGATCATTTTTTAACTTTTCACCTTTTTTACAAAAAGGCTCAAAAACACAAATTCCTCCTGCCTCTTTGCTCTTCCGCTTTGACTTTTCAACTTTGGGCCCAGACCTTGGTGGAGCCATGGAGCATTTTAGAACTTTTACTTCACTTTTGGGAATTTGGTTAAATTTCCAAAAGTTCCCCAATGGCCCACTCGTCCACTTTGAATTTTCAACAATGGGCTTCAACTTTGACTTTTTTCCTATGGGCTTAAACTTTGAATTTTTCCTTTATAGCTTGATCGGGGTTATGGGGAAAATTTACCATTTTTGCCAAAAGTGACCAAAAGTGTTAAGTTCACCAAAAATCTCATTCCTCCCCATCCAATAGGATCTGACCATGTACCTGCATTCATTGGAGTCAAAATTTGATGGGAAAAGATCTGTCATCCCGACTATGGAAAAAATGCAAAAAGAAGAAAACTTCATCGTTTTGAGTCCAATTTTTGAATTTCCTTCACGAACCAGAGGCATGGAGGAAAAAAATGATTTGGTGACCTAGGCCATAGAACAAGTGAACAATTTTGATCAAAAATGGAGGTTGCAAAGAGGATATTACGTGCACAGATCGGAAATGGAGAATTTCTCAAAATGAGCAAAATAGAGGTTTAAACAGCTCTAGGGCACGACTTCTACTAATTTCTTGAATCTCTAATTTGGCTTAAACACCAATGAAGGGCATGAGCTCAAAAATTTGAATTTGGCTATGAAAATGCAAAGTAGTTTTTGGGAGACAACAATGGCTCTAGCTTGGGGACATGGCGTGAACTGGGCATTGCTAGGGCACGATGTGAGGATCCAAATCTCAAGTTTCAAAACATATTACATTGACCAATGCCTTATCCATTGGGCCTTGCAGAGTCATGTACAATTCTGAGAAAGAATGGAAGAAGGAAACACACAAGCCAAACCACACACAACCAAAACCAAACAAAAACTAAAACCAAAACCACGTAGTAAAAAAAAGGAAAAACACACCTACGCAAATCACCTATGATACAGGGTGGGGGACAACCCACTTTCACTGATGATATAGTTTCAAGTATTTCCCACTTTGAGGCAATTCCAATGGCGTTCCATCCAAGTAAGAGAGGAGAAAAACATTCTCACCACAAGCTCCATGGATTTGGAATGGGCCGAGCCATAATGAATCAAACTTTCCATGGCTGCCCTTTGGTTCTCTTCTTTTGTCCCATAGTAGGACCAAATCTCCAACTTTGAAATTCCTTGCTTTGGTCTTCTTGTCAAAAAAATTCTTCACTTTCAACTGATGTTCTTTAATTCTATCCACCACTTGGCATCTGCTTTCCTCCGATTCTCCAGGAAGAGGATCCTCTTGTCAATGGAGTCTTTGTACTGACCATCTTCTATTTCTTGCAGTAGCTTGAGAGCTGGCATCTCAATTGTGAGAGGAATCTCTACCTCAATTCCATACAACATTTGGAAAGGTGACATACCTATTGCCTTCTTAGGAGTGATCCTATCGGCCCACAATGCATCATATAACTTCTTGTGCCAGTTCCTTTGATTCTCATCTACCAACTTGCGAACAATGGTCACAATGTTCTTGTTGCTTGACTCAGCTTGACCATTTCCCTATGGATAGTAGTCAGAAGAGTGAGATAAGGAGATTCCAAAACCATAACAAAACTCTGTGAGCTCCTTTGAAGAGAAATAGGTGGCATTTTCTACAACAATCTTCTGTGGTACTCCAAAGCATACAATGATATTCTCCTTGATGAAGTTGCAGACTATTTCAGAGTTGGCTTGCTTGGTTGGAATGGCCTCCACCCATTTAGTGAAGTAATCAGTTGTAGTGAGTACATAAGTATGCCTTGCACTAGAATGAGGATTCAAAACACCAATAAAATCTAGCCCCCATTGCTGAAATGGTTCCTCAATCACCACAGGCCTGAGTGGCAATGCAGCTAGTTGTGGCTTTCCAACAAATTGTTGGCATGCTTTGCATTTGGAAACCTAGTCTTGAGTATCTGCAAAGATGGAGGGCCAATAATATCTCCCCTTGAGAATCTTATGCACAGTGACCATTGCTTGAGAAATGTCCACCACAAGCTTGATCATGATATGCCCTGAGTAACTTTTCTTGTTGCTCCTTATCTACACACCTAAGGAAACAACCATCTAGGCCTCTCTTGTAAAGTGCATGATTCCAAATCACAAACTTGGCTGCCTTTAGCTTGAGTGTCCTTCTTTTTTGTAGTCAAGATGAGGAGGACATTCTCCATAAGTGAGGTAGTAAGCAATATCCGCATACCACTCATCAGTAGTGGTGACAAAGAGCACTTGTGGATTGTCTTCTAAATAGGTTGGGCAAACATCATCCTTTTCTCCCTACTTGAGCCTTGAGAGTTTCATCTTCAGCAATCAGCTTGCACAAACCATTTCCTCTTACTAGATTAGAGGGCCTAATCTCTAAGTCATACTCTTGGGTCTTTGCAATCCAACTTCCTCTCTTAGCCCCAGGATCTTGTTGAGTCAAAATGGACTTGATTGCACTTCTAGGGACCATCACCATTGTATGGGAATTGAGAATGTAGAATCTAAAACTTTTAACAGCTTTAACCACTACGTAGGCATGCTTCTCCAGATTGGTTGTACTTTAGCTCATGATTTTTCAAAGGACAACTCATGAAAGCAATGGGTGCTTCCAAGCCTTCATCATTTTTCTACACAAGGACAATAGAGAGTGTATGTTCTTGCATATAGCAATACATGATGAAATCCTTGTTGAAATCTAGAGATACAAGAGTTGGAGCTTTGGCAATGGCTTTCTTGATATTCTCAAATGTTGTTTTTCCCTCCTTATTCCACTTGAAATTTTCTTGAGGCTTCATCATGGAAGTTATATGCTTAGTCAGTTCAGAAAACTTAGGCACAAAATGATGAAGGAAGTTTACCTTTCCAAAGAATGAATGAACTCCCTTTTTTTGGTTGGTAAGGCTAATGCTTGGATAGCTCTACCCTCTCAGGATCAATGTGTGCTCCATGTTTGTTCATAATGTGTCCCAACAACTTACCTTCTGTGACTCCAAAAATGCACTTCTTTGGATTTAGAGAAATGCCATGTTTCCTACACCTTGCAAGGACTTGCTCCAAATGACTGATATGGTCTCCCCTCCTCTTTGAGAAAACCATGAGGTCATCAAGGTAAATGACAATGCAATATTTCAAATCTTTGAAATCCAAGTCCATTTCTCTCTGGAAAGTGGCCCCAACATTGATCAAGCCAAAAGGCATTTTGTTTGTAGGAAAAAGTGCCCCAGGTGTTGTGAAGGTTGTTTTGTTGCAATCCTCTTCTGCCACCTTGATTTGGTTATACCCTGAGAATCCATCAAGAAAAGAGAGCATCTCAGATCTAGTGATTGCTTGCAAAATATGATCCATGATTGGAAGAGGGTAGTTGTCCTTGAGAGATGCTGATTCAAATTTTGAAGTCTACACAAATCCTTATTTCCCCATTCTTCTTCCTTACTAGCACAATGTTAGCCACCCATGTTGAATGGTGGATGGGGAAGATGATTCTAGCATTGAGCATCTTTTCACCTCTTCTTTGATAACATCAGCAATCTTTGGATTGTAGGGCCTTTGTTTTTTCCTAAAGGGCTTAGCTCCTTGCTTCAAAGGAATGGAATGATGCATTTCCTTTGGCTGAAAAGACTTGAGTTCATCATAGGAGTAGGCCAGGACATCTGAGTACTTTTTTAGCAGAGCAAAAAACTTTCTCTTCTCTTCTGGTGAGAAACATTTACCAATGTTAACCATCCTTGGATTCTCTGAAGTGCCAATGTTTTCTTGATCAAAATCAGATGGGCACCGAGAAGACTATTTTTCTTTCTCTTGGATGAACCTGTCATGCTTGTCAAAGAGATCTTCCAAAGAAACTAGGCCTTTGGGGATTTTGTTTCCTTTCAGTTTAATTACCCCCTCTTCATCAATTCCCTCAATTCCTTCCTTCTCTTCTTTGGGGACTGATTCACGGTGTGGGTTTTCACTTCCTTCAAAGAACAAATTATTGAAGTTATCCCTTTGTTCTAAGAAGGCTAGGATCTGATTGTCATCATTGAAGACCTACCAGTGATTTGCATTTTCTGGTACACTAGGTCTAAAACCATCTCAATGGTCACCTTATCTTTGCCAAAAGAAGGATGAGGTGTCACTAAGGAAGTTGACACTGCTAGAGAATCAACCTTTTCATTCTTCTCCCTAGGGATAGCTTCAATGGAGAATGCATCAAAGGATTCAATGCAGTCCCACACTCTGTTTCTATAGTGCTCGAGCCTTGGATTTTTTACCTGATATTGTTGGCGGACCTACTTCACCACAATCTCAACATCACCTTTGCATCTCAGCTTCTTGATCCCCATGTCCTCTACTTGCATTCATGCCTAAGAGAATGCTTCGTACTCTATAGTATTGTTTGTATTATCAAATTGCAGCTTATAGGAAAAAGGGTATATCTCATTGGAGGGAGAGTATAATACTACACCAACTCCTGAACCTACTCTGGAATGACTTCCATCAAACTCCATTTTCCAAATCTGATCTTCTTCTTCCTCCATGAGGAGTGGCAAGTTCTCTTCCTTTTGTGATGTAAGGAAGTAGTTTCCTAGCCCACAATCTTGAAAGAGGATGTTAGCTCTTGGATCATCAGATTTCCTTACTGTGAATTTCATTTTCTTGACTGGTAAAGCAACTTCTTCATTTCTCCTTTCACTAGGATAGTTGCAGATGACCAATCCATTTTTATTTCTCCACCTAGATCTCTGCAAAAAACTTCTACTCAAAAGCATACCAAAATATGTTGGGATATCTGCCACCAAAATGGTCAAGAGTATCTTCTTGTCAGGGTAATCAGCTAGTGCAACTTGAGCATCCTTGATTCTTCCTACTAATGGAACTTGTTTGGATTCCATTGAATAGCATGTGCCATTTTCTCTAGGTCAAAGTGAGGCCAAGAGCATTTGTAACTTTTGTTGGCATCACATTATCTGAGGCTCCAGAGTCTATGATGCAATTGTTCAACTAGAAGCCTTTGATGAGAAGTGATAGGTAGAAAGGCTCAACTCTATTGGTGTTGGAAGCACTGAGGGCTAGCATGTTTTGAGAAGGTGGTATGGATGGTGTGGGAAGTAAGCCTTTAGAATTAGAGATTTGGGGTGTAGAGTTACCACCTTAGACTACCTTGATGAATCTATCAAATTGGGTAGGATGTGTTTGTAGGTATTCAATCTCAGAGAGTTGAACTTTGGTTTTGCTTGCATGCTCCACAAAGTCAAATGGAGCTATGGTAGGTGAGGAAGAGGTTCCAGCAGTGGATGAGGACTTAAATGGTAGAGGTTTTGTTACTTTTGGTGTTGGGTTATCCTTTTCAAATGTAGAAATTGGCTTGGAAGGAGGTGAGGGTGTAGCCCTTGATTGAAATTTAGATGTTCTTACAGAACCAATATTAAGAAGAGAATTTCTCTTAACAACTTTTGGGTTGAGAGGAGAATCAGATGACTTACTTGGCACAACAGTGTGATCCTTGACAACTAGTGAATCTGGTTTCTCTTTGGCTGATTCCATGGAAGGTGGTAATGGTGATCCTCTGTTGATGATCTTGTTTTGTGGAGGCTTTGAAGAGATATCTTCTTTGTTCTTCCTATTCTCAATTCTGTCGCTAAGGCTGAAACACCATTCTTGGATTGTGCACGAGTGAAAACAACACATGAAAAACTTGGAGCTTCTTCATCACCTTCCTCCTCATCATCAATGTATTCAATCAGGCCATTGTGCATGTTGACCTCTTCAATTTCAAGATAGTTTTCATAGTCATCCATGCTTTCTTCTTCAGTTTCCTCAATGTTTGTTCCTTCTTCTGATTCTCTAGTGTCACAGATAGCATTGACTAGGTGGTGCTTCAAGAGCAAGCCTATGAGGAGGTGGAGCAATTCTTGGTCTATCAGGAGGATTTGATCTCCTTGGAGCATTCCTCATTGTGATTTGTGATAGCTTGCTTCTTCAAAGCAACTAGGTCATTTGCCATTTTTTGGAACATTGGATCAGTGGTGACTGGATTTGAACTTTGACCTTTTTCTTCCCATTTGGTCCTTTCACTTTTCCAAAAATAATTAGATCATCATCAGTCTCAATTGTGAAGTCTTTAGCATCCCTCAAGGTTCTTGGTTGGGCTCTTCTGAGGAAGAAACCAACTTCTGGTGGCAAAGCACTGATGAAGAATATTTTCAAGTTGTTTTCAGAGGGTAACACATCTTTTGGGATCCTCCTTATCAACCTATCATACCTTGCTACAAAATCTCTCATTGATTCGGAGGTCTCCTTCTTCATCTAAACCAATTGGACTAGCAGTCTGACAATCTTTTGTGCTCTTGAACCTATGTTCAAACACACTTCTTATATCTTCCCAACATGTGACAAATCTTGGGGGCAACATGTAGAACCATTCAATAGCCTTTTCTTGGAGTGACTCCATAAAGAGCCTAACTAAAACATCTTCATCTTCAACTCCCAACACTCCACAAGTAGTGATGAATGTTGCTACATGTTCTTTTAGGAGCTGAGAACCATCCCCTTTGAATTTTGGGAAGTTCTTTCTCGAACCTCTTGGGAGCTCATGGAGTGGTTGAGCAAGAGCCAGTGGACCGGTATTTCTCCCCCATGGTACGTTGGGCCTGCATTCCTCATGCTCATGATCACCCATTCTATTCTTGTTTCTATCCTCCAGTCTTGCTAAGGTTGCTTCTTGCTGTTCTCTTTCTTCTACTTTGATTTGGAGTCTTTCTATTTCTTCAAGTTGAGCCCTTATCTCCTCCTCAGAAACTACCTCTCTTTCAAGCTCTTCAAATGTGGGATCAATTTTCCTCCTTGCCTCAGTTGTCGGGTGTATCTTCTATCATCTAGCTTGAAAGTTTATGCTCTCCTCTGGGGTGCTTGGAATTTGTCTCTGCCTTTCCAGTTCGACAACACATTCCTCTTCTAGGTCCAGAATCCTTATGGCAATGAAGTATTGATTGACACTTTGTCTCTTATGCCAAATAGCTTCTCTCAGATCGGAAGCAATGTCTTCTTGGATGTGAAAGAGTAAATCAGGTCTCTCAATAGGAGGATTTCCCAAAATAGCCATGATTTACATCCATATAGTCATGTGATTATTCAATCTCCAGAGAACTTTTCTTCTAGAATATTTTTGTATTTTATGACCTTGAGGTCATTTTTAGGTGCAGATGCTGCAAAATCTACCCCACGGTGGGCACCAAAAACTGTTGGCAAGAAAATTTGTCTTGTGGACAAATTGGTGGGTTTCAAGCCAACGTTATGGGAATCTAAGTCCCTCTACTTGAATGGTGCAACTTCCGTATGTGCATGCGTGAAAAAGTGGATTTCAATGGTGGTCTTTCAACCAGAGATCTAGCAGGGGCACTCCACTGTCCCTGGCAAAGCTAGCAATTTCTCACTAGAGAAGAACTTTGTCTGAGAAGGGAAAAGGGAGTGAGAATGGAGGTAGGAAAAACTAATGTTGTGGGTAGAATATCATATGCCCACACACATCAATTAGAAACTTCATTTACATGCATTTATAATCAGAAGAAAAAACAAATCCATGGGAGAAGCTACAAGACCAAATGAAACTCATTGGTCACAAAGTACCAATTAATTCCTCAATCAAGGAGGAAAAAATTCCTTCTTTTCTTATTGAAGCTTGAGCAGAGTTTGTACATAGCTTGAGAATGGAAGAAATTTGAGGAAGAAGAGAAAATAGAAGAAGAATGGTGTTTTCTATCTTTTCCAGGTACAGAGCACTCTGTTTTTTTAAAAATCAATCCCCCTTGGAATGACATCGAGAAGCCATTATATTCTTTGCAAGAAACCGTTACAACTTCACAAATCCTCAACGCCTTTTTGAATCCCTCTGTTGTGAAGAAAACACTCATGGTGGGTTAAAACCAGATCTTGCAAAGCAACTGTTACATTTGATTTTCCAGTTTAAATACAGACCATTAGATTTTCTCCTCTAACTCTAAAATCGGGTCGTCCACGTGGCAGGAAGGGATTGGAGTGGTTACGGGGAAGCCCTTTGCATTTTGTGATTTTTTAGAGATTTGGAAATTTGGAACAAATTGGCCCACCCCCCCTTTGACTTTTCAACTTAGACACGTGGTTGCTTCTGATTGGAAATGGGGTCACGGCCCTTTTCTCAACATTTTAACCTTTTTTGGAAAAAGGCTCAAAACTCAATTTCCTCTCACCGCCCACTGCTCTAATTTGACTAGGACACATGGCACATTCTAGTTGGAGACGGGGTCATGGCTCCTTTATAAACATTTTAACCTTTTTGGGAAAAAGGCTCAAAACATCAATTTCCTCCGCCGGCCCGCTCTCTTGCTTTGACTTTTCAATGGCGGGCTTCACCTTGACTTTTTCCTTTATAGCTTGATCGGGGCTATAGATCATTTTTAAATTTTCACCTTTTTACAAAAAGGCTCAAAAACACAAATTCCTCCATTGGTCCACTCTTCCACTTTGAATTTTCAACTTTGGGCCCGAGACCTTGGCGAGCCACAGGAGCATTTTAGAACTTTTACTTCACTTTTGGGAATTTGGTTAAATTTCCAAAAGTGCCCCGATGGCCTGCTCATCTGCTTTGACTTTTCAACAACGGGCTTCAACTTTGAATTTTTTCTCTATGGGCTTTAACTTTGAATTTTTCCTTTATAGCATGATCGGGGTCATGGGGTAAATTTACCATTTTTTCCAAAAGTGACCAAAAGTGTTAAGTTCACTAAAAATCTCATTCCTCCCCATCCAATAGGATCTGACCATGTACCTGCATTCATTGGAGTCAAAATTTGATGGGGAAAATATGTTCGTCATCTTCACCATGGAAAAATATGCAAAAGAAGAAAACTTCATTGTTTTGAGTCCAATTTTCGAATTTCCTTCACGAACCAGAGGCATGGAGGAAAAACAATGATTTGGTGACCCAGGCCATAGAACAAGTGAACAATTTTGATCAAAAATGGAGGTTATAAAGAGGATATTACAGAAAAATGCACAAACAGCTCTAGGGAAATGGAGAATTTCTCAAAATGAGAAAAATAGAGGTTTAAACAGCTCTAGGGACGACTTATTCTAATTTCTTGAATCTCTAATTTGAAAAATATATTTATCACAATAGTCACAAGTGGCCCAGAGGTTAGCCTAGCCAAAAATCACTTTTTATACACCAACAATCATAAAAAACCATGCATTAAAATGCCAAAATCTCCTAACACCAAAATGATTCTTAAATGCTCTAAAATTCATCACACATGTTTAAAATAACATTTAAACATCATATATGGTCTTACATTTCATCAACCAATCATATTATTTCATTAATTGGGACCACTACTTCGTATTCTCGGTACACCTATTTTGAGAACCCTTCAATTCTTCAAAAAAATAGTTCTATCCTCGATAGCCAAAAATATTATTATCCACAAACTAACCTTGAAATTATATTTAAACTAATCATCATGAATAAAAAATTATATAAATGGAAATATAACTGAATTCTCTTTCCCGAGAATAATTTAATCACCTCCTAACTCCTTTTTTAGCTCATGTTATGTTCATTTCACTAAAGACTATTTTTTACTACTCAAAACTACCCTTTGACCAGTCAACCTAAATGAATCATAATTGATCATGTAACTGAATCATCATGACCTGAATCCTATTTTAACATCAATAAAAAATCACATACATCACATAATTGTAATTTAGTTTATACCTAATTTGGAAACTTTCTCCTCAAACTGTAACTCTTCAGAAACTAGCATTTTTTAGGTAGGGCCCACTTATGACCACATTCACTAACATACCTTTATGGAAATATGGAAGAGTAATATAAAAAAATTCAATCATTACTTTTGATGAAACAATCAAAACAATCTCTCTATAATCACTTTTTTACAAGTTACTCCTAGCTAGGGTTTAGCTAGGGTTTCAAACCACTTTATCTTCTTAACGATCATTCATAAAAATGTGACAATCAAACCACCTCATTATTTTTTTAAAATCTTAAAAAATTAATATAAAATATATTCCAAATATCTCATGTCCCCATGAAAATCATACCATTCACAACGATCATCAGAAGGTCCAACTTTGTTTTAAAAAACACTCTCACTTACCCGGTTTTACCAAATATTTCATATATTCAAAAATATTCTTCAAAATGACCTGAAATTTAGCATGAAGCACCTTAAAAACCTGATATAACTTTATATTCTAACCATCTATCTCATATATTCCTCAAAATTTCCAGCCACAATGACTTACCTATGCAAACATTCTTGTTTCTTACCTATTGCTTCCAAAGGGCCTTGTCACATGCATTAAACCACTAATTTAAGACTTGAAACTTTTCATAAACCCTAGGTACAAAATAAAAACATTTTTCCCATGCTCTAACAAGATTTATTAGGTCTAAATATCACTTCTCCACTTCATTCTGCATGTTCTAGGGCTAGAAACAAGCCTGGAATGACTTGATTCAACCAATAACTAGCCATACTTGACCTCATAAAAACCATAGAATATCATGATACATCATAAAAACCATGCTTGGACTCATGCCACACTCCAACCAACTCTATAAATGTCATGCCATGATTTTTCCCGGCAAGCCAAGTGACATGACCTCCTAGAACACTCCAAATCTTGACACTACTAATCAACCTTCATGCTTGACATTTGATAGAGATTCATACCATACAATGACAACCTTTTTAATAAATGGGGTTGACATAAATGAAAACAAAACTATAAAATAACTAACAATATCCCCCTTTTTCATTTAGGGAGACTATGATTCAAAAACATTGATGGGAACCATATGACAAAGACACCTACATGACTTTTACCATGTTTCTAATGCCTCTCTCTCCCCTTTTTCATCTATGAAAAATGCTACACTAACTCCTAGATCTGAAAAGTGACAACACAAGAGAATAACAATGACAACAATGCTCAAAATTGACTTACTTACCTAATTTACTCCCTTGGCACTAAGATCTCTATCTTCTTACTCCAAAAGTAGTATCTAAATATCCATGGACCTGATATCCACATAAAAAGTCTCCCCGAACATGATATTCCTCATTTTTACCATCATTCATGTCTTTCATCTCACTCACGGGGACCTTATAACACTCAAAGCACCATTTTTTCCTTTATTGCTATCAAAAAAATCTAAAGGACTATTGCCCCTAAAACCCTATTTCAGTTCCCTTTTGACAAACTTCACACACCTTTAGAAGTTCAAACACAATGCATGTTCGCTAATTATGACTGCCCTTGTGCTAGAAACACCTTTCTCTATTGGAAAATTCAAAAACTTGTGTTCTTACCTTATTTTCATGATACATGGAGTAGTCAATCAATATGACCCTGTCCTCAACCTTCTTTTTAGTATTATCAACCTTCTTTATATAAAAATGTACTTGGTCAAAAAAACATGTTTACCCTTGAAGTATACATATAAAAAATTGCAGTCTCTCTCACTTTCTTGGAATTTTACATACTTGATCAAAATCAAAATTGATCTCCCTTGTCTTAAATCCTTTTATTAGACCTATACAACCACTCAAAAAAATCACTTCAAGATTGAATTTTACTCGGTCAATTACCTTGACAATCTTTAACACTTGTAACATACTTGACATGGATCTCATAAGCCTTTTTTTTATTATCATGACTATAGCTGACTTATACATACATCAAACAACTTGACATACTTCATCTCACCTATATAAATTCAAACCTATCCTTACTTGATTATTCTCTGTATTACACATTCTCATCCATACAACAATGCAATGCATTTGGTAATATGTAGATCTCCATTCTTTTTCCCGACTATTAGGACTATGAAGCATTATCTTGATCTTCATAATATTAGTTCATATACCTAAATTTTCAAATTGTTCATAGATTTGAACACTTCAAACTTGAAACATGTACCAAGGAAGCACCATGCATACTTTAGTAACACCTTAGCATAAAAACTCTTAGACACATACTTGATGATATTCACAAGATTCTTAAGCCCCATACCCAGGTTATGGCCATGCTTCAAAAGCACATTCTTAACTATTTCACCTTCATGTGCCTATTTAGACATCTAATACAATTTTTATTAACATATTTTGTTGATATCCTTGAAACATACCTCATCATTTGACACTGATGTAGAGAACTTAAGATTTCATAGTTGATCAAGAGTAATTTTGGTCAACCAAAATCACTTAATCTTAACTAGATCTTATCTTGCTTCAGTAAAATGGAAAAAAATTACCTTGTGTCATGATTAAAACTTGACATACCTATAGATTTACATTCTTTATATCTAAACCCATACTATACACATTCTTGTAACTTTAGAAACTCATATAGGATGAATTTTTAAACCTCCATTTCACTGTCAATCATTTTGGATCTAACTTCATTGCAAGCATTCTTTTACAACAATGTATATAGAATCCTTCAACTTTCAATGACACTTTTGAATGTATCTCATTTTAATAAATCTTGATATAGACATTAATCATTTGGGATAATTCCATGCTTCTTGAGACATAACATGACATAAGGGAAAATAAAGGACCCTTTATAAGTTGGTAGTACTAAATTAATACACCACATAAAGACATCTTTACCCATAGCATGTATTTCACTGTCTTTATGAATCAACTTTAAGTGGATTTGCAACAAATTATATATGTTAAATATAATTGATCAGTCCTCTAGGTCATCATACACATGAATCAAGATTTGAATTTTCAATTTAAGGACACTTATTTCTTCTCAAACTACTGTAGATGTGATAAAACCTCTATATGATGATCCCTAGTTTAGACTCACATTCTTCAAGCTTCAACTTCACAACATACTTTGTTTCTTGATTTGAAAGATGATTTATTCATAGAATGCTCAAACTTCATTTAAAACCTCTAGTATAGAACCTTTGATGCATAAGTATACTTTCGCCATGAATTGTCACATAACTTAGTAGATTGTAGATTCATATTTAGGATATACTAACCCTTTTTAGAAACCCTTTCTCAATTTTGAACTATCACCAAGGTTTCCAAGTTCAAACCCTTTCTAGAAACTTGTTCTCTAAGACACCTCTCACAGTGATAAATTATTGGCATGGACATCAAATAGCTTGTACATACCCTAACTCAACCTTTTGAGATACATGTTTCTTCTATTATGCTTTCTAAATTTTCAAGCACCAATGTGCATATTTCTTTACTTCATTTTATAGAGTCATCCAGGTTTGAAAAAATTCCTCACACTACTATAGAACCTTCGAGGGATTGCCTACTTTCTTATATGGATATTTGAGAAATTGAATTCATACTACCATTTGACATGAATGCCAATATTTTCACATTTTATAACTATGCATAGATACCTTATAGAAAATGACATAAAAATTGACACATTAATGCATAGAAGACACACTCGAATACTACCCAACAACACTTTGAGACCAATACATGATATAAAAACCACTTGGTAGATGAATAAGCTAAAAGACTACATACTCAGACCATCTTGACAACTTAATGACACACATTTATTAGAGAAACTTTGGAAATATCATATCATTGAATCTATATTTCATACTCATCATGATAATAACTCAAGATATACAATTGAAAATATTTTGACCCTTCTTTCACAAGCCTCATTGAATTAGGCTTCAATTCAAACTGAGAATATGATATTTTAACTTCTCTTACTTGAACAACCACCTTCTTACTCTTAATATTTCTAAAAATATTTAGACTCATTCATGAGAGTCTTCTTCTTGAAAACACTTCCATTTTGAGATTGAAATATGCTAGAGTACCTTGATGATCCCATTTGGTGACAATATCTTGCAACATACCCTTGCTTGTGACACTTATGACATACAACACCATTCTTACTTATTCTTGGTTCAAACACTCTTAGATTCCATACATAATCTTTAGTTGTATGCCCATACTCAAAACATGAGTGAAATTCACCCTTGAAACACCTACTTCATTTACTAATGGCCTTTTTAAATAAATATCCAGCTCTATGACCATAATCATGACAATAAAAGCAATAACCATTGAATGAAGTTTAACTAAGTTATACCTTCTTGGATAAGCCTCATTAGTCACCTTATCAAATTATTTAGAACTTTTACAACTTCATCATCACACGTTCCTTGAAACCCTTGGCCTATGTTGTCATGTAAATGTGTAACAAGAAAATATACAATTTTTTAGCACGAAAACTATACCCCTATGTCTAAAATTTCAAGTTCTACCCTCCCAAGGAACCCCAAGATACCCAATTAGTCCAGGTGACCTCCTATTTGATGTTAAATTAGTCCCCTGGGTGATTTTAGGAGTTCTTGAAAATTGATATTTTCGGGTAGTGTTGGGAAGGGATACCATTGGCCTTTCCAATACTAATGCACCCCCCTGGGAAAAAATAGAGGATCCAAATCTAATGAATAGGTGAATTGAAGGTATGGAAACATCATGAAAGTGATTTTGGAAGATTCGGGAAATATTTGGAAGATTTGGGGTAGTTTGATAAAAAATAGGGTTCACAGGCCTAGGCAGTGCACAAGGCCAAAAGAGTTGTTGAACTTTGGGAGGTGATTTTGGGAGCTCTAGGTGGAGTTAGGAGTCAAAAAGGACATTTTCAGAAATATAATTCCAAGACCTATAAGATGGATAAATCATATTTAACAAAACTTTGGAGAAATGGTTTTATAACTAGTTTTTCCATGCACAACTAATTATGTAGATCAAAACTCTACTTTTCGGGGCTTGAATGGAAGAATCAAGATATTAGATCCCACCATTAGATTCATAAGGAAATTTCATTCAAGTTAATGTAAAATGTAATCAAAAAGTTCCATCGAGAGCTAAAGATATCACCGTTTTAAGTTTCCCTTTAGGTGAGTTCTCCCAATTAGACAATTTTTAAGAGGACACGTCTCGGCTCCGAGTCGGAATAATTTTGTGTCCCTTTAGTCCCTCAAGCTAAGGGACATGAGGGAAAAAAATTCACCCAGCCCCAATAATCCCTCTTGACACACATATGACCTCTCAGATCACTAGTTCAGCTCCCAGGTGCTTATTCACAACTCATTCCCTCATGTGTCTAGATCATGACAAGTGGCAATTTCTAGCACGCCATGAAAATTGATGACTCTTATGTTCCTTTTTTCTGAGGGAAATGAGGGACATAAAAATGCACCAATACCTAAGAAGTCTTCAGGTCACCCATGTGACCCTCTCTAGTGCATTTTCTCAGTCTTCAGGAACGAGTGGAGATAAACCCTCAACCGTTGGATCTCCACCAAATGTCAAACTGAGGTGCCACGTGAAAATTGATGAACCTCATGTCCATTTTTTCTAAGGGAAATGAGGGATATAAAAAATGCACCCAGCCCAAGGAATGTCTCCTTGTTTCTCATGTGATCATCTATCAGCCCCCAGGTGCTACCAACTTGCTTTTTGGCTAAAACCCTCCACCGTTAGATCTTCGCCAAGTGTCAAGTTAAGGCACCACATGAAAATTGATGTCCCTCATGTCCCTCAATGCTTGAGTGATATCAGGGACATAAAATTTCACCCCATCACTAGCATGTAAGTTTTTACAGAAGTTTTGAATTTTGTTTTAAATCTAACTTTCCCACTTCTAACCTTCCACAAATTTACCTTGCCATTTCTTTATAACTTGCTCATACCTACAAAATTTACCATTCTACTCCAAACCAGCTCAAACACATCAATAAAACTCTCAAATCCATTAAAATACATAGTTTTCAAATAAGGGATTCATTGAAAGAGTTAGAGGAACAAAGAATGGAGAAGAACAAAGATCTTCACCTTGAAACTCTCATTACCGTGAATCAACGAAACCAACATATCTAGAAAAATGGTGCATGGATCGAGATGAATTTTATTTTTGTGTTCATATTTTTAAATACCATAAAATACCTCCCATCAATAGAAAGAATCAATCATAGTGAAGAAACCTCTCTCTTGGCTCAATGAAAAAAATCTTGATTTCCTTTCAAACCAAAGAAATGATTGAAGAAATATTTCATCGGTGGAATAAGAAGAAAAATCCAATAAAAAAGTATTTTTGTTGAAATTGGAGAAGAAAACAAGACCTACAACTTTCAAGGTGTATTAATGGTTTATGTGTTTAGAGAAACTACTAGGTCAAAAATTGAAACTTTAAAATCTCCCAAACCACTGATCGGGTAAGTCTAAGATTTCAAAAGGGTGATATTGGGAAAAAAATCCCATATGTAAAACCTTTTTTCTACAGTGATCTAACCACTAGAATCCCACTTTCTAAAAATAACATGTTTTCTACATTAAGGACTGCTAATTTAGGAAAGTCATCAACTGAATACCCTGTGAAAGAGATGGTGAGCACATAAGAGGTATTGCAATGTAAAATTAATTGAAATATCATATTGTTCCAAAATTGATACTTACTAAAAATAGTAAGTGGTCTCATGAGCACATGAAAAAAATAGTAAATTGATCCAGAAGGTGAGAGAACACAAGGAGAAAAGGAAATCTGAGTTACGCACATCCAATTGAGGTTTGAGGGAGCTGATTTTTCATACTTACTAAAAATAGTAAGTTGTTTTTTCTAAAGAAACCATGAAGTACAAGTGGACAGGATAGAATCCGGCACAACCTTTCACTTGTGAATATGAGATAGAAGACAATGATGTCTCATACATGGACCTAAATGACCTAAGGGCTCGCATGACAACCAAGGAATGAGGGAAGATCGAGGATCAGGTATTCACAAGTGGATTTTTTTCAACTCACTATTAGCCTAAAACATGAACAATATGAGCCAAAAATGGTACAATAATTGTGGTCATTAGTCCCAAAATATCTCACTCACTCTACAAATATCAACATCACCTAGCATGATTGTTATCTCAAAGGAAAGGACCTTTCACGACTAGGAAACAATGGATGCATATGTACAAGGGGTTGCACTTAGGTTGTGGATAAATATAGGAGAAATCCTTCAAGAATTCCAAAGACCCTTCCAAGGTGTGAGTTTTGTGAGGGATATTCACATGCAATCACATTCCTCAATAGGGTGATGGGATTTTAGGAGTGGATGGGAATTTTAATTTTCACTATGATTGAAGGAAAACAGAGAATTGACTGGGACACATCATTAGTGATAATCTACATCTGTAATCGCTCTAGGTGACTATGATGAATAATTTCCACTTGACTTCTTACTTGGTCTATCTTCTTACTAGCTCAAGATCATTCAAAGGATTGGCTCTCACGTAGAACATTGTCACCAATGTTCTTGCATTCGAGAAACTTCTACAATTGGTGATAGAGGAAAGCCATAGACACTTCACTCATGTGAATGATTTATTCACAATATACGTGGTCTAAAACTTGGAGGGTGATCTCGGAGGTAAGGATATTGTTGGGAATATAGAATCAGGAATAGTGCTATGATTTATTAACAAAAAAATCATGCACACGGGATCTAAACAATTCCCCACAAAATCTACAACAAAGGAAGTATAAACTAAAATAATCAAATCACACAAAATTACACACACATAACAAGCATGTACCATGGTTCACCCAATGTGGATACGTCTACCAAAGATAGAGATATAATATATATATATATAATATACCATGAGATTACAAACCAAATATTTTTCAAAAGAGTACATGTATCTCTACAAGAGTATCTCCTCCTCCCATATCTCCAACCAGATCTGCCCGAGTTCATTAAACCATGCCTCTCAAACATAACCAAATTTCACATACCCGAAGCTACCCTACATCTACCATTGTGCATCCAATCTCTCACTATATTGTGAATATGAAAACAAGACCTCTAGAAAGATATACCAATGTGCAACCCTAACCATGCACCAAGAAGTAAGTCTCTCCTCCATCACTACAACAAACTGCAAACATGAAGATAACTTCCTCTACCATGCTAGATTCCTATGGATCAACAATACAACATGATCTCATGGATCTGCAATACAAGATCTCACAACAACCTATGGATCTAACAAGAAGAAACCCTAAGTGCTTTGCATACTATGCAAGCCATTACATGAGACTAAATAATACAAAGGAAATATAGTAGAAGATAATACCATCTTCTCACCAATAGTGTACCTGCACTTTCCTTTTGTTCAGCTTCTCTCCATGAAAGCTCTTGTCTTCATGTAATCTACTTTTTCTTCTTCTTCTTCTTCATCCTTTCAACCAAGGATTATGCTCTTCTTCTCATTAACTCATCTCTAACCCTAGTTTTCTAGCTTATATAAGCTTAGAAAAACTTAGGGCAACTTATCCATGAAATTACATCCAATAGATTTGCTTTAAAACAAAAACAATATTAAAACCCATGACTTAAAAATAAAGTGCTTCGCATAGGTAACCGACACCGGTTAGACCTAACCACGGTTGGTTCCTCCTTTTCCTAACTGACATCGGTCCCACTGTAACCAATGTCGGTTACTATATTTCTAGTCACTTTCCATCATCATGCAACCTTTGTTAAGCAATATAGCTCCACAACCTAACAATCTCCCACTTGGAGATAAATTGCTGAACCTTTGTACCTATACCTGTACATCACTATCCTCAACACACCATGAAGACCATCTATTCTTTCCTTCAACAATTCTCTCAAAGAAAAATAAAACTAGGTATATCAAACCATCTTCTCAAAACAAAAAGATAAAACCATGACTTACTAAACACGGATTTGCTACAACTGATCCGTGACACCAAGCCTCAAGCTCCCACTGAATCGTAACACCATACCAATTATTGGTATTAGACAAATAAGCCAACCTATCTCCTCATGTAACAAGCCATCATGACTAACACACTGCAAGAGCTCCCACTCAAACTAAATTTCTAAGCCTCAATCACATCCGTAGCCATACCTATAAAACCAACCATGTTCTCCATCCATCTATCCATGTCTCCATGTAACCACCAATGCAACTAACCAAGACAAGTCAAATTGGAATATGTGAAAGCAAAACAAGATCCTAGGTAAAGACAACCCAAATGAGTTCTACCTGCAATAATAGGTGATCAATCCAAAAACCTGCATAACTCAAATAATCCAAACATTGCAATCTATAAATCCAACCCTACATAAACAACTAGCATGTCCAAGAAAATCATCTATAGATAACATCTCTCAAGGAGTAACATAGTAATCAAGAGGAAATACAAACATCCCCTACTCATGCTCAAAGCATCCATGTGCAAATCAAACATCTACATCATCATAGACTCACAAAACTTAATCTATCCAACATGTACAAACTCACCGTGTACATCCATCCATATCAACAACTCTCTAAAAGCTATAAGTCTACCACTAACTAACTCCAAAGACAAATATGAATCTTGTGCTCATCAATGTCAATAAAAAACATCCATGCTAAACCATGCCACTAATACTAAGTGCAAATACCAACAAACATGTCATCAACATACTCTACACAAACCAACCAAGATGAAAGAAAAAAATAAGGGCACCATCTAAAAATGGTAAATAAACACTGTTGTCAAACCTGTGACCAAACCAACCACAGTTTCCCCTAATTGACCACGGTCAACTCCTGGCTGATGGAGGTTACCAGATGATTGACCATAGTTAACCTTAACCAACACTTTGGTCTCTCGTAACATTTATATTTTCTCTTTTTCACCCTTCAAACTCTGAAAATTGATCTATCATCTAAAACTAGTTGAATCTACTATCAACTGTCATCCATTAGGAATATCCAGGCATCAAAAAATAGACTAGAAGTGACATCACAAAGTAATAAACTCAAAATAAATGCAAATCCATGACTGCCCTCCAAAACCAACTTGTGCCTCCTACCACTCTAAATAGTTGCAATCTCCTCTCATTTTGCATGTGCATCATGTATCCAATCCTACAATGCCAACAACCATGGCTTGCTCCCACTGAACACAAAATCCCTAGCACTGCCTCTAACACCAAGATCAAAATCTAATATGTCAGTGAGAAATAAAACTAGATGAAAGAACTATAAAATTGATTCCCTTTCTTCTCTGAGAATACTTATACATCACAGAAGTTTAGACTTCTTGTGAAGTAGGTGAATCACCTTCTTTCCATCCATATGTACTCAACATCTCTCATTACCTACAACTATGTCTAACCATGAATTTTCATTAAGGATCTCATCCTTAGACTAGAAACCCTTGTCCTCAAGATTCCACACAACCGGGAAATAAAAGTCAAACAACACCAAGAAAACATGGTGTAAATTTGTGCACACAATCCAAACATAATATCAGTTGCTCCAAATGAAAGAAATAAAACATGAACCATATAGAGATACCTGACTCAAAGTCTCAAAGGACTAACCGAGACAACTCTGTCCTCTTTTTGATCCAAACCATGAAGTGATCTACACCATCTCTGCCATGTACACTCTATGTAAGAAACTCAATCCTCCAAACTAGGACAAAGAACCATCTACCCTCTCTTGCTGCAAAAAACCCTGTACATATAAGTTGCCACAAAGACCAACCACGGTCATCCCCTAACCAACCATGGTTAGCTGCAGGGGTTTATTTTAAGAGACCTCTTGGAAATCGGAGGTGGAGAATACCTGGCGAATATCCCCGGAACCGGTTTCGCGGGAAGGTGAATTTTTTGGGGGTTGTATGAAAAAATTTCACCTGATTGTCAAGTGCTATGACAGAAGGCTGCAGACACGGACGGGAGATTTTGCTATCGTGCATCAAAAAAATGCAATGACGCGCGTCACTAGACCTCAGTGACGTGCATCATTGTATTTTTTTGACGTGCGATAGCAAAATCTTCCATCGCGCGTCTGTAGCCTCCGCCCTCTGCTTTCTCATCAAAAATATCTGTCACACGTCAACAAACTCTTTGTCATGCGTCTGCTATGTGTCAATATCTGTTGTACCTCCTTGTCACACGTCAACTATCTGTCAAGGTCGAATAGCACCCTCAGTAACGCACCTCACTAGACCTCAGTGATGCACATCAACAACCATGTTGACGCGCGTCAAAGATGTCTAGTGACGCGCGTCACTAGACCTCTTTGATGCGCGTCAACACGGTTGTTGACATGCATCATTGAGGTCTAGTGACGAAGCGTCACTAGACCTCGCGACACGCGTCAACACGGTTGTTGACGCGCATCACTGAGGTCTAGTGACGCACGTCATTGCATTTTTTTTGACGCGCGACGGAAATATCTGTCACGCGCGTCTACGACCTCTCGCCCTCTTCTTTTCCATCGAAAAAATATCCATGTCGCTCGTCAACAAACTCTTTGTCATGCGTCTACTATGCGTCAATATCTACAGTATCTCCTTCTCTGCAAACCCTCCTTGTTGCGCATCAATAACTTACCCCCTTGTCGTGCATCTATAATATGGGATATATCATATTGTTGAAAAATGTGAAGTAGAAGTGTTCTACCCGGCGAATAATCTAGGTTTATATAGGGGATATTTTTCAAGGGTAGGTGAAGCTGACTCCTAAAAAAAATTAAAGTGTAATTTTTAGGCGAACAGGTCACTGACCCATGTCAAAAAATTTGCCTTTTCAAAATTTTCAAAAATGGAATATTCACCATATTACGAATATTCGCCACTAAAATTTTCCCTGGTTAGCTGACTAGTATCGGTTCCTCTGTGACCAACCTTAGTTCTTAGACCGATGTCAATGCTCTTTGGAACGAACCCAATGCCACACAATTTGGCATAACACACCACACCAGGTGCCTACTTCGACCAAAGCCAATAGTTGAGCTGAGCCAGTCATTTCAAGAAGCATCCAAATATCATACAAAAACAATACAACAAATCCATGCAATAAATTACATCAAGATGAAATACATCACCTTACTAGCACTAAGATACTCAACCACATCTTCAACTGAAGTACATGCTTCTCTGATGGAAGCCCCATCTTCGTTCTATGCTACTGCCTCTCTACCAAATCCCATGCATCTAACTACACCAAGAATGCATACATGTTCCTTTTCTCTGTCTAGATCTACAATCCAAAACCATGCATGTGTAATTAAACCATACACTCAACAAACAAGATACATTCCATGCATCTCTTCATTTCTTTAGATCTGTGATTTTCTGTTTATAACTAGGTTTCTCAGTCTGACCATGGTCACCCTATAACTAACCACGTCCTTAATAACCAACCATGGTCTCACCCTGATGATGTTGGTTGCCACTTAATCGATGTCGGTCACTGTGTTCTCCAGCAACCTTACACTTCTAGCTCCCACTTGAGATTCAATCTCTTCCTGTGATTTTCACATCAGGAAAAATAAACCCTACTCTCATACATGTCAGTAATAACTACTAACAAAACCATGAAGCAAACCTTTCTCTGAAAACTAAATCCATCACTCTGATACTAGTTGTTGGGAATACAAGACTGTAGAATAGTGTTATGATTTAATAACAAACAAAATCATGCACACATGATCTAAACAATTCCCCAAAAATCTATAGTAGTGGTATAAACTAGAATAATCCAAATCACACAAAAGTACACACACATAATAAGCATGTACCATGGTTCACCCAATGTGGGCTACATCCACCAAAGATAGAGATCTCATATATATAATATAATAAGAGATTATAAACCAACTCTTCTACACAAGAGTACATGTATCTCTACAAGAGTATCTCCTCCTCCCAAATCTCCAACCGGATCTACCTAAGTACACTAAACCGTGCCTCCATACCACCACTTGTGTCTCCTCCAGATCTCTAACCAAATCTACCTGAGTGCACTACAACCATGCCTCTTAAACATAACTAGATCTCACACACACTGAAGCTACCCTACATCTTCCACTTTGTGCAATCAAGCTCTCACTATTTTGTGAATATGTAAACAAGACCTCTAGAAATATATACCAATGTGCAACCGTAACCATGCACCAAGAAGTAAGTCTCTCCTCCATCACCGCAATAAACTACAAACATGAAGATAACTTCCTCTTCCATGCTAGATTCCTATGGATCAACAATACAACATGATCTCATGGATCTCAGAATACAAGATCTCACAACATGTGGATCTACAAGAATGAGAAATAAGAAGATCTCACAACAACTTGTTGATCTAAAAATAATAAACCCTAAGTTCTTTGCATACTATGCAATCCATTACATGAGACTAAACAATACAAAGGAAATACAATAGAAGATAATACTATCTTCTCACCAACAGTGTACATGCACTTTCCTTTTGTTCAGCTTCTCTCCATGAAAGCTCTTGTCTTCATGTAATCTACTTTTTCTTTTTCTTCTTCATCATCCTTTCAACCAAGGATTATGCTCTTCTTCTCATCAACTCATCTCTAACCCTAGTTTTCTATCTTATATAAGCTTAGAAAAACTTAGGGTAACTTAGCCATGAAATTACATCCAATAGATTTTTTTACAAACAAAAACAATATTAAAACCTGTGACTTAAAAATAAAGTGATTCACACAAGTAACCGGCGCTGGTTAGACCTAACCGCGGCCGGTTCCTCCTTTTCCTAACCGATGTCAATCCCACTCAGAATCGATTCTAGTTACTTTGTATTTATAGTCACTTTCCATTGCATGCTAACTATGAAGCAATCTAGCTCCACAACCTAATAGATGTCACCACAAGCAACATCATTAATCTAGAAATATGGATCTTACTTTATCCAATTATTAACCTTATCCTACCTATAAGTTTTGAGCTTCGACCAAGCTCCTCTAAGGTTTCCCAAGTACCTTAGTGACTAAATTTTACTATTTGAGCTCTGTAGGAAAATCACATAGGTGAAAAATAGGCTTAGGAGAAGGAAGAAGAAGTTGATCTCATTTCCCATCTTTCTCAAGGTATTCACATGTAATATTATAAATGATGCATCTCATATGGAGGCTTCCTTTACTCATTTGAATTTGCATTCCTGCACTATCATGCCTAATTTCAAAATCTGAGATGATCCTTACTCTTTCCATGTTCCAGACTTGTAACACGAGCCACAAATCATGAACTATTTTACCAATTTTGTTGATGAATTTTAAGTATGGAAAAAGGATCATATGAGGATGATAGTCAATGAAATGAAGAAATTCAATTCTCTTGGTTCGAAGATATCTTACATGATGATGGGAAAGAGATGTATGATCTTGAGTATGTGGAAGTCAAGGTTTCCCCATTACCTCAGGTCAACTGGTACATTCACGAATTAGGGGATATAAAGAAGAAAACTAAGAGGGTGGTTAGTAGAATGAGTGATTGGTTTCAGAGGAAGAGATTCATGGTCATCCAATCATAAGGTATGTTTGTAGGTCAAAATAAGCCTCCCATCAGTCCTCATTAAGAGTCATGGAAGTTACCTCAAGTTTAAGGCATTATGGAGAAAGTTCTAAATAAATATTCATATGATTAGAGACTTCTCCTTAAGGAAAGTCACCAAATAAGGCTAGGACAGAAGAGGGCTCAATTTCAACAATGCAACAAGAATATACCGTGGTGGAAACACAAGCAAAGAGAGAGCACATGGTTCAAGACCCAATGTTTGAACCACCACAGACATCTCACCTCTTTTCAACACTCATACCTCCCTCAATCGATATTTACCTTCTCCTCTAGAGCAGGGAATGGTTGGTGCACCTTTTGTAGAATAGGATTTTGATGAGATGTTCCCTTGGATGTAAGAAATAATTTCCCCTGACACCCACACTTTGTGCAAAAATGGAATCACCTAACCTATCAATAATTGTATCACTCTCTAAGGAAAAGAAAAGAAATTTCACACACACATCCTCATGTTTCTATAGCGGGGTGATAAGAAATCAATACATTTAAGTATCCTGGGTGAACGTAATCAAGCTAGTGGATGAGATAACACCGGCTGATTATGAGATGAGAATGATCCAATTTGGATTGGCTACTCGTGAAGGGTATTTTCATATGTACTAACAATATTTTGCTCACATGGTGGTAAGGAACAAGGAATATAAGAAGAATATTGATGAGCTAAAAGAACAGGTATGAATACTGTCATCCTATGTGCAACATTTGGTAGATCCAAATTCCATGACAATTCCCATTGAAGAAGTTTCACCCATCGTAGCTTCAACTGGAATCTATCAAGAGTAAAAACAAGTTCACAATGTAGGGGTGAGATAATAATGAATGGATTAGTTCAATTTCAGAAAAGGGGAATTTAGTGTTCAAAGAGGAAATAAAAATCTTCACCTACATGTGTGTGACAACAAACAAGATGCAGGCACTCAAATAAGACTTGGAGAAAGAAAGTGACTGTGGGGATCATATGGGTCCAAGAGTGAATGAAAAGAGCAAAACTCATCATCAGGAGTTGATCAACATGAAGATTTTTAAAAATCCTTGAGAAGTCTTGTCATGTGTATGGGTAAGGTCATTGGAAATCAGATTTGAAGCAATTAATCAGGCATCGCTGAACTAGAGGGAAAAGAGGGACATGTGTATAAGTTGTAAGATAGTATAAATCATCAAATTTAGAAACTTGGATTACCTACAATGGGAGAAGACAAAATTGCTGATGAGCTAATTGGTCCATTTTAGGAACATGTAAAGAAAAAGGCAAGCAACCCATTTTCCTACACTAAGGACACCCTAGAGCTCCTCTCAAATATTTGGGTTTTCGTTGCACTTATCATAGAAAAATATCCATCATGTTTTGGGAACTATAAATATATCAACTGTTGGGCCTTATAATATCATCTAAGTAAATGAAGGCACATAGGTGTGTGGGGCCTATTTAAAGAAGGGCACATAGGTTAAAGGCACGAATGGAAGGGTTCTAGTATGGTTTAGTAGAACACATGGTGTGCGCATGTAAGGAAATATGGGTTTTGGGACTTAGCCATATTTGGTGTTCTAGGAAGCACATGAGAAAAGTGTGACCCGTCTAGCATGCAGAGTGGATAAGGTGCCAACCTGGAAGCTTGATGGTCAAGGAAGGAATATTCCATGCATGTGATGGAAGGATCTAGAAAGACATCATTGTAAATAGTGGAGAGCTCATATCAAAGGAAGCATGCTCTATTGGAGGACTACTTGGACACTTGACAGCTGATCCGTTACCTCAGAAGGCTTGGCAGTGAAGGAAAAAATCTATATATAGAGATGCACGTGTAGTAGAAGAGGGTGTGGTAGTGGTGGTGGAAGAGAGGTGAAGCTCTATAGAAATATTATGGAGGATTCTATGGGTTGGGATTAGAGGAAATATAGGAGTGATGGCATATTTAAAGGGATGGGTCTATGTTTATCCTTGTAATATGAAGGATGTAGTTTAGTTTCTGATGCATGACCTTGCTCTACATTATTATATGGGTCTGTTATGGCCTTAAGTGAATGTAATGTGGTTATTGAACTCATTAATATGAATATAAGGTTTTGTTCTAAAGAATATATGTGTTCATGAGCATAAATCCTAGTGCATTTCCTTTGTGTTATGAATCAATTATGTATTCTATTAGATACTTCTCTTTTATGGATGCATTGATATGATAACTCATCCTAGGATCTTAGAATGAACACATGGTTCTTTTCCATTATTTTGCACTTAAGTATCTATCATAGATTATGTATTCTTACACAACACATAAAGGAGGGGCTCAAAGTGTTTATGCATGCCTCGGTTGAGTGCTCGGTGCCCATCTTTAGGTGATACGCCAACGCGCATGAGATTTGAATTTTCTTTTAAGGGCATAAAAGTGAATACATCTTAGTTCCATTATTGAGACCTATTTTCAAAGTTGTGAGAAATATCTTACATCTTGGTCCATACAATGTATGGTGAAAGAACGCTTAACCTTGGAAAGTGTTGAAGCATAGTTCAAGAGCATAGAGGATGAGTTTTCTCAAAGATTCAACATTGGACTTGAGTTCGATGCATGTAGATGGGTAGAAGAGAACTTGTACCATGAGTTGTATGAGACATTCTTCTATTGTTTTCCAATAGAACTATATGAATGGATTTTAGCATATGCATCTCGGATCAAGTGGTAATATAGATTGCCCATATGGACCCAATATGATTACCGAGTCTGTAGGATGCAGATCTAACTTGGACACATGTTGTTGATCATTGGTGGAAAGGAGTCTTGACTAGTTATACCTTAGAATACACCATTTCTACATATTATTTCCTAGACGTTTTTGAGTTTGAGTTTTTGAGGTAGCCCAAAGGATCATTTTTACATGTTATCCCTTTGCCTATGAAGATATTAATCATTACTTTATGTTTAGAGGATTTTCCTTTGGTTGGATAAGCTTCTCGAGCATTAGCCGAGGAAGCTATGGTGGAGGAATATGGCGATATTGTGGCTGAAAAAGAAAGGGAGGAGAGACGACTCAAGTATAGCAAAGCTTGTGAAAGGGATATGACTAGACAATGTGAGGTTACAAGTGTGATGGATTTATGGAGGTAGATGTTACGGGAAGGAGTTAAGGTTCACGCAAAGGACATGGAACCTAAGCAGTCTATGCTACCCCATCTTGGAAAGCACGGGAGAGAATCCCCTTTAGCTTCGATCATAGTTCATCACATGGAGAAAGGAGATCCATTAGCATGCATATGAACCCACCCAGGTGACCAACCCCCCTAGAGCTTGGTTTTCCATATCAAGGGATAAGTATTGCTAACCTAGTTGGTATCGGTGGGAGTAATTAATCTGCACTAGGAGATATAATTTCTCATTCAAAACATCCATGGCTATGCAAACCATTCCCATATTTGGAGGAATTTTTGGACAAGGTGCAAATACACAAGGTTTGGGTATCACATCTAGAAGTGGCATGGGACACACAACTGGTAGTGGGAAAATATCACAAACCATTGGCACACAGCTTTAGTGGGACATTGGGAACACTAGGTGCTCCCGCTTGAAGCCATTTTCCAGCTAAAGGAGGTGGGTTTGGTGGTGTAGGAGCCGGAGGACCTAACAGATCTAGAAGATTTGGTGGCTCGGGAGGAACATGACTGGATCCAATGAATCTAGTGGAGGAGGAAACACTAGAGGGAACTAAAGCTCGGATCAAGTGGACAAGGGCCATAGCCACCACCACAAGTATTCTTTGAGACGTCTTTGCATTTTCCACTACAGGGGTATTGAAGATGCTACAGCATGTGTACAAGTGAATTACTATGGCACACAAAAGGGATAACTACCCCAGAATGGAAGGAAAGTCAGCTTGCAATGATGTTGCAAGGGCACGTGCATAGTTAGTATAAGAAGTATAACCCCCATCAAATGGTGGTGGACTACACTGCATTAAATCTAGCCTTCCTAACAGAGTTCCATATCTCGAAATTTTATCGAAGAGCATTAGCTCTCAAGGAGATCCAATAAGGAATGGCAGAGAGTGTGTGGGAGTACAACATGTAGTTCAAAATTCTCTTGTCAAAATTATCTTATGACATTCACCCTTATCAACATGCTCAATGGTTTGTTATAGGATGAATAACACCGTTTAGGAGGGCTCTATCACACAAGACTTTCACATACCCACGTGAGGCATTGGAAGTTTCCTATGCACTGAGGCTATTAGGAGCATTGATACTAGTGTTAGCCCTTTTCTGGAAGCTGAAATTGCTGCAATGGCCAAGCAGTTGGAGAAGTTGTCTACAAACTCAGCGCATGAGGTTTGTAGTGGCCTTTTTTGTATAGAATGTGAAGTAGAATGACATGCATAGGATAGTTTCCCTTAGAATTTGATATGCACTATGGTGGTAGAATGTGAGATTTTCCATGGGGATCATGATGCAAATAGGTGTCCTATACTACAATGATGCAATCTACAAGAATTTTTCTTGCTATTGCAAGATCTATACCTCTATGACCCATGATACCAAGGATTGTAGGCTGATTGACTAGATTCATGATGCTATTGATCTTGGTGTGTACCAGACTAGTCTTGTAAGCAGTTCCAAGGATGATGATCATCGCTATGAAGGACGTGTAGATGGAGGAGCACATGGAAGAGGTTTTTGCAGAGGATTTCATGGTCACAATAACCACGGTAGAGGAAGAAGTGAGTTCCCATGAGGAACCTATTATAACTATGGGTCTACAGAGAATTATAAGTGTGAGTGTCATGACCTATTGCAATGCTTTGATGGTGTGGAAAAAAACATAATTATGAGGAGAGCCCTCATTTTTTTGAACACATGAGACAACAACACCGAAAAAGACAAAGGCATTAGGATGGTGAGTATAAATAAGGCCAACCCTTAGTGGATGCCAAGAGTGGTGTGTGAGTTAGGATTAGAACCTTTATTGGTAACAACATGAGAAGAGGTTACACGTGTAAGGGAGATGCCAAGACAAAGGACACTAGTTTCAAGAGAGGAAGTGGTACATGGAAAGTATCCAAATCCTACTCATCAGAAGGAAGTGTATCAAGAGACTATGGATGTGATTCAAAGTTTGTAAGGGGAGATCCAATTTCTAAATGAGAAGTCAAATGAGTTAGAGAAAAGGAATAATGCCAAGGCTTCAAAAGAGGACCTAGATGAAGTCTAGGAATTATGTAGGATGTTAAGGAAAGAGAAAATTATTCCCTTGCTAAGATAATGTCCAAGGGAGAAGGTACCATGCACTAGAGTAGAGTGTGAAAGGTAGGTATTACATGTAAACCTTCGTCCTCACAACTTTGACTATGATAAGGAGATTAATTTGAATGCGATTGTTAATGGCTAGATTTTGATTAATATTCTCATCGACACATGAGTGGAGGTCAATGTTCTTACCTTGGATACCTAGAACCAAATGGGAAGACCTGCATTACAACCATCTTTGAATGTGTTGTATATGGAAAAAAATAAAAAGGAAATTCCCATTAGAGTCTTTAAGGATGTGTTTATCACTATTCAAGGGGCCAAGTTCATTGGAGATTTTGAAGTCTTGGTGCTTGCCGAGGTAGACAACTTTCCAAAATTTTTGGGCACCCATAGTGTTATAAGAATAATGCCAACCTTGTGGTTTAACAAGGGGTATATATGCTTCAAGAACAATGAAGAAATGGTTATTATCCCTTTAACAGATGGGAAATCAGAACCCTATACTGAGCCCTTAGGAGAGGAAGTCCTCGATAGAATTTATGTGCGCTCCATCATAGATCCTAAGATAATTCATCCCACGGAGGGAGTCATCCAGTTTGAAGATTCTCAATCCTTGAGTGATACCACCAGCATGGCATGTGACAATTGGGTGCATGGAACTTATGAGTTGATTGGGTGATATTTGAGAGGATATGTAACAAGGGTAATAAATGCATTCTCATTCAAGTGCCTCGGAGGGAAGAAGTTTCCAAGTTACTCTGAAGGAGGATAACCTGAAATTTTATTGCGAGAAATGGAGGTTCATAGGAAGAATGAGGATGAGAAAAGGGGAATTCTTAGTTATAATCGTTGTCAAAATTTCACCCCCCAGGGTAAATTTTGATAACATGCATAATAGTTTTGCGATTCCTGCAAGTAGATCAAACAGGAAAAATCATGAAAAATGGCTAAGTCCTAGTCCTAGGAGCAGTCGGGACATTTGGGACATCTAGGCGCGGATCGGCCGAAAAGCCTCCAGGCGGCCCGTGAAGCAAAGGGACATCTGGGCCAGAAGTACGCGAATCGGCCGGATCGGGCGAACCGGAAGAATTTGTCCCACGAAGCACTGGGACATTTGGGACAAATGGACGCGAACCGGCCGGTTCGGCCGAAACAGAGAAAGTTCGTAAAGGGACATCTGGGCCGCAGGGACGCGAGGGACGTGGATAGCCGAAAAAGCCGAGAGCCAATCAGATTGCGCCACGTGTCATCGGCAAATGAGGGACGAGGAAGCCCATTTCGGGCGGATCGGAGGTTTTTGTCCCAAACAGTTTGGGACATCCGGGACATAAAGACGCGAAGGGCGTGAAAAGCCGGCAAACCCGCGGACCAATCAAATCACGACACGTGTCACAAGGGAGATAGTCCAAAAGTCAAAGGGTGAGGTTTCGAGCACTGACCCGAACCAATGAAATAGCGCCACGTGTCCAAGTTTAAGGGGCCCACAAGGAAATTTCAAAAGGAAAGCCCGCGAAAGGTAGAGGAGAGAGAATTTCTCGTCCAATCAGCACGTGCCACGTGTCATCCAGGTGGCAGAGCGCGGGAAAGATTTCAAAACACGTTTTGGCCCGTTTTTTCCCTAAATCTTCAGATCGCCATAACTTTCGATCCAGAGCTCGGATTGGCACGTTCTTTATATCAATGGAAAGCTGGTAAAATTCTCTACACGATTCGGGTCAATCTTGCATTTTGGTTCAGTTTGGAGAGAGAAAATCAAGAAACACCTCTGGCATGAAATAACAAGCAGAAGTAATGCTTCAACAAACAACTTTAATGCAGCAGACAGTTCGCCGCTTCTGTTAGACAGCCCACCGTTTTGCCAGGATCTGCCGCTTCTGCCATAATGAGATGAATGGAATGCAACCTGGAGGTGGTTGGGGTAGATTTGGCTTTCCTCTCTCTCTTCCCTCTCTCATTCTTTCTATATATTGTAAAGAGGAGCTTCTTTTCAAAGGTCAAACATTTTTCTGTTTTGCCTCTCCCTTCTTCTCCTCAGGTGAATTTGTGGAGTTTGAACCTCTCATTTGAACTGTAATACTATTCTACCTCATGGAATTCTGTAGTGTATTGTATCAATCTTTGGAGCAAGTAATGCATGTTTTTGGATGATTCTCAGCCCTCTCTGTGTTCATTTTTGCATCCTCCTGGTCTTTCACTGCAGGTTTTGTCATCTGTGCATGATCTTATATCACATTCAAATGGTCTGTGTTCACTGGAAAAATAGGTGTTCTTCATTCCTTGGTGCATCACCTCTATTAGCTTAGATTTATTTTATGCATCCTCTTACCTTGTCTCCTTGGCAGATTAGATTAGGTTTTGAGAAAACCCTCTGCATATTTCATGTTCATCCGAACAGAGGAATAGGAACTTGCCTTCTCTAGAGAATCCTTTCTCATTTTTCAAGTCCCACACTTAGAGAAAGGATTCAATGTTATGCAATCACACTAGATGCCAAAGTGATCAACCTAGAAACTTGATCTGCATCCGGGGAGTGCTTGTGATTTTGCATCAACAGCTTTTAGCACGCCGGTGGAACCTAGAGGTCTCATTTTTATTACAGCAAAGTTGATATGCATCTGCTGCAATTTTCTTGCTTGAAAAGAGCTATTGTTTGCATATCTGGCGACTCCGAGAGGAAGAATCAACTGGTTTCAGCAGTACAGGCCTGAAAGCTTATGAGAAGAATCACAAGGTCAAGAGTTGGAGAAGAAGAAGTGCTGTTTGAATACTTGCAATTATCTCCAAGAAGAAGGCCAAGAGGAAGAAGGATTCAAAGGTCTCCATCTCCACCAAACAGAACTCTCTCAACTCCTCCACCTGCTCGACCTTTCATTCAGTATTCAAGGGTTCTCAGGCCAATCAGAATGGCGCAACCACTAAATCCCTTTGTCAATTTCACTGGCAGCAGCCCACTCGCCCTCAATGCACAGAATCCAGTTCCAATTGCAGCATTGAAGAACATTCCATTTTTCACTGGAGAAAATCATACCACTCCTGGTGATCATGTAAAAGACATTGCTAACATCTGTGTAATCCATGAGATAAATGAAATGGATGTAGCTGTCAAATTGTTGGCGTCTTCATTCAAGGGGAAAGCATTGCAATGGTTTAGGAGCCTTGGAGCTGGCTCTATCACAAACTGGAATCAGCTGTGTATTGCACTTCATGAGCAGTTTGGAGAAAAGGGAGACAATTTGTCTCTACTAGAACAATTGACAACTATCAAGAGATCCCCCAAGTAGCAGCTGACTGATTTCAACTTCAGATTTCAAAGGTCTTGGGATAGGATTCTAGTGACAATCAAGCCAAGGTGCTTTTCTATACTATCTTAAAGCTTTGAATTCTAATATTTCTATGTTAATTCAATCTATGGGAGGCACAACCTTACCTGCTTCTTATAGCATTGCCATTAGAGCTGAAAATTGTCTTATCCAAGCTGGTAAATTGGCTCATAGGCCTCCAATGCCATTATATCCAAGTTTAGAGAGCCCAAGTGCTAGTCAAGCACCTGTCTTAGCTCCTATTCCCACTCCTAGAAATCAGAGTTCAAATGAAGCTTCCACTTCATCTCCAAGTGCCCCAAATGAGCTTCAAGAGGTCATGAAGCAATTGCAAAATCTAGGCAATGAGCTGGTCACTCTTAAAAGACAGCAAGCTCAAGGTTTTAGACCTTCGTATCAGCCTCAAGCTCAACCTAATAGGCAGCCATATCAGCCTCAAAGGCCACCCAATCCAGCTGTAAATCAAAATCAAGCAAGGCCTCCTGCCAATAGACCATTCCAGCCCTATAATCCAAATGCCATATCTGCCTCTAAGGCATTAGTACCAGCACAAAACAACATTGCCTAGGAGTATGATTGGTGTTTTCCATGTAATGAGCCTCATAATCAATCCATGTGCTTCAATGGTGCTTTGACTCAAGCTTTAATGGTAACAACTACTGGTGTGGAGGGTGAGAACAATCAAGAAAACAACCAACAACAAGAAACATTCCAACAGCAATCAGCCCCAAATGACACCACATTGGTAAATTGGCAAGCGAAGATTTTGTGGCATGAACCGGGTAGTTTCTCAAGGTGTTACAGCAAACACAAGGTCAAAAAGGAGAAATTTGGGTGAGGAACAACCATTAGCCCCAGCCAATCCACAACCTTCCACGGCTCCACAAATGATTGGCAAGCAAAGTCCCGCTTCAAATGCACAAGGACAGCCAAGAACAACCCCTAGGCCAACTCAAATGCCAGCTGTTGCTGCCCACATACAAGGAGTAAATGTGCAAACCAAGGGGCAGCAGAGAGATCCTTCATCACCATTCAGTATCATTGATCAGATGAAGAAAACAAACGTCAATATATCTATGTGGGAATCCCTAGCTATCCCAGGCCAAAGAGATCTGCTGCAAGCTGCCATGAAGGACTGGCCAACTTCGAATCAGCAGATACAAGACAAAGTGCTTACAAATGCTGCCCAGCCTGAGGGAAATCATGGAGGACAACAAGGTAAGATGTTGAAACCCCCTCCTTTCTATGTTTCGTTAATCATTGGAAATCAGCTAGTGCACAATTGCATGATAGACTCCGGGGCAAGTAGCTCAGTAATGCCTAAACAGATAGCTGATCAGTTAGGGCTCCAGTATGAAATAACATCTAAGGGAGTAGTGCAGTTGGATGGGACAGCAATAGGAACAATTGGAGTGATTAGAAATTTGAGTCTTACCTTGCACGCATGTCCAAATGTTGTTGTTTTACAAGATGTGTCAGTCATAGACCTTCCACCACTCTTTGCCCTCTGTTTGTCAAGGGACTTCACTGCCAAGATTGGGGGATATTTGTCCGCTGATTGGTCACACATGCTATTCAGAACGAGATATGGAACTAAGGCCACAATCAGATCTGAACCTATTGCAAACTTCCATATTGAGCCCTACACTCCAAGTCAGATTAATGTCAATTGCTCAGCATTTGATCAAGAAGATCACCCTAGCACTGATGAAGCTGACACTAAGGTTGGAAGTATCCCAGATTTGACTCTTGATGAATGGGCAAACAAGGTGCATGCTTTTGATCCTTATCAAGGAATAGAAGAATCTGAGCTAGGAGTCTATTGTATACACGAAGAAAGTCAACCTATTCCTAGCATCACCAAGCCAAACCACAAGGATGACAATGAGGTATGGCAGCTGTTTTTTGATGGATCAAGGAGTAGACAAGGTGCAGGAGGTGGAGCCATGCTTGTTTCACCTCAAGGAGTAAAGTACTATTCATCTTTTAGATTTCAATTTACATGCTCCAATAACACTGCTGAATATGAAGCCTTGGTGCAAGGGATGCATTGGGCAATCAAGAAAAAAATAAAGAACTTGCAAGTCTTTGGGGACAGTGAATTGATTGTAAATCAGGTCAAGGGACAGCATGCGGCCAAAAATGATCTACTCAGGTGCTACAAGAACAGGGTGTGGGACCTCATGGAAGATTTTGAGGGTTTCGGCATTAAAGCCATTCCTAGGAAAGAGAATCAAGCTGCTGACAGGCTTGCAGCAGTAGGGGCAGCCTTTGACATTGTAGAAAACATTCAACAAGACAAGGTACAACCAAACATCCACGTGATTGTCAGGCCTTCGGTGCCGGATAACGATGTCAGTTGGCAAGTATTTGAGAATGACCAGCAAATCATCCATTTCTTGCAAGAAGAAGCTGAGTTCTCAGCTAAGAATCAAGAAAAGTTGGAACAACAATATGGTGACCAAGTGATCACCGAGAACCGAAGCTGCCCAAGGACTTATCACTTTGGAGTCCATTTTTAACCCCAATGATCAGTTTAGAAAGGAGAAAGCAAACATTCAGGTTAAGAGAGAAGATTCGGTATCCATATTGGTAGAAGAAAACAAGCCATTGCAAATTGGAAAGATGACAACTGAGCAAGAAAGGTGTGAGTTCATACAGCTATGTCAAGAATTCCCTGACGTGTTTGCTTGGAGCTATGAAGACTTGAAAGGTTTCAATCCCAACTTAGCTCAGCATACCATCGAATTGGATCCAAATACTAAGCCTGTCAGGCAGAAACAGAGACCAGTCAATCCACACATGGAGCCTCTCATGAGGAAAGAATTGGACAAGTTGATTGAGTCAAGAATCATATTCCCAATCAAGCATTCTAGTTGGGTTGCCAACTTAGTTCCAGTCAGGAAGAAGAGTGGAGAGATCAGGCTGTGTGTTGACTTCAGAGATTTGAATAGAGCCTCTCTCAAGGACCATTATCCACTCCCTTCCATGGAGCAAATATTGCAGGTCGTAGCTGGTTCAGAAAGGTTTTCACTACTTGATGGTTACTCAGGCTTCAATCAGATTATGGTGAAGGAGGAAGACCAGTTCAAGACAGCCTTCACAACCAAATGGGGCACATATGCTTACAAGAAGATGCCATTTGGAATGTCGAACGCCGGAGCAACATTCCAGTGAGCTATTGATATGGCATTCAAAGGCTTGATCAACAAGATAGTGCTGATATACCTAGATGATATTACTGTCTTCTCAAAGAATGCAGCAGACCATTTCTTTCACCTCAGGCAAGTGTTTCAGAGGTGTAGAAAGTTTGGAGTGTCTTTGAATCCTAAGAAGTGCATCTTTCTTGCACATGAAGGGAAGCTCCTTGGCCATATTGTCTCCAAGGAAGGATTAGCAATTGATCCAGAGAGGGTTGAAGCCATAAGAGCACTACCATTTCCAAGCCACAAGAAAGCCCTTCAGAGTTTCCTGGGAAGGATAAACTTTGTTCGGAGGTTTGTCCCAGATTTTGCAGCCCTTGTCAAGCCCATCACCAAAATGTTAAGGAAAAGCATGGCTTTCAAGTGGACGGCAGAAGGCAAGGAGAGTTTTGAAGCAATCAAAGAAGCCATCTCCCAAGCACCCACTCTCATCAACCCAGACTTTTCCAAGGATTTCATCCTCTATGCATTTGGAGGTGATGACACTATTTCTGCCATTCTGGTACAGCAGAACAAAGATAATGATGAACAACCGATTGCCTTCTTCAGCCAGAGCCTAGATGACTGCGAAGTGAGGTACTCTTTTATTGAAAAGCATGTGCTTGCAGTAATCAGAAGCTTGAAGAAATTCAAGCATTTAGTCTCAAACAACAAGGTCCAGTTATTAGTCTCACATCATTGGGGTTAAGGACTTCCTCCTCAACAAGGATTTGAATGAGAAAAGGGCAGGATGGATCACCCGTGTCATGGAGTATGACATTGAGATCAAGATCACCAAGCTGGTAAGAGGCAAAGGTTTGTGTGAGCAGCTCGCTTCCAAACAACCAGACAACCCAGAAGATGAAGAAGACGTTGTCCTGCTATTACAAGATGATCAAAAACAGGAAAATGATGATGTGTCCACTCCCTGTTGGACTCAGAATATGATACATTTCCTACAGATGGGCATGTGCCCTCCAGAAATGAGCAAAGCAAAAAGAAGGTACTTCAGATTACAAGCAGTTCCATATGTGCTTGTTGATGGTGTTTTGTTTAAAAAAGACATCAACGGTGTTCTATTAAGATGCATTGGGACAGGTCAGGTTGAGAGGATCTTACACGAGTTCCATGACGGGGAGGCAGGAGGCCATTTCACCCCACGAGTAACAGCTCTCAAAATCATGAAAGCTGGTTACTATTGGCCTACTGTATTCAATGATTGCTACTCATGGGTTAAGAAATGCAAGAAATGTGCATTCTTCACAGGGAAAGGAAGGTTAGCAGCACTGCCCCTTCGTCCAATTTCAGTAGATCATCCATTCATGCAATGGGGATTGGACTTCATTGGAGTCATCAATCCCAATTTGAGTCAAGGCCACAAGTGGATTCTTATAGCGACAGACTATTTCACCAAGTGGACCGAAGCAGTAGCTCAAAGAGGAAAATGAGTCTAACATACTAGACTTTTATGAAGAAATAGCAACCAGGTTCGGTGTGCCGGCCACCATCATATCAGATAATGCATTAGCATTCATAGGTTCAAAAATTACAGAATGGGCTGTCAAGAATGGAATCTATTTGAGCACCTCTTCAAATTATTACCCGTAGGGTAATGGACAGGCAGAGTCCACAAACAAGAATTTGCTAAAAATCATCAGAAGGACTCTGGATGAAAATCAAAGAACATGGCATACAAGGCTAAAATCAGCGTTATGGGCTGATAGGATAACACCAAAGAGGTCTACAGGTAATTCTCCCTACAAGTTGGTCTATGGGAAGGAGGCAGTATTGCCTATATCATTAGAATTGCCAGCCTTGGAGCTCATGAAGCAGTTTGAGTTATCTGAGTTCAAACCAATGGAGGTCAGGTATGCAAAATTGATGGAATTAGAAGAAATCAGAGAACATGCAGTTCAGATGATTGAAAAGGATCAGGCCTTAGTAAAAAGATGGTTTGATAAGAGAGCAAGAGCAAGGACCTTCCAGGAAGGAGACCTAATTATGAAATGGGATGCAGATCGGGTAAAACCAGGAAGGCATTCCAAGTTTGATGCCATCTGGAGTGGTCCCTACATGGTCACGGGATGCAAAAATAGTAATGCCTTCCAATTGTTTGCATTGGATGGAGAGGAACTTCCGATTCCGGTTAACGGAATCTATCTTAAACATTGCTACTAAAAAAGAAAAGGTTTTCCCTTGTAAATATTAGTTTAGATTTTCATTCCTCCAAGTGCTTGTGCACATTGTCCTGTTGTAGTTAGGTTTCAGTTTTCCTAAGTGCTTTGGCACAGGTTTTGCTACTCTCAGGTTGTTTTCTACAGTTCAGAGTGTTGCTGGAGAAGAAGTTGCAGTATCAGGCTCGTTTCAGGTTATTGCTTATAACTCCATGCCCAATGGATCGCTAAAAGGCCACTGATCTTCTACCTAGCAGGCAGGTGACCCCGCTGAGTCGTCAAAACTGTTGTCAAAATTTCACCCCAGGGTAAATTTCGATAACATGCATCAGAGTTTTGCAGTTCCAGGCAAGTAGATTGAAACAGGAAAAATCACGAAAAATGGCTAAGTCCTAGTCCTAGGAGCAGTCGGGACATTTGGGACATCTAGGCGCGGATCGGCCGAAAAGCCTCTAGGTGGCCCGTGAAGCAAAGGGACATCTCGGCCGGAAATCGCGAATTGGCCGGATCAAAGTAACGAATCCGGAAGAATTTGTCCCACGAAGCTCAGGGACATTTGGGATAAATAGACGTGAACCGGCCAGTTCGGCCGAAACAGAGAAAGTTCGTAAAGGGACATCTGGGCGCAGGGACACGAGGGATGCAGATAGCCAAAAAAGCTGAGAGACAATCAGATTGCGCCACGTCATCGGCAAATGAGGGACGAGGAAGCCCATTTCATATAGATTGAGGTTTTTGTCCTAAACAGTTTGGGACATCTGGGACATAAAGACGTGAAGGGCGCAAAAAGCCGGCAAACCCGCGGACCAATCAAATCACGACATGTGTCACGAGGGAGATAGTCCAAAAGTCAAAGGCGAGGTTTCGAGAACTGACCCGAACCAATGAAATAGCGCCACGTGTCCAAGTTTAAGGGGCCCACAAGGAAATTTCAAAAGGAAAGCCCACGAAAGGTAGAGGAGAGAGAATTGCTCATCCAATCAGCACGTGCCACGTGTCATCCAGGTGGCAGAGCGTGGGAAAGATTTCAAAACACGTTTTGGCCTGTTTTTTCCCTAAATCTTCAGATCGCCATAACTTTCGATCCAGAGCTCAAATTTGCACGTTCTTTATATCAATGGAAAGCTGGTAAAATTCTCTACACAATTTCGGGGTCAATCTTGCATTTTGGTTCAGTTTGGAGAGAGAAAATCAAGAAACGCCTGTGGCACGAAATAACAAGTAGAAGTAATGCTTCAACAAACAACTTTAATGCAGCAGACAGTTCGCCGCTTCTGTTAGACAGCCCGCCATTTTGCCAGGATCCGCCGCTTCTGCCATAATGAGATGAATGGAATGCAACCTGGAGGTGGTTGGGGTAGATTTGGCTTTCCTCTCTCTCTTCCCTCTCTCATTCTTTCTATATATTGTAAAGAGGAGCTTCTTTTCAAAGGTCGAACATTTTTCTGTTTTGCCTCTCCCTTCTTCTCCTCAGGTGAATTTGTGGAGTTCGAACCTCTCATTTGAACTGTAATACTATTCTGCCTCATGGCATTCTGTAGTGTATTGTATCAATCTTTGGAGCAAGTAATGCATGTCTGTGGATGATTCTCAGCCCTCTCTGTGTTCATTTTTGCATCCTCCTGGTCTTTCACTGCAGGTTTTGTCATCTGTGCATGATCTTATATCACATTCAAATGGTCTGTGTTCACTGGAAAATAGGTGTTCTTCATTCCTCGGTGCATCACCTCTATTAGCTTAGATTTATTTTATGCATCCTCTTACCTTGTCTCCTTGGCATATTAGATTAGGTTTTGAGAAAACCCTCTGCATATTTCGTGTGCATCTGAACAGAGGAATAGGAACCAGCCTTCTCTGGAGAATCCTTTCTCATTTTTCAAGTCCCACACTTAGAGAAAGGATTCAATGTTATGCAATCACACTAGATGCCAAAGTGATCAACCTAGAAACCTGATCTGCATCCAGGGGTGCTGTGATTTTGCATCAACAATAACCTTCTCGAAATGCGGTGTCTTTGGTGGGCTACACATCAGAGAGCCTTCTAGAATGGTGCAAGGTAAGATTCACATTCTCTATGCAGTTCTCAGGGGACCGGGAGAAATGTGACTACTATCATCCAAGACTACCATGGTAAAGAGACCACCTCATTTCATGTCCAAGCATGTGAAAAGGCCATGGGAAACAAGTATGTTACCACCTTTGTTATGGGTACATAATTTATATTTCACCTTATAGGGTTGTGTGAATGCATGGTATATTCATTTAGATATGTAACCACCCTCATTTCATGTCCAAGCATGGAAAAGGCCTAGATGGGAAGCACGAAGTGTTACCACCTTTGTTATGGGTACATAATTTATATTTCACCTTATAGGGTTGTGTGAATGCATGGTATATTCATTTAGATATTTGAAAATAGGTAATTGGAATACAAATCTCATTCAATATTTTGAGTATAGGAATACAAATCCATCTCGTGAATAAGGTGTTAAGTAGTCAAACACCTTACGATGGGAGATAGTGCTATGGTAGAAGATAGGCTACTGGAATTGTTGGGTAAGCCTTGTTTGGAGACGCATCGTCAATGAAGAAGAATATAAATAAATACATCTTGGGTGCATGTGCATAGAAAAATTAAAAAAAAATGGTCTATGTAGTAGATGGTGAAGAAATGGAAAGTTTGAATGTTAACCATTACAAGGTATGGGAGAAGTCAAATATAACACTTATGAGTGAGCATGCACCTACAATGAGCCTTTGAAAACAAATATTGTTTACATTGTGACAAAGATAGAACCTAAGGAAGCTATCATTGGGGACTATTTGTCGAGAAAGGGAAGTTTCAAAGGTCATTGATCCGTTGAACAAGTTCCGATTTTTCCTCGTGGGTACCATGAACTCAAAGGCATTCACCATTCCTTGGGGGAGATAGGAATCAAGTTGAAGGAAGGTGTGTTCCCTATCTGAAAGAGGCCTTATTGGATGAATCCAAATTTGCACATATGGGTCAAGGAAGAAATAGGAAAGACGATAGGATTTAGTATCATTGAGGCTATGGAGGAATCATAATGGTCATCTCAGATCAAAAAGGATAGAACAATAAGGATCCGAATGGACTACAAGGACCTAAATGTAGTATGTGTCATCGATCATTTCCCAACCCCCTTTACTAAAGAAATTCTAGAGGGAGTGGCTGGGCATGAGGTCTACTCTTTCATAGATGGGTTCTTAGGGTATCACGAAGTCAGGATTGCAAAGGAAGACTGAAGAAATAAAACTTTCGCCACCGAATGGGGAATTTCTTCCTACACGGTTATACCTTTTGTATTGAATAATATGCCTACTATGTTCTCACAGATTGTGGTACAAGCATTTCAATACTTCATCCATAAATTTCTTCAAGTTTACCTGGATGACTAGACTATGTATGGGTTGGTAAAAGACCATTATGAAAATTTGAGGATGATGTTTAAGAGATGTCATAAATTGAGGATATCTCTTAACATTAAGAAATGTGTCTTTGTTAATCCATTTGGAACCATGTTAGGACATATTATATATAAGGAAGGCTTACTAGTGGATCCCACCAAAGTTGTAGTTATTATGGGATTAAGGGAGCTTACTAGTCAAAGCACAAAGACGCAAATTCCTTAGACATATGGGGTACTACAAGAAATTTTTAAGGGATATTCCAAGATTTCCATGCCCTTGGAGGAATTACTAAAACACAAGAGTTTCTTTCATCGGGGAGAGGTGCAGCAGAAGGCATTTGACACTTTAAAGGATAGGCTTGTCACTATGCCCATACTACACTTTCATTTTTGGGATAATCCTTTCCATGTGTATGTTGATGCCTCAAGAAAAACCATGGGAGAAGTAATAGCATATCCTGGTGAGGGGATTGTTGATCATCCCTTTTGTTTTGCAAGTAGGAACTTACATTAGCAAAAATGAATTACACAACTACTGAGTGCAAGGCAATCGTCAATGATCTACACACTACATAAGTTTTGATAGTACCTATTGGAAGCACCCTTTATATTCTATATAGACCACATGGCATTTAAATACTTGGTGAACAAGCCCATTTTGAAAGGGTGCATATGTCATTGGGTCCTATTATTTCAAGAGTTCTAGTTCATGGTGCTTGTAAAATTAGGAAAGAGTAATTAATGACCTGACCACTTATCAAAGATTAACTTAGGGGTGATGTGTAATACATTGAGGATACCATGTTGGATGTGCAACTGTTTAGGTTGTGGTGCATGCCCTTAGACTTGGAAGATATCGTATTATTCTTGAAAACTAGTGTGGCTCCGCACTGATGAAGGCTCTAGAGAGAAAGCATTTAGAAATATGTGCCATGGCCTACATGTTGATTAGTTGAGATCTCGTATAAGTTAGGACATGATGAGGTTTTGTGTCGATGCATATTATAACATGAGAACATGGAAATTATGGAGGAAACACATGGCGGGATTGTAGGAGAACACTATATAGGAAATGATACCACGCGAAAGATTCTACTTGCAAGGATTTGGTGGGAAACCATCAACTAGGATTGTATTTAGTTTTACAAGGCCTGTGACCATTACTAGTGCCTTGGAAAACCCGGAAGGAGGGATGAGATGCCCTTATTACAAATATCCACCCCGAACCATTTGAAAAATGGGCGGTTGAATTTGTAGGGCCAATTTCACCGATCGTACAAAGGATTAGTTCTCAATATATCATTAATCACACTAATTACTTGACATGATGGGAAGAGGAAATACCTACGAAGGATTCCACTACAGTGATAACTACTATATTTTTATGGGAGAACATAATCAACAGGTATGGTTTTCCTTTAAGATTAATAAGTGATAGAGGTACACATTTCCTCAATGAAATGGTCAGGATTTTGTCAAGTAGAATTTATAGTGGCCCATCACAAGACTACCCCTTATCACCCTCAAGTGAATGGAACTACTAAGGAATTTAAGAAAATACTAATTCACACATTGACCAAAATCTGTCACATCAGAAGAAAATATTGGGATGAGAAGGTATCAACCATTCTATGGGCATATAGGACAACCTACAAGCAGTTGAACAAGGCCACACCATTTCAATTGGTGTTTGGTGCAGAATTTTTTTTTCCAGTTGAATTAATGTTACTATCATTGTGTATTACACGCGCAAGAGGGTTGATGATGAACAAGCACTAGAAGAGAGGATTAATAAGTTGATGCAGTTAGATGAAAGGTGATCACTTGCTAGATGGAGTCAAAAGATAGAAAAAGAAAGACAAAAGGCATGACATGATCGTCATATTAAAAAATAAGCAATTTGAGATTGGGAAGATGGTGTTGTTATATGATTCCAAGTTTTTGTGTCATTCGAGAAGTTGAGAGTCCATTTATTGGGCCCATACATTATCTCATACATCCTTGATTCACACGCTTGCTAGTTAATTCTGAAGCACTAGATGGGACAAGATTACCAGTTCATTTCAATGGGAGTGGACTGAAGCCCTACTATAAATAAGTCTTCTTGGTGTTTGTAAATAAGGTAGTATTGCCAACTAGCTTAGAATTTTCCTTTATGCTTTTTCTTTTCTTGTGTTTCCCTTTCCCATTGATGTTTTCTTTCTTTCTGTTTCATTTTACACCTTGTGCACCCAACCATGTTTTTTTTCTAAAGTTTTGTATGCGCAGAGGATCACGCATCTATTTTAGTATGGGGTGGAGTAATACAAAGTAGAGTATAGGCCGTAATAACAATTGAGTGGCCTAGTAGAAGGAAGCGTGTAAGATTTAGAAATCATGTGGGAAACAGTGGATAATGAATTATGGTGTCAAGAAGGCTGTAACAAAGACCACATACAAAGGATGAAGAGTGCAAGAACAACATGAGGTAGGTGAGGGAAAAAATCAGGTAAAGGAAAGAAGAAGTGCCTTAAGTGTTGTAGACACGTGTGTAAGAAGTCTTCAGTTAGATTATATTTTTGTGCACCAGAAGGTTGTAGATGGTTTTTTGTGTAGGATTGGGCACGTGGCTAAGGGTTCTTAAGGTAAGCCTAGTGGAAAAATCTGCATTTAATGTTAAGTACATTGGTAGGTAGTATAGAATTTATTGTTGGAGAGGTTTAAAAAATATAAATATGAGGTCATGCAAGTCATTATTTTACCTTGCTATTACGAATTTGAAGCACTCTTGTGAACTAGGGCATCCAGAGAGATTTGTGTAAAGGAAGAAGAATCATAGAGATCTAAGTGTGTGACTAGGGTGGATTTGAAAACTAGGAGGGAGTACATGGGTGTGAGAAAATTTTGTTTGAAGTGTGCCATCTTGTGGAAGGGTTTTCCTAGTTAGGGTTTGGTAGCTAGGGCATGGAGAGAGAAGGATTTCTTCACAGAGTTAAGCCTTAGAATTGAGCAGAGTAGTAGAGACAGAGAAAGGAGTTTTAAATTTTAAACCAACAAGAAGAATGACACCAAAGAAGGAAACCATTTCACCAAAGAAACAAAAGGGCGAGGGAAAATTAAAACAAACCACTACCATCGCTAGCTCCAAAGAGGAATGGTATGTAGAAATGCAATACCCAGATGGAGTATTACTGGGAAATGAGTGGGTGTCACACTTGAGACAAATGACCATGAGTGATTACAACCATCGTATGAGCACTACAAAAAAATAAATGGTTGCGGAGGTAGTTCATTCGACTAACAAAAGGACATTTGATGGAATGTCAATATATAGTGACGAGTTGAAAGTAAAGTTGGAAAAGGCATGGCTATTGTAATTGTATGAGTTTCCTTATTTTGGCAAGACCGAGTGGTTATATCAGTGGTTGATGTCACATGTGCATGAAGACCATTTCTAATTTGCGGTGTAAGATGTGCATAACACCTCAGTTGATATCCAAATTCACTAGCCTAAATTACGAAGGGGAATCCATAGATGATGATTTGAGTGAGAAGGAGGCCATCAACGAAAATTTGGATGCCTATGACTACAAAAAGGGTTCGCGGTACTTTGACATCATAGAAATTCCAGACCCTATTATGAGGATGGCCATGCACTTGGTCACCAAGCTTAATGATCAAGAAAGATGGACAGTAAGTAAACAAGGCATGGTTAAATGTGTGTTGGAAGATCTCGAAGGGACCATCTATAACTTGTCTACCTTTATTGCAGATGAAATCATAAGTAGCGCACAAGAAGGAGAAAATATCTTATTTAGAAACATCCTCCTCACCATCATCTTCTCAAATATTGGAGTACTAGATGGGCCAAAACAAAATTTGGGAGTATCTAGAAGAGGATCCCTTGCCCACAAAAATATTTGAGAAGTATACTTGTGAAACCATGACGGTCGCTCACAAGGTGTGCCTAGAGAAGTGGTACAAACAAATGTGTGATGCATTTGGGGTAGAGTGGAGGATCCTAGACAATTTTCCTTCACTCATGGATGGAGAGGAAGATTTTTTTAGTTTATCTACATTTTTGCATTGGAAAGTTTACATTGACAAATGGGACTAAGAGTCCATGGTGTAAGCTACCCTTCTCCTTCACCGCGCAATACTTCTAAGAAGGATCAACCAATTTAGGGAGGTGAAAAGGATAAGGTTTTACCTTAGTGAGGTGGAATAAGACCACCGTGAACTACACCAAAATATTGTATACCGTAAAAGTGTGTATACATGGAGAAGTATGTCTCCCATGAAGTACAAATGATGAAGCCGATAATGCTTCGATCACTTGGAAGGGCTGCAACAAGGGTATATCTTTGCATAAGGCCTAAGTTTGAGAAAGGTTCATATCTAGAGAGTGATGTCTCCATCCCATAATACCCCACAAGTCAAAAAAGTCCATGCCAAAGAATAGGGAAAGAGAAGAGGTGTAGGAGAAAAAGGCACCAAGTGTGCAAACCACATAATTAGGGGCACGTCGGAAGCATTCGCAAAGCCTAGTACTTATGTGCATAGAAATAAGTCCCACCAAGTCAAAGAACCTAGAAGAAGAAGTTACATAGTATGAAGAGACCCTTATAAATGAAGAATCACCAAGTAAGACGTCGCCTATTAAGGAGAAGGAAAAGGAAGAATATCCTATACTGGAATCACCAGGTTAGGAAGAAACCAAAGATGGCGAAAAGGTAGACTCGGAGGAAACATAAAGCTTAGAGGCCTACATTGGTGACAAGGATGATGACGATCCTAAAGGAGGTCAAGACCATCCAATATATGATATACATGACTCTAAGGAGGAGGAAGATGAAGAGAAGAATGACGAGGAAGATGAAGAGGAGAATAATGATGAGGAGGAAGCAGAGGATCAAGGAAAGGGGGTGAGTGAAGAGGTAAGCACCAAAAATTAGAGAACCCCAAGCCTCACCAAGGAACAAGTGGAGAAATATGTGGAAAGAGAAGTGGTAGGAATCATTAAGGATTTGGTAGAATAGGAGTTAGAGCAAAGCAAAGATGAAATTTTGAAGGAAATAGAAGAGGAGAGTGTTGGGAGTGAATATGAAAACATGGGTGGGAATCCCAATTTAGCGATAAGTTTCCCAAAGGCTACACAAATAGGTGGGAAGGGCATAGTGGTAGCACAAGGGAAAGTAATTAGATACATCAATGATCCAAGAAATATGTTATGTGTGCACTTCCAAAGCATTGTACTAATAAAACAACTCCTGGTTATGTGTTCATTTGATGAAGAAGGTGCATATCCCTGAAATTGAAAGATGTTATCTTGGGAATTTGAGTCCTACATGGATTAACCTGATTTTGAAGTAAGTCGTGAGCAACGATGAAGGTGCCAAAAATAAAAGGAATAAATCCCTTGGTGAATTCTCACCAATTATCAAATGATAAGGTTTGCAATGCGCTCAACAAGGTTTCAATCAAGATTAAGGCCATACTATTTGGAAGGAATGATAGAGTAAGATTCCTGGAGGAGGAATTGAAGAAGGAAAATAAGGAGATCATTGAGAAGAGAAAGGAATTAAAGAAAGAAGAGCTTATTAGTGCACCATTAAGATGTGAACTGAAAGAGGAGAAGGCAACGGTGCACAAGATACATAAGAAAATTGAAATGATTACGGGTGTTATTGTCTTAAAGCATCCCAACTTAGCGCCACTTGAGAAAAAATATGATTCATCCTTGCAATGTCTAGAGGATTCAACCCGCATCATCATGATGGAAAGGTGTCACTTGCCTTAGAGTCTACGAGAATAAATGTTGGCACTCTAAGAAAAAGAAGAGAAGCTAAAGGTTGTCAAGATCGTTTCTTGATATACCAAACTCCTTACAGAGGTAATGCCACCACGCAAGTTGTTGAAGTTGCATATGACAACTTTGATGATAGAGATAGAGTGGTAAGCATATTGGTCTCCACACATGAAATAGAACTCAAGGAGTTTCAAGAAAATGATAAGGGAAACAAGGAAGAAAGAAATAAAATCCTAGATGAGGTAGAAAAGAAGTTAGAAGCTATCGAGACCTTATAAGGCTTAATCAAAAGGCGGCTACAAGAATTATACCCCCAGATCACCCGCAGGATGGATGCACTTGATGACTTGGGAAAACAATTAGAAAGTATTTTTGAGACAATCAGTGTTAAAGGGGAGGAATTAAGTTTTAAGGAGGTGAGCACCTTAGTCAAAGACCTCTATCAAAGAAGCACGAGAATGAGGTTGATGCCTAGAAAAAGCTAAAGGAAGAATTAGGGAAGGATTTCCTCTCCAACTCCAAAATAATCATTTTCTCCATCATTTTCCCCATTATTTCTCCCAATTATTCATTCCTTCATTTATTTCCCCCTATTCGAGAGCCCGCCATTCTTTATTCATTAAAGAGAAGTGTTTCCAAGGACAAAGAATAGGCGTAGTGTGGGGTGATGTTGGGCCCCGAATATTGGCTAAGTACAAGAAGGTGCGTGGGCACATGGGGCCTATTTGAAGAAGGGAACACAGGTTGAAGGTGTATAGGGTAGGGTTCTAGAAGGGTTTAGTAGAACACATGGCACACACACACAAGGAAATAAGAGTTATGGGACTTAGCCATATTTAGAGTTCCAGGAAGCACATGAGAAAAGTTTGACCCGTCTAGCATGTAGAGTGGATAAGGTGCCAACCTTGAAGCTTGATTGTCAAGGGAGTAATATTCCATGCATGCGATGGAAGGATCCAAAAATACATCATTGTAAAGAGTGGAGAGCTCGGATCAAAGGAAGCATGCTCCATTGGAGGACCACTTAGACACTTGGCAGCTAATTTGTTACCTCGTAAGGCTTGACGGTGAAGGAAAAAAGCCATTCATATTTTTGTAGAGATTTACCTCTCTTCTACCACCACTACCACACCCTCTTCTACTACACACATGTTATATAGGTTGGGATTAGCTGAAATATAGAAGTGATGTGTCTATGTTTATCCTTGTAATATGAAGGATGTAGTTTAGTTTTTGATGCATGACCTTGCTCTACATTATTATATGGGTATGTTATGGCCTTAAGTGAATGTAATGTGGTTATTGAACTCATTAATATGAATATAAGGTTTTGTTCTAAAGAATATATGTGTTCATGAGCATAAATCCTAGTGCATTTCCTTTGTGTTATGAATCAGTTTTGTATTCTGTTAGATACTTCTCTTTTATGGATGCATTGATATGATAACTCATCCTAGGCTCTTAGAATGAATGCATGGTTCTTTTCCATTATTTTGCACTTAAGTATCTATCATAGATGATGTATTCTTACACAACTCACATAAAGGAGGGTATCAACACTTGCACATGCATCGGAGTGAGCACCAAGCGCCTGTTGGGTGATAGGTTGGCGACGCACATGGGATTTGACTGTTGTTCTAAGGGTGTAAAAATGACTACATCAAAAGTGTGTTTGATGGATGGACAGAGACCCTGAGAAGTATTTATATTCCTCGTGATGACAAAGTGGAACCTGTAGTAGCTCATTTCAGTAAGGAATTTGGAGGGATGGAGATATTCTCAGGAGCTCGAGATGGAAACCATCAGGAGTGAGATCAAATCCACTGCAACAACTCATTCTTCTGCATAATCCTTCTTCATTATTCCTACTTCTTCTTCTTCCTCTTTCTCTCTCTTCTCTTCTCACCCAACACTCTCTCTCTTCAATGTTATAATTTTGTGTTGGGGTTTGCACTTTTTGATATACCTTTAAGTGACTTTAGAAACATAATGTAAACTTTAAGTCACCTTGTTTTTATAAAAGGGACTTAAATATTTAATTGGAATATGAATAGTCTAAAGTCAGAATATGGTATTTGAAAAGTCACTGGGAAGATGAAGATTTTCCTTCTCTTCTATAAATTGTAGAAAACTCCTCATTTGAGGTTCTTCTTAGATATTCTTATACTTATGAGATATTTTTTGTGAGTTCATGAGAGAGATATCCTTGTGAAGATAAGAAAGAGATGACAAAAAAATTCTTCCATTTTCCCTATTCTAAAATGTCTTCCATTTCTATGTTATGTGTAAATTCTGCTTGAGCCTCAATACGAGGAGGAGTTTCTAGACTTTTTTGACTAAGGATTTTAGTGATACTTTGTGCTCATTAAATGGTATTTGGTCTTACTTGTTGTTATGCGAGATGTGTTTTCTTATGAATTTTAGTGCATGTGATGAACTTCTAACTAGTGTATGTAAGTCTCTAATTTTATACGTGTAACATTAGTTTCCTTTTTCTAACATTCTCACTCCTTTTGCACTCTCTCAGAAAAATTTTCCCTTGTAAATATCTATAATATTTTTCCGTAGGGTCGGTGGAGTGCCCCTATTGGATCCCTGGTTGAAAGGTCAACATAGAAATAAACCTTTTTACTTACACATGCATTTACAACAATTGCACCATTAAAGTAGAGGGACTTAAATTCTTAGAGCATTGACAAGAAATCCACCAATTTGTCGCATTTGTCAAATTTGTTTGCCAAATTTTTTGGTACCCACTATGGGGTAGATTTAATAGCATCTGCACCCAAAAAATGATGTTGAAAAATACAAAAAAAATTATAAAATCCAAAAATTCAAAAAATAAAATTTCTAGAATTTGAATAATCACCTAAGCCTTATGTCTTCAAACCATGGCTATTCTAGGAAATCCTCCTATTGAAAGACCTGAATTACTCTTCCACATTCAAGAGGATATTGCTTCAGATTTGCAAGAGGCTATTTGGCATAACAGGAAAAGTTTCAATCACTATTTCATTACCACAAGAATACTTGACCTCGAAGAAGAACACACTACTTGAATTAGAGAGACAAAGACATATTCAAGCACCGTAAAGAAGAGTATAAAATTTTAAGCTAACGGATAGAAGATACACCTAACAAAAAGGCAAGGAGGAAAAACCAATCCCACTTTTGAAGAACTTCAAAGAAGACAAGAGCTGCTCCAAATTTAGAGGTCTCCTTTTTATCATACAACTGGTTCTACTAGAAGTCCAAGTGTAGCCAATACATTGGACATTGAGTTTCCTCTTAGGAATATTACTAGTGTAAAGTTATAGCTGCTCTTATGTTTAGTATTAGAGTGATCTAATCTTGATTATTACATGGTTTCTGTGTGAGATAAATTATCTATTAACTATGAGAGTCCTCTACAACCGTGTTGGGCATGTATGCATCATGTTAAAAAGACATTGGAGCTATATATGTGTGAAATAATTTGGCCACACATCTCCACTCAGCTTGGTCCTTTGAAATTTCATGAGTGCAGATCTATTGAAGGCATTGTAATTCAGACCAACATTAGATCTAATTGCTTCAAAAATCCATTATCTGCTTCTATCTGCACGTATTTTCATCATCTACGACCTACTCATTCGAAGGCTTGGATATTGGATCTTTTTTTGAATGGTCTCTAGCAGGTTCCATCGCCAAAGGGAATTCCATCCATCATACTCCACTCAACGAGTTTGATATATATGACTTTGGCCCATTTCAACATTGTTGCGGCTCACCTGATTTAACAAAGAACTCTGAAACTCACAGTCCTCGGTGGATCAGTCAAGCTCAAAGATCCTCTCCTCATTAATCTAGCAGTCATGTTTCTCAAATTCCATGCATGAAAGTGCAAATAAAGTAGTTTCCTCTAAATGGAGGCCCTATCAGTGATAAACTCGTGATTACCATTCGAGTAGAGGGAGGTAACACACAATTGAAGAGTTGGCATTGATTTCACCAGTATGCATGACCACATTCCACGCTGCCAGATCAAGAGTCCCACTTCTCTTGGTTAAATACCTATCAATGCATAGGTCCAATCATTATATTCCTTCCTCTACGCCATTCAAGTGCCTTTTATGAGGTGTTCAATAGTCTTGAGTTGTTGATTTTTTAACTATAGATTTGTTTAGAGTTAGTAGTAAGTCTTTCATGATAATAGTGTCGTCAAAGTATTTTTTAAATTGGTCATATACTTTGTGATATTGTTATATTTGTGTCATTTTTTTGTTTTTTTATCAAAACCCACATTCAATTGGTTGTACTTGTTAGGTTTAAAATTTCATTATATAGTATGCTCGAGTTAAGTGTAGTATTTGTATCAAAAATAATTTTTATTGTCCATGTCCGGTCAACGTAACATTGTAGTGTATGCCCATATATGTTTCATTTTTATAAAGTCATGTCAATGTAGTTTTAATTATATTAGTAGATTTTCAAAATCAAAATAAGGGAAAATTGATTCAATTGTAAATTATCAAGTACATTGTCGTAAAGAGTCAAATAGGTGATTTTAGGATTGTTATTGTCCTCTTGTCATAGTTATTATCATGGATATTCCATTGGAAAAATTCAATGGACTCAATTTTCACACCTGGAAAGTCAAGATCCAAATGTAGTTGATGAACAAAAATATTTGGAGGATAGTAGATGGAAAAGAACCAAGCACCTTCAGATCCAACCAGATTGGTAGAATGGGAAACAAGGGATGATAAAGCCAAAGCCATTATTGGCCTTGCCCTTTCAGATTCTGAATTACATTATGTTGATCTAGATAAAACCTCAAAGGACATGTGGGATACTTTGAGAAAATTATTTGGTTCAAAAGTAGTCAATGCAAAGTTTTCCCTGAAACTTCAGTTGTTCAAGCTCAAAATGAGTGATGGAGATACAATGTCTAGTCACATAAATAATTTAAGATCTCTTCTAAGACAACTTGCAAAAGTAAAAGCTCTAGTAGATGATGAGGATGCAAAATCTATTCTACTAAATAGTTTACCACCCAAATATAGTAATGTTGTTTTCACTCTTGGTCAAATGCCTTCCAACTCATTGGAAGATATGGTATCAGCTCTTCTAGCTGAAGAAAAAAGGACTAAAGAAGATATAGAAGAGGAAACTGCAATGTATGTGAAAAATAAATACAAAAAGTTCTCTAAAAACGAGGATTTAGAATGCTTTTATTGCAAGAAAAAGGACATACATCTAAATTTTACATGGCTCGAGCCAAAAATATTCTCAGTAGAAAATTAGAGCCACATGAAGAAAATATAATTGTAGAAGAATCTTCTGAATCAGAAGATGAATGAGTGATTGTTGAACCTAATTATAATTCTAAAGAATACTTGTATCAAGTTCAAATCACTAGAGTATGGAGGCATCAAAGGTTGGAGGTTATTCAACAACCTCTCATCAGTCACCAATGATGAGGCCACACATTGATATGGTGACATGTGCAAATTGTGGTTTCTATTTTTAGTTCACTTCATTGTTCCTATTTTTTCAGTGTAATGTGTGTTGAATAAACCTTTTTTTAGAATTTTGGGGTGGAGTCATGTATTTAGAATTCTCACTTTTGGGGAGTAGGAGAATATTTTGAGGTAGACTCAAAGGATGGTTATCCAACTAGTGTGAAGCTTTTGGATCTTGGAGATCTAGAATTTAGGTTCCCAGGGAGGAAGGGAAAGTCCCACATGAACCCAAATAGGAAGGGAGCATTCCTAAATAATTCAGCTTGATGCTCTACCTTTACAAGGGTAAAGATATAATCTATGGAGTTTATACCTAGTCTAATCAATGCTTTCAGAAGGTGGTTCAAATTCTTTGAATATGGTTCTTCCCATGTTCACATTAAGGGGGTGAATGTTAGGAAAATAATGTAGTGTTCACATTATTAATGTGATTATTGTAAAATGAATAATTACGTCAGTAATTATTCATTAATGGTTAGTCATATATATATTGTTATAACCAACAATATATATGCATATATGTTGTATTATTAAGTTGGTTGTTAGTAAGATGGTTAAACGTATTATTGTTATAAACAATAATACGTAATTAAGGAATGTTGTTATATTAGTTTCCTATTTTATAGGAATGACCTATTCCTATATATTTGTAATCAGATTTGAAGAGACACATATAGAGAGAAGAATAATCATTGTGTATTCATGTAAATCTATATTTGCTCTTATATTTCCATACATCAATGAGAACCTTGAATATTTCACGACATAGAGACCAAACAAAAGCTAGAGAAAGAAAAGTGAGAGCAGAAAGAAGAATTGAGAGCTCAAATTGAAGAAATTGAAAGACTTCAAGCCAAAGTGGAAGCAAGAGTAGTAGCTGAATCTGTAACCTTAAATAGGTTGGAAGTTTTAGTCATAAATGAAATGGCTAACCATGAAAGTGAAGCACTCAGAATAATGTACCATGGGGTGGAAACACCAGGTCCAATTTCCCTTGCTCAACCTCTCCATGAGCTACCAAAAGGCTCAAGAAAAACTTTCCAAAATTCAGAGGTGATGGTTCTCAACTTCCTAAGGAACATGTAGCAATGTTCATCACTGCTTGTGGTGTGTTGGGCATTGAACATGAAGATGTTTCATTCTGGATATTTACGAAATAACTCCAAGAGAAGGTTACAAAATGGTTCTACTTGTTGCCTCCAAGTTATGTCACCTATAAGGAGGATATAAGAAATGAATTTTAACATAGGTTCAAATCCACGAGAAGAGTGTCGTATCTTTTTATTCAGCTTAGTACAAATGAATAAATAATCTTTCAAATCTATGGGAGATTTCATTGCCAAATATAACCGATGATACAAAGGATTCCCAAAGATGTCATGCCTCCTGAAAATAATTTAAAGACATTCTTCATCAACACTTTACCACTAGAGGTTGGTTTCTTCCTCGAATATCCTAGCCTAGAGATTTTAAGGAATCACATGATTTCATGATCAAGATAGAAGATGATCTGATCTTGTCTGGAAAATTAAAAGGTCTGAATGGAAAGAAAAAGGTCAGAGTTTGGGCTCAGTTACCACAAACCCAATGTTCCAAAAATGGCCAATGACTTGATTGTTGTGAAGAAACAACTGTCTCATATCACAATGTGAAATACTCCAAGGAATAAAAATCCACCCAATGATCGAGGATAGCCCCACCTCTTTATCATCTCACTCTCGAAGCTGCACCACCAATGCTTGTGACACCAAGGACCTAGAGGAATAATTAGAGGTAGAAGAACCCGAGGAATATGATGTGGGTGATGATGATAACTATGTTGAGGTTGAGGAATTCAATGGTGATACCCACAATGGACTAATTAAGTACATTGATGGAGATGAGGATGATGATAATGAAGAAGCTACAATCTTCTCATGCACAGTATTCACTTGTGCATAATCCTAAAAAGGAACCTCATCCTCAAAGGCTACAGTAAAAAGAAGAAGAAGAAAGAAGATCCTCCTATAGAAATTCCTCAAAACCAAATCATCGGTAGATGATCACTGCTACCGCCTTGATGGAGTCGCCTAAAGAAAAATCGAACGTCTAGTTAGCAAGAATCACACTTCCATACTAAGTCATCTAGTCCTTCTCCTAATCCTAAAATTTCTAAAAATAATTCTTCTTCCAATGAAATTGCTGCAAAATCATCTAAGTTTCAATAAAAATTTCATCCCCATCTCCTTCCAAGCCAGTTGTTACACCTATAAAAGAAAATATAATCCCCAAAATAGTAAAACCTTTACTATTTAAATCTTCCATCATTCTCGTAAACTCTTCCTTTCCCAAAGATAACCCCATTTGAATTTGTGGAACACTTATGAAAAACTAAATTCCATATCATTGAGATAGAATACTTATAGATGCACCCTACTAAACTTGATAGATTCGTTGATGTATGCAATGGGGTAGCCCTATAGTATCAAGCTCAAATTCCAAAGCCCCGCTTCCGGACCATCAAAACCACTTTGTTGCAAAACATGCTAGCCCTCAATTCCTGCAAAGACAACAAGGTTGAACCTTTTTACCCATCACTTCTGATCAAAGGCTTCCAACTCAACAACTATATCATATATTTTTAGCCTCAGATAATGTGATGCCCATCAAATTTTTAAATTCTTTAGACCTCACCTTAACCTGAGTAAATGGATCTTGTTTTTAGCACCCCATGGTTTCACTATTATTGTTATAAGAATGATACAAAAAATGGTTTTGTTATTTGATTCTTGCACCTATGTGTATCAATAATTAATGTGAACCTTGGTGTAAACAGGTAATCAAGATAACATGAATAGGCTAAGGATGAGTTTATTAGATCTAAACCTTGTTAATTTGGGGGCCTACCTTAATGATAAAGTGTTGAATAGTCTCCTAATAGCGCATACTTCTCTATCTTAATGTATGAGATTTTAGTATAAGTTGTATCTGATTTGAAGTCCTTAAGAACTTGACCGATCTTAGCCTCAAGTTAATTGATTACCCTTCTCCTGGGATACAAACTCTGTAAGGTAGGTTTAATGGTTATCAAAAACTATTAGTGAACTATCATTTAACAGTTGTAAGATGGATTAAGGAAGTTGACATGGATCTATTCCATAAGTCTTGATGATCATTTTGTTGTGTTGTTATTATTATCGTATCGGCTTTATGTTTCGAATAACTGATTTTGATTCATTGAGTATGACTGGGAATTAGTGTTGACTAAGACAGATAGCCTCTTGGCTTCTAGATTGAAAAATTTAGGTGTGATTGCTTCCTCTCATAGTAAATTGATACTATACAGGCTTTGATTGGTCTTGATGACCATACTATGTGATTTTTGTTGAAAATTATTTGACTTAAGTTTGAGTCAAAACCCATTTAGGGTCATAAAATTTTAAGCTATAAACTCCTCTTATGGGAGATGGTGACTAGTTTTGTCATTTAACTGAGTCCATATGGACATTTTTAATCCTTGACGGGTGTTATGATTTAGTCTAGATCTATGTAGGATCGTGTAGTATTCCAGTTCACCCTAAATCTTGACTCTTTAACTCTTATCAAACTGTATCTCATTTCCCTTAGGGATTATGGTGATTTCTTGACATTCAAATGTTCCTTATCGATTTCATTAGAATTTGTCATTAATGAAGTTTGGTATACTCTAACCTTATTTAGTGGAATGGGTTAGGAGATCATTTTAATATTCTAATGGAGTCCTTGACTCACTGTGGAATAATGGTTTATTTTCATTTGAACTTTTTATGAGAAAATTCATATGATAATGAATGTCTAGTTGGGCTTATTGGATTAATGTCAATCACACGTTTATCATGAATCCTTCCTTTTTATGACAATATGGTAACCTCTCTCTTAGGGACTGTGAGATGCTTATAGTGTTTAAGGGGTATTGATATGTTTGATGACATCACTAAATTGTTGAATCGTGTTTTGCATTTCCCTAAACTTGGAATGTTCAAATGAATTCTCTATTCAAAATAATCTTCCATAGTCAAGTGAAGTGTTAGCTATGTAGCTTGTTGCTTAAATTTTATCTTCAATTTTTTGTTATTTAGCATGATGTTATGATTACTCTCTCATCCTTGAGGTTAAACATTTGAATATCTTACCTTTTATTAAGTATTCTTGATATTAATTCTTAGACCTTAATTGAGGTGATGTTGTGAATTCCTTTGATGGTCATGTTGAGTAATGTTAGTGACTTTTCTTGACTGTGATACTTAGTATGTATGATTACTAAATTGTTGAGTAAATAATTTTAGGCATGCAAGTATGGGATTGCATGACTGAAATCATGTTACTCTTGTACTTTGGTTTGGTGAATAATAATGGTTCACATGTTCATGTTGTAACTTAAGTGACTGATTATTAGTGACAGAATAAGTTGTGTTAAAGTTTACGACTAAAATTGACTTCTTTCATGGTTCATTATCTTGGTTGTTCTTTGCATGCTTAAGAAATAATTGTTTACCTTCTTAGAACCGTAATATTATTTCATTAAAAATAGAGTTATTTTTTATGAAATTATTAAGTAGAGAATTCCATTATGAAGAGTTAGTGCTTATCATGCTCAATTCATGTGAAATGACTCATGCTAACAATTTTGCATATGGACATCATGAAAGAAGGGTGACGTATATAGTTTCATTTATTCTTTTGATCGAAGAAAGTTAAATGGGATAACTGATTATGGTATTCCTAATTGAATTACTTCTACTCGGAAATGAGAAAGGCCCTTGGCCATTTAATGTAATTTTTTTAAACTTTGGAAGGAAATATTATGATCATTCTTATAAACATGAATTGGTACTTATTTCTAGAATGTATTAAAGTTTGATTTACTGTTACAATATCTTGATTGAGAGGTGATTGATTGGAAAATGATGAGTTTATAGATTTTCATTTAATAAAGATAGTTAGTATATAAGTTATTGTTCTAATAATCCTAAGTATAAATCAAATAAAGTGCTACATACAACATATGTGTGAATACTAGGGTGAATAAAATGAAGTTATGAATGGGATGTTTGTATATGGATCTTATGTATTAAGTAATGAAGTGTTAAATATACTTGAAAGTTAGATCAAGTTACTAGTGGTGACTACCTAAATATTTAATGAATTATATCAACCTGCTAGGATAATATGTGTTAAGTTCATCAAGGGTTTGTGAATAGGATGTACTTAACTGGTGAAAAGTTCCTTGTAATAAGATTGTCTATCTTAATGGCCACTGCTAAGTAAGCAACTGGATGACCATGGGAACCATAATAAGGTTATGATAAGTGAGTACATTTGTGTTATAACTGATTGATAAATTTAAGTGCTACTAAACCATATCTATAGTTGTAGAATTGTAATAGAAAGATCTTATGAAAGTAATACTAGGTCCCTTATAAGGACTATACACAAAGCCATTAATCAAATGAGCTTATGGTGATCTGATATGAAGATATAATAAAGAATGGTATCATTGTTCTGGGAGTTACAATAATGTGATAATATGTGTTATGGGTTGATAGTGTGTTCTTAAAAGGGCTATCCCATAATGTGTCATTATGAACGTATAAGTATGATATTCGGCCTATAATGGAAGAAAAGGGGAACATACTTATTAAGTTAGAAAGGACATGGTAATTGAATCCTAAACCTAAGTCGACACTATTATTATCTCTAAAGAGGAAAAGTAAGTGAACATAATAAAAGAGATTAAAAATCATATGTAAATGAACTTTTATAAAGGCTATGACGGGAGGAGATGAATTGACAAGTAAGTCATCCAATCTAACATATCAGATACACCAACCATTGTCATACTTGATGGATATAATAAAAAATGAATGCTCTTAATTAAGTTGTAACTAAGAAAAGTGATGTGCTTATGCTAAAGTGTTGATTAGCATCAATAGTCTATGGTACTTGATAAAAGTATGACACATACCTAAACAATTAGCTATGTGTAGATGCATATCTCTAATAATGTGAAATATAGAAACATTGGCTTAATTGATTAAGTCAGGGGTAGTATTAAAATTGTAATATTGATCATAAACCTAGATAGTTTTGTTTTCCATTTATGGTTATCATTGGCATGAGATCTAATAAGGTAATTAAGTGTTTTTGAAGATTAAAGGTCCTTGGATCAACTTAAGATAGGACCTTAGGTACAACTCATTTGAGGAGAAGGTGTCGTGAGGCCTAGGATTTTCTGTCATGATTTAATAATTACCTTGAAAACAATAAGATACCATGTTCCAATACAAGACTCTTGACAGGTTAACTCACTACATCTACTACACATTTGTATCCCTATAATGACGGTTGTCACCATTTGGATACTGTTGCTTAGTAGTTGTACTGAGTTACCTCATCAAGAGACTGGATTGTGGCATGGTGTTGCTTTAAGTACAAAACTTGTTAGAGTTACAAAGACAGATTGAACCTCATGGATACGCACCCCAATATCAACTTATGATGGCTACGAGGAGGGAAGTGGTCTAGTAATGAGGTGAATCATTACGAAGACACTTACTTTCCCATAGGAATCATAGGATGACATAGAGGTACATCTTCTTGTAGGTTAAACTAGATTTGTACCTTGTACAAGACTTGTAGTTGTTTACAACATCTACGTTTGTGAATCCATATAAATGAATAAGTGATTAAGGTGAGATGACAAATTCCTAATGACGAGTGTGTTGTCATGGAATTGAGCATGACATACATGACTCTGAAACTTTGTGCAAAGTAGTGTAAGTTGTTGATTACACTATCGAGATTTCACTATGATCTAAGTTGTGAGATGCCTGTGGAATTCCTAGGTGGAACCCAAGTAGACACTTAGGAATCTTCACTTAAATATCATATCCTAATAAAGGAAAACCAAAGGATACATTTGATGTATTGGCTCATATAGAGCATTGAGGGAGAGTGAATAGGTTCATTATTCCCTCATGTAATTGCACATGGTTTATGATAGTTATCAGAAATGGATTGCATTAAGGTTTATGTTGGATTTAAATATATGGGTATTTAAATCAGATACATAAAGTAAGATAACAAAAATTACTAGATATGAAGTGATAAAGAGTGGATGTTACATTATTCTTATATGAAATCTAGATAAGTGTCATTGGTAGGAATAATCAATGATGCACAAGTAACACTAGCTAATTTTCCAGAGAAGAAGGTGCTTCTCACCATCCTAGTGGTAGACATTCCAACATCCTTTGGGATGATATTGAGATGAATCTTCTGCAGATATTTGGGTGGGGAAATCAAAATGGACTGGCCATCTACCATTATTCCAATAAAATGTGAAATGAAGAAATTATTTCTAGTAAGAAATATGAATTACATGGTGCGAAATTCTGATGATCCAAGAAAAAACATTCTTTTCAAGATAACAGGCTAGGCAACTACTTTCTCACATCAAAGAAAGATAAGAACTTTAAACTTCTTATAGAGGAGGAAAAAGACCAAGTATACACAATGGAATTTGATGGTAGTCATTCCAACATAGGTTTGGGAGCAAGTGTGGTGTTGTGTGCTCCTTCTGGTGAATTGTATGCATTTTCCAATAAGCTACAATTTGATAATACGAATAAAATGATGGAGTACAAAGATATCATTTTGGGCATGGGCATAGAAAAATACATGGGAATCAAGAAGATGAAATGTCAAGGAGATGCGAAGGTGATACTAAAACAATTCTCGCTAACAATATCAGGTTAAAAATCCAAGACTCTGACATTATAGAAATAGAGTATGGGATTGCGTTGCATCTTTGATGTATTTTCCATTGAGTCTGCTCTCCATAGGAGAAGAATGAAAATTCTAATTCCCTTACAAAGTGTCATCTTTCCTAGTGACACCTCATCCTTCTTTTGGAAAAGACAAAGTGATCATTGAGATGGTGTTCATGCCTACTATACCGTATAATTAAAATCATTGACAAGTCTTCAATGACAATAATAAGCTTCAAGCGTTCTTGGAGAAAAGAGACAAATTCAATAATCTCTTCTTTGAAGGAAGTGAGAATCCAAACCGAGAAGCAATAGCCAAAGATGATAAATAAGGAATTGAAGGAGTTGATGAAGAGGGAGTGATCAAATTGAAAGGAAACAAGATTCCCAAAGGCCTAGTTTCTCTAGAGGACCTCTTTGATAAGCACGATAGATTCATTCAAGAGAAAGTGAATCAATCTTCAAAGTTCCCAGCTGATTTTGAAAAGAGAATATTGGCACTACGAATAGTCAAGGATGGTCAATATCGGAAAGTGCTACTCCCCTGAGGAAAATATAAGGTTTGGTTTTTAGTTAAAAAATATTCGAGATGTTTTGGCCTACTCTTATGATGAGCTCAAATCCTTCCAATCTGAAGGAAATGCATCACTCAATCCCCTTGAAGCTAGATGCTAAGCCATTCTAGAAAAAACAAAGGCCATATAACCCAAAGATAATGGACACTATCAAGGAGGAAGTAATGAATATTCTCAACATAAGAATCATCTTTCCCATCCATCATTCCACATGTGCGAAAACATTTTGTAAGTGTAGAAGAAGAATGATGAAATAAGAATATATGTGTACTTCCACAACTTAAACCAAACATCATTGAAATAAAATTACCTCCTCCCCGTCATGGATCACATTTTACAAATAGACACCAAATCTAAAACGCTATCATTTCTTGATAGATTCTCAGGGTATAACCAAATCAAGATGGCAGAGAAGGACCGTGCCAAGACAACTTTCACAACACTTTGGGGTACTTTTACATACAACAAAATACCTTTTGGCCTGACAATATAGGATCTATGTTCCAAAGGATGATGGACCTAGCATTCAAAGATTTGAAGCATTGCATTTTCATATACCTAGATGATCTTATAGTCTTCTCGAAAAAGAGGGGAGACCATATTCACCATTTGGAATAGGTACTCACAAAATGTAGAAAGCACGACATATCCTTGAATCCAAAAAAATGCATTTTTGGAGTTATGGAAGGAAAGTTGTTTGGGCACATTGTGAACAAGCATGGAGCACACATTGATCCAGTAAGATTAAAGGCCATCCAAAGACTATCTCTACCCACAGGCAAGAAAGGATTCCATTCCTTCTTTGGAAAGGTAAATTTTCTACGCTTCATTCTCGTAGTTTACAAAATTGATGAAGCACATCACCACCATGATGAAAAATCAATTAAGCTTTAAGTGGAATAAAAAGGAAAATAATATTTTGAAGAAATCTATAAATCCATTGCTAAAGCTCTAACTCTCATGTCTCCAATTTTTTTAAAAAATCATCATGTATTGATATGAATCGGAACATACACTCTCTGTTGTTCTTATCCAAAATAATGAGGAAGGTGTGGAGGAACCCATTGGTTTCATGAGCTGCCCATTAAATTAGAATGAACTAAACTATATCCAATTGGAGAAACTTGCCTATGTGGTGATAAAGGTTGTAAAGATTTATTGATTCTACATACTCAACTCTCGTACTGTGTTGATGGTCTCCAACAATACAATCAAGTATATGCTAACACAACAAGATCTTAGAGCTAAAAGAGGAAACTGGGTTACAAAAATTTAAGAGTATGACTTGGAGATCCAAACTTCCAATTTTTATGGGGATATGGCCTATGTGCTTTCTCAACTTGCTTTGAAGATAATCCATAGGTTCTCTTCGTAACCACTACTGATGAATGGTATGTTGATATTGCCTATTATCTAACCTATGGAGAATGCCCTCCTCATCTTGATTACAAAAAAAGGAGAACACTCAAGCTTAAGGAAACAAAGTTTGTGATATGGAACCACGTGCTCTATAAAAGGTGCCTAGATGGATGCTTTCTCAAATGTGTAGACAAAGAACAACAAGAGAATTTTCTTAAAGCATACCATGATCAAGCATGTGATAGGCATTTCTCAGCTACGGTCACTACACATAAGATCCTTAGAGGAATGTATTATTATCCCACCCTCTTTATGCATGCTTAAGAATGGGTTTCCAAATTTGAATCATGTCAACAATTCATTGGGAGACCATAGGTTACAACACTACCACTTAGGCTAGTTGTTATTGAAGAACCATTTCAATAGTGGTGGCTAGATTTCATTGGTGCTATGAATCCTCACTCAAGCATTGGCCACACATACATTCTCATAGAAATAGATTATTTCACAAAATGGGTGGAGGCCTTTCTATAAAAGCAAGCTAAAACCAAAATGGTATGTAATTTCATCAAAGATAATATCATAGTACGTTTGAGTGCCACAAAATATTGTAGCAGACAATGCTACCTATTTTTCTTCAAGGGAGTTGATTGAGTTTTTATGGCTATGGAATCTCCATGTCCCACTCATTGGACTACTATCCATAGGGAAATGGTTAGGCTAAATCAAGAAATAAGAACATCATGACCATTTTCCACAAGCTTGTGGATGAAAACTAAAGGAATTGGCACAAAAATTTGTATGATGAATTGTGGGCAGAAAAGATCACTTTGAAGAAGGTAATAGGTATGTCATTATTCTAATTGATATATAGAGTTGAAGAAGAAAATCCCATCATGGTTGAAATTTCATCTCTCAAGTTGCTCCAGGGAATAGAAAATGGATAGTACAAGGATTATATCAACAAGAGGATCTTTTTCTTGAGAAGATAGAAGAAAATAGACTTTGGGTGGTGGACCATATTAGAGAGCATCAACTGAAGGTGAATAAGATATTTGAAAAAATCCTAAAGATAGAGAATTCAAAGTTAGATATTTTATCCTACTATGGGACAAAAGGAGAGAACCCAAAGTAATCCATGGAAATTTTGATTCATTATGGCTCAGCCCATTCCAAATTTGTGAAGCTTGTGGAGAAAATGTTTTTCTCTCATATATGGATGGAATAACGCTGGAATTTCCTTACAAAGGGGGAAATAATTGAAACAAGATCATCGGTGAAAATGGGGTTTCCCCACCTTGTACAATAGGTTATTGTTAGGTGTGTATCCATTTTGTTATGTGTTTTTTTCCTTTATGTGTGTGTTATTTGTTTCCTTTTGTCATTTTTGTGTGTGTTATTCTTGTTCTATCTCTCTCTTGTAAATTGTACATGACTTCGTAGGGCCCAAGTATAAGGCACTAGTCTATGTATCATAAAGTTGATACTCTGGGATTCTTCATGTCACGTATTCATTGTGCTCACTCCACACCATTTCCCCAAGCTAGAGCTAGTTGTTTTCATGTAAATGTGTAACAAGAAAATAGACATTTGTTTTAGCATGACAACTATACCCCTGTGTCAAAAATTTCAATTTTTACCCTTCCAAGTCACTCCAAGTCTACCCAGCTTAGTAAATTGACATCCCATTTGATGTTATAAATCAGTCCCCTAGGTGATTATAGGAGTTCTTGAAAATTGCTATTTCTGGGTAGTGTTGGGAAGGGCTAACACTGGCCTTCCCAAGACCGATGCACCCCACCGAGATGAAACAAAGGATCCAAATCCAATGAATAGGTGAATTTAAGGTATAGAAACATCATGGAAGTAATTTTGGAAGATTCAAGAAAGATTTGGAAGATTTGGGGCAGTTTGATCAAAAACAAGATTCACAGGCCTAGGTAATGCACAAGGCCAAAAGAACTATTGAAATTCAAAAGGTGATTCTGAGAGCTCGGGTGGAGTTAGGAGCCAAAAATACATATTCAGAAATTGAATTCCAATCCCTATAATATGGTGACATCATATCTTTCACAACACTTCGGTGAAATATGTTTATAATTATTTTTCAATGCACAACTAAGGGGATGGATCAACAATCCACGTTTTTAGGACTTAATGGAGGAATAAAGATTTTAGACACTAACCATTGGATTAAAAAGTCCATTTTAATTTAATTTCATGTAAAATTTCATCAAAACATTCCATCGAGAGCTCAAGATATCAACTGCTTCAAGTTTCCTATAGGTGAGTTCTCACAATTAGACAAATTTGTAAGAGGACATGTTTCATCTCCAAGATCCTGGCACAATTTTGTGTCCCTTTATACCCTCAAGATAAGTTACATGATGTAAAAAAATTCCCAGCCCCAATAAGCCCTTTGGACACATATACGACCTCTTAGATCTCTAGTTCAACTCCTAGGTGCTTGTTCGTAGCTATAACATTCCCATTTTAAGACTTTAGGAACAAGGGGTTTTTTTAATCTTACATAATGTTCTATGTTTTAAATTAACATAATGTAGAATAAACACATTCCAATTCCAATCCATCTCATAATAAAAAACCATATGCACCTATAAATGACTCGATGAAAGATTGATCTATCATTTCATGACTCGGTATTAAACCGATATCTCATGTTAACTCAATAATGTGTATACTACATATAATTGGTTTATTTTACCTTTTTAGGGGAACCCAAGTGTTTTTTCTAAGAGGCCTATCTGAATATCTGTTACATATATTCATATGAAATCATGCATCTTAGACTAGGTGACATAGGACAATGCAACTAGCAACTTGCGATACTTTGGCCAAAGTTTTTAAACATGCTTATCATGTTTACATTCCTAGACAACATACTCGTCAAACAGAATAAGTCCCTCACCACACTTATTTTGTTATCTAGAGTGGTCTTTACTTGACTCTGTCAATTCAATCTGATTCAAGGTTTCACACTAGACAAGGTTAACAACATGCACTAGTGTGGAAGACTACTCATGGTGACTAAGGGTACATAGACATACTCAATTGACTTACATCGATTAGGTGTGTCTAGTTATCCTAAGTCAACATGAGTTGACCTTGACACTAGATCATGTTCCTATCCTGTATAGGGTAGAACCGTGATCCAATCTTACACTTATGTCAATCAAGTTAAACAAACTAAGTGGGGTGTTGAGACATAGCAACTACATCCTAGTATCCTTGTAATGACTCATGTCATTACGAAGGTACTATGCTGTAGTTGATGTGTACCAACATCCAATTGATTTTCCTCAACTGGACTAACATACTTAAGGTTACAAGTTTATTAACCCATTTAATCATTGTCTTAAAGATTAATGATAACAACGCTTAAAGATTCAACTAGCATCATTTAACCTATTAGGTTACAAGTTGAAACTACATGTGAGGTAGGTATGCAGGTAAAATATTCTTCCTAACCATTCCAATTACATGTTTAAGTTTGTCTTTAAACAAAAAAACTTAAATCTTATAACGATAAGGTTGATCTTAATGTTATGAAAGTGTGTTCATTAGATCCTTTGTTATTTCAGCCTTAGCTTAAACAAGTTTATTTAAAACTTTATTTTAGACTTCATGAAGATGAATTCTAAATCCCATTTAATTCTTTTTAAGCATTCCATATTTTGATTAAATAAATATTCCTAAGGAAGAACACATTCAACCATTCTCGTTAAGTCTTTAGTTAAGTCTCTATGATTGATTTCAAGGAAAATATCCTTTTTCCTAAATCAAGGACTAATGTCCAATTATGAAAATAGATCATATATGTTTTAATACAACCAAGAATTACAACACACACACACACACACACACACATTCAATCATAATTCTTGTATATTGTTTAAGGTTCTATTTAAGAGTATCAACTATTAGTTGCATCTCTTTTATGTGAAAAAAACCAACCAATATTTCAGATCTTCAAACTCATAGTTTTATAAATATAAAAACTATTAATTTTCCAACCCCATAACACTAAAATATATAAACTACCCCATCGTTTAAGATATTACTTTAATAACACATCCCAATTTACACCAATGGAGATATCAAAATAAAGTAGTATTCAAAAATCATTAAAACATTTATTCATAAAAAGGAGTGATCCATTCACTGATTACGAAGTATTTCAGAGATTAAAAAGTGTCAAAACAATAATTTAAAACTAGTTTTATTACATCTTTCCTTTTCCAACAAAATTACATCTCAAGTAATGACGCCACATAATCATCATAATAAAGAGACAATTTCTTTTAGTAAAATAGATGTAATTTTCTATATGTCTTTCTCCTTTCATCTTTTACGAAGTCCATCTGCAAAATCATTAGCACGAGTCAGTTCATGTGAACTGAGCATGATAAGCACTATAACCTTAAAACATTGTGATTTTATCTAACTGTTTCATAAAAAGAACCATGTTGTTTATGAAACAGTCCCAAAACACAAACAAGATAAACAAAAATACTTTTCCCTAAAAGATTACAAACCAAGAAGGAGAGAAAAGATTAAAGTTTCTATAAGTAATGTATAAGTAAGGACTAATTAATCAACATAGTTAATCCTAACTTTTCATCATAAAAACTCTTTTCAACATGCTAGAAATCAAACAACATAATTAAAGAAAAGGAAATTCATATTTCATCCTAACTTTACCTTCTCATTCAAGTTTCCAAATTAAGTTCCTCCATTTATCCTTTTCTAACTTTTCAAGAAGTAATACAAGATACATATAACTACCTTACAGAATAAGTATATTGTTTTGTAAAAACAAATCAAAATTACATTCCATCTAAAAATCATACTATCTCAAACTCATCCTAGTGTCTAAGAAGTACATTGAACATGAGTAAGTCCCAATATTACAAGTAAGGATAACTTAGTCAATAAAAACAACCAAATTAACTCACGGTTCATGTTCACACAGTCCTACATTCCTATCCAATTCCTAACTCAAACGTGATAATCATAATATCATCATGTAATCCTTAAGACATCAGCAACTAAAGGTTCATTATTTCACAACAAAGAAGCATGATCTATCCTTTGGATACTTCCCAACTCAATCATTCATTCCTACTTCAAAGAAAGGAATAGGGAACTAAAATTTTAGAACCATATTAATACCATATCATTCCCAGTCCTATCTTAAGTTTGAGCTCATCCAAAGGAAGGATTAGAAAAATAATGAAACAAAAATTCAGAACTGAAAAATACACCAACCAAACAAGGAAAATTCAAAAGAGACTCTTCAATTCAACGGTGTTGTGCCCTGCCTCGAGACACTGGGAAACAAATTAAAAAGTTGGTAAAAAATTTTTTTGAAGTGCGAACTAATGTTTCGCCTAACCATTCTCACTAAGTCATTAAATTCTTAATGATATAATTTTTAACCAAATTGCTAAAATCTATTATTTTGAGTTAATTTGATTTGTTTAGCTTCTAATAATTTTTACACATTTAAAAATAATATATATATCACATTGAATAATTCACCTTCATGAGGAAATAATCTACCCATTCATAATTAAAATTTCATTCCCTACTCAAAATTTTATTCCCACAATATTACTTAAATTCAAAAGTGTAGAGGGTCACTTAAGGACCCTAGGATTAAGTCAATCTTAACCCTTGATCTCCCTTTTGCCCTAATATTGCCCTAATTTTCTCTATTTGTCATTTTCTTCTCTCTTGCTTTATTCAATTTCTCATTTTTTTTTGCGGGTTGTTGGAGTGCTATGAGGATTTTATTTATTTATTGAGAAACCAACATTACATATTGTTTTTGAAAGGTCCAACCCATACAAGAGGGATTTTTTTTTTTTTTTTTTTTTTTTTTGTAAATCCTTATTGTAAATTAAAATCTTTTCTCTTTTTTTTTTCTTATGAATATATACAAACATACATACATACACATTATATATATATATATATATATATATATATATATATATATATATATATTCTTAAATTCATTTTGTCTGAAGGTGTGGGAGAGTTGTAAGGGAGAGAAGGGAGAAGGGGCACAGGGGAAGGCGGGTGGATGGAGCAGGTGCCGCACGAGGGAGAGGGCGTGGAAAGGGGGTGTGGGGAGTGCGCAGGGTCAGCACAGGCGGTGGAGGAGGGAGTGGGTGGGAAGGGGGGGGTGTGAGGGGTTGTGGGGGTTTGGAGACAGTGGCAAGAAGGGGGGTGCCTAGGGGTTGTTTGGGAGACAGTTTGTTTAAATTTCATTTAAATACATAGGGGAGTATTTCCCCCACCTCCCCACGTTTATTTATTTTTGTTTATTTAAATTTTGTTTAAAATTTCATTTAGTTACATATTATATATATATATATACCCACAAATATAACCATATATATAATAGGCATAATAATTTCCCTTTTATTTTAAAAAAATATACATATATATAATAAAACATATAGTAAATATCTTGGCTATAATTTCCCTTTTATTTTAAAATAAACTCTTGGAAAGAAAACAAAAAAAAATCTACTTTCTTTCATTTGCCAATATGTATAAAAGAGAAAACTACAAGAGAAAACATATTGCTCAATGAGGATATTTTCATTTCCAATACACGGGGGTAAGCAATAATTTTAAGACTAGTCTCACTTTGTTTTCTAAATCCATGATAGTTGACCAAGAAATGTACATTCCAAATTGATAATAGTTTTCTTCCAATATTAACTAGTAAACTAGCCACATAGATCTCATTTCAAATAACAAACCCTTTTGCCAAAAATAAAATCCCAAGAACATTGCATGATTAAGAGATGTAACAAGAATACTTCTATTAGATGTATTTAGAGGAATACAACATCTTACAATTCTTCTTTTGCACAACCCCTCAATAACTCAATACATCATATTTCAAATTATGTTTAAATATAAAAGGGATAAACTATCAACTTCTTTCCATGATTTGAAGTTCCAAATACAATATATGTCAATACCTAACTACTCAAGTTTATTACAAGACTTCTTACAAGCTTAGGAAGAGAGAGTTTTCAAGATTAGCTTACACTTGTCTAAAGAAATTTACCAACACAAAGAAGAGAATTACAATAATGGAGATTCTACTAAATCATTCCTTGCAAGAGACAAGAAGTAATGACCACAATAGAGTGTAAGAGATAAATAGCTCCAATCAAACAACCCACTTTCAACATGAGATCCCCATGTACATTTCCTTCAAGAGAATCAACAAGGAGAGAGAGCTTGTTTGCCACCCAACCATAGGCATCATTACATGCCTCTCCCAAGGTTGGGATGCATGTTAGCCTCCCCAAGCCCATGGGAAGGAGGACAACCATCCACAATTTGCACAAGAAAGGGGGTGAAACAACCAAAAACACATTCACATGGAAAACAAAACAAGTATAAATCAAGACTCCAAGTTTTACAAGGAGGAGAACCCATGTTCTACCTCAAAGGTGGGGAAGAGAGGAGAAGAGTTCTCCAAAAGTTATATTCAAAATTACTTGCACAAAACAAAAATCTCCATATCCTCCTTATTTCTCTTAATTCAATCAAAGCCATCCTTATTCCTCCACCCTTTCTCCAAGTCCTTGGAAGGATTTTCAGACCCCAAGGGGGTTTCCTTACCAAGAATGGGGAAGGAGATTCAAACCTAATGAATCAACTTCCCCACCTCAACCATTTGAGGGGAAACACTAAGACCCTACAAGGCTTATCCATCAAGCCTTGAGGATTAATAGGAAAAGTCCCTCTCTCTTCCCCCACAACTCCAAAACTCCATCATGTCATATGATGGAGGGAGTAAAACAAGAAAACAACAACCAAAATCTACATGCAACAATAACAATTTCAAGCAACCAAACTAACAACTCAAAATAAAACAACATAAACAATAAGACATCAGAGCCTACCTGAAATAAATCTCTCCAAAAAGCTTTCCAACTTCAAATTTCTCCACTCTTGACTCAAGCAAATCACAAGCTCCAAATCATCCAAGCAAGAAGTTCCAAAAGAAAAAGTCCCTCTCTTTTCCCATGAATGGGAATTTGAAGAGGAGAAAGCAAGAATCCTCACAAATGAGGGGGTGACATGTGTCACCCCTCTCCTTCTTCAAGGTCAAAGATGCCAAAACAAAAGAGAGAAAGGGTAAAATTGTCTTTTTGCCCTCTTCTCCCAAATTCCCCTAAATGTTAGCAAGACAAAATTAGTGAAACTTTTAATAAGCACTCCAATCCACACCCCTTACATGGATGTGACCAAAAAAGGTAAAAAGGAGGGAAAACTCCATCTACCCTTGAAAATAAGCCCCCCTACCCATTAGGTAGGGTTCAAGGGCTCATTTTAATGTTAGGGGAACTCCCAAGCTAAAAAGGGGTCCCCAAAAATGCCCAAAATAACCTAATTTCGGGTTTTGCATTTTTGGCACAAGGGTAGAGGGTGTGGGGACCACCCAAGGGTCTCACATGTGACCCTAAACCCTTGTGATTAAGTGACTCATCAAACAAAATCAAAATTTTAATGAAAGTGGGATTATTAACTCCCAAAACAAGTTTACAACATAATTAACTACCCTAAACAAAATTAATAATTCAAGGCACAATACATTAAAAAAATTGGGGTCACTTATAGTGCTCAAAATAATGATCTCCTATACTAATGCTTCACACAATGAACATGGCTAGGACTTAGCCTGTGGGCTGCTTGTGAAAGATTGTGTAGCTGGCCCGAATCCCACGTTCTCATGTAAACTCACACTTGCACACTCATTGCACACATTAACTATACCTGTCTGTTTATAAAATATAAAACAACGACACAATAAGATATCAATAAGTTCTAAACTAGCCTAACATCCTACTGAAATCAAAATGTGACAACATGCACAATTATACTCAATATTCCAAAAGTTAGACAAGATGATAGAGTGACATATAACCATAGGATCCCAACATGCAACAACTAAGTATCCATCAATAACATCATATCCATTAGTATCCACGATGTCATAAGAAAATGCGACAACATAGAAATTAAGCTAAATTGGCACTATACGCCTAAATGTCCACACATGTCTAATAAGATCAAATCTCTAAATATAATGTCCAAGATATAACCAATCACTATCAAAACATGTCTATGAGCAAAAGAAACAACAAGCTACTGAGCTATAAAAGTGTGGGCACTACATCCCCTCTACTAAAATTAGACTTCCTCCTGGAAGTCACTAAAAGAGATAGGGATATCTAGCCCTCAAAGGTATCACATCCTCCCAAGTAGCTATTGTCTCATCGTACCGGTCCCACTATACTCTAACCTGGTCCAAGTCTCGACCCCGAAGGGCCAACCTCTGGTGCTCCAGTATGCGTACGGGCTCCAGTCTCCACTATCCTCCGTCCTCTACCTATAATGCCAACCAATCCAAAACATGAGAAACATCTGGTACATATCTACGTAGTATAGAAACATGAAACACATCGTGGGCCTATGCAAGGTGTGGTGGCAAAGCTAGGTGATAGGAAACTACCGATGACCTCTAAAATATCAAAAGGCCCCACAAAATGAGGTGATAGCTTAGAACCCTTTCCATAATGGATAGGACTCTTATGCGGATGAACTCTCAAGAAGACTTTGTCACCCACTGAGAAGTGATGATCAATCCTCTTAGTGTCTGCATATGCCTTTTGGCGTGCTCTAGCCTGCTCAAGACGCTGTCTAATCAACAACCCTACTGCTCTAAATCCTAAAGGTAGGCCGGTCCTAGAATAATCCTGTCATCTAGTCTATCCCAACTCAGAGGTGTCCTGCAAGGTCGTCCATACAAAGCCTGGTAAGGAGCCATACCAATGGAACTATGATAGTTGTTGTTGTAGGAAAACTCAACTAAATGTAAATAATCTTCCCATTTCTTCTGTTGATCCATCACATACATTCTCAACATGTCCTCCAACACTTGATTAACTCTCTCTATTCTGCCCATCTATCTCTGGATGATATGCTAAACTAAAATTAATCTGAGTACCCAGAGCGGCCTGAAAAGAAGTCCAGAAAACTAAAGTGTAGATAGTATCCCTGTCATTTATGATGGTCTTTGGAATCCCATATAACCTAACAATGTCCTCCATAAACACTTTGGCAATGGCCTCTGCATTATAGGTGACCTTGGTTGGCGAAAAATGCGTAACCTTGGTCAATTTATCCATAGTGACCATAATGGCGTCATGATGATAAGAGGACATAGGAAGTTTGACTATGAAATCCATGGAAATCACATCCCATTTCCACTTGGGAATATCATGAGGGTGCAAAATTCCCGGGATGAGAATGCTCTTCCTTGACCCTCTGGCACTCAAGGAAATGTGCAACAAAATATGCTATGTCCCATTGGAGACTTGGCCAATAATATAACTCCCTCAAATCAGCGTGAATTTTCTTTACTCCTAGATGTGCTGCATATGGGGCTTCATGAGCCTCTGTGAGGATGAAGCTATGCAATCACCTAACTTAGGCACGTAGATGCGCCTATGGAACCAAAGCAAACCATCTGTCTCTAAAACACACCCAGAATATCTTCCCTCTAATGAACCCTGTGCCTTGAACATCTGTCTGCTCCCTCATAAAATCTATCCTCTGGAAGGTGCTTAAGAATCCTGCCTCTCAAATCTGACTGAAGTGTCAAAGAAGCAAGCACATGTCATCGTCTACTAAGTGCATCTAGCAACAACATTTTCCTTCCTTTGATATATTGAACCTCCATGTCATACTCACATAGGAACTCCATCCAACACCATTTATGAGCATTGAGGTTCGGTTGTGAGAAGATATACTACAAGCTATGATGGTCTATCCTCAAAATGAAAGGTCTACCCAAAAGGAAATGTCACCAACATACAAGAGCATGAACAACTGCTGCAAGCTCCAAGTCATGAGTAGGATAATTAAGCTCGTAGTCCTTGAGCTTACGAGACTCAAAGGCAATAACCCAATGCTCTTGCATAAGAACTGCTCCCAAACCCTCTAGTGATGCATCAGTACAAACAACAAAATCCTCTATCGGGTCTGGGACTACTAAGATGGGTGCCGTGGTTAACCTTTCCTTAAGCAACTGAAAGGCCTTCTCACACTTCTCTGACCAATCAAACTTCTTCCCTTTCCTCTGAAGAGAAGTGATAGGGTGAGAAATCCTAGAAAAGGCCTGTATGAACCTACGGTAATACCCTGCCAAACCCATGAAACTCCTTACCTCAGTAAATGATGTGGGTGTTGGCCAATCCAAGATAGCTTGTATCTTAGAGGGATCTATGGAGATACCCTCACCTGATATGATATGACCCAAGTACTGAATCTCTATCTGAAAGAAGCTACATTTTTCCAAGTTCCCATACAACTTCTACTCTCTCAAAACCTAAAGTACTTGTCTCAAATGCTCCTCATGTTCCTCCTCGGAATGAGAATAAATCAATATGTCATCAAGGAACACTAAGACAAAGTGATCCAAATGTCCTGAATACTCCATTCATGAGGCTCATGAAGATAGTTGGGGCATTGGTCAAACCAAATGGAACCACTGTGAACTCATAATGCCCATAATGTGTGTGAAATGCTATCTTATGAATGTCTACATCTAAAATGCACAACTGATGATATCCTGACTTGAGATTGATTTTGGAGAACACTCTCACTCCCCACATTTGATCAAACAAGTCATCAATCCTAGGGAGTGGATAACGGTTCTTTATTGTGACTTTGTTGAGCTGCCTGAAGTCTACACAAAGTCTGAGAGAGCCATCCTTCTTTTTCACAAATATGACAGGCACTCCCCAAGGAGATACACTAGGGTGAATGAGACCCTTATCTAATAACTCCTCTAACTGAATCTTGAGCTCCTAAAGTTCTGAGTAGTCATCATCCGATAAGGTGCCCTAGAAACTGGTGCTGATCTAGGTACTAAATCAATGGTGAAATCTACCTCTCTACGGGGTGGTAACCCTAGAATCTCGCTTGGAAACACATCTGTATACTCCCTCAAAACTACATGGTCATCTAAGGGTGAGTGCTCACGTGTGCTCTCGATCGATCACGATGGTGATAGAAAATAACTGACAACCCTTACGCATGTTCCGCTTGGGTTGCTTAGCCAATAACATGCGTAAGGAGATAGGCCTCTACATCCCTGATATCACAACTGCACTCCCAAGATCATCCTGACACTCAATGACCTTATTTATATAATCCACCTTAGCTCGATGAGCCTCGAGCCAATCCATACCCAAAACTACCTGATAGGAACCTAGAGGGATAACTCGGAGGTCAAGAGTAGTGGAGAAGGCTCCTAAATCAAGTACGCAACTCTCCACATACGAGTCCATGGTGAGTTTGGCCCCAGAGGCCAACTCAACCTACCAACTATCTGGTTGCCTAGCCACCACTAGCCCACACTGGTCCACTATAGAAGGTGATATAAAGGAATCTGAAGCACCTAAATCAAAAAGTATTGAGACAGAAATACCCCTGATAGTACCTGTCATCTCAATGAATGTGGCCTAATGCTCGGCTTGGTGGTTGTCAACCACTTGCATATACATGATGGGCACGTCCCACGTCACCCACCATCTACTCAGATCTAGCAGCTCTCTTGTGCATCCATGGTATTGGGTTTGTGTGGGCACATGCACACATAGTGATCAGGAGATCCACAAATAAAACATCCTACTGCACCCCTCTGAGATGGGGTCCCTCCTGTGCTCTGCTGTATTGATCCTACCAGTCCAACCTTAGTAGACTGCTATGTGTGAGCTGGTTGTGCCTGCTTAAGTACCCTACCTCCTATCCCTGGCTCCACAAAAACCACCTCTAGAAACACCTCTCTAAAATCCCTGTGTCTGCCTAGCCCCCTGCTGTGGGTGGCCTGCTATTATGTCTATCATTGCGGGTGCGGTGGAGCCCTCATGGCTATTGGCGGAGGCCAAAATCCTCCTCTAGGGGTGGTGCAGTACCCTGTGACCTCTGACTCTGAAAGGCTTGTATCCTCTCCTGAAACTTGCTCTTGTTTCTATCTCGGTGCTCTGTGCCTTGGTCCTATTCTCCTTAGCTAAGTAGGCCTTCTCAATGGCCTTCTCAAGTGTGGGAGGAGATAACATCCTAACTACTCCTACTATATCTACATTAAGGCCTTGAATAAACTTGTTAACCTATAATTTCTCATCTTGTAGGTAGTCCACATACTATAAAGATCTAGGAACCTACTCTCATACTATGCTACTGTGCCAGATCCCTGTCGTAAGTCATGAAACTCATCAATCCTCTTCTACACAAAATGCTCTGACATATAACAAGCCCTGAAACACTCCTCGAACATCTCCTAGGTCATTATCTCTTGAGTCAGATGGAGCTTTACACTCCTCATTCCTCCACCAAACGCCTGTTGCATCTCGGAGGAGGTGTATAGCGAACCTTGCCTTGATGTTGCTCTCGTAAGAGTGCAAGCCAAAGCAACTATCCAAGCTAAGGAGCCATGACTCAGCCCCAAAGCCATCTGTAGAGCCGGTGTAAGTGGGCGGCTACAAGTGAAGAAGATCCCTAATCACACTACCTGTATCTCGATCCTGGTGATGTAGTCCAATAGAAAGGGGGTCACCTATCCCCAAATGGTCCCTCGAGACTGTGTGAGTGGCTACGACGAATGAGGCTACCCTCTCATGATGAACAGAAGGGCTTCGACCTCTCCCACCTCGGTGTATCATGCTCTGGTGGCTCTGAATGTGCATCCTCACCTATCAGCTCCTCATCTCCCAATGGTGTCTCCACTCTCATCTCCTGCGGTGGTGGTAGACGCTGCTCCACAACACCTATCAGCTAGTGTAAGGCCTCTAATATCCGAGGCCCAAATTTGGGTGCCAGCTGCTCCCACATAGGTACACCATGCCCTAATCCTCTAGTTGATCATCCCCTCTTGGGTGCCATCCTACGCACGAGGTGAGCAAAGGAGTTATTAATTAAAAATTTAATGGTTGCGGATGATTTTTAACTAATTATTTTTATCCATTTATTAAATTTATTGTTATTAACATTATCATTAACTATCTTAATTAAATACCTAGAGTGTCCATGTGTGCGAACCTCACTCTGATACCAAATGTCATGCCCCTCCTCGAGACACTAGGAAATAGGTTAAATAGTTGGTAAATTTTTTTTTTTTGAAGTGTGAACTAATGTTTCACCTAACCATTCTCACTAAGTAATTAAATTCTTAACGATATAATTTTTAACCAAATTGCTAAAATCCATTATTTTGAGTTAATTTGATTTGTTTAGCTTCTAATAATTTTTACACATTTAAAAATAATATATATATCACATTGAATAATTCACCTTCATGAGGAAATAATCTACCCATTCATAATTAAAATTTCATTCCCTACTCAAAAGTTTATTCCCACAATATTACTTAAATTCAAAAGTGTAGAGGGTTACTGGACCCTAGGATTAAGTCAATCTTAACCCTTGATCTCCATTTTGCCCTAAGATTGCCCTAATTTTCTCTGTTTGTCATTTTTTTCTCTCTTGCTTTATTCTATTTCTCATTTTGTTTGTAGGTTGTTAGAGTGCTATGAGGATCTTTTTTTATTTATTGAGAAACCAGCATTACATATTGTTTTTGGAAGGTCTAACCCATACAAGAGGGGTTTTCTTTTTTTTTTTTTTTTTTTTTTTTTAGTAAATCCTTATTGTAAATTAAATAAATCTTTTCTCTTTTTTTTTGAAATGAATATATACATACATACATACATACATACACATACATACATACATACATACATATATATATATATATATATATATATTCTTAAATTCATTTTTTCTATAACGTGGGAGTGGAGCTGTGAAGGTAGATGTGAAGGAGAAGGACACAGGGGAAGGTGGGTGGATGGGGCAAAGGGCCACGGCGAGGCAGGGACAGGGGCCATAGGGGCATGTGGGGAGTGTTACACAGCAGTAAGCAGAGCGAGTGGTGGGTGGGGACGGGGGAAGGGGGTGCGGTGGGGGGAGGGGGGCATGAGGAGGGGGGTGAGGGGTTGCGTGCGAGGGGGGGTTCGCCCCCTCCACCCCCACCTACATTTTTTTTTTATTTATTTAATTTTTTAAAAATCTCATTTACCCCCATGTGTGTGTGTGTTGTGTGTGTGTGTGTGTGTTGTGTGTGTGTGTGTTGTGTGTGTGTGTGTATGTATATATATATATATATATAACATTTTATTAACAATATAAAATACATGAACATGCATATTAAATAGTTTAATAACAACCTAGTTATATATATATATATATATATATATATACCCACAAATATAACTAGTTATAGGAATAATAATTTCCCTTTTATTTTAAAATATATATATAAAAAGAAAGTAAATCTCTTGGTTGTACAAGAGAAACAAAAGAAATCTACTTTCTTTCATTTGCCAATATGTATAAAAAGAAAAAACTACAAGAGAAAACATATTGCTCAATGAGGATATTTTCATTTCCAATACACGGGGGTAAGCAATAATTTTAAGACTAGTCTCACTTTGTTTTCTAAATCCATGATAGTTGACCAAGAAATGTACATTCCAAATTGATAATAGTTTTCTTCCAATATTAACTAGTAAACTAGCCACATAGATCTCATTTCAAATAACAAACCCTTTTTGCGCAAATAAAATTCCAAGAACATTGCATGTTTAAGAGATGTAACAAAGAATACTTCTATTAGATGTATTTTAAGGAAATACAATATCTTACAATTCTTCTTTTGCACAACCCCTCAATAACTCAATACATCATATTTCAAATTATGTTTAAATACACAAAGGGATAAACTATCAACTTCTTTCCATGATTTGAAGTTCCAAATACAATATACGTCAATACCTAACTACTCAAGTTTATTACAAGACTTCTTACAAGCTTAGGAAGAGAGATTTTCTCAAGAGTAGCTTACACTTGTCTAAAGAAATTTACCAACACAAAGAAGAGATTTACAACAATGGAGATTCTACTAAATCATTCCTTGCAAGAGACAAGAAGTAATGACCACAATAGAGTGTAAGAGATAAAGAGCTCCAATCCAACAACCCACTTTCAACATGAGATCCCCATGTACATTGCCTTCAAGAGAACCAATAAGGAGAGAGAGCTTGTTTGCCACCCAACCATAGGCATCATTACATGCCTCTCCCAAGGTTGGGATGCATGCTAGCCTCCCCCAAGCCCATGGGAAAGAGGAAAACCATCCACAACTTGCACAAGAAAGGGGGTGAAACAACCAAAACACATTCACATGGAAAACAAAACAAGTATAAACCAAGACTCCAAGTTTCACAAAGAGGAGAATCCCATGTTCTACCTCCAAGGTGGGGAAGAGAGGAGAAGAGTTCTCCAAAATTTATATTCAAAATTACTTGCACAAAACAAAAATCTCCATATCCTCCTTATTGCTCCTAATTCAATCAAAGCCCTCCTTATTCCTCCACCCTTTCTCCAAGTCCTTCTTGAAGGATTTTCAAACCCCAAGGGGTTTCCTTACCAAGAATGGGGAAGGAGATTCAAGCCAAATGAATCAACTTCCCCACCTCAACCATTTGAGGGGAAACACTAAGACCCTACAAGGCTTGTCCATCAAGCCTTGAGGATTGAGAGGAAAAATCCCTCTCTCTTCCCCCACAACTCCAAAACTCCATCATGCCATATGATGGAGGGAGTAAAACAAACAAACAACAACCAAAATCTACATGCAACAATAACAATTTCAAGCAACCAATCTAACAACTAAAAAGAAAACAACACAAACAATAAGACATAAGAGCCTACCTCAAAGAAAGCTCTCCAAAAAGATTTCCAACTTCAAATTTCTCCACTCTTGACTCAAGCAAATCACAAGCTCCAAATCACCCAAGCATCCAAGCAAGAAGTTCCAAAAGAAAAAGTCCCTCTCTTTTCCCATGAATGGGAATTTGAAGAGGAGCAAGCAAGAATCCTCACAAATGAGGGGGTGACATGTGTCACCCCTCTCCTTCTTCAAGGTCAAAGATGCCAAAACAAAAGAGAGAAAGGGTAAAATTGTCTTTTTGCCCTCTTCTCCCAAATTCCCTAAATGTTAGCAAGACAAAATTAGTGAAACTTTTAATAAGCACTCCAATCCACACCCCTTACATGGATGTGACCAAACAAGAGGTAAAAAGGGAGGGAAAACTCCCTCTAGCCTTGAAAATAAGCCCCCTACCCATTAGGTAGGGTTCAAGGGCATTTTAATGTTAGGGAATTCCCAAGCTAAAAGGGGTCCCCAAAAATGCCCAAAATAACCTAATTTCAGGTTTTGCATTTTTGGCACAAGGGTGTAGAGGTGTGGGGACCACCCAAGGGTCTCACATGTGACCCTAAACCCTTGTGATTAAGTGACTCATTAAACAAAATCAAAATTTTAATGAAAGTGGGATTATTAACTCCCAAAACAAGTTTACAACATAATTAACTACCCTAAACAAAATTAATAATTCAAGGCACAATACATTACAAAAATTGGGGTCACTCATAGTGCCCAAAATAATAATCTCCTATACTAAGGCTTCACACAATGAACATGGCTAGGACTTAGCCCGTGGGTTGCTTGTGCAAGATTGTGTAGCTGGCCTGAATCCACGTTCTCCTGTAAACATGTCACCTGCACACTCATTGCACACATTAACCATACCTGTCTGATAAAATATAAAACAACGACACAGTAAGATATCAATAAGTTCTAAACTAGCCTAACATCCTACTGAAATCAAAATGTGACAACGTGCACAATTATACTCAATATTCCAAAAGTTAGACAAGATGATAGAGTGACATATAACCATAGGATCCCAACATGCAACAACTAAGTATCCATCAATAACATCATATCCATTAGTATCCACGACATCATAAGAAAATGCGACAACATAGAAATTAAGCTAAATTGGCGCTATACGCCTAAATGTCCACACATGTCTAATAAGATCAAATCTCTAAATATAATGTCCAAGATATAACCAATCACTGTCAAAACATGTCTATGAGAAAAGAAACAACAAGTTACTAGAGCTATAAAAGTGTGGGCATTAATGAATCACTCGAAAAGAAAAGAGATAAGACAATCAATAATTTTTACATGTTTACTCTTCCTCCTACAAATATATTATCTCCATAGATGGATTAAACTGATTAACAAATGACTCACTTCAGTTCAAGTAAACTCAACAATTTAAAGAAATAATAACAACCTAGACCAAGTTAAAATATAGTCTCCCAAAGATCTAATAATCAAAAAAAAGAATGCAAATAGATCATCCAAAAACTCCCTCTCAACAAAAGTTCATCAATAACCAATGTTTCATGATAACCTTCCAGATATCAAATATCTACTAAGGAAACCAAAATCCCAGAGTGGGTTTATGAAATTAAGAGTAAATGCAACAGAACAGAACCTAAAACTTTCTTAGTCATTTCTTCACCTCAACTTATCCAGAAAGGTTCAAAAATGACCAAATGATTGATACAATCCTAAAATAAGTGTATTCCAAATCTAAACACTAGTTGGATATTTCACTCGTAATGAAAATACAAATATGAAACAAGATGAATAGAATATTGGTCTCTGCTATCATTATCAAGAAATCAGTCTAAAACATAATAAATAGTTTAACCTCAAACAATTGCGTAGTAAAAAAATGAAGACTCATTCAAAGCCGCTTTTCCAATGATAACTATAATGAGAGCATACGCAAGGTAAAATCTACTGATTTCCAAAAACCATGCAAATCATTAAATCTTAAACAACCTTCAACTAGGTATTCATTCAATCAGAGAACAAACATAGATCCATTCCAATGTCAAGAAGGTTCCAATATAAGAAATTTTACACAAAAGTATTAAAATAACACTTCCAGATTTATTTTTCCACCCATCACACAAAAATCATTATGCATCCAAAGGAAACAAAATGAAAACACCATTGAAGAAAAGAATAAGCAATCACATGAACAAAATCAGAACAAGGTTTCAAACAGAGCAGATTTCTTCTAATGAAGCATTTAAATAAAAGTAGAAGACTTAAGGGATAGGGCCTATCATGCCTGATAGAGCTCCTATCTTCACTTTCTCATTGAAAATATTCAAAAGATCTTCGATAGCTATTCCTTTCCATGAAAATTCCAACAAACCTCCTCAGAACCTTCTTCTCCTTCCTCTTATAGCTTCATAGTGATATTTTCATCACTATCACCACCATGCACGAAAAAAGAATACAAAGATTTGAACGTTCTCATGTAAACATGTCGCTTGCACACTCATTGCACACATTAACCATACCTTTCTAATAAATTATAAAACAATGACACAAGAAGATATCAATAAGTTATAAACTAGCCTAACATCCTACTCAAATCAAAATGCAACAACGTGCATAATTATACTCAATAGTACAAAAGTTAGACAAGATGATAGAGTGACATATAACCATAGGATCCCAACATGCAACAACTAAGTATCCATCAATAAAATCATATCCATTAGTATCCACGACATCATAAGAAAATGTGACAACATAGAAATTAAGCTAAAATTGACGCTATACGCCTTAATGTCCACACATGTCTAATAAGATCAAATCTATAAATATAATGTCCAAGATATAACCAATCACTATCAAAACATGGACCTATGAGAAAAGAAATAACAAGCTACTGAGCTATAAAAGTGTGGGCAAGTACAAATAGTCTCAAAGACATCATAGTAACATAAAGATTTCAGACAATATAATCACATAAAAGATATGAATATGAATATTCACCATGCAGATCCAGTTTTCCCAAACTCCAGTGTTAGAAACAACTCATAAAGAGTAACAATTAAAGTGACTAAATGTCTATCTATACAAAAATAATTAGATGGTACATCACATCAAGGGATAAGTCACAAAAATTTCTCATTTCACAAAGCTAATCAGCCACTCCATGAAAATATGAAAAAAATTAAATATAACAGACTCCCTCAAGAGAAATGCACTTCAAGTGCAGGAACAACTTGAAATGCCCACATGAGATCAACAATCTCGTACTTGAAGCACCAATGTAGCCCAGAATTGGGTAACCATTAATGAATCACTCAAAAAAGAAAAGAGACAAGACAATCAATAATTTTTACCTGTTTTTTCTTCCTCCTACAAAGATATTATCTCCATACATGGATTAAACCGATTAACAAATGACTCACTTCAGTTCCAAGTAAACTCAACAATGAAAAGAAAGAATAACAACCTAGACCAAGTTCAAAACTAGTCTCCCAAAGATCTAATAATCAAAAAAATAAGAAGGCAAATAGATCATTCGAACAACTTCCTCTCAACAAAAGTTCATCAATAACCAATGTTTCATGAGAACCTTCCAAGATCAAAATATCTACTAAGGAAACCAAAATCCTAGAGTGGGTTTATGAAATTAAGAGTAAATGCAACAAAACAGAACCTAAAACTTTCTCAGTCATTCCTTCTGTTCAACTTATCCAGAAAGGTTCAACAAAATGACCAAATGATTAATACAATCCCAAAATAAGTGTATTCCAAATCTAAACACGAGTTGGATATTCCACTCAAAATGAAAATACAGTCATGAAACAAGATGAATAGAATACTTTGTCTCTGCTATCATTAACAAGAAATCGAGTCTAAAACATAATAAATAGTTTAACTCAAACAATTGCGTAGTAAAAAAATGAAGACTCCTTCAAAGCCGTTTTCCAATGATAACTATAATGAGAGCATGCAAGGTAAAATCTACAGATTTCCACAAAACCATGCAACTGTTAAATCTTAAACAACCTTCAACTAGGTATTCATTCAATTAGAGAACAAGCATAGATCCATTCCAATGTCCAAAAGGTTCAAATATAAGCAAGTTTACACAAAAGTATTAAAATAACACTTCCATATTTATTTTTCCACCCATCACACAAAAATCATTATGCATCCAAAGGAAACAAAATGAAAACACCATTGAAGTAAAGGATAAGCGACATATGAACAAAATCAAAACAGAAGGTTTCAAACAGAGCAGATTTCTTCTTATGAAGCATTTAAATAAAAGTAGAAGACTTAAGGGATAGGGCCTATCATGCCTGATAGAGCTCCTGTCTTCACTTTCTCATTGAAAATATTCAAAAAGATCTTCGTTAGCAATTCATTTCCATGAAAAATCCAACAAACCTCCTCAGAACCTTCTTCTCCTTCCTCTTATAGCTTCATAGTGATATTTTCATCACTATCACCTCCATGCAAGGTGAAAAAAGAATACAAATATTTGAACTGAGGGTTCGAAGAGAAAACCACATGCAGAGATAAAGCTCAAAAAAACTAAATGATCAATGCAAAACCAAAACCCTTCCTCCTTACAACTTCCTCTAGTTCCTAGGTGGTTTTTTCTATTGATGAGAACATTAAATGTCAAACAAGACGAATAGTCCTTCCACTTTTCCCGTCACCACCAACTTACATCTAGCCATTACTAAATTTAAATTTCCATACATCAAAAACTTTAGTAAGGATGCCAACTAACCCTTTGATAAACCTTCATGTACTCACAAAATTTGGAAAAATTCCCAAAATCCTCATTAATGCATTAAGGTTGGTGCCACCGACTTGCCTTAGCATGTCATCCCATCCATCCCCTTTAGGTTAGCCCAAGTCTAAGTTAGGTTCATAATATTAGTTTAGGAACTAACTTAGGTCCTTAGGTTAATTTTCTTAGTATAGTCTAAGGCTTTACCTTTTATTAACATTCCACATTAATAAAAGAACTTAGTAACTTAGGATAGGCTTACAACTTAGGAACATAGATTAATTAGGTTCCTTAGCATTAGTTAACAATTGTAACTTTAAAACTTACCAAAAGAAGAATCAAAATGCCACTTAAGATCACATATGAAGCATAAGAGCAATAGAATTTACTCAAGACTTCAAGATATCTAAATTTTAGAGATCTTAAAATCTATCTAGCTCGGTCAAGATGACCATAATGTCATGAAATTGAAAGCATTCCTTGGATCACTGAAATTGATCCAAGGTATAGCTATCCTACAATAGAGGTTATGAAAACTGAAGCACAAGTTCAAGTGTAACAATCTATGAACTAGTTTAAACTGAACCAATTCCTTATTTTCCCAAGCAGTGAATTATTCAACATAATAAGGAATGAAATACTTCATTTTCAATTCAGCATAAACATGACAGAGTTATATCTATTTCAACAGATAACCTATTATCCACAAAAACATGATTTCTTAGTTCCCAAGAGTACATTGTCTTAAGAAAAGAATCACATGTCAATGTTTGCAACTTCTAATATAGAATCCCTCATAGATATCAACCATGTTAGAGGTGTTACATCAGCTCATTCCCTCAAGCGTCCTAGATCATGATAAGTGGTGGCTTCTCGGCGTGGTTTGTGAAAATGGATGACCCTCATGTCCATTTGTGCTAAGGGACATGAGGGACATAAAAATATTCTTAGCCCCAAGAAGTCTTCAGGTCATCCATGTGACCCTCTCTAATGCATTTTCTTAGCCCCCAAGACCTAGTGGTGCTAAACCCTCAACCGCTGGATCTCTATCAAGTGTCGAGCTAAGGAACCACATGAAAATTGATGACACTCATGTCCCTTTTGTTGAGTTAAATGAGGGATATAAAAATGCACCCAACCGAAGGAATTTCTCATGGTTCCTCATGAAAAAATCTTTCATCACCCAGTGCTTCTAGCATGTTTTTGGCTAAAACCCCAGCGTAGATCTCTCCAAGTTTCAAGCTGAGGCGCCATATGAAAATTGATGTCCCTTATGTCCCTTAATGCTTTAGGGACATTAGGGACATAAAATTTTGCCTCATACCTAGCATGAAATTTCTTAAATAAGTTTTAAATTTTGTTTTAAATCTAACTTTCCCACTTTTAACCTTCTATACCTTTATCCTGCCATTTCTCTACAACTTGCTCATACTTGCACAATTTACCATCACTACTCTAAACCAGCTCCACCACATCAAAAAAATTATCAAATCCATGAGAATACATAAGTTTCAAAGAATGTATTGATTAAAAGAGTTATAGGAATGAAGAGTGAAGAAGAAGAACAAAGATCTTCACCCTCGGAAACTCTCATTTCTGTGAATCAAAGAAACCAACATATCTAGATAACAGTGCACAGATTGAGAAAAATATATATATATATTTTCATCATTTTCAGAGACCATTAAAACCCCTATGATAGACCTCCCACCGACAAAAAGAATCATTCATAGCAAATAAACCTCTCTCTCACCTCAACGAAGAAAGAAGATAGATTTCCTATAAAACTGGAAGTCGATTAAAGAAAAAATTCACCGATGGAATAAGAAGAAAAATACCCACAACAAAAATATAAATTTTTTTGTAAACGAAGAAGAAACCAAGACTGCAACTTTCAAGTTCCATTAATGGCTACTAAGTCAAAAATTCAAAACTTTAAAATCTCGCAAACCACTAATCGTAAATCCAAGAGGTCGAGGGGAGATATTTGGCAAAAACCCATATCAAAAAATTTCCTTCCACAACAATCCAACCACCAGAATCCCACTTTCTAAAAATAGCATGTTTTCTACATAGAGGACTACTATTTTGGGAAATTCATCAACCTGGATAAATTTCAAAAGAGAAATTGATCACAAAAGAGGTATTGTGGTGGAAATTTAATCAAAATATCATCTTAGTGCACAATTGACACTTACTAAAAATAGTAAGTGGTCTCACGAGCACCTACCAAAAATAATAAATTGATCCAGAAGGTGAGAAGAACACTTTGGGAGAAAGGGAAATTTGAGTTGCAACATCTAGTTGAGGTTTGAGGCAGCTGATTTTTCATACTTACTAAAAATAGTAAGTTATTTTTTCTAAAGAAACCATGAAGTATAAGTGGATAGGAAAAAGGCGACACAACCTTTCACTTATGAATATGAGATAGAAGACAGTGATGTCTCATACATAGACCTAAATGAAATAAGGGATCACATGAAAGGAAAGGAATGAGGGAATATTGAGGATCAAGTATTCACAAGTGGATTGTTCGCAAATGTTTCACACCTCGTGTCTGTATAAAGCCTTGAGTTGGTCTTGGCTTGCTCACACCACTATGATCCCAAAACATGAATGATTAGAGCTGAAAATAATACACCAATGGCATTCATTAGTCCCAAACCATCTCACTCACTCTATAAATCCCGACATCACCTAGCATAGTTGTCATCTCAAAGGATATGGCCTTTCATGACTGGAAATGATGGATGCATATGCATAAGGGGTTACACTTGAGTCATGGATGAAGATAGGGAGAAATCCCTCAAGAATGCCTAAGACCCTTCTAAGGTGTGAGTTTTGTGAGGGATATTTAGATGCAATCACCCTCCTTGACATTTTTATTAGAGAAGAAAACATGAGAGACTTCCAGGAGTGGATGGGCCTTTTCATCTTGAATATAACTGAAGGAAAGAAGAGAATTGACTGAGGGTAGATCATCAATGACAATCTACATGTGTAAATGCTCCATGTTCCCATGATGAATAAGATGCACATGACTTCTAATTTGCTCTATCTACTTGCTAGTTAAATATCATTCAAAGGATTGGCTCTCATGAATAAAATTTCTTCCAAGGTGCCTAAATTCAAGAAACTTCTAAATTTGGTGATAGAGGAAAGTCCAAAACACTTCACTCACATGAATGATGCATTCACAATGTACGTGGTCCAAAACTTGGAGGGTGATATGGAGGCAAGGATGTGGCCACAAGTGGCATAATTAATCAAGAAGTATGGCTCTTACTTCATCCAATTCTTGACCTTCTCCTAATTGCCGCTGGATTCGACCAAGATCCGCTAAGGTTTCCCAAGTACCTTAGCAAAAAAATGTACTTTTGATCTCTGCTGGAAAATTATATAGGTAAACAATAGGCTTAGGAGCAAGAAGAAGAATTTGATCTCATTTCCCATCTCTCTCATGTTATTCACATGTAAGAATGAAAATGGTGTATCTCATTTGGAGGCTACCTTCACTCATTTGACTTTACATTCCTACACTTGCCTGCCTAATTTTGACATCCAAGATGATAATGACTCTTTCCATGTTCCAAACTTGCAACACGAGCCAAAAATCAAGGACTATTGGGCCAATTGTGTTGATGAATTTGAATCACGGGAAAATGATCATATGAGGATAACAGTCAATGAAATGAGGAAATTTAATTTCTTTTGGTTTAAAGATATCTTGCATGATGATGTGACAAATATGTATAATCATGCGAATGCGGTAGTCAAATTTTCTCAATTACATCAAAGTCAGCTAGTACGTTCATGAATTAGGGGATATAAAGGAGTGAAATGAGAATGTGTTCATGAGGACGATGGATTGGTTTTAGAGGAAGAGAACCATGATCATCAAATCACAAGGTATGCCTGTAGGTTAGAAACAAGCCTCTCATCAGTCCTCATCAAGAGCTGCAGAAGCTACCTCAAGTTTGAGGCATTCTGGAGTAAGTTCTAAATTAATATCCACATAATTGGAGATTTATCCTCATGAAAATTCACCAAAGAGGGCTACAATAGAAGAATGCTCAATTGCAACAATGCAAGAAGAAGATCTAGTGGTGGAAGCACAAGTGGAAGGAGAGCACATGGTTCAAGACCCAATCTTCGAACCACCATAGGAGGTCTCACCTCTTTTCGACACTCATACCTCCCTCATTCAAGATATTACTCATCCCCAGAGTAGGGAACAATTGGTACAACTTTCATAGAACTTGAGTTTTATGAGATGTTCCCTTGGATATAGGAAACAATTTCCCTTGACACTGACACTATGCAACAAGTGGCAGCCCCTAAACTCTCAACAATTTTCTCACCAGCTAAAGAAAATAAAATAAAGTTCACACAATTGGCCTTGTAGTTCTACAATGGGGAAACAAGTAATCAATATATTGAAGTAGCTTGGCCGAAGGTAATCAAGTCATTGGATGAGATGACACTTTGGGCTGATTATGAGATGAGCATGATCCAACTAGGACTCGGCTACTCATGAAGGGAATTTGCACATGTACCAACAATCTTATACTCACATGGTGGTAAGGAACAAGGAATATAAGAATAATATTGATGAGTTAAAAGAACATGCATGAAATATTTCATCTCATGTGCAACATATGGTAGATCCAAATGCCACAAAAATTTCCTTTGAATAAGTTGCACCCATCAACAACTTCAACTGGAATCTATCGGGAGGACATGAGTTCACAATGCGGGGTGAGATAATAATGAATGGTTCAAACAAATTTATTGAAATGGAAATTCAATACTCCAAGAGGAATTCAGACTCTTTTCCTACATGTGTGTGATGAAAAAAATATGCGGCACTCAAAGAAGACTTGGAGAAATAAAGGGGCTACTAGGATCCTCTGTGTCTAGTAGTGAATGAAATGAGCAACACTCATCATTAGAGTTGATCAACAAGGATATTTTTGAAACTCCTTCAGAAGACTGTTCATGTGTATGGGTGAGGTCTTTGGAAATAATATTTGAATTAGTCAATTGGGTCATCACTAAACTAGAGTAAAAAGAGGGACAAGTGTATAAGCTACTAGACATTATAAATTGTCAAATTCAGAAACTTAGAATAACTCGAAATGGGAGAAGACACAACTGTTGATGAGCTGATTGGTCCATTTGAGGAACATGTCAAGAAAAGGGAAAGTAACCCATTATCCTTCACTAAGGACACCTTGGAGTTCCTCTCATAGATTCGGGCTGCCATTGCACTTATTGTAGAGAAACATCCATCATGGTTCAGAAGTGCAAATATATCAACAATGTGTCTGATGGATGGATAGAGACCTTGAGTAGTATTCATATTACTCATGCTGAAAAAGTGGAACCTGTAGTAGCTTATTTTAGTAAGGAATTTTTAGGGATAGAGATCTTCTCAGGAATTTGAGATGGAAACCAGTTAGGGAGCGAGATCAAATCCACCACAGTGGCTCATTCTTTTACATAATCCTTATTCCTTCTTCCTACTTCCTTTTGTTTCTCTCTCTTCTCTTCTCACCCAACACTATCTCTCTTAAATGTTATAATTTTACATTGGGTTTTGCACTATTTTATATACCTTTAAGTGAATTTAGAACCATAATGTAAACTTTAAGTTTCCTTGTTTTTATAAAAGGGACTTAAATATTTAATTGAAATATGAAAAGTCCAAAGTCGAATATGGGATTTGAAAATTCACTAGGAAGATGAAGATTTGTCTTCTCTTCTATAAATTATAGAAAGCTCCTCATTTGAGGTTCTTCTTAGATATTATTAGAATTATGAGTTGTTTTTGTGAATTCATGAGTGAGATATCCTTGTGAAGAGAACAAAGAGATAGCAAAAATTTCTTCTATTTTTCCCTATTCTAAAATGTCTTCCATTTCTATGCTATGTACAATTTCTTCTTGAGCATCAATACAAGAATAAGGAGTTTCCAACATTTTTTGACTAAGGATTTTAGTGATAATTTGTGCTCATTAAATGCTATTTGGTCTTGTTGTTATTATGTAGATTTGTTTTCTTCTTAATTTTAGTGCATGTGATGAACTTCTAACTAGTGTATGTAAGTCTCTGATTTTCTACTTGCAACATTAGTTTTCTTTGTCTAATATTCTCACTCCCTTTCCTCCTCTCTTAGAAAATTCTTCCCTTATAGATATCTGTAAGCTTTTTCCATAGGGTTAGTGGAGTTCCTTTGTTGGATCCCATGTCAAAAGGCCAACACATAAATCCACACTTTTACTCGTGCATGCATATACAACTACATCGGTTAAGTAGAGGGACTTAGATTCCTAGAGTGTTGGCATGAAATATACCAATTTATCCCCAAAAAAACTTCCACCAAAAACCTGTTTTGTTATTTGTCCCTTTGACCTTCTAGACACTCATCTAGAGATTTGCATCTATTCTTAAGTCTCTCATACATATTCAACCTACTAGATGCACTCTCCAAATCTGATTCAGAGATTTCAATTTTTCTTCATACCCGGACCAAGATTAATCTTTCTCCTTTAGGTCATTATACATCTTATCCACTTGGGATTTAAAATCCTTGATAACTAGATCATAATATTTATTCATTTCACTCATATTCTCTTGTAATCCAAAAACCATAGACTCAACAAAATCATTTTGTTTTTTCCCAAAATCAGCAGACTTACCCATTCATGCTTCTATGATCTCCTTCAAGTTGTTAGACTTACTTCTCAAGGACCTACTCTAATACCAATTGTTGGAAGTGCAATGTAATAAGAGGGGGTAAATCAGTCCTATAGATCTTTAAATTCATTTACCATCACATCCATTCATTGATTCATTCATATATTTACCATCTATAACCATATATGTGAACTAGATATGAATTAAGCATTCACAACAACATGAAACAAAGAAGAAGAAATATTAAAACTATATTTATGTGGAAAAACCTCAAGGGGAAGAAAATCCATTGACAATTTTGTTGATATTACTCACAACAAAGTAATTTATTAAAGCACCAACTTCACAAGGAGCACGAACCCCTAGTTTAGCACCAACCCTTAAAGGAGAACCAACTATAAAAGGAGGCTAAAACCCCATATAATTAAAAATAACTAACTCAGCCACAATATAATGATTTATTTCTTTTTTAGGTTGTCACAACTGATGGAGATCACATATTCAACTCACAAACCCTATCTCATACCCTAGGTCTTCAATCTTACTCAATCTTCTTCTTTATCAAATTCTCTTGGCTCTAAAAAATTTCTCTCATGTATTCAATCAATATTCAACCCGTAATTTTCTTCTTAATCCCTCAAATCATTTAGACATACCTGCAAATAACACTCCTCTAGGTCACACTTCTTCCCTCCAAGAGCACTAGTTCAAAAATGAACCCAAAACACCACTTTTATATGATTTTATTTCTTCTAATCCAAATAAGGTTATTCCTAAACATTTATTTTAAAAAATTAATCATTAAAACATCTTATAACTTTATCATAGTAGTTACAAGTGATCCAAGTAAGTCATCCTAGCCAAAAATTAATTTTCATGCACCAACAATCACCAAAACCCATGTATTGTAATGCCAAAAATATCCTAACAAAAAAACCATTTTAATTCATGCTTAAAAATCATCAAAAAAATTTAAATTAATATTTAAATATCATACATGGTCACAATTTTCATCAACAAATCAGATTATTTCTTTAACGGAACCACTTGCTTCTTATACTTCTCAAAACACTCATTTCCAAAACCCTTCAGGAACCTTATTCTAACTTTGGACCTCAAGACCTATTAAAATAAATTCAACTATGGAATGTTACCCCTTAATGGAAATTCCAAGGCCTTTATTAATCTTATAATAAATTTATAAGTCTTGAAACAACCACTGGTTCAAACTACATCAACTTTTGTCTTCACCAAATCATGCTACCCAAAAATATGTTTTCAAAAATAAACTGTTTAACACCCTTTTAGACACTTTCAAGACCTAAAAATGGATTAATTTTATTAAAAATCATCTCTCTTCACATTCCACATGATAGCAAGAATCACCCAATCCATATCATGCTCGACCAACTCAATTCTTAAGAAAAACAATTACTGTCTTGGATAGCCGAAATATTCTTGTCCACAAACTTTCCTAGAAACAATAAAAAAATCATCATCATGAAGAAACACTTATATAAATATAAATCTATCTAAATTATATTTGGATCATAACTTGAATCACCTCATAAATCCCCCTGTAGCTCCTATTACGCCCATTTCACGAGAACACTACTTTTTCTTGTATAAAACCTACCCTTTGACCATTCAACCTAAACGAAGTATACTTGACCATGTAACTACATCGCCATGACCTGAACCTCTTTATAAATCAATAAAAACTCACATACATCACACAATGACAATTTAGTTCATACCTCATTTGGAAACTTTCTCCTCAAACTATAACTCTTTAGAAACTAGATTTTTTAGGTGGGTCCCACATATTTCCACATGCTCTAACATACCTTTCTGGAAAAATGGAAGAGTATTACACAACATAAAATCATAAATTTTTATGAACCAATCAAATAAGTCTTTTTATACTCACTTTTCTAAAAGTTTCTCCTAGTTAGGGTTTAGCTAGGTTTTAAAACCATTTTATCTTCTTAACGATCATTCATAAAAAACGTGATTATAAAACCACCTCATTATTTTTTAAAATATTAATAAATTACCATAGAATATATTCCAAATATCTCATGTCCCTGTGGAAATCATAAAGTTCATAACGAGCATTTAAAGGTTCAACTTTGTTTTAAAAACACACTCTCACTTACCCGATTTTACCAAAACTTGCATATCTTCAAAAATATTCTTCAGAATGACCTGAAATTTGGCATGAAGCACCATGAAAACTTGATATATATTTTTACACTAGCCATTTAGCTCATATATTTCTAAAACTCTCAAACCACAACATATTACCTATGAAAACATGTATGTTTGTCACATATTGTTTCCCAAGGGCCCTATAAATGCATCAAACCACTAAATCCACACCTAAAACTCACCATACACCTTAGGTACATTGTAAAAAGTTTTTTCCCATGATTTAATAGAACTTATTAAGTCTAAATATCTCTTCTCCACTTCATTTTTCATGTTTTAGGGATAAAAACAAGCCTGGAATGACTCGAGTAAACCAAGAAGTGACCATGTTAACCTCATGCATATCCTTAAAAATTATGACACATCATACCAACCATTTTAAGACTCATGAAACACTCCAACCAACTCTAGAAATCTTATACCATGATTCTACCTAGCAAACCAAGCACTAGGACCTCCTAGAACACTCTGAGTCTTAACACTACTAATCAATCTTCATGCTTGACATCTGATAGAGAATCATGCCATACCATGACACCCTCTTCCATAAATGGGGTTTAAATAAATGACAACACAACAACATAATGGAAAACAATAAAGAGTGAAGAGAATCCATACCTCTCTAATGAAACTCATAATGACTTCTTGAGACACGGTAAAGTGTTGAAAGAGTATTCTAATATGAAACATATCTTAGAGGAATAAAATAGATATTTACCTTTTAAATTTGATAAAAAATTGTGATATTGATGATATAACATTGAATAAAGATTTGAGAATGATAGAAGAATGTGTCAAAATAAGAACAAGATGCGTGGAAGAAGGAATATTTGATCATGGTGCATGAGGAGGCAACTTAGAATTAAGAATAAAAACATCGAGACAATAAATGGGATATATGGACTCAATTTTTTCATCTAACCTTTCCTTTTATGTTTTGATTGTAGGTTTGGAAGTTGATAAGGTGAAAGAATTCCATAACTCATTAAGAAATCTCATCAACTAAGAAGATCAATAATATATTGAAGGCATGCATAATGATGAAGCATGGACATGGATTTTTGAGGATGAGAAAGAGATGAGAAGGAGGAAACACAAAAAGAGATACAAAAATAAGGTGATGATGGATAAATACATCAAGAAGATTCAATCATTGATTCTACAAAAGAGACTTGGGATCCAGTAAATACATTGAAGATTGAATAATGATGAAGACACTACATTTGAACCTGGATTTCAAATCTCTTTCTTACCTAGGGATTCTAATCCAAGAGCATTAAATTATTTCATAATTTCATAAGAAGCATAACAAAGTTTGAGTAAGCCTTCTCAATTCATGAACATTATGCACTAGGTGTTTGAATAAGTTTCCCTCCAAAACCATATTTATTGCTTATACTTGAATTTGTATGTAAAATCTCATTATATGAGCGTAAAGGAAAATATGAGTTATTATGCTTAGCCTACATGGGAGGAGGATAATTAGGATGTTATAGGATATTGGAGGATCATGTCTTAGTTTTCCTAGCTATGTCTTAGTTGGTAAAAAACTATATCTATTCTCGTTTGCATGTTGAGAGAATATCTCAACAAGGAATATATGAAAGGTATCAAGTTAGATATAAGATCATATATACATATATAGTTGTTTTGGGAATGAAAAATATAATGAGGAATGGGTTGAATATCTCCATAAAAGGAGGGGAAAAAATATTTATCATGCATGGATTAAATTATTTGATAGAAGAGGAGGATAGAGTGTTGAAAAGATGACATATTTAAAACTACAGACTTTGTAAAGTCACGAGGAAGAAGATCATAGATTATGAATGCATGAATTTTGTATTAAAATTGGTTCCTTAGATGTATATGTGATAATTTTCAACAATGTAAGTTCATATTTCAATAATAATATTAAATTTATCATGATCTACCTTCAAACATCTTGTCTTGTATTGTTTGTTCATTGATTCCGTAAAATAGGGTTTATAACCAATCATGATAAAAAAATTCCCAACTCCAAATAATATTTAATTTGGTATGTAAGTGAAAGAGGTCATTATCTATATTTTTTAATATTTTATAATAATTATGATTATTCTTGAAGTTATCAATAATTTTCCTATCTTGTTTCAAAATGCATGTGTAGACACAAAATCATGCACTTTGGGTATCATTATAGTCTTAATCACATACTACTATTCATATGATTCCTACGAAAGAAAAGTACTAATTAACCCATGTCTTTGGCCAACTTTCTTTTCTCTTTTCTACCACTTTTGGTCTTACACTCTTACTTTCCCAGTCTTCCTTTTCATACTTCGGTATTTCTCATCATGGATACTAGTGCCTAGCTAGGACGCCAACACGAGGTGCCCCTATCCCCTTTGGGTGTTGGAAGTGACAAGGACTGAGGGGGTGACTCAGTCCCCAATAAAACTTTTTCACTCTATGCATAAAACATATAACACAAATGCTCATGAAACACATATATTAATGGGTGATCACAACCAGATTTACTCCATCATGAAACATACTCAAAGTAAGGATCACAATATATAAACAAGATAATTATTTATTGATATTCAAATCAGATCACAATGAATTGCTTTCTTCAAAAATACTCAACAAGATATAGTAAAGAGTTAATAATACAAATAAATTTGTATCATGAATACACAAGAGGATATTCCATTTTCCAAATGACTACAACTCAATATGAGGCATAAAAATACTTTTAAAAAAATTTAATGACATTAATATGCTATGAAATTAGTATTCAAACACATGACACAAAATCTACCCTCCTACATCAACTTTCCATCAAAGAAACTCCACAATCCTTACTTTTCTCAAATCATCCTTATGAAAATACCACTAGCTATGGACCTAAAATGAAATTCTGGAGTTTTTGGCTAGGCCCAAGGGGTTTTTCTTTGGAGAAAAATTTTCTTCAAAAGAAGATAAAATGGGTTCCTAAAGATTAACAAGATTGTACCTAAAACATCATTTTATAGCCTCTCCTTATTTAAAATTCAAATAAGTTAAGTTTCCCTCCATTATATTTACCATACCAACTCAAAAATAATCCCATAAAATTTATCATATCAGTCAAAAGTGACCCAAATATGTCTTCTTAGCCAAAACCCTTCATCTATGCACCAAAACTTCTCAAAATCCCATAATTGTAATGAGAAGAATCCCATAACACCAAAAATATTTTTAGTAAAGCATTACAAATAACTGACATGTTTAAAATGAAATTTAAACATCATCTATGGTCACAATCATCATGAACCAATCAAGTTATTTCTGTTAATGGGCCCAAAGGCTCATTGCCTTCACAAATCACTTATTTCCAACACTGTCTTCATCTTTTGGACTCAATGTCACCCAAAAACACCTCAAATATTGCATATTACCACTCAATGGAAATAAAAAATCTTTTAGAACACTTATAAACAAGTTAGATACCATGAAACAATCACTGGTTCAAATGACAACAAATTATGCCTTTACCAAATTAAGCTTCCCAAAAAGTATTTTAACAAATACAATTGATTTGCACCATTCTTGATACATTAAAGACCTAAAAATGGATTCATTGGATGAAGCATTCATCCATATTCACATTCTAGGTGATTGAAATCATCACCCAATCTATTTCATATCTAATCAACTCATTCTTTCAAAACAAATTGTTGTCCTAAAAGTCAAAAATTGTCTTGTCCAAAAACATACCTAGAAACCATATCGAAACTCATATTTATGAGATAAAACTTATATCACTAGAAATATATATCTATTAAATTTCAAACCCAACTTGAATCACCTTCTAACTCTTGTTGTAATGTCAAATTTACTAAAGATTGCTTCTAACTGCCCCAAAACTTCCCTTTGACCATTCAACATAAATGTAACATACTTAAAAATTTATCATAATCACCATGACCTAAAACTATCATGTACATTATTTAAAAAAATAACACAAATCATACAATGTTCATTTAGTTTGCAACTCCTTTAGACAACCTTGTACCAAACTGAAATTTTTCATAAACTAACCACTTGAGTGGGGTTCACTCATCACCATAAGCCAAATCCTACATTTATGTAAATATGAAGGATTCCTATAAATTTTACAATAATAATCCAAGAACTATAAATTAATTATGAACACTTAGGAACAAAATATCTCTTACCACTTTTGAGCTAGGGTTTCAAACTCAAAAAAATTGTTTTCCTTCTTAATATTCATTCATAAAAATGTTATGAAAAAATGACCTCGTTATTTTTAAAAACCTTATAGACTCAATTTATAAATGTCATTGAAAGCCACAAGGTACCATGAAAATCACATAGTTCAAGGTGAGAATCAAAATTTCCAATTCGAGCTAGAAATGGCCTTGTTCTTGACCAAGTTTCACAAAAATGGCATAACATGAAAAATACTCTTCAAAGAAACCTGAAATTTTTCCCACAACATAAGGACACACCCTAATAATATTTCTAATCATAACCATATCACAAATATGTCTCCATATTATCTCATTTTCATAGATATCACTTAGGGTTTTACATTGTAAATGATGGGGTCAATCGAAAAGACCTCATCCATCATAATGAAAACTCACCGGATGGTCCTAACATACATGTTACATTAAGAATCAACTTTCTACATGCCTTCATGAGAACATATAGCTCCACAACTCAATCCCATGCTATCTAACATCCATACCTAGTCCAAATGAACACCTAAAACATGGTCACCAACCTATAATTACACCCTAAAACTCATGTGAGTTCCCAAGAACTCAAAAAAATGCTATAAATCATGCTAAAATTATTCTCAAGTTACCAAAAATATCCAACCTCCATACACCATCACCTAGGCTAGCTAGGTCACCTGAATAGGCTTGCAAGAACAAATAATCCTCATTGAAACACATGATATCATCATGAATACCTCTGAAACATCATTTCATCATCATCATCAACATCGTATGAACCTAATACATCATATAATTTTTCATTAATGAGGTTTTTCATCAATGACAACACCTATGCAATAACATGCCAACAATCTCCCCTTTTTTATTGATGGAAAACCACCTGAACTTCTCCCCATTTTTACATTAATGAAAAATACATACATTTAACTACATATCCTTCACCTTCCTCAGTTCATAGGATCACATTTTGGTTAGAAAAATTGACCAAAGGTTTCATTCTAGCTCAAAACTTTGAAATTTCATGAAAAACCTGATTTATAGCCTCTTCCCAAGCATAAAAACATCCCCCAGGGAATGACATATACACCTCTTAATCATACCAAAAATCATGAAGAAGACAACAATTTATCTCTTGTAGGAGCAATAGTACCATCATCCACCTTCTAATCATGTAAAAAAAATTTCCATTGACTGAAAAGCTCTTATTTTTCCTTTATCTTCACTAAGAGACTATTGTATGGGTCAAATTCCTATGGAACACACCAATTGAATCATGCCAAAAAGATGATAAAGGATTTAAACATATTCCTTACCTTTTATTGAGTTATTTCATCACACAAGGTCTTGATTTTGACACAAGAACTTGTTCTTCTTCTTCTCATACCTTGTTTTGACCATCTTCATCTCATAAAGGCACTGTAGTAGGCCATGTACTATGTGTATACTCCATTGAACCATGCTAATAGTGAGAAAAAAAATCAACTTACCATATTTCATGAATTGTCTTCCAAAAGCTGAAACTAGGATTTTTCTTCTTATATTTTTGTTTCAAGGATTCTCAAGGGCTGATATCCCTTAATAGACTCTTCGATGTTATTGAATCCAACTTTGACATGCTTTAAAATACCATCCACTCATTGGCATATCTTTCCATCACCTCCTGGACTTAAGACAACTATATCTAGTAGACAAGCACGGAAACAAGCATCTTACCTTGGTTTCTTACATTGGAAGTTACACAACCATTTTGAATCCTCCTTAAAGCATTTTCTTAGTGATTTAATTTTTCTTCAAGTGATATAACCTATATTCTAAGAAGTTAGACCATGATAATCATTTAATTTCTATGCATTCTGTTTTATATTTCTCATGACACTATTTCACATTTGGTTGAAAGTCCACATGTACTCCCCCTGAGTCAAATGACTTCTTAGTCTTGTGATTACCATACTTTGGTGTAACAAATCCTAATGTATTATGATTTTTACCATTATATGGATTTTTTATCTTTTGACCTTATAATATTACTAACAATACCTTTGCACTACTATATATTTTGGATTGCATAACCTCATTCTTACAGACTCTTCTTTCCTTAAGTACCTCTGTGTCAAGCTTCAGACGACACTTTTTTACACTCGTAGGAAGATTTAGTGCCTTACGCTTCTCATTACTTCACTTCATAACCATATGAAACTATAGCAATTCATTTTACTCCTTCACAGTCCTATTGTTCTCTATCTCACCATGTTAAACACATTTTTATCTCCTTTATGCTCAAACATGCCTTATTCATTAGATTCAAGTACACGATAAGCTTCCCTTGGCCTAAAGAACTCTTACATACCTGTAGAAATCACTTTTTCTCCATCATCACGGAAAAAATACGTAGATGACTCAATATTTACTCCCCGAGATATCACATACATTTATACATCCTTTAGATAGGCTCAATAACTTCTTGATACAATCGTTACATGTATAAGATGTATACACTACTTCTAATAAATATAATATAAAACTGACCTTTAGTATCCTCGGATCAGATTTTAGATCTCTTGCATACCCTTGTAGGCTTTCCTTCATAATGCAAAGGTCATAGAAACAAACTATCATTATTTCATATGTTTGTCATAGTTACACACATTCATTCATGAATCAAGTGCATTGTTCAAACCTTGTGCACTCAACCATCAACCCTTAGAGAGGCAAAAATGAACAAGTCATCAACCTTAGAACCCAATCACCACACCATGTCTTAGGAGATTAACAAAAATTATAATCTTGTTGAAATATCGTAGATTTGATCTCTTCCTGTAGTTTCACTTTGCAAAGTAATTGTAGTATTCATGATTACCTATACTATAAGACTTGCAAATTTTAGTACTTCCCAGTTCTTATCTTCTTAAGTCTTTATGGTACTATGTTTCCTCATACTAACATCCTTCTTGATACTCTCATACTTGTGAATTTTGTTTCCACCTTATCCTTTGACTGTGAGATGCATTAGAAACCCTTAGATCCTATTCTCATCTTCAATCAACCAAACTTCAAGCTTGACAAAACATATAATATCTTGTAAAGCTATAATGCCTTAAAACAAGCATACCTTTACCCTAAGAGCATATAGAGATTTCAAAGATCTTAAACTCTTCATTCAATGGAAACACATCCTCATCTTAGTTCAAGTGTGTCATTTTGAAGTCTCCCAACCTCTTAGATCCCATTTAGAGATTTGATTCATTCCAAGATAGTCTCATGTCATTTCATAGTTGAGTAAACCACAACTTTGTCTTTATGTATACACCCATCACCTATAGAGACACATTTTCACTCATGGAGAAATCAAATGTATTATAACAAAATTTAAAATCATGTGATCATCTTTCTTACACAAGTCTAGGGATTATAACATATTTACACATGTATAATTTTTTTTGAAGCTTGGATCCATAAAAGGGGATGAAAGCCAAACCATATGCCTAAAGATACACAAAACTAGATCTCTCGAGCACATTTTATGCTAGATACCACAATATTATTTATTGATATTACCATATTTTGAAGAGAGACAAATGAAGGCCACTTCACTCTAACTTAGGATATAATCAATCTAATTTATCCTTATCCCACATGTGCTAGTTTCCAAGCTTCTCCCAAATTGGAGAGTTATGTAAAGGACCTACCACCTTTCTTCACACCTTACACCATTACAAACACAACACTTTTGATAGTGATTACTATAGGCACATGATAAGAGCCTTATCAATTTTTGGAATAACTACTTAATATTTACATCCATTCTCTCATATTTTAGTAGAAAAGGAAGATCTAAATATGGATTTATATCCATTTTATTTAGATCCTTTCCTCATCGAGAGTGTTGGAGAGAAAATTCTTCGAGTGGAAAAACTTGTGGATTTCTTGCCAACGCTCTGGGATTCTAAGTCCCTCTACTTAACTAGTGCAGTGTCGTATGTCCATGTGTGAGAAAGTGTGGGTTTTGTGGTGGTATTTCGATTGGAGATCCAACAGGGGCACTCCACCGACCCTATGGCAAAGGTAACAATATATTTATAGGGAAGTCTTCATCTGTAGTGTGGGAAAGGGGAGTGAGAAAAGATGTAGGAGAACTAATGCTTTGTAGGTAGAAAATCGATTCCTACACACACACTAGTTACAAACTTCAACACATACATTTATCGGAAGAAACAACTTTGCGAATAAGCAACAAGACCAAATAGAATTTATTGATCACCAAGTATCAAGATACCCCTTAGTCAAAGAAAGCTAGAAAATCCTTCTTCTTATATTGATTTCTCAAATAAAATTTATACATAATGTGGAATGGAAGAAATTTGAGAGGGAAAGAGAGTTAATGGACCTTAAAAGCTAGAGAGGGAGTGAGAGTTAATGGAAGAAATTTGAGTTAAGATGGGTACAATAGCCATTAATGGACCTAAAATTGCAGGTCTGGTTTTCTCTCTATTTGTGAAGAAAATTATTATTTTGATGTGGTTTTTTTCTTCTCGGTGCTTCACGTATGATCTTACTTGATCCGTGAACCGCTTTGATGGAAAATCCCACTTCTTTCTTCGTTGAGCCGGAAAGGAGATTTCTTCATTTTTGATGCTCTATTACACATGGGGGGAGTTTGAAGGTGTATTATTGATGGCCTTGTGTAGATGAATTAGAAACAAAATATATCTTGTTGTTTCATGCATCCGTTTGGGATATTTCTTCAACTTCTCATTTCATGGCTATGGAGTTTTCTTCGTTTTCTCTTTCTGTGCTCTGTGCTTCTCCTTCTGTGTTTGATGAGGATTCCTTCTAGGGCCTACATGATTTCATGGAGTGGGAGGGGAGTGAATTTTTATCAGGTATGGTTTTATTTCTTGCAATGATGGAGTGATGGAAGAAAGTTGTAGAGGAAGTATGGAGGAATGAAGTGCACATATAACTATTAGAAGTTAAAAGTGGAAGAAAGTGGCACTTGTAAAAATTTCAAAAAGATATGCACATGTAGGGCTTGGCCAAGTTTTTCCATGCTTTATCTCCTTGACCTCGGGGACGTGAGGGACAATGATTTCCACAATGAGCAAGATGGCGACATGTGGCATTTAATCCAACGGCAGGGAATGAAGGAGGAAAAAGCTACTTTAAAGCATTGGGAGCTGAAAGGAGGTCACATGGGTGTTCAAAAGAATCCTTATGGGGGATGGGCACATTTTTCAAGGTATTTTTTCCCCCACCTTAGGAACATAAGGTACATCAGTTTCCATAGTGGTCCTGGAGGTGACACGTGGTGCCTGATCCAATGGCAGGGAATGGATGCTCCAAAAATGCACATGGGGGCTAAACCTCGGTCACGTGGGTGTCCAAATTACTCCCCATAGGGGATGGGAGAATTTTTCAAGGTCTTATGTCCCCACCTCAGGTTCATAAGGGACATCATTTTCCACGGTGGTCCTAGAGCTGACACGTGGCACCCGATCCAACGGTAGGGAATGGATGCTCCAAAAATGCACTTGGGGGTTGAACTGTCAAGTCTGGAGGTCACATGAGGGTCTAAGAGGTCATATGAGGGCTGAGAGGGCTTCAAGGGGGATGGGCACACTTTTCCAACCTTGATTTCCCTGACCTTGGGGACATGAGGGACACAAAATCCCACCAGGCTCCTGGTGCTGACACATGTCCTCCCAAAAATTGGCTAAGTCCTGAACTTGTAACAGTGATAACTTGAGCTCATGATGGATTTTTTGGAAAAATTTTATGTGATCCTGATTGTAAATCGCATTCTTAATCTAATGGTGGGGGTATAATTTCTTTATCAATCCATTTGATCCCTGAAAAATTGTTTTTTTATTTTGTACTCCACATGTGCCTTAGAAAAATTGCCTGCAGACATGATGCACCAAAGTGTTGTGAAAAATATTATTTCACCATAATGTAGGACTTGGAATTATATTTTTTATGTATTTTTTTCTTCAAACTCCATCTAGAGCTCTCAAAATCCTCTTTTGAAGCCCAACAACTATTTTAGGCCTGTGTACCGCCTAGGCTTGTGAACCCTTTTTTACTCACATTGATCCAAGTCTTGCAAAACTTCCCCAAAAATTCAAAAATCATTTCCATTATGTTTTAAGGTATTCATTTCATCTCCGTGTTGAATTTTTCCCTTCTGTTTTTCTCCAGGGAGTTGAATCTAGTCTTGCGAAGGCTAGTAATAGCCTTTCCTATACCGCTAGAAGATAGTGTCTTTTTAGAAATCCCTAAAATAACCTAGGAGGATGAATATAATTCTCTAAATCAACTAGGGGTGAGATAACATTATTTAAGAGTCATTTTGACCGATTTGGATAGAATCGAGGTTGCCTAGGAATGATAAAACATGAAAATTTTGGCATAGGGGTATAGTTGTTGTGGTTGGAAACTTCCAATTTCCCTGTTGCACATTTACACAAAAACATAGAGACAACAAAAAAATTGATTGCTTATGATCTAAATAGGTTCATAGATTGATAAAGCAATCATACATTTACAAGAGTAGGAATGGTTTAACATTAGATGTTCATTCATGTCTATGCATTAGAATAGTTATTTCCTTTTATCTCTTATCATGATGTTAATTGTAGATTAACTTTGCTATTTGGAAATACCACATGTTATTTTCATTTAATTTTCTTAGCTAGTTTAGTATACATACATTTGGCATGCCCGAGGGATATTAATCCACTATCTCATGTATTTATTTCAAGTTTTTGTAGTTTAGATAGATTTTTTATTTAGTAACCCTCTTTTTAGTAGTTATAGATAAATCTTGAGTTTATTAACTAGTTTAGTTAAGTTTTCTTGGTTTTAGTACTCTTTGCAGGAAAAAAGGAGCTGAGATGTTTCCAAAATTGAAGTTAACTGGAAAATATTTGATTTTTTTTTGTCAAATCTCATGCTTTTGTGCTTGCAGTGCTTTGCGCTAGCATAAAGAACCCATGTGTCGCTCAAAAGGCTTTTGCTAATGTTAATATGCTTGCACTACTATTTATATGCTTGTGCTAGCATTTCTACCTTGCATTACTATGATATGGAATTTCCCCCTCTATATTAGGCTCCTGAATCACATTAAGCTTGTGTTAACATATCTCTTCTTGCACTAGCATTACACTATTATGTCTTTCTATCACAGAGCTACATTATTGTCATTACCCCTATGTTAGCATGAGATTCCTAACCTTAGAGTCATTATCCTAGCACTACTATCAAAATTCACTTGCTATTGTTATATAGGCTTACACTAGCACTCTACGGCATTTTTGGCTCAAATTCGAGGTATCCATATTTTTTATTTTGTTGATTGTTGTTTTTTGCAAGTTTTCTTACTTCTATTTAACATGTTTTAATTTAAACCAATTTTCTAACATTCCTAAATTCTTTGATGAATGTTGTATTTCCATGCATTTCTTAAGTTAGGCTAAATTTTGTGTATGTTCTTCTCTTACACCTTTGGTGATCTAAATAGTTAAAAGCATAGTCTTCATTGTTATAACATTTGGATTAAACTTGGAAATTTCATTATTCATTTTTCTTAAGGGAATGAATCTTCTACAAAGCATTGTTTAAATTCAATGCTCTTCTCTTGCGTCCTTGGTAAATCTTGAAAATAAAAAGTAACTTTGGTTAATTTTTTATAGGAAACTACTAAATATTTTTTGTGCAGACCTAATGCTTGTCAAAGAATTGGAATCTAAGAAAATACTAATTATAATTGTGTTAAAGTTTTCCAATGGTGTACTAAACCAAACATATTTTTTTATTAGATATGGTAAAAATAGTGATCATCTCCTAGGGGCCATTACAAGAAAGAAGGAAACAAAAAAATCCAAGAAAGGAGTTAAACATGCTTAACTCTTACAATTAAGAACCATACTTTTTATCAAGGTGGGAAAACCAGAGAGAAGGAGAAACAATATCTAAAACAACAAAACAACAGAAGTTTGCCAAAATTTTGCCAATAGTCCAGAACCATAAGTTAATTGTTTAGAGATCCCCCACTGTTACCATCATGGCTATCTTTGATCACATTTCCCTCATCACATTTTTCATTAATATCTTCCTCCAGCTCATCCTCAGAGCTACTGTTGCGCAAGTTAAAGTTACTTCTTTTTGTGCCATCCTCCATCCCTTCCAACTTGTTGCTAAGCTTTTTGACTTAGTCCTTTAGCTCCCAAAATTTCTGCTTGGACTTCACCCGAACAAAGACATTTTCTTGGAAGAATTGATGACATCCATCATTATTTCCCTTTGACCAATATTGGTTTGTTCCATCATTTGAAGCACCCCTTCTAAGTACTCGAACCTTTATACTCAAATCCTTGAAACCCTTTAAAATACCATCCCGATTTATTTTTCTCAAAGTTCTTGCTTCCCCACTACCATCCTCACCCATTTCTTTACTGTAATCCTCCCCGAAAATTTTACATTTGCTAGTCTTCATCTTAGTAAGTCAATCTGCGAGAGTGAGGTCATCTGCTCCACAAGCTCTTTTAGGGAAGAGGAAAGAGAAATTTTCCCATTTTTAAACATCGATTTAATGAGCCCTTCATGCATAGGCATATCCACTTTCTCCTACTAGAAATCCATCAAAGAGTTAGTCAAAGACATAAACAGAAATAAGGGGATGGTCACCATGACCTTATGTCGAAAAGGGTCAAGTGGTGAGTATAGATGTTTTGTATTTTCCTTCTAGAGTGATGTAATTCATGATTTGAAGGCACACCTCTCTCCATATACCTAGAACACATGACCTGGAAATACCATCTATAAAAAAGGAACATATTTCCTTGCCAACAAAGAACAACTCAATTTCTTGTTCTCTGCATGGGTTCTATCCTTAAAAATTTTAATCCCATCCATTTTCATGTCCATGGCTAGGGAGATGGTGGACTCATACACCTCAATTTCCATCCCTTTGACTTCAAACTTATTATCTTTCCAAGATTTTCCTAAATCCTTTAACAGGAGGGGTCGTGACCATGTAATTTGGCAATGAAATTACTAAAACCCCCAATCGTAAGATTGTTCCACAGAGGCTGATTAAAATATTCAATTCTTTGGCTAGAATGTTCAACTCTAATCCTATCACCCCCATATTCACTAGACTGAGCTTCTTCTGTTTGTTACTAAAATTCAAAAAAAACCTTCTTTCGCACTAACAGAAATCTTGGAAAACAAGATATTAAGTAAGTTGTCACCGCCACAGGGCTCACTCATGCCAACATTATAAAACTTAGTGCCCTCTATCTCTACTAATGATCTCATTAATTTCTGTAGGTAATATATCAAATTTACGCCATCTCTTATAATCATTACAATTGATTCCATAATTGGCCATCTTATCCACACATTTGTTCCCTTGACGTAAGGTATGATTATAAGAAATGCTATAAATTTTTTTGAAGTTTCCTTCACATCATTGAGGATATTACTAATGGCCCAATTAATGGAACCATGATTATTGAGGGAATTAATTAAGAGGATAGAGTCACCTTCGATTTGGATGTCTTTGAAACCTTTTTTTGAATTGGACGCCATGTTGTTGGTTTGGCATCCTAATGGTCTCGTGTATGTAAATAACCAATATCCTTCACTATTCATTAGAATTCCCCCTCCCCCAGTAGGACCCAAAATCCCTTTTGGGGATCCATCAAAATTTAACATAACAACATTTCCCGTGGCCTATTCCAATGGGGTTCTTTTTAGGAATATGTAGTTCCATTGGACCAAGGGTAAACATGTCAATAATCGATTCCTCACTATTCGGGCAAGGTTTCTTGACTTTACCTTTAAATATTTTAATGTTTTCCTTTATGGAATTCAAATTTTTTCTTCTAACTTTTGAGAGAAGAGCTTTCTAATTGTGGAAGATACCATCATTCCTGGCTTTCCATAAACCCCCAAAAATGAGGGAGGGCAATATTCCAGGCCCAAATCAAGATAGGAAAATGGAAAGGGATCTCCCATTGAAAGAAACAATCTTCAATCGTCAAGGGCAGGATCCATTAGATATTGAACAGATCTAGAATAGTAGTAAAGACATCATGGGAGAAGGAACAATGAAGGAGGATATGGTTAACATTTTCCTCCTCTTTCTCAAAGAGAGAACATCTATTGGAATTTTTAATTCCCCTTTTCTTGAGATTGTCCACATTCAGGATTTTATTCTGGGCCACCAACTAGAGAAAGATATTAATCTTTGGGGTGAGATCCTTCACCCATAGTTTAGCCTAATAGTCCTTGTGCAAATCATTCTTGAAATTTGACATGTAGGTTGATTTAACCGAGAAATTTCTAGATTCTTCTTCTTTCCATTTGATGGAGTCCTCCTTGGTTTGGAACATGGGGATGTGGAAAGCCTTAAGTTTATTGTTGAGAACCCGAAAAGGTTGGATTTCACCATCAAAATCTAGAGGAGGCTCAATGATTTCCCATCTGATAAAATCTTCTTGGATCCAAAAGTCCCGAATCCAAAATTTTCCAGAATCCTTGTAGTACTGAGAAACTTCTTTCCAGAAATCCAAGTTAGCTAAGGGGGAATCCTCAAGCCAATTATCAAACCAAAAAATGATTCTAGAGCCCTTGCCAATTTCCCAAATCATACCTTTGGATAATATTTCTTTAGAGGCCACAAAGGAATTCTAGAAAAAAGACCCTCTAGGGAGGTTATTTTGGTTAAAAAAGGATTTCATTCTGCCTATATTCTGTAAATATTTCATCTTAATAATTTGGACCCAAATACCTTCCTCTCTAGCAATCCTCCAACCAAATTTAGAAATTAAGCCATTATTCATAAGAGAAATATTTTTAGCCCCGATCCTCCATATAGCTTAGGTTTTGTGACTTTATCCTAGGCCACAAGAGGAAATTTGAACTTCTCACTAGCTTCCATCTCGAGGAACCTTTTTGGATTTTCTCTAAGGCTTGCTTAATTTTAGCAGGAGCATGAAAAGAGACATCACATAAATGGAAATGCCTTGAAGGGAACTTTGGAGTAGTTGAATTTTACCATATTTAGAGAGAAATAAACCCTTCCAAGAGAATATTTTTCTATTAACTCTAACCAACAGAGCATCCCAAACCGTGAGATCAGGCTTCTTATGGATCAAGGGCATACCTAGATAAGAATCTGGAAAATGTTTAATTCTACAACCCAGGATGTGAGCTAATCTAGCTTGAACCTAATTCTCCACATTTATGAAAAAGACAAAAATTTTATGGAAGTTAACCATCTATCCAGAAACCTGTTCATAATCATTAAGGACCTTCTTAAAATTTGAGGCCTCATGGACAAAGGCCTTACCCATCATAAAATTAGCATCCAAAAACTGATTGAGACAAATGGAGGGAAGTCCATTTGATATTTTAACAGTCTGAATGTAGTTGGAATCCATGGAAAGTTGACAGATTCTACTTAAGGATTCATCCATTATGACATAGAGGAAATGTGAGAGAGGATCACCTTATCTCAGCCCTCTACCAGCTTGGAAAAAACCTTCTGGTTTGCCATTGACGAAAATGAGAAACTCATGTTGGAAATGTATTTCATAATCATATTAAAAAAGGTTATAAAAACCCACCTTTAGCAAGATGTCCTAGAGGAAATACCAATTTATTCTATCAAAGGCTTTATGCATATCCAACTTGAGAAACATAGTCGATATCCAACTTAAGAAATTAAACCACACTTATAATCAAAGATTAAAAACACATAATTTATTCAAAACACTTGTATTTACAGGAGTTCGGATAAGGGCTTAAACCCATCCACTTTGAAATGTTGCAAGTTTCTTCGAATAATCCATAAAACTCATTATTATGATTACCATGAGAACCCAAAAGTAGTCAACACCTTAAGATAATCGGTGGATGAAACGGAAGTGCCCCTTGCCCACTTGACTAGTTTAAAACCTGTGTGAGAAAAATTTGATTACCCATATGAGGCCTTATTCATTAATTTGATTATGGGGTAATGGTCCATTATATAGTTTAGTATAAATGTGTACCTCTCTTAGGTAAAAATTGGCGAATTTGTGAAAAAAATCCTAGGAAACCATTTGAACAAGAACAAGATGCGTGGAAGAAGGAATATTTGATCATGGTGCATGAGGAGGCAGATTAGAATTAAGAATAACAACAACATCGAGACAATCAATGGGCTATATGGACTCAATTTTTGCATCTAACCTTTCCTTTGATGTTTTGAGCGCAAGTTTGGAAGTTGATAAGGTGAAAGAAGTCCATAACTCAATAAGAAATCTCATCAACTAAGAAGATCAAGAATATATTGAAGGCATGCATAATGATGAAGCATGGACATGGATTTTTGAGGATGAGAAAGAGATGAGAAGGAGGAAACAAAAAAATAGATACACAAATAAGGTGATGATGGATAAATACATCAAGAAGATTCAAGCATTGCTTCTACAAAAGAGAATTGGGATCCAGGGAATACAATGAAGATTGAATAATGATGAAGAAACTACATTTGAACTAGAGTTCAAATCTCTTTCTTACCTAGGGATTTTGATACAGGAGCATTAAATTATTTCATAAGAAGCATAACAAAGTTTGAGTAAGCCTTCTCAATGCATGGACACTATGCACTGGGTGTTTGAATAAGTTTCCCTCCAAAACCATGTTTATTGTTTATATTTGAATTTGTATGTAAAATCTCATTATATGAGAGTAAAGGAAGATATGAGTTGTTATTATGCTTAGCCTACATGGGAGGAGGATAATTAGGATGTTATAGGATATTGGAGGATCATGTCTTAGTTTTCCTAGCTATGTCTTAGTTGGTAAACAACTATATCTATTCTCGTTTGCACATTGAGAGAATATCTCAACAAGGAATATATGAAAGGCATCAAGTTAGATATAAGATCATATATATATAGTTGTTTTGGGAATGAAAAATATAAGGAGGAATGGGTTGAATATCTCCATAAAAGGAGGGGAAAAAATATTTATCATGCATGGATTAAATTATTTGATAAAAGAGGAGGATATAATGTTGAAAAGATGACATATTTAAAACTTCAGACTTTGTAAATTCATGAGGAAGAACATCATAGCTTATGAATGCATGAATTTTTTATTAAAATTGGTTCCTTAGATGTATATGGGATAATTTTCAACAATGTGAGTTCATGTTTCAATAATAATATTAAAATTATCATGATCTATCTTCAAACATCTTGTACTATGTTGTTTGTTCATTGATTCCTTAAAATAGGGGTTATAACCAATCATGATAATTTTTTGTTCCCAACTCCAAATAATATTTAATTTGGTATGTAAGTGAAAGAGGTCATTCTCTAGATTTTTTTAATATTTTATAATAATTATGATTATTCTTGAAGTTGTCAATAATTTTCCTATCTCGGTTGAAGAATGCATGTGTAGACACAAAATCATGCACTTTGGGTATCATTATAGTCTTAATCACATACTACTATTCATATGATTCCCAAGTAAGAAAAATACTAATAAACCCATGTCTTCAGCCAACTTTCTTTTATTTTTTCTACCACTTTTGGTCTTACACTCTTACTTTCCCAGTCTTCCTTTTCATACTTCGGTATTTCTCATCATGGATACAAGTTCCTAGCTAGGATGCCAACACGAGGTGCCCCTGTCCCCTTTGGGTGTTGGAAGTGACAAGGACGAGGGGTGACTCAGTCCCCAATAAAACCTTTTCACTCTATACTTAAAACATAAAACACAAATGCTCATGAAACACATATATTAATGAATGATCACAACTAGATTTACTTCATCATGAAACATACTCAAAGTAAGGATCACAATATATACACAAGATAATTCTTTATTGATATTCAAATCAGATCACAATGAATTGATTTCTTCAACAATAGTCAACAAGATATAATAAAGAGTTACTAATACAAATAAACTTGTATCATGAATACACAGAGGATATTCCATTTTGTAAATGACTACAACTCAATATGAGGCCTAAAAATACTTTAAGAAAAATTTAATGACATCAATATGCTATAAAATTAGTATTCAAACACATGACACAAAATATACCCTCCTACAACAACTTTCCATCAAAGAAACTTCAAAATCCTTACTTTTTTGAAATCATCCTTATGAAAATACCACTAGCTATGGACCTAAAATGAAATTCTGGGATTTTTGGGCTAGGCCCAAGGAGTTTTTCTTTGGAGAAAACTTTTCTTCAAAAGAAGATAAAATGGGTTCCAAAATATTAATAAGATTGTACCTAAAACATCATTTTATAGCATCTCCTTCTTTAAAATTCAAATAAGTTAAGTTTCCCTCCATTATCTTTACCATACCAACTCAAAAAAATCCCATAAAATTTATCATATCAGTCAAAAGTGACCCAATATGCCTTCTAGCCAAAACCCTTCATCTATGCACCAAAACTTCTAAAAATCCCATAATTGGAATGAGAAAATCCCCTAACACCAAAACTATTTCTAGTAAAGCATTAAAAATAACAACACATGTTTAAAATGAAATTTAAACATCATCCATGGTCACAATCATCATGAACCAATCAAATTATTTCCGTTAATGGGCCCAAAGGTGGCTCATTGCCTTCACAAATCACTTGTTTCCAACAATGTCTTCATCTTTTGGCCTCAAGGTCACCCAAAACATCTCAAATATTGCATATTATCACTCAATGGAAATAAAAAATCTTTTAGAACACTTATAAACAAGTTAGATATCATGAAACAATCACTGGTTCAAACCACAACAAATTATTCCTTTACCAAATCAAGCTTCCAAAAGGTATTTTAACAAATACAATTGATTTGCACCATTCTTGATACATTAAAGACCTAAAAATGGATTCATAGGATGCAACATTCATCCATATTCACATTCCGGTGATTGAAATCATCACCCAATCTATTTCATACACTAACCAACTCATTCTTTCAAAAAAATTGTTGTCCTAAAAGCCAAAAATCGTCTTGTCAAAAAACATACCCGAAACCATATCGAAACTCATTATTATGAGATAAAACATATATCACTATAAATATATCTCTATTAAATTTCAAACACAACTTGAATCACCTCCTAACTCTTGTGTAGCTCATGTAATGTCAACTTTACTAAAGATTGCTTCTAACTACCCCAAAACTCCTTTGACCATTCAACATAAATGAAACATACTTGACAATTTATAATAATCACCATGACCTAAAAATATTATGTACATGAATAAAAAAATAACACAAATCATACAATGGTCATTTAGTTTGCAACTCCTTTAGACAACCTTGTACCAAATGAACTTTTTCATAAACTAACCACTTTGAGTGGGGTCCCTCTCATCACCATAAGTTATATTCTACCTTTCTATAAATACGAAGGATTCCTATACATTTTACAATAATAATACAAGAACTATAAATTAGTTATGAACACTTAGGAGAAAAAAATCTCTTACGAATTTTGAGCTAGGGTTTCAAACTCAAAAAAATTGTTTGCCTTCTTAACATTCATTCATAAAAATTTGACAAAAAAATGACCTCCTTATTTTTTAAAAACATTATAGACTCAATTTATAAACATCCTTGAAAGCCACAAGGTACCATGCAAATCTCATAGTTCAAGGTGAGAATCAAAATTTCCAATCCGAAATGGAAATGGGCATGTTCTTAACCAAGTTTCACAAAAATGGCATAACATGAAAATACTCTTCAAGGAAACCTGAAATTTTTCCCACAACATAAGGACACACCCTAATAACATCTCTAATCATCACCATATCACAAATATATCTCCATCTCTCCATCCTATCTCATTTTCATAGCTATCACTTAGGGTCTTACATTGTAAACGATGGGGTCAACTGAAAAGACCTCATCGATCATCATGAAAACTCACTAGATGGTCCTAAAATACATGTTACATCAAGAATAAACTTTATACATGCATTCATGAGAACATATAGCTCCACAACTCAATCCCATGCTATCTAAAAGCCATTCTTAGTCCAAATGAACACCTGAAACATGGTCACCAACCTATATTTACACCCTGTAACTCATGTGAGTTCCCAAGAACTCAAAAAACATGCTATAAATCATGCTAAAATTATTCTCAAGTTACCAAAAATCTCCAACCTCCATACACCATAACCTAGGCTAGCTAGGTCACATGAATAGGCTTGCAAGAACAAATAATCCTCCTTGAAACACATGATATCATAATAAATACCTCGAAACATCATTTCATCATCATCATCAACATTATATGAACCTAATACATCATATAATTTTTTTATTAATGAATTTTTTCATCAATGAAAATACCTATGCAATAACATGCCAACAATCTCCCCCTTTTTTATTGATGTAAAACCACCTGAAATTCTCCCCATTTTTATATTAATGAAAAATACATGCATTAAAATTCATATTCTTCACCTTCCTCAGGCTCATAGGATCACATTTTGGTTAGAAACATCAACCAAAGGTCTCATTCTAGCTCAAAACTTTGAAATTTCACTCAAAACCTGATTTTTAGCCTCTTTTCAAGCATACAAACATCCCCCACAGGAATGACATATAGACCTCTTAATCATACCAACAATCATGAAGAAGAAAACAATTTACCTCTTGTATGAGCAATAGTACCATCATCCTTCTTCTAATCATGAAAAAAAAACTTTCCATTGCACCGAAAAGCTCTTATTTTTCCTTTATCTTCACTAAGAGACTATTGTAGTAGTCAAATGCCTCTGGAACACACCAATTGAATCATGCCAAAAATGATGATAAAGGATTTAAACATCTTCCCTACCTTTTTATTGAGTTATTTCTTCACACAAGGTCTTGATTTTGACACAAGAACTTTCTCTTCTTCTTATCATACCCTATTTTGACCATGTTCATCTTATAAAGGGATTTTAGTAGGCCATGTACTATGTGTATACTCCATCGAACCATGCTAATAGTGAGAAAAAAATCAACTTACCATATTTCATGAATTGTCTTCCAAAATATCAAACTAGGATTTTTCTTCTTACATTTTTGTTTCAAGAATTCTCAAGGGATGATATCCCTTAATAGACTCTTCGATGTTATTAAAGCCAACTTTGACATGCTTTAAAATACCATCCACTCATTGGCATATCTTTCCATCACATCCTGGACTTAAGACAACTATATCTAGTAGACAAGCACGGAAACAAGCATCTCACCTTGGTTTCTTACATTGGAAGTGACACAACCATTTTGAATCCTCCCTAAAGCATTTTCTTAGTGATTTAATTTTTCTTCAAGTGAGATAACCTATATTCCAAGAAGTTAGACCGTGATCATAATTTAATTTCTATACATTCTATTTTATATTTCTCATGACACTATTTAACCTTTTGTTGAGAGTCCACATGTACTCCCCACCCTGAGTCAAATGAATTCTTAGTCTTGTGATTACCATACTTTGGTGTAACAACTCCTAATGTATTATGATTTTTACCATTATATGAATTTTTTATCTTTTGAACTTATAAGATTATTAACAATACCTTTGAACTAGTATATATTTTGGATTGCATAACCTCATTCTTACAGACTCTTCTTTCCTTAAGTACCTCTGCAAGCTTGCTTATGCGACACTTTTTTACACTTTGTAGGAAGATTTAGTGCCTTACGCTTCTCATTACTTCACTTCATAACCATATGACACTATAGAAATTCATTTTACTCCATCACAGTCCTATTGTTCTCTATCTCACCATGTTAAACACATTCTTGATTTACTTTATGCTCAAAATTGCCTTATTCATTAGATTCAAGTACATGATAAGCTTCCTTGGCCTAAAGAACTCTTAAATACATGTAGAAATCACTTTGTCTCCATCATCATGGAACAAAATACTAGATGACTCAATAACTATTCTTGAGATGTCACATACATTTATAGGTTCTTTAGATAGGTTCAATAACTTCTTGATACAATCCTTACCTATATAAGATGTATACACTACTTCTAATAAATATATATTATGAAACTGACCTTGAGTATCCTCGGATCAACTTTTATATCTCTTCCATACCATTGTAGGCTTTCCTTCATAATGTAAAGGTCATAGAAAAAAACTATCATTCTTTCATATGTTTGTCATAGCTGCACACATTCATTCATGAATCAAGTACAATGTTCAAACCTTGTGCACTCAACCATTAACCCTTAGAGAGGAAAAATGAACAAGTCATTAACCTTAGAACCCAATCACCACACCATATCTTAGGAGATTAACAAAAATTTATAATCTTGTTGAAATATCGTAGATTTGATCTCTTCCTGTAGTTTCACTTTGCAAGTAACTGTAGTATTCATGATTACCTAGACTTTAAGAATTGCAAATTTTAGTACTTCCTGAGTTATTATCTTCTTAAGTCTTTATGGTAATATGTTTCCTCATACTAACATCCTTCTTGATACTCTCATACTTGTGAATTTTGTTTCCACCTTATCCTTTGACCGTGAGATGCATTAGAAACCCTTAGATCCTATTCTCATCTTTAATCAACCAAACTTCAAGCTTGATAAAACATATAATATCTTGTAAAGCTATAATGTCTTAGAATAAGCATACCTTTACCCTAAGAGCATGTAGAGATTTCAAAGATCTTAAACTCTTCATTCAATGGAAAAATATCCTCATCTTAGTTCAAGTGTGTCATTTTGAAGTCTCCTAACCTCTTAGATCCCATTTAGATATTTTATTAATTCCAACAGTCTCATATCCTTTCATAGTTGAGTAAACCACAACATGTCTTCATGTATACACCCATCACCTATAGAGACACATTTTCACTCATGGATAATTCATATGTATTATAACAAAATTTTCAATCATGTGATCATCTTTCCTACACAAGTCTAGGGATTATAACACATTTACACTGTATAAACAAACTTTTGAAGCTTAGATCCATCAAAGGGGATGAAAATCAAATCATATGCCTAAAGATACACAAAAGTAGATCTTTGAGCACATTTTGTGCTAGATCCCACAAAATTATTTATTGATATTACCATATTTTGATGAGAGACAAATGAAGGCCACTTCACTCTAACTTAGGATATAATCTGAATCTAAGTTATCCTTTATCCCGCATGCACTAGTTTTCAAGCTTCTCCCAAATTGGAAAGTTATGTAAAGGACCTACCACCTTTCTTCACACCTTACACCATTACAAACACTACACTTTTGCTAGTGATTACTATAGGCACATGATAAGAGCCTTCTCAATTGTTGGAATAAATACTTAATATTTACATCCATTCTCTAATATTTTGGTAGAAAAGGAAGATATAAATATGGATTTGTATCCATTTTATTGAGATCCTTTCCTCATCTAGAGTGTTGGTGAGAAAATTTTTTGGGTGGACAAACTTGTGGATTTCTTGCCAACACTCGGGATTCTAAGTTCCTTTACTTAATCAGTGCATTGTCGTATGTGCATGTGTAAGAAAGTGTGGATTTTTGTGGTGGTATTTCAACTAGAGATCCAATAGGGGCACTCCACCGACCACGTGGAAAAGCTAACAATATCTTTCTAGGGAAGTCTTCTTCTTTAGAGTGGGAAAGGGGAGTAAGAAAAGAGGTAGGAGAACTAATGCTACGGTAGAAAATCATATTCCTACACACACACTAGTTAGAAACTTCAACACATGCATTTATGGGAAGAAACAACTTTGCGAATAAAGCAACAAAGACCAAATAGAATTTATTGATCACCAAGTATCAAGAAACCCCTTATTTAAAGAAATCTAGAAACTCCTTCTTATATTGATTGCTCAAATCAAAGTTGTACATAATGTGGGAAAGGAAGAAATTTGAGAGGGAAAGAGAGTAGAAGAAAATGGTTATCTCCTTTTCTTTCTCTAGGTACAATGCACTCTTGAGTCTACAAGATCAATTTCCAACCCTTTACAATGGGAATCGCGTTACAATTTATAGAATGAGAGGTGACTTATCATCTTCCTCATGACCTTTCGAAGACCTTAATATGACTTAAGACTGTTTTTATATTCGACTTTAAATATTTAAGTCCCTTTTATAATAGCAAGGTGACTTAATTTACATTATATTTCCAAAGTCATTTAAGTCATATTAAAAAGTGCAACCCTCAACACAAAAATATAACATGTACAAGAGAGATTGTTGTATGAGGAGCAAAGAGAGAGAGAGAGATAGAAGAAGAAGAAGAAGAAGAAGAAGAAGAAGAAGAATTATGCCAAAGGATGAGTTGCTACAGTGGACTTGGCTCCATTCTATGACTGTTTTCCACTTTGTAATCCTGAGAAGGCTTCTGACCCATCCACTTTGGCTTCATATCTCCCTTATAAAAATAACTTAATATTTTTAGTAAGTATGAGAAATCAAGTCCCCGATCTTCAATTGGATGTTGTGGCTCAGTTTTCCTCTTTCTCCCTACGTTCCTCATTCCTTTTGGATCAACTTTCTATTTTTAGCAAGTGCTCGAGGGTACACTTACTATTTTTAATAAGTGCCAAAAATTTTTGTTATAGTGGATTCTCAGCTATAGTGCACCTCCAATGTCTTTGTCTTCTTCGCAGGTTCTTCTATCGATGACTTTCCCAAAATAGTAGTTCCTATGTAGTAGACCTGCTATTTTTAGAAATTTTTCCTCTGGGAGTTGGATTGACATGGAAAAAAGTTTTTGATATGGTTTTTTCCTAATATCCTCCCTCTAAAATTTCGGGCCCACCCGCTTAATAGTCCAGGAGATTTTAAAGTTTTAATTTTCAGACTGGCAAGGTTTAAGATACAAGACCATTAATGGACCTCAAAATTGCAGGTCTAGTTTTCTCCTTTGTTTGTGAAGAAAATTATATTTTTGATGTGGGTTTTTTCTTCTAGTGCTTCACATGTGATCTTACTTCGATTCGAAACTGGTTTGATGGAAAATCCCACTTCTTTCTTCGTTGAGCCGAAAAGAGATTTCTTCATTGTGGATGCTCTATCACACATAGGGGAGTCTGAAGGTGTATTCTCTATGGCTTTGGGTAGAGGAATGAGCAAAAAAATATATCTTGTTATTTCATGCATCCGTTTGGGATATTTCTTCAACTTCTCATTTCATGGCTATGGAGTTTTCTTTATTTTCTCTTTCTCTGCTTACGTGCTTCTCCTTCGTGTTTGATGAGGATTCCTTATAGGGCCTACATGATTTCATGGAGTGGGAGGGGAGTGAATTTTCATCAAGTATGGTTTGATTTCTTACAATGATGGAGTGATAGAAGAAAGTTACTGAGAGGAATTATGGAGGAATGAAGTGCACATATAACTATTAGAAGTTAAAAGCGAAAAAAGTGGCACTTGGAAAAATTTAAAAAGATATGCACATGTAGGGCTTGGGGACATTTTTCAAAGCTTTATGTCCCTGACCTCAGGGACATGAGGGAAATCAATTTCCATAATGAACAAGATGGTGACATGTGGCGTTTAATCCAACGACGGGGAATGAAGGAGGAAACAACAACTTTAAAGCATTGGGAGTTGAAAGGAGGTCACATGGGTGTCCAGAAGACTTCCTATGGGTTATGGGCACATTTTTAAAGGTATTTTATCTCCCACCTTAGGTACATAAGGTACATCAGTTTCCATGGTGGTCCTGGAGGTGACACGTGACACCCGATCCAATGGCAGGAATGGATGCTCCAAAAATGCACCTAGGGGGCTGAAACTCGGTCACATGGGTGTCCAAATGACTCCCCATAGGGGCTGGGAGAATTTTTCAAGGTATTATGTCCCCCACCTCAGGTTCATAAGGGACATAATTTTCCATGATGGTCCTGGATCTGACACGTGGCACCCGATCTAATGGTAGGAAATGGATGCTCCAAAAATGCACCTGGGGGTTAAACTATCAAGTCTGGAGATCACATGAGGGTCTAAGAGGTCATATGAGGTCTAACAGGGATTAAAGGGGGATGTGAACACTTTTCCAACCTTGATTTCCCTGACCTTAGGAGATGTGAGGGACACAAAATCCCACCAGATCTCTCTCCCGTGCCGACATGTGTCCTCCTAAAAATTTGGCGAAGTCTTGAACTTGTAATGATGATAACTTCAGCTCCCGATGGAATTTTTGGAACAATTTTATGTGATACTGATTGGAAATGGAATTATTAATCCAATGGTGGGGGTATAATTTCTTGATTATTGCATTTGATCCCTAAAAATTGTATTTTTTATTTTTCACTCCACATGTGCCTGAAAAAAACTACCTGCAAACATGATGCGCCAAAGTGTTGTGAAAAATATTATTTCACCATAATGTAGGACTTGGAATCCTATTTTTGGATATATATATACTCCTAACTCCATCTAGAGCTCTCGAAATCTTCTTCGAAGCCTAGTAGCTATTTTAGGCCTATGTAGCGCTAGGCTTATGAACCCTATTTTTACTCATATTGATCCAAGTCTTGCAAAACGTCCTGAAAATTCAAAAATCATTTCCATTATGTTTTAAGGTCTTCATTTCATCTCTGTGTTGAATTTTTCCCTTCCATTTTGCTCCAAGGAGTTGAATCTAGTCCTGGGAAGGCTAGCGATAGCCCTTCCCTATATTCACAGAAGATAGTGTCTTTTCAAAAATCCCTAAAATAACCTAGGGAGAATGAATATACTTCTCTAAATCACCTATGGGGTGAGATAAAATTATTTAGGATGTCATTTGGACTGACTAGATAGAACCGAGGTTTCCTACGAATGATAAAACATGAAAATTTTGGCATAGGAATATAGTTTTTGTGGTTGGAAACTTCCAATTTCCTGTTGCACATTTTCACGAAAAAATACAGATACAACACAAAAATTGATTGCTTATGATCTAAATAGGTTCATAATTTGATAACAATCATACATTTACAAGAGTAGGAATGGTTTAATATTAGTGTTCATTCATGTCTATGCATTAGAATAGTTATTTCCTTTTATCTCTTAACATGATGTTAATTGTAGATTAACTTTGCTATTTGAAAATACTACATGCTAGTTTCATTTAATTTGCTTAGCTAGTTTAGTATACATACATTTGGCATGCCCAAGGGATGTTACTCCATTATCTCATGTATTTGTTTCAAGTTTTTGTAGTTTAGATAGATTTTTTATTTAGTGACCCTCTTTTTAGCATTTATAGATAAATCTTGAGTTTCTTAACTAGATTAGTTAAGTTTTCTTGGTTTTAGTACTCTTTGTAGGAAAAAGGAGGTGAGGTGCTTCCAAAATTGAAGTTAATTGGAAAATATTTGATGTTTTTTTATCAAATATCATGCTTTTGTTGTTGCACAAGTGCTTTGCGATAGTATAAAGAACCCATGTGTCGGTGTCAAAAGGCTTGTGCTAATGTTAATATACTTGCACTACTATTTATATGCTTGTGCTAGCATTTCTCGGCCTTGCATTACTATGATATGGAATTTCCCCCTCTATATTAGGCTCATGGAACTGTTACTAAGCTTGTGTTAACATATCTCTTCTTGCACTAGCATTACACTATTATGTCTTTCTATCACAGAGCTACATTATTGTCACTACCCCTATGTTAGCATGAGATTCCTGACCTTAGAGTCATTATCCTAGCACTACTATCAAAATTCACTTGCTATTGTTACATAGGCTTGCACTAGCACTCTACGGCATTTTTGGCTCAAATTATGAGGTATCCATATTTTTTATTTTGTTGATTGTTGTTGTTTTTCAAGTTTTCTTACTTCTATTTAACATGTTTTAATTTAAATCATTTTGCTAACATTCCTAAATTCTTTGATGAATGTTGTATTTCCATGTTTTTCTTAAGTTAGGCTAAATTTTGTGTATGCTCTTCTCTTGCACCTTTGGTGATCTTAATAGTTAAAAGCATAATCTTCTTTGTTTAAAAATTTGGATTAAACTTGGAAATTTCATTATTCATTTTTCTTAAGGGAATGAATCTTCTACAAAGCATTATTTAAATTCATTTTATTTAAGTTTTCTTTTGCATGTATCTAGTTTAATCAAATGTTGTGTATGCTATTCTCTTACGTCCTTGGGAAATCTTGAAAATCAAAAGTAACTTTGGTTCACTTTTTATAGGAAACTACTAAATCTTTTGTGCGCAGGACCTAACACTTGTCAAAGAATTGGAATCTAAAAATATACTAATTACAAGTGTGTTACAGGTTTCCAATGGTGTACTAAACCAAACTTATTTTTTTATTAGATATGGTAAAAATAGGGATTGGCTCCCGGGGTCCATTACAAGAAAGAAGGAAATGAAAAAATCCAAGAAAGGAGTTAAACATGCTTAACTCTTACAATTAAGAACCATACTTTTTATTAAGGTGGGAAAACCAGAGAGAAGGAGAACTAGTCTTCAAAACAGCAAAACAACAGGAGTTCACCAAAATTCTTCCAACAGTCTAGAACCATAAGTTAATTTTTTAGAGATCCCCCACTGTTACCATCATGGCTATCTTTGATCACATTTTCCTCATCACTTTTTTCATTAATATCTTCCTCCAACTCATCCTCAAAGCTACTGATGTGCAAGTTAAAGTTCCTTCTTTTTGTGCCCTCCTCCATCCCTTCCAACTTTTTGATAATCTTTTTGACTTGGTCCTTTATTTCCCAAAATTTCTGATTGGACTTCACCTGAGTAGTGAAAATTTGCTTGGAAGCATTGATGACATCCATCATTGTTTCCCTTTGACCAACATTGGTTTCTTCCATCGCTTGAAGTACCCCTTCTAAGTACTAGACCTTTATACTCAAATCCTCGAAACCCTTTAAAATACCATCCCAATTTATTTTTCTTAAAGTGCTTTCTTCCCCATGACCATCCTCACCCATTTCTTTACCAGAATCCTCCCCAAAAATTTGCATTTACTAGCCTTCATGTTAGTAAGTCAATCGTGAGAGTGAGGTCATCTCGCTTCTACAAGCTCTTTCAAGGAAGAGGAAAGAGAAATTTTCCCATTTTTAAACATCAGAAGAATGATCCCTTCATGTAGAGGCATATCCACTTTCTCTTACTAGAAATCCATCAAAGAGTTAGTCAAAGACATAAACGAAATAAGGGGATGGTCACCATGACCTTATGTTATAAAAGGCTCAAGTGGTGAGTATAGATGTTTTGTATTTTCCTTCTAAAGTGATGTAATTCATGATTTGAAGGCACACCTCTCTCTATATACCTAGAATACATGACCTGGAAATACCATCTGTAAAAAAAGAACATATTTTGTTGCCAACAAAGAAAAACTCCATTTCCTATTCTCTGCGGGTTCTATCCTTAAAATTTTAAGCCCGTCCATTTTCATGTCTCAGGGCCAGGGCGATGGTGGACTCAAACACCTCAATTTCCATCCTCTAACTTCAAACTTATTCTCTTTCCAAGATTTTCCTAAATCCTTTAACAGGGAGGGGTCGTGATCATGTAATTTGGAAACAAAATTATTGAAAGCTCCAATCCTAAGCTTGTTCCATAGAGGCTGATTAAAATATTTAGTTCTTTGGCTAGCATGTTCAACTCTAATCATATCACCCCCATATTCACTAGATTGAGATTCTTCTAATAGTTACTAAAATTCAAAAAAATACCTTCTTTCGCACTAACAGAAATCTTGGAAAACAAGATTTTAAGTAAGTTATCACCGCCACAGGGCTCACTCGTGCCAACATTATAAAACTTAGTGCCCTCTATCTCTACTAATGATCTCATTAATTTCCATAGTTAATATATCAACTTTACGCCATATCTTATAATCATTACAATTGATTCCATAATTGACCATGTTATCTCGCACATTTGTTCCCTTGACGTAAGGTATGATTATAAGAAATGCTATAAAATTTTTTTGAAGTTTCCTTCACATCATTGAGGATATTACTAATGGCCCAATTAATGGAACCATGATTATTGAGGGCATTAATTAAGAGGAGAGAGTCACCTTTGATTTGGATGTCCTTGAAACCTTTTTCTTTAGCTAGTAAAACCCCCAAAGAAGAGCTCTAGCTTCCGCCATGTTGTTGGTTTGGCGACCTAATGGTCCCACGTATGTAAACAACCAATATCCTTTACTATTCCTTAGAATTCCCCCTCCCCTAGCAGGACCCAGAATCCCTTTTGATGATCCATCAAACTTTAACATAACAACATTTCCTCCAAGCCTATTCTAACTAGGGTTCTTTTTAGGAATGTGTAGTTCCATCGAACCAAGGGCGAACTTTTCAAGAACTGACTGCTCACTATTTGGGCAAGGTTTCTTGACTTTACCTTTAAATATTTTAATGTTTTACTTTATGGAATTCAAATTTTTCCTTCTAAATTTTGAGAGAAGAGCTTTCTGATCGTGAAAGATACCATTATTCCCGGATTTCCATAAACACCCAAAAATATGAGGGAGGGAAATGTTCTAGGCCCAGGATCAAGATAGGAAAATGGAAAGGGCTCTCCCATTGAAAGCAACAATCTTCAATCATCAAGGGAAGGATCCATTGGATATTGAATAGATCTAAAATAGTAGCAAAGACATCATGGGAGAAGGAACAATGAAGGAGGAGATGGTTGACATTTTCCTCCTCTTTCTTACAGAGAGAACATCTATTGGGAATCTTCATTCCCCTTTTCCTGAGATTGTCCATAGTCAAGATTTTATTCTGGGCCACCAACCAGAGAAATATATTAATATTTGGGGTGAGATCCTTCACCCATAGTTTACCCCAATAGTCCTTGTGCAAATCATTCTTGAAATTTTACATGTAGGCTAATTTAACTGAGAAATTTCTAGATTCTTCTTCTTTCCATTTGATGGAGTCCTCCTTGGTTTGGAACATGGGGATGTGGAAAGCCTTAAGTTTATTTTTGAGAACCTAAAAAGGTTGGATGTCACCCTCAAAATTCGGAGGAGGCTCAATGATTTCCCATCGATAAAATCTACTTGGATCCAAAGTCCCGAATCCAAAATTTTCCAGAATCCTTGTAGTATTGAGAAACTTCTTTCCAAAAATCTAAGTTAGCTAAGGGGGAATCCTCAAGCCAATTATCAAACCAAAAATTGATTCTAGAGCCCTTGCCAATTTCCCAAATCGTACCTTTGGATAATATTTCTTTAGAGGCCACAAAGGAATTCTAGAAAAAGAACCTCTAGGGAGGTTATTTTGGTTAAAAAAGGATTCCATTCTACCTATATTCTGCAAATATTTCATCTTTATAATTTGCACCCAAATACCTTCCTCTCTAGCAATCCTCCAACCAACCTTGGCAATTAAGGCCTTATTCATAAGAGAAATGTTTTTTAGCCCCAATCCTCCACATAGCTTAGGTTTAGTAACTTTATCCTAGGCCACAAGAGGAAATTTGAACTTCTCACCAGCTCCCATCCAAAGGAACCTCTTTTGGATTTTCTCTAAAGATTTTTTCATAATCATTAAGAACCTCCTTAAAATTTGAGGCCTCATGGATAGAGGCCTTACCCATCATAAAATTATCATCCACAAATTGATTGAGATAGATGGAGGGAAGACCATTTGATATTTTAACACCCTAGATGTAGTTGGAAGCCATGGAAAGTTGACATATTCTACTCAGGGATTCAGCCATTATGACATAGAGGAAAGGTGAGAGAGGATCACCTTATCTCAGCCCTCTACCAACTTGGAAAAAACCTTCTGGTTTTCCATTGACCAGAACCGAGAAACTGGTAGTGGAAATGCATGTCATAATCATATTAACCAAAAAGTTATCAAAACCCACCTTCAGGAATGACCTAGAGGAAAGACCAATTTATTCTATCAAAGGCTTTATGCATATCCAACTTGAGAAACATAGTCAATATCCAACTTAAGAAACTAAACCACACTTATAATCAAAGATAAAAAAACACATAATTTATTCAAAACACTGTATTTATAGGTTCGGATAAGGGCTTATACCCATCAACTTTGAAATGTTGCAAGTGTCTTAAAATAATCCATAAAAATGATTATGATGATTTCCATAAGAACCCAAAAGTAGTCCACACCTTAAGAGAACTGGTGGATGAAACGGGAAGTGCCCCCTTACCCACTTGACTAGTTGAAAACCCGTGTGAGAAAAGCTTTAAGTTACCCATATGAGGCCTTATTCATTAATTTTATTATGGGGTAATGGTCCATTATCTAGTTTACTATAAATGTGTACCTCTCTTAGGTAAGAATTGGTGAGTTTGTGAACAAAATCCTAGGAAAACATTTGGTATTGGGGCCAACTTGACTATATCCATTATGTTCTAAAGAGATCTCACAAAGCAATGAATTTTTCAGAGTCAAAACCTTGTTATTCAAACAAGGGGATAGTCCATTAAATATGGTGCCACATTTTATTCATCATGAAACTTACAAAGAAATCACTTTGTCTTAGTTTCTATGTTATCTTAAAACAAGGCAAAACTTTGCCAAAGTTAGGCTAAGTATTTTTAATCACCATTTTGTCTACCCCTTTGTTTTCTTGTTACCCATTTGGGACAAAATATAACATATATATGAGGTACCTCCAAAAATAATCATCTCCATCACTTTTATATTCTACTTACATGACCATATTGTGACATGAATGTAAGTGTTGAAAGTTTTCTCATACGTCTTCTTGTTTTGGTAGGCCCTTGTCTTGATACCCACATCAAGAATATCTCATTGAAGTTAGTTTTTATCTTCATTGACTTCCTCTTGAGTTGTTTCATTTCTTGCATCCTATCAATACGATTTTTGATACTTACATCTTGTTTCCTTTGTGAAATTTGATTTTATTCTTTATGTTTTATTGTTACGTTTCTTGCATAAATATTAACTTCTTGTTATACTTAGAACTTTTTTTTATTCCAACATTTCCTTGAGTTTTGAAAAGGTTTTTGTTACATTGTTCACATCATTCCAATACTATTTTGATACTAATATATTTATTTTCCTAAAAATCTTGATTAACGTATCCAAGTAGTGTTGTTACATTGCTCGCATTTGTAGCTTCCATTTTCAAGACTTGGAATTTGTTTGTGTTTAAACTTGTTTAAGTATACCTTGTTTGGAAATCACTTCAACACCATATTAGTACTTAAGTCTTGTTTATCCCAAACTTAATTTAAGTATTGATATTGTGTTGTCATTTTTGAACCAAAATTATCTTTGAGATGTAGGAAGTAGACATTTTGTGATTGGATCCTTGTCTTGAAATTTCTTTATTTTTCCTAGATACTTATACTATATATTTCCATATCATTGGATTAATCTTTGATTCCTTGATTCATATTTCCTTGATTCTTTGGATTATTTTCCATTAGTTATTTGACATTCTTTGTGACGTTTGCAATCATCACGCTGCTTGATTTTTCCTAGGGTCCTTGTAGTACATGTACACATTTTTCAAACCTTAGAAAAAACATTTCCTATCAAACAACTTTTGAGACAATCTAAACATTGGAAAAGTTTCCTTTGCAGCCATTATGTTGCTAAATTTTGATCAACCATTTTGACATTTACACTTGCAACTTGTTGTCCAAACCTCATTGGATTGTCAAAATTGTGTCATCAATATGTTTGTTTTCCTTATATCCCCTTTGGAAAATAACATGAGCATCCCCATATTTGCAAAATGTCTATTTGGTTTCCATTATGTTGCCTTAATAGACATGGAAATTTCTTCCATTTTAGGGCATTTGTATCGAATGATGTCAATCATGACCGAATATCGCATGTTTCCTCACACTTACGACAATGGGGTAACCTAGGTTTTGGAATTCACATAAAAAAATTCCAATCACAAGTAAACCTCGATTGGTTCTTCATGCTAGAGAATTAATTCAATTCCCCCTTTCCCCACCTTCATCTTATAGTCAGTGGTATGATTATGATGCTTCTAATCCATGTTATTCTTCTAATTCCCCTAAATCTCCTGATTATTCTAATCCAAACTATTATTTGTATACCCCTTAGTCTCCTGATCCTCGTCCTATCTACTTTCTTCTAAGGAATAATCAGTCACCCAAACAACGTTTTCCTCCTCCAAGGATTTTTGTTGCAAAAATTTTCCCCAAGATTCCTCTAATTCGAATCCTAAGTTTTAGTCCTCCCTTTATCTCGCAAGACCACCTTTATCAGTCATCTCAATGACATATTCCTCATTTAAAGATAATTACAACTCCAATTTATTATGACCATTCCTCTAATTCAGCTCCAGAGATGCGGTCTTCCCTTTCTCCACAAGAACCCCTTTATAAGTCACCTCAATGAAGTCTTCCTCCTTTAAAGATCTGTGCGACTCCAAGAATTCATATTATTCAACTCTTGAGTTGTGGTCCTCCCTTTCTCAACATGACCCGCTTTATCAGTCACTTAAATGACCTATTCCTCTTCCAAAGATATATGTAACTAAAAATTCCTCTAATCAATCATCCAAGTCGATCCCTATGTCACAATCTACAAATTTCCTACACGAACCTATTTTTCTACCTACAATATGTCATCTTTTAGGAAAACTAATACCAACCTATTCCAAATCCACATATTCTTCCACTTGTGAGACATCCAAATAAAAATCTACTTCATCTCTTGAGTCATCTTATTCTATCAATCAAAATCCAATCCCTCTTTGTTCATTGAGCCCTATCAAACATTCACATCATATCCATCATCAAACATCTTCTAAATCTTACACACTTATTGGACCTCTTTCTTCCAATCAACATACTATCATCGAACAATGACAACTCATACCAATTAATTTCTTTAAGAATGAATAAGAGATCAGATAATTCATTGGGATACATAATGACATTCCTATAGAGGATCAAAAGAAAGGATTATCTTTATACCTCAATAAATTTACATATTCTAGGGAAGAGGTTAATTCCTTTTGTCGAGAAAATAGAGGAAAATCCTAAGATCATCAAACTTGATCCTGCACTTGTTGTTCCATCTCCATATTCCCCATTACATGGAGAAACACATTGGTATGTCATTGATCCATGTCCTATCTTCTCACCATCCCATCATTCTTTACATATCACAATTCCTTAATCACAATCTCACCTTTGGTCACCTCTTGGTAGCCCATCATCTTCTTCTATGTGTGGTCTACCTCCTAGTATCCCTTCATCTTCTATTTTTTGGTTGCCTCTACGTAGCTCATTATCTTCTATACTTGGGTCACCTCCTGGTATCCTATTATCTTCTATACTTGGTTCACCTCCTAGTATCCAATTATCTTCTATACTTGGTCCACTTCATATTATCCCATTATCTTTTATACTTGGGCCATGTCCTAGTATCCCTTTATCTTCTATTTATGGGACACCTCCAGGTATCCCATCATCTTCCATCTATGGACACCTCCTAGTAGCCCATTTTATTCTATACTTGGGCCACATCCTAGTATCCCTTCATCTTCTATCTATGGCTCACATCTTGGTAGCTCATCCTCTTCAATCCTTGGACCATATCCTCTTTTTCCATTGTATCGCCTACTATCAAAAATTGTTTCAATAACACCATCATCCCTATAATTCCTATCATCAATCCTAAACATCCACTTTCTTCTCTGACTTATCGCTATCAAAAAAATTAGACATTAGCTTATATAAAACCCAAAAATTTCTTCATCAAGCTAAGATCAAAACTCTAAAGATCTCAAAATATCCAAACAAGTCAAACAACCATAAAGTTAAAAATCAAACATAATTCAAGAATGCACACCAATGTAACCATCAAGTATGGTGCTAAATGAAGAAACCTATGGACAAGGAAATTAAGATCCCACATAGAAAATCCATGTTTCAAGATAAGTCACGGTCACTTATTGATTATGATCTCACCATGATCATTGAGATTGGAGATAATATCACTCTTGATAAGAAAAAACTCCTAGTCTCCTTATTAAGGTAATTACAAACATTATTGTTATATCCTATCATGTAGAATGACATTGTTGGTTCCAATATCTCAAAATCTAAAAAGAATCCCAATAATTAAAAAGAGAGAGAAAACATTAAAACATTACAAAAAAGGTACAAAGATCAAACATTGCAATCAGGTATTACATACACATGTATTTTATTTCTTTCCTTTCTCTCCATATTCCTTTCTATGTATTCCACCATTTTATTCCCTTCAGTGATCTTTTCATTGGTCTATTCACACTCATTGTCTAACATTTATCTCTATGGTATCCGTTTGACCTTGGTCTTTCATCTCCTTTGTAAATTAAAGAATGAATGAACTCTTAGAGATCCTATCACTATGAGACATTTAATAAACTTGTTTCAAATATATTTGGGTGTATTTTTGAAAATATCTAATGTCATCATCACAATTAGTTCCACATCGTTCCATCAAGACATCTATTTTTTGTAGCCCCTTATTAAAACAAATCGTGAGAGTTGAAATATTTTTCAAAGTAAAAAATCAATAAAAAAAAAAACAAATATAAATCTCTCTTGGGGTATTTCAGATCTCATTTGGGGCTATAAATACTTTGTTGGTAGTATATAAATGTTGTGACTAGAATCAAATAAATCTCTGTCAAGGCTATGGACACTGGCCGGAAGTGGAGCAATGCATGGCTCTCCTTCCACCCTCCATTCGTAAATCACCTATAAAAAAGCATTCCTACACATTGAATGGTTTGCCTTCACTTATTTCCTATCAAGTCTTCATTGTAACAGGTAATTGATTTCCACGTGCACACACTTTGGATCTTGAAAAGAAAACATGATTAGTATGTTACCAAGTGTTGTTTATACCTTTCTCATACTATTACTTTATTTTGTATCTTGTCTCATAATTTTTTTCTTTGGATAATCACTTTTTCATCGTGAGTCTTCTAGCTACATTTTCTACATCCTTTCATAACATTTTATATTTTTCTACTTTGTTTAGAACATCCATGTGTATAAGATTACCTTTTTAATAGGTTTGTGGGAAACTTTGTACCTTTTTCAATATACAATCTTGTAATTATTTTCTATCATCTATTTCTTAGAAATATGGCACTTTGGGTGAAGGAGGCTCACTCCTTATTAGCTCTTCATTGGCTTGATTTCATCATCATGTTGAACCTATCTCTTTTGGACTTGAACCTTCTTATCTTCCTCTTGTATATATGCATGATTTTTACCTTGTATATTCTCACCTCTTGCTACAGAATCCTTACATCTTTGTTTTACTATAGATAGCTTTGGGAAACCTTCAAAATCTAAAAACATTTGTAAAATCTTAAAAAACCAAAAAAATCACAAAAATTGGTAAAATACAAAAATCCCATCAAACATCAATAAAAATCATTCACACATCTAAACTATTTACTAAACACAATTTCTGCAAACATCAACATTTTTCCTACAAACATATTTCTTTGTTCCTCACTTGTTCTCACACATGACTTACATATTATTTGGATCTACCTTCATTAACAAAGTTGGTTTACCTACTTTGTCTCCCTTCCTTGTACAACCGATTACTTGGGGTAGTTTCATAGAGCAAGAATGATTTTTCTTAGGACCCATGTGTCCTCCATTTATTCACCTTGCACGTATCCTTGCTTGACGCGTTCATTTGTAACCCTTGTCATTAACTCAAACATTTGGGAACTACAATTACTTAGCAAAAACATTGGTACAACTATCTTGACTGTTGTGTTTTTTAGTACGTTTGTTTTTTTGTTTCCTTATTGGTACACTTGTTTTATTTCTCGTACTACATTATTTTATGTACATTTTTGTGAGTTAGTGTTTTAGCAATGAAAAAATGTTAGTATTATAGATTTTTATGTTATTTTACACTTTTTTAGGATTATATTATAAAAAAGATCCGATGATAAAGATCATAAAGCAAAATGATGAAACAAAGTTTCTCTTGAGCTAAGATGGATGAAAGTTATTTCCATTCTCTTCATCTTCATTCTTCTTCATTGTCATTTTCTTCTTCAACAAAACTTGGGGAAATAGGTATTATATTTATTCCCCCCTCCTTGCCTCTTCTTATTTCCTTCTTCTTTTCGATCGTTGATCGACCTCTTTCATCACCCACCGAAACTCAAGGGAGCATCCTTAATTATACTAATTTTTATTCCATTACTTCAAATTTTACTTTTCTATAATTTTCTACTATCTTTGAAGTGCCATCACTTGTGTTACGCCACCCCAAAGAGGGGTAAATATAGACACCTAAAATCTACCTATGTAGTTTTTAATACTAAAATTATACTAACTATCATCTTTCCCATCATTTCCATTATAATTAGTGATTTCTGTTAATTAACTAATGTTCCCCTCTATTTTGGTCAATTAACAACACTTCGTTAATTAACTAGTCTTTATCCCATTCCAGATGCCAATTAATGACACTTCATTAGTTATAATCCTCCTTTAATCAATTAATTAACTATTATTAGTTAATTAAGCCTTTATAACCTTGTATTTAATTAATAAACCTTCTTATTAATTAAATCCCCCTCTTAAATCATCTCAATCCTACCTATTTTCCTCTAAATCCCCTCTAAATAGCTTCCTAATCTTATCTTGTCCTATTAATTAATCCTAGTTGATTAACTAGATGATCTCCAACTCACATGAGTTTCCAATTCTAAGAAATTCCCTCTAATCAAGCTTATTTATTCTAAATGTATGTTATCCTTTATCCCACATGCACTATTTTGCAAGCTTCTCCCAAATTAGAAAGCTATATAAAGGACCTACCCCCTTTCTTCACACCTTACACCTTTACAAACACCACACTTTTTCTAGTGATTACTATAGGCATATGATAAGATCCTTCTCCATTGTTGGAATAACTACTTCATCTTTGCATCCATTCTCTCATATTTGAGTAGTAAAGGAAGATCTAAACATGGCTTTGTAGCCATTTTAGTGAGATCCTTTCCTCATCTAGAGACAACACATAAATTGATTGCTTATGATCTAAATAGGTTCATAATTTGATAGCAATCATACATTTACAAGAGTAGGAATGGTTTAGCATTAGATGTTCATTCATGTTTATGCATTAGAATAGTTATTTCCTTTAAGATCTTATCATGATGTTAATGGTAGATTAACTTTTCTATTTGGAACTACTAGGTGTTAGTTTCATTTAATTAGCTTAGCTAGTTTAGCATACATACACTACTTGAAAAAACATACTCAAACCTCAAGAGCTCAAACAACTATATATCAAAGAAAACAAGACTTGATTTTGGACATACACAACTTTACTAACCATATAGAATAATAGAAACATGCCGAATGACTTGAAGAGAGTTAACTTGACAATATGCAGAAGACATACACATATCTTAGACAACTCCCCTTACTTCAATTATTATTTATTACCAATTCACCTCTAACAAGCCTAATAGAGGCATATACCATCATTGAGGGGCTATATGAGATACCTAAGAAGGTCTCAAGCCTTCATTTGGCTCCTTGATTGATTCATTCTTTTCTTAATCTTCATCTAGCACAGAAGAATGATCCTTTTGATCAATCACACCTTTGGAATCCTCTTGAACACCTTGGCTAGCCTCTTCCTTCTTCTTGTACATTTGAACATGTGGCTTGAATCCTTGAGTCCCTTTCTTCAACTATCCTACATATTTTCTTGCAATGTGCCCTACCTTGTGGAACCTAAAACATTACACCTATTTTTTCTTACACATAATTTTCTTATGTCCAAAACCATTGCAGGTAAAACAATATCCATTGAAATTGCTTACATACCTTCTAGTGTTTGATTTTTCATTCTTGTAATACTTTACAAGATTTCCCTTTTCATGACAAAGGTAACATTCAACACCATATATTTGACCAACCTTTTACTCCTTCTTTTCTTGACATTATTCTTCACTCTCTCCTTCACAATGATGCTCCTGAACATTTTCTTTGAAATAATCCTTCTTCTTAACCTTAGGACTACACACACTAGCTCTATGTCCATAAAAACCACTCTTATAGAAATTATCATGAAAAACACCATACCTAGATATATGGTTTTCTAATAGATGATATTCTATGATATTGAACCTTTGACCTCTTACCCAAGTTTGATTGTCTTTTATCATTAGATCCTTGACTTGATTCTTCCTCATTTTTATCTAATTTGAATGAATCCTCCTTGAAGCCTAGACCTGTTCTATCACCATATGCCTTTTATTTTCCTAACATCTTATTCAAACTATTTAAACTTTCATGAAAATATGATACCTTTCTTGTAATGGTAGATAACTCTTTCTTCATATCCTCTTTCTCAACCTCATGTTTGAGACACTCTTCTTTCTTGATCTTCAACTTAGCTAGGGCCTCCTCAAGTTGAGTCTTTAAAACCTTGATTATTTCCTCATTAGATACACACAATGTGTCCATCTTATCTTTAAAAATGATACTTCCCACCTTAAGTTATAAATATCCCCCATTATTGTCACCAAATATCTCCCTCTAGCTTGTTAGGCTACTTCCAAGGGCTTGCTCTAATACCAATTGTTGGAAGTGACAAGGACTGAGAGGGGGGTGAATTAGTCCCTAATAAAACCTTTTCACTCTATACTTCAAACATCAAACACACATGCTCATGAAACACATATATTAATGCATGATCACAACTAGATTTACTTCATTATGAAACATACTCGAGTAAGGATTGCAATATATACATAAATAATTTCTTTATTGATATTCAAATCAGATCACAATGAATTGATGTCTTCAACAATAGTCAGCAAGATATAATCAAGAGTTGTGAATACAAATAACCTTGTCTCATGAATACATGAGAGTATATTACACCTTTTAAATGACTACAACTCAATATCGAACATAAAAATACTTCATAAATTTTGTAATGACATGAATATGTTATGAAATTATCATTCAAACACATGACACCAAATGTGCCCTCCTACATTAACTCACCATCAAGGAAAATTCACCATCCCTATTTTTCTCAAATCCTCCACATGAAAATACCAAAAGATAATGACCTAGAATGAATTTCTAGGAGTTTTGGAATATTCCCAAGGGGTTTTACTTTGTAGTATAAATTTTCTTCAAAAGGAGATAAAACGGGTTCCAAAAGATTAGCAAGATTGTACCCAAAACATCATTTAATAGCTTATCCTTAATTAAAATTAAAAGGATGTAATTTTCCATCAATTATCTCAACCATACCAACTTAAAAATATCCAATAAAATTTATCATAACAGTCATAAGTGACCCAAGTAGGTCGGCCTAGCCAAAACCCTTCATCCATGCACCAAAATTCTCAAAATCCCATCATTGGAATGAGAAAAATCCTCTAACACCAAAACTATTTTTATTCAAGCTCTAAAAATCACCACACATATTTAAAATGACATTTAAACATCATTCACAAATCACAATTATAGTGAAAAAATCATATTGTTTTATTTAATGGGCCCAGTGGCTCATTGCCTTCACAAAACACCTGTTTCCAACACCTTATCTTCATCTTTTGGCCTCAAGATCACCCAAGAACACCTCAAATATGTAATTTTACCATGAAATGGAAATCCCAACACCTATATAACACTTCTAAAAACTTATATCCCATTAAACAATCTATGGTTCAAACCACAACAACTTTTGCCCATACCAAATCAAGATGCCCAAAAAGTAGTTTTACAAATGATACTTATTTTCACCCTCCTTGATAAATTAAATACCTCCAAATGGTAAATTTGATTCCAAATTCATCCCTATTCACATTCTATGTGATTTAAAACATCACCCAATCAATTTTATGCAATAACCAACTCATTCTTTCAAAAAACAATTATGTCCTAAAATCCACAACTCTTCTTGTTCACACAATGACCTAGAAACCATATCAAAATCCTCATCATGTGAAAAACCTTGTATCACTAGAAATATCTCTAAATTATCATTCCAAAACAACTTTAATCACCTCTTGAAGCCTCATGTATCTCCTATAATGTCAACTTTATCAAGATCGCTTCTAACTCGCCCCAAAATGGCCCTTTAACTAGTCAACATAAATGTAAGATACTTGACCATTTATCATAATAACCATGACCTTAAAAATATCATTGACATCAAGAAAAATCATGTACATCATATAATGTTCATTTAGTTTGAAACTCCTTTGGACAATGCTATCCCAAACCGAGTGTCTTCGAAAACTCGACCTCTTTAAGTGGGGTCCACTCATCACCATAAGATATATCATAACTTTATGAAAATTTTAAGGATTCATCTACATGTGACAATAATCATTAAATAAATATAAATCAATTATAGCCATTTAGGAATAAAATATCTCCTACCACTTTTTAGCTAGGATTTCAAACTCATAAAAATTTGTTTGTCTTCTTAACATTCGTTCATAAAATGTGATAGTAAAATGACCTCATTATTTTTTAAAACATTCTAGGCTCAATGTAAAAAAAAATCCATGAAATACACAAGGTCCCATGCAAAGCACAAAATTCAAGGTGAGAATCAAAAGATCCAAATCGAGGTGGAAATGGTTTGGTTCTTGATCCTATTTCACCAAAAGCGGCATAACATTCAAAATACGCATCATGGAAATATAAAAATTTCCCACATCATAAGGACACACCATAATAACATCTCAAATCATATAAATGTCACAAAAATTCTCCATATCTCCATCCTATCTCATTTACATAGCTAACACTTAGGGTTTTGCATTGTAAAGGCTAGGGTTAATTGAAACAACCTCATGATCATCATGAAAACTCACTAGATGATCCTAACATACCTGGTACATCATCATTAAACTTTTTACATGCATCCATAACTCAATTTCATGTTATCTAACAGTTATACCTGGTCCAAATAAACACCTAAATCATGGTCACCAACATGTATATGCACCCGCAACTCATGTAAGTTCCTAAGAACTCCAAAACATTCTATACATCATTATAGAATTATTATAAATTCATGAAGAATCTCTAACCTCCATACACCATCACCCGGTCCTAACTAGGTCTCCCGAATATGCTTGTAAGAACAAGAAATCCTCACTAAAACACCTAATATCATCATGAGAACCTCAAACCATCATGTAATCATCATCCTCAAAGACGATCTAACCATGGTCCATCATCCACTTTGTCATTAATGATATTTTTCATCAATTAAAACACCTATGTAAAAACATGCTAATATTGTAGCCCTTGGCCTCTTTTTATTTCGCTCACATCTTCTAGGTCCTTTCTATCCATTTGGGCATCTTCTATTTTATGTAGTCATCCTTTTTGAGTTAATAATGAAATTAAAGTGAATCATATAAATATAAATTTATGTGACCATAATAAAGGACCAAGCACTAAGCATTAGCTATCACCACCTAAGGTTGTATCCAAAGGCTATTCTAGATAATTCAAGAATTCATTCTATCATCCATTCAAGGGAAAGAGACTGTATTCTTATACACACAATTCATAGGAGTGGAATTTCATTCTATTTCATGCACACATCCACTTATATCTTCTACGTCTAGTTATTTATATCTATCAAGTGCGACACACATAAGAGCCACCTAGGGCATGATTCTACACACACACACTGAGAACTACATTAGGTATGAAATTTAGTGCAACACTTAGTCGTAAGATCACTTGTTTGACATTTGAGGAAAGTCTGACCCTTCATTTTCCTTCATTTTTTTGGGGATTTTATGTTCTTTATAGGGTTTTGTAGGTGAATTTTTTTATCAGAGGTTATCAACGAGATCTATGATAATCACATGACATACTAGAGACCAAGAGAAAATGAAAATGAACATCTTGCAACCCTGACCCTCGAGGGAGGTTTTGGCTGATATAGGCAAAGAGAACTAGTCTCAGAGTGCTCGCAGTGCCCCGACCCATCCAGAAACCTTAGTTCTAAAAGATCATGTGGTCATACAATTTTCCAGTGCCTCTGTTCAACACTTCTCCCTCTTTGTTCTTTAGTCCATCATCATGGCAGAGTCTAAGAATAATTTTGAAACAACTAAGTCACTTTATTTCCACTTTGCACTTAGGGTTTTCATTATTTCTTAGATTAGTTTTCTTAGAGATATTTTGTACTTAATTTTTATTCATTTATTGTTGCATTGCAATCAGATTAGGCATTTATAAATTCTATATTTTTCTTAATCATTTGGTGAACCCTTAGCTCAAATCCACCTTCTTTCTAGGGTTTTACTTCTTATGCCCATCACCCATAGTGGTCGTTTTGGGTATTTTGAGCATATTGAGCTTTCTTAATCTTCCATTAGGGTTTCTAAATCAATGACTAAGGTTTCTACATCAATGGTTGCAACTAAAAAACCTTTTTCCAAGTCTCAAAATGTTCCTCTTCATGAAATTGAAACATATAATAATGAATAATCATAGGATGAGGATACCAATGTAGATCAAGAACAATTAGAGAAGATCAATTTTTTTTGACAAGATTTGCGTGATAATACCGATCATCTTCTACATATTCTTTATGCTTTGATTGCTATTAAAAATGACTATGACATGAATTTGACACCTCTTGTTAGGCCTTCATCATCTTTTATGGCTTCCACTCAACCCCTTAATATCCCTACTCCATTCCCACCACTAACACTCCCATAATATAACCTACTACTACACACATCCTGGCTCTTCTTCCAATGCTCTTGATTTAAATTTTTTATATCAAGATCTACATACTCAAATTTTCCATCTCTAACTAATCGCTTCATGTGCATCTCCATCTCTTGATTCCACTACACTTCTTCATAATCCTTTTGCACCTACCATTTCCACCTATTTATTTCCTCTCAATTTCATTACCCCTAAATTACCTATCTTCAAAGACCATGGTGAACTATAAGAGAATCTCTGAGCCTTTCACATGGCATGTATTGACTATATGAATGTTCACATTATACTAGCAAATCTCTTTCCTCTCACCTCCAAGACTATGAGATGTGTTGGTTCTATGACCTACCTTGTTCATTTGGTAAAATATTTTATGCATCTAGCCAATGATTTTCTATCTCATTTCTCTTTCAACATCGACTCTAATATCTCATAATTTTAACTTAAACAAGGATCTAACAAACACCTAACAAATTATGTCTTACGATATCAAAACAGCTTAGCTAAAATGTCTAATGTACTTGCAGAATTTGAACTTCAAGACCTATTTGCACAAATTCTATCACTACTTTTTGCTTTAGGATAGTGTTATCTTTAAGACCTCTCCATCATTCTATCACTTGTGTCACACTCTTAAGCTACATGAAACTAAAATCTTATATAGGCAAGCTTAAATATCAGAACATGTTTCATCTTTTGTGCACTTCCAAAGTAAATCAACGTTTAAGCCAACTATGAAACCTAATGAGGATAAAACAACTATCAACTTTGTTCTAACACTAAAGAGATCCAATGGTAACCACCTAAGCGTATATATACAAAATTGACTATCCCTCCACATATTATTTTTCCACAAATCATTAACAAATCTTATTATGCTTCCTCCTCCACCCAACTTTGATCCATCTCATCCAAAAGGTCGTAATTACTATGAAACTTTCAATGTGACTATCATCAATGTGTCAGACACTCTATGGATCAGTGTTTTAAAATTCACACTATTATCCAAAATATTATTCATAATAGAAAACTTGAGCTTCCACAACCTACGTCTTCTACGCTTATCAAAAAAAATCATAAACTAAAAATCTTCAACAATCCTCTTCGAAAAAATGAAAAATAAGCGGATGATTATTCAAAAAATCATACATATCATGCAGTGCCTCCTCTAGCATTGGGGGCTCTTGATTTTCTTGTTTCTCATATTGAGACATCTCCTCTGATTATTAATTTCTCTGATCATGGTTATTATGCCTCATTCACCTCTGATTTTTTACACATTAGTGCTTCCATTGGACCCACCTCTATCAATAACACTATTATCGATCCATCATTTCATGTAAGCACATGCTATATTATACTTCTTGTCTCTATCGGTTTCCCACTCTCGCAAATATCATATCTAGTTAATATTTTCGTCATTGTATGTCCTCTCACCATTCTTGTACCTTTCCTTTTAGAACCATCGCAAAAGGGTGTGATATGATCTTAGGTCTCCTTGGCTTCATGGAACTCAAGATATCATTTCCATGAACCACATGTGTCTAAATTTCATCTATAATAAGAAATTCATTACTATCGGTGATGTTGCACCATCAACAGCTTTAGTTGTAACCTCCTCTTGAAGTTTCCATTACACTCACTAGAGCATCTAGGTCCTCGCAACCTCTCGAATGTAAATCACACTTTTCTCCTAGCTCACCTATTTGCATGAGGCCTACATGACCTCACTATCTATTATTCCATCACATCAGTCTAGGTCCATTACTCACACAACTCCTTCACATAAATATACATCACCTCCACATTCTACTTCATATAAGTGTCCATCACCTCCACATTATACTCATCGGTCACATGTATATAGGATTCATCCACCCGCACATCATATATCTCATATAATTCACTCTTAGAGCATGATCACATACCTTCATCTCTATAACCATCAGGTGGAGGACCCTTTTCTTTCACTATTATCAAATAATATCTTCATCAATGCACACTTGGGGGCATTGCACTTATTTACCCCCAACTTCTAGCATTATCATCTTTCATACATAGTACACACATCACATCTAGTCTTCCAAAATCATCATGTACATTGGGATACATTTTTATTGTCATTTCCCAATGACGAAATCTCATTCTTTGGTTCACACTTGACTATTGAGGGCATAATATACACATGAACCTCACACACTACACACTACTCATTACACATTGTGCATTCATCATATCACTTTCTTACAGATCTATCAAACATTATACACATTCACACCACATATTTCTTACATTTTCTCTTACATGTTATGTTCATTACCCCGTGACATACTCTAGTTACATGGTTCATACTCAAATAATGAGTTCTCAACCTAAAATGGACATCACCACACTCACTCACTCTCTCACTCACTCTTAATTATCTACACTTTATCAATCACATATTTCTAGTACATAACTCAAACCATTTATTGATGACATACTCTTGTTCTATGGTTAATTCTTGACTATTAAAGGGGCATGTATAAATTAACCTCATCACATGCATACTCATCCATGCTCACTTGGGGGCATGATGATCATATCATTCATAATGCATTCCATTCCATATCATCCACAACATATTACATATCTTGGTCACATTTAGTCTTTCTTACATTTACTTGTTACATGTACACCCTATTACATATGCTATTTAGATAATTTTAATGCCATTATCTTTTATCATACACACATGTCCATTCACTTGCTTTATAGTTGTGATTGCAAATTCTATAGATTGACACACACATCAAGGATGCTTGGCGTAATACCTCTTACCAGTCCCATAGTGGCTCATGGGGGCATCTAATTTTGTACACACTACATGTGAAATTATTTCATTTTTCATATCACATTACTTTATTGGATCATTCCCGCTTTAACATACATGCTAACGGGTGATTTATGTGCAACATTTTCTCTGTAGGTCTATTTTCCACCATGCTTATTTTTTACATTGATTTTCATTATTTTATTTTGTTTACCATTGTTTGTGGGATTTTCCCTTTGTCTTATGTGCACACTATATATTTGTGGCCATGTTGGGATAAATTGTCTTATGAAATCATGAGTGGCGTCCCATGTTTGCAACCCACTTTTCATGGTCTACTTTATCTCGCTAATATTATCTTCTTAGGTTTTAGCTTACATTTTGTCTTCTACATGTGTATTTATCTTTGGTTGCACTAAGACTTGTTTCCTAGCCACTTTTTTTTTGCATTTTCCTTTGTTTCTACCAAGTCCACTCCATCTCCTCTGTAGGGAAAATTTTCAACACAACAATCGGTCCTCCTTTGGGCCGCATACTCCTCGGAGACATAAAATTCATCCCAAATGATGGGGAATAATTTGGATGAATCACTCACCCCATACAACATTTTACAGTCACATTTTAGCACAACATAGTACCGGTACAACACAATCATCATTCTTAGACAGGGCTTAGAATTAGACTTGATTCCTTAGCATAACACATACATCATTTTCTATAATATAATAGTAGTGCCTAGGCACTCCTAACCCTTCCTAGATGCCTATGACCAAGGGAAGTTACACATCATTTTTCATTTCAGCACGATTTATAGCACTTCACACGACATATTTTATAGGACACACAAAACTTAGCAATTGACATGCATGCACTACACAACATTTTCTCATTTTTTATTAGATTGAATTGTTTGAATCGATAGGATTTTTACACACCATCTAAAATGGTGTTCTACATTTTGGGAATTATTTAATGGTTAGAGGATGTTGGTGTGTGCGACATGCCTATTCATCATCCACATCACCTGGTGATTCATCTTGCCTTGTGAGAGTCATAGGTCTTTAGAAGTCAAGTGACAAGTGTTAGATTCTATCATAGAATCTATCATTATCATTTACGTCGAGTACATCATAGGAGTTACATTCCTTATTTGTAATTTTAACTACTTTAGTGGCGTCATATGTGTCATTCACGTCATATGAATCACTAGCGTCATTGATATTATTTCCTTGTTTAGGCATGGGGTTACACATCACCCCTATTTGTAATTCCCTTTTTAGATCTATGAGTATGAGCGGACATATTTTCTTATTTGCTTATTCTTTCCATTGTTTGAATCTTTCTTATTATGTTAGAGCTTGACGTTACCTTTCGAGTGTAGCTTCGTTGTGGTGCATTATTTTTGACATCGGTTCTCAAGAATCCCTCCTTCATGCTATCAAATTTGGTTTCGGTAAAACGTTCACTCTTCATTTATCAAGTTGTTTATTACTTCTGTTTTCTTCTTATTTCCTCGTGTAAGTTTTTTTTGATTTTTTGGAATTGTATTGCTCACCTCGTATTGAGGTTTCAGCAGTTACAAGTTTGAGGGGTTGTTCATCGGTTCATGGTTTGAGTTTTCCAGGATCTGCATGTATTTCTTTGTGGTTTTAGGTTTTTGAGGATCACTTGTTTTCTCAGTCTTTGATCGATCAATTCTCTAGGATTTCATGCATGTTTTGTGGGATTCATGATTAAAGGTTCATATTTTTATCACTGTTGCTCATGCATTAACTCCTTCTTCTACTTGTTTATGGCTCTGTCTTCTTTGGCATTCATGTTTGGTAAAATTTTTTTCTTGGAGTCTTTGACTCACGGATCTGCCTAACTCGACCCTTCTACCACTCGATCTGTGCATTCTTCACCTAGTTACATTCTCGAGATCTACCTTGGCTGGGCCTTCCATTCGCCCCTGCATTATTGGAGCTCGTTGACCCCTCCATGTTTTATACTACTCGTGCTTTCTCTAGCTCATGGTTCTTTACATTGGATCTTTAGTTACGGGGTCATATTGTGTTTGAGTTTGGGCACTTTTGACCATTTGAGATCCCGAATTCATTGGTTATGTCGTGCATGCCTTGTTGGTTCATGTTAGTTGATCCTTCAAGCACTTGATCTACCTTGGATCACCTTTACATTTCCTTCCTTTCTTGCTTGCTGCAAATCAATAGCACCCCGGATGTAAATCGGTTTCTAAGTTGATGTTTCAGCATCCAAGTGTGATTACACAACATTGAAACCTCTCTCCAAGTGTGGGACTTGTAAAATGAGAGAGGAATCTTCAGATTAGAGGCTGGTTCCTCAAACTCCTCCGATCAAATATATTATTTGCACACTACAGAGGTTCGCATCCTAATTTTATCTTAATTTGTAAGCGACAGGGGATAAGAAATGCAAAAATTAGAACTAAACTGATAAGGGTGATACACCAAAGAAGTGGTGAGCACTTCTTGCTCATGCAAATTGACACAAATCAGAAATTGCAACATAAAACATCATGCACAAGTTGATAAGATATAAACAAGGGTTTGAAATGAAGCAAACAACACATACAAAGGACTAAAAGCATTCACAGAGCATGCATTTTGATTTTCAACATCAAAATCCTTGTATTCCAACACAAAAGAGGTAGAAAAACCTATTACAATCCCTGGAAGGTCTGATACTTGCCAAAATCACTTGTTGAAAGTGAAAATAGAAGCTTACTGTGCAAAAAAAGTGTTCCCCCTTTGAAAAATGAGCCAAATCCAGCTTTTACAGTGCATGGGTCGAGCCCAGGAGAGAGAAAATGTGAAAAAACATGGGAGCCATTCCCCATTGACCAAAATGCATTAAAAACAGCATGGAGGTCCTTACAAACCCATGCCTTGACATTTTTGACCATGTGAAGAAGAATGCGACCCATTTTGCATTAAAATTGGTTATTGAAACGTCGCCTCATCCATGGGCACGTGCACTCGAAGCATTTTTGATTTTCTCCCTCCAAACTAAAACAAAATTCAAAATTAACCATATAATCTTGTATAGCATTTCACCAACTTTCCATTGATATAAAGAACGTGAAAATCTAAGCTCTGGATCAAAAGTTATGGCGATTTGAAGTTTTAGGGCAAAAACAGGCCAAAATCGATCGCTTTGATATTTTTGACTTGGACACGTGGTGAGTTCTGATTGGCTGCGGACCTTGCAAGGGAAAATTTCCCACAAAAACTCCACCGAGCCATAACTTGAAAAATACGTGGAGTTAGGAGGAAATCTTTACCTTTCTAGAAAGCTGAGAAAGAGCTCTATCCAATGGTGTCATTTCCAGAAGGTTTTGAGTGCCTAAAAAGTAAAAATTTATGACTGAGGCACAATAGAAGGAAAGAATGAAAGGGAGTTAGCCACAAAATGAGCAGGGGGCACATTTGGATAACAATTTTGGTGACTCAGAGGGGTCATCTGCCTGCTGGATGAATGATCAGTAGCCTGAAGCAATCCATTGGGCATGGAGTCATGAGTAGTAGCCTAAAAATTGATCTAAACTTTGAAAACTTCCCTCTGAACCGCTTGAATCCCACTGGACATGGAGTTGTTCCCACCAAAATGCCATCAAAATGAACTGTGCAAGAGTGAAACCAGCAGCACCAAAACTATGTACAAACTGAAAATCATACATGCTCCAAATGGAACATGCAGAGTGTGCACAAGCACTTCTTCTACTGAAAGAAAACCTACCTACTCTACTCTAACTGGAAGCAAAGGTGAGCTAAATGAACCCTACAACTGGTTGTGCAAAATAGCTTCCTTTCTTCAAAATTGGCAGCCATGTAAATGATTTGGGCTGAGTATGGCTGATTGGATGAGTGGAAAATCAAAAAGAAGCTGGTCTTCTACCCAAATTAACAACGTGTCAACTAAAAAAATCCAATACCTCTTTTAGTTGCTCTGCATTTGGATTGGAGAGGTATGACAACTGATCCTTGGAACTTTGCAGCTCATCCACATGCTTAAAAGCAAGCATGACTGGTTGTGGCTTCTCCTTTGACTCCAATGAAGCTAAATACTTGATTGGGAAAGGTCTGATCTATTGAGTATGCCCATAATTCTGATTTTCAACTCCAAGAATGGAGTTCTCTTGTAGACCTTGAATGGATGGTGTGGAAGCAATGGTAGAACCCTTCTACCCTTTCTCTTCCTCCAATGAAGGACATGAAAGATTAAAATCTTCCAATCTTGGTTCCAAAGAGCTTCTATAAGATGTAGGCTACTGCAAATGAATACTCTCCTCCATGACAACAGGCTCTTGTGTTTGGAAGATGGATGATGAAAGAGAGAATGGTGGAAACTCAACCGGTTCTTCTTCATCAAAATAGTCCTTCAAATCAGACAGGTAAACTGCCTCATTGCTGTCTTGATGCAAATGTTCAACCTCTTCCATGGCGTTCTCTTGATCTGCAACTTGATCACCATGGTTTCTTTCATCCTCCAGCATTGAGTTTGAGGGATCAAACTCTTCTTCAGTACTAGAACTTGAGAGAGATGAAGTAGAGAGAAGAACTGAAGGTTCTTCTATAACCTGCTTTGTGCTCAAAGCCTTTGGATCTGCACTTTTCTCCCCCACAGCTGGAATGTGCTCCTCTTCTTTTGGATTTGGAGCAGCTTCTCCTTCCTCTTGCTGTCCCTCATGACTGATTTTTGCAATTTGAATTGGATCAGCATTTCCTTCAAATAGGGTGCCAACATGGACACTATATTCTGAACAAATTGATTGCTGATCTGCAACTCCTTTTTGCTCTTCTTCTGCTGCAACAAAATCAGTCCTGACCACCATTTGTTCTGTAACTCCAACCTCTTCTGAAGGTTTCATCAGCAAAGGGATCTTCTTCATCCCAAATTTAAGAGCCCAACTCTTCAAAATTTGAATTTCTTCATCCTTGTTTGGCTTCTCTTTTTGCTGTCCTTCATGACTGATTTTTGCAATTTTTTGTGGTGGTGGAGGAGGTAAAACCTCTTGTTTCTTTGGAGGAGAGGGTGTTTCATTTAGCTCTTGTGGAGGGGATGACTGTTTGGAAGGGAAAAGGACAGAAGAATTGAGATGAGGTGGAAGACTAGGGGGTGGAGAAATGGATTCAACACTTGGGACAACAGATGGAGAGTTTAAAACTTGACACTGCTGAGATAAAACAGATTGGGAAAGAGGAAAAGAAAAGGCATGAGATGGTGTGCTTACCCATTGACAAGGTTGCTGAATACTCCTCTCATACACCTCTATTCCTTCAATCCACTTTGCAAGCAATGGCAGCGTTGCAATCATGAAGTCAAGCTTCTCTTGAGGGCTGTAATGCCTTGGGAAAGGTCCCACCCATGGACAGGGTGCTCCACAACCGATTCCAAATGCTTTCATTTGTGCTTGAGCCCTGGATTACACCATGTTTACCTCCATCTTTTGGATTTTCTCCAACAGACCAGCATCTTGCATCTGATTGTCTTCATTGTATGCACACCCTTTCTCTTGGAAAGCTCCATAGCCAAACTGATTTTGGCATTGCTGCTCATATGGGTATGTATGCTAATTTTGAATTTGTTCAAAATGCTGATTTGGAGGATTTAAAAAACATGTTGGAGGTGGGAAACATTGCTGCTGTTGTAAATGTGAGTTCCATGATGGAAATGAAGTCATGATTGCACAACTTCATGGAATGGAAAAGAATGAAAGAGATGGAAAGAATAATGGATGGAAATGGATGAAAAATAGGTCTGCAACTTCAAAAATGGGTTGCTGATCAGATGGAGTCACCAGATGTGTTTGCAAGTGCCTCCAAAGGCTGAAATCTTCACAGGAACACACCAACCTACAAAATATGAAGTGGAAGACCTCTAAGGTCCCACCGGCATGCCAAAATTGTTGTTGCAAATCAGCAGCACCCCTGGATGTAAATCAGGTTTCTAAGTTGATGTTTCAGGCATCCAGTGTGATTACACAACATTGAAACCTCTCTCCAAGTGTGGGACTTGTAAAATGAGAGAGGAATCTCCAGATTAGAGGCTGGTTCCTCAAACTCCTCTGAATCGATCTATTATTTGCACAACTGCAGAGGTTCAAATCCTAATTTTATCTTAATTTGTAAGGAGACAGGGATAAGAAATGCAAAAATTAAAACTAAACTGATAAGGGTGATACACCAAAGGAGTGGTGAGCACTTCTTGCTCATGCAAATTGACACAAATCAGAAATTGCAACATAAAACATCATGCACAGGTTGATAAGCTATAAACAAGGGTTTGAAATGAAGCAAACAACACATACAAAGGACTAAAAGCATTCACAGAGCCTGCATTGTGATTTTCAACATCAAAATCCTTGTATTCCAACACCAAAGAGGTAGAAAAACCTGTTACAATCCCTAGAAGGTTTGATACTTGCCAAAATCACTTGTTGAAAGTGAAAATAGAAGCTTGTTGTGTAAAAAAAGTGTTCCCCCTTTTGAAAAATGAGCCAAATCCGGCTTTTACAGTGCATGGGTCGAGCCCAGGAGAGAGAAAATGTGAAAAAATGTGGGAGCCATTCCCATTGACCAAAATGCATTAAAAATAGCATGGAGGTCCTTACAAACCCATGCCCTGACATTTTTGACCATGCTGGAGAAGAATGCGACCCATTTTGCATTAAAATTGGTTGTTGAAATGTCAGTTCTGTCCATGGGCGCGTACCAGAAGATTTTTTTGATTTTCTCCCTCCAAACTGAACCAAAATTCAAAATTTACCATATAATCTTGTAGATAATTTCACCATCTTTCCATTGATATAAAGAACGTGAAAATATGAGCTCTGGATCAAAAGTTATGGCCATTTGAAGTTTTAGGGCAAAAACAGGCCAAAATTGGATCGCTTTGATATTTTTGACCTAGACACGTGGCAAGTTCTAATTGGCTGTGGACCTTGCAAGGGAAAATTTTCCACAAAAACTCTGCTGAGTGATAACTTGAAAAATACGTGGAGTTAGGAGGAAATCTTTACCGTTCTAGAAAGCTGAGAAAGAGCTCTATCCAATGGTGTCATTTCTAGAAGGTTTTGAGTGCCTAAAAGGCAAAAATTTATGACCGAGGCACAATAGAAGGAAAGAATGAAAGGGAGTTAGCCACAAAATGAGCAGGGGCACATTTGGATAACAATTTTGGTGACTAAGAGGGTCATCTGCTCTTTGGATGAATGATTAGTAGCTCAAGCAATCCATTGGGCATGGAGTCATGAGTAGTAGCTCAAAACTGATCTCAACTTTAAAAACTTCCCTCTCGAACCGCTTGAAAACATAAGACACCATTTGCATGCATTTAGGGCACTTTTTTAATCTATTTGTAGGCTTATTAACATTTTTCCATTAGTTACGGGAATTGTTTTTTGCTATAACTTTTGACTCGTTACTCGGTTTTGAGCACTTCTTTAGTCAAAGTTACATGTTTTTTCACACTCTAGATGATGGGATTATCAATTTTGTAAACACACTATTTTATAAAGTGCCACATTCTGGGGGTGTCTTTGTATTGCTTAATTTAACTCATTTTGAGCCTTGTTCTATCCCTTTTATTGCTTGTGGACTTGTGAGTGCATCTCGCTTTGTAGTCTTACAAAGAAAGGGATTCTTTTGTGTGATGTGAGACATTGTTTCTCATAAATCCCTCTCTTCCCCTTCTTGTTTTCTCTCATTCTTGTGCTTTCTTGCGGTGTCGATCTACTGCACCCAACGAACCTTGATTGTTGTCTCCACTATTACACATTATTACACTAATTGTAAGGTGAGTGACAGACTAGTTCTCGGCACATAGTTGCATCTAGTTGTAATCAATGCACTAAACTATAAAGTGTCAAAATCGAGGGGGTGTGATATTGTTCTGGGGTGGTTATTAACTTGTTTCTTTTCTCTCTCCTTCCTTCTACATCCTTTGGTCCTATCTCTTCATTATGGATATATCTAAAGTACCAATGCTCACACCTTTTAACTTATTTGAATGGAAATCTAAAATTATATTGGTTTTATGAAGTAAAGGGTTATAATGTGTCACCATGGGGTTAGAGACCGAACCTAATGGTGAGCTCAAAAAATCTAAGTGGTTCAACCATTGTGATGAAGCCTTAGGTCTTCTTTGTATGTCTGTGCTCTCCCGACTTGCTCTTCCACATCAAAATTTACTTGACACCTAATAAAGCGTGGAAAACATTGGATGATATGTTTGGGAAGTAAGATGACATAACAAAGTGCATGAGTTGGAGAATGAACTACTAGGGCTAAATCCTAGTGACTTTGAAAACCTACAGGCCTTATTCTCGAAGCTTTTCCACACTAGACTGCTTCTAAAGGAATGTAAAGTGGAAAATAAAGACTCTCAATTGATCTTGTTGATTCTTTCTAAACTAGGTCCCGAATACTCTGTCTTTGTTTCAACTTTCCACACCACAAAATTTTCCTTTGGTAGTGCTTGGACAATGCCCTCCTTTGATAGTTTTTCATCCCAACTCCTTCGAGAATAGAAAAAACTCATTCAAACAGGGACTCTAAAATCCAATTCACATGCCCTTGTGTTGAATAAGGGCAAGAAAAATGAAAAGAAGAAAGAAACTAAGGACCAACCTAAGAAAGAAACCAATACCAACCAACCCCTAGCTATCCCAACACTAATACTTCGACCCTGAGTCTAAAGTGAAGAAGGAAAAGTTTAAATGCTCCTATTGCAAGAATTCTGGCCATGATGAGCATCATTTTTTTCAAAAACAAATTGATCACTTAACTCATTTTCTTGAGAAGAATAAAATAAGTGTTCCTGAATCGCTAAACAAAATTCTTAGAAAGGTGAGTCTTCTAAGGCAAAAGAGTCTAAAAATGAAAAGAAGAAAGGTATGGCCATTGTAGCTAGATCAGCTCCATCATCAACTTGGATTATTGATTCCAAAGTGCCTCGCACCACATGGCTTCATCGAGAGGTTGAATTCTATAGCATTGACCCATGTGGCATGTCCCAAATCATGTTGGGTGATGGCACTCATGTGTCAGTTTTTGGTAGTGGATCGGTAGAGATAAAAGGTGGAACATTTAACCAAGCGTTGAGTGTTCCAAATCTCTCTACCAATCTCCTATCGGTTTACCAAATCACCCACCTTGGTGAAGGAATGCCAGCGGAATTTTGTCCTAACTCAGTGATCATTCGTGAGTGAACTCTAATCGCATCTGTGGCTGAGGGAAAGGCAGATCACCATTCATAGTTGTATACCTTTTCCCACTTCTCTTCTGATTTAACACCCAATGCCTTGCTCACTCATGTAAATGAGGTTAGAAAGCTATGGTATGATTGTTTTTGGCATCTAAATTATTGTTACCTTGAACAATTGAGCCAAAACGAAATGATCAACGAGTTACCTTGAGTTAAGTTTTCTAAAGGTCTTTGTGAGAAAGCACCATGAAAAAAACTTTGATAAAGGAAAATCCTGGAGAGCTACTCATCCCTTGGATCTTGTTCATAGTGATGTTTCTAGCCCCTTTCAATCTCCTTCTTTCACTAGAGCTCTATATATACTAACCTTAATTGATGTTTGTGTTATACTTGGGTATATTTTCTTAAGCTTGAGTCTCAAGTCTTTGAGAATTTTAAAACTTAAGGCTCTTACTTGAGAAACAAATAGAACGATCTATCAAGGTTCTTCGAACAAAAATGGATTCGAGTATGTGAGTAATAGGTTTGATTACTTCGTACTTTCCGAGGGGATTGCTTTGTAGCATACAGTTGCTTATAACCCTTCCCAAAATGGAGTTGTAGAAAGAAATAACCAAACTCTAAAGGAGATGGCTACTTATATGGTTCACTCAAAGTCCCTTCCTCCATAGTATTGGGCTGAAGCAGTGAATTGTGCTTGTTACATTCAAAATCATGTTCCACACAAGGAAGTAAGAGGGATGACACCCTTTGAAGCCTAGTTTGGACACAAGCCTGATGTTGAGAACTTTTGAGTCTTCGGATCCAAGGTTATGGATTGGATTCCCAAGAATAAATGCAAGGCATTGGATCCACAATATAAAACTTGTATCTTTTTTGGGTATCCTAATGGTGTGAAGGGATATCAATTATTAAACCCTACTACCCATGAGCTCTATATTAAGAGGAGTGTGAAGTTTGATGAGTCATCCTTGACTTTCACTTCCACTGTGGTTCTTTTCCCCACTGATCCAGATTCTAACTCGTCATATGATGATGTTGTTGATTGAATTCCTCCTCTCCCTGCTCCTCTAGATCCTCACACTTCTAAGTCTTCGATTGACATAGAGTGAAGATGAGGAATATGTCCCTTCTCACTCAAGTGAAGAATCTTTCATCTCTGAGATTGAACCTTTGGGACCTCTTTGGGCTAGGAAAACTTTACAGAGTGCTAGAGATTTAGTTAGAGATCCTTTAGATGAGAGACATATGTGCTCAAGTTTCATTGGACCCCACTCCTTCTTCACCTCTGCTTCTAATCCACCATCTTTCTAGGAATATTTTGGGATTCTAGAGTAAGATTCTTCTATGGATGAGGAGTATTCCTCACTCATAAAGAATGACACTTGGGATCTTACCCCTCTTCCGAAAGGAAGAAAATTCATTCGGTGTAGGTGGATATATCGAACAAAGTATGGAGCCAATGGAGAAGTCAAGAAGTATAAAGAACAAATTTTAGCTAAGGGTTTCTCCCGGATATTTGGGGTTTACTCGAAACCTTTGCTCAAGTTATGAAGATGACTTCCATTTGACCGACCCTTACCATCGCTGTTGCTAATAGATGGGAAGTCCACTAGATGAACATTAAGAGTGTCTTCCTTCATGGTGACCTAGAGGAAGAGATCTATATGGAGTAACCTATGGGTTATGTCCATGATTCATCCCTCATTTGCAAGTTAAAGAAGTATCTACAGCCTTAAACAATCCCCTCAAGCTTGGTATGCCAAGATGGACTCCTTTTTACTTACATCAGGGTTCACTTGGTGTCACTCTAACCTAAATGTGTATATTCTCAGCGGTAGGATGACTCCATGTTTATTCTTGTTCTCTATGTTTATGACTTGTTGATCATGGGTAGCTCTTCCTCTATCATTGATTATTTGAAGATCTCTATGGACAACAAGTTCTCTGTGTTTGACTTAGGATTGCTTCATTACTTTCTTGGGATCCATATTTCACAATCTGACTCGGTAATTATGATCTCATAGCCTAAGTACTCTCTTGATTTACTTACTCAGTTTCACATGTCTGATTGCAAGTCCTCACCTACTCCTTTTCTTTCCAAAGTTAAGTTGGTTTCTGATTTCTCTTCCCCCATGGTTGACAGTACCCTTTATCAACAGTTGGTGGGGAGATTGATCTACCTTACTCACACTCGGCTAGATCTTTTATATGCTATCGGTATCGTGTCCATATTTATGCAGGAGCCTCATGAGCTGCATTTAAAAGCAACAAAGTGGATCCTTTGCTATGTTTTTAGCACTCACACAGATGGTATTCATTACTTATGAGGGACCGAGATTGACTTGGTTGGATTTATAGACTCAAATTAGGCTGATGATCTAGATCAAAGGAGAAGTTAATGCTTCCACGAGAAGTTGTTTGGTTACAGGGTATCTTGACAGAGTTTGACATCCACTTTTGGCGGCCTATCATCATCTATTGTGACAACATGAGCACTATCTCAATTTGTAGAAATCTATTTCAACATCAGTGGATGAAGCACATTGAGATTCACATGCACTTCATATGGGACCTCTTCCTTAGCTTTGATGAAAGGGGGATGTTGGTGTGTGTGACATGCCTAATCATCATCTACATCACTTGGTGAGTCATCTTGCCTTGTGAGAGTCATAGGTCTTAGGAAGTCAAATGACAAGTGTCAGATTCTGTCATTGTCATTTGCGTTAATGTGTCATAGGAGTTACATTCCTTATTTGGAAATGTAAATCCTCCTTTAGTGGTGTCATATGTGTCATTCACATCATATGCATCAGTGGCATCATTGATATTCTTTCCTTATTTAGGCATGGGGGTTACACAACACCCCTATTTGTACTTCCTTTTTTCGATCTATGAGTATTGTTAGAGAAAATTCAAAGCGCCCCCAAAATGACCTATGGATCAATTTTTTTAAAGCAATGTCATCTGGTGTGAATGCACAACATTGATCTTTCCCAAAGTGTGGGACCTTTGCAAATGGGGAAATCTCTCCAAAGAAGGTTGGATCCTCTTCCTAAACTACTTGTCACAAGCTATTCCAATGTAGGAAAGATAATTTAATCCTAATCTAACTATTCCAAGGAGATAGAGAGAGATTAAAGAGGGAAAACTAGATCCTACACTAAAATGGTGATACACCAAAGAAGGAAAATGTTGAACATCTATCAAAACTACCATGGAACAAGAAGAGGTGAGCAATGGGAAGGATGAACAAGTGCATCACAAAACAAAGGATGGATTTCACACAAAAAATGTTCCAAATCTACATGAACATAGCTCCAAAACCTACAAAGTGAACATTCAAACATGCAAAAATATGTGCAATGAAGAGAGGAAAGAAGAAAACAAGCAAAAATGAGCAAGGATGGACAAATGCATCACAAAACACATTTTTATTGCTCCAGAAGTTTGCACAAAACATCATTTCATGGGTAAGAGGAAAAAAATTCCATTACAGAGTAGGGGAAGAGGTTCAAACTCCATTTTTGACCCTAGGGAAGAAAAGAAGGGAGAGGCAGAGAAAATTGATGAACAACTTGTTAAAAATGAGCCAAAACTGGCTTTTAACCATTGAGCAGAATGGAAGAAAGGAGAAATTGTGGGAAAATTTATTTGGAACTTCAACCATTGATAAGATTCATCTAATTGGCCTAAAAATGATGGGTTTCCATGAAAAATCCCATACTTTGAAGTAAATTGCTTTACAGAGAAAAACAGAGGCCCATACTTCATTAATTTTGGTGGTTGGAGTCATTTTCTGTGTTCTTGCATGCCAGGGACATTTTCCCATTTTCTCCCACAAATATCCATAAAAATTCAAAATTGAATAGTCCATCATGTGGATAATTTCACCAGATTTCCAATGATATAAAGAACGTGAAAATCTAAGCTTGGGATCAAAATTTATGCCCCTCTAAAGATTTAGGGCAAAAATGGCAATTTTAGGGCAAAATTTGGGTTGGCGGGCTGAAACTTGAAAATTTTCCCCTTTTTTGAATTTGGGAAAAATTCCCAAAAATTCTCTATGCCCACTACTCCGCTACCACGTGTCACCCTCTAGCTGATCTGTGGGCCTCAGGATCATTTTCTGCCCTTTGCACCTTTTAAATTTTCATTGGGAAAATTTCCCAATTTACCTCCGCGGGCCCAACCTCTGTTGCTAATGTGGCCATATGGTGCCATTTGATTAATTGATGGGATTTTGGGTTCAATGCATACCTTTTCAATCAAGTTAAAACTTTGGAAAAATTTTCCAAATCCTTTTGCCGCCTCGACTCCCGCCGCTGACAGGACACGTGGCGCCACCTCATTGCTCGGTGGGCCTTAGCCAACATATTTTCCTCCTTCTACAGCCCATGGGTGAACTTCTTCCTCTATGTATTTTTCCCAAAGCTCCAAAACTCCAACATCCCCCAACACCCACTGCTCCTCCTTGCCACGTGTCGGTTTCTCATTGGCCATGAGCCTGTCTAGGAAAATTTCCCCAAAAACTCCGCCGAGCCATAACTTGAAAATTACAAGGAGTTAGGAGGAAAATTTTACCTTTCTAGAAAGGGGAAGAAAAATCCTATCTAATGAAGCTATTTCTAGAAACCTTTGAGTGCCTAAAATGTGTAAAATTTGATATTGAAGCACAAGGAAGGAAAGAATGAAGGCAAGTTAGCCAAAATAAGCAGGGGGCTCATTTTGGATAACAATTTTGGTGACTCTCAGGGGTCATCTGCCTGCTAGATGAATGATCAGTGGCCTTTGAAGCATCCATTGGGCATGGAGTCAAGCCTGATGAACTAATTCTGATCTAAACTATGAAAATATGACCTCTGAGCTACTTGGAAACCCATTGAACTTGGAGTTGATCTTCACCAAAATGCCACTGAAATGGACATGCAAGAGCAATACAATAGCACCAAAAACTATGTACAAAAATAAAAATCATACATGCTCCAAATTAAACATGCATAGTGTGCAAAAACAATTCTTCTACTACTGAAAGAAAACCTACCTACTCTACTCTAGGTGAAGCAAAGGTGAGCTAAACAAACCCTTGAACTAGTTGTGTAAAATAGCTTCCTTTCTTCAAAATTGGTAGCCATGCAAATGATTTGGAGCTAAGTATGGCTGCTAAGATGAGTGGAAAATCAACAAGAAGTTGGTATTCTACCCAAATTAGTAAGGTGTCAACTGAAAATAAATCCAATACCTCTTTTAGTTGCTTTGCATTTGGATTGAAGAGGTATGACAACTGATCCTTGGAACTTTGCATATCATCCTCATGCTTAGAGGCAAGCATGACTGGTTGTGGCTTCTCCTTTGGCTCCAATGAAGCCAAATACCTAATTGGGAAAGGTCTGATCCATTTGATATGCCCATAACTCTGATTTTCCATTCCAAAAATGGAATCTTCTTGCAGACCTTCTTGAATGGATGGTGTGGAAGCAATGGTAGAAATTTTCTGCCCTTTCTCTTCCTCCAATGAAGAACATGGAAGATTTAAATCTTCCAATCTTGATTCCAAAGAGCTGCTATAAGATGCAGGCTACTACAAATGAAAGTTCTCCTCCATGATAGCAGGTTCTTGTGTTTGGAAGATGGATGATGAAGGAGAAGATGGTGTGATTTCAACCAGTTCTTCTTCATCAAAATAGTCCTCCAAATCAGACAGGTAAACTACCTCATTGTTGTCCTACTACAAATGTTCAACCTCTCCCATGGTGTTCTCTTGATCTACAACTTGATCACCATGGTTTCTTTCATCCTCCAACATTGAGTTTGAGAGATCAAACTCTTCTTCAGCACTATAACTCGAGAGAGATGAAGTAGAAAGAAGAATTGAAGGTTCTTCTATAGCCTAATTTGTGCTCAAATCCTTTGGATCTACACTTTTCTCCCCCACAACTGGAATGTGCTCCTCTTATTTTTGATTTGGAGCAGCTTATCCTTTCTCTACTATTTGAAGACAATCTTTCTCTTGATTAAACTCGTCCTCTAGCATTAAGTTTTTCAAGTCAAACTCTTCAATCTACTACTCTAGAGGACAAGTTGGGACTGCAAGATATTCTTTAGAGCTTCTTTCCATGGATGATTGTGCAACTTGAACTGGACCAGCATTTCCTTCAAGTAGATTTCCAACATGGACACTACATTCTGAGAAAATTGATTGCTGATCTAATTCTTCTTTTTGCTCTTCTTCTGCTACAAAAAAATCAGCCTTGGCCACCACTTGTTCTTCAACTCTAACCTCCTCTATTGGTTTCGCCATCAAGGGGATTTCTGTAATCCCAAATTTAAGAGCCAAATTGAACAAACTTTTAATATTTTCATCCTTATTTGGCTCTTCTTCTTGCTATTTTTTTCCTTGACTGGCATTCTAATTTTTATCTTCCTAACATGGATTTGGGAATGCAAGAGGAGGGGTGGGTTGTAACTCAATTGATTTTACAATTTTTGTAGGGTTGGAGGAGATAGAAACTTTTGTTTCCTTGTAGGGAGTGGATTTTTGGAAGGGAAAAGGACAAAAGAATTGAGATAGGGTATAACTTAGAGAATGAGTTATTTACCACAAGGAGTCACCAGATGTGCTTTTGAATATGTCTCCAAAGGCTGAATCCTTAACAGGAATACTCCAACCTGTCAAAAATAAAGTGGAAGACCTCTAAGGTTCCACCGGGTGTGCCAAAACTATTAGTGAAAATTCAAAGCACCCCAAAAATGACCTATGGATTAGCTTTTCTAAGGCAATTTCATTTGGTGTTAATGCACAACAATGAGCTTTCCCAAAGTGTGGGACCTTTGCAAATGGGGAAAGCTCTCCAGAGAAGGTTGGTTCCTCTTCCTAAACTCCCTGCCACAAGTTATTCCAGTGTAGGAAAGCTAATCTAATCCTAATATAACTATGCTAAGGAGACAGAGAGAGAGAGAGAAAAGAGGGAAAAATAAAGCCTACACTAAAACGGTGATACACCAGAGAAGGAAAATGTTGAACATCTATCAAAACTACCATGGAATAAGAAGAGGTGAGCAATGGGAAGGATGGACAAGTGCATCACAAAACCAAGGATGGATTTCACACAAAAAATGTTCCAAAACTCCATGAACATAGCTCCAAAACCTGCAATGAACATTCAAACATGCACAAATACCTACAATGAAGAGAGGCAAGAAGAAAACAAGAAAAATGAGAAAGGATGGACAAATGCATCACAAAACATGTTTTTATTGCTCCAGAAGTTTACACAAAAAAAATTTCATGGGTAAGAGGAAAAAAATTCCATTACAAAGTAGGGGAGAGGTTTAAACTCCATTTTTGATCCTGGGGAAGAAAAGAAGGGAGAGGCAAAGAAGAATGATGAATAATTTGTTAAAAATGAGCCAAAACTGGCTTTTAACCATGGAGTAGAATGGAAGAAAGGAGAAAACGTGAGAAAATTGATTTGAAACTTCAACCACCAATAATATTCATCTAATTAGCCTACAAAATGATGGGTTTCCATGAAAAATCCAATACTTTGAATTAAATTGCTTTACAGAGCAAAACAGAGGCCCATAATTCATTAATTTTTGTGGTTGGAGTCATTTTCTGTGTTCTTGCATGCTAAGGATGTTTTCCCATTTTCTCCTGAAATACCCATCAAAATTTAAAATTGAATACTCCATCATGTGGATAATTTCACCAGATTTCCAATGATATAAAGAACGTGAAAATCCAAGCTCGGGATCGAAAGTTATGCCCCTCTAAAGATTTAGGGAAAAATGGCAATTTTAGGGAAAATTCGAGTTAAGGCGGGCCAAAACTTGAAATTTTTACCTTTTTTTTGAATTTGGAAAAAATTCCAAAAATTCTCTATGCCCTGGTATTCCACTACCACATGTTCCCCTCTGGGCTGATCTCAGGGCCTCGGGATCATTTTCTACCTTTTGCGCCTTTTAAATTTTCATTGGGAAAATTTCCCAATTTACCTCCACAAGCCCTGACCTCCGCGATGTGGCCACGTGGTGCCATTTTATTAATCGATGGGACCATGAGTTCAATGCATGCCTTTTTGAATTTTGCAACTTTGGAAAATTTTGAAAAATCCTTCCGCCGCCCGACTCTTGCTTGCTAATGGACACGTGATGCCACCTCATTGCTCGGCAGGCCTTAGCCAACATATTTTCCTCCTTCCGCGGGCCTGGGTGAAATTCTTCCTCTGTGCCTTTTGACAAAAGCACTAAAACTCCAACATCCCCCCAAAACCCACCGCTTCACCTTGCCATGTGTTAGTTTCTCATTGGCCGTAGGCCTGTCTAGGAAAAATTTCGCCAAAAAACTCCGCCGAGCCATAACTCAAAAATTACAAGGAGTTAGGAGGAAAATTTTACCTTTCTGGAAAGGGAAAGAAAAATCCTATCTGATGAAGCTATTTCTAGAAACCTTTAACTGCTTAAAATGTGTAAAATTTGATATTGAATCACAAGGAAGGCAATAATGAAGGCAAGTTAGCCAAAATAAGTAGGGGCTCATTTTGGATAACAAGTATGAGCAGACATGTTTTCTTATTTGCATATTCTTTCCATTGTTTGAATATTTCTTATTGTGTTAGAGCTTGAAATTACCTTCGAGTGCAACTTCATTGTGGTGCATTGTTTTTGACATCGGTTCTCACAAATCCATATTCTAGAGGATGACATCAAACGTTTCTCCCTACACTTCTTTCATTCTTAGCATGAAATCACCCAAATAAATTTTAGTTAGCACAACCGGCATGAGATCACCCAAAAAAATTGTTCTTCTACATCATCTTTAGGATCCTTTCTATACTATTTTACTCATCATGGATAAGGTGCACATGTTCATTTTTCATAATTCTCTATTTTACATGCTTTCCTACATACTTTTCACTCATTTTTATCATATACATGAATATTTGACTTCTTGTTTATTCTTCTCTTTTGCAAGTTTGTCCTTATGGGAAGTGGTAGTCACATCAACAACACATCAACAACATTTCACAATAACAATAGGTATAATCAAGATATTGACAACACATGCACTCTCACCCTAGAGTCATTATCATCACTTTTTGTATTTCCTCATTCTTAGTTTCCACGCTTCACATTTGTATCACTCGAAGATTTATCTTTTCTCTCGGAACACTTTTTTTAATCGATCTACATGGTTATCAGGTATGCATCTCTTATCTACTTTATGTTATTAAGAATTCACTCAATAACATAAAAGTGGGGAAAAATTTAGACAATAAATCAATCACTTTGGGTATCTATCTATTCCTAATCACATACTACTATTCACATGATTCCTAAATAACAAAATTACTAAGTAACCATATCTTTGGCCACCTTTCTTTACTCTTTGCTACTACATTTGGTCTTACACTATTATTTTCCCATTCTACTTTTCCATACTTTAGCATTTCTCATCCTAGACACCAACGCCCAGCTAAGATGCAGCACTGTGCACCGCCGACCTCTTTGTATTTTTCTCACATCTTTTAGGTCCTTTATAGCCATTTGGGCATATTATATTTTTGGTAGTCAACCTTTTTCAGTTAATTATGAAATTCAAGAAAGGTAATCATATAAATATAAATTTATGTGACCGAGAATAAAGGACCAAGCATTAAGTATTATCTATCGACACCTAAGGTTGCATCCAAAGGCTATTCTACAACATTCAAGCATTCATTCTAGCGTCCATTCAATGGCAAGGGACTGCATTCTTCGTATACACTTCATAGGAGGGGAATTTCATTCTATTCCATGCACACATCTACTTACATCTTCTACATCTAGTTATTTCTTGCTATCAAGTGTGACACACACAAGAGCCACCTAGGGCACAATTCCACACACACACACACCTAGAACTACATTGGGTCCTAATGTAGTGCATCACCCAGATCATAAGATCACTTATTTGATAGGTGAATATAGTTAGAGCCCTCATTTGAATTATTTTCTTTTTGGTATTTGATGTGATTTTGAGAATTTTGTAGGAGAGTTCTTTATTGTAGTTTATCGGTGACATCAGCGATCATCATGTGATATACTAAAGCAACTAAGAGCAAAGGATAATGAACATCTCGCAACTCTCCAAGGAGGGTTTCTAATTTTTTTGGTATACATAGGCACCCAAAACCAGTCTATAGCACCCGCAGTGTGCCCCTAACCCACTTTGGGCACCCTAGTCTAGGAAGATTGCAGCATCACACAATTTTCTAGGCCTCTTTTTGGCACTTCTCCCTCTCTATTCATTAGTCTATCACTATGACACGATCAAAGATTAATTGTGAAATAACTAATTCACTTCATCTCCTCTTTGCACTTAGGGTTTTAATTATCTCTTAGCTTAGTTTACTTGGAGATATTTTATACTTAATTTTTATTCATTTACTATTGCATTGTAATCGATTAGGCATTTAGAAATTCTATAATTTTCTTAATCAACATGTAAAATGTTTAATATAATGTCTTTATGGGAATACCATCATAAATTTAAAATTTCTTAATGAAAATTGATTAAATTTGTAACATATAATCCTTGTAGATATTTATAAAAGATATAAAATCAGTAGAGAAATTAGCCTTATGCGAGAAAAGATATACATAATAGAAATTTTTTTGCACAGACCATTTTCTCTTGAAAAGCATTTTACATGATGAAGATGGAGGATCAAGTCTTTACTTTTCTACAAGAATGAGAGGTTTAGTGAAAGATATAAAATCATGAATGTTAATGGAGGTTTTAAGATAGATAGAGGATAGTCAAGGTAAGTTTAAGTTTAAGGTAAGATTTCTATAAAAGGTTTCACTGTGGATACTCTTGTGTTAGTGATCAATCTTGATGAGTTAGAAGGTAAGAAGCATGCAATTAGTAAATTAAGCTTCATAGAGGCATAGTGCACACCTATCCCATTTCAAAAAAATAATGTAATCATTATGGAAGGAAAATTTGAATGATGTTTGAGTATAACATATGTAGGCTTGAGTGATTGATAAGATTTGGACTGAGCCAAGATAGGACTATGGGTTAGTGAAATTAATCTTGCATGTTGATATGAGAATAAGTTGAGATAATATTGGAATCACTGCACCTACCAAGTCTACATTCAATCTTCTTATGAAATGGTTCACCTATAATTTCTCCTTTCAAAGATAGTCCACATATGCACGGTAGGTCTAGAAAGTGACTCTCATATTGTGTTATTGTTGCAGAACCTTGATAGAGGTTATGACACTCATTGATCCTCCTCTAAATGAAGTTCCCATACATATAACACAATTTAAATCAATCCTCAAACAACTCCCAAGTGACTATATCACATGAGATATGGAGCTTCCACTCCTTTATCTCCACTAGATGCCTATTGGGTCTCATAAGAGATGAATACCCAATATGGCCTTAATATTTCTCTCAAACACCTAAAGGCCAAAAAAATTCTAGGATAAGTAACCATACCTCTACAACGAAACCATCCATCCTTTAGAAGTGGTAATTTTTAGCATAATTAGATCTCTAATAATCTCTATTAGTTTTGAATTAGGAGTACATAGATCTTCCAATACCTCCAAAGGTTGTAATAGTGATCTCACAGGTAATGTCACCCTAACTGGTGATGGTGGCCTAGTAATACCCACTTAGTGACTCATGTGTTGTGATACACCCCTATCCAAAGGCTCTCTCGAGATACAATGTCTTTCCTATCACATTATAATTATTTGAAAAGAAGAAGCATGAGAACCCTACTTGTGTTGTGGTATGTCTAATGTTTGTTGTGGTACACTAGCCTCTACAGCCTTCTACTATGTAGGTAAGTAGTCATGAAGCATTGATATCATCTACTAAAGGGTTTGAAGAATATGTGTCCCAAGATGTGTGGCGGAGTTCGTCCCACATGAGGTAAAATAGTTGTTTTATCCTCGGGATCTAGTCACTCCACATCCTCTCCCTTTTCTAGGTATCCTACTACTGCACAAGGATGAAATTATATCACCATACAAGGTCAATTTTTATATTTTGAATCAATTTTATAGTTTTTAGTCAAAAGGTTACGATGAAGATTAGGGTTTGTCACTTCCCGAGATGATGCATTGTGGAAAACATTCACTAAGTGGGGTTAATTAATTGAAAATTTAATTAATCCCTTTTACAAACCATAATAGAAAAATAAAACTAAAGATCCCAATGTTGTAACTAGCTTTGATACTAAGTGTAGCGCCCGTTCCAACAATCTAAAAAGGAATCACTGCAAGAAAACAAAAATTTTGGATAATTTTTTTAGAATTATTCAAAAGGAGTTTGAGTTGTAAACTGGGATTAAATTTAGAATTACTATTTTTATCCCAATGTTGAGCTCAAAATCCCATAAAATATTTAACGACAAGAGAACAATATTCCCTTTTGTTTAAAATTTGCAAAATATATTTTAATGAATTTACTTCATTAATTTTCGAGAACTAACTCTCTCCCTTGAGTTAATTCATTTTCTCTATTTTAAATAAATTTAATTGGTCAAAACAAATTTCCCCTGAATCAATTAAATTTACTAAAACCATTTAACTTTCATAAATTAATTTTAATATTTAAAAACATTAACCAAGGCCACAAAGTTTAATTAATTTAGTAATATCAATTAACAAGTAGATTATAGTTTTAAAATATTTATTAAGATGGGTGGGAAATGGAGCATCCATTTCCTACCCTTAGATCTAATATATTTCTACCCTTAGATATTATGGAAACATAGAAACCCTAGATTTATATATGACCTCTTATATTAGGTTTTATTAAAATAGAAAATATTTTCCTCTATTCCATTTTGTCTATAGTTTTTACTCTTGGGGCATTCATGGAGGTTTCATTGCATGGAAATGGATATGATCTTCACTATTTGTATCCAACACTCTCAAGGATACATTTTCCTTCTCAAACTTCTATTTTTTCATCTCTAGCTAGTTTTCATGGATTTTTGGGTATCATTTACGGTGACACTAATTTATGTATTTGCATGAGAAAAAAATTATTTTTCTAATGTTTAAAAAGGAGTATTTTACAATTTGTGGCCTACATATAGTTGGTTTCTCTAAAGAAAACCTAGGATATGTATCTCTGTCTCTCTGTCTCTCTCTCTCTCTCTGTATGTGTGTGTGTGTGTGTGTGTGTGTGTGTGTGTGTGTCTAGGGAGTTATACAGTCAATCTTAAAACAAATCTATGTTTTATTTAAACTAGTATAACATCATTTAATATCATTATATCTATCTATAAATAACATAAATTAATACATACATGCATGTGTGTGTGTGTGCTTGCATGCATGCATACGTGCATGTCCTGTGTGTGATTTTGTTCATGTGCATGTGTGTGTGTGTGTGCCTGCATGTTTTTGTGTCCATGTGTGTTCTTGGGTATGTATGTGTGCACATGCATGAACACATGTGTGTAAATTTGTGTGTCTTGTATTTGGAGTAATGTATATTTCCCTCATTTCTAAAATTAAGATATATATTGTTTCAAAGAGAAATAAAGTTTTTAAGAAAAGCAATCATATAAAAATAACACAAGATAAATTTCATATTCACAATTTTAAAGGGGTATATTCATTTATATTTATACATACATATTTTTATATTAAAATATACATATTTAAACAAGTATTTAAACTTGAGAAAAGGTATTTTTACAATGGTATAAGGTATTTTTAATTTTTGTTAACATTGAAATAAAACTATGATAAAAGAGAGTATATATATATATATATATATATGATATATATATATATATATATATATATATATATATATATATATATATATATATATATATATATATATATATATATGGTAAGACTAACTTTCCTTTAATCAATCAATCATACACTTAAATTTAAAAGAATGGATTTCAAGGATAAGATTCATATACAAAAATATGAAAGTTTGACAAAAACTTATCCATTTATTTTCAAAAGAGTTTTTCTAAGGCAAATGTACTTCCTTTTCAATAACAGACATATAATTCTAGTTTTAACTATTTAAGGGGTGAAAATTTCAACTATTCACTTAAGTTATAAATTTAACACATTACACCTTAAACACCTCTATTCCATCATTACCTCTCTATTTTTAATCCATTACACACACACACACACACACACACACACACACACACACACACACACACACACACACACACACACACACACACACACACACACACACACACACACACACACACACACACACACACACACACACACACACACACACACACACACACACACACACACGCACGCACGCACACGGATAGGTGGGTTATGAGGGTAAGCTTAAAAGGAATTCTATAATTTATTTAAACTATCAAAACATCATTTAAAATCATTTATCTATCTATAAATATATATACATAGTGTGTGCGCATGTGTGTGTGTGTGTGTGTGTGTGTGTGTGTGTGTGTGTGTGTGTGTGTGTGTGTGTGTGTGTGTGTGTGTGTGTGTGTGTGTGTGTGTGTGTGTGTGTGTGTGTGTGTGTGTGTGTGTGTGTGTGTGTGTGAGTGTGTGTGGAGTAATATATATTTCCCTCATTTATAAAAGTAAGAGACTTGTTGTTTCAAGTAGAAATAAAGTTTGTAGGAAAAGTAATCATATATATTCATTTATATTTATATATAAATATACATATTTGAACAGGTATTTAAACTTGAGCATAGGTATTTTTACAATTGTTTAATGGATTTTAAATTGTGTTAATGTTGAAATACAATTATTAGAAAAGAGAGTATCCTTATATATATATATATATATATATATATATATATATATATATATATATTCCAAAATAGGCATGGACTTAATTCACAAAAAGATTTAAATATATTTATTGTGTGTGTGTGTGTAATAAGAATAACTTTCCTTTAATCAATCAATCATATACTTAAATTTAAAAGAAGGAATTTCAAGGATAAGATCTGTATACAAAACTAGGAAAGCTTGACAAATAAGTTCTCCATTTATTTTCAAAAGAGGATTTCCAAGGAAAATGTACTTCCTTTTCAATAACACACATATAATTCTATTTTTAACTATTTAAGGGGATGAGAAATTCAACTATTCACTTAACTTATAAATTTAACACATTGCAGCTTGAACACCTCTATTTCAGCATTACCTCTTTTCTTTTAATCCATTATATCACCTCCATTGTGACAATTAATGAAAGGAAACAAAAAAACAAATAACTTCTTTCATTTCACACTAAAAATGAGCCTTAATATTTCTATTTTATTCCAAACAATGTAACCTTTTTTTTTAACATGTACAACATCTAAATAAAAATACAAGTGTACAAGACTCCCGAAAAGAGGGAACAACATGTAAAGTTTTTGAACAATCTTCCATAAACCAAACAACATAGAGAATATTCTCTTGCAAGCTTCAAATCAAAAAATGATTGGTTACCTCCCAACCTATAGGCATCATAATATTCCCAATATTGAGGTGGTGATCATACTATCCTCCCTCCAATCCCATATGAGAGAAGATATTATTATCAAGTTGGCACAAGGGTTTTCACAACTCACAAACAATGAAAAACATAAGCCAACAAAACCAATATAATGGCAATCAAAGAGAGGAGTACTATTCTCCTCTTTGTGCCATAGGAGAGGGTATAAAATAATACAAGACAATATTTAATTCAAATCTTAATGAAAAATAAAGTAAGTAACATTCCTCAAAACCACCTATGCCTCCATGTAGTTTATATCTCCAAATTTCCTCCTCGTTAAATATTTTCAAACCCATCCCCTACTTAGCTTCCTTAATCAAGGATGAGATAAGCTCCTTCCACCATGGTAACACTCAACCACAGGAGGGAGTAATTACCCAAGTATGAAGGATCCTATAAACCCCTCATAATGTCCTAAAATACCCAACCCAATAGGCGAGGATGGACCAAAAATAAACAACAATTTCAACCTCTTCAAGTAACATAAAATTACCTCAAATCAATCAAAATTCAAAGGGCCATCCATAATAGAATTCTACCTTGTAATCCAAGCCAAAATTCTCCAAGTTCTCCAAGCTCCAATCCAATACAAAATTTGATTCCAAGATCAAATTCAAGCAAGAACAAAATTATCCAAATTAAAATTTAGAACAAGCCAAAAAATAATATAACCCCAATCCCTCCAAATTTGGAGGATAAAATGAAAAATATATGCCAAAAAGGAATCCAATATGAATATGCCTAAGTGATATCTAGTCACCATCCTATTAGGTTTGATGTCATCCTTATCCTAACCCAAGACAATAAAATGGAGTAATGAAGGTAATTTCTCAAACCCAAGGTAATCATTCCACCATTTGAGGCGAATCCAACTCACCTAAAGTGGACATGGAAAAAAAATCATAAATGAAAATTGGTGAATAAATGCACATGGTAAAGTGGTAAGGAGCCCTTTGAATTGAAAATATTCTTCCCTATCCATAGTTATGAATTTGAAGGCTCTTTTCAAGATAAAAATATCCCTTTACAAAGCTTTCACACTTCCAACAAATTTTAGTCTTCCCAAATCCAAATTTAGGTGAATAGATGTATTGGGAGGAGTGTATCCTCCACCTAAGCTTGATTAAACAAACCAAAATTAAAATTATACAATTCTATAAAAAATTAAACTCAAATAGAATTTAGGAAAACTAAGACAAGGATTAGATAAATTAATCAATGTTTCCACCAACACAATAAATCAAATACCAAACAATAAGGAAATACAATAAACTTAAGGTGAATAATCAACCAAAAAAATAATAACTCAAAGTATCAAACTGCCAAAAAGGCTCCAAATATTTGACGAAAAATAAAAAGGGAGGGGTAAAATTTGGCTAATAGCGAATTGTGCCAACCATATAGAGTGATCTCTTGAAACCCACATTCCCTAGCCTTGAAATTTGAACACTCAATACATATGCATCATATATTCCTAATATAATATAATTGATGAACACAACATATAATCATATGAATCAACCAATCACGACATAATACAATCAAAATAAATCTAATACGAGAGGAGTGTGTCCTCAAAACAAGCTACACATAATATTAATCATCATATATGCCACCATAAACATCATTTAAATTGAAAGGATTAACAACCAAATCGTTGTGAAATGACATCGATATTATAATCACCATATGGTTCATATTGTCAAAAAAATAATCACACATCATATCAACAAGTTAACAATACAAAAATATGATGTTTATAATGTTACGAATAATCATACTCCACATATGAACCATAGTTTAAACATCATGTACTTGAATAAAAGTCAAAATAGTATGATAGTATCAATACCAACATGATAGATCAAAATATAAGTCATTGAATATAATTCGATAATAAAGTGATAAAAAGTTGTGGGCACTACATTGAATTAGTCTATGGTGCGCAGATTGTGGAGAAGAGGTAAATAATTAAAATGACTAACACAATATGAAATCTACAGTCTAAATAAAATTTTCGATGTCTCATTAAATATTCGACATATAATTAACAATTATTCTCTATTACAACACTATGTGAGGCACCCTAAAAATGTGGTATTTTCTTTTTGGAAGGCCAAATGACTCACGAGAAAAATAATATCCGAGCATTAATAGATGTAAAAGAGGAAATTACAATAAATATTTTTCAATATAAACTCAAGTGACACACAAGGGTCCAAATTTTGTATCATAGAGGGAAATGGATGCATCACGAAGGATAGCCACACCATGGGCTCCAAACTCACTATAAGAAATATGTAATGGATCTTGTAATCTCCTTAAACTAGTCCAAGTTAGACACCACTATCTCCAAAAACTATATGGGATGGGCACTTGCTTCACTATAAAAATCACCTAGGTGGAACATTCCTTTACTAAAATCACAATATGAAGGATATCAAGGTCATAATAAAAATATGAATGATGAAGGATATCAAGGTCATAATAAAAATATGAATGCACTATCAAGAGCATATAAAGTGCAAGAAGGAGGCTACTAGGGTGGGTACCAAAAAAGAGGAAAAGATCTAGACCCTAATGAAAAGCATTGATTTACTACCTTTACAAAGATATGAACCACATTACATGAAATTACCCTTAAAATCCTAAATTATATGTTTACTATGCTTATTATAGGTTACAAACACAACACAATATGAAAGACTACCTCATATTAGAGAAACAAAGAAAATAAAAACAACTACACAATGTTAAAATGATTAATGTGGTACCAAGAGATATTGAAAGTCTTGAAGCTTTTACATGTGCATATAGAGCATGAGGATATTCGTATAGAACCCCAAATGCATCGAGCACACAAAAACCTGTCCTAACCCAAGAAAGGAAAATGTGTTATTAGAATAACCTAAAAGTTACTCCAATAAATTAAAAGTAGGGAGGGTGATATGCGGACTACCAATACATCAAAATCCCAAATTTATGGACAAATAATTATAATAATAATACATGGAGTATTTGTATCATTGCAATATTTTTTCAATGTATTGAATGTATTGTGCAATGAATATATCTCACAAAACATATCCAATCTTCTAAAAAAAATAGAAAGTGTATCGGAAAAGAGGTGCAAGAAAAGAAACTAATTTGGTATGTAAAAACTAAGAAGCCATGGGATTTTGACACTTGACTAAATTTGATTGTGTGGGAATAACAAATAAGAAATGTATTATTTTAATTTGGAAGCACTCTAAATACTACACCAAGATCTACTTGAGAAGTAATAGGATCTCCTACTCGACATAGATTCATGTAACACTCAGCCTCATAGACTATGGAAGAGTAGATCTAATTGGTCAATTAGAAGACATTGAAATACAGGTAGGAGACTTATGTTTGAAAGGATATTTTGAAATCATATATATGGAAAAATACAAAACACACTATCCATTTTTATTGGGAAAAAGTGGGCATATGATCATAATATGACAATAAATATAGTCACCAGTACCAAATAGAATCACATATATATGATCCTATTATTGTAATTCCTATGAACGTAGCTGAACAAATACCATATACTGCCCTAAAGAATCATTGACTTCATATGTGCATAATTTTGAAAGTTGGTTTAATGTGGTACACTGAGAAAATATTTTTTTCCATGATGTATGCCACAAACAAGAAAGGATGAATCCTATAATGGTCAAATCTGATTCAAATCCACACTAAGAATCCATTCATAGGAGAAGAACCAAGTTATGATATTTAGTCCCTAACTAGATCAAAGATATCCCAACTCTATAACTTTGCACAACACAACCAAGATTACACAGAGCCAAATGGAGAAATTCATATTCCATGGGAAATGGAATCCTTAGTTGGTGGTGACTCAGATGTAAATTTGAATCATTGGATGAGAAGGGAACATGAGATAAGACCAATGAGGATGGTACATGTTAAAAATAAATGTATCTCGTAATACTTTGGAACTTCTAATATACACACATTATTTCAAAAATTACAAAAATATGTTCCTTAGAATTATCTATTTGAATAAGTGCATTAGATTTTTCATTCAAATGGATAGTTGCATCATGGTCGTCCATGCATAAATCTAAGACATTAACATGGGAATAAGTCACATAAATTTTGTGGTCAAGATTTGCACTAGATGAAAAGACTACTAAGAAATGGCCTAAGTATTGTGTGGAATAATTACCAGAAATACACATCCATGAATGCATTGAAACTTGGAAAATTTAGGAGATAGAGCTAAAATGGTGGGTCCATATATTCCTAGAAACATTGACACCATTACCAAAAGCATGGTATGTTCACTAAGAAAGAAGAAGAGAAACGTGCAATTAGGGACTATATAATATGATTTTATTCAAACTTTCACCTTTGAAGATAGTAATCCTATGGTTGATATTGCTCTTCACAAAATTATTATTTTCTATTAATAGAACTATTGATTCAGAAGGAGTAGTATTCCTAGATCCTAGAGAAAATAACGGGAAAAATTATGCAGGTTATAAGAAGGAGACTACAATACAAAACAATGAAGAATAAAAATTGAAAAGTTGCAACAAGGTGGGGGATAATAACAAAGAAAATGATGACTAGAAAAATGAAGAGGATAATGAACTAAGTGAATTATTTGAACCAAAACATCTTCACCTAATACCAACAAAAAAAGAAGTAAACAATCAATAACAAGCATAATTGGGCAATCTATAGACACCTAAATCTAGCTATGTAGTTTTAATACTAAAATTGCACTAATTGTCCTCTTTCCCATCATTTCCATTATAATTGGTGATTTCTATAATTAACTAACATTCCCCTTCATTTTCGTCACTTAACAACACTTTTTTAATTAACTAGCCTTTCCCCACTGATATAAATTAACGACACTTCATTAGTTATAATCCTCTTCCAAGTAATTAAACTACTTATTAGTTAATTAAGCCTTTTTAACCTTGTATTTAACCAATAAAACTTATTGTTGGTTAAATCCCCCTTTCAAATCCTAAAAATTATACCTATTTCCTTCTAAATCACCTCCAAGTGGCTTTTTAAGCTTATCTTGGCCTATTAATTAATCCTAGTTGATTAATTAAATCATTTCCAACTCCCATGAGTTTTTAATCACTAATTAATCATTTCTAATCATGTTTATACATTTCTAATTCTAATTTATCTTTGTCCCACATTCAATAGGTTTTTATCTTCTCCCAAATTGGAAAGCTATATATAGGACCTAGTATTCCCTTTCCAGTCTTACACCGGTGTTACAAGTTATCACTATATGCACTTGATAAGAGAATTTCTACTTGGAAAAGATCATTGAACTAACATCCATTCCTCTAATTAAAGAATAGTAAAGTAAGATCCAAACATGTCCATTAAGACATTTTGGTGAGATTCTTTCCTCTTTATGGCTATAACATTATTTTGATTTCTCATTATCACAATAGGTTCATCATAAGGACAAACTACACACAGAAAGCACATCCAAATTTCAAAGGGGTGGATTAAATTTTAATTTTTTCATGTTGGATGCATTTATATTAACTTTATCTTTCAAGCTCTATCATGATGTTATTGTTAAATCATCTTAGTTATCGGGATTAGTTGGTGTTAATTCCTAGTGGGACAAATCCTTTGTCTCATGCACTTTTTCTCAAGTTTATTTAGTTAAGTTTATTTTTTCTTACCAACTCTTTTCATTTGCACATATTGATAAATATTGTATTTCTTAACTCCTTTTGTTAAGTTTGCATGTGTTGATTCTTCCTTGTAGGTGTGAAGGAGGTAAAGTGCTTTCAAATTTGAAGGCTATCAGCAAAGATTTGAGATTTTGATATTTTTTCAGTAAAATAGCATGTTCTTGAAGTTACACAAGTGTCATGTGCTAGTGTTAATGTTGTTGTATCTACATTGAATATTGTACACTACCATTTATTATTGTATGTTATCATTACTGTCTACATGCTAACATTGTTTCCATGTGCACTACCATTTCCAAAAATTCAGCCTTTTTCATATACATAGGGCCTTCACTCACTAGCATTGACCTCCCTTGCATCTATATTAAAACCCATGTGCTAGCGTTGTATGTATTTTCTTCTCTTTCTACACAAAGAATTCCTTTGCACTATTTTTAGAACCCATGTGCTAGTTTTGCATCCTCGCGCTATCGTTAAATCATTTGTACTAGCATTGTTTCCTATGCACTACCATTAAAACTCGTGTGCTAGTGTTTTGTGTAAAATTTTGGCTCAGATTTCAATAAATTACATAATCTAAGTTTTGGTCGTCGTTTTTGTTTTGTAGATTTTTCGACTCTATTTTGTAGGTTTTGATTTGGATTAATTTCTAACATGTTTAATGCTTTGATAAATTTTGTATTTCCATGCTTTACTTAATTTAGATAAAATCTTGTGTATGCTCTTCTCTTGCATTTTTTGGTGATATTAAGCATCAAAAACAAATTTTATCTTTATTTTTATAATATTTGGATTAACTTGGAAATTACATCATTTATATCATTGAAAGGAATCAATATTTTACAAAGAATTTTAAAGTTTATTTGATTTAAGTTTTAATTTTTTATCTAGTTAGATCAATTGTTTTGTATGCTCTTATTTTGCATCCTTATGACAATCTTGAGAATAAAAAGCAACCTTGGTCCTCTTTATATAAGAAAACTACTAAATATTTTGTGCACAAGACCTAACGCTTGTCAAAGACTTGATCAAAACAAATACTAACTATAGTATGTTACAGTTGCCAATGGTGTACTAAACCACATTTAAATTAAAGATAAAAACACACCACATTATTCAAAACACTTGTATTTTCATGTTCGGATAAGGTTTATAACTCCGACCACTTTAAATTGTGGGAAGTATCTTGGCATAATCCATAAAACTCACTATGAGGATTACCACAAGAACCCAAACGTAGTTAAAACCTTGAGGGAACTAGTAGACGAAACGAGAAGTGCCCCACTACCCACTTGACTATAAATACACATGAGGAATGCTTCAAGTTTTCTGTATGAGTCCATGTTCATTACTTTGATTGTGTGGAAATGGTCCTTTGTCTATGAGTTATCTATCGAATCATATCTCTCTTAGGAAAGTATTGATGAGTGTTGAGAAAAAAATCCTACACAACCATTTAGCACTGGGGCCAACTTGAATATATCCAATCATGTTCTAAAGAGCCTTCACAAAAAAACTTCTTTTGAGTCAAAACCTTGTTATTTAAACAAGGGGAGAGTTCATTAAAGTTTGTGCTGCATGTAATTCATCATGAAACTTACACATGTAAAAAAAATTCATAGTTTCTACCTTGTTATAAAACAAGGTGAAACTCTGCCAAATTTACGGCATGTATTTTTCATCACCACTTGTTCTATCTCCCTTGTTTTCTTGTTGAAATTTTTTAGTCAAAATAAAGCAACATACACAAAGGGTCTACAAAAAATAATTGTGTCCACCACTTACATAGCCATGTTGTGGTAGGGATGATAAGTGTTAAAAATGTTGTGGTATGTGCTCATATTTTGGTAAGCCTTGTCTTGATACCCATATCTAAACATTTTATTGTAGTTAATTTATCTCATCATTGATTTCCCCTTGAGTTGTTACGTTGATTGCATTATATAAATACATTTGTTGATACTTACATTTTATTTTTATAAAACTTGATATAAGTTTCCAAATTGTATTGTTACGTTTCTCACATAGTATCAACTCCTTGTTATACTTAGACCTTATTTTTGTTCAAACATTGCCTTTAGTTTTAGAAGGTGTTGTAGTTACGTTTCTCGCATCATGTGAATACCATTTTGATACTAACATATTTTTTTCCTAAAAATCTTGATTAAAAGTATCCAAGTTGTATTGTTGTGCTACTCACATTTATAGCCTCCATTTTAAAAACTTGGAATTTATTTTTATTAAACTCATTTAAGTATACCTTGAATCGAAATCACTTCAACCCATTTTTAATACTTAAGTCTTGTTTATTCCAAACTCGATTTAAGTGTTGAAATTGTGTTGTCATCTTGAACAAAATACTATTTAATACATAGGGAATAGGCTCTTTCGTGTTTGGTTCCTTGTTCGAAACGTTTTTATTTTCCTTGATACTTCTCATCATACAATTTCATCTCCTTTGAAAATTATTTGATTATGTGAGTCTTTGATTCATTGATTATTTGGGATTCTTTTCCTCGAGATAACTTTGAATTTGACCCCACCCACATGGATAACTTTCTCTTCCATAACCGAGACCAAGTCTTGGTATGATTTGTAGAATTAGGGGCTAAAATGCCACCTAAATTTGACCATACTCTTCTTACGAACATGGTCCATGGAGAGGAAGAAGTATAACATCCCATTCCCTCTATTGATGAAATATTAAACCTTGGACATGCTTCTACTTTTGAGAAAGGAAAGAAAAATGAAGAATCACCTCGTAGAAACAATAGTGGCTATCATTTACTACCCATTAAGATAAATCATAAATCTAGGATGGAGGATGAAACTCATCAATAACCTCCTCTACATTAAACTCATGAAGAACCCCATAATGACAAGGTCACTCTTCAACCACAAATATAAGCCCTTAGTCATTAAGTAACGAGTTTGGCTTCCCATGCCCACAAATACCTAGGAAGAACTACACATAATGAAAAACCTAATGTTATGTACAATGCTCTTTACATAGAAAATAGTGGTGGTGAGACATCAAAGTATAATCACGTGTATATTCCTACCACTCCTTCACATGGCCAAATATTTGATCAAGAGTGGAAATATATGAAGAATTCCCTCACAAGTTTACAAGAAAATAACATTAGACACAATAAAAAATACCAATTTAAATAATTGTGTCCTTATCTTTTTAATCAGGTGATGTTGTTTATGCCCTTTCCTCCTCACTTCAACTACCCTAAATTTGATAAATATAGGGGTAAAGGTTATCCATGCGATCATATTAAAGACTTATTCATGGATTTTCAATAATTTTCATCTAACAACAATTACCTTATTCACCTATTCCCATGGAGTCTTTGGGAAAAATCACTTGAATGGTTCCTCCATATACCTAAAGGGTCTATATTTACATTTTCTGAATTGGCCAAAAATTTTGTGTGCCATTTTTCATTCAATATGGAAAGTGACATTACTATGTTAGATTTATGTAACACCAAACAACGAAACAATGAAAACTTTATTGGTTTCCTACAAAGATGGTGAGGGCTAGCTAGTCACTTCCCTTACTCCATTCCATAGAAAAAACTTGTTAATATTTTCATGCCAAACTTACATCCCAAAATTTATTTTCACTTACAAATGCATTATGTGAGTAATTTTGAATAAGTCATATAAAAAGGAATCCAAATTGATAAGGATTTGTTATCTACAGGGACTTTAAATTCCTTCAAAATAGATAATCATGAGTCGAAACCTGTATACAAACCTAAATTATTTAAAAAGAAAAAAACATTGTAGGTGATGGCATAACTGATTCAAAACATTTGTAAGTTGTCTAGAATAGTTCTCCTTTAAAAATTTCCAAAGGACCATACCTAAATTTAAACGTCTAGTGTTCACTCCGCTTACAAAATCGTTGTCCAAAATATTGAAATAATTAGATGTAGTGAACATGGTTAGGTTCCCAACCACTACACCTTTTGCTAACAATGAACCAAATTTTTCATGGTATATAGACCATGAATATTGTGACTATCATCATGTTAAGGGCCATACCACAGACAAATTTTTGAAGTTAAAACACATAATTCAAGGCCTCATAAATAGTCGAGATGTCGAAATGGATTTTCATGCACCCAATAAAACTTCTAACCAACAATTGGGAATTTACAAAGAGCCATTCCCAAAGCATAAAAAGGTGGAGAAAAATTTGGATCAAGGTCAGTCATCCTAGAATAAAAGCACCAATCATTTTGTCATTGATCCGTTTGATTCCCTCATTAGTTGTGTTCATCCAACTATTGATCATATAAATACATTTAATATTAAGGCATGAGAGTGCACCATGACAACATGACGTGCTTGTCTTTTTATTTCAAAACCTCCTCTACCTACCCTTAAGGATAGTCATTATGATATTATATAAGAACTTGAGAAGACCACTGCTAATATTTCCATATTAGATCTTCTTAAAATATCCAACGTTCATAAGGACATCCTTTACAAAACACTTTAGGGGTCAAGAGTTTCAACTAATATTGATCCTTCACGCTTCCAAGATTGGTTTCACAGATTTATCCTTCTAAACACATCACCTTTAAAAACATGAGATTCTAATGGATGATCATATGCACAATCTACCCTTGTACATAGAAGTGATTGTTACTCGTAAGAAGATAAAAATGTTTCTTTTGGACAACGGATCTGGTCTAAACATCTATACTTTGAAAGTAATCATACAAATTGGACATGCTTGACACCGAATTAGAGCCTAATGTTATCACCATTAAGGATTATGATAATGTGGAGTGAAAATAATCTGGTACAATAATTTTTCTATGGAAGTTGGGCCTACTATTCATGGTACCTAGTTTTATGTCCTAGACTTGAAACTACCCTACGATCGCTTCTCATTCACCCATGTATTCATGCCATTTAGGTTGTTCCTTCAACTTTCCATCAATGTATCAAATTATACCATGAAGGAAAAAATCTTACCATTCTTGGGGGGCCCACTCCTTTACACATTATAGAGCGTTATCAAGTTATTTACCCATTACGTATGAATGTCCTTAAACCGAAATAGTTGTGTAGATTCAATATGAGGCTCTCGCCTACCGTGTTGATCCTGATACATTGTGCTCATGTATTAATGATGCTTCTACATCTATATCTCCCTTTTCTTCATGGGATATGAAGGTCCTTGAAACTGGTTGTGAAGAACATAACCTCTAACGGGATATCCTACTTTTCAATCTTCCCTATCACCAAAAATGCATGGTAGGCCCAATTATAAATATCAACGGTCCTAGGAAAACTATAACATCGACACTTTCCTTCTTGGTGACCTTTTTAAAGATGATGAATTGTTTGAAACTCCTATATCCCGAGTCTCCTGATGATGAGATGGCTTCATGATATCAATATCCTAAATACGCCATCCCTAATAAGATGATGTATGCCATGGGTTACCAAAGACATAGATGCAACATAAATGAATAGGGTATTTGGGAACCTATTTTGACACCACATCACAAGGTGGAAAAATATGGTATTGGTATTTGGCTATATGGGTCCCATCCTTCGGAGGTCAAAGCCACCTCTTCGAATGGGAAGAAAGTTCTTTTGGTTATGATATCAATACAGAGTTCCAATGTAGTCTCTATGAAGACCTTCCCTCAAAAAACCTATTTCCCACATGGATATTTTAACCATATCCCCTTCCAATCATGCATTGAATCTTTTATACCCATCCCTTATAAACTGGGACAAACAATAACATGTACCAATTGACTTATTTGAGAATGATGAAGAAATTTTTGAATATATGGGTCTTCGTGATGGCATTCCTATCGCAACCACAAAAATGGCTTCTCCATTAACCTTGACACATACGTGTATTTTAGGAGGAATTATGATTTTTTTGGTTAGAAAAATAAGAAATAAAATGAGGGAAATATATATTCCACAAAGCCTCGACAAAGGAAAAAGTCCAAGTCCCTTAGTGAAAAGCTTTTTTAGGAACTAGTGGACCAACAAATTAAAAAATCAATGGACATAAAAAGTGACTAGTCTAAGGGTGAAAATATCATTGAGATACCCTTAGAGGAAGATCTCAATCTCCCCTCTTATCCTACACATATGGAAGATGAATCCAAATTTCTGGTGGAGGAGACTATTGATGCTAATATATGAACATAAGATGAACATAAAGTGGTTAAGTTGGGAGATTCCCTCTCATCATAAGAGTGAAAAAATGTTGTCATGTTTCTTCAAGAATTCTTAGATATATTTTATTTTTCCTATGCAGACATGTCAAGCTTAGATACTTCTTTGGTAGTGCATAACTTAGTTGTGTATGAATCAACAAAGTTGATTAATAAAATAATTCATAAGATGCATCCTCTTGTAGCTCTATTGGTCAAAGAAGAGCTTGAAAAATTATTAGCAGTAGGATTTATTAAGCCTATTGATTATTCAAAATGGATTTTTAATATAGTACATGTACGGAAGAAACACATTGGTATCAAAATTTGCCATGATTTCGGGGACATCAACAAGTCATGTCCAAAATTTGATGTTTATCTTCCAAAAATTGACATGATTTTCAATTCAACTACAAGTTACGAAATTTTATCCCTCATGGATGGCTTTTCAGGCTATAACCAAATAAAAATTATAGGATAACCAACATAAAACTACCTTCACTACCCCTTAGGGTACATTATGTTACAGAGTCACACCTTTTGACCTCAAGAATGCATGTGCAACTTATCAAAGGGCCATGAATTTCATCTTCCATGACATGTTGAATGATATAATGGAATACTATGTTGATGACATCTCAGGAAAGTAGCGTACTAGAGAAGAACATCCAACCATCCTATGGTGTATTTTTCAATGTCTCAAATATTATAAGGTCAAAATAAATCCAAAGAAGTGTGCCTTTGGTTTTCTCTCGAGAAAATTAATAGGATTCATTGTGTCTAGAAGATGATTCAAATTGCACCTAGAAAAGATAACAACTATCACAAAAATTTCTCCTCCCAAGAAACTCAAAATGTAGATTCATTTACCAAATCACAGATAAGTTCTATTCATTCACACATCTTTTCAATAAATATGATGACTTTCACTGGGGTCATAAATATGAAAAAGTGTTCACCGTACTCAAGGAGTATTTTCCTAAACCTAATATTTTTATGTTGCATACGATAGGAAATAAGAGATAAAATATGCGGAATAATCCCTTATAGAATTGCAACAATAAAAACTAATATGTAGAAAATATTACAGATCTCAACTAAAAGTGTAGAATAAATAACACAACACAGAGAGACAAGATTTAACATGGTTCACCCAATTTGGGCTACGTCCACCAAGAATCACTTGTTAAAATTTTATTACAAGCCTCCACTCTCTCAATACAATACCCAGATCCATTTAGAGCTATGCTCAAAAACTCTATAGAATTCACACCCGAATTCAAAGTACATCTATAATGCATTATCTTGTATATGTATCATATCCATAAGACCATATAAATAGACAATTGCTTAAGCAATTTGATACAAAACCATGGGTATCAAAACCATGGGAAAAAAACCGTGGGTATCAAAACCATGGGAAAAAAACCGTGGGTATCAAAATAATGGGTACCGAAAAACCATGGGCCCAAAAACAACACATAACGGTTACCCAAGTTTAACACATAGAAGGTGCACCACACTCTAACATGAAAATAGGATCCATAAACAAAACAATCTCCCACTTGGAGACTGATTTCCACTGAGCAAGCTTCTCAACCCTTCACTGTCATCCGTGAAGGCCAACCAAATCTGAACATAGATTTAGTTTATCCCTTGTGACCACCTTGGTCATCATGTCTATAGGATTCTGACTGGTATGAATCTTCTCCAACTTCAACTTATCTTCCTCCAAAGCTGTCCTAATGAAGTGATATCTCAATTATATATGCTTCATCCTGGAGTGGAAAGTAGAGTTCTTAGCTAGGTGTATAGCACTCTAAATATCACTATGTAACTTACATTCCTCCTGCTTATGCCCCAACTCCTCAAGCAATTGTTGTAACCAAATTATCTCTTTGCTTGCCTTTGTGGCAGCAACATACTCAGCCTACGTGGTTGACAAAGCCACCAACTTATGTAGTCGTGAAATACAACTTATTGTTGTCCCACCTATAGTGTAAATATAACCTGTCATGCTCCTCCTACTGTCTACATATCCAGCTATGTCTCGATCTACATAACCACGTAAAGTGGTGTCGATCCACTGTAGCATAAAAACTATCCCCATGGTCCCTCTCAAATATCGAAGGATCCACTTTCTTTGCGCTTATCGATGCTCTTTACCCGGATCACTCATAAATCTACTCATAGCTCCTACTCCATGGGTAATATCAGGCCTAGTACATACCATAGCATACATCAAACCGCCAATGTTGATGAGTAAGGTACCTTGGACATATGGTTTCTTTCCTACTTTGTCTTGGGACACCGATCCTTTGATAACTTAAAATGGCCTGCCAAAGGAGTCCCAACCGGTTTAGCATACTTTGCATCTTAAACCTATCCAATACCTTCTTAATGTAATCTTCCGAGAGATAAAGTTAGCTTCTGTTCCTTCCTATCCCAAGTTATCCTCATACAAAGGATTTGTCTAGCAGCCCCCAAATCCTTCATATCAAAGGATTCACTTAGTTGTTTCTTGAGTAGTTTTATTTCCTGCATATTTTTACCTATAACCAAAGATGTCATCAACATACAAACATAGAATAATATAACTTCCATCCTCAAATTTCTTTGTATACACGCAATGGTTAGAATGACATCTGATATAACTTTGCTCCATCATGAAGCTATCAAACTTCTTATACCATTGACGTAAAGCTTGTTTTAGGCCATACAAGCTCTTCTTCAAGTTACACACCATCTCCTCTTTACCTTTGACTTCATATCCTTCTGGCTGATGCATATATAGCTCCTCCTCCAAATCACCATGGAGAAATGTAGTCTTTACATATAACTATTCTAAGTGCAAGTCTTCTTTGTCACTATTCCAAGAACAGTTCTAATATAAGTCATTTTTACTACAGGAGAAAAAATCTCATCAAAATATATACCTTGTTTCTATGTAAACCCCTTGACCACCAACCGGCCTTATATCTTTTCTTTCCTCCTTCTTCATCTTTAACTCTGTACACCCACTTGTTCTACAATGCTCTTTTTCCTTCTGGTAGCTTCACCAAATCCCAAGTCTGGTTCTCCATGAGAGACTTATGCTCCTCATCCATGGCTTGCTCCCACTTCTTACTGGCATCTACCTGCATTGCTTCATCAAATCTCTCTGGCTCTCCACTATCAGTGAGTAATAAATAATAAAGAGAAGGAGAAAAACATTCAGGTTCTTTTCTTACCCTAGAAGACCTCCTCATTGTAGGAGTTTGGGGTTCTTATTGAGTAGGTTCCTGAACTAATTCATGGGTCACTATCCCATCCAGAAGATCCTCTACCACTGCATATTCTTTCTTGGATTCTTCCCTTTTTCCTACACTATTACTTATACATGAATTTCTCGTTAAAGACCACATCCCTAGACTGAATGATTTTCTTGTCCTTAATACTCCAACATTTAAATCCAAAGTCATCACCACCATAACCAATAAAAGTGCATTTTTCTAATTTAGCCTCTAGCTTGGTCCTATCATCCTTATCAATATGAAAAAACACCTCACATCCAAAGACTCTAAGAAATGAGTAATCAACTTTCTTACCGTACCAAGCCTCCTCTCTGGTATGCCTCCATCCAAGGCACTTAAGGGTCCTCTGTTTATTAAGTACACAACTTGTGCTCACCGCTCGTCCAAAAATCAAGAGACAGATCCTGCATGTATCCTCATGCTCCTAAAGACGTTCCATTATTGTTTTGTTCATCCTTTTTGACACCCCATTTTGATGCGGGGTTCTTGGGCTGTATTTTTCCCGTGGATTGCATTCTTAGAACAATAATCATCAAATTCTTTGTTGTAATACTCCCCTCCATTATCTGACTGAGACATTTTAACTTAAGACTTGTTTCATTCTCTACCAAGGCTTTCCATTTAACAAAAGTATCAAATACATCAGATTTGTTTCTAATACAATAAACCCAAAATTTCTTTGTTGCATCATCAATAAAAGTAACATAATAACTTGAACCCCTAAGAGATCATACACCGAGTGGCCCCACACAGTAGAATGTACCAGCTCTAACTTACTCTCTTTCTTCATAGGTCTAACATTGATAAACCTTACTCGCTTGTTTCCCATATATGCGGTTCTCACATAAATCCAAACCTATTTTTGTATATCCAAGAAAATTATTCTTTATGATGTCCATTCCCTTTATGGCTCATATGGTGAGCCTATAGTGCCATAATGTTGTATCTGCATCTGAAGCCACAAGATTACAATCATTAGTACTATCGGTGGATAAATACAAGTTTCCCACCTTATTACCTCTTGCCACCATAAGAGCACCCTTGGTAACCTTCCAAGAGTCACCAGTAAATATCACAATATAACCAACACTTCCTAATTTCCTGCCGATATCAAATTTCTCCTTAATGTAGGCACATTTCGACATCCTTCAATAGCCATGTATTCCCATTCTGCGTCTTAACCTAAACATAACCTTTTCCAACTATCTTGTAAGACTCATCATCACTAATAAAAACATGCCCAAAATGCCCTTGAACATAATCAATAAAATAATGCCTATGTGGAGTAGCATGAAAAGAAGCCCCTGAATCTAAAACCCAAGATTTAGTAATATTATGCAAAGAAATAATCAAAGCATCTTGGCATACATTACCCGATGCCACATTTGCCTCCTTGTTTTCTTCCTATTGTTTCTTCTTGTCCTAAAGCTCCCAACAGTCCTTCTTTGCATGCCTAGACTTTCCACAGTTCCAACATACAATCTTGCTCTTAGATTTTGACCTTGCCCGATCTTTCGATTTTCCACAGTTTCCTCTATTCTTCTGTCTCCCTCTAGTTTCCATTGTCAAAGCATTCCATGAAGTAGAAGATTCCTCGAAGATATTTCTTTGAATTTCCTTACTTAGATTCACCCCTATAACATCCTCAAACTTCAACTTCGAGTTAAATGGAACCGATTTTCTTACCGCCATTACCAGGCTATTCTAACTTTTAGGTAAAGAGCATAGAATTAATAAAGCCCTAACTTCTTCATCAAATTCTATTGTAACTGAAGATAGCATATTCACAACCGTATTGAAATCATTTAAATGATCTGTTACTGAACTATTCTTAGACATCTTCATATTAAAAAAATTCATTAAAAATATCTTGTTAGAGGCAGAGGGTTTTTCATACAACTTCCCTAATGCATCCATTAGATCTTTTGTAGTCTTTTCCTTTGAAACATTAAATAATACCAAAGATGCAAGACACAACCGGATCATTCCAAGTTCCTTCCAATCCAAAAATCCCATTCCACATCTGTCATACTCAAGGGTTTGTTCACCTTCTCAAACAACAGAGTATAAAGATCCTTCTGATAAAGGTAATCTTCCATCTGCATCTTCTAAAGACTGAAATTCTACCCGTTGAATTTATCAACCCTAGATCTTCCATCATCTGCCATAGCTCCCACTCAAGATAAAAATTTCCCTATGATTCAACACTTCAGCAAACCAAAACCAGGCTCTGATACCAATTGATAGGAAATAAGAGATAAAATATGCGGAATAATCCCTTACAGAATCGCAACAGTAGAAACTAATATGCAGAAAATATTACAGATCTCAAATAAAAGTGTAGAATAAATAACACAACACAGAGAGACAATATTTAACATGGTTCACCCAATTTGGGCTACGTCCACCAAGAATCACTTGCTCAAATTTTATTACAAGCCTCCACTCTCTCAATACAATACCTAGATCCATTTGGAGCTATGCTCAACAAACTATCTGAGAATTCACACCCAAATTCAAAGCACATCTACAATGCATTAGCTTGTATATGTATCATATGCATAAGACCATATAAATAGACAATTGCTTAAGTAGTTTGATACAAAACTATGGGTATCAAAACCATGGGAAAAAAATCGTGGGTATCAAAACAATGGGTACTGAAAAACCATGGGCCCAAAAACAACCCATAACAGATTACCCGAGTGTAACACATAAAAGGTGTACCACAATCTAATATGAAAATAGGCTCCACAAACATAACACATACCCCAGGAAAACCCATGTTGCTATATATCTCAACTACACAATTTGATATCAGCATGCTTCTAACTCAATCTAATATGAATCGAAAAGATAAATTCATCTATTACCTTATTCGTACTTTGATTTCTTATTATCTTAACTATCCATAAATTTAAAATGATTTCTTGACTATTTTTTCCTCTTTCTAAAAAATATGTCACTATCTATTGAACAAAAATTTGTCAAAATCTTTGACGAGTATGATGAAAATTTGAGTGAAATAGTCATGAGAACCTAGAAGGATGGTCATGTTAGGGTTGGAAATTTTTCTTTCAATATCTCTCCAAAGTTCATAGCTAAAATATTTGGTTTGCCTCAAGAAGGAAAAATTTCTTTCAAGCCCAAGTCGGACTACATTCAGGAGATTGATTGCTTCATGCAAGGTAAGGGGATGCCTAAAATTCTCCATAATGGTTATGCAAGAGGGGATCTACCCCATCCTTTCAATGAAATTTCTCATCTTATCATGGCATACATTACCCTTGAAGGGCATTATAAATTAATTTATGGGTATCATTTTCCCATGTTGAATCATGTTAGGAATTGTAGACCCTTTAATTTCCCCAACTTTTTGTTCCTCTCTCTAGAAAAATTGATCGCTTAGGTCGAGAAAGGAAATTTCTCCTTGCCTCTACATCAAGGCCTCATCAAATCCATGATCAAGTTAGGTACCCCCCTCATTGGAAAAAATGAAAGATTTGGGCGTCTTCTAAATGAACATTTTTCGGTGTAATGCAGGAAAAAAATAATCACCGTGGACACTAAGGGAGATCATGCTAGTAGGGAGGATGTGTGGAAGTTGGTGGAAAAAAGAACTAGATCTCATCTGGACAAGGAAAGCATTAAGAAGTAGCATCGGGAGAGTGGCATTTCTGAACCTTGTGAGAATTTGGAAGTTAGCTCAGACTCATGAGAGCAGCAAGTGGATGACTTGGGTCATGATGATATGGGTGAAAATTAGGAAGTGAAAACTAGTGAGGAGAAGGATTTCAGGCATGTCCATGAATCCTCTGAGGGAAAAATATCTAAAAATACTTGAGGAATCCATTGAAATTTTGCATGATCTTAAAACTACCCAAAGAATTTGTTTAATGCTCGGATACTGCAGTCAAATCCAATGTTTTCATGTGGGATTTCAAGAATTGTAGGTTAGACACTGATATCAACAGACATAAGATTAGCATGGTGACAATTGATCTAAGGGAGATACAAGAAAAAGTTGAGAAGCTCACTTCTATTGTTCTTAGTGAACAACTTAAAAATGTAAATGAAAGATGCCTGGCCATGGAGAATGATATGCTGAAGATGAAGGGGATTATTCTTCAGATCAGATATGTTCACATCCTCAATGTCAAAAGTATTATCCACCATCTTAAACTACTTGTTGAGATGATCCACTCCATGGAAATAGTGAAGAACAAAGAAAAAGATGGGTCTGGTCCAAAAGTGGAGATAGCTGAACCGGATTACAAATTTTGGAAATCAACTATTGCTAGTCTGGTTAAGGAATGGAATGGATGCATGCACACAGTGGGTGAACTAATCAATGAATGATGGTGGTTTCCTTTTTGGAGGATGTTTCTATGTAATTTTGGTCTTGTTGTTAGTTCCTTGTCTTCTGATGTTAGTTATTATGTTATAGGCCTTTAGGATTTTATTTTCTGGTGTTGTTTCTTTGTGTGGATCTGTGGATCTGAGAGGGTTTCAATGGCCATCCCCTTGACCCTTATTTTTGATATGGTAAACTTTTTGGGGTAGGGCCCCCTCAACCCTCCTTTACCTATTAAAAAAAAAAAGATAAAGATTATATCCAAATTTGACTCACTCAAGTACATGTTTTCTAAATATGTGCTTACTAGGAGGATGGCTAATTGGATCATCTTTCTTAGTGAGTTTGATATTGATTATGTCATATAAAAACTAATAAAAGGGAAATTTATTATGGATCAACTAGTTGAATCCCTTTTCGAAATTCTTCGGTGGAAAATGTACTTTTATGGGTCATTTACCTTTCATGGCTCAGGATTAGGATTTTTCTTATCACTCCTACAGGTGATTTGATTCCTTAGGCTTTTAGACTTGGTTTCCCATGCACTAATAATATAGTCAAGTATGAATCCCTCATTGCAGGATTAAAAATTTCTATATGGTGGGATATCAGACAAGTCAATGTTATAGGTGATTCTCAATTGATCATCAAACAAGTAAATGATGAATATAAGGTAAAATATGAGAAGATCATCTCTTACAATAAATTGGTGATACTTTAAAATAGTTATTTTTGTAAATCACCTTCCACTATATACCTAGAGTACAAAATCACTCAAGCAGATGCCATGACCATAATTGGATCTTTGTTACGCATTCCACCAGGTAATAATGACATGCCATTATTTTTAGAACATTTGACGGTACATGCATATGACATTCCAGAATCTTTCTTGGTATGTGATTTTTTTGGTCCCTTATCACCCTGGTATCTTGATATTTTTAATTACCTACATAATAGAACCTTTCATCCCAAATTAACCATTCCAAAAATGTAACCTCATCCAATGTATAACCCCTTATACCCTACTTGGGGGAACTCTCTATCTTCAAGGATACAATGGGAATCTGTTACGTTGTATTAACTTGGAATAATATATCTTAGTAGTCAAAGAGGTACATGAAGGCATCTGTGGGGCCCATACAAGAGGAATGGTTCTTATTAAGAAGCTATTGAGAGTAGGCTATTACTAGCTTACTATGGAAACTGATTGTTTTCAATATGTAAAGAAATTATTGCTATGTCAAAAATATGGCAGCCTAATACATGATCCATTGCAATCTCTGTAACCCATAATGACACCATGGCCATTCTCAAAATGGGGACTTGATCTAAATGGGAAAATTACACCCAATTACTATGATGGCCGTAACCACATCATAATTACCACCGAGTATTTTACAAATGGGTAGAGGTTGTTCCTCTTACTTATGTCACTAGTGCACATATTTCCAAGTTTATAATGAATCACATCATTTGTCGTTACGTAATTCCTTCTACCATTGTATTTGAAAATGGTAAATATTCATGAATAAACAAGAAAAGGCATTATGAAAACACTTCCGAATTCAACAAAAGCGGTCAACCCCCTATTACCCTCAAGGTAATGGATAGGTAGAAGCCTCGAATAAGAATCTTGTTCACATCACGGAGAAGATGGTTAAAAAAACTAGCTACAATTGGAACCTAAAATTCCATCCTTCCCTTTAGGCTTATAGAACATCCATTTGCACCCCTACTGGTGCAACTCCATATTCCCTTTTTTTTGGCATGGTGGCCATCTTTCCCCTTGATATTGAGATTTCTTATTTATCCATATCTTTGAGAGATTATCTAGACAAAGAGGAATATTATAGGGTGGCTTGCCTATAAGAACTAGAACTACTATATGAGAGGTTCCTCCATGCACTAGATCACCTTAAAGTGTATCGAAGCTATTGTGTTGTACTTATAAAAAATGTATCATACCTTGTGTATTGAGCTTGTTTTGAAATATATTCAGTTTAATACCACAAAGGAGTGAGAGAATAAAGTCAACATTGAACGTAACTGGTTGGGGGCATATGTTTTGGTCACTAAATTTAGTTTAGGGACATATAAACTTACCTATCCCGATGGTGAAATGATTTGGGAACCCATGAATTCCATGCATCTCAAGTGTTTATATGCCTAAGCATGGGGTCCTTCAAAAATAAAAAAGTATTAAAAAAAAAAAAGTAAAAAAAGTAAAGGGAAATAAATTTTTCCATGTATGAAAACAACACAATTATGGAACTTTGGACAAGTCTTTCGGTGAAAACCAGTTCCCATCACCATAAGAGGGTTTTTGTTCATAACCATCTCACACTGGGGTACAATCATTTTATCTTAAGCTAGTTTTCTCCTATGTCCGAGATCCTTTTGAGCCTATCCTTCATGGCCTTGATCCAGTTGATCCTACTTTTATACACACACACATACATAAATATATACATGTACATATATACACACACACACACACACACACACACACACACACACACACACACACACACACACATACATATATATATATATATATATATATATATATATATATATATATATATATATATATATATATATATGCGTGGAATATGCTTGTAATAAATTCCCATCTATCACTAGGGGCATCCATACGTCTTTGTTTTATTGTCCATGGTTGTGGGAAAACTATCGAAAGCATCAAAACATTCAAATAGGAATCACCGACAAAACCCAAAAGCAATATAACGTTGTCTCATGAAAATACCAAAACAACACAAAATGTATCGAAAATGCTCCTTACAAACAAAGTAGTGTTTCCTTGTTTGCTTGTTGTTTTGTGCATATAGTGAATTTCGTTACATTTTTAGATTAGTTTGTTCTTTACTTGATTAGATTAATTCTTTCTTTGTATTGTTGTGTTGTTTGAATGTTTGTATTTATTAGATTTGATTACATGTTCCTTGTGCTTCGGTGCCATAGGAAGGTTTGTTGTTGACAATCATCTCACACCTAGGGTACAATCATTTTATCTTAAGCTAATTTTCTCTTGTGTCGAGATCCTTTTAAGATTATCCTTCGTGGCCTTGATCTAGTTGATCCTACTCTTATACATACATACATACATACATACATATATACATGTGTGTGTGTGTGTGTGTGTGTGTGTGTGTGTGTGTGTGTGTGTGCGCGTGCGTGGAATATGCTTGTAATAAATTCTCATCTATCACTAGGGGCATCCATACTTCTTTGTTTTATTTTCCATGGTTGTGGGAAAAATTTCAGAAAACATCAAAAACATTCAAATAGGAATAACTAACACAAACCCAAAATAAATATAACATTTACTCGTGAAAATGAAAAAAAAACATAAAAAATATTGAAAATGTTCCTTAAAATCAAAGTAGTGTTTCCTTGCTTACTTGTTGTTTTGTGCATATAGTGAATTTTATTACATTCTTTTTAGATTAGTTTATTCTTTACTTGATTAGATTAATTCTTTCTTTGTATTTTTATGTTGTTTAAATGTGTGTACATATTAGATTTGATTACATGTTCCTTTTACTTGTGTTCTTTTATTGTACATTATTTTTTATCATTTCATTATTCACATATATCATCACATCTAACATCCTAAAATCATAATATCATCAATAAAACTCTAAGCTATATCATCCTAAAAATGAAAATAAACATGTATGCTAATCTAACATTATATCATATCATATCATCAATAGGGCAATAGGGATTATTTTTATCCCCCTCATCATAAATCATAATAAAAAATAGACTAACATGTTATCTCATAAAATAAAATGTGATAATCATCAATGTCTATCATCATCATCAAGATGTCAAAAACATAAATTTCCATATATATAAAGTGTTTTGATATAAATTAGATACAAAAATAAGCCATAATGGATATGGATAAAAAATACATGCCTTCATCTTAAGGCATAACCAAATAAATACATATACATCATGTCAAAATTGTGTTCCTCCATCATGAGACATATACCTTATAATAAAAACATGTGTATAATAAAGGAGTCAACCACGACTCTCGGAATACCAGGACTTCACGACTGTGGCTTGGTGGAGGCATATGGCCGAGCAAAGTCATATGTACTGATCTAGTGGAGCTGGATGGTCTATGTGATCTAGACCTCGAGCGGATGCCTTCAATATAACTATAAGGAAGTACCCTTTGTGCCTCTTTAACTACAACATTATATAGAGCTATATAATAACCATCATATCTTGAAGCTGCAGTAAAATCATATACTATATTCTAGGATCCAACAAAATTGGCTACATGATGTAGAGGATCACATTTTACTATAATATGATCCATATCAACCCTCAAATGTGTCCTCTTTATCATGATTTGATTATGCAAAACTATAGCTTGATCCCTCTTTGTAATGGTCTGCATTGTAATTATTTCCTAAGAACCACATAATTTATGGAGCCCTACTCTACCTGTCACTTTAGGGTTTGAATTGGAATAAAGGTTTCATTACCCTGCATCATAGCCATATCCCTCTACATCTTCAAAGTGGCCACTAATGGCCCACTTCCTCTTAGTATCACTATATATCCTGGGACTAGTATTTGAATATGTGGTGGCTCGTATGCGGCCCCCACTCTATCACCATCCCCATCACCCCCACTTGCTACAATATGTGGACTACCTACTTTACGGGTGATGGTGGAACACCTGTAAACCCACATGTTGTTGCAAGCCTTGGAATGGAACCTGATGAATAAATGGCCCTTGTGCCACTTGTACATGAACTGTTTAATGACAAGCACCTATTATATCACTAGTATATGTATACGGGGATGTACCTATAGACCCTATTGTTGTGCTTGTCCCTATAGTTGTTCCTATCCCAATGCCTATCCCTATATCTGTGGACCTTGAGATGCTTGTAACTTTTCCTCGACCTCCTACTAGCCTACTTAGGCTCTATCTCCTAAGGTATGACCCCTAAGTCTTGTCGCTACTACTACTTTACCAGCTACTATCACTACGACTAGAATGGTGATACAACAAGGCATCACAATCCCATACCATGTCGAGATAGTCGATGTGGTCCTAGGGTCTACTATATATGCTCGTTGATTACTTACATGTGGGATGACCCCATGAAAACTCTCCAAAGCTATACGTGGTTTGATGAGGGGCCCAAAATTAAATTTCTCACTTACTACTCATGTGTACCATCTCTCGTCCCTTGGGATACCCTAAATGACACAAAGATGATGTTGAACTCTATCAACTTAGTACCACTCTAGGATATGCCTACGACTAGATATCAAGTAATGATCCACCTCTACAATTCTTAGCTCTAATGCACTTGTGGTCTACTGATACATGTTGGTATGATATCTAAGTTACTATCTGTAACTACAGGTCATCAAAGGATCACTTGTAATAAGTAGTATCTCCCAAGTGAGATCTGATATCAAAGCAACCACTAGATCCTAGCTCATACAAGATGGTTCATTTGGAGATCTAACTTGTAGAACACAAAGTGGGTATCCAATTTTGATGTGATCTCATGCCCAAATTTTTAATAGGGCTGCATGACTCAAGCTCCTCATCCCTCTATAGGTTATCAAATGTAAATCTCTATATAAATGGGCTAGTATGCATCGACCATAAGAAAAGACCTCACCCTCCACCAATTAGTCAACCATGCCTATCAAACCAAGATGGAAGTGTGTACCATTCTTATCAGGAAACAAGTAGCCATTGATAAGAGCTATAATATATACTAGAATATATTCAATCCTCCTATCCTTGAAACATCTTTATAGATATACGACCATACCCTATCGAGGTATATCCTCTCATAGGAACAAATCCTATATGTTTCTGATGATCTAATCACAATTCCAATCATACACAACTAATCTAACCTAGATAGGAACTTGAAAAATATGATACACATCGTTGAGAGTCATGGTCATCTCTATAATGGCTAGTCGAAAGTCGACTCTCGCTATGTCATCTCTCTGCTAAGGTACTCGGTAGGATATGATCCAGTCTAATATGAGGAAGCTATGTAATATACGACAAGCCTATAACCTTTAGTACTACAGCTAGAAATATTTTCTCATGTCGCGAGAAGGTCATATTCTAAGCTCATAGATGTCCATCATTCTCCCTCACATCCAAAGTAAGTGGTCTCTTTTGTAGGTCACCCAACATGCAAAAAATTAAAATAATTTATTCTAAATCATCTTCTATAGTCTTCTAAACACTCCTACATTCCTCAAATCACTTCCTTAATCTTGAAATTCTTTTAAAAACCTCCTAAATTTTGGAGTCTATGCTAGCCCATCTCCTTTCATGCTAACACATCTCATTTGATGCTACTGCATGCCTTTACATGCTAGCACGTAAAATTTAATGATCATGCTTTTATTTGCATGCTAGTGCACCTGTTTTCACACTCATGCTCCTATTTTCAAGCTAACGTGTGAGCTAACCTAATTTGAAATTTTTTTAAGGCTTATGCTCATATTTTAATGCTAGTGTGTGGCATTCATGCTAGCATAGTTGATGACATGCTAGCGTGCTGAAGTCTTGCGCTAGTATTAACCCGCCAACTTCTAATGACTAAAACAAGCATTAAATACACTTAAATTCCAAAAACTTATGTTACTTACAAGGGCATCATCTTTAGGAAGCCTCCAAAACTCTCGAACTTGGTGAGAGTGATGTCTCTGTGGTCTTAGATTTGCACCATCTCTCTTATAAATAAGAGAAAAATATGTTAATAAAGCAATAAAGTATACTAGCAAAAATGGGTCACGATGGATTTTACCCCTCTCACCCTATTATTTATACCCTCCCAGCCCTAATTCTTCATTTTTCTTACCTCCTAAGGGCCATATTACTAATTTTTTCCTCTACTTTGTTTCTTCTATGTACTTGGCATTCCATTACGATGATTATTTTACTTAAATAGTCATTTTTACTAACTTTTTCACCTCGTTGGGAATATATTTTGTTTCTCGGTGACCTTTTCTTCTCCTGGGTATATTTTTACTTCCTAACTATTTTCTTTTGGTATGCCACATACTTCATCATTCTTCTATATCACATTCTTCCCAAAATTTAAAAAATCAAAAAAAAAAAAAAAAAAAAAAACATTAAAATTCCAAAAACAATTAGTAAAAATTAAAAAATCCAAAAACAAAATTTTCTAAAATTCAAAAATTAGTAAATTTTTAAAAATCCAAAAATTGGTAAATACAACATTTCAACAACAAATATTTCACATGACACAATGTCCTCAAACATAAAAATTATCCTACAAAACATCTTTCTTGGGTTCTCACCTATTATTGCACACGACATGCGAGATCATTTTGATCCACCTCTATGAAAAAAGTTGCATTGTTTGTTATATCTATATTACCTTACATAAACATTTTCTTTGGGCGGTTTCATAGTGCATGATTACTTTTTCATAGGACTTCTACATCCTCTATTTATTCACCTTGCATGTATCCTTACTTGGGGTGCCATTTTTAACCCTTGTTTAACTCAAACATTTGGGAATTGAAGCTCGATAACAAAAACATTGGTACAACTATCTTGATTTTTTTGTTAGATTACGTTTGTTTGTTCTTATTTCTTTGTTGATCCGCTTCTTTACTTTCTCGTATTGCATTGTGTTATGTATGTTTCTTTGAGTTACTCCTTTCACAGTGTAAAAATGTTAGTAGTATGGCTTTTCATGTCCTATTATATTTTTATGCATGCTCATATTAAATAAAAAGTTACTCTTGGACTAATGGTTTGTTGATCATGTAGCAATATGATGATAAAAATTTGTTCCTAAGCTAGTTGATATGCTTGTTATCTCCATGTGTGAGTTTCATTCTATCTCACTTTCTACCAATCATTTTCTACATTTTATTCCACAACACCTAGGGAAATAGGGATTATATTTATCCCCCTCCCCCTCTTGTTTCTTCCACCCATTGAAACACAAGGTTTTTCTTTTCCAATCCATCAACTTGAACACTATCCTACAAGGCTCATTTTTCATCTTTTTCATTTTTATTATCGATCGTCGATCGACCTCTTCGATCACCCCATCAAGACTCAAGTAATAATCCTTCATTCTACTAAATTTTATTCTACTTATTCAAAATTTAATCATTTGTAATTGTCTACTATATTTGCAGTGGTATCGCTTGCATTACGCCACAACAAAGAGGGGAAAATGTAGACACCTAAATCTGACTACATAGTTTTAATACTAAAATTTCACTAATTTTCCTGCTTCCTTTCATTTCTATTATAATTAGTGATTTCCCGCTAATTAAGTAACATTCCCCTTCATTTTGGTCAATTAACAACACTTCGTTAATTAACTAGCCTTTCCTCCATTTCGAATGCCAATTAGCAACACTTCTAAGTAATTGTACTACTTCTTAGTTAATTAAGACTGTGTAACCTTGTATTTAATATATAAACCTTCTTATTAGTTAAATACCCTTTCAAATCCTCTAAATTCTACATATTTCCTTCAAAATCACCTCTAAATGGATTTCTAATCTTATCTTAGCCTATTAACTAATTCTAGTTGATTAATTAAATCATATCCAACTCCCATGAGTTTCTAATCACTAATTAATCCTTCCTAATCATGTTTTTCCCCGATCTAGAGCATTGATTTCCTCCGGTGTTTCCTCCTCCACTAGATCCACTAGATCCACTAGGTCCTATTCCTCCTGACCCACTAGATCCACCTCCCCTTAATCATAAAAGGGCATGAAGTAGTTGCGCTAGTGTTCCCAACATCCCACTGAACTACACGCCAATGGTTTGTGATATTGTCCCACTTCTAGTTGTATGTCCCACGCCACTCCCAGACATGATACCCAAACCTTGTGTACTTGCACCTTGTCTAAATATTCCTCTAAATACGGAATGATTTCACATCTATGTATGTTCCAAACAAGAAATTATATCTCCTTGGTGCAGATCGGTTACTCCCACTGATACCAACTAGGTTAACAATACTTCTCCCTTCATCTAGAAAACCAATCTCCAATGGTTGGTCACCGGTGAGTTCAGATGCACACCGATGGCTCTTCTTTCTCCATGCAACAAAATATCATCAGAAGCTGAAGAGGCCTCTCTCTTGTCCTTTCCAAGATGGGTTAGCACGGATTACTCGGGTTTCACATCCTATGCATGAACCTTAACTCCTCCTGTAACATCTACCTCCATAGATCCATCATACTTGTAACCTTGCAATGTCTAGTCATCTCCCTTTCACAAGCTTTGCTATACTTGAGTCGTATCTCCCTTTCCTTTTTAGCTGCAATGTCCACCTACTTCCTCTAGCCTAGCTTCCTCTCCCAACACTCCGAGAAGCTTAGCATACCATGGGAAATGCTTTTAAACTCAAGTTAATGACCAAGAGCTTCATAGGCAAAGGAATAACACACAAAAATGATCCTCTAGGCACTCTCTGAGAGTCAAACTCAATAACTTCTGGGAAAGAATATGTAGAAATGGCGTATTCAAGAGTATAACTGGTTAGCACTCTCTTCGAACAGTGATCAAAAGGACATGTCCAAGTCAAATCTACATCCTGCAGCCTCTGATAGTCATCTTGGGTCCATACACATGATCTATAGTACCAACTCGATCTAGATGCATATATTGAAAGCCATTCATATAGTTCTATTGGGAAGAAGAAAAATAATGTCTCATATAACTCATGGTATAGGTTCTCTTCTACCCATCTATGCACATCGAACTCAGGTCCAGTGTTGAATCTTTGAGAAAACTCGTCCTCCATGCTCTTAAACCATGTTTCAACACTTTCTAAGGTCAAACACTCTGTCATCATGCATTACAGGGAAAAAGATGCATGCCATTTCTCACAACAACTTTGAAAAGAGGTCCTGGTAATGAAACCAAGATGTAGTCATATTTTATACCCTTAGACCAATAGTCTAATCCCATGCGCGCCGAGCTATCACCCAGTGGGTCTTTGGGAGCTTACCCGAGGCATACACAAGTGCCAAGTCTCTCCTTTATGTGATTCTTGTGAGAATGCATCATATTATAACAGAATATCAAATGGAAATGAGAAGAAAAGAACCATGCCACATTCTAAGAGCCTAGAATGAGTTGTTATCTCATTACATCCAGAAAAGAGAAATAAAAAGCAACATATGGAAATGGTTCATACAGAAAGGAAATGCATAAGTAGTATACTCCCAAACACATAGATGATTTATAACAAAGCATTGTATTCATATTAACATATTCAATAACCACATTACAATCCCTTGAGGTCATGAAAGACCCTTATATAATAATGTAGAGCCAATTCATGCATCAAAACTACATTATGCTCATCATTTTACAAAAATTAATGCAGACCCATCCCTCTAAATGTGCCATCACTTACAGATCTCTCATAATCCCTAACCCTTAAAATCCTCCATCTATTTCTATAGGGCTTCACCTCTCCATACTCTACTTGTTTTCCACACTATGTATATCATCCTTTTCTTCTATTGGGTACTTGTATTTATAACCTCGGCTCCCACCGCCATGCCTTTCAGAAGCTACAGATCGGTCACCAAGTATTGAAGTGGTCCTCCATGGGAACATGCCTTCATATATCCGAGATCTCCACTCTTCGTAATGATGTATTCTGGAACCTTCCATCACATGCTTGAAATATTCCCTTTTTGATCCCGTAGTTGCCAGGATGGCACCTTATCCACAAGGGTCATGCTTTTCTCATGTGCTTTCTAGGATGTCGAATATGGCTAAGTAAAAACCTATTTTTCCTTACACGTACACGCTATATGTTTTACAACCTCTTTTAGGACCCTTTCCCCGCACACCTTCAACATGCATGCCCTTCTTCAACTAGGTCCCACACACCCACATGCCTTCTTGTTCGTAGCTAATATTCTAGGGCCCAACATGCTTCATTGAGATCCTTGGGATTCATGGAGATAACCTTCTTTTTAAGGTGAGTGTGAAGTCCTCCTAAATACTTGGTCAGAATATCCTCATCCTCTAAGTCCATATTGAACAACATGGCTTGTCTTCAAAACTCTATAGTGTAATCCTACACACTTTGATCACAGTTTTATCTAAAATACTTCCATTTAATCATCTCGAGTGATCTTATGGCCAATAGGATAAAAAAATTCTAAGTAATTCTTTAAAACCCTCCCAAGAAATTATAATAGGATGTTTCTTCTTTTCACAAGTGGCTAGATGGGTTTCCCACCAAACCCGAGCATGTCCTTCGATCTTGATACATGGAAAGATAATCCTTTGTGTCTCAAAGTGACATTATGCACACTAAAAAAATCCATTTTTTTAACCATTTATCTATCAATTTTGCATCTACCTTTCCTTCAAATATTTTAATCTCAACCTTAGTTTCAACTTTAAAAGGAGCATGATCAGATTTTACCTTCTCTCTTCCAACGTATTTTCATCTTCACATTCTTCCACATATTCTTCCTCATCATGGCTCTTTCCTATGCCAAACTTATTGGCCAAAGCTCAAACCAATGAGTCTATGGAATATTTTTTAACAATTGATGTCCTTTGTTGACCTAATATTTCCCGTTGGTTTTGAAATAACCTATCTGTGGTGTTTTCTAGTATCTTAATTCTACGCACCAAGTTGTCTTCTTTCAATTGATATATAATCATTTGTTTCCACTTTGTAGAGATATATCTAGATCGCAAGGTAATAATTTTTGCCTTTATACCTTGTCACTATCATACAAATCACACAAGAATGAATAACAAAGTCCCTAGGATAATATAGTTAGATCTCGATACCAAAATGATCTCAGTAAAACTCTAATTTGGAAATTCAAAAGACCCTAAAATATTATTACTACTTATAATTACTTTAAAATGATAGTTCCTTAATGTTTCAAAGAAATATGAAACTTAGAATTTTTTACAAGAATAAAAATAAAAATTTAATTCACAACACAATATTGTATCCTGAAACCCCTAGTTTGAGGAAAACTAGCCGGAAAGAGAAATTTCTCTTTCTTTCCAATATTATATTGGCCAAATCAAAAAAGTATAGATTACAAGAAGTGAAGTAAGGAAAAGAATGTCACTTACTCTCTTCTCTACTTTTTTCTCTGTTCTCAAACCTTGCTTCTACAAAATAATTCCAAACAATGTGTTTTCTTTCCCACTTCTCTCCATTAAGGCTTCAAACCAATTCCACATTTTCTCTTTCTTAAATAAATTTCTCCCCATGTCCTCTTGTGCATTGGAGAATGGGAAGATACATCCAAGTAAGATTCATGGCCCAGATGTTTGAAATCCATGACTGTTTGTGGATTTAATTTTATTTTATTAGTGACAGGACCGCTTAGTGAACAAAGACCGATGGTTACGCAACCATCGTGAAAATTATATAACCAACGATATGTTTAGAGGGGAAGTTACACAACCGTCTGTGAAGTTGCATAAATTTCACTCTACACATGGTGAAGGTTCTCAGAACTTAAAAATATGATCTCCTTTCTCGATTAATTTTCCTTATTATTTTGGTTATTTTGAAGAAATGGTGTTTTTTTAGATCCCTATGGATCATTAGTGTAAACATTTTCATACCAAGGGAACTAAGAATGTATATAGCCTCACATGTCAAAATTACTTTGTTCCATAATGGGGTAATATTGTAATAAGAGGTCGCTAATACTAAACATCCTACACCACCACCATTTTTCATTAACATGCATATATCTAAGAATGAATTTAGTAGAAAATGTGGCATGATTCCAACTAGTGTTTGAAAATTGCACATGTAAGTACTAGAGCAACCGGTAAGGGTAGAACTATAACTAGGAGTAGTTAAGCGAGACATAATCCAAAGAACATAGTCCGAAATGTAAGATTCAACTAGGGAAGCTAAGTGAAAAGAGGAAAGTAACTAATCATCACATTGACCCAAAGATAATTACCAAAGGTAGAAACATCTCCCAAATTACCCAAATGGTTTACAACTATGGATTTCCAAAAATAAAAATTGACATATATATAACAGGTGTAGTCATAATATCATAAATGGGCACCAAGGTGGGTCTTCTAGAAAAACGTGAGTGGTACACATGGAAATCCATCACAATGGAATATGATGTGACCAATAAGATAAATTCACAAGATAGGTTCCAACTCTCGCTGATGTTAAAGATTCTCATGTTCAATGTGGGATGAGAGGATGTGACACAAGAATAACTAGTGTGTAACATTAAGGAGGACCTAAAGGATCATGGAATTTATGTATCTACCATAGAGGAAGAATTCCTACTCTCCCCACTCGAAAAATAAGAGAAGTAACACAAGCCCTTTCATAGTGGTGTAACTTCCTATAGTCAAATAACCAACCAAGTTGAGCATGAGTGTCCACATGAATAAAATATCCTTGCTTACATAGGAGGACATAAAAAAAAAAAGGCAATTACACAATAGGTGCAAGAAAATTCAACCAATGAGAAGGAAAATAAAACACATAAAAAGAAAAGAAATCAAGGATAAAATAAGAATCAAAAGCACATTACTTAAATATTCAATCCAAATACCAAGAACACCTTCTCCTCCTCCATCTCTACAATAGGTAAGTAACCCACCTGAAACTAGCAAAAAGGAAATTTCAACTACACAAGCACTACAAAAACAAGAAGCCATAATAAAAACTAGTATACAACCACTAGAGGAAAAAAATACACAAATATAGACAAGAAGAAGATGCATATGGAAAATAACTCTTAAAGAAGACGAAGGTGAAAGAATAGTCATGTAGACAAACAAATGAAGAACAACTAATTATAAGCAAAAAGAAAGTGTGAAAGGAACATGATGAATAAAAGTAGAATATATAAATTATTTAGGTCAAACATAAGGACATAGACATGAAAATAAGAGAAGAAGAAGAAGAAGAAAACAATAAGAGAGAAGAGAAACAAAGAGAAGAATAAAAAATATAGAGAAGAGAAGCAAAGAGAATAAAAAATAAGAAGAGAGAAGAACAACAAAAGGAAGAAGAGGATTACAAGCTAAGGCAGAAGTAGAGTAAAAGAAAAGGAAGTAGAATAAAGTAGAAAGAAAGAAGAAGAACGAAGAAAGAAAAAAGACAAGTTTGAAGTAGAGGATCAAAAGTTGTAAGAGAAAAAAGGCATGTATATGTAGTGTAGCATCATTAGAAGAAAAAGAAGCAGACCAAGGAGATGCAAAAATGTTTGGGTGGAAAATGTAATCAATAATACCAACATAAAAACATAAGATAAATCTCCCTTCACCCCATGCTCATAATAATGTACTCCTACAAATTTCTTAGGCAAGTGCACATGATACAACAACCCAGGTCTACAATTATCATAGTAGAAGTAGATTTGGATAAATTTTCATTGCAAACACAAGTTGAAGGAGTACACACACTATAAGCTAATATGGGATCAATATTACTAAAATTGGCCCAATAGAAAGATAACCCGGAGAAAGAAAGTGCAACTGAGGTCATGTTTTGGACAACAATGTCCCTAGTTGGTCATAAAAATTATAGGTGACTAATTCATGAGTGAATAAATGTAGATAACACTTATTTTTGACAACGAAAATGACAATGAAGTGGTGAAAAATATTACATCACAAGTAGCCAATGTTAAGAAAGAGGTAAATGAGGCCATAATGACACTTAAGGAATATGTCAAATGTTCAAATAGGATAAAAAATAGGTGAAGTGGCTAACATTTGAAATCTTTTATTGGAACACATAGTTATAGGGTGTCATGAGAAAAAATAAGAATGCTATTAAAATGGGGGAAAAACTACACCAATAAATATTGATCGAGGTAGAGGATAAAAAACATGAAATGAATTTACACTCATCACTACAAGGCGGGGATATGTTCATTGAATGGTTGTAGGAGTGGGAATAAAATGTAACAAGGAATGCTTTCATAGGGGTTCAATCACACTTTGGATGAGAGACCGATCGAGGCACACATTAAAAATATCCAAACGATATTCTAGTTCCCGATCAAACTACCCAACAGATTAGGAAAAACAACTATATGAATTTATGACGGTACTCCCACACTTGCAGATATATTGTGGAAGAATAAGTGAAGCCTTTACATATTGGAATACATATAAGTCATACCTAGAGGTCATTCTTCCAACTATGCAGATAATGAATAACACACAAAGATTCATTATAATACATACACTTCTTTAAATATCCAAGGACACACTCAAATTTCCACCACCACCATTCATACCCCGAGCTTAAAATTAGTAGATGGAGCAACCAAAGAAGACTTAAGAACATTATTAAATAAAGAGCATCAAAATTTTACAAAAGGTAATTATATAAATATATTAAGTGTGTAATTTTATGGTATATATGTAAGTAGGCCTACAAAGTCTAAAAACCTTTAAGGGTTGATTATGACAGAGTTCCCATAGAGTGAAAACATGAAAGGGAGGTATATTTTGAATTCTACTTAATTGAAAACCCAAAAGGGTAGTTAAATACTACATAAAGGATGAACAATCGTAAACTAAGTCCTCTCAGTATCAACCGTGAACAAAATAAGTTAAAACATAGTGCAATCACCATTCAAAATTGGAAAGAAGCAATTTTTTTCTAATGATGAGAAAACTATTAAGTCAAAGAAAGTGTTGGATAGTAAAATTTGATAGTAATCTGACCTAGATATAGTTCATGATTTTATAATTCTTTTGTATATATATTGTAATATATGACAAAAGATAGAATGTATATCTTCTCATGTAGATGTAGAGAATATGAAAATTCTCTTAAGATATGATAAGGAGATGAAAGTACTTGGTAATTAAATAATTATTGCATTTTGTATAAATTTATGTAATCTAAGTTGAAATAAGTTGATCTTGGATCCTAATAGAAACTACTTCAATATAATTCATTTGTTCATCTATGTTTTGATCTACTCTACTTGCAATATGATATGTTGTGATATGTTCATATTTTTATGAACTATTTGCATACTGATCTAGTGTTTAGTTGAATCATTTAATGATATTATCTATTATATTTTATACTAAAACCTATTATAAGTTATGATTTTTAATCCAATAACCTCTACTTGCTAAGGAAACAAGAATGCAACATGTGTATATTTCATTAATCTAGAATCAATCAACTTACAAATCATATGATGGATGAAATATGTGTTTTTTTGTGTGTGTGTGGTTGTGTGTGTGTGTGTGTGCATGCATGGGCGTATGCGCGCGTGTGTGTGTTGGACAACATGAGTACAAATGAAATATAGTTGCAAATAATAATCCAAAAAATTATATGGGAATTTAATATGCAATATAATATGGTTTCAACCATATAACAATGATTAAACAATTAATTTATCCACCTAGCCACTAGTAACAAACTAATTACCATAGTAAAAATGAGCTAACTATGGTAGATAGTAAAACTAAGTTACAATGTATAAATTACCTAATACTATGTTTTACCTAACATTCCACCCTTAATTTTTCATTTCCTCATGGGATGAGGAGAGGAAATATCTAAAAAACTTGAATTTATCATGTGAAACTCGACTTCGTGAAAATATATTATTGTTGTTCAACTATTAGGAAAAACTGAAGCTATACATTGTGTTTCAAAACATACTCACATATGAAATGAACTTGAACCTCAATATGCTTTGTTCTCTCATGAAACACTGGATTGTAAAAAAATTTAGAACACCCTAATTTTCAACATATGAGGTAGTGGATTTATCATGTGGTACTCCAAGACCCTCAAGTATGCAACGTAATCGTATTGCTTCACAAACAGATCCACCTGCAACATGATATTTAGGCTATGTAGAAGAGAAATAAATAAATTTTTTTCTTATTTCCCATGATATCGAGTCTAGATCCAAAAAAAGGAAAAAATGCATAAGTGGATTTCCTTTCATTAATATTACCTACATGATCCAAATACAAATATATAGTCAAGAATAAATGATCATTGTTCTTGTACTCTAGACCATGATCCATAGTTCCCATCAAATATCTCAATATCTTTCTTGATGCTTTCCAATGACAAACTTTGGTTTCATGGGGAAATATAGCTAACTACAAAGCTAATATCTAGTCTAGTATATGTTTGGTAAACAAAAATCCTAATCAATTTCTAATAGAGAGTTGTATTTACAAGAGGATATGGATTTGTACAAGATAATTTAAGTCTCATATCCATGTTTTTATAAATCATTGTACAATCCATTATCCTGAATTTTTCGAGAGTTGTATTGATTTGTTATCTAAATAGCTCTCCTAGCGATTTGGATAACTTACATACACATTCTAGCCCCAGGTTATTCATTGAAGAATTATGTGTGCTCAAAATCACTTGGCACATTCCTTTGGTCATAGTTTACCTGCGTGCCCCTTTCCTTTTCTCCTTCCACTTCTCTCTTACGCCCACCTTTTGTGTGTTCACCTTCTTCCAAGTCAATTTCTTCCCATCCCACGTGCCTAAGTCCTTGACCCTTCGCACCACACCCATTACTTTGTAATAGTTGTGCCTTAACCATACATTCTTTGCTCACCGGTTTGATTCATCTCCCGTGTGCATCTCGCACACCCCCTCTGCACCTTTCTTTATTTTTTTCACGTGCCCTTCCCTCATACCCTTCTCTGCCATATCGTATTTTGACATGCTTAAGTGTGTCGCCAATAACCATTCAAGCACGCCAATAGGGCACCGAATCCTTGCAAAAAATGAATGATTGACACGTGGCAGAAACAACAAATAGTTATACATTTGGCCACCATCTTAGCCAACAGTGTGCACCACGTGTTTTACATATGCCAATGACTCTGACAACTTTTTATAGCCATATCATCAGCTACAGAGCTCAGATCGGTGTGCGTGTGGACTTATCAGAGAGCTTATGACATTAGCTACAGTGCCAAAAATTCAAAATTCAATTATGGTGGATTAGGTAGGTGAGAAATGGGAAAACGTCTCTCTGACCATTGATGAGAGGATTTGATTGCTCTAACCACCCAATTCGGTATGATCCCCCTCTTTTTTCTTTAACATGTCAAACAGTATGGGGAAGTATATTTCATAGATTTCCAAGTGGATTTACAAACATTGAATGCTTCTTATTGGTGGTTGTGTTTCAAATTCAGGTTTTCCCTCCTTTTCCCTTCTTCCTCCATAGATTCATCTATAAATGTAAGAGCAAGGCTCATTTGTTATGTTGGACACTCTGGATCCTTATGCATTTTTCTAAGGACACCATATTTTCTATATTTTGAGTTGCAAACCTCTATGTATGGCTCTTACATGTGGATATCAGCCTCCTTCATCATTGTAACAGCTCTGTGTATTTCAGAAGTAATAGAAGCATCATTTTTTGACTATCATTTTTCCTAACATGTTTGCATTCCTTCTTCTTGCCTTTTCTTTTGCATTGTATGTTGGTTGTGTTATTTCAAGTCCCCTACAATTCCATACTTAGTTGTGTTCCATGAGAATGATCTGGTGAATGCGTATTTCACTGTGCTACTCATGCCTAGCCTCATTTCATGCATTCCCTATCATTCTTGCTCATAATAGATAGTGTTCACCCCTCTTTTCTGGTGCTATCACCTTTTAGTGTAGTTTACTTCATGTTATCCTTCTTTCCCTGGTCCCTTGGAATTCTTAGCTTAGTTTCCCCTTTTAGCACCAGGAGTAGCAATAGCAATAGAAATAGATAGAGGAACCAGCCTTCTCTAGAGATCCCCCAAACTCGTAAGGTCCCATAACTTGGGGATGGTTTTGTTGTGGTCTCAAACACCTTGGCCCTTTTCGAGATCCGAGACGCAGGTGCATGTTTGAGCTACCAACAGTTTCTTGCATGCCCGGTGGGACAGAATTGAAATCTCAAATTTCATATCTCTAAGTTGTGGTGTGTGAACTTAGTGTTTCAAAGATCTAGAGGATCATTTCAAACACATCTGGAAAATCCCAATATTTTAAATTCTATTTTTCAACAATCATGAGTGCCTTTCATGAGAAGAGTGCACACAAGAAGAAGTGCAACAACTAAAGATTATTTTGAATACCTCTAGCTATCCCCGAGAATATTTCATTCCAGAAATCCTACGCGCACATCTCTATCTCCAACGCACCATGCCCATTTAACTCCTCCTCAAAACACACAACCTATGTGCCCTGAAATGGCACATCAGCAACCTCCTCCATTAAGAAGCTTTGAAAACTTTGATGGAGGGAGTCCCTTACTCCTAGCCATGTAGCATGATATTCCAAATGGTGCGCTCAAGAGTATTCCTTACTTTACTAGTGAGAATCAAGTCACCCCTCAAGAGCATATCCAGGATGTAGAAAATATGTGTTCACTCTATCTGATCACACATAATGATGTTGCACTCAGTTTCTTGCATCCTCTTTCAAAGGTAAATCACTTCAATGGTATATAGGCTTGAGAGTTAGATCTATTAGCACTTGGGATGAGCTGGGAACAAATCTATGCAATTATTTTGAAGACAAGTCAGATCACCTATCTTTGGTGGAGCAACTAACAACAACTAGGAGGGTGCCCAATGAGCAGATGACTAATTTGAACACCATATTTCAGAAGACTTGGGACATGATTCCTCTATTGGTAAGACCTACAGCCTAACATGATTTCCTTTATTATCTAAAGGTGCTCAACAATGACATTTCAATTATGATCTAATTTATGGGAGGTAGGACTTTACAAGCTACTTATAACATTGCAATAAGGGTAGAAAATAGTCTCATTTAGGTGGGAAAGTTGGCTCCTAGACTGCCCATGCCATGGTTTCCAGAGATATCATAGGTTCCCCAACCTTCTTGTGGCCCATATTCCTATCCCTGAGTAAAGCACGTAACTAGTTGCCTCAACATCCTATTCTCCATCACAAAAAAGGAAGATGAAGAATTGAAGGACTTGATCAGAAATTTATCAAACAAGGTCATATCATTAGAAAAGTAGTAGGTGAAAATGTATAGAGGCAATTCCAATTAGGCACATGGACAAGGCAATCGTAATCATAAAAATCCAAGATACACACCCAATCAACAGAATGATAGATGGTAGCCTAATGCACATCTACCCTTGAAAATCATTCCTCCTATAACTTCTCTCCCAGCACCCAACGCGAGCCTAATGCTTGTTCCAGTTTATAACAATTTGGTGCAAGAGTCAGAATGGTGCTTCCCTTGTAAAATGCCTCATAGTTAGTACCATTGTGCTAATGCTACACATGCCCAAGCCTTTATGATCCAGAATGCTTCATCCTATGATCCCTCAACAAGTTCCCATGAAGTAGATAATCCAGATGGACCAGAAGTTCCTCTAGAGTCTAATTTGATGTTCTTTGGTGTAGAGGACTTATGTGTAATCAACCAAGATGCAGAAGATACAAACAAACTGCGTGCCCAAGTTGTGGACAACATGAGATATAAGAAAATAATATTATAATTAGGTGCGTAGGCTATACCCCTGACAACACAAGAAGATCCTCAGAAGAAGAAAGAATCAGACAAGGCATCATGCAAGAAAATGCTTAAATCCCTCATGCAGATGCCCCATAAAGTTCTATCCGAAATAACATGCACTCCTCATTTTGTAGGACAAACCTCTCGCCCCATAATTTTTCGTGATTCTCGCACCCTAATAGTCAAGAAGGGATGTTGTTCCTTAAATACACAAGATGGGGGATTCTTCTCAACATTATTGACCAGATGAAGAGAAAAACATAAACATCACAATGTGGGATTCCCTGACCATTCCATCTTAGTGGGACCTATTACATGAAGCTCTGGTGTAACTCCCGCACGACTGACCCAATTATGCACAAGCCACACACTTCTATCAATCTACCAAGAAGAGGAGAAACAAGTAAGTAAAGTTGTTAAAATCCCACCCTTCTATATGTCCTTGATTATAGGCAAACACCTAGTGCATAATTGCATGATTGACTCAGGTGCTAGTACTTCGGTTATGCCTAAAAAGATAGTTGATGTCTTAGGTTTGAAATATATCCCTTTGTCTAAAGGAGTCCTACAACTTGATGGCTCAATTGTAACCACCTTAGGATTCATCAAGGATCTTGAGTTAACCATCCATGCATGTCCAAGCCTAGACAATTACTCAAGATGTGTCAATCATTGACCTACCTCCTTTGTTTTCCCTATGTTTATCAAGAGAATTTACTGCCAAGGTGGGTGGTTACTTATCTTTTGATTGGTATCATATGTTACTTAGGATAAAGTATGGTACTCGGTTTACCATACAAGCTGAGCCTATATTTTCTTATCATGTAGAGCCATATGTCCCATCCCCTCTCTAATCCAATTATCTTATCCAAGAAAAAGTTTCAATTCTTGAAGAGAAGTCTCTTCCACCCTCTATTCTAGACCTAGTACTTGATGAATGGGCGAAAGGCATCAAAAATTTGATCCCTATGCTGAAGAACTGAAGCCTATGAAACTGGGCTTGGTACTTATTTCATTCTAGAAGAAGACGCCACACTTCGTGTGCGCTCACATGGGAGATAAAATTAAAAATAGTCTATGGAAGTTGTACTTTGATGGATCTAGAAGTAGAAATGGCATAGGAGCAGGAGTGGTTCTCATTTCCTGAAGGATGAGAAATTTTTCTTCATGCATAGGTTACAGTTTGCATGCTCTAATAATGTGGTAGAGTATGAAGCACTGGTGCATGGTTTTCTCATTGCTGAAAAGAAGAAAATTAAAGCATTATAGATCTTTGGGGACACAAAATTGATCATCCACCAGGTCACCAAAAAATTCCAAACAAAGAATAAGCTTCTTAAATATTATAAACATAGAGTTGAGACCTACATGAGAGCTTTGATGCCCTTAATCTGCAGTTAGTCCCACACAAAATGAACAAAGAAGCTGACCAAATGGCCATGCTTGATTTATAGTTTTCTTCTACTTGAGAAATTTGTCAAAGGAAACACTCAAGACATTAAGATGTGTTAGGTGGAGCCTGTTCTCATGTGTGAAAGAGTTGAAGACCGTGCCGAGAGTACTATACAATTTTCATGTATCCTCACCGGGTAAATATTTTTGGGTGTAATTTATTTGTTGTCTCAAAAATGCAGCCACATATCGGGAAATGTGCTCTTCTCATATGGGTGAGATTTTTGACCCATAGGTTTTGGGTTGGTTTTGGCCCATGGTTTTGATACCCATGGTATTGTAAAACTGCTTAAGAAGTTTCCTACTTATATGGTTTTATGCATATGGTAGGGTATAATGAAAAACATTGCAGATGTGCTTTGAATTCGACTATGAATTTTGTAGAGTTTTTTTAGCATAGCTCCAAATAGATCTGGGTATTGTATTGAGAGAGTGGTGGCTTGTAATAAAATATGAGCAAGTGATTCTTGGTGGACGTAGCCCAAATTGGGTGAACCACATTAAATACTGTCTCTTTGTGTTGTGTTATTTTATTCTGTAATTTTATTTGAGATCTGTAATAATTTCTACATATTAGTTTCTATTGTTGTGATTCTATGAGGGATTATTCTACATATTTTATCACTTATTTCCTAACAATTGGTATCAGAGCTTGGTTTGGTTTGTTGAAGTGTTGAATCACAGGGAAAGTTTTATCTTGAGTGGGAGCTATGGCAGATGATGGAAGATCTAGGGTTGATAAATTCAACGGGTAGAATTTCAATCTTTAGAAGATGCAGATGGAAGATTACCTTTATCAGAAGGATCTTTATACTCCATTGTCTAAGAAGGTGAACAAACCCTCGAGCATGACAGATGCGGAATGGGATTTGTTGGATAGGAAGGCACTTGGGACAATCCGGCTGTGTCTTGCATCTTCGGTATTATTTAATTTTTCAAAGGAAAAGACTATAAAAGAACTGATGGATGCATTAGGGAAGTTGTATGAAAAACCCTCTACCTCTAATAAGATATTTTTAATGAATTTTTTTTTAATATGAATATTTCTAAGAATGGTTCAATAGAAGATCATCTAAATTATTTTAATACGGTTGTAAATATGCTAGCTTTGGTTACAATAGAATTTGATGAAGAAGTTAGGGCTTTATTAGTTTTGTGCTCTTTACCTGAGAGTTAGAATAGCTTGGTAATGGCGTAAGCAACTCGGTTCTAGATAACTCAAAGTTGAAGTTTGAGGATGTTGTAGGGGTGATTCTAAGTGAGGAAATGTGAAGAAAAAGATCTGGTGAATCTTCTACTTCAGGGAATGCTTTGACAGTGGAAACTAGAGGGAGACAAAAGAATAGAGGAAGTTGTGGAAAATTAAAGGATCGAGCAAGGTAAAAATCCAAAAGCAAGATAGTATGCTATCATTGTGGAAAGTATGGGCATGCAAAGAAGGACTGTTGGGAGCTTCAAGACAAGAAGAAACAATAGGAAGAAAACAAGGAGGCAAATGTGACAATGGGTAATGTATGTCAGGATGCTTTGATTCTTTCTTTATAAAATATTAATGAATCTTGGGTTTTAGATTCAGGAGCTTCTTTCCATGCTTCTCCACATACGCATTATTTTGTTGATTATGTCAAGGAGATTTTGGGCATGTTTTTCTTGGTGATGATGAGCCTTGCAACATAGTTGGAAAAGGTTTTGTTCAGGTTAAGATGTAGAATGGGAATACATGGCTATTGAAGGATGTCAGACATGTGCCTACATTAAGACGGAATTTGATATCGGGCGGGGGCAAAAGGGGAAAGTGATGGTTGTACTGTGATATTTATAGTGGACTCTTGGAAGGTTACCAAGGGTTTTCTTGTGGTGGCAAGAGGTAAGAAGGTTGGAACCTTGTATTTAACCACTTATAGCACTATTTTTGTAATCTTGTGGCTTCATAAGTAGATACAACATTGTGGCACTATAGGCTTGGTCATATGAGCCATAAGGGCATGGAGATCATAAAGAAGGATTTGCCCAGATATACAGAAACATGTTTGGAGTTTTGTGAGGATTGCATATATGGGAAATGTAGTTTAGTAATATTTCTCAAGGTTAGGCCTACAAAGAAAGAGAGTAAGTTATAGTTGGCGCATTCTGATGTGTGGGGGCCAACTCAGGTATCATCTCTTGGGGTTTCAAGTTATTATGTTACTTTTATTGATGATGCAACAAGGAAAGTTTGGGTTTATTGTATTAGAAACAAATCTGATGTATTTGAAACTTTTGTTAAATGGAAAGCCTTGGTAGAGAATGAAGCAGGTCTTAAGCTAAAATGTCTCAGGTCAGATAATGAAGGGGAGTATTACAGTAATGAATTTGATGATTATTGTTCTAAGAATGGAATCATAGGAAAAGATGGTTCCAATAACTCCACAAATGAGAATGGGGTATCGAAAAGGATGAATAGAACAATAATGGAACGTGCTTAGAGCATGAGGTTACATGCATGACTGCCTCTTTTTTTTTTGGTCGAGCGGTGAGCATAGCTGTGTACTTAATAAACAAAGGACCCTCAAGTGCCTTGGATGGAGGCATACCTGAGGAGGCTTGGTATGGTAAGAAATTTGATTATTCATTTCTTAGAGTCTTTGGATGTGAGGTGTTTGTTCATATAGACAAGGATGATAGGACCAAGCTAGAGGCTAAATCAAAAAAATGTACTTTCATTGGTTATGGTGGTGATGACTTTGGATATAAATGTTGGAGTATTAAGGACAAGAAAATCATTGATCTAGGGATGTGGTCTTTAATGAGAAATTCTGTATAAGCAAGCAATTGCAGAAAATAGGGAAGAATCCAAGAAAGAATATGCAGTGATAGAGGATCTTCTGGATGGAAAAGTGACACATGAATTAGTTTAGGAACTCCCTCAACAGGAACCCCAAACTCCTATATTGAGGAGGTCTTTTAGGGTAAGAAGAGAACATGAATGTTTTTCTCCTTCTCTTTATTATTTATTACTCACTGATAGTGGAGAGCTAGAGAGATTTGATGAAGCAATGGAGGTAGATGTCGTGAAGAAGTGGGAGAAAGAAATGGATGAGGAGCATCGTGCTCTCATGGAGAACTAGACATTAGATTTGGAGAAGCTTCCCAAAGGAAACAGAGCATTACTGTAAACAAGTGGGTGTTCGAGTCAAAGAGGAAGAAGGAAGCAAGAAGATACAAGGCCCTATTGGTGGTCAAGGGATTTGCACGAAAAGGGTATAGATTTTGATGAGATTTTTCTCCCGTAGTAAAAATTACTTGTATTAGAACTGTTCTAGGAATAGTTGTAGGAGAAGACTTACACTTAGGACAACTTGATGTAAAGACTACATTTCTCCATGATGATTTGGAGGAGGAACTATATATGCAAAGAACCGTGAGGGCTATGATGCCAAAGGTAAAGAGGAGATGGTGTGTAAACTGAAGAAGAGCTTGTATGGCTTGAAACAAGCTCCGCATCAATGGTATAAGAAATTTGATAGCTTCATGATGGAGCAAGGTTATATTAGATGTCATTCTGACCATTGCGTGTATACAAATAAATTTGAGGATGGGAATCATATTATCATGTTTTTGTATGTGGATGACATGTTGGTTGCAGGTAAAAACATGTTAGAAATAAAAGTACTCAAGAAGCGGCTAAGTGAATCCTTTCTTTATGAAGGATTTGGGTATAGCCAAAAAAATCCTTGGTATGAGGATATCTCGGGATAGGAAGGAACTAAGTCGACTCGTATCTTAGGAAGAGTACATTAAGAAGGTCTTGGAGAGGTTTAATATGCAGGATGCTAACCGGTTGGGACTTCTTTGAAGGCCACTTCAAGTTATCAAAGGAACAGTGTCCTAAGATAGATCAGGAGAGAAATCAGATGTCCAAGGTACCTTAGTCATCAGTGGTTGGTAGTTTGATGTATGCCATGGTGTGCACTAGGCCTGATATTGCCCATGTAGTGGGAGCGGTGAGTAGATTTATGAGTGATCCAGGTAGATATCACTAGCAGGCAGTAAAGTGGATCCTTTAGTATTTGAGAGGGACCATGGGGACAATTTTGTGCTATAGTGGATCAAACACCAATTTGTGTGGTTATGTAGATTTAGATATGGCTGGAGATGTAGATAGTAGGAGGAGCACAACAGGTTATATTTAAATCAGTAGGTGGAACAACAAAGAAGTTGGATTTCACAACTACGAAGTTGGTGGCTTTATCAACCACATAGGCTGAGTATGTTGCTGCCATAGAGGCAAGAAAGGAAATGATTTGGTTACAATAATTACTTAAGGAGTTGGGGCATAAGCAAGAGGAAGGAAAGTTACATAGTGATATTCAGAGTGCTATACACTTAGCTAAGAACTCTGCTTCCACTCTAGGAAAAAGCATATACAATTAAGGTACCATTTCATCGGGATAGCTTTGAAGGAAGAGAAGTTGAAGTTGGAGAAGATTCATACTAGTCATAATCCTGCAGACATGATGACCAAGGTGGTCACAAGGGAAAAACTAAAACTGTGTTCAGCTTTGGTTGGTCTTCACAGAAACTAGTGAAGAGTTGAGAAGCTTGCTCAGAGGAAAACTAGTCTCTAAGTGGGAGATTGTTAGGTTGTGGAGCCTGTTTTCATGTGTGAAAGTGTTAAAGACTATAAACTAAGAGTACTATACACTTTTCATGTATCATTTCTGGGTTTTGGGGCGGGCCGGGACCCGATTGGGGATCCGGGGGTAGAAGCCCCTAGTAGCGAGGGTTCGGGCTGCAACCCCCAATTTTTTTCATTTGGGCATAATTTTTTTTTGTCTTGAAAACGCACCCGGCATATTGAGAAATGTGCTCTTCTCATATGGGTGATATTTTTGACCCATAGGTTTTAGGGATGGTTTTGGCCCATGGTTTTGATACCCATGGTATTGTAAAACTGCTTAAGTAGTCACCTACTTATGTGGTTTTATGCATATGGTAGGGTATAATGAAAAACATTACAGATGTTCTTTGAATTCGGTTATGAATTCTGTGGAGTTTGTTGAGCATAGCTCCAAATGGGTCTAGGTATTTTATTGAGAGAGCGGTGGCTTGTAATAAAATCTGAGCAAGTGATTCTTGGTGGACGTAGCCCAAATTGGGTGAACCACGTTAAATACTATCTCTTTGTGTTGTGTTATTTTATTCTATAATTTTATTTGAGATCTGTAATAATTTCTGCATATTAGTTTCATCAAGTTGCAATTCTATGAGGAATTATTCCACATATTTTATCACTTATTTCCTAACAAGATGGTAATCGACCATCCATTCTAGATAATAACACTAGGGCAAGTGTTCGACAATGGACATGCAAATTGTCTAATTTATCCAAATGATGAAGCTGAATTTTCATCAAGTATGCAAGCTGAATTACATGACAGCTATGGTGACCAAGTAATACAAATGAATACAAATAGGTTTCCTAAAATGCTAGTCACCTTAGATAAAATGTTCAACCTTGATGATGAGTTCAAGGGTTAATAAAGATACATGTGCACCATGCATGAAGAGAAGCAAACCTTCATCTCTCTCACAAAAATACAAAGGATATTTTCTCATGGGAGTATGAGGACCTCAAAGGTTTTGATACATGTGTTGCTCAACACTCCATTGACCTTGATCCTGGCATAAAGTCCATCAAATAGAAACAATGACCAGTCAATCCAAAAATTGAGCCCCTCATGAGAAAGGAGTTATCCAAACTCATTGAGGCTAAAATTATCTTTCCCATCAAATATTCTACATGGGTCGAATCTTGTTCCAGTGCACAAGAAAATGGTGAAATCAGACTCTATGTTGATTTCAGAGATTTGAATAAGGCATCTCTAAAGGATCATTATCCTTTGCCTTCAATGGAGCATATTCTATAGACCGTAGCTGGTGCATACATTCTCCATGCTAGATGGGTATTCGGTTTCAACCATATCCTGGTCAAGGAAGAGGATCAATTCAAAACAACATTTACAACCAAGTGGGGAACATATGTGTATCAGAAAATGCCCTTTGGTCTGTCAAATGCAGGCACAATGTTTCAGGATGCCATGGATATTGCCTTTAAAGGTTATATCAATGAGTTCATCTTGGTTTACCTTGATGATATAAATATCTTCTCAAAGAAGTGTGTGGATCATATGGTGCACCTAGAAAATGTCTTTGAGAGTTATAGATAATTTGGGGTATCTCTTAACCCTAAGAAGTGTAATTTTGTGGTGGCTCAGGGGTAAGATCTTGGGCCCCGTGGTTTCAAAGGATGACATCGTGATTGGTCCTTAGCATGTTTTAGCCATCCTAGCTCTTTCCTCCCAAAGGCACAAAAAGGCATTGTAGTCCTTCCTTGGAAAGATTAACTTTGTTAGGTGTTTTATCCCTAACATTAAGGGACCAGCTTTGGCCCATCGTCCTTATGCTCAAAAAGGACATAGAATTCGATGGATAGCAAAAGGAATAGAAAGCTTCAACAAGATCAAGAAAGATATTACTTGTGTGCCAACACTTATCAACCTAGACTATTCAAAGGATTTCATCCTTTATGCTTATGGCGCTGATGTAAGCATTGTTGTTGTCTTAAAACAGGAAAATGAACAAGGGATGGAATAGTCAAGCGGCCTTCTTTAGCCGTATACAAGGATTATGAATTGAAATACAATCACATGGAGAATAAGGTCTTCTCCATCATGCACGTGCTTAATAAATTCAAAAGTATGCTCACCACAAATCATATCAAGGTGTTAGTCTCCCACTCATCTGTCATAGAGACTTCATCATGGGAGAAGAAATCAGTGAGAAGAGAGCACGATGGGTGACTAAAATCATGGAATATGATGTGACTATTAAGGCCACAAAATTGGTAAGAGGCAGTGCACTCTGTAAGTGAACCCGAGGACGCAGAGTGAACCCGAGGCTTCATTATTTCTAGATGAAGACCTTCCGTGTGTAGAACTTAAACAAAATATAGACCTTGGTGCATGTGACTAGATGAAGGACATGATCACATTTCTTTCCAAGGGTGCATACCCTCCCGGTTTAAATAAAGAAAGAGAAGACATCTGAGGCTACAATCTATCCCTTATGTGTTGATTGATGGAATTCTCTTCAAAAAGAATCTTGATGGCATGTTGTTAAGATGTATCAATGGCGCAAAGACTGAAAAAGTGTTAGCAAAATTTCATGATGGATTCTCTGTGGACACTTCTCTACCAAGACTACAATAATGAAGATCATAATGGTAGGTATCTTTTGGCCTACCCTATTTACAAATGCACATAGGTGGGTCATAAAATGCAAAGAATGCACTTTCATTACAGGAAAGAAAAGATTGGTAGCACTTCCCCTCTGACCAATCCAATCGGATCATCCCTTTGCAAAGTGGGGTCTCGACATTGAAGGCATGATCAATCCACCTTCAAGCGCCGACATAAATGGGTGTTAATAGCTTACATATATTACTTCACCAAATGGATAGAAGCTTTCGTGCTTAAAGAATCAACTGAGGCAGTCATCCTTGACTTTCTTGACGATTTAATCACAAGGTTTGGCATTCCTCAAACCATTATTTCTGATAATGCAAAGGCCTTCCTTGGTGCTAAAATGACTGATTGGGCTCTAATTCTAGATAGTTACTTAAAACTTCTTCTTACTATTACCCTCAAGGAAATGGTCTGGTAGAATCAACAAACAAGAACCCAATTAGAATCATGAAGCACACAATGAACATCAACCAAAGATAGTGGCATACAAAGGTCTTGTGCACACTATGGGCAGATAGAATCATAGTAAAAATTAATAGAACTTCACCTTACAATATTGTCTATGGAAAGGAGGCTTCCCTTCCTTTGACACTAGAACTAAATTCATTGGCACTTTCCCAAAGCAATTGAATTTGAGGGCATGGATAAGAGAGAAATCAAGATGGTAGAGTTGGTTCATCTTAAAAAGCTTAGAAATGCTGCCATGATCAAGCTAGAACAACATCAACAAGTAATAAAGAAATGGTTTGACAGAAAGGTTAGACCTCAAGCTTTCAAAGTTGGGGACCTGGTTCTAAAATGGGATGCTGATAGAGCTAAGCCAGGTGCCATTCAAAGTTTGATGCACTTTGGAGTGGCCCATACATCATCAGTTCCTGCAAGGAAGCTAACTCTTTTGAGTTAACTCATCTAGATGGAAGTGCACTGCAAATCCCAGTGAACGAGATCTATCTCAAACCCTTCCATTAGGTTTGTTGCATCATGTTGTATATATTAAAGTAGTTTCAATTCCTCCAAGTGTGCTCCACGTACATTGTTTTCACATAGTTCTTTCCTCTCGTGTGTTTCCTACACGTGCTCTTTTGTTACTTCTAGAATGTAGAGCCTCCCTCAGTAGTTGTGAGATTCAAAAAAGTGTAGAAATGATTCTCAAAGTGATCACAGGGGAATTTTCATGATTGAACAAGTAGACTCCATGCCCAATGGATGCTTCAGGCTACTGATCTCTTGCATCTAAGCAGTGCAGATGGCCCCAAAATTATCCAAAAATGTTATTCAAATAGTTCTCCTAGCGATATGGATAACTTACATAAACATTCTGGGCCGAGGTTATTCAATGAAGAATTTTGTGCGCTCAAAATCATTTGGCACATTCCTTTGGTCGTAGTTTACCTACGTGCCCCTTTCCTTTTCTCCTTCCACTTCTCTCTTGTGCCCACATTCCACACATTCACCTTCTTCCAAGTCAGCTTCTTCCCATCCCACGCACCTAAGTCTTTGTCCCTTCGCGCACTACACACCATTCCTTTGATTCATCTCCCTACACACATTGCACATGCCCCTCCACGCCTTCCTCTATTTTCTCCATATGCCCTTCCCTCATACCCTTCTATGTTAGATCATATTTTGACATGCTTAAGTGTGTTACGCGCAACCAAATAAGTGTGCCAATAGGGTGCCAAATCCTTGCAACAAATGAATGATTGACACGTGGTAGAAATGAAAATAGTTTTACATTTGGCCACCATCTCACCAATCAATGTGTGCCTCATGTTTTGGATATGCCAATGACTTTGATACATTTTTGACATCCATATCATCAGCTACAGAGCTTAGATCGGTGTGTGCCTAGACTTGTCTAGAGAGATGCTAACATCAGCTATAGTGCCAGAAATTCAAAATTCAAATTCTGGTGGATTTGGTAGGTGAGAAATGGGAAAACGTATCTCTCGAACATTGATGAGAAAATTTGATTTCTCCAACCACCCAATTTGGTATGATCCACCCTCTTTTGTCTTCAACACATCAAACAGGCATGGGGAAGTGTATTTCATATATTTCTAAGTAGATTTACAAACATTGAATGCTTCTTGTTGGTGGTTGTGTTTCAAATTCAGGTTTTCCTCCTTTTCCCTTCTTCCTCCATGGATTCATCTATAAATGTAAGAGAAAGGCTCATTTTTTATGTTGGACACTCTAGATCCTTACACATTTTTCTAAGGACACCATATTTTATGTATTTTGAGTTACAAACCTCTATGTATGGCTCTTACATGTGGATATCGGCCTCCTTCATCATTGTAATAGCTCTGTGCATTTCTAGAAGTAATAGAAGCATCATTTTGTGACTATTCTTTGTCCTAATGTGTTTGCATTCCTTCTTCTTTCCTTTTCTTTTTGTTTTATGTTGGTTGTGCTATTTCAATTCCCTTACAGTTCCATACTTAGTTGTGTTCCATGAGAACGATCTGGTGAATACGTATTTCACTGTGCTACTCGTGCCTAGCCTCCTTTCATGCATTCCCTATATTTTTACTCGTAACAAATAGTGTTCACCCCTCATTTCTGGTGCTATCACCTTTTAGTGTAGTTTACTTCATGTTATTCTTCTTTCCCTGGTCCCTTGGAATTCTTAGCTTAGTTTCCCCTTTTAACACTAGGAGTAGCAGTAGCAGTAGAAATAGATAGAGGAACTAGCCTTCTCTGGAGATCCATCCCAAACTCATAAGGTCCCATAACTTGGGGACAATTCCATTGTGGTCTCAAAACCTTGGCCCTTTTTGATATCCAAGACGTGGGTACACGTTTGAGCTACCAATAGGTATATTTCAACTAAGAAACAAATACATGATTCTTCATCTTCCATACTTCTAATAAAATATAGTAGTGTATGAGCCCGAGATATATCATGTTGTATAATCGATTAAGATATTTCTTTGTAGCATCGATCTCATTATACTCATCATTGATGACTAGATCATCGACATATACAATAATTATCATAATCTTTCTTCCTAGATATTGGGATCATATGGATTTATCACAAATCCATGTTGAATGAGATGTTAATCAAGATCTATTTACCAATCTCAAGGTTCTTTTTTAAGGCTTCACATATATTTTTGAGTCTACATACCTTTATTTCTTCTACAGGTGCATGAAAAACCCTAAATTTGAGTCATGTAGACTTCCTCGAGTAGATCTTTATTTAGAAAGGCACTTTTCACTTCCATCCGATGGAATTTCCAAAAAAATGAGCAGCTAGAGAATGTATCATCATGATCATTTTGATCTTAGTTGTGGGATAAAATGTTTACTCAAATTTTATTCCTTCCTTTTGTGTATACCCCTTTTCTACTAGTATCACTTTGTACTTTTCTATAGTCCCATCTTCTTTTGTACTTTATTTTGAATATCCATTTGTAATAATGGTTTTCTTCCCTAGTGGAAGATTGAAAAGATGTCGATGTTGTTTTTCATTATTGACCAATACTTAACATCCCCGGAATATTTATAATATTTTTACCATAAGTACTCTTGGATAGTAGAGGGTTCAAAATATTCAACAACTCTACTCATCAAACCAAAATTTACCTCTTTTCAAGCTTCATTGTGATTCCATGGTCTAGTGGTGGATGCATCCGTAGGATCATCTACCCTAGCATCTTGAATAATGTTTTTATACCACTTGGGTATACATTATATTATTCCCATGTGTTTTGATCTTATATGATCATCACTTTCATCCCCATGAAAAATTTCATCATCAGTGGGAACATCTACTTTTATTTTCATAACATGTGTGCTATCTACATCAGGTGTGTCTAGAAAAGAATTTTCAACCTCCTTATTCTGAAGAAACTCAAAAATATTTGTTGTATAATTTCCTGGTCTTCAAATCCACCAAATTATACCTAAGAACCTCTTCCATGTAGTCAATGAAGATAATTTTCATTGATTTCATATCTAACTTATTTCTTTTTTTCTTGGGTATGTGCATGATGTAATTTCACTTGAATACTTTGAGGTGTACAATAGATGGATTTTGATTTGAACATGCCTCTGGTGTTACTCCATCAAGAGAAATTTTGGGCGCTTTATTTAGAAAATATATTTCTATCTTCTTTTCTTCATCCTGCAATGTCTTTGCTAGTCTAGAATCATCAATCATGTAACACACCATCTCCATGATAGTATGGTTCCTTATATCAATAACACCATTATGTTGTAGTGTGTGTGATGAGGCATATGTTAATGAATTTCATGAGCTTCTAAGTAGGATTTAAACTTAGTACTAGTGAATTCCCCCCTCAATTTGATTAGAGAGATATGATATGATGAATAGTTTCATTCTCAACAGACAGTTTAAACTTCTTGAAGTTCCCAAAAGATTCTCTTTCATTAAGAATATAAAAACCCATATTTTTCTAAAATAATCATCAACAAAAATCATGAAATAATGAAATATAGAATGTATAGGTTGCATTAGACCACAAAGATCGATATGAACCAAATCAATCTTACATGGAGCTCGATAAGTACTCTTCTGGAATGAAGCTCTCTTTGGGTTGTTTTCTTACTAGGAAATTATGACATTTGTTTGTATCCTTCTTAAGAGATGGAAAAAATATCATCATATTATATTGGAAAATATTATTGAGGTATCCAAAACTAATGTGACCAAGTATCTGATGCCAAAAATGTGGAAAGGAATAATTATTAACCACTTGTTCCTGATCATCGCTATGAAAAAAATCAAGTTAGAACATCCATATCACATTTGATGTTTTTTTATTATTATCTATAAAAAAACTTTGATGTTTTTTCAAAACAAATTGATCCTCTGGATTTGTCTCAAATCAAGTGCACTTTCCTACCGCAATGATTATCGAATCAATCTTCATATTATGATCTAGAAGATGACTAACTCATAGAAATTCTTTATTAAGCCGGGGACATATAATATTTAAAATAAGATACAATGTCATGAACCAAGGGGTAAAGAAATGTTCCCAATACCTTGTACATTTTAAGAAGAGTCATCACATAATGAAATGTGATTTTTGGAATGTGTTTCCTATGGTGGTAAACCAATCTCTTTGTCTAGTAATGTGTTGAGTGGATCCCAAATTAACATACCAAACAACTCTATATGACATGGATGGTTCAATAGAATGGGAAATGTACAAGAAGTCCTCACCATCTAAATGGTATTATTTCTAAGATATATTTTCTTGTTGATGGTTTTTTTCTCCAGCCCCCTTTTATTACCTTTTTTACAACGTGACTATCCTTGTTGTGATTTCTGATTTTGATCTCCAAAATTGCTTGATGAACTTTTTTTTGTATGTATTACACTAGCAATATTTCAATTCATATCCTCATTTGAAGATAGGAAATTTATTATTTTCTTGTCCCCTTGTTGATGTTTTTTTTTGGTACTTTTAGGAAGATTGTGCTTTTCCCTTCCCTTTTTGATGAGAAGGTAGTGCATACTCTTCTTGCTGCACCAAATTCACCAACTTCTCAAATTGATGGTCTAATCTAACAAGTTAAATGTTTTCACAAAAATGTAGTAAGAGGGAGGAAGTGTACTCAGAATAATTGACATAAGAGAATCATCAAAAACCTCCTCTCATAGGGCTAGAAGTGAATCCCTCAATATCATTGTAACTCTTCAAAAGAAAACCTTCACTTTCTCATTCGATTGGAATTTCAATTTAAGTAATCGACTTTACAAATTTAGAATAATATTCTTGTTTTAGGGCTCATAAAATGTGCTCAACTTGTCCCATGCTTCTTTGGTTATTTTTGCATATCGAATGTCAAAGTTTCACATCATCTCGACACTATGAACAATATTATTAACTTGTCCTTTTTATTGGCGTTTCTAATTTTTGTAGTTAGGTTGCATCATCTACTGATGTAGTTACAAAACCATTCACAACTTGCCGAATTTCTTCATACTATAGTTGAGTTATAGTTTTTTTCTTCCACGTGGCATATTTATCACCATGGAGAGGTGCAAGTTAGGAAATAAGAATTTTGGAGCATTATTTTCCATAGTGGGTGGTTAGATGTTTCCCAACTAGATTACACGTTAGTATAAAACAATTCAAAAATACACTAAAAATATGTAATTATAACCAAGTATGTGAAAAAATTGAATTACGGAAAAAATAATTTGTTTTATGAGGCCCTAGTGGCCTCAAGAGCTAAATATGGCTAAGAGTGTGAAAATTCATGAAAATAAGTTAAAATGCTGAAAATAGCCTTTTCAAGCACCCCTCCTTTTACAAAAGTGGTTAGAATGAGTTTGTAGGGCCCATGAGATAATTTTTCCCAAAATAGTTTTTTTCTCACTAAATTTGGGGGGTTCGGTTGAATTAGCCCATTGGGCTGGTGGGGTTTCTAAGTGTCATATTTAACGGTTCTGCCAAAAGTGCCTCTAAATTCAAAATTGAAAATAGGAGGGTGGGGTTCGATCTCTTGACCATACCTCCCCGAAAACCTTAACAACCTTTCAAATAGCTAGCATAGAACTCAAATTGCATGTAATATGAAATAGAGGAACTTGTATTTAAACAATATTTCATAAAATACCGACCTTTAAAAATGATGTGGCAGTTCACACGAATGTCCATGTGGCGAGAGGTAGTGAAGGATGGTTTAGGTTTCCCTCTAAAAATAGATCCTCTTGCTTGAAAAGTTTTGTTTTATGATTTTTTGTTTATTTTTGTTCTTGATTTCTTTTGTTTTCCCACATATGGTTGCAGGTTCATGCTTAAACAGGGATCTCCATGCTCGTATAAAGTTGATGTAGGGTCCTTTTTCTTAGATCATATACATAGAACAATCAAGTATTATTAGAGGGTAAGGTCATCTCGATGTTTGTTCAACTCGCTCGATCAAGGATCATAAATAGAGCTTGGTGGCAAGGGAGGAGCTAGCTTGGCTAGTTTTGGAGCTCATGGAGGGGTTTTGTAGGGCTCAAATATGAGAACTCGTAGCTCAATAAATCAGAAAACTTGGTGATGTGTCATGGATAATACACACACCCAAAATTTCGGTTGATATACCCTTCAATGTCCCTTTTCTCAAAAATTCTTTATCTGTATTCTTAAAGCTTTCAATATTTCTTGGATTTATCTAGAAATTTTTGCTAACTTTTTCAACTAATGAATATCTCCTTTCTCTTCTCAATGTCTTTTAAAGGATTTAAAGTTGGATTTTCCTCATTTCTTATGGGGTATTTAGATAGAAATAAATAATAGAATATTTAAGGAAAATAAAAACGCAACATCCAAAATTGGAAGTATTGTTTTATGGGCTAGAGGAAATAACCTCTCGATTGTCAATTATAAATAAAAATCCAATACCTCATGAAATTTTTTTAATTGACTACTTTGGTCTGCTCAAAAATTTAAGCTACTAGAATATTCATAAGAAAACTATATAACAATCCACCAAATGGTATAAGCCCCCATTGATTTGGTCTAAACTCGATTTTTACGGGGTTCAAAAGGAAATCTTAGATCTGCTGGAGTAGGTGGCATCATCGGTGATAGTTCAGGATCCTTAGTGGTGACTAATGTGGGCCCATTGGGATCAAATACCTGTAACTAAGCTGAATTTTCCTTGGTGTTATGGGGCTTAACTCTCACATCTTCTCAAAAAATCAAGAAACTTCAAATCAAATGTGATTCACTCTATATTATCCAAGTTATTAAAAAGGAGATTATGTTTAATAAACAACATAAGAAATATAATGGAAAATATTTTTAGATTTATTCATAAGTTTGAAAAGATAACTATCAAGAACATTATTTGAGAGGGTAACGTTTGTCCGTATAGTATTGCAAATCATTGGGTCTAAAGTAATGCAAAGTCATCATGGCATAGTGAGGTGGCTCTCCCGGTTGGGATTTTAAGTATAATTAATGATGAAAGATAAAAGTTATTGAACAAGTGCATAGGAGATTTGGGATGGTTTTCTTGTTGGCCATTGTGTGTTTTTTTTTCATTGATGTAAAATACATTGATGGAAAATGGTGTCATGGTTTTGTATGAGTCTTCATTTGTATTAGTTAATGGTCAAACATGAAGGTTGATTAGTAGTGTCAAGATTTGGTGTTGTCTATGATGTCCTTGAGCATGGTTGAGTAGATCTAGTCATGGTATGAGGTATTTGATTTTTTATGAGGTTTTCATAAGGTAAAAAAATGTTGGCACAAATTTTTTTGGTGTCTATGGTTTGCATGAGGTCAGCATGGCCAATTCATGGGTTGAATGTGTTGAGTCAGCCCATTCTAGGCCTATTCTTAGCCCTAAAGAATGCAAAATGAGTTAGAGTTATGAGTTTTTGCTGATAAATCTTGTTGGCTCATGGTATAAGCATGGTAGCATTGTACGTGAGGTGTATGGTGAGTTTTAGGTAAGTATTTAGTGATACAGTGCATGTATGATGTCCTTGGGAAGAAAATAGTGAGAAGCATGCATGCAAGCATGAGTAAATGGGATTGGATGAAGAGTTTGAGATATATTTGGACTAGATGGTGAGTATCAGAAGTTATATTATGTTTTATTTATATTTCATGACAAGCTTAGTTCATTCTAAAAAAGGATTTGAAAGATACTTCGCTTTTGGTAAAACCGCGTAAGCTATAGTGTGTTTTTGAAGCAAAAGTGGACTGTTGATGCTCAAGTTGTGAATTGTATGTGTTGGATGGGAACCTGATATATTTATAATATCCTATTAGGTAATTTTTGAAGGTTTTCAAAAATAATTATGTGGTATTTTCATCATGTTTTTATGAATGATTGTTAAGAAGGTAATTTTCTTTGAAACCCTAGCTAAAAACTAACTCAAACCGACTTAGAGAAAAAGAGGTATGTTGATTCTTTTTTAATTCCTTTTTCCAAATTTATGATTTTATGTTGTATAGGACTCTTTAATATTTCCATAAATGTAATATATTTCATGCGAGTGTATGTGGGCCCCACCTAAAAAATTATTATTTTTGAAGATGGTCAAATTAATGTAAGATTTTCCAAAGAAGTTGAATAATAAATTGACATTTTTTTATCCCTGGAGTTTTTCTAGATTTCCATGATAGTTTCAAATCATGGGGAAGATTATAAATGGAAAATTTTTACCTATTTATGAAGACATATTTTTGGGGCAGCTTGGCGTAGTTTGTAGTAACATTTAAATTATAGGAGCTATAGGAGGAGTTAGAATTCAATTCAAGTTTATATGTGATCTTGGTTAAGATATATTTCCATTTGTATATCAAACTTATTTTTTTATATGGTATGTAAAATTTATGACCTATTATTTGAGGGTAAAATTTGGAGGATGCTTGATCTAACATGGTGCTAAGTAGGTTCATGAGGTCGGTGATGATTCTATGTCATTCGTGATTGGTTAAGGTTTTGAGAGCTTAGAAGCTATGTATAATGGTATTTCATGATTTTTGTAAGCTTGGAAGTTATTTTTGAGGTGATGGAGTAAGTTGAGATCAAAGTCAGTTCTTGAGTCTTAGAAGGCTTAAGAAGTAGTTTGTAGACATGGTCTTGGTTAAAGGCCTTCCACTTAGAGTTAGAAGGAGGTATAATATATAATGGAAATAATATTCATATATATTTCAAATGGTATATCATTTGTGTTTTGGTGTGTTGATTTGATAGGTCATTTAAATTAGTTTGTATAGAAGAAGGTTTTTGTTTTCGTGATAGGGTTTCTCAAGTTGGAATAATGAAGTGAATGAGGCATGAGATGTGGATTATTTGATTATTTATTTCATTTGGAGAGTGATGAGGGATTATTTTTTTCCTAGTGAAGGTTTTTAGATTTCTTGTATGTGGTAGCAAGGGTGCAAATTAGTTGAGATTGCAAAACCGATTTCTTGACAACATGATTTGGAGAAGAGAAAAGTAGTTTTAGTTTGCACATATGGATGTGTAATGAGTTATAACATACATGGATGTGATATAAAGGTGTTGAAAATTTCATTTAGTTTTTACATGCCATAGTTGAGTTGATATTGGGTGGTCTTGATGCCCAAATGTGAAGTTAGGGTGTTGGAAGTAATTGTTTAGTGAAGTATATGAGGATTTTTAGTTGTGTTATAAATCATTTGATTGGTCCAAGATAATTAACAACCATGTATAATTTCACATGTTTGATGAATTTTGGGGCTTTAATAATCATGGTTTTAGTGTTAGTGGTTTTAGATTATCATTGAAATTGGGTATTGAGCCTCTTTTGTGCAAGTTAAGTGGTTTTGGGCATAACCGACCTATATGAGTCATATTTGAATGCTGCAATGAGTTTAATGTGATTTTATAAGTTATGTTTGTAAAACCTATGATGAATTACTAACCTCCCTTGGGTTATAAAGAAGATAATAATATTTAATTAGTGTTTTGAGTTCATTTTTGAACTAGTTGTGCATGGGGGAAAAGTGTGACCCAAGAGAGAGTATGTTATCCAATTTTTCCCCTCAATAAAAATTGGACAAAAAAGGCCTTTTGTACTCTAGGAGTGCTAAAGGCTTAAATCATAATCAAAATCAATACTTTGTGTTTAGGGGTCTTACTAGGTCTTCATGACCCTTTGGTTTAAAAAGTAAGCCTAAATAGTCTAAATCAAGGAAAAGAATAAATGTTTGATGAACTTGATGTAATGGGCTCATCATTTGTCTCATATATAGAGCATGACAAATCGAAGGAAATGAGCCTATCATCATAGATATAATTAGGATGAGCCAAGGTGTTATATCTTGAAACAACCTCTAATGTCACAATATGTAGAAGGAAAACAATCCAAATTCATTAGGAGGACTCATGGCTAATAAGGCTAGACCTTCAAATTTCATGGGACTTGAGAAATATATAGTGGGGGCTCATCACAAACTTAGTTAAAAAAACATCCCATCCAAAATCTCAAGTGTTTGACCTTAAGATGGACCTCTATCAATATCCCCTAACATGATGGGTAGGGAGACATAGATCGAGTTGATATCGGTTGACCAAGGAGAAAATCAATTAGCTTCTTGGTATATCCATTCATAGACTAAGCTCAGTGGAATGAAGTACCGATGGGGCTCAGGCACTTAGATCTTGTAAATTGTAGTGTATACAATGAGCTCAACATTTAGAATGATCTGGATCATGAAATTCTATTAGAGGTTGAGCTCGACAAAGCATAGATTCGTGGTGAGATATGAAGGTCCTCAAGCACATAGTTTTTATGATGTGGAATGAATTTTGGATTGATGGCTAATTCATCTTGATGGTTCAAGATTTTGGTTGGAAAAGGGATAAAATTTAGGTACTCATTAGCTGAGTAGGAACTCGGGTGAGAGCCAAGTTTTATTCTTACAATGAGCTCGGGATCAAGTTCTATTTTAGCTCATCGTCATCACGTTTGCTAGGAGGAGGCTTGCCATACATAATTTTTAATCTCGATGATAGAGAGGAACCAAGTCAATGGTGAGTTAAAGCGGATTCGAGCAAATGATCCTAGGATATCATGCAACGAAGATGGGCGGCCGAGTTATTTTATATGAGCTTGGCTTGGCAAAATTAAGGTGTCGTCTAGGGGTGTCAAACATGGAGCTCACATCAATGGAGAGATTGATCTCACCATGCAAAGAAGAAGAATCAACTCGAGTCAAGTAAAAATGGTTCACGAGCTTGGTGGCTGAATAATGAGATATCTTGGGGTGAGCTCATCATGCAGAGGACACAGGAAAATGCAGGATAGCCATACCAACTCTATGGGGAAAATCTAAGTTGAGGCCAAGGTTTGGGGAATTTTGAAGGCCTATGGCCAAGTGGAGATGAAACGATGGTGGGACCAAAGTGCATTCCTTACTTGGGAGTTTTGAAATATCACGACCAATGAGGGAATTGATTCCAAGCTACCAAGGATGCGAAATTTATGGTATGAAATCCATGCAAATAAAAAAATGGAAAGACAACATTTGGGATCCTAGGATAAATTAGCAATCACGAGGAACCGTCAAGGAAAATTTGGAGTTAATCTTCAATTTGACCAAGTCATGGGCCAATGCATTTATTGAATGCACATGTAACAACCTCCAAGTTATTCTTTGAGTGTCTCAATTCATTTAATCTTGACGATGTGGTGGAATGTAGGGGGTGGAGTGATACCTAACCAATTGATGAATATGAGGGACCACAATTCCTAAACTATAACACAAATTAATGGTGAGTTTCATGGATAATTAGCCTAGGAAAGAAACAAGTAGTTCACAGGAATGTATTTCATGGAAGAAAAACATACTCAAGTCTTGAATGAATCAACTCATTGATTTGTAGGTCAATTAGAGAAACTTGTTTTGTCATTAAGATTTCAAGCCAATGTAAGTGATCTTTAACAAGAAATATTACATGATGGTGAGTTAGTTTTGAGATCTTATCTCAAGGCCTGATATCAAGTTATAAGATTATAAAGATCATCGAAATAATTATTTTTAAAGCTCATTTCAGAGTTTTCATGAATGGCCATGGTATCCAGGGAGTTCATTTTAGAGTTGAGATGTCACCTCATTCAGCCGATTGAAGAGAATTCATGGATGGGCTCACCGATCAAGTCGTTGTGAGGATTTTGTGGTTGAAGGAAGGGCCCAACATTGTAACCAAGCTGAGATATGTGGGAATGTGACATGAAGACGCTCATTCAAGTAAGGATGGAGGATCTCATCTCGGTTTGTAAGTAGAGCTCATGGAGTTGAGACAAAGGATAAAGCGAGCTCATACTAGGACTCAGGGCATTGAGCTCATAAGTCAACATTTGAAATTCAAGTTGATATTGTTAGTAGGAAATTGCTCCGATCAAGGGTACCTAAGCACAATGGATATGACTCAGTGGAAGGATCTGCAAGCTCAAAACTCATGTTAAAATCTCAGCATATGGTAGAGGTGGGGTGGTCTTATTGGATTCAACGGAGAGATTTGGAGGTCAGCTAAATAATGAGATAACTCGAGGTGACGTTTGGGTTGTTTTGGTGCGAGAACCAAGGAAAGTGGTTTGATCTGGGTGGTGACCAACTCGATGTTGGCTCGACAAGTCATATAAATGGCTTCATGTTTTTAGATGAACTCGGTGCTCAACGAAATACACAATGGAGCTCGATTGACATAAAGGTTAGGAGATGACTCGGGATGGTCCGAGTCAAAACCAAGTCACTCGAACATCAAATATTTAAGAGCAAGGATCTTGACGAGCAAGCTCGGATAGACCGAGTTACTCACATGGTGAAAATATGAGATTACAGAACATGGGGTCTCGACACATCCAAAGCAAGGTGAGTTCACCAAGGCTCACCCAAACATGGAAGAACTCATCAATACATGAGAAAGAAGATCAATTCTATGAGTTGATCCATACATTGAGATTATCTCATCATGTTCAAATGAAAGGGAACTCCTCGACCAACTTAGTGAGATGGTAAGTGAGCCAACCACCAAGTTTTCCTTTCTCTCAAGGAACCCCCTTCAATGCGACCAACCCTAAGGGTGTCCCACTTGAGTTATCATTAATTTGATATTTTTTAAAATAATAATCAAATTAATATTTGTATTAAAATATTTTAATAAATGATATTTTTCTTATTATTAAAATATTTTTATTAAATGAAATGGATAAGTTTAAACCTTTCGTTAAGGCATATGATGGAATGTTCTTAAGTGGTTCAACCAATTATGTAGTTAATATTAACCATCATGTGCCTTCATTTTAGGTAAAAATTTGTGACTTCTTTTCTTTTCTCTCATGGAGTTCTTCTATAAATGTAAGTTGGAAGCTCATTCGAAGGGGTTACATTAGTTACAAAAGTTACACTATGCAAATTCAAGTTTCCATTGCAGTTTTTTGGAGGTTTTGTGCTTATCTAGTAGTGGAGTTTTGTATGTGGTTGGGTTGTGATGCTTTCTCATCCTTCTTCACTGGAAGACCTAAAACTTGTTTGTTTGATTGAGCTTAACAAAGGGAATGCTTTCTTCATAGTCTGTGGTGTCTTATTTACCCTCTCTAAGTTGTAGTAGGTGAAATTGGACTATGTTGTATTTTTAACCCTCTTCAAATCAACCCTTCTCTATTTGAAATTTTTTTTTTTGCAACACCCTTTTCTTGGTGCATCACCATCCTTAGTGTAGGTTTTATTTCTTGCAAAATCTCTTTCCCTAATCCCATGACAGGTTAGTATAGGTCTAGTTAGCTATTTTATTGCACTAGGAGTAGTATAACACTTAGTTTAGGAAGAGGAAGTCAAACTTATTTGAGGTTCACATCAAGCCTAATTCCCATAGCTTGAGAGGTGATCCCATGTTACCCAATCACACCGAATGTCATGTTCACATTCTGGCCATTCAGAGGGTATAATGATTTGGTGATAATAGTTTCTAGCACACCTAGTGGAAAAAGAATTGGTGCTTGTCTTCATACTTTCATGAATCAAAGTACCTAGAAACTCCATATCTCTAGATTTTAAATCTCATTGTGTTAACATATGTAAAGAATTCATACAGGAGATTCTGCGAGACAACAAGGAAATTATAAAAATATTGATTTATCCTTGTCTCCTCCAAGGAGAAGGAGAAGAGGCATTTCAACATCACTAGTTGTAGCATCACCTCATAGGGGTCATTCAAATCCTCTTTATGGAAGGTTTCCTCCACCTAGGAATAATCAACCTCTTATTGGTATGGCAGCCCCTGCAAGGAACCAAGTTTTTCCTCCTTTTAATGTAAGAAGTCCTCTTCAGTTGGATCTATGTGATCCTATATAAGTGCGGAACTCAAAAGTTTCCCCTCTTACATGGGAAACTCATATTACTCTAATGGAACATATTAGTGATGTAGCAAACATTTACACAGTACATAATATTACATAAGAAAATGTTGCGGTTAGACTCCTTGCCACTTCCTTCAAGGGAAAATCACTTCAGTGGTTTTGTGGGTTAGAAGTTGGTACTATAACTACTTAGGACGTGTTGGGAGAAAATATTTGTAAATAATTTGAAGACACTCTTGGAACAACTCACTACCATAAAGAGATCTCCCCAAGAATATATGAGTGATTTCAACTTCCGATTCCAAAGGACTTGGAATAGGATTTTGGCACTCATAAATCCTTCTCCAAATAATGCATTCTTGTACTATTTACAAGCCTTGAATAATGATGTTGAAATTATGATCCAGTCCTTGGGAGGGATGACACTACCTGATGCCTACAAATTTTCCATAAGAGTCGAGAATTCCTTTATTTAGTCTAGAAATATATCTCCACGACCACCAATGCCATTATCTCTCGGATCTTACAAACACTCATCCTACCATTTATCCTATTCCAATAGCTTCAAGTAACTAGTTGATCTTACCCTCACCCCTTTAAATGATCTATTTGAAGTCAATTCACTGCTGAAAACATTTGGGAACAAGCTCGTTGCACTTAAGAGGAAACAATTTCAATATAACCATCTATACAAACAAAAAAATCAGCAGTATCAGGATAACCATCCTCCTTTTCAAGGGAATAATCAACCTCAAAATCAAACTACAAGTCAATTGTGAATGTTAGGCCTTTAAAATTTTAGAACCCTCTTGTTGTTATCTCATCTAGAGCCATAACACTTGTCCAGAATAATCTAGTTTAAGACTGTGAGTGACGTTATCCTTGTGCTCAACCTCACAACCAGAATATTTTCCCTAATGGATTTTTTATCCACGTCCTTATGGTTCAATGTGTATCTTCCCCTCTAGATCCAATAGAAAATTCATCTACGTAGGAAACAACAAATCAACCATAGGCACTTTGAAGAAACCATTGTGATAAATTGGAAAGTAACAAATTTTTGTGGGTTGAATATATATTCCTCATCAATGGTGGAAAAAACTCATTCCAAAAAGAGAGCAATGGAATCTAAACCTTCCAAATCTAATCAAGAATCCAATTCACAACCTCAGCCACAAGTGGTGGTTGATAAAGATGTAAGAAAGAAACTATCGAAACATGTGCTAGCCAAGCTGCAAAGAAGGAAGGTTCTTCAGGAATCATGATACCCAACAAGAAATTTACAAAAGAGGATTCTAACACCCAAAGAAATTTCAGCAAAGTAGGAGTAATTCCCTTCAATATTGTAAAAAATGAAGAATACCAACCTGAGTGTTACCATGTGGGATGCACTCTCAATTCCTTCTCAAAGAAACTTATTGCAAGAGGCTCTGAAATTTTTGGTACAAACAATGGATCACTGGGTCATGGGGTGTCAATCACTATGATTTTGTGTCAACCGGAAGGGAAAAGTATTCCTAAGGTAGGCAAACCACCACCATTATATATTTCCTTGATCATTAGTGATCATTTGGTATATAATTGCATGATCAATTTCGGTGCTAGTAGCTTAGTTATGCCCAAGAAAATTGCACATGTGTTAGGAATACAATAAACACTAGTCTCTAGAGGAGATTTTCAGTTGGATGTTAGAGTAGTTCGACCATCGGGCCGTCGAAGGACTACACTTACTATCCATGTATGTCCTAGTTGTTCATTCACACAAGACATATTGGTCATCGATCTTCCTCCTCTCTTTTCCATTTTCCTATCATGATAGTTCGATGCAAGGTAACTATAATGGCAGAACCAATTTTCATAATCATGTGGAGCCCCATACTGCTAGTCCTATAAATGGGAATTATACCATTCATGATCGAGAGGAAGAAGTTACTGATCACGAACCAACCACTCTTGTGGAAGAAGTCCCTAATACTATGTTGGATGAGATAAGTGTAGATCATCAGTATAATCCCTATGTTGAGGCATTAACGAAAAAAATAATTTGGTTTGTTGTTTTTAGAAGAGATGGGAATGGGTACATACTACATTCATGAAGAAAGTAAAATCACACCATAACTTGTCAAAACACAGAGCAATTCTGAAGGATTGTGGCAATTGTTCTTCGATGGATCGAGGATTAAGAATGAATCTAGTACTAGTGTCATGCTAATTTCTCTAGAAGGAGATAAGTAATTCTCATATTTCTAGTTGCAATTTAATTGCACTAAAAATTTCACTAAGTACAAGGCCCTTATGCAAGGAATTCAGCTAGCTCAAAATAAGGGAATCAAATACCTGACTATTTTTGGAGATAGTGAGTTAGTTGTTCATCAAGTGAAAGCACACAAGGCATCCAAAAATGATCTTCTAAGATCATATAAGAACCAGATTTGGGATCTGATTGAAGATTTCGAGGCTTTCAGGATTCATGTTATTCCTAGAAATCAAAATTACGATGCTATGGCTTACTACAATTGGCTTGTAATACGACATACCTATTGATATCATGAAAGACGGGTGGAAATATGTAAAAATGGTGGTTTGACTTGTAGTTCTTGATAATGTGAGTAGCTGGAAAGTGTTCAATAGTGACAAACAAATTGTTCTTTTCTTACAAAAAGAGGTAGAGTTTGCTACGAATAATCAAGATACGCTGCAACAATCATATGGTGACCAAATCATACAATTGAAAAGCAACAAGATACCAAAATTCTTGGTTACTCTTGATTCCATTTTTAATTCGGATGATCAAGAAAAAATACAAAGCTCTAACATGGTGGTCAAAGAAGAAGATCTTGAGGAAGTCGAGGTAGTAAATGAAAAATTTCTAAAGAAAAAGTATGCACTCCCGAAGAAAAAAATCTTTCATCAAAAATTTTCAAGAGTATCATGAAATTTTTACATAGAGCTACAAAGACCTGCATAGTTTTGATCCATGTCTAGCACAACATACCATTGAACTGGATCCTAATGCCAAGTCGAGTTCATTAGAAAGAGAGTCAAATTAATCCCAAAATTCAGCCACTAATGAGGAAGGAGATAACCAAACTGATCGAGGCTTGTATAAGTTTTCCTATTACGCATTCCTCTTGGGTAGCCAATCCCGATCCATGTAATGATGAAGAATAGAGAAATTCGAGATATGCATGGACTTCGAGGTTTGAACCATGCTTCCTCATGCAAGATTAATATCCCCTTCCATCGATGGATCAAATCCTTCAAATGGTGGCAGGAGCTCAAATATTTTATTTTCTCAATGGATATTTAGGTTGTGATAAAATTCTAGTCCAACAAGCTGATCAATTCAAAATGGATTTCACTACCAAGCGGGGCATGTACTCTTACAACAAAATTAAATTTGGATTGTTCAATGTCGTATTACTTTCCAAAGAGCCATGAACATGGAATTTTAGGGAATAATCAATGACATAATATTGGTGTACCTTGACGATATAACTGTATACTCTAAGCATACAAAAGACCACATCACACATCTAAGGAAGGTTTTCCAAAGATGGAGAGAATTTGAGGTATCACTTAACCCCAAAAATGTATTTTTATGGTGCACAAAGAAATTTTTGGGGCATGTTGTTTCAGTGGAAGGAATGTCAATCAATCCATCTAGGATTCATTTTATTATGTCTTTATCTATCCTAAGTCACAGAATAGGTATCCATATTTTTCGGTACCATAAAATTTGTGTGAAGGTTCATTCCTCAATTCACAACATTGGATAAACCATTGACAACCATGTTAAAGAATAATATGTCATTCTCATGGATGAAGGAAGGGAAGGAGAGCTTTGAGGCCATCAAGACGGCCATTTCTCAAGCACCTATGCTAGTGAATCCAAGGTTTGATAAGGATTTTATTCTCTATGCTTTTTCAGTCATGAGAGAATTTCAAGGATCCTCACTTAGTAGAATGATGATATGATGGAACAACCAATTTCTTTCTTCATCCAATCCCTAAAATACTATGAGCTCAAATATTCATTTGTTGAAAAGTAAGTTTTTTCTACCATTCGATCTTTGAAAAAATTTAGGCACATGTTTTCCAACAAAAAATTCACTTGATGGTGTCTCATCTAGGTGTCAAGGAATTTTTACTTGAACAAAGAGATGAATGAAAAAACGTGTTGGATGGATCACAAAGGTGATGGAGTATGAAGTACATATAAAAGTTACTAACTTGTCAAAGGTAAAGGTTTGTGTCAACAACTTGCTACAGACCTGGAATCAAAAGGTGATGGGGATGTGACACTCCTAAACACCGATGAAGGTGATGATCAAGTTGATTGGTTATCCAAAATGAAGAATTTCCTTTTCTCAGGAGCATATCCTGTGAACATGGATAAAAATAAAAGTTGGAATTTGCTTCTTTAGTCCATTCCATTTGTTCTAATAGATAATGTTCTCTTTGAAGGGATTTGAATAGTTTTCTCCTTGGTGCACAAGACCGGAACATGTGAGCAAGATACTAGAAGAGTTTCACAATGTCCTATCTAGAGGAAATTATTCTACACGAACAACTACTACCAAGATTATGAGGGTTGAATACTATTGGCCATATTTATTCAAAGATTCCCATCTCTAGGTAAAGAAGTGTAAGGAATGTGCCTTTTTCACTGGATAGAAGAAGTTGGAAGCACTTCCACTGCATCTAATTCAAGTGGATCAACCCTTTGTTCAATGGGGGTTGGATTTCATTGGAATGATTAATCCTCCATCTAGTGATGAACATAAATGGGTCCTTACTGCAACAAACTATTTTACTCGATGGATAGAGGTAATAGCATTAAAGGAGAGCAATGAGAAGGTAGTTCTTGATTTCTTAGAAGGTATAATGATAAGGTTCGGTGTTCTATTTACAGTTATTTCAAACAATGCAATGGATTTTCTTGGTTTGAAGTTGAGTGAATGGGTTGTTAAGAATGGATTTTATCTCAAAACTTCATCTAATTACTATCCACAAGGAAATGGATTGGCTGAGTCTAGCAACAAAAACCTCACAAGGATTATCAAACGCACTATGGAAACCAATAGGAGGACTTGGCACACACAACTTAATAATGCTTTATAGGCAGATTAGATCACACCTAAAAGAGTCATTGGAAATTCTCCTTTCATGTGCCTATATGGAAGAGAAGAAAATATTTCACTCTCCTTGGATTTACATTCTTTAGATTTAACTCATTGGCTTGAGGTTATGGAGAGTGGTCCTATGACATTAGGTTTGCTAATTTCATGGAGTTAGAAGAATTACAGAATAAGGCTATGAATACTTTGGAGCAACATCAAGCTCAGGTGAAGAAATCTTTTAAAAAGAAGGCATCCTATAGGAATTTCAAAGAGGGAGATTTAGTTCTCAAATGGGATGAAGATAGAGCCAAACCAGAAAAATGCACCAAGTTTGACGCTATCTGGAGTGATCCATACATTACCATAAGTTACAAGGAGGTGAATTCATTTCATCTATCTATGCTCAATGCATAAGAGCTTCCCATTCACATGAATGTGATACATCTCAAAACTTGTTTTTGAGATCATTCCACCCCTTATATAAACTTAGTTAGGTGTTTTCCTCTAAGTTCTTTGTACATTCTTGTGTGTTGTTGTCATCATTTTTCTTTCTTTATTGTTGTGTTTTGTGTTATTCTTGCACATTGTATCATCATTGGAGTTTTTCGAGAGAAATAAGGTTCAAGTTTCAAAATATTTTCAGATATCCAAGGTTCCTCAAAAGCTTCATCCAACATTCCATAGTGCATTGTAGATGTTGAGAATTTGTTTGTTTCAGTATATTTCCTATCTAACATTGTTGAAGAGTTCAGGATCATGTATCATAGAAGATTGGATAATGTTCGAGATTCAAATATTTACTCCATGCCTAATGGATGACTTAAGGCTATTGGAATCATGTTTAGAAATCAATCATAGTTTAGAGGTTACCAAAAAAATTATCCAATTTTTCCCTAAATCAAAACTAGACAACAAAGGCTTGTTGTACTATAGGAGTGTTAAAGGGTTAAAGAATCATCAAAATCGATACTTTATGTTTAGGGGTCTTACTAGGTCTTCATGACACTTTGGTTTCAAGAGTAAGCCTAAAAATATAAATAGGGGAAAAGAGTCAATGTTTGAGAAGTTTGATGCAATGGGAACTTTGTTTGTCTCATATGCAAAGCATGAAGCATTGAGGGAACCAAGCTTATCATCATAGATATAATTGGGACAAGACAAGGTTATATATCTTGGAAACTAACTCCAATTTTGCAACATGCAGAAAGAGAATACTCCAAATTCATTGGTAGGGCTCGTGGCTAATAAGGATAGACATTCAAATTTCATGGGAATCGAGTAATACATAGCAGGGGCTCATCACAAGCTCAGTTAAACAAAAATCCAAGCCAAAATCTTAGGTGTTCAAGCTTAAGATGGACCTCTATCGATATCCCCTAACATGACGAGCAGGGAGACACAGACCAAGTTTATATCAGCTAACCAAGGAGAAAATAATTATCTTCTCTGTATATCCATTCATAGAATAAGCTCAGTGGAATGAAGTACCAATGGGGCTCGACACTCGAGCTTCTAAATTGTAGTGTATATAATGATCTTGACATTTAGAATGAGCTTAGACCATGAAATTTTGGTAGAGGTCAAGCTCGGTGAAGCATAGAGCCATGGCGAGATATCAAGGTCCTCAAGCACATAGTTTTTGTGATGTGGAATGAATTTTGGATTGATGGCTAATTCAGCTCGATGGTTCAAGATTTTGGTCGGCAAAGGGAGAAAATCAAGGTGCACATTAGCTGAGTAGGAACTCATGGGAGAACCAAGTTGTAGTCTTACAATGAGCTTGGGATCAAGCTCTATTATAGCTCATTATCATCACATTTTCTAGGAGGAGGCTTGTCATACATAATTTTTGAGCTCGATGACATGGAGGAACCAAGTTGACGGTGAGTTAAATTGGAGTCAAGTGAATGATCCCAGGATATGATGCAAAGAAGATAGGCCTCTGAGTTAGTATGTATGAGCTCAGCTTAGCAAAGTTAAGGTGATGTCTAGGGTTCTTGAACATGGAGCTCACATTGAAGGAACAAAGATTGATCTTGGCATGCAGTAAGGAGAATTGACTCAAGTCAAGCAAAAATGGCTCGCAAATCATGATGGTTGAATAATGAGATTACTCGGGGGTGAGCTCATCATGCAAGAGAACACATGTAAAATTAGGATAGCCATGCCAAGTCTCTGGGGTGAATATTTGAGTTGAGGCCAAGGTTCAAGGAATTTTAAAGGCCTATTGCTAAGTGGATATGACACGATGGTGGGAAAAAGTGTATACCCCTACGGGGGAGTTTTGAAAGATCATGACTAATGTGGGAATCGAGGTTGAGCTGAAAAGGATGTGGTATTTTATGGTATGAAAGCCATGCCAACAAAAACATGGAAAGAAAACATTCAGGCTCCTAGGACAAATTAGCCATCACAAGGAATCATCAAGGAAAATGTGGAGTTAATCTCTGATTTGACCAAGTCATGGGCCAACACATTTAGTGGATGCACATAATAACCACGATTTATTTTCTCGAGTGTCTTAGTTCATTAAATCCTGATGACATGGTGGAACTTAGGGGATAGAGTGATACCTAGTCACTCGATGAATGCGAAGGATGATAATTCCTCAAATATAGCACAAAATACAAGTGAGTTTCAGGGATAATGAGCCCATGAAAGAAAGAAGTAGTTCACAGGGGACATATTTCATGGAAGAAAAATATACTCAAGTCTTGAATGAATCAACTCACCGAGTCATAGGTCGATTAGAGCGAGTTGTTTGGGCATTAAGAGTTCAAACCAATGTAAGTGATCTTTGACAAGAAAGGTTGTAGGATAGTGAGTTAGTTTTGAGATTTGATCTCGGGCACAGTATCAAGTCATAAGATTGCGAAGCTCGATGGAAGAAGTATTTTTGGAGCTCATTTCAGAGTTTTCATGAATGGCCATGCTAAGTGGGGATTTCATTTCAGAGTTGAGATGGCAACTCAATCAGGCTGATCAAGGAGAATTTGTGGATGAGCTTAGTTGATCGAGTCGTTGTGAGGAGCTGGGGGTTGGAGCAAGGGCTCAATGTTGTAACCAATATGAGAAATGAAAGAATATGACATGGAGAATCTCATTTAAGTAAGGATGGAGGATCTCATCTTGGTTTGCAAGTGGATCTCTTAGAGTTGAGACAAAGGATAAAGTGCACTCATATTGGGACTTGGGGAAACAAGATCATAAGTCATCATTTGAAATTAAAGATGAGCTTGTTAGTAGGAAATTACTCCGGATCAAGAATACCTAAGAAAAATGGACATGAATTATTGGAAGGATCTTCAAGCTTGAAAATTGTGTGAAGATTTCAACATATCACAGAGGTGAGGTGGTCTTATTAGATTCAACAGAGGGATTTGGAGGTGGTCAAATAATGAGATAACTCTGGCGGTGTTCAAGTTGTTTCGATGACAAGAACCGGGAAATAAGTTTGATCTAGGTGGTGACCAACTCAATGTTGGCTAAGAGATTCATATAAATGGTTTTGTGTTGTTTAAATAAACTCAACGATCGATGGAATGCATAGAGGATATTAGTTAATATGATGCTTGGGAGATGACTCTTGATGGTCTAAGTTGAAGCTGAGTCACTCGGCCAACAAATATTTAATAGAAAAGATCTCGATGAGTGAGCTTAGATGGACCGAGTTACTCACATGGTGAAATGATGAGCTTAGAACTCGAGGGCTTGACACATCTGACAAGGTGAGTTCACCAAGTCTCACCCGAACATGGAAGAACTCGCCAATCCATGAGAAAGGAGCTCAACTCTCTAAGTTGAGCCATGCATTGAGATGAGCCCACCATGTTCAAATGAAAGGGAACTCATCGACCAACTCGGTGAGTTGGCAGGCGAGCCAACCACCGAGTTGGCCTTTCTCTCAAGGGACCCCCTTTAATGCAAACCAACCCTAAGGGGGTCCCACTTGGAATTATCATTAATTTGATATTTTTAAAAATAATAATTAAATTAATATTTTTATTAAAATATTTTAATAAATGATATTTTTATTATTATTAAAATATTTTATTTAAAATATTATTTTAATTAAATGAGATGGATAAGTTTAGACCTTTCATTAAGGCACATGATGGAATGTTCTTAAGTGGTTCAACCAATTCTATAATTAATATTGACCATCATGTGCCTTCATTTTAGGGAAGAATTTATGACTTCTCTTTTCTCTCATGGATTTCTTCTATAAATGTAAGTTGGAAGCTCATTTCAAGGGGTTACATTGGTTACAAAAGTTACACTATGCAAATTCAATTTTCCATTGTAGTTTTTTGGAGGTTATGTGCTTATCTAGAAGTGGAGTTTTGTATGTGGTATGGTTGTGATGCTTTCTCTTCCTTCTCAATTTCATCCTTCTTCATTGGAGGACCCAAAACTATTTTTTTTTATTGAGCTTAAAAAAGGGAACACTTGTTTCATAGTCTTTGGTGTCTTTATTACCCTCTCTAAGTTGCAGTAGGTGAAATTGGACTGTGGTGTATTTTCTCACCCTCTTCAAATCAACCCTTATCTGTTTGAATATTAGAAAGTTGTATAGAAACACCCTTTTCTTGGTGCATGAAAATCCTTATTGTAGGTTTTATTTCTGTAAAATATTTTTCCCTAATTCCATGACAGTTAGTATAGGTCTATTTAGTTGTTTTACTTGCACTAGGAGTAGTATAACACTTATTTTAGGAAGATACAACTGACCTTCTCCAAAGTTTCACCTTGATCCCAAGTCCCATAGCTTGAGAGGTGATCCCATGTTACCCAATCACAGGTGAACATCATGTTCACATTCTGGCCATTTGGAGGGTGTAGTGATTTAGCGATAACAAAGTGTAATAAGTATGAAGACATGTTTTGAAAGAAGAAGTGTTTTTTTAGGTTAAATAATGTTATAAGTCATGTGTGTAATATTTTTAGATAAATAAAAGTACATGAAAGACCTAGAGAATGATTTTTGGGTGTCTTGAATGAGGGTTTAAAGGAATTTAGATCTGAATTTTGGGATCACAATCAGCTATGGTATCAACATATTTTTAGTGGTCATAATTCTGCAAAATCTCTTATGATGAGTCATATTCATAGGATTCTCTTGTTATGAGTAATATCAACAAGGGTTTAGGGGTTGGTGCTCCTTATGGGGTTGGTTCCCCACTACAAAAATCTCTTGTGATGTATAATATTAACTTGACTCTTTGTTGTGTATAATATCATCAAATTTTTTAGTGGGTTTTCTTCCCCTTGAGGGTTTCCCACTTACATCTTGTGTCTATGTGTTCTCTCTCATGTTTCAAGTTCATTTGAATGTATGATGCACACTTAATAAGCTAATGTGGAATGTATGTGATTGAATGGATGTTTGATGGATGTTACAATAATGGTAAATGAAGTATAAATTTTATAGGACTGATTCATGCCCTAATCTTAGTCAATTTTTTCCAACAATTGGTATCAAATAAGGTCCTTTTGAAGCATGTTTGGAAAATTGGAGGAGATATTTTGAAACACAAGAATGGGTAGATCTTTAGATGTTGAGATAGAATTAATAATGAGGAATGAGGTTGCTCATTCAATGATTTATAGCTAGCAAGATCATATCAAGTGCATGGAAATAGAGCATGATCAAACTATCAAGGGTTTACAATCTCAAGTGGAGAGTGTACTAAAAACCTAAAGCTCAAATAATATTATTGAAGCTGGTAGGAAGATGATTTGATGTCCTTAAAAAAATGTTTATATTAGGCACACTATAATTTGAATACCAATAAGAGGTTAGAGAAAAGTTCTCAAGCCCTAAATGACATGTTGGAGAACTAAAGAGCTACAACTGATAAATCTGGGCTTGGTTACAAAGAATAACATTTAGAGAAGCATGAAGTGAACAAATTTAAACCTACTTATGCTACTAAAGATATGAAAGATGCTAAATATCTCAAGAAGGTTATCAGAAAGCCAAATGAAATGAAGTCTACAAGTAATTTCAATGGTGTTTGTTACTCTTGTAACACTTTTGGTCATAGAGATAGGGACTATAGGAGGTTTGTTAAGAATGAATTTCCATGGAGAAATGGTTGACATGATCATACAAACCAGTCAAGATAAATTACTTGCTACAATTACAATAAAAAGGGTCATATTTCTAATTTTTTCATCATGAGTCTCCTAATCATATTTGGAATAATGATAGAAAGTATGGAGTTGTGTATTATAGTTGAAATTAGAAAGGGCATGTAGCTATATATTATCATTAAAATGTTTATAAAAAAGGAATGATGATTCTAAAGGTAATATTATTTCTATATATAAAGTTCCAAGGACATATATGAAGAGATATTACAATGATAGCTCACAACCAGCAAAAACATCTATAAAAAAACCAGCCAAAAACAAGAAACTAGCTTGAGTCAAAAAGGGTTTAACTCACCAAGAGAAGAAATAAAACATTACACAAAACAAACCCAAACAAAAAAAATAATGAACCAAACCAAGGGATCAAACAAAAACCATAGGAACTGATCAGCGATAAGTCCACAAAAAATTCTCAAGAACTTTTCGCTTGTGTCCTCAATCTCGGGCCCGTAACCCTATCGTAGTTGACAAAGTCCTACTCCTTATGAGAACTACTAATATCCAACATCATTTTCTTACCCTTCTCAATGACAACCATCTCCTGAAGTGCATTAACCCTAGTATTAAGCATCTTCAACTCTACACATGAACGTTGAGCTCCTCTAATTAAACTCTTGTTCTCCACTTTCACCCGAGTAACCACATCCTCAAGAGCTTCAATTTTACTGACAAGAAAATTTATCAAGGTATTTCCCTCATTTAACCCCTCCAAAGTGCTCATCTCTAGATTATTCCTAGCTAAAAATTGAAGAGCCTCCACATCTAGTTCCTTCTTATCCTTCTCCTTCAAAACATTAAGCCTATGCCTATCAGCCAAAGTCAAGTGTTCTTCCCAATCTTCACCATACCTAATCCTAACACTTTTGGTTTTAGGTATTGGAGTGTTAGCTTTAAATGGAAAAACGATTAATTCCTCTAAAACCAAAACACTCACACCACTCATAGTCATAACCCCTTTATCCCAAACATGTGTAAAATCCTTCGATAAATTCTCATGATAAATCTTGAGCCTCTAGAAAAAATGGGTAACACCCCCATTTTTAAAGATATCCCAAATGGCCAAATCCCTTTCCAAAGCTAAACATGATGAAGGTTCCACCCTAACTCTGTTACCACCCATGATGGAATAAATATTCAAAACTCAAAAAATGAAACAACAATATTATACCCACTTAAAGCCAAAGTGGAAGTAAAATAATGGTTTTGTCGACCCCACAAGTGATAAGGAAAAAAAAGGATTGCGTGGATCTGAATCCCACACTTGGTATTAAATTCACTTTTCAACATGAAGGAAAACCCTAGTAGATGGCAGAAATTCCACCTCATTTTTCCATATATGATTGTGATGATCCCGTAATTTGATAATAATTCCCTTATATATTCGTAATGGAATTTATATTAGCTTGATGTTTTTATTTGCATAAAATCTAGTGGTAAACACCTTTTAATATAATAGAGCTATGAACTAGAGTGGTTGGAGGAGAACTTTCTCTAAGTGGGACATGGGGGTGGGTTTGGTCCTTAATGTCTACCAAGAAATCCACATTCGGAGCACCCCACTATGTTTTGCTTGGTCCATATGGATAAGTTCAACCCCTACCTCAAGGTGTCCCCATGGCCACCTATTGAAAGCATCTAATGAACTCAATGGGAATGGAACTTGGGTTGATGATTACAAACTACTTGTAACTCACCAATATCCCAAAATATTGAGTTATAAATTGTATGGGGTGAGATAAATTCTAAAGGTAATATTTCTCATGTTTGTTTCAAGTGTAAAAAATTTGGTCACATTGCAAGATATTATAGATCCAAAATGAATACCTACAAAAGGAAGGATGATGTCAAGTCTACACAAGTTGAGAAAGTGAAAGAAGAACTCAAAAATACAAAAGGTGATCCTAAAGTTGTTGGTACTAGTCATGATGATCCTATTGCTCATGAAGGTCTATTTTCTCTTGTTGAACCTCAAGACTTGCTGTATGCTCAAGAATATTCCAACGAGAATAATAGAGAAATAAAATTACAAAAGCTAAGATAATTGATGATGGATCTTACTATCATTTCCCTTAAGGGAATGGATGTTCTTCCTGTTGGGTGAATGAAGATGCTTTGGGTTCCTCCATTAGGCTTCATGGGGTCATAATGTATATGAGTTAAATCATGTAAAGATATGTATTTTTCTTATCTTTCATGTTCTTATCTCGATATGTACCTAGTCTCTATCAAGATGTTTAAGAGTGTGTCAAGCTATGAAAATAGTTCTTGTGAGCTTCAAAAATGATATCACAAGTTGTCGGCTTTTTTTTTTTGGTCTAAAGACTTATGATTATATCCCTCTTAAAAGAAAGGTCTGTATCTTGAAAAGGTTATTGTAATCTTAGATATGTCAAGTTGTAAAGGTTCTTGATCAATGTTAATATATGGTCATGATGTGTGTGTATGGGTGTGAAATATTCAAGCGATGCGAGTTCATACTTGTTGTGATGGTTTTGGTTCATGTATGAATGTAAAAATTGAAAAATATGTGTGAATATCATGTCAAGATGAATATAATGTCTACAAACAAGTAGTCATCTGATGTTTTCATCTATTCAAGTCATAGTTCATGTGGTAATCAAGGTTGATGTATTCAAAATAATATGTTAAGAGTATTGTTGTGTAAATAAGATTAACTTCATCAAAGCTAAGTATAAAAGTATGTTATACAATGAAGGTGTAGAAAGTTTGTGTAAGCACTCAAATGGTGTTTCTTCATGATCTAATGTGATGTGCATCTTTCAAGCATCCCGATCTAAGCTTGATGTACTTGAATTGACTATCCAAAATCCTATCTTGTTGATAAGTCATAGATTCAAATGTGTGGGAGGAATAATTTTGTGTGAAACAGAGGTATTAGAATAATCAAAACATAGATAATTTGTATTTGAACCCCTCTAGTTATCCAAGGAACATGTGTATGAATTTTTGTGTTAATCTTACAAGAAGAGGAAAATTATAATTGAATATGGGTATATGGTCATAAATTTTGTCCCATGTGCTTCTCGGTAAGGGCTCGATTATTGGTATCAAGGTCTATCAAGTAAGTCTTAAGTATGGAAATACTATAGTGCTCTCTTTGATTTGTCTTGGTTCAAGTGTGATATGTAGAAGTCATGTTCTAGGTTTTGGTCTATGTATAGTAGGTCTTAGTCATGCCAAGGCCTAATGAAAGAGTATAATCTAAGTCTCAGTATTATCAAAGTATTTATGTGCATATAATTCTTACTATTCTTACATTGAATGTTTATTGTCATGAAAAAGAATTTTCCATGTTTGGTTTCATAAACCCATGTATGATTTTTGGTCCTTTTTTATCCCATGATATGTTCTAAGTCTTAAATGATATAAGTTTTTGTCTCAAGTGGCCCATATGGTGAGTGTGGGGACCTTGAAAAATTAAGAGAATCTCCTTTTTCGTGATTTTATCTCATCGATAGGATTGAAGGAGAATATTAGGCATTAAATATCAACATCGGTGTGGTTTAGTGTGTTAAGGTTGAAATATCACCATGAAGGTTATTGTAAGGTCACAATAAGTCAATATGACTCTCAAATTGTCTCCCAAATAAGGAATCGTGAGCTAATGAAGATAAATTCAATTTGTGAAGTTGCTAGAAGTATTGAAAGCATGATGACTCGAGAAATGGATTGCTATAGGAATATGATGAAGGATTGAAGGAATAATCAATCTAAGTTTATGTATCTAAAAAAATATTTTATTAATTCATGTTTTACTCAAGGTCAAATGAGTCCGAGTGTTCTCTAATGAAGGTACAAGTTGAAAATGGTATAAATTTCAAGTTGTCGAGGATTGAGTGTTATCAAGGATGTTCCATGAAAAATATTGAGTGATAAGAAGTTCATTGTATCATATACTGATGTCAAGGAAAACTCGTGAGTATGTGAATACCTCATAAGTTCATTTTATTGTATACTATAGTGAATGAAAGGATAGTCTTCATGAAGATTAAATAGGACAACATATAGTGGGGCGAAGCCCTAAGCTACATGTGTCTACAAGATAAGTTAAGATGGTACAAATGTGATATTCTAAGGTAAAATAAGATGCAAACTCATATACAAATACATTCTACATAATGGAGGGATCAAAATTATATATAGTATGTTCATCCCAAGGTTGAGAAGTAAACCACTTGAGTTTGAAGTATGTATAGAGAATGCAACTACATGCTACAAGATTTATGTGATCTATTCAAGGAAAGGGAATCATATAAAATTACATTCTTAGGTGATAAAATGATTATATGACATGATTTTTATCTTACAAAGATAGTTAAGGCACATTAAACTCATGTATGTATATTTGTTTCATCATTTGGAGTAGGTAAAATATTGAAAGGGCTAAGTGTTTGTTTTTTTTAAGGAATTATTGTGCTCTATGAGGAAGGATGTTAAGGGGAACCTAAATACCCTCTAAGACAATGAAATGAATCCATAATTCAACATAGATCTTGCCAAAAAAACTAGGTATCTCCATGTTAAGGTTTAAACAATTTTCTTACATGTTCCAAAGAATGATTGAATGATCTAAGCTTGCACGACAGAGAGATGTAGGGTGTAAATTTGCTTAGTGACCTATGTAGATCTATTGAGACAAAAAGATATTAATTTTTATTTAAATTAGGTTTATGAGGTGTGTTGAGGGCTTGTAAGGTGGTATTTATCATATTTCCATGTATATTACTAGAGAAAGGAGGTTATGTTGAACCCTGGTCATTGGTGGTGTCATTGATGTCAAATGGTATTGATGGAAAAGGAGTGAATGGTGAATTAAGGCTCGATAAGGTACATAAAAGTTGATAAGTAGTGTCTTCTAATGATGGTTGAATCTCACAAAGAGGTTTCAAGTTGATTCAGGATGTTATAGGCTTAAACAATGAGGTTGTTAACTAGTGAAGGTAGAGTGAAGGTTGGTATGCTTGGATCAGAGGTTTTACATGTCAGATATGGTGGTGTTATCATGGGAAATATATTTTGGAGTGAGTTTCAATTAATCTTGTGGAATTCTCGGTAGAAATTGTCTCATTTACGCCTAGTTCTAGAGCCTACTAAGGTTTGAAATCTTGGTACATGTCATGACAAGACCATATAAGCATAAGATGAGCCTAAGGATGATTTTTAGGGTATGTGTGAGAAACAACAAGGTTTATTTCAGCCCGTGGAGGAAAAAATTGAAAGTTTAACAAAATTGTCTTTAAGGACTAACAATGAAGATTGAGGTAAATGAGATATTTTAGAGCTTTACAAGAAAATAAATGGATAACTAACCTATGTAGTGTGAAGAGGGGTTTCTTGTGGTGCTTCATGCCAAATTTCATCATGCCAAAAAAATTATTCTTTTGTACTAGTGTTTTTCTCTTTTCACTCCTTGAAGCATGGAAAACCTCTTATAAGTTATGGTAGTATGCATGGAAAATTATGCCATGTAAGTATGTATTTTCTCTACAAAGGTATGTCTAGGTATTCCTTCATCAAACACTCTAAGCATGTGTTTCTTGATCAAAATATAATGTGAAATGGTCTTTCATAGTTCATGAAGGGTTATTCATTTTCTACATGGTCAAGGAAACTTGTTAGAGCCCTTAGTTAGTATGGTAAGTTGTAAGACTACTTTAAATGTGTTGTTTCCTCCAATGTCCGGTATTTGTGTCTAGGAGCATGACAAACCAATTTTAATTCATTCCTTCAAAGAGATTTTGGACTATGAAAAAATAAGGATGAGCATATTTGAACTTATTCCTTGAAAGAGACAAGTGACAAAGAGAACCTAATTGAGTGGTATGTTACAAGCAAGATGTTCAAAGCTCGAACTAGCACATAGTCTTTGAAGAAAAATCCTGAAATGATAAATAAAGGTTAATATACCTCAAATGGGATGGAATACAGTGTGAATCATTGAGATAGGCATGTCAATATTCAAAAGGTGATAGTTTTTGTGACAAATATTTCCAAGGGCTTCCATCTCCTATGAAGCTATGACCCAACGCATCGTACATCTCCGTGTGCAAAGAAAATATTGGTGGTTGTGAGTTTAAGAATATCATTCAAGACACATTATGAATTTTTGAGTCTCTAATAGGTTCATAGATGCTAGGAGAATGGATAGCCTTGAATAGTGAAAAAAATATAGCAATAAATTAGTGAAAATGGTCTCTCGGGTGTCTAATAGTGAAACTAGGTTTTTGAGGAGAAAAATATTCTAGCTCAAGATTGCACTAATGAAAATTTCTAAAAATTTGAAGGAATTTATGTTGAGAGGTCATAAATGCATTGAAAAAATAATTAATTGTTTTCATCACCAATCAAAAGATAATTTCTTATTAGTATTCTATCGCATCTTGTAAGGATAAGAGAATTAGGTTTTACCAATTTAAAACCCTCATTTAATAATGAAAATATTTATTTAATTTTTATTGAACTCCAATAAAGATGAATGAATATTTGGAAAGCCTCTAATATGTTTGAAATTTCCTCTCTAATCTATTTCATGTGGAAATTGATGTAATCCTCCAAAGTTGAGCTTAGATTTTTTTCTTACAGTGTTTTAGAACTAAAAATTACACTAGATATGGTTTCAAAAGTTCAACATGACTCTACAGAGAATCTTAGAAATGTGTCATGATTCCTCAAATGTATAAAGTGTTTGTGTTCTCCTGTTTATTGCATAAAAACCTTATATTGCTGTTAGAGTTGCTAAGTCACCGCTCGAGTCTTCTTTTGAAGTTGGAGAGCCATGAGCCTATATAGTTCTATTTGAATGATTCCAAGAAGAAACCAAAAATTATTAAGCAGTTACATTTCTCATCTAGCTTTTACATAATGTGAAGAGCCTTTTCTTGGTCAAGAAAATTGAAAATTTCCAAAAGAGCATAGAATAAAAAATAGAGAAGTTAAAAAGATAGTATGTAAGGGATAAAACTTGAGCAATAGAGTTTAAGGGTAGTGAAAGGTTTGTGTAGACAAGAAGGTGAAAAGGGTATAGATCATATTTTTTTTCTTTAAGTGTAAAAAAACATAGAAGAAGTGTGAGAAAATGTTGGAAAATTATGCAGTTCTCTTCGGCATAGTGAAGAACCTATGAATATACAAGAATGGAAAAGTGGTGGGAGATGCGGTTTGAATACATTATAGAATATAGAACGGTCTATTTGATTATGAATGAGTTATGTTTAAGGAGTATGAAAAAGTCTTGATGAAGCCTAGTTTAAATTTGAGAACATAATTGTTGATCCATATAGTGTTGTAAGGACAAGTTAAAGTTGTGAAAGATCTTAAATGTGTTTTTTGAGAACATAAAAGTCATTGTTCGGGATGGATTGATAAGCTAAGAGAAATATATCCATCTATGTACTTATAATAGTGACTTGGGAGGTTTGTATATGTTTTTACTTTTAGGTATATAAAATATGTCTTGAGGTGCATTAAGAAACATGATAAGCTTGTGAAGAAACTGATAGGTGTGTGTAAAGAGGACTTGCTTGCGGTGGTTGTAAAGACTATGATGATGAATGCATGATGTGATAAAATGAGGTGAAAGTGATAAGTGATTGTGATTTGTGTTTTAATGAGATAGAGTGTGAAGGTTATTGAATAATTAAAAGGGCTTGTGTGCTGATTATTGTATGAAGAAACTTAAGAGAAGATTATACGTAGATTGAGTGCTAATAAGAAGATTCGGATAAAGGGGAAATGAGGAGAAGTATATGATAATTTTAGCTAATTTAGAAGACATTATTAGTTGTGTGAGACAACATACTAAGTGTAACCAAAACTATTGAAAAATTCTAAGTGATAACTTAGTGGGTGGGGAGTTGTAGCTTCCCTATGATTTGAAGCTCACTAAAGGTCAATTGTAGCTGAACCCAACTTTGGAGTTGAATCTTGTCAAAGACCGAGTGGCATCTTGGTCAAATTTTTAATTTTCAACTCCATGTTGAGTTGAATCTTAACCATGAAATCAATGTAACAGATATAGGACATTTTTGTCCTAAGAAGAGTTCTTGGTTTCAGTGGGTTTTTTCCCAGTTGGGTTTCCCACATTAAATTCTATGTCTCTATGTGTTCTCTCTTGTTATTTTCTTGTGTATGATTTCATGTGTTCATCATAGCAAGATTAAGGAAATGGAAATGTTTGAAATTTTTGACTTGACACTTTGATTCACCCTCTCGGTTTCCTAGTTTCCCAAAATGTTAAATATTGGAATTATCTACACTCAAAAATCACACATTGGATTCCAATATTGCATATATTGGAATCCAGAATCACATATATTCGAATACAAAATCACCTATATTGGAATTATATGTACTCCAAAGTCCCATTTATTGGAATCTAGAAAATCAAATATTGGAATCCATTATACGAGCTAGCATACGCTAGGCATTATTTATGATTTGTTATGTAGAGAACAAGTTTCTGCTTTTACAAGGGCTAAGCAAAGTGCCAACCATTATTTATGTTATGTTATAAGGGCTACCAGATGCTAAAAATTATTTATTCTATGTTATAAGGGATAGCAAATACCAACCATTATTTATGCTATTTTATAAGGGCTAAATGACCGCTAACCATTATTTATGCTATATTATACTGGTCTAGCCCAATCTTGTAGGATTTATTTATGACATGTTATGTACATAATATGTTTCTAATTTTTATGGGATAGAAAACATATTATCTTTTCCATTAATGGTTATAAAAAAATATACAACGTGGTTTTAAATTTGATGCTAGTTTAGATGTCTTTTTCATTTTTACAAAGCTACCGCATTAGGCTAATGACTTTCAAGAGATGTGAGACACTTATAGGTTAATTTACTATGATGTGATTGAACCTAAATATAACTAGACAATGACTGAATATATTTTGAAGAAACTACCGAGAGGGTGTCGGTCTAGAATATGAGAATATAATTAAATGTAATCTATCTTCGATACTCATGTAGTGGTGTGAACCACCATCTTCTTCATAAAATAATCCGTAGAAACATATTTAATGATATTATTAGTCTATCCTAATGATATTCGGTGGTGGGAGAAGATATTTTGGATCTTCATTACCTTTTTATTCAAGCTCCTTGCATCTCACTCTATTCAACATCATCACCGTCATCCCTAAGTGAAGAAAAGGGAAAAGTAGTGAAATCTTCATGCATCTAGAGAAACGTTATCTTTGGTTTGCAAACACTCAAATTGTTGGTTATCGTAGTAAACCCTACAAATAAAAATAATAATACTTATGCTCACGTAAAATTCTTGTCAAGATTTTTGAGCTAATATTTTTATAGGGTTTGAGGGAATCTTAAGCAATTTAGGGTTACGGTCCCATCAATTTTTGATATTTTATTTATTTTTAAATAGTAAATTAATATTACAAATAAAACTAATTAAACTTGTTTGTTAAAGTGGATACCTGTTGAATGTAATCAACAATGAATAATATTGTTTGAGAGAGATGATGTATGAGATCAGAGGTAGGGAAATCAATCTTTGCATGCATGTTTATCAAGGAACTCTTATGAGAACATGTTTCTTAGAAAAAAGAAAGATACCAACCCAAGTCCTTTATAGTGCATCTATGTATTTGTTGCATATTTTGGTACGACTTAATTTTAAAATATAGTTCTTTTATTATGGAATCATTATTTTTGGGGAACCATATTATAACTCATAGAATAGGTAAATATCATTACACATCATAGTCCTTCAAGAATCATATATCTAAAACCTGCACTGCTCACCATAGAGAGAAAATCAAATAATAATTGACTTTACAATACTTACTTCTTTTACATGATTTGATATGAATCATGTTAGAACCAAAGTGATTTTGGTCTACATTGAAGAAATATTGAACTAAATGTGAGATAAACTCTTTCTGTTAAGCGGAAATAAATAAAATACTCTATAGAAAGAAGGAAAGATGTCTGCTTTTAAGTCTTCCCTTGCTTCAATTTAAAAAAAATCCTTGGAGTGGACCATTCCACTTAGAGAGTAATATTTTTTTAACATTATGTAAAAGAGGGTTGAGGGGACCCTACCCCATATATAAAGAAGCTCCCAAATAGAGCAGATATTCAATAATAAACCATACAAAAATATAGTTCGACCCAAAAAGAATCAAAACTAACAACCAACACAATAAACTAATGACAATAAAAACATAGAACTGACAACAAAAACCAACCTAACAACAACTACTAATTTTTCATTTTTTCTAAGTTTTCTGCCAAAACAGCCCATTCCTTAGCTAGTGATTCAATGTTAGTGCCCAGAGTGGTTACATCAGCTTTAGATAGTTCCATTTTTCTCTTCTTCGATGTCCCCTACTCTTCACATTTTCTATAGGAATTAGCCAGTTGTATGAGAGTTTGAAGGTGTTGTAAAGTGCACTTGACAGTGAGAATACTCCACTCAGTGAAGTTCTGAAGCATAGCCTTAAGCTGATCCACATCATTGTTTAAATTCTTACACTTTTCTTGCAGAACCTCCATACTGCCACCCTTTATGACTTGAGCCACATCCTCAACTTTCATCTTCATTGCATGTCATTCATTGAGGATAAACTGGATAGTGATTTTAGTAAGCCAAGTGTCACATTTCACATTTTCAAGGTCTATAACCAATTTAGCAAGATTAACTCCCTGTTCCACACCACCTTTTCCAAGCACTTCCATTTGGGTCTTTTCCTGGGTGTCAACTGAAACCTACCTCCTCTGTTGACTCGGTTCCCCTTTTTCAGCCTTCTTAATAGCCACCACCTTCACATCATCTTGTTTTAGGTCTTAGAGGCCCTATAATGCTTCAACTTCAACCACATTTTTATCATCCCCTTCACTTGACTTAGGGGATTCACTAGACTCCTCATTCTCATAATTAGTTTCATCTTCCAGAGCATAATATTCAAGGGATTTTTATAGGACACTATCCCCATTAACCATTTTATCCATATCCAAGATTGATCTCTTCACAATGGCCATAATAAAACCCCGATGCAAGGGAATACTGATTTTTCCTTTTTTGTAGTGGTCCATGGTAGCACAAAGATAATGAAGTATATATTATGGAAAAATAAAACTATGCCTGTGTCTGAGGAAATTGAGCATGGTAAGATGGTAAACATAGATACATTTTTGGTGTCCCTCAAGAGTGACAAAATGAATTAGGTTAGGGGCCACTATTTTTAATGGGGGGGTAAGGAATTCCTAAAAATCTCGTAAAATAAGGGGTGAGTTTTTCCTTACCTCACAGAAATAGCTTCATTTCATCTCGTTAAATCCTTTTTGGGTTTGTATACTTTGCATCCTTCCATGGGCATGCCCATAACATAAGCCACCGTGTTGATTGATAATTCAATCTTTACTCCCCACACACCACATTTCCCCTCATCTATTTCTTGACCAGCTATAATGTCGATCCGAAATCCTTACTGAGCTGCTCATTGTACCCCTCAAAAATATTTAAGAAAGGGAAAATCCCATTTAGTTGAACACCTCCATAGCCTCATATTTAACATCATTGAGATCCCAAGGATCAGTGCGAACCAAATCTTCCCCCATATTCCTATTAACAACCAAGCTATCAAAAAAACTTTGTGTTCAATATTACATAGACTCAAGCACACAACTACAGCCACCAATACACTAAGTATTACAAGAACATTAACATCCCCTTAATAGTTTTAAATCATGATGACACTCACATTACAAGAACATCAACATCCACCGAATAGTTATAAATGTGTGACAACATCCATCATTAACCCCTCGTGTCACCTTTCGTTGTCCTTGTGTACCTCGAAATAAGGGACATGAAATCACTACAAAAATTTTCCTCCTACACTTAACACTTTAAATGAAAATAAAAATCTCTTACTCCCACATTGTCAGAGGATATCTTTTCTTAATTGAATATAGATATGAAATAAATTAAAACTCCTTTTCTAAAGTTAGAATTATGGTAAATCATTTTAAGAAGTATTTGAATTTTTTTGTAATACTATTCATCACACTTGAATCCCAAATTCACATAATAATTAATCACAAATTAAAACTATTTTCACAATATCTATGAACACACTGATTTTTAAAGTGCCTGATAAATTTTTAATTCATTATATACCTTAAACCGATGTGAACAATTTTTGCAGTAGATAGTTTGAAGTCGTGAGGATAATATGATCTTAAAAAATAAAAGTAAGAGAGTTACTACGTAATGCTCACTAGGTAATGCTACCGTAGTTTATATTGGTAAATTAACATTAATCAAATAAGAATTAACCGAAATAAAAATGTTATGTACACTTTTTTTATATATTAAGATATCTATTATCATTTAAATCCTTTATTGTATTATAAATTTCCTAAAGATAATCAAACATATTATACATATAAACATTATTAAGATAGTCAAACACATTATACAAAAACTTGTCAAATAAATTTAGGGACAAATTACATAATTTTCTTTTTTAGATAGTTAAATGATGGGCTGATGCATCCCCACCCTACAAGTATCCCACATTTTTATAGATGAAAGGATACATACAAAAACTAAAAATAAGTACGAAAGATAACGAGGCCAAAATGTAACATGAATAATCGTACCTACAACAAACATACATCTCACAATATAAAAAAGCAAAGTGGGAATGATAGAGAAACCCTAGGGTTCCACCCAACCAAATGTCACAATAATATTGAGAAAGGAAAAGGACATGTTAGAAACAGAATTTAAGTACACCACGTGACCAGGAAGGGGCGAGGTAGGTTTTTGTAAGCATGACGAGGTCCAAGAATGGCACGTTGGAGATAGACACCCCATTAGATCGAAAGATGCTTTGAACAAAGTCAAAAAACTGAAGTAGGACCCGAATTTTCAATTCCAGGAATCAAAAATCCTGTTGTCAACCCAAAAAGGTGATGTACAAGCATACAACTTTGCAAAGAGACAAAGAAGGCATAATTTTTCTAGAGCTTCGACCAAACACACACAATGTTCTAGGTAAATCAAATGGGATGCAACTTCCATGACCATTGCTTTATCTACACACAACACTAGGAAATTGAACACAAAGATGCCTGCAATCTCGGAGTTTACACAAGCTCTTCCGGTACTATGGAAATAATACACACCCAAGGCGTTAACAATCACACTCATAACATCTATGGAGTCTATGTGGAAGACATTATGAAGATGACTGTCAGACACAGTAGAGATCGAATTTTTTCTCACTTCTTGTTGTGCAAGAGGATGAATGGAAAATAGGTAGATGTCATGAGAGGGAAGTGGAAACAACAAATAGAAACATGAGAAAATGAGTGAGGAAAGGAGAAAGTACAACCCAATTAAATAGTCCTTGAGTCATGTGAGGAATGTCGACGCAATAAAAAAAATGGAAGACATCATAAAATTTTTCCCATAAATTAGCTAGATTATTTGATGAAAATGATCTTATATTATATTAAACACAACTCAATACAAGATTCTCTCAACAAAATAAGTGGTTAGTATGAGAGCAAGCCTCAAATCCACAATCACACTAGGAAAATCCTAGCAAAAAATAGAGAAAGAACTATAAGGGGGTTTGAGGAACACCAAAAAAAGGCTAGATTATGAATAAAGGCTACCCTTATTGATAAACACACATTATACAAAATTGCATTACTAAAGACAATCACACACATTATACATAAAGGTGTTATCAACTAAGTTTATGGAAAAATTACATAATTGTAATTAGGTTATTGATTTAATGACATTGCGTATGTCTCTTCATTTTCATACCCATCCTTCAATAGTTACATTATAGGCCATAATTAATCTATCAAGTGCAATTGTAATACGCATTATAGGCCAAAATTATTCCTTCAATAGGTATTTTTTTACAATTGTAATATGCATTACACTTGTAAACTGTACTAAGTTTTTGTGAAATATGTTTTGATTCTGGATACTAGATGAATGAAATATTTGATCATGATGTAATCTTCATGTATGATCATGATGCAATCTTCCACACAAAAATAAATAGAAAATCTTTAAAATAACGATCTGCAAAACAATAAACAGAAAATGTTTCAGTTTTATACGTGCTTGTGGCTGCTAGGATTTATTTTTTATTTGGAACAAGGTTTTATCATTTTCAAATTTTCATTAAGATTAACATATGAAGATCTGGTAAAAAATCATTTTATGATTTCAGGGAAGCCTCCATGGATCTGTAAATCAATAAGCATAACATGTTTCTATTTTATTGATCTAGCGGCTGCTAGGATTATTTTTGCTTGCGGATAAGGTTCCTATCAATTTCAAAATTTCTTTAGGATTAAACCAAGCATAATTAGGGGAAAAAAATTATTTCAAAGAAGCCAACATCAATGTGTGAAATGATAAACATTATATGTTTATGTTTTTATGTGCTAGTGACCGCTAGGCTTAGATTTTGATTGGGAATAATGGTCTTACCATTTTTTAAAGTTTAAACTATGTAGATATGGGAAAAATCATTCTTTTATTGGTCCATGATCCATGATTGTCTCTTCACCCAAGTTAGAAATAAATATTTTTCTTTCCCAAAAAAGAATCTAAAAAATGATTGTGCATTGCGAATCTTTAAGAACCTTAAGGTAGTTATTTTATTCCATAAAAATGCACAATACATTGTTGGATTTAGAAGAAAAGTATATAATTCAAACACCAATGGTGCATTTGAACATTTTCAATGATCTACACATGTTTTTGTGTTCTCCTGCATGTTTCAACCATGTACATAATTTAGTGTAAATTTTTGAATCAGTCTTATAGTTTCCATCAAATCTCCAATATGTTGGGGTTTTGAGAGTAATTTCTTCTTTGACCTCGTGCAACAAGAATCTCATGTCATCGATCAAAAGTATATTTTTTTCACCATAGACATTACCATAAATGTCTACTATTTTCTAGCTTGTAATTTTTTATTCTTACATTACTGGTATCCCCAAATGAACTCAAGTGGGTTTCTCACAGAAACTAAATTTGTTGATGAACATGTACTTCATCGTTGTTGAATCCAAAAATGAAGACCACAAGGCAATGTCAAAATATTTTGTTGCAATATTTATCAAGTCAGTGTTAAAATATATTTCAAAGTATTCAATATTTCCAAATCTAAAATCTGGAACCATATTATGAGGTATTTTTCACGAGTACTAGAAATTCTCGAACAACAAACTTTAACTCCCAAGAATATTAATTTTCGAGGCTTCTCAATAGGATCTATAAAAACAAATCAAAATCAATGTAAGCTTCCAAAAGTGATTAAAAACAAGGCATGAAAGTATTTAATCACAACTAAAAATAACTTATAAAACTATGATATCATCTCAATCACAGTGAGGATATAAATACTACCAACTTTTAAACTTGTAATCTCAACATATAAAATAAAGAGTGACAATATGACTGTATGAATGAATATCATTGTAAAAAAATATTTTGAATTAATTAATAGTTATATATTTTCTATTTGCTACAATTTTTGGATGCCCTCTGCAACACTCAAACCCTGACATAGTATATGTGTTATGTTTATGTATAAATTGGTCATCAACCACTTATCTTTGAAATAATTTTCTTCATTATATTTCTTCCCCACCATAAAATTTTCTAGAGGGTTTCCCTTTGGGCCCATTGTAATACACAATGTGTGTGTAAGGCCGAAAACAATACCATCTCCACTTCAAATATTTTGGATATATTTTACTACAATTTTGTCTTCTACAAAACAATGTTCTTTACCCAAAATAATAAATGGTTTGAATTCAAATGCTATTTTTTTAAAGCCTTAATTAATTTTTTAACTTTGGTGCAAGAGAAATAGCTAGACTAGAATCCCGATTCACATTTTACTTCCAAAGATAATTAAAAATTCCTTGATCCCACCTTGCAAGTTGAGAGTCTCCTTACCAAAATTGATTATCAAATATTCATAGGATTGGTTTTTCTCATAGAGAAAACCCTCCAAATCTAAAATAATTAAATAATCATTTTGGCCAATTGCATAGAAGTAATATTTTCTCAATTGTCTCGCAATTTGATATTAACCAATTCAAATAGTCAAAAATTCAGTATGTTAACACTTACTGATTGAGACACCATCTTGGATTCCCTCTCACTCCCACTCTATAGGCTCTTGTGATGCTCATTCTATTTAAAAATCAATAATCATTTTAAACTATATTTTAATTCGATGTACAAAAATATGTGATATAACTTGATTTTATACAATATTGCATAGATTTAGTTGTATATTAGCAACTAATAGGTGTAAGCCATTTATGCCTCGAACTATGTTTGGATTGACATTCTATGATGTGCTTAGCGAATGCCAATAGCCAACTCGTATAGAACATTTTTTTTCCAATTGTTTGCAATTTAATATTAACCAATAAACCAAAAATTTAATCAATTCAAAATAAATATAATTGAAAAATGTATGTTAGTGACTACTAAGGTAATAAATATTACAAATAAACTACTTTGTTATAGGTTCCTTCAATTATGAGGGTCTTATAAATGGTTTTATTTATAATTATATATGGCTATCATACCATTTTCCATCTGCGATTTTTGCATGATGTGTTAAAACCTCCACATTTGGCATTAAATCGTAAAAAAATTGATTTTTTAATTAAAACTATGTAAATAATGAAAATTGAAAACATCTTGTAATGATAAATTTATAAAACAAGTATTTCCCACTCACCTTTTATAGATTGATTGGATGGATGGTCAGTGACATATGGGGAAACAAGTTGAATTGGTTGCGACATACTAAGATTGACATCATCTCCTCTATTTGTATGTGGAGAGGAAGAGACAGTGTCTTCCTCTATTGTTTGGTTGTCTGCATAAATATTGTATGTATCAGTTCAAATGCATTAAACTAATAGAATTTTGTAAAGTGATCTTAATCAACATACATTTTTTAAAATGATAATAGTAATGTTGTAAAAACATTTCTTGATCATGTGGTCCAACAATTAAAACTGTAGATAGACCTGGGTCAACCAAATCATGCACTACAATACTACCATCATACAACACTATAACTGAAGAATTGTTGAAATTGATTCGAGTGAACATATGAGACTAAAATAAATAAGATCTCTTGTAAAGAAAGGGATGTGTCTTTCCTTGTATGCCAATTTCTCTTGTAGTCAAAATTTTCTATGGAATTCGATCCATCCAATCCATGGAAATTTAACCTATATCCCCATCATCAACATAAAAATTATGAACATTAGTTATTGTGTACATAAGACACAAGCTCTTAAATTTTCCTCTGCTATCATAAAATCTGTAACATCCTTCCACAACTGATTCCCCCTTGTATTTGAATTTTTACATGTATTTTTTATTGTCTCTCTTAACATTTTTGAAGAAGCAACATGTAAGAGAATAATAATTACACAATTTAGCAGAATAGATCTGACAACTATAAGCAAGTCCATTATTGCATCGAAGTGAGTACATTAGACAAATTACAGAAATTTATGATCACACATTCTAGCATTGAATGGATTAGTTGATGGAATAGAAGATATTGTTGACTGGATCTGGAAGGGATATACACATTGAAAGGTAAATTATTCGGTGTCTTCCATCCTTGGTGGAATATTTTCTTCCATTGTAATCATGTAGTTGTCTATAATTTTTTGAGCTTCCAATGCATAAACACTTTCATCACATTATGTCCTTAGTGGAATTTTTTTTTTTGATTTTTCACTTCCTCCAAAATCATCTTTTCTTTTTACTTTATTCTCTTCTCCATAGAGTACACACAATTGGTGGTAGTTAGAATCATGCAGACCAATTTTTTCAACAATATTTATTTCAGTGCATTCTACTAATACACTATTACCTGGATATTTACTTTTCATATATTTTAGAAAATTTTCTCTCATCCTTTTGTCATCTTTTACTCTTTAGAAGTATCTAAAGTCTCAACTATGACGCCTACTTCAATAGAGTGAGTTATCCATAATTTCCTTGCTTGCACTTTATCTAGTAGAATTGATATCTCCTCATCAGTCATCCTCTTATAGACCTAAAGTAATTCATCATGAACCTTGCTAATGAATTTGGTTGAAAGTTAGGTTGATTATCCTTAAAAGGAGAACAAGTCAGCCCACCTAATTTAAATAACTCAATGGTTACTATCAATTTTGTCCATACATCCTGAGGTAAAAATAAAAAAATGTCATTTTTTCAGAAAGGCTCTCAGCCTTAGCCACTTTGAAAATAACAAGACATTGCATCTCAAAACACTGCATTGAAAGAGGAAATAATATATTTATTTTCTGTATATTACAAAATTAAATTTAAATAACTCAATGGTTACTATCAATTTTTTCCATACATCCCGAGGTAAAAATAAAAAAATATCATTTTGTCAGAAAGGCTCTCAGCCTTAGCCACTTTGAAAATAACAAGACATTGCATCTCAAAACACTACATTGAAAGAGGAAATAATATATTTATTTTCTACATATTACAAAATTAAATTTTAAGAAAAAATGTGTTAAAATTAAGTTTCACTACCTTCAAATCATCTGAATTTGAGTTTCCCACTCCAGGCTTCCAAGGAAATCTTAGGAATCTCTAAATCATTCGATCCTTGCAGAGTACATCAATAAAATAGGTATCAATCCAATTTTTGTTTACTCTTTACTGCTGGAAAATTTTAACAATGACTCTGCTAGGAGCGTGTGAAGACATAATGCAAGCCTTTTTAAACTGCATCTTAGTATGTAATTACTTGTATTTTCTTTCAGCCAAATTTTTTTTTGGGTAAAAATTGTATGTTAGTCGTCAAGAATGTAGAACTACACTTCATCCCTTTTCAGGTCATCTGGATCCTCAAGTTGCATAAGTTCCTTTATACAAGGTAAAAAGGGAAGAAGAAGTGCATCCCTCGGTGTAGGAATACCATTAATCAACATTGAATAGAAAATAAGGTCAACATTATCATCATGCACAAGATGTAATTGATATTTTGAAGGTGCCAAATGGCACCTAGAAACTTCAATTGGAAAAACATCACCATTGAACAAAAACAATTTTAATTGTTCACATTTAAAGTTTTTGTTATCTCAAATATACAATTTGTTTTCTTCAACAAAAGAGAATATTTTTATTCTTTTTAAGACCTTGCAACTTTGAATTATATGGATCTATCTCTAATTTAGACAAATAATATCTCCTCAGCATTATAAATAACTTTTCATGTTTCCGTGGAGAAAGAATTTTTTTCTATTTAAATAATGAAAAATAGAAGAGGTATCCTCGATTCTATACAATTTTTTGAATACCAAATTCATGTTACTAATAAATTCAAGGGAACTTTTACAGCCTATTTTTCGACTATATGAACTTCCACAAATTCCAACCATATTTAAGCTAAGAACACACCTTAGTTTCTCTAGAATCCTTCATTTCGAGATTCTTGAATAATGAAACTTCCAACTCCATATCAATAATAAGCCACGTATTCACTATGACGTCAATGTGTTCAACCTAAATACACAATGTTTTCTCATCAATAAATTTTGAATTTAGTACCATACTGAATTCACTGACAACATCCTCATCAACAAAAATAACCACAGATCACCATGGTAATTTTCTAGGGAATGCATTTCTACAAACCAATCATCATCTCTCTTTTTCCAATCTGCACTCCTTCAATCAAAGGAATTTGCATGAACAAAGTGCGGCCAATGGAAGACATATTACTTAAAAAAATAATTAAATAAATTAATAATTCGTAAGTAATTGGAAAGGAAAAATCCTTTTTATCAATAGTGTAATAGAAATGAGATTTTGTATCTTGATGTTATTATTTTCATAGAGTAAAAGTAAATAGGAATAAATATTTATAGCATAGTGGTCGCTAGACATACATCAACCCTCCTTTAGTTATAAAAATAAAGAATTAATTAAAAAAATGTTATGCGTTGCACTAAGCATTTTAAACAATTAGTCTCTATTAAACATGATTTTTTTCAAGGGCTAAATTTCTTTCTAGAAGTGAAGAATAGTGGCCACTAGCATCTATATATTACCATCATCTTAAATAAAATATTTGAGTTACACTCCATCATTGTGAAAACCTAAAATCTAACATGGGTGATAAGGTATGACAATTGAATATTTAATAATAATAAATCTTACATGTTGTGATGTGTTTGGGTGTTGTAATTAGGTTCCTTGTATAGTTCTCATAAGATGCATCATTTATATCACATAACTAAGATTGACTAGTATAAATAAAAATTCCTAGCAGATGTTAGGTTCAATTATTAATCAAAGTAATGGTTTCCTAGTATTGAGCCTTAATAGTTTCTTATTTTAAGATTAGTGATCAAATAATAAACAAATTATGGAAAACCTTGGCATCTTCTAGGATCATTATGGTGGATAATCTACCTAACAAGTGCTAGGATTAAGATTACGTGTTAAACTACATGTATTTTATTCTCTTGAATCTGCGTTTTGAATCACATACATTAAGAAAAAGTCGTAAATATTTTTTTCTTTGTGTATTTATTGCCTTCTCTTATCTTTGAAAATCAAATAAATGTAGTAAGCATCCTCCCTGGCAGTCTCTAGTCTTGTAAAATTTAAATACAATTTTGGAGCATAGTTAGTTTTCAATGGAGTTATTACTAATTGTCCCGTATAAAAGACAACAAATATCCTAATGGCCACCAACATCATGATAGTATGTTAGGATAGGAATAACATGTAATAGAATTTGAATATTCTTGTATTTATTACGTGTATTCAGAAAAGTGGAAAATATTATCAATTACATGTATCCGGAAATTGGTAAATATATTTCTTTTGTTTGAATATTTGTTATCTTCTCTTATCTTAGAACATCAAAGAAAGGAAAATTCTTGGTAACCGCTAAGGTATCAATGAAAATTTTAGTGACCATTTAACACATAATCCCTAAGTATTTTATATTATCTAGACTATCCCCGATGTGAGAGCTAAGTCCTTGAATACATATCTTTGAGAAGGTTGACACCTTATGTTGTTCTCATTTGATATTTTGTGCATAAAATGTAATCCATATATTTTTATATAAAAAATGCTTTGCAACCGGTAAGCACCATTAGTTAATGAAAGGTAAGCATCATTAGTTAAGGTTGGTAATAAAGATAGACACATAGTTAGGAAAGGTTAGATCATAGTAGAGGAAATGAACCAGTTATCGTGAATCCTAATGTAAGAGGTTGTTAGAACCACTTAACAATCATAATTAAAAAAAAAAAAAAAAACCCTTTAATAGATCATGATTTTTTTAATATGTAGATTTTCTTTTACACATTTAAATTATGTGGAGAACATATTTTTAAGGGATTTAAAATAAGTACTTTTGAATACAAAGGAATTTAAGGCAACCCATTACTTGAGAATAAAATCACCTTTTTATGGGTTGTTTATGTATTACCATTTCATTTGATATTTTATTGATGAGACTTGATGTGACTTTCTTTATTGGCTAGTTTTTTATTTAATTTTTAACTTGAATTCAAACAACTAATGGTAATTTATTTCACATACCCACTCACGGTCATTGACCCATGCATGGTCATTGGCTCCTTTCCCCTAACACAAGTAGATCATAGTAGAATAAGTATCCTCGAAGATTGTATGGCATGGTAGCTGCGAAAAAATAATGGGTGACTAATGAATAGAAATTTACTAAAATATTAAATGTATAAATCGAAAGTTTAAGCGCTAGAACATTATTTTTCCCTGAATAATGACTCGAATAGTAATGAATTAATTATTATAGGTGAATCCCATATTATTGTTAATGCCATCATTAAAAATTAGACCTTGTCAGGGAAAATCAATCTTGTGTGATTAAAATTCCCTTTGTATGCTCTCACTAACTCCAGATTGGACCTTTAGTACTTATCTATTAAGATAACTACTAAATAGGTAGATTTTGTGAAAAATTAAGGGACTCACCAAGCATTTTGTGATAATATTTTCAATAAATATGTTGATTGGCCAAACTCATCACCTTTTCCAATAAAGGTTGATATTAAATCCGTTGGAAAGATTGTATTAATTTCAAGCGTGCGATGGCATATTCACTCCATATTTTAATCTAATCACTCCCCATTATTTTCACACATTTCTAGTTTCTTTAATGAGATTTAATTTATTCTGTTATGGCCAGAATTTTTTTACCTTTCATGCAATTTTCCACGGTTGTGGGTGAAATGGGATTTTATTACAAAACTTACCGTCACCATTTGAAATCCATTTTTAGATTGAATTAGAGAAATACCTGGTTGCAATTGAGGGAGTTCTTATAGATTCTTATCTTTCTCTAGAGGGACGTCCGAGGGTAAATGTAGAATTTTCTTCGATGTTCATTTTTGTCTTCTTATCATACATCCAACAAAGGATTGGGCTTTAGAGATGGGTCGTCACTGGATCAAGCCAGCATATAGGGTTGACATGAAAGAGGAAATAGACAAAACATTAAGTGTATCATGACCCTCGATTTATGATGCTCACTATAAATAGGAATTTTTGGTGCATAAAAAAAATTCTACAGAGTTGTTCAAACAGTTTAATGTCCTAAATCATTTCTTGTTTGAAGTGGAAAAATGGGGCGAGACACCAACGAATGGGTGGTAGGTCACTTCACTTTCCTAACCCGGATGCTATGTTTTCTCCACTGAAATAGGAACCAACACATTGGGATATTCTTCGCCGGAAAGGTTGTGAGGCGTATGATTGGTTAAAGATCAGGCTATTTTTGGAAGAAAACATCTTTTTCTAGAACCACCAGTGGAAACCATTTTCAGGCCCGTTAAGGTAGAGGTTAGGAATGGTCATGTGTTTTAGATAAATTAGTGCTTCTAAAATCCATTAGGATGTATCTTTATTTTGGTTGTTGTATAACTTTGTCAGTTTATTGTTATTGAATCATACTATATGGCTTACTGGTCTGTGGTTTTTTGTATTCCTAACCACTTATTTTCTTGCATTAGCCCTTGCATTTTTCACCAAAGTATTGTTGTATCATTCAGGTTTTTAGACTGATCCTCTCATTATATCTGTAATGTAAAGGGAAAAGGACCCTTCAACCCTCCTTTAATTATAAAATACAAGAAATAATTAGTGGATGTTTATGTTATGTTAATTGCTCTAATGTAACAGAACCAACGTGTTGGAATGTTCTTCACCAACAAGATCATGAGGCGTACGATTGGTTAAAGATTCGGGCTGCTTTTGGAAAAGAACATCTTTTTTAGAACCGCCAATGGAATCCATTGCCAATGAAATCCATTTTCATTCCCATTAAGGTGGAGGTTATAGAGGTGTCATCTGATTTAGATAAATAAGTGGTTCAAAAATCCGTCAAGATGTATCTTTGTTTTTGTTGTTATATAACATTTTCAGTTCCATTGTTATCGAATCATCATGTCTATCTTACTTGGTCTAGGTTTTTTCGTATTCCCAACCACTTGTGTTTTTGGCATAGGCCCTTTCATTTTTTTCAATAAAGTATTACTTGGATCATTTAGTTTTTAGGCTAATCCTCTCATTGTATCTATAATGTAAAGGGAAAGGGACTCTTCAACCTTACTTTAATCATAAGATAAAATAAATCATTAATATAAGTTTATGTTTTGCGTTGTAATAAACAATTTAAATAATTACTCACTATTAAATTTGGTTTGTTTCAAGTTTTCAATTTTTTGGTAGAAGTGAAGACCAGTGGCCACTAGCATCTATATATTCTAGGATATATTTTCGTCAATGTAAAAAAAACAATATTTATAGCTTTAGGTTAGAGGGTCCTTAATGCAAGATAAGAATTATCCTAACAACCACTAATCTCGAGACTGTCTTATGTTAAACCAACACCAAAAATAATCTATGACCTTAGCACCCACTATCCTTCTAATATCATGTGGTGGACTTTGAATAACATATTGAACTCAATGGAGTGCTTAGGATGAAAATTTCTTTTTGGAATATGTGTAATCACAAAATTCGTTAAAATTTATTATGTTACATGAAGGGAGTATAATAAGCTTTGATCTTAGGGGCTACGTGTAATCTGGAAAATCGTTAATATCTGTCCTATCTTTGAATATTTTTTAGATGATTTAACACTTTTGACAGGAGCTTAGAACCTAGGGATTGACAAGATCCCACCCAATTACAAACATGAAAGATAATCAATAAACCACATGATCCATAAAAACAAAACAATAATAACTAACTGGATTGTAAGCCAAGAAAACAAAACATCGATAGCAAACAAAAACCCATCCATAAAAATCGGGGAAAATAACCAAAAATTATGCCCGAGAGGCTGAGCTACTTGGACATGGAGACATCATCCCACCCACTAAGACATCGACACAAGAAGTACACAACAAAAATTTGTATGTAAATCCCAATTTCCTTCATAGACCAGCCACACTAGTAGATTCTAGGAAAACAAGAGCTGAAATCCTAGGAAGATCTAACTTCTCCAGTCATCTACCTTCACCATGCCCCTTAGAATAAGAAACTTGAATGTCTAAAGTAAATTGCATCAAAACCACATTCCTAGAAGAGAGCTTGGATATCACCCTCCTTGCTTCATCCATGGACATCCCCTTGTAAAAAATGTCAGGTAATAATTGGCCCCTCCCAAAATCCTCTAACACTTCAACCAAGTTGACCCGGTGTTGGGTATTAATGAAGTGAAGGGAATATCTCTCACCTCATCAATAAACTACCTAACTAGAAGAATTTGGGATACAAACCAAGATGAAACTTCCAAATTAATTCGAGATCTAGTTAACTCATCCAAATATTCCTCCACGTAATCCTCATAAGTTCATAGCATACATAACACACCACTTCCTAAAGATAATCCTAATACGATCATGAAAAATTCTCCCAAAAATGACTTGTCATGCTTCACACCTTACAAGAAAAGGAAAGGAAACAGAGGTCACTCCATGATCATCTCTCATAACTCCACACCACCACTAGCCACCAAAATCAAACAAAAGAATGAAAAGAAAGCCATGAAACTAAAAATTATTAACAGCTCACTCCCCTTTCCCAATATATGATCTTTGGGAAATATTCCCACGTGATAGCTTGCCCTAATTTGATTGGACCATCTCTCTAAATGATTCCCTGTTAGCCAAGAAATTGGTGGCACAATTTTCTTCTCTATAATTATGGTTTAAAACCCACTTAGGTATTTTTCTCAACCAATGCAAAATGTTGGTGATATAATAATCCAACTTCTAGGAAAAATATTTTCCCTTTTGAACATCATTTATTACCACCTGGGAATCACCTTCAATTTCCAAAGCTTCATAGCCAATGTTGACCACCAGTTTGAGACCTTCTAGCAAAGCTTGAGCCTCTACATCATTACATGTGTTGTCCTTTAAAGGAAATGACCCAACTATTACTAAACTTCCATCCACATCTCTAATTAAACACCCCACTCCTTATAGGCCCATGGAACCTTTCAAGCTCACAAAGTTAAGTTTTCAAAAAGATGGAGGGGGTGGACAATTTATGATGGTAAACACTTTTATTATACTAGATCTATGAACTAGAGTGGTGGAGGATCAATTTTTCTAAGCAGGACATGGAGGTGGGCTTGGTTCCTTAATGTCCACTAAGTGATCTACATTTGAAGTGCCCCACTATGTTCCGCTTGGTCCATATGGAAAATTTTGACCCTTACCTCAAGGTGTCCCAATGGCCACTTATTGAAAGCATCCAATGAACTCAATGAGAATGGAATTTGGGTTGATGATTACAAAATAATTGAAAATTTTGGATGGTAAATGCTTTTATTATACCAGATCTATGAACTAGAGTGGTGGAGGAGCACTTTCTCTAAGCGACACATAGAGGTGGGCTTGATTCCTTAATGTCTACCGAGTAATCTCAATTAGAAGTGCCCCACCATGTTCTTCTTAGTCCATATGGAGAAGTTTGACCCCTACCTCAAGGTGTCCCTATGGCCACTTATTGAAAGCATCTAATGAAATCATTGGGAATGGAACTTTGGTTCATTATTACAAACTACTTCTTGTAAATTTTAGATGGTAAACACTTTTACTATACCAAAGCTATCAACTAGAGTGGTGGAGGATCACTTTCTCCAAGTGAGACATGTAGGTGGGATTGGTTTCTTAATTTCCATTGAGTGATCTGCATTTGAAGTTCCCCACTATGTTCTACTTGGTCCATATGGAGAAGTTCGACCCCTACCTAGAGGTTTCCCCATGGACACTTATTGAAAGCATCCAATAAATTCAATGGGAATGGAACTTGGGTTTATTATTACAAACTACTTGTAAAATTTGGATGATAAACACTTTTATTACTAGAGATATGAATTGAAGTGGTGGAGAAGCACTTTCTCTAAGTGGTACAAGGAGGTGGGCTTGGGTCCTTAATGTCTATCGAGTGATCTGCATTTGAAGCACCCCGTTATGTTTTTCTTGGTCCATATGGGGAAGTTCGAACCATACATCAAGGTGTCCCCATGGCCACATATTGAAACCATATGATGTACTCAATGGGAATGGAAATTGGGTTGATGATTACAAACTACTTGTAACTCACCAATATCCTAAGAACTTGAGTTCATCATGTCTTCGAATATTTGTTGTCTACTCTTGTGTTTGAATATCCATCAAGTCATTACTAATTGTTTTGTATGCAAGATAAAAAACTATCCTAGAGGACGCTAACCTAAATCCTCTATGATGTTGCAACAATGCTAATTCAAATAACATATTGAACCCAATGACTGCTAGGCATAAAATTGAACATATCGGCCACTGGGATTAAATTTTCATTTGGAATTCATGTGATATACTTCTAATATCCTATTTATCTCAACGGCCACCAGACTTAAATTTTCATTTGGAATTATGAGTATTCATGAAAGAAATGTAGTGAGAAACCACCCTAGTAGTCGCCAAATCACTTTGAAAATAGTCTTTTAAAATTTAAATTTAATTGCGGGGAGCATAGTTAGATTTTAAATCAAGTTGTTACCAATTATCCTAAACGTAAGAAAAAAAATATCCTATCAAATACTAACCTCAAGTCTTTGTGATTTTCTTGCAGTGCTATGTAATCATATTCGACCATAATGGCCACTAGGAATATCATGTAAAAAAATTTGAATAACATGTTGTACTTAGAGACTTCTTGGATAAACAATTGTTTTTAGAGTTTAGTTCAGTTTTGAGTTTTTATTCGGGTCGTTAATCAATATCTTGAATGCAAGACAAGAAATATCCTATCGGCCACTAATCTTAAGTTTTTAGTATGTTACACTAATGCAATAGAATAATCTATGAAATTGGTAGCTGTTAGGCTTCGAATATGATGTGATAGAATTCAAATAACATATTTAACTCAAGACATTAAGGACCCAATCACACCCCCATTTCCCACTTAGAGAAAGTGCTCCTTCAACACTCTAGTTCATAGATATGGTATAATAAAAGTGTTTAACATCCAAAGTTTTTAACTCAAGATCTTGGACTATTGGTGAGTTACAAGTAGTTTGTAATCATCAATCCAAGTTCCATTCCCATTGAGTTCATTGGATGATTTCAATAAGTGGTCATGGGGACACCTTGAGGTAGGGGTAAAAATTCTCCATATGGACCAAGCGAGAACATAGTAGGATACTCTGAATGTGGATCACTCGGTGGACATTAAGGACCCAAGACTACCCCCATGTCCCACTTAGAGAAATTTCTCCTCTACCACTCCAGTTCATAGCTCTAGTATAACAAAAGTGTTTACCATCCAAAGTTTTCCCACCCCCATGTTCCACTTAGAGAAAGTGATCGTCCACCACTCCAGTTCATGGCTCTGGTATAATAAAAGTGTTTACCATCAATTTTTCCCAAGTTCCATTCCCATTGAGTTCATTAGATTCTTTCAATAAGTGGCCATGGGGAAACCTTGAGGTAGGGGTCAAACTTCTCCATATGGACCAAGCGGAACATAACGGGGTGCTCTGAATGTGGATCGTTCGGTGGACATTAAGGACCCAAGCCCACCCCCATGTCCCACTTAGATAAAGTTCTCCTCCATCACTCCAATTCATAGCTATGGTATAATAAAAGTGTTTACCATCCAAAGTTTGAACTCAAGGTCTTGGGCTATTGGTGAGTTACAAGTAGTTTTTAATCATCAACCTAAGTTCCATTCCCATTGAGTTCATTGGATGCTTTCAATAAGTGGCCATGAGGAAACCTTGAGGTAGGGGTCAAACCTCTCCATATGGACCAAGAGTAACATAACGGGTGCTTAGAATGTAGATTGATTGGTGGACATTAAGGACCCAATACCACCCCCATGTCCCACTTAGAGAAAGTGCTCCTCCACCACTCTAATTCATAGCTATGGTATAATAAAAAATTTTACCATCCAAAGTTTGAAATCAAGGTCTTGGACTATTAGTGGGTTACAATCATTTTGTAATCATCAACCCAAGTTCCATTCCCATTGAGTTCATTGGATGCTTTCAATAAGTGGCCATGGGGACACCTTGTGGTAGGGGTTAAACTTATCCATATGGACCAAGAGGAACATAACATGGTGCTCCAAATGTGGATCAATCGATGGACATTAAGGACCCAATCCTACCCCCATGTCCCACTTAGTGAAAGTGCTCCTCCATCACTCCAGTTCATAGCTTTGGTATAATAAAAGTGTTTACCATGTAAATTTTGGGTTTTTTTTTTTTTATGTTTTTTTGTTCAAAGGAGTAATGGAGTGGGAGTGGGAGGATCAAGGTTTCTAAAACCAAATGGGTGGGAACTATCGCAAGACATAGGGGACCCTTAGATTGAGGTGGTGTAGGTAGGGGACCCATGTCTGGTACAAGCAGGAGGTAATATTTCTCTTTCTACCTCATGGGATGATAGGATTTTGGGCCGTAGAATGGAAGTTTTGAATAAGCCGTTTGATTCAAACATTATGACTATGGAAAAAGATGGGATTTTAAGTATTGCTATCCCTGATGGGTTAGTAGAAAAGCTAGATCTAGGATGGAATATGCTTTGGTTGGAAAATTTTATGGATCAAGACCAAATGTGGAATGGTTTTGGGAATGGGTGAAAAAGAAGTGGAACTGAAGGGATCAATGGAAATTGCTTCCTATGTGAATGGGTTTTTTATCATTAATATTTCAAATTTAGAGGATTGTAAAAACATCTTGGTTGGAGGTCCTTGGTTTATGGGAAGATCAAGTCTTTTGATCCAAAAATGGAGCCCAGGTGTTTGATCCATTTAAGGAGAAACCAGATGAGTTTCCTGTATGGGTAAAAATTCTTGGATTACCAATGGAATTTTGGGAAGAAGATATCTTAATAGCCATTACAAATGCTATAGGGTATTTGGTGGTGTTTGATCTGGTCACTAGGGAAAGAATGAGGTTAATGTATGCATGTTTCTGTGTAATTGTTCCTATGGGAAACTTGTTGAGAAAGGAAATAGAACTTAAATCAAAGTTTGGTGAATGGATCCAAAAGATAGAGTATGAAGCTTCTCCTTTTTTCTCAGAAATGTAGGTAGATGGGACATGAGTAGAGACAATGTAAGGAGGGTAAGAAAGGTAAGAAGACTTGGGAAAGAAAATAAAAGGAATCACTGAGAGAAGAAGGAACCAATTCATTACCTCTAAATAATTTGTCTTTAAACAAGTTCCATTTTCTACAGGTAGATGAGTTGGAGGAAGTTGTAGCTCAAGAAAATATGGAACTAAAAATGGATTCTCAGACAAAAGAATGTAAGGTTATGGATGGTGCGGATCAGAGCTTGAAGGAATTGGGTTTCAAAACCAAAAGGTGGAGTTGAATGTGGAAGGGTTGTTTGTGGAGGGTCAACAACCTAGTCAGGAAGGTTTAGATCCAATTTTTTTGGATCTATCAAAACAAAATGAATCTTTTTTTAAGGAAGAGAAGGAGCTGTCTCAGGTGGAGGAAGTCCCATGTTCTCTAAATTTAGATAGGATTAAGGAGGTGTTGGAAGAAAAGAGGATCAACACAAGAAGTTCTCAGAAACAAGACAAAGTTAAAGCAGATTGTGGGAAAGCTCCTGCAAGAAAAGGAAATATGTCAAATAGGGATAAAAGGGAGAAAGAAGCGGCTAAAGAAATAGATTCGGTAGACAATGCTCCATTGAGGAGATAATTTCACCAAATAAATTGAGATGAAGGTTATTTCCTAGAATATAAGGGGTTTAAATAACCCTAATAAATAGAGTATTTTATCTTCTTTCAGGAAAAGGAATAAGCCTGATATTCTTTTGATTCAAGAAACTAAGATGTCTAAAGAAAAAATGAGTGAGGTAAAGAATAAAGTTTGGTTTAGATCTGAGCTGCAAAGTGTATCCTTGGTAGGTGCATCTGGGGGTTTGGTTATTTTTTTGGAATTAGAATGATAGAGAAGGGACTTTGATTTTTCAGTCTCAGTATCATGTAGCTATCTTGTTTAGAGAGAAGCAGGATGGGTCTGTGTGGATTTGTTCAAATATTTATGCTCCCAATTCAACGGTAGAAAGAAGAAAACTTTGGATTGATATTGGCCAATTTTGTAGCCAATTTAAAGAGGTAAATTGGTTAATTGGAGGTGATTTTAATACTCCATTGTGTATGGATGATAAAAAAAAGTGGTTTAGGTGTCTACAATGATAGTATGGGGGACTTTTCTGACTTTATTGCTAACTATAATCTGGTGGATGTTGAGTTGAAAGGATCTCCTTTCACATGGTCAAATAGGAGATTGGGGAAAATCTGATTCAAATAAAATTAGACAGGTTTCTCATTAATTTATCTTGGTTACAACATCTTGATGTGTCTTTGGTTGCTTTACCAAGAATTGGATCTGATCATAGTCCCATTTGCCTTCAAACTGGTATAAGTAATGGTGTAAGAGGAAGGTCGTTTATATTTTTAAGATGTGGTTACAACATCCTAGTATCGAGGAGGAGATTAGGTTGAGTTGGAAATTTGATGTTAAAGGTAAACCTATGTTCAGGCTAGTGGCAAAATTAAAGAATGTTAAAACTAGGTTGAAAGTATGGAACAAAGAAATGTTTGGTAATATTTTTCAAAAAATTTTGATTAGTGAAGCTTTAAAGAAGGTGGAGGATGAGATTGATAACAAAGGTTTGCAAAAAGAGTTGAGAGATAAGGAGAAATTCCTTTTGACGGAATATCATAATTTAGAAGCAAAAGAGGAGGCTTATTGGAAACAGAATTCTCATGTTTTGTGGTTAAAGGAGGGTGATAGGAATACAAAGTTTTTTCATCTTACTACATCTATGCATAAGAGCAAAGCAACACTATTCTGGAAATAGAAGACAAAAGAGGAGTTAGAATAAAGAATCAAGGTGATATTTCACAGGAATTTATTAGTTTTTTTCTCTCATATTATTGGCAGCAGGAAGGGAACCTAATATGGGTAAGGAAAGTGATATTGCAAATATTTTTCAATCAGTCATTTCTCATCAGGATAATGTTGAATTGATTAAAATTCCATCTGCTGAGGAGATATCTACTGCGTTTTTGATTTAGAAGGGGATAAATCCCTTGGCCCCAATGGATTTCCTACTCTTTTTTCCAAACTTTTTGGGAAATCATTCATAAATATGTGGAAGAGGCTATTCAAGATTTCTTCATGTATGGTAAGCTTCTAAAGGAGGTTAATATTACTTTCATTGCTCTTGTTCCTAAGGTGCCTGGGGCTGAAAAAGTGATAGATTTTAGACCAATAAGTCTGTGTAACATGGTCTATAAGATAATAACTAAGATTATCTCTTTAAGAATTAAAGGTTTTTTGGAACATTTTATTTCATCAAATCAGGGAGCTTTTGTGGAGGGTAGACAAATTTTGGATAGTGTGATAACTATTCATGAAGTTGTTCATTCGGTGGATGTTTCAAAAAGAGAAGCCATGATGCTTAAAATAGATATGAATAAAGCCTATGATAGAGTATCATGGAGATTTCTTAAAATAATTCTTGGAAAATTGGGTTTCCATAATCATTTTATTGATATGATAATGGAGTGTATTTCTACTCCGAAATACTCAATTCTGGTCAATGGGAAATCTGAAGGTTTTTTCTCATCAAGAAGGGGGTTAAGGCAAGGGGATCCTCTTTCTCCCTTTCTTTACATCATTGTGGTAGAGACTTTAGGAAGACTTTGTGCTGACTATAAATTGAAAAATAAGTTGCATGGGTTAGTTGTTTCTAATGGTCTAGACCTTATAGCTTTGCAGAATTTGTGGATGATACTTTCCTTTTGGGTAAGGCAACTCAAGTGGAAGCTATGGTGTTTAAGGAGGTCTTACAAGATTTTGAGGAGGTTACAGGTCAACTCATTAATTTTAGGAAAATATTTGTTCTCTTTTTTAATGTGGATGTTGAAATTCAAAACAAAATTGCAGTGGTTCTGGAGTGTCCTATACAAGTGTTTTCATGCTCTTATCTTGGAATGCCTTTGTTTAAGGGAAGGATGCAGTTGGAAAGTTGGAATCCCTTGATTATGAGATTTCAAAAAAAGTTGGCAACTTGGAAAGGAACTTTGTTATCTCAGGAAGGTAAACTCCAATTACTTCAAAGTTTCCTTCAGAGTATGGTGGTGTATTTGATGTCTCTATTCAAAATTCCAGCTAAAATTAGATAGATTATTACTCAGATTTAGTGAAGGTTTTTATGGTTGGGAATGAAATCAAAAGATATAATTCCATTGGTGGCATGGGAAAAAGTTACCCTTCCAAAGAATGTTGGTGGGTTGGGATTGAAAGATATCAAAAGTATGAACTTAGCCCTTATGGCTAAAATTGGTTGGCATTTGGAGCATGAAGATGGCTTATGGGTTAGAATTCTAAAAGCTAAGTATTTATATTTTGATCAAGCCTCTTTTGTCTCTAATGTTTCTCTTCCAGATGGATCCTTTTTTTGGAATGGTTTGGGTAAATGCAGGGATATTTTGTTGAAAGGTAGTAAGTGGTTAATTGGGAATGGTACAAAAATTAGATTTTGGGAAGATTGGTGGTTATCTGAGGCTCCTTTAGTTAATCAAGTTCATTAGAGAGAGGTGGTGGTTCACTTTCAGTTGGCTATGGGAAATTGGATTAGAGATTATTGGGATAGATCTGATTGGGGTTGGGTTTGGAAAGAACTAGACTGGGAAGGTGAGGATGAAGAAATTCAGGAAAGAATTAGAATATTAAATGCTAATCTTAGAGGATTACATATACCTATTTTCTAGAAAGAGGATGAGTTGATATGGTCTTTGACAAAGGATGGTATGTATTCGGTAAAAATTGGGTATGGTATAGCAAGAAATTTTCCTCCTTCTCAACCATTTTGGAAAAATTTATGGGATAAGAATCTTACTCCAAAGGTTAATTTGTTTCTATGGCATGTTGTCCAGAATAAAATTTTAACCATTGATAACTTACAGGTGAAAGGAATGATGATCCCTAACTGGTGTGTCTTGTGCAAAAATGATAGTGAATCAGTTCAACACCTTTTTCTTCACTGCCATTTTTCTATAAGGGTTATGTTTCATGTTATGAAAGTCTTCTAGAATTTTGGGTCTTTCTGAAGACTTTTCTTTGACTAGTATGGGAAATGGACAAGTCCTTTTGTTTCTTTAAGTCTTTCTAAGGCTTGGAGTTTTGTGTTGCCTCATTTTTATGGGGGATTTGGCTTGAAAGGAATGGTCAAATTTTTAGGGATAAATAGAAAAACTCTTTGAGGGTGGGGAGTGGCATATTAGGTGCTCTGATAAATAATCTTTCTATTGTGAAGATTAAAGAGAAAGGTGGATTTCCTAGACATGAGAAGGAGATTATTCAAGCCTTAGGTATCACTAAGTATGTAAAACAAGCTCCTTTGGTGAAGGATATGGTTAGAAGAAGTGATAAATGGGCTTATGTTGAACCTATTGGAAATAATTCAAATAACTATGCTGAGGCTTATGCTCTTTTAATTGGTTTACAATGGGATAATTCGTTGCAAATAAAGAAAATTCAGGTGGAGGGAGATTCCTTATACATTGTTAATGTGATGAAGGGCCTTTCTAAGCATCATATTAATATATATTCTATCATTAGAGATGTAAAGACTATGTTAGTAAAATTTGATAATATTCTATTTAATCATGTGTTCCGTGAAGCTAATATGTGTGCTGACACATTAGCCAATATTGGAGGTCGGGTTCATAATAGAATGTGGTGGCGGGATGAGGTGGATTTTCCCAAAGTACAAAAGTTGTGCTTAATGCAGAAAGATAGATTCAGGTGTGAGAAAAGGATATGTGACATCCTAGAAATAATTTCACCATGGGTGAGATTTATTGTGAAAATCATTATAGGGTATGCGCTGGTTTGGATTAGTTATTTAAAGGTTTGGTTCAAGTTTTTATGTAGGTTCTTTCAAGTTTGTTTCAGTTGTTGAATCGAGATGGGTGGGGCTAGGGTTAGGGTTGATCCTTCTTCGTCAGTGAGCTTGGAAAGAGATTATTTTCTTTGGGATATTTTTAAGGATGGTGGTATTTTGTATTTTATTCAGATTTTAAGGGGGGATGATGAAATTATTTGAGGGAATTTGCTATGGCTTGGGATAATGGGTTTGTTTCTATGAGGGGTGTAAGTTTCTGATTTCGAGGACTTCATTGGCAGTGTTACTAAGATGGATTATGGGGGTTGTAAAGTGTTTAAGGATAGGTCTCGGCTTCAGGAGGAAGTCCATATTTTTCTTTGGATAATGATGAGAAAATTTGTTTTATGGAGGATGGTATTGCTCAAAAATATTTGTCGGGGAGGTGGGCTGAATTTTGTTTCTATATCATGAAGTATATTACTTTGGATGGGAAGTACTGGAAGCTGCATTCTCAGCATTTAATGCTTCAAACCATTTTCGTAGAGGCAGGAGGATGAGTATTCCTTTTTATTTGTTTAATTCTCTGTAATTTTTGGTTAAAAATTTAAAGAGGAAAAAACGGAGGTCCTTCTTCATCAAGGCTTAATCCTTTTGTTGGTTAAATCGGGTAAGCCAAATTTGCAAACTAGGGGGTTGGTATAAGATTGGGGGATGATTGGGAAGACCATATTTCTCTAGATGATAGGATTAGGATTAAGAAAATGAAAGAGAGAGTTATGAAGGAGGTGGATGCGGTGACTGCATTACAAAACCTTGCTGGGGAAGCTGAAGAGTATATGCCTAAGGAAGGGTTGGTGGAAGGAAACATAGTTTTTAACTTATTTTCTAGTAAAATTGAATCTCTGCAGAGGGATACAAGATTAGTCGTGTTAAAGCTCAATCAGAATTTTTGATGGGGTTGTAAAGGACAAATTTCCAGTTGAAAGTTTTATAAAATAGGGTAGATACCCTCTAGGGGATGGTTGCTGAGGAAAAAGGTAAGAAGAGGCAGCTGGATATCAGTTCTTTAGATGAGGAATATTTCCAAGTGGATGGTGTTATCCCAAGCTCGAGGACTAGGTAAAAGTGTGTTTAAGGTCCGGTTGCTGAATTTTTGTTGAAGGGTGTTGTGTTTGGTTACTATTTTTTTTGTTTATGTTGGGATCTGTTTGGGTCAATATCTTTTTGACTTGGGCCATTTTTGTGGTTTTTTTATAGATACTTTTTGTTGCAATGGATCTTTATTGTAATATCTCTTATTTAAGAGGCCCTTGGATCCTTTTTTCAAATTATTATCTATAAAAAAACATATTGAACTCAATGGCCGCAATGCAAAAACTTTCATTTTGCAATATGTGTATTCTAGAAAAATGTTTAAATTAATCTTGTCTTTGAATATTTTTTGTCTTAGAACATCAAAGAAAGATAGTAAACATCCACCCTAGTGGTCACTAGTCTTAAAAGGTAGTAATGTAACATCCAAATATAATAAAGGAGCTAGTTCGTTGTTCAATCGAGTCATTACTAATTTTCATGTATGCAAGGCAACAAATATCGTAGCGGCTGCTAATCTCAAGTCTTTGTTATGTTGCACTAATTCTATTTACTAATCTTTGACATTGTGGCCGCTAGGCTTTGAATATCGTGGGTAGGATTCTCGATAAATTAATAAGGAAATAAAATTATAATAATGGTTCTTAGCTCAGTTTTCAAGAGATCCGTCCTAGTTGTATCATATACGAGTCAACTAGAATCTTAGCGATGCTAGGCTCCGTTCTTGTTTGAAAAATGTATTCAGAAAAAAATTAATATTTTCCTTGTCTTGGAATATTTGTTTCCTTGTGTTGTCTTGTAATAGTTAAGCAATGTTGTAAACATCAAGCTTAGCGGCCTCTAGTCTTGGAATATGTTATTTTATAATTTAAAAATTGTTACTTTATATTGGCTCATTTATCAAGTAATTTTACTAACTATAAATGAAATATATGTTTGTAAATAGAATGATTAACATTTATATTTAATAATTCTTATGAGTACATATAATGTGTTTACCTTTTACTAAACATAATTGTTTTTAAAGACAATGCATTTAATTATTTTTACGTGCAAAAACAAATATTAAAAACTATATATATATATATCAACACAAAATCAAGTGAGAATTGAATATTGAATAATTAGTTAGGACTATTTATTTCATATTAAAAAAATCATTAAAGGAAGTCAAAATGATTACCTAAACTATATAAAAGAAAACCATTATGATTTATAAAAAAGAATATGAGACTTCTATTTTGCTACTAGAGATAGATGTTAGTGCTTATGGGAAAAAATAAATGGATGAAGATGAATGAAAAATCAACAATAAAATAATCGGAGAGACAGAAAGAAGGGCTAAAAAGGGAACCCGCTTAAAAGACACGAATACTTGAGCTATGACTGAACATAAAAAATGGGTTTTCAGAAGCAATAAATATTTTAAAAGGGATTACAAAATCTTTAGTTATGGGAGGACAAAAAAGTGGTTTCAGACAGAGAAACTCATTTTGACAAGAAAATGGAACAGAACCACATAGGTGCGAAGGGAAAGGCATGGACATTACATGTGTAAAACATAAAAACTAGGCAAGTAAAGAGTGGCTACAAGTCTTACCCATCAACTATGGTACATATACAATAACATAGATTATTTTGAGAAATAACTTTTTAGTTTTATTTGATATTTTGATGTACTTGAAAATGTTTGTTAAATCTCCGTATTATCTCTAAAAAATAGTATCAGCGATATTATATCTACAACTTGTTTTTCTTGTCTCTTTTAATTTCATCCTTTGTGGGCCTCCTACTCTGCACTCGCACTCATGATCTATCCACAATAATTATTTTCTATCTTGTTTGTGTACTCCCAAATGCAATTATAATCACCGCCTCACCTCTTTGTTATAAAAACCCTCCAAGAATTAAGCACTAAGACTAGTAAATTAGTGTTTGCATGTGTTGTATTCTGATTTCAAGAGCTCCTTCCTATGCTTACAAAATTAAAAAAACCTAATATATACTTCCCCAATTTATTTATTTTTTCCAAATGCATTCAACGAAAGAAATTCTGAAAACTTAAAAAAGTGGGAATAGAAAATTTCAAAATTTGAATTTCCCCTTCTTAAAGTGAAAGTGCAGGATTTTGATATTTCAAATATTGGAATTTAATACGGGGTATTTCACATATCATACTTTGAATTAATCCATCATTAATATTTGTATTTAATTCAGGGCATATCGTGGGATATGGGGAAATCAAATTGATTAATTTTACCTACTTTAGAAACAAGTGGGACAACGGATTTTTTTCTTTGTGAACACTGGAAAACCACAAATATTAATTTAAGCATAATAAAAAACCATTTAGAAAATAGAAGTGAACATTAGGAAACAAAAATTAAATTTTAATAGAGCAATATACGCCTTGTTAATTATTAATTTTTATCGAGTGTGAATTCAATATTTTTAAATATAGTGTTAATTCAGGGGATAGCGTGGGATACGGGAAATAAAATTTATTAATACTACCTACTTTAGAAACAAGTGGGACATCGACAAAATTTTCTTTGTGGACTCGTGGGAAAATGACAATTATTAATTTCAGCATAATAAAAAACCATTTAGAAAACAAAAGTGAACGTTACGAAAAATTAAATTAAATTTCAAGAGAGCAATATATGCCTCATTTATTATTAAATTTTATCGAGTGTGAATTCAATTTTTTTTTCACTATTGTCCACGTTAATTCAAGAAAATCCAATAAAATGTGGTATCTTGCAAGTTTGAACCAATTAATTACAAAATTATATAATTGAAACATTTATTAAGAAATTTTTAATTAGTGATAGAATTAACAAATATTTTTACCTATTAAAATATGCATTATTAAGTTAGAATCGTAATCCATTAAAATCTTTCCACATGGCATGAAATTTCTAATATATCTTGTGATCGTCAATATTTTGGAGTTATTTACACTTTACTCTAGAAAAACTAAAACATAATTTTACGCTTCACTCGAATTTGAGAGTACCTTATAGATAGGAAATAAAATAGCGACCACTAAGCTCCATTAGAATGAAAAATTTTCAACACCGAATTTAAAATAATAAATACTTAGATTTTATAGGGGATCAAGGTATTCTCTTTAACACATGTTAATGAATAACTCGTATGTTGTATGTTGTTCATCTATTTCTTGAGTAGAAGCATAGCAATCACTAGCATCTACAACTCCTAGGTTTCATTTCTAGCAATGTAAATAAATATCTTTATAATTTTTTATCACTAGTATTTTCATCAACTATAATCTTATCTTATTGAATATACATTCCTTCCACAACCAAGTGTGGCACTCCATACCAATGGAAAATTTCTCAACTTCTATATTGATCATGATTTCTTTTGTTTCTAACACATAATTTATATTAGTTCAAACCAAGTAAAATACTTTACGACCGCTAAGCTCCATTAATAGAACAAGATCAATCAAATAGTGGGGATGAAAGAAAATTATTAGTGATTTCTAAGATTTAATACTTACCAAATAGAATGATTATGTAGAAAATAGGCTAAAAATTTCTTGATAACATAGATGCTTTATGAACAAATCATAGAAATAGATATTAGCGGTTGTTAGGAATTTTCCATCATATATTTTGATGACAGATATAGGAGATATGGAAAAAAATTATTGTCGAAATATATGGAGGTCTTTGCATAGTTATGAAGAAAGATGATTACTAAAAATGTTTTCGGGTGCTTATATAGCATCATAGGGACTTCTAGGGACACAAATTTGCATCTATTCTTTTTGTACACATTGGTGTGCATCAATGAGAATGATTAACGACTGCTAAGCTCTACTAATTGTTAGGAGGAGTAGATTAGCAACTACTAGGATCAATTTTTTTATTTTGAATATAGAGATCAAACAACAGTTCATATTAATGTAAATTCTTAGCAACCACTAAGCTTGAATACTTATAGGAAGAAATGATTTGGAAGCAACTATTCTAAACAATATCTTATTTCAAACATAGCCCTCTAATAAAATATCATAATAACAAATATGATTAGGCACTAGGAATTTTAAAAAAAAATTAGATAAAAAATATGTGAGATATAAAATTGGTTTATTGTCGAAAGATACAAGGATCTTTTCAGAAAGCAATAGATTAGCGGCTTCAAGGTTGAACTATTTATTAATTTCAAAAATAGAGAAAACAAGAGTTTGTATAAAATAAATTCCTAGCAAACCAATAAGCTCAAATACTTATACAACATAACGATCTCTCGATTATTGTTTATTGATAAATGAGAAAGCAATAGATTAATGGCCTCTAGGTTAAACTATTTCTTAATTAAGAAAATAGAAATATAAAAAGTTTGTATTACACAAAATTCTTAGTGACCACTAAGATACAATACTTACAGAACATAACGCTCGGATAACATATCATATGAATGGATGAAATGACATCACAAGGCATTTTTCATGTTAGTTTGTATTAAAGAAAATGCATAGTGACCCCTAAGCTATATTACTTATTGAAAGGAGTGGCTTGGCGCTCACTAGGCTCTATTGTTTTTGTTTTTTAAATATATCAACCTAATAAAAATCATTTTCTATCTTTGCGACAAAGATAAGAGTTAGAGCATGCTAATAGAACTACAAATTTTAAAAGTGAAGACGTAACCTGATCATCTTAGCCCTGTATATTTCTAGAAATAATTTGTTAAACAAAATAGTCCTAAATATTTTACTAAAAATGGAGGGAAAATATGAACATGGGTCTTTCTCAATAATGAATGATCTGAGACCATGAAGAGAAATGCATGTTTTATGTTTGCTAATTATTCATTGATGAGAAGGCTATTGGATGTTATCCTATATATTGTTGATGAATCTATTTTAACAATGCAAAAAAATAATATAAATTGGTTTGAAGTCATTATTTGTAATTATATTGTATTTGATGGATTATCCTTGCACAACCAAGTCCTTGAATAAAAATGTTCGATAAGGATGACTAACGACTAGAATTTTTGCAACTGATAAGCATCATTAGTTAGTGAAAGGGAAGGATTTGTTATTGCTATGATCGACAATTTCTTGTAATTAACATAGCCATGTAGTATGGAAATGTTAGATCATCATAACATATATACATCATTTAAACCTGAAGACATGTTTTTTCCATCTTAACCTTGCATATTTTCTTAAATCATCCCTAAAAGAAAATATACCTAAAGAATCAACAACATATTCGGGGTGAAGGTGAACAAGATTCTCATACAAGTATTAAATGACAAACATCTATTGCATTGATCAAATAATTTTGATATATTATGCCCAATAGTGTTTTTGATAAAATAAACTAACTTTTGTAGGCCTAGGAAAATAAAAAAACTAGGTCTAAGTGTTATATGTGCGTGTCAGACTCTCTCCAATCCTTGAAGCTAGGTTTGAAAGATAGCCATGAAAAAGGGTGACAATATTCCGTATGCTAATCACATAATTAATAACATGAAAAAATATATATAATTTTTGTTGGAATGTGTTTGTTGGATTGATAAAAGTTGATAATTTTGATTGATGTAAGAGAAGTGTGGTTGTGCAGATATGTAGTAAATTTCAAGAAGTCATTTCACAAATTTGGAAGGTGTTTTTACGAGGAATGCTGAAGAGGGTACTTGAGAAAATAACATTAATGGAAAGCATTTTTGTATAATTTGTGTAGAAGGAATTTTCTATAACACACGCATTGTCAATACAATATTGTATCGATCAATTTTTTTCCAATATAGTGGTTCGTATTTCCCAGCTATATGATTTTTATCATGAAACAAGATGTAGTATGGAAGTTTTAGACTATTTTCATTAAATTTTAAGTAACGAGTTTTTTTGTTCAAGACCACACTCGATATTTGTTATTTCAAAGGAAAACAACAGAAGGGAATTGTCTATCCTCGAGACTTGTGTGGATCTTGATGGCATGATCAAGATCTCGTGCCCTATTGTCCAAAGAATTCATTGTTGAGGCTTAACTTTTTTATTTTCTATCTTGTGATGTTTTGTAATCAGATGTACTCCTAGGTTTTTGTCTTCCTAGTTTGAACTCGTGGCTTTGGGGCATGCTTCTATACCACCCAATTTTTGGTGAATATTATTATATAATTTTACTTGTTAATATAATATAGGATGTTATTCATAAATAAAACACACCATGAATCCCAAATTAGTAAATTAAAAGTATATGTAAAAATTATTGAGATTACTTGAAGGACCAAATAGAGATTTTTTTATTTTTTAATGATTATTAATAGTTTGAAGATTAAATTGTGTAGTATCATGATATCAATTATCGATGTTGTCCCCGATCAGAGATTACGAGACCCTCTTCCACCCAATGAAAATTAATAAATATATGAATCAATAAATTAAAGTGTTGGAACATTGTTGGTCTATTACTATTGGCTTGAATAGTAATGAATTAATTATTGGAGGTGACTCTTATATTATTGCTAACGCCACCATAAAAAAACTTATGTGAATAAAATTCCTTTTTTATGCTTTCATTAATTACAGATTGGACCTTAAATCTTATATATTAGGAGGCTACTAAAAGGTGGATTTTATAGAAAATCATGGGTCTCAAAAGTGTTTTGTGATAAGATTGGAAATAAATATGTTGATTGGCCAAACTCATCACCTTTTCCAATAAATTTTTATATTAAAGCCCCTAGCAAGCTTGTATTAATTACAAGCATGCAATGGCATAGTCACTCCATATATTTATTGATTCTCTCTTCCTTATTTTCATGCTTTTTGTGTTTATTTCACTAGATTTCATTTCATCTTGCCATGGCCTTTCCAATGTTTCCTTTCATGTAATTTTCCATTTCAGTGCATGAAATGGAATTTTATACCAAAATTTCACATTGTCGTTTAAATTATTTTTTCGAATTAAAATAGAAAATTACCTCGGTTACTATTGAGAGAGTTCTTAGAGATGATTATATTTCTCTAGAGGGACACTTGAGGGTAAATGCGGAAGTTTATCGACATTTGTTTGTCATCTTCTTATCATACACCCGACGAAGGATTGGGATTTGGAGATGGGTCATCATTGGATTAAGCCACCGTATAGGGTTGCCTTAAATGGAAAAAACTATGAGTGTGTGGTGGCCCTTATTATCAGAGGCTCATTATAAACTGAAGGTTTTGTGGATGTGGCCATTTCTTTAGAGTTTTATAAACAGTTTGAAATCCTAATGTGATTCATGTCCGGTTTGTCCAAAATGGGGTTAGACACGAGAGGGTGGGACATAGTTCACTCCCTTGTATACAACTTTCATCTTAAGGATGGACTTTTGACATCTTGAAATGATTTTTACCAAAATAGCTTATCAATACAAATGAATGGAAGAACTAAAGAAAGGAAAGAGAAGAATATAACAAGTACTTTTAGGAAATATAGATAACAGAGTATAACCTTATACGTATTAAGAAAAGGTGATACATAATAAAATAATTCTCATTCACAACATAAGATATCATTCCATAGACACAAAGTTCTAGAAATCATATCAATAAGAACACAAAGTTTCTTATTACAGAAGATAAATGATCCACAGATTTCAGGCAAACAAGAAGAGACAATAGATGAAGATAGAGAGAAAGGGGAAATTCTTCTGTATTGATTGCTTTTGATTCTAGTTACACTTTAAAAGTATCATATTCCAACCACTGCAATGAGCCAAGCTCTTACATTTATAGATGAAGTGAAGAGAGGAGAAGAAGATAAGGAAATAAATCTGATTTGGAAGCTCAACCACCAACCATCAATACCCCTACAAATCTACCTACAATCTGTTAAGTCTAGTTCTGCATGTCTTTTTGGTACATTAGAGAAGGAAGGATGGAATATCAAATCAAATCTAATCTGGTTGAAGCAATTGGATCATGTATTAATGGCATGAAAGATTTTTTCCAAATTCCCAGCCATCAAATCCTGCTGAAAATAATATTTTATGTTTCCATGGTGATAGGTGAGAGACTTGACAACCTCAAAAATGGAGTACGAGATCATTAATGGTGGAGGGTGAGTAGAAATATCACGGGAGCTCTCCAAAAGTCCTTTCCCACTCAATTATGAGCTCCTAGTTGAAAGACGTGGCTATCTAAAGGTGCGGGTTGGGTGTTTAATGCGGGCTCGCAATATGCGAAAGGGTTTATCCATACAGGGGCCATGTGGCGACCTCACATGTCTTAAGATTTTTCCCCCTCTTTTTACTCCTGAATTTATGCTAAACTAATGTGTGGAGGCTTCCGAGACTCTAGAATTTTTATTTGCCAACTTCGTCCCCTCTTGATTTTGACCACGTGGGGAGCTAGTGCTCATTTGGGGACCACCTCCAGATTTTAACCTTGAATATGTGCCGAGATGATACGTGGAGGCTTCCTTTGGCCTATCCCTAACTTGGACTCTTCAATGACTGGTGTCCCTTTTCAAACCTGGAACATGTGGATGGCTTGCGCTAGTTCAGGGTCTCTCTTTGGGATGCACCTTTGAATTTATGCCGCTAAGGCAAGTGGAGAGTCTACACTCACTTAGGATCCTACTTTGAACTTAGCCTTTGGAGGTGTGGTGTTTAGATGCATTGAGGATTTTGCCACTTGTTATACTTATCGATTAAAAGACTGGATTTCTCTTTTCAAACTTTGACCAGGTGAAGGGCTTGCACATGTTTGGGGTCTCTACATTTGTGTACCATAAAAAATTTTCTCTAAAGAGACATGTGGAACCTTTCACAATCCATATATACTTATCTGATTTAGGCCTCAAATAAACACTACCTTTCTCCATTTTTCTCATGTTGAGCTCTACTCGCTTCCAGAATCAGTTTTTGGGGTTGACTGTGAGTCCACACAACTAGGCCAACCCTTTTGTTCTTCCTGTGCAAGATCACATTGGACCAATTTTACCCCCTGGGGGAATGGGATAACACTTCTCTAACACCTCAGTCGTTTCCGTGCCTAGTGGAAAAACCAAATGCATCATATCATATCCATTCATCCTACTTTCACTAAATTTGAATTTTAACCGTCCATGTGGGAGATATTTAGCTCAAATGAGTCTAGGGAAAAGTTTTATATTTTGTGCCTTTTAGAGAAATGGCACTTTAGAACATTTTGGCCTACCCATCCACTTTTGATATGGGCTCTCCACGTGGCTTCTCCTAGGTGTTAGCGTGGTTGTGGGTCACTTTATAAATTTTATACCTTTCCACAACAAAACAAAAATTCCAAAAGTGACCCGACGATCTGCCTCCCCACTTTGACTTTTGATGCGGGCTCAATATTTGACTTTTTCCAATCCCGACAGAGTCACGATTCATTTTAAAACTTTAATCCCTTTTGGAAATAAAACCAAATTTCCAAAAGTGCTTCAATGACCCACCTCCCCACTTTGACTTTTGAAAACAACTACGTGTCCCTTTGGGGCCAAAGTAAGAATTTTTCTCCGCCACTTCATAATTTCAAAAGCCAATCAGGATCCAATAGAGACATGGGGTAATTCAAACTTTTTGCAAATGTAACAAAAGTCACAAGTTCACAAAAATACCTACCACACCGCATCCAATTAGAGGTGACCACATATCCACAAATGATAGAAAAGAATTTGACAGGAAGATGACCGTAGAAAAATGTAGAGAAGGGGAAAAACTCCACCATTCACACCCGAATCAAATATTTTTCCTACAAAAAGATAAATGCAAGGAATAAAAGGCTCGACACAGTCCACAGCCATAGAAAAATATTGATAAATTCCACACATCCATGAAAGGAGATAGAAAAATGTTCCAAAACACACATACTGAGGAATTTTAAATGGAACTGGTGGGATTAAAAACCAAGTACCAACACTTGGGACCTGTAAATTCATCTTTCACAAGAGGGGAATTTTAGGGCGACAATAGCTGGCTCTTTCTGGGGATGACTTGACTTGGGAAAATGAATGAGGCAAGACAATAATCCAAGAAAAACTATGGGAAGGTAGACCAGTCCCTTTTCCATTGGGAAAAAGAGTCAAAGGTAAAACCAATACATAAGACAACACACACACACAACAAGAAAAGAAACAAACCAAAAAGGAAAGACAAAAAAAATTATGTACATAATATACAAAAGGATTTTCTAGTCACCTAGGACTTGAACTACTTCAAATACTTCCCACTATAAGGAAGTGGGAGAGGAGATACATCTATATAATCCAAATAGAAAGAATTTTCTCCAGCAAAGTGCCTGATTTTGAAAGGACCAAGAAAAAGAGAATCAAACTTACCATGGCTTCCTCGAGGTTCATGTCTTTTGTCCCATAGAAGAACAATGTCTCCCACTTGAAAATATCTGGGTCTAGATTTCTTGTCAAACAAATATTTCACCTTCATTTGATGAGTTGAGATTCTATCAAAAACTTGCAACATGTCTTCATCCATCTTCTGGAGATACATGATCCTCTTGTCTAAGGAACTAGTGAAACTTGTATCTTCAATAGCCTTCATTAAGTGTAAGGTTATAAATTCCACTATTACTGGTAGCTGAGCTTCAAAACCATACACCACCTAGAATGGAGACATCTCAATTGCTCTTTTAGGTGTAATTCTATTTTCCCAGAGATCATCATAGAGATTCTTGTGCCAATTCCTTTAAGAGTCATTAACAAGCTTCTGAACGATGGTTACCAAATTCTTATTTGTTGATTCTACTTTTCCATTCCCTTGAGGATAATAATATGAAGAATGAGCAAGGGAAATTCCATAGCCATAGCAGAAATCCATCATCTCAAAAGAAGAAAAATTGGAATCATTATCAGTCACAATCTTGTTTAGTACCCCAAACCTTATCAAGATGTTCTCTTTGATGAAATTACACACCACCTCAGAAGTAGTGCTTTTGAATGAAACAACCTCTACCCACTTTTGGAAGTAATATGCAACAGTTAACACATGAGTATTTCCAACAATGGAAGGTGGATTAAGAGTTCTAATAAAATATAATCTCCACTATTGAAAAGGCTCATCAATCACACTTTGGTTTGAGTGGTAAAGCAACCAACTTAGGTATCCCAACAAAAGTGTGAAAGGCTTCACACTTACCTACCCATTTTGATACATCTCTTAACAATGTAGGCTAATAGTACCCTGCACGAAGGATCTTATGGGAAATTATAGTAGAAGAGAAATGCCCTCCACAAGCCTAATCATGAAAATATGAAAACAAATTCTTCTATTGCTCTTTATCCACACATTTAAGGAATATTCCATCAATGCTTCACTTGAACAAAGCATTTTCCGATAATGCATACTATGCAGACCTTAGCTTAATAGATCTCTTTTCCTTGGCTCTTAAATGGGATGGACACTCTCCATAAGTAATAAAATTTGCAATATCAACATACCACTCATTTTTTGAACCGAGGAAGAGAACAAGAGGAAAATACACTAATTTTTTGGACAATTCTTCATCAGCCCCTTCAACAATAAGATCACACAATCCTTTACCCCGATCTAGCTTAGCTAACTTGATATCAAGGTCTTATTATTGGACTTTTTCTACCCAATTGCGTATCTTAGCTCCAAAATCTTGTTGTGTAAGAATAGACTTGATGGTTGTATCAGTGCACAAGCACAACAGAGTGAGGATTAAGAATATAAAAATGAAACTGCTTGACAACTTTGACCACTACAAAAGCATGTTTCTCCATCATAGTAAATTTCAATTCATGATCTTTCAAAACATAGCTCATGAAGGAAATTGGAATTTCATGATCCTTATATTTTTTTTGAGTTAGCACAGTAGCCAAGGTACTCTTTGTAGCATAGCAATAGATTATTAAATCCTTGCTGAAATCAGGACATGATAAGATGGGGGTTCTAGCAATGACTTTCTTGATACCTTCAAATGCTTCTTTACCTTTAGAATTCCAACCAAATTTTTTCTTTCCTTTCATCATGTGAGCAACACTCATAGTCACTTCTGTAAAATCTGGAATGAATCAACTCAAGAAATTTATCTTGCCAAAGAAAGAGTGAACACCCTTTTACTTTTGGGAAGATGAATCTACTGGATTACTTGAACTCTTTTTGGATCTATCTTGACCCCTTATTTTGAAACAACATTCCCAAGAAACTTTCCTTTAGTAACACAAAAGACAGACTTCTTAGGATTGAGGGAAACTCCATGTTCTCTACATTTTTGAAGAAGCTGTTTCCAAATACTTTGAAGATGATCTTCATTTGTTTTGGAAAAAGTAGTAAAATCATCAAGGTACAAAACAATACACTTTCCCTTTAGAATTCTAAAATATAAATCCATTTCCCTCTGGAAAGTGGCACCAGCATTGATAAGACCAAATGACATTCTCTTGTAGGAAAAGGTGCCCCAAGGGGTAGTAAAAGTAGTCTTGTGTTGATCTAGGGTACTGACTTCCACTTGATTATATCTAGAGAATCCATCTAGCATAGAAAACATCTTAGAGCCTGAGACAACTTACAAAACTTGATCCATCATGGGGAGTGGATAGTTGTCTTTTAGAGATGCCTGATTCAAATTCCTGAAATCTACATAGATGCGAATCTTGCCATTCTTCTTTCTGACAGCACAATGTTGGAAATCCATATTGAATGATGTATAGGGAAAATAATCTTAGCTTTTAGTAACTTCTGGATCTCTTGAAAAATAGTATCAACAACCTTAGGATTGTATTGCCTTTGCTTCTGCTTGAAAGGTTTGATCCCAGGTTTCAGAGGGATATAGTGTTGCATCTCCTTTGGTTGAAAAGCCTTAAGATATTCATATGAATAGGCAAGAACATCAGAATACTTTTTTAATAGGTTTATTACTTTCTTTTTCTCTTCTTGAGTGCAACATTTTCCAATATTCACCACCCTAGGTTCATCATTGCTTCCAATATTGACCTTCTCATACTCAATAGATTGTCAAGTCCCTTGAGAAGCTTCAAATTTGATGAACCTATCATGTTTGTCAAACAGATATTCTAGACTCACTAGTCCTTTGGGAATCTTGTTACCCTTCAACTTAATACAGCCATCCTGATCCATCTCTTCCTTGATATCTTCCTCATTAGAGGGCACATATTCTCTAGGTAGAGTTTCACTTCCTTCAAAATATAACTGATTGAAGTTATCTTTAAGCTCCAAGAAAGAGAGCAAGTGTTGATCATCATTGAAAACCTTCCAGTTTCTTGCATTATCCAACACACTAGGCCTATGAATCATTTCAATAGTAAATTTCTCTTGAGATAAATCTAGATGAGGAATCAACAAAGATCATGAGACAGCTAGAGAATCAGCTCTAGGATTTTTTTCTCCTTAGCACAAATTCAATTGAGAAAACATCAATAAATTCAATGTAATCCCAAACAATATTTATATAATGTTTCAATCTCCTATTCTTGACTTGGTAAAGATCCCTTACTTGTTTCACAATCAACTCTGCATCACCATGAGCACAAAGATTCTTTACTCCTATTTCTTTTGCCATGCTCAACCCAAGGATGAGAGCCTCATACTCAGTTGTATTATTTGTATTTTCAAAGTGAAGCTTGAAAGAAAATGGATGAATCTTCCCTTCTAGAGAGGTTAACACCACACCAGCTCCAGAACCAGCTAAATAACAACTCCCATCAAAATCCAAAATCCAAATTCCATTGGGATCATAAATCAATCCCTTAGGAATACTTGCCTCATCCTCTGACATGATCATATAGTTTCCATGACCTATATCTTAATAGAGTATTTGTGCTTTTGGATCATCAATATTTTGCACAATATACTCAGTTTTATTTTCTGGTAACAACTTTCTTATTTTTCCATTGATCAAGATCAAAGCATGTGACCAATCCATCTGAATTTCACCTCCTACCTCTTTACAGAAATTCCTACTCAACAACATACCATATGAGGGAGGAATATCAACAACCAAAATAGTGGCTATAACCCTTTTCTCTGAAAATCAGCAAAGGATACTTGTGTATCTTTAATCCTTCCAACCAAAGGAACTTCTCTACTCTTCATGGAATAGTAGGAACCAAACGTATGTGCTAGATTAAGGCCTAAAGCATGAGCTACATTTACAGGAATTACATTGTCTAATGCTCCCGAGTCTATAACACAATTAGTGAGTTTGTGGCCAACTATGAGGAGAGTCACATATAATGGTTCAATTTTCTCACTAGGGTAAGTGACTGCAACCACAAGGCTTGGTTGAGGTGAAGAAGAGGGAGTGGGAAAAATACCTTTACAAGTATTGCATGAGGCTTTGTATTTGGAATTGACAAAGTTTACCATTTTAGCAAAGGCTTTTGGATGGTTTTTGTAAAACTCTGCCTTTGAAATTTTGATTTTGGTATTTTTGAGATGATCAAAGATATCAAAAGACTCAAAGGTGGATAGGGAATCACTACTAGAAAAGGATAAAATTTTGATTTATCAACTTTAGGAATTGAAGGAAAAGAAGTTTTGGAAACAAGGGTAGAAGGAGGAGGATTATCAAGACTCACCTTTTGCATGGAGGCAGTGGGAATATGATATCCTCTTATTGCAAATGCTGGAATAGTTATAGGAAACTCCTTGGATTTCTTAGCAGGCTACATCACTTTTTCTTTTCTATTTGTTTTCTCCCGAGTCATAACAACATATGAATCACTATTCATCTCTACCACTCTTTCATCATATTCATCTTCATCATCCATACCTTCAGTGGTAAGGAAATGAACTTGATATCCACCAAGATCTTCCAGTTATTCATCAACCTCTTCTTCTAGTTATTTATAGAGTTCATTAAACTCCTCATCATTAGGTTCTTGAACTTCACAAGTTGCATTGACTGGAACCTTGATAGGTGGGCCTTCAATAGCCAATTTATTCTGAGAAGGAGGTAACCGGTTCCTAGGCTAAAAATTCCTTCTTGGAATATATTGATAAGGAGTATGTTGGCGATTACTTTTTGATGGCAATGAGATCATTTGCCAAATTCTGCACTAACTGATCTAAATTGGCTCCAAGAGAGGAAGAGGAGGATGCTTTAGACTTGGAGGGTTCTCTTTTCAATTTACTAGACATGATTAAATCATCCTCAACACTGATAGCCAAACACTGATCAACATCCAAAGTTGCAAGGTTAGCTTTCCTTAGTGTATAGCTTACTTTAGGTAATTGAACATTAAGGAAGAAACATTTTTAGATTTGATCTATAGGATGAGTGTTTTGTGCAATTTTATGAATGAGCTTATTGAATTTGGCCACAAATTCTCTCATGGGCTCATGTGGTTCCTTCTTGATATGAGAAATTTGAGCCAAGAGAGCATGCACATCTTCAGCAAGTTTGAAATGTTGCTCAAACTGATTTTTCAAGGTGGTCCAATTAGTAATTGACCCATCAGGAAGACGATATAACCAATAAACAACATTATCCTACAATGTTTCTACAAATATCCTGACAAAAAAATCTTCGTGCTCAATCCCAAGAATCCCACATGCAACGCTAAAGGATGTAATTTGTTCATCTGGGTGTACCTTCCCATCACCTCAAAATTTAGGAAAACCTTTCCTACTACTCCTGGGTAACTCATGCAATGGTTGAGGAAGATCAAGAGGCCCAATCCATTGTCCCCAAGGAAGAGGTGCTTCCATTTGTGGGAAGATTGTCTGAAGGGGAACTGAAACACCAAAAAGTATCTGAGCAAGAAGATTAGGGCTGAGTTGTTCTGGAGGAATTCTATTCTTGGAATTTCTATCTTTAACAGGAGGTGTGCTTACAGAACAAGTTCCTATGTTCCTTCTTGCTGGAAGAAGAGAAAATTTTTGTGTCTCTAGAAGTTGAAAATGAGAATCTTCAACCCTGAGAGATTTCTCCTCACGTGTATATCATAGAGTCGCTAGACCGATAAAATGATCTTGAATTTTTTTTGGAAAGGGAATCGTTGAAACGAAATCCCTAGTGGAGTTGCCAAAAACTATTGGGTTTTAAAATGGTACTTTAACAAAACCACAGTCAGGGGATAACAAGTCCCTCCTCTTTATGGGAGAGGTTCCCTTATTGAAAGAAATAAACAAAGCTTATATATGAATGTACAAATTTCATCTTAAGGCTAGAATTCTGACATCTTGAAATGCTTTTCACCAAAATAGCTTATCAATACAAAAGAATGGAAAAAATGAAGAAAGGAAAGATCGAATATAACAATACTTTTAGGAAATATAGATAGCAAAGTATAACCTTATACGTAATGAGAAAAGGTGATACATAACAAAATCATTCTCATTCACAGCATAAGATATCATTCCATAGACACAAAGTTCTAGAAATCATATCAATAAGAACACAAAGTTTCTTATTACAGAAGATAAATGATCCACATATTTTAGGCAAGAAAGAAGAGACAATAGATGAAGATAGAGAGAAAGGGGAAATTCTTCTGTATTGATTTCTTTTGATTCTATTTAAACTTAAAAATTATCAAAGTCTAACCACTATAATGAGCCAAGTTATTACATTTATAGATGAAGTGAAGAGAGGAGAAGAAGAGAAGGAAAGAAATCAAATTTGGAAGCTCAACCACCAACCATCAATGCCCATAAAAATCCACCTAAAATCTATCAAGTCTAGTTCTACATGTTTGTTTGGTGTGTCGAGAAGGGAAGGATAGAATATCAAATAAAATCTGATCTTGTTAAAGAAATCATATCACATATTAACAATGTGAAAAACATTTTCTGGATTCCCAACCATAAAATCCTATTGAAAATACTATTTTATGTTTCCATGGCGATAGGTGAGAGACTTGACAGCCTTAAAAATGGTGTACCAGATTATTAATGGTGGCGGGTGAGTAGCAGGAACCAGGAGCTCTCTGAAAAGTCCTTTCTCACTCAATTCTAAGCTTCTGGTTGAAAGACATGGATTTCTAAAGGTGTATGATCAATTTTTTAACACAGGCTTGCAATATATGAAAGGGTCTGTCCATACAGGGGCCAAGTGGCAACCTTGCACATCTTAAGATTTCACCCCCTCTTTTTACTCCTGAAGTTACACTGAAATAATGCATGGAGGCTTCCGCAGACTTTGGACTTTTCAACAGTCGACTCTATCCCCTCTTGATTCTGACCACATGGCAAGATGGCGCTCATTTGGGGACTACCTCTAGATTTTAAATTTGAATATGCACCGGTGATGCATGGAAACTTCATTTAGACACTCCCGAGCTTGGACTTTTTAATGGTTGATATCCCCTTTTTGGATCTGGGACATGTGGAGGGCTGGTGCTAGTTCAGGGTCTCTCTTTAGGCTATGCCTTTGAAGTTGTACGATGAGGCACATGGAGAGTTTGCGCTCACTTAGGATCCTTCTTTGAACTTGGCATTTGGAGGTGTGTCGTTGGGATGCATGGAGGCTTCCGCCATGACTCTTTATACTTAGCCAATTTAATGGATGGCTTTGTCTTTTCAGAATCTAACCATGTGGAGGGCTTTCACATGTTTGGGGTCTCTGTGTTTCTATACCATACCAAAACCGAGAGAAATAAATGTGGAAAAAATTGAATTGATTTCCCTCATGGTTAGTAATAAGATGAGGTGTAACCATAGTATATAATTCATGCATAGAAGTTTGAAAAGTAAGTGAGGGAAGAGTTGTTGACCATTGTGTGTCATTTTTTTCATAAGTGTCAATTCCATTGATGGAAAAGGGTGTAATGGTGTTGTATGTTTCTCCATGAGGTGTCATTAAGTGTTAAAGATGAAGGTTGATTGGTAGCATCCAATTTTGGTATGTTTTATGAGTTCATGGAGCTTAGTTTGCTAAGCATAATAATGGCTTGAGTCCTCCCAATTGAGTTGAATGTTTTCATGGAGTCAAACATGGTTGGTATGTTGTGTCATAGGTATCTAATGATCTCCATGAGGTCGGCATGGTAAGTTCATGAGGTGTCATGGTTGATTCAGGTCATTCCAGGTGATTAAGCTAAATATATAATACATTCCTAATCTGATTGCTATTATAGCACTAAATAAATGAATAGATAAGTACAAAAATTAACCTAGGAAAACTAAGCCAGTATATGTAAAACCCTAAGTGCAAAGAGAGGGTAAGAATCCTTAGCTGATTTGTAGAAATCTTGAATGTGTAAAAATATGGAAAATAGAAAATGCAAAGCATAGACCATCGCACCAAATCTTATAAAAATGTTGATTTGGAAGAATAAGGTAGATTGGGGTTCTTGGAGAGTGACAGGGGATGCTTGCAGGCACCCTAGACATGTTTTTTTGTGCACAGGTTTGTAAAAATTCTTAGGAAACCTCCTCTAAGTGGTTATAAGGTATTAAATTTTATTCTCATTTGTTTGTTATGAGGTTGCACAATGATCACCAAAGTTCTTTGAAACCTACAATGAAACAATAACCTATAAAACTATCAAATATATATCAAATCCTAAAAAATAAAGACGTAGAATGACAGTTGATTGTCATCACACTGTCAACATGGTGAACTTCTGAATGATCATTTCACTACATCTTAGACCTAATGTAGTTTTGTGTTTTTATGTAGAATGATGCCTTAGGTGGCTCTTATGCATATCACACTTGATAACAAGCAAGTAAGTTAGATGTAAAGAAATGTAATAGATGTGTGCATGGAATAGAATTAATTTTCCTCATATGAAGTGTATACGAGAATAACTATCCCTTGTGTCCCTTGGATGGTGCTATATGGATATAATGGATCTCTTATATGCTTGATGGATGCAACCTTAGGTGGTGATATATAATGCTTAGTGGTTATTCCTTTATTATGATCACATAACTTTATATTTATATGATTCCCTAACTCAAATTTTGTAATTAACCCTAAAAAGGCTTACTACCAAAAAGATAAGATGCTCAAATGGATAAAAAGGACCCAAAAAGTGTGGAAAACGTATACCAAGGTCAAGGGTGCCCCGAGGGGATGAGGGTTCTGGCGCTAGCATCGTGGTCAGGCACTATTTTGTAGGATGATAAATTCTAAAGTATAAAAAGGAAGACTGAGCAAGTAAGGGTGTAAGACCAAAAGTGGAAATAGAAAGCAAAGAAAGGTGGCCAAAGACATGGGTTAATTAGTACTTTTATTACTTAGGAATCATATGAATAATAGTATGTAATCAGGACTAAATAAATACCCAAATTGTGTGATTTTGTTTCTACATTTTCCCCACATTATATTGGTGAGTTCGAAGCTCATTAACATAAAGTAGATAGAGATGTGTACCTAATAACCATGAATATTGATGTAGAAATATTGTGTTGAGGAAAACACAAGGCATGGAGTGATAAAAGTGTGAAGCGTGGATGCTAAGGAGGATAAAGTGTAAAAAGTGATGATGAGAATGAACCTATGGTGAAAACACATGTGCGAGATGTCGTGATGTGCCTATTTTTGATGTTTTTTTTGTGTGTGATATTATGAAGTGACTACCGCTTCCCATGCGAGATGGACCTACAAAAGAGAAGAATGAACAAGTAGTGAAATACACATATATGTGATTGAAATGTGTAAAACCTATGTAAGGAAAGTATGATAATGTTAAAAAGGAACATGTGTACCGATCCATGATGAGGAAAGAGTGTAGAAAATATCCCAAGATTTCGTAGATGAATGATTTTTTCAAGTGATCTCACTCTAGTTACACTAGCCATAAGGTTTTGGGGTGATCTAACACTAATGATATGGAATAGGTTTAGGGATAAAATTATGGTGTTATCCTCCAACCTTTAACTTCTTCCCGCAATGTAGGAAACTACTACAGATGGTGTACAAAATTTAAATAATTCGATCCAATGTGAAAGTGCTAAGGACTGTATGCCTTATAAAAATTGTTGTGTGGATTTGTTTATACTATGTTGAACTACCAAAATGTTGTTTAATTTCCCCCTAATTATAGGCATATAGGAAGGGTTGTGTTGTGCTAAGGACCAAAGTCTGATCTTGATCCCTAAAATTAAAAATTATGTTTTACTAGTGTTGTGTTGTGTAATGAATTTATACTACTATATGGGGTGAAAGATTCACCCAAATTATGCTCCCCTCATTTGGGGTACATGTGATGTCATTGAACGAGTATGTGGCCCCAAGATGGATCGACTATTGTGCTTAAACTATGCCCTCTAAGGGGGAGGGAATGTGCCTAGTAGATACTAAGGCACACATAAAAAAAGTGGCTAGGAAATAATTGTTAGTACAAGAAAAGAAAAACACATATGTAGAAGAAAAATTGTATACTAAAAATACAATATGTAAGATAAGATGCAAGAAGATAACGCAAACAAGAAAGAAGACAACATAGATTGCAAAAACATGTTACAAACATGGGACATCACTCACGATGTTGCAAGAAAATTAAGGCTGAAAAATCCTCAAGAAGACAATGTGCACACAATCTAAAGGAAAAATCCTGCAAATAATGGCATATAAAGAGAAAATAATGACTAGCAATGTAACAAACAACCATGGAAGCACATAGTCTTGCAAAATAAATGTTGCACATGAAGAACCTGTTAGCATGCTAGAAAGATTAAAAAGTTTGTCAAAGTGTTTATAATCTGATAATAAGTTATATGAAACAAAATGAAACAATAACATCTATACTTTGTACGAAAGTGGATGCCCCTAGGATTCACTCTAGGACTGGTACTAGGTGTTGCACCAATCATCCATGCTATGTGTATAGATATGTGGAATATGTGATCACAACTAGAAAGGAAAGTGAACACACATGTGTGTATGATAAATATAATGACATACAAGATATCTATCTAGCATGTGTAATAATATGTGCATGTAAAAATTAAAAGTAAGAAAGGATAAATTTAACCAAGATATGTATTATGTTGTGGATGACAAAAAATGGAATGCAGTGTGAATGATAGGAGAGATGTGCCCCCCAAGTGGATGTGTATCTATGTATTGTAGTTCATTAATTTATTCCCCCTCAATAGTCAAGAATGATCCATAAATGGGAGTGCGTCATCGGGAAATGGTATGAAATGTGTGTACTAGAAAGATATGATCATTAAAGCACAAAGTGTAGAGTGTAAATGCATGCATGAGTGAGTGAGTGATTGAACACATGAGTGTGATGAGGTCCATTTGATATGTATAACCTCATAAGTTGATTGTGGACCTTATAACTAGAGTACATCATAGGGAAATGAGCACATTTTGTAGAAGTAGATGTAAGATAGATTTAGTGTGAATTCTTATAGTGAGCAAGTCATAAAGTGTGTAGAATATGCCATGAGAGAATATTTCCTAAGTGTATGATGCATAATGTGTGATGTATGTAGTATGTAAAGTCGAATGTATAATGTGCAGTGTCTGAGGTTCATGTGTATAGTATGTCGTTAACATTCATTTATGAACCAAAGCACAAAGATGTGTCATTTGGAAATGATGATGCGGATGATATGAAATGTGTATGATGAATGTGTTATTTGATGACTGATGTTTAGTGAAAAATCATGGTGAAAGAGTGTAGTTTATGATAAAATAGATGGTGATAAATATATTCATGTATGAATAGATATAATGTGGAAATGGAACAAAATCTTATTGTAAGAGGTCCCTCAATAGTCATGTAAAAACTAAAATAACACGAGTGTGTCATTAGGTAATGACAATATGTGCATGTATCAAGATGTGTATATGGTATGTAAGAGTCTAGGCATGGCTTGATGAGAAAAAAAAATGTTTGTTAATGCTAGAGAGGGGAGAAAGAGGTGTAATTCCCCTCAAGTGTGTGTTAAAAAAAGAGATCAAGTAATGTCATCTTGGAGGTCGGCATTTTCATAATCAAAACAAAAAGGTAAAGCATTTGATGCATGATATGTGATAGTGTCAGGTTGATTATGTAGTGATCCATTATGGTGAAGGTTGTAAATGTCCATTATGTATTCTTTGTCAATGAAAGGGGGTAGTGGACAATAATGTACATACGAGCTTGTAAGATTTTGTAAATAGCTAAAAAATGAATCATTACAAAGGAAAACATGGCCAAAAGGAATAGGAAATGAAATTTTAATATGATCAGGATCTAAGATGACCCCAATATAGTCAATCCAATACTGTCTAAATGTAAGGTGAGAAGCATGAGGATCTCGTACAAGAAACACTGAGATAGAAGATGCAAAGCCCATAAGTAATAGTAATGTAGATGAAACCATGATAAAGATGAGGAGCATATCGTGAAATAAATATGTTGTCAATCAAAAATTCTAGGTGATCCAAACCATCATGTGTGTATATAGTGTCATCATAAGTAGGATCAGATGGAATTTTCTCCCAATAACAATCATTCATGACAAGTGTACATATAAAGGAAGGACATGTTAATGGTGGATGCACATGTGATAAAGCAATAGGTGGAATGAAATTTGATGTGTGGATAGGCCCCTGATAAAGTACCATAGCATTTGTAGTAGTGGAAGGGGTGATGATGTGGATGGAACAATATCCAACATGTAAATAGTAGCCTCTAAGTTAGGCAGAGGATCCATAGGTTGTGGTTTTTCTTTAGTAACAAATTGTGGAGTAGATACCGTAGTGGTGGGATTATTTTTTAAATATTTGAATGGATTTCAATCAATAAAAATGGTTTATTCAATAACCTCATGTATGAATTTGACACATCAATGTATTGTGGAAGGTACAATTTGTATGGCATGAAGACATGGTCTATTGAGCAAGTAATTGTACAAAACTAAAAATTCCATGACAAAGAAAATTGTCTTAATGTTTTTTGGCCCAACAATAAATGGTAAAGTAATATGGCTGATGTCTGGATGAATGGAACCACCATATGCACAATTTGTATGGCATGAAGACATGGTCTATTGAGCAAGTAATTGTACAAAACTAAAAATTCCATGACAAAGAAAATTGTATTAATGTTTTTTGGCTCAACAATAATTGGTAAAGTAATATGGCTGATGTCTAGATGAATGGAACCACCATATGCACAAAGAGAAATAGATGGACTTCCATTAGTAGTTGAGAGACATAAAGCATTAAGGAAGGGTAGATTGCAAAAATTAATTTTAGATCCATTATCGAATAAAACTATCTTGAAACCAATATTATGGATGCACATCATGATGTATAAAGGAGGATCATTTTCAAAGGCAACAAGATCAACAATAGGATTATCTCAAAAAGAAATGTGCTGAGAAAATGCATCTACAAATGTGTTGTAGACTAAGAATGGATGAATATTAGAAGGAACACAAGTAGTAGTTAAGAGATTAATGATCTTAGCCCTTATCTCAGGATGGAGGAGTAATAAATCATGAATAGAAATATTCATGATGAGAGGATCTAAGAAAGATGTAAGAAACAAAAAAATAAGATCCTAGGTGTGTTCAAGGACATCAGTTCCCCAAAATGATTAAGATAAATATGAAATATATGCCTAATTTTATTACTATTGTAGCAATAAATAAATGAATAAATAAATATAGAAAATAACCCAAGAAAACTAAGCCAAAATATGTAAAAACCTTGAAACCAATATTATGGATGCACATCAGATGTATAAAGGAGAATCTTTATCAAATGAAACAAGATCAGCAGATAGGATTAGCTCAAAAAGTAATGTGTTGATAAAAATCATCTACAAATGTTTTGTATAATCGAGACCGGATGAATTTTAGAAGGAACACAAGTAGCAGTCAATAGATTAATGATCTTAGCCCTTAACTTAGGATGGAAGATTAATAAATCATGAATAGAAATGTTCACGATAAAAGGATCTAAAAATATGTAAGAAGAGACAAAAATACATCCTAGCTTTGTTTGAGGATGTCGGATTCACCAAAATGATTAAGATAAATATGAACTATATGCCTAATTTGATTTCTATTGTAGCAATAAATAAATGAATAAATAAGTATAGAAATTAACCCAAGAAAACTAAGCCAAAATATGTAAAACCCTATGTGTAAAGAGAGGGTAAGAATCCTCACCGATTCTTAGAAATCCTTTAGGTGTACAGATCAAGAAAACTAGAAAATATGAAGCATAGACCATCGTACTAAAGCTCAAAAAAATGCACATATGAAATAATAAGCTAGACTAAGGCACCTCGAGAGGGACAAGGGTGCCTATGAGCACTCGTACCCAATTCATGTACCTGGATCTATGGAAATGCTTAGAAATCCTTTGATTTTTCATGAGGTATTTTCTATTGTTCACCTTTGGTCACTATGAGGTCATACAGATCACCAAAGTTCTTTGAAACCTGCAAAGAAACAATAACCTACAAAACCGTCAAATAGACATCAAATCATAAAAAAGGAAGATGTAGAATGAGGGGTTGACTAGTCTCAGCTGTGAAAATGGTTACCTTATAAATGAGTGTTGCACTAAATCTTAGACCCAATTTAGTTTTTTGTGTGTGAGGAATCGTGCCCTAGGTGGTTGTTGTGCATGTCACACTTAATAGTGATTAAGTAAGCTAGATTTATATAAATTTATTAGATGTGTGAATGGAATATAATGAACTTCCATCCTATGAAGTGTATGTAGAATAACCAACCCTTGTGTTCATTTTATGTTTCCAGTTGGATACAATGGAGCACTTATATGCTTGATGGATGCAACCTTAGGTGGTGTTTTGGCTAGATTTCATGTTTGGATACACACACAAACCTAGGTAGTCACGGGATGAATCCCTTTCATTTAACAAAGAAGATCCCATGAAACATTTTTATCTATTCTAACTATTCACGCTAGCAACATGTTCAAGTTATATGCAAACTAAATTAATTTCTAGCGTATTATTTTAATTGCAAAGATCATGAACCATAGCTTAGCAATCTCATAGAAAGTAAGAAGTTGTGCACAAAATAAGAGAATATAAAATATAGACAGTATCAAGAGTGAGAAAAATAGAATGTACTTTACAATAAGTAGATTCCAGAGCTTATTGTAGCCATACAAAATAGATAAACACTTAATAAGTTTCACAATTTTCAGAAAATGAAAAATAAATGAATTCAGATTCAGATTCAAGATAACACAAAGTTTACCATTAAATCCTCACAGAATGCACAACAAGACTCCTCAGACACAAATTTATTCAGAAATCCACCTTCTTCTTATTCAATCCCATCCAGTTTACACAATGAACATTCAAGAATCTCAACACAAAGTTTGAAATCTTTAAATTCATGCACAAAATTACAATAGCTGATTGCCAAAAAAATTTGATCCTTTAGTCCATAGGATTCTTCCTCCATTTATATTATCTAGAAATGTGGTACAAATAAAAGAAAATAGTTATTTAATACACACGTTCTTAGCTACAAAACAACAAGAATTTGAGAATCTTTCTCCTTGAATTTCTCTTTTCTTAGCACACATGATATTCAAATGTTTTACAATTCAAAAAAAAATCAACTACTTTGCATGTACTACCAACTATTCCTAAGTAATTGAATTTTTCAAAATAACTTGAAGTAATTGATTTTAATTATGTTACTTAAGTTTTTACCATCTCAAGACTTAACATGCTAATCTAATATATATTTCTCTTTTCATGAATTTCTCTTTTCTTACCTTAGTCTTGATTTTATCTCGGTACTTAACATGCTAATCTAATATATATGGAATAAACTTTTAATCTACCTTAGCAATAGCTTATATTTCCATATTTTACGAGGAGCTACTTGGCTGAATCCTTTTATTTTCACCAAGCCAGTCCAAGATTCTTAACATCATGGTGAAGCTTTATTAATTTCTCAATTGAATCACATGTGAAAGGAGTGATGGATTTATCAATTTCTTGCTTGAGAAGCTAAAGAAATTCCTCTATAGTACCTAGTGGCTTGACAAGTGTGTATCTTGTGACAAAATAGATATAATCATCAAGATGATCCATAGCTTCATCCACTTCTTCCTCTAGAATTTTCATCTCTTCCATCATTTTCTTAAGAATATTTATGTAGAAGGACATGATTAACTCATGTTTCTTTCCCCTTTATGTTGATACCTCTGCACAATCTAATCTTAATTAGTAAATTCTCTGGAAGTGAGTTTATTTTTTCAAGACTCTCTAACTGAAGTTCAACAATCCCATTCTCATTGTCCATCTCCAACGCTAAATCCTTAAACTGAGTCAACTTTCTTTGAAGAAAACTCAAACTATTTATTACTTCCAAGTATTCTTCCTTAGCTTTCTCAGTGATTTGTTTTATCCATTCATCCACAACTTTAGCTTTGTCTCCTGTTTCCTCAACTTCTATGATGACTTGAGGGTTAAATTGTTCTCATGATAGCACGAGATGAGAAGAATACTTAGAAACCTTTGCAATGATTTCACATAACTTGGAGATTTTATCATTTAGTTTGGCCTTTTCTACCTTCTCCTTATCGAGCTTGAGAAAGAGTATATCAATCAATTTTTGAGTATGTTGCTTCAATCCTTCCATGGCGACTTCACCCAAGGGAACTCTTGTCATAGTTATGTTCTCCTTGTTCAACTCATATTTTTTCTTTCTTTCTACTAGATTAGATACTTGATAAATTCTACCCCCGACCATTCAATTACCAACTTTAAGGTTACCTTAACAATTTTCAACCTCTTCCCTCTCTTATCAAGACTCATCAACAATTTTAAGTCTATTTATTCTAGGTTTATTAACTCTTTAGCTTCTGGGACTATTCATAATGCTAACCAATATGAGAAGTCCTCATTGATAGAGGTAGGAGCACTTGAATGTACTACCATCTCTTAACTCATTCATTTGCAGATCTCGCAATGGTAACTTTTGAGCTCTACCATTTTTGAGTCAACAATTATTCCTCCAACTCCTTTTCCTTAGTAGTCTTGTTGATTATATCTGATTCAACTTACTTTCCTTTCTCTACTTTCTCATGTCCTTGAGTCTCTTGCATAGCCTCCTCGAATGAGTCTTCTTTTCATATTCTTCAATTTCTCCCTCATCCATATCCTTCATCATTACAGCTCCTACATAAGATCATCTAGTTCCCCATGCTTTTGATACTTCATGAAATGAAGGTATTTCCACAAGATAGTAAAATTACCCTCCTCAAACCGAGTGCGAGGTTGATAATTTTGTGGTGGATGAGGAGGATTTATTTGTGGGGAGAAAGGAGGAGGATGGGGAGGTGTAGTCTCCACATTCACTAAGGGGAGAGTGAAAGAAGAAGGATTCAAATGTGGTATACTTATGAACATTTTGGAAAATGATGCTTGAGATGAGGATACCACCGAGATGAAGTGTTGGCTAGATTTTATGTACAACGTAAACCTAGGTAGTCATCAAATAAATCTCCTTCATTTAACAGTGAATCTCCTATGTAATATGTTTATATATTTTCAGAAGTGAATCCTAATAACTACTTTTTGGGGGTTTTACTTTAATTTCCTTAGCTCATGAACCAAAACTGGGTAATTTTGGAGTAAGTAAGTAGTTGTGTTGGGAATATTTGTAGAATGGAGAAAAAAGGAAGTACGGAAAGAAGAAAGGAAGGTGTGTTGAATAAATAAATAGTTATCGAGTTTTTCTCATCAACACAAAGTAAATAAATAGAGAAATCACAAAATTTAGCAATAAGGAAAAGAAATAACTTATAACCTAGATCTTAGATAACACAAATTTTATCTAAAACCTTTGAATATAAGTACTTGAGAAAAGCACTATAGATGCAAACTTCTCTATAAATCCACCTTGTATTCAATCCCAACTTATATAGAAATCAAATCAAGGGTTCCAAAAAAATTCTGAAATCTTAAAAATGATCCAGTTATAAAATCCTTTTCTAAACAAGTTATGATTATTGATCACTAGCTCATAGGCATCTTCCTCTATTTATAGTGTATAGAGGGAAAATACAAATGGGAAACTTTTAATGATTTTCCGCATGTGGAAGCTATGAAAAAGGAAAGCAGTTGAGAGTCCTCTAAAAATTCTCTTTTCCTAACACATGATTTTCAACTTAAAATAGAATCTTCTATTTTACATGTTTTCCACCTATTTCCAAGTAATTGAAAATTTTTAGTAACTTTAAGTAATGGATTGTAACCCAATTACTTTATCTTTATAGTTTAATTGATTACTCAATTTATTTGTCATATAAATAATAGAAAGAAAAAGAAAGAGGAGAGAGAAAATAAGAAGAAATTAGTCTCAGAAACTCTCGGTATTGTTCTTCTTCCATAATCTATATGTTGATCCAACATGTATTGTACTTCCGCCCCATCTACTTTAGCAATGAATTATAGGAATGATATATTTGTCTTGAATCCGATAAGCTCTTTCTCCCATATGCGATTGACTCCTTTCATTTGACTCTCATCAAATGGGTTTTAGATATTTGGTATCACTATAGATTTTTATCAAATTATCAATTGGATTACCCATGAGAGCAAATAATGATTCCATATATTTCCCCACTGAGCGATGACTGTGATTTTCTTCCTGGATGTTGTCTCTCATCTGTCTTCACCTCTTATCCTTTAAGATTTTGCAGCTTCTTCTCAAGTATGTTCACAAGTGAAATATTCTTGTAAATAATTTATACAAAATCTAACCCATTACCTTTTTATTTATGCATATGGGTAGCCTTAAATTCTAAGAATTACTTGTGTGCAAGAAAAGATAATTAGGCTCAATGTGGGCTTAATGTGGATATTGAAACAACATGCATGGTATTTTACAGGCTTAATCGGGAGACTTTGTATGCATTTATATTGGTGGGTTTTGGATTTTAGAGAGGATGCAAGGATGTCTACATTCTTGGAGAGGAAATAGTTGCGTTCAAAATAGAAGACAAAGCCTCGGAGACATCAACATAATTCTTTAAAATATTTTTCTTCTTATATATCTACGTGGATGCAAGGAAGGGAGGATGGTGTGGATTGAAGGCTGATTGGATGCTTCCAATTTGGAAGACAAAGACTTGGGTATTCACGCAATCCACTTAAGTGATTTCTCTTTTTCTTTAAAAATTACATGGATATCAAGGAAGGATGGATGCATTGAATTTAGAATATAAAGTGCTCGAATCCATGTTATTTTAAATGCTTTTCAACTCCCAATCAAAGGTTGCATTGCTTTCTTAAGGTTGTATGGATTATGAAGGAGGAGGATTGTTTCATTTTGGAATGAAGAGGATTTTTTCACAAAATAAGACAAATCCATAGACATCCACTATTTCACTTAAGTGATTCTTAATTCCTCATGCGTAGATTTGAAGGGGAAAGGATGATTTATAACTAGAAGACAAGGTGTTGCACATCCACGTAATTCACTTAAGTGTTTTTATTTTTTTATTTTATAATAATTGTGTGGATTGAAATAAGGATGGTTGCGTCCTTATACAAATAAGACAAGGCTCTAGACATCCAGGGCTTGCACTAAAAATATTTCATTCTAAATAAAGTTGCATGGATTTGGAGGATATATGATTGCTTATGAAACGATAAGACAAAGCTATGAGCATCCAAAATTTCCTTTAGAAGATTATGCTTTATTTTTAAATGGACAGATGCATGCAAAAGAGAAGATAAAGCCTTAGACATCCATGCTTTTCTATTAATTTGAAATGCTGTGGGAATGCAATTACTCACAAATGAACAAGTTGATTTGGAATTGAAAATAATGCACAAATTTTTCAAACCCTAGGCCGAGAGAAGATCCGAATGAAGAAATAAAAGGCTATGGGGATTACCAGATGGAAAATAGAGAAATACCAAAACCAAAACACAAAATAAATAAATAAATAAATAATACAAGAAAGTTTCTATGGGCAATTGCTCAAAACTCTCTCCAATTAGCTAATTTATAAAAATATTCCACCAAAGTGAATGCTCCACTTTAAGGTGAAAGTAATAATGGTGTCATAATAATGATGGGGTAAAGTCCTTTATATAGCCTAAATTTCCTGATTTTATCTCAATCTATTTTTAAATGAATTTTTACTTATTTAATATAAAACTAAGTAAAAGCTTTTATAAAACAGACTAGGTTTTAGAAGGGAATTGAGTGATCTTTTGCATTCAACCACAAACCTCAAATGAACCATATATATTTGATAAGATGGAACCCTCATGAAAAGGGTTGATCAAAAATTAATTTTGACGGGAAGCTAAAGGAAACCCTAGAAGAATGGGAGGAGGGGAAATTTTTAGGGATCACAAGGAATCTTTGTGTTATCATATTCTTGCAATTTTGGGGTTCAAACTAACCATTTAACTAAGGCTTATAATTTTTTTTTGGGGGTTGTTAAGTTGCTGGTGGATAGAAATTTTAAGAATTTGATTATGGAGGGGGATTATCTAAATATTATTTTATGCTTTCTTAATAGAAATTATGTGTCCTCTATCAAATACTTCATTTAAAGAAATAAATCCATGGAACCATCCTTGAAAATTATTTTCTATAATCATGTCTATAGGGAAGGGAAAAAGGTAACTAATTACTTTGCGAGTAGAGGTGTTCAAGATGTTGATTTATCTTTGTATGAGAATTTTTGTATCCTAGAAGAAATAATTAGAACTAAAATTTCAATGGAAAACAAGGATGATACTATATAATAATATCTTGAGGAATTTCTATAATGGTGCCTTGTGGTCTAACATATATTATCTTATCTTTTCTTATAGTTTCATTTCTAAAGTTTATATGCATGATTTATACATTCCCTAGTCTCATATGGTTAATAGTGGTAATATTATTGGTTACAAAAATTTACGTCATTATTGGGTATAAAGGTAGAGTAATAATCTATGAGGATACATGTGTGAAGTGGGATGAGATGAACTCATCATATGTGAGACATTCTCTAAAAATTATTAGGAAGAAAGGTTACTCCCTCTTCATTCAAAGACATGATCGATAATAGTGTGGGATTTTCATTCAGAATAGACAAGAAGGATTCGAACTGGATTGGTTTTTCTACCACTAATAGAGAAAAAATAACTATTGGAAGTGATTTAGTGTTTATCAAACCTATTTATACTAATGCAATCAACATAATATCTTGGAAGCTACTTGAGAAGGAAGGTGTATAATTTATTTTTAAAATTTTAAAGGCCATGAAGAAAACTTGAAAACTTTTTTTTCTATTCAATGGAAGGAGAGTCTAGAGTAACGTATGTGGATTTTATTTCTAGAGTAGTTGGGATGAAGAATGAGGGGAGGGAGATTTACAAATCAAAGAAAAAAAGTAATGAGAAGATACTTGAGAATTTTAATGAAATTTCCCTCCACTTGATTACTTTATCACTTTGGAGGGGAGGTACAAGGAAGTTTATTCCTACCATTTCCTATGTTTTATCATATCTTCCATGGTTTGAATTTTAATTTTCCTTTCATTCTTAGCTGTTTGTTGGAAAAAATGATTTAGTAATTTCAAAAGGAATCTTGAAAACCCCTCTACATCAGGTTTTGATGATGGCCTTATTCCATTTGGGTTCAATAGATTTCACTAAATCTGAGAGATTTAGGGGCTTGTTGAATGAAGACATCATGGGTGTTTAGGATGATAAGTCCATGGAGTAGGAGGATGATGAGAATTCTTCTACATTGGGCTCAGATGATAAAGAATAATCCATTATGTTTTGAATGAATACCAAAGCGGTAGTTGATAATTTACGATCCCTAAAAACTGCTAGAAGGGACATTATTATAAGGGAATAAAAATGTGGATACGATCCTACATAAGGAGATTCAATAATGCAAGGCATATACTAGGTTTAAAAATAATATGAGTAACCTATTGCATGACTGGAATGTTATGAAAGGTAAGATGGATTATATCTCCAAGTGACAAAAAAGAAAATTTGGATATTTTAAATGATAGGTATGATGCTCTTAAAGTTGAGATATAGTGGATGAAGGATATTACCATGCAAATTAAAAATCATATCCTTCTTAATATCAAGAGCACTATCGAGCATCTCAAAATCATGACAAAACTGGTCGAGCTAAGAGGGCTGGTTATATAGGGGAAAGGAACAACAAAAGGAAGAGGTAAGATAAGGATCTTGTTTTTAGAATATGAATATGTCCTTTGGGGAAATTTCCAAAGAATGGATTGATACTATTAGGGATCTGGAAGGTTAATTGGTTGTATTTTCATCTTTATTTTCTTTAGCAACATGTGTGTCTTTGTGTTTACTATTATTTTTGTCTCTAGTGTTAATAGTGTTAGTAAGATGTACGAGGGTTGATATGTTCCCTCTTTTTGTATCTTCATATACTGATGTTTTTATATGGGGTAGGGTCCCTTAACCATTTATTACCTAATACTAAATGAAATTAATTTAAATTTAAAATTATTCTATTTAATTAATAAGTCATTTTATTAAGTAAATCCCCTTCCCAACAACTCTAATTCTACTAATTTCCCTCCAAATCATCTTCAAATAACTTCTATAAGCTAATCATAACCTATTTATTAATCCCACTTGATTGATTAAACCTTCCCTAACTCTAATTAATCTCTTCTAAACACACTCATCCACTCCTAATTCTATATCTCCATCATCCCACATTCACTAGGATGTAGGATTCTCCCAAATTAGAAAGTTGTAAAAGAAACCTAGTACCTTCCTACTAATATACACCTTTACAACCTTATACATCTTGTACTCATATTGAAGAGAGCATTTCTATTATAGGAAGTCTTTCAAAATTTAGAAACCCCCTTTGAAAATTAGTAAGAGAAGATGTAAACATGACCTTTATGCCATTTTAAGGAGACCTATTTCATTTATCGAGCATCCTTGATCATGTATGGGTTGTATTAAGTGTATAAGGAAATATATACATATCAAAATCATATCCAACCAATAAAGGCATGTTTTCATACTTTTCCAAACGTTTTATGCAAGGATTTATCTTCTTTTCATGTTTTATCTTGATGTATTTGATTTAAGAATTAAGTCAGGATTTACTTGGTGTTAAATTTCATTTATTATATTAGCTTATATTTATGTCGCATGCAAACAAAAAAAAAAATGAGTTTTTTTAATAGGTAAAAATTAAAAATAACCTCAAAGAAATTTGAAAATAGAGTCATTATGCTTAATATATGAAACAAAATGTGATTTTAAAATTAGGAGCCCTAGAAAGTGACCCAAAGGGTAGGACCAACCATGAAACCATATGATATATTTTGTAGATAAATCTTAGTGTATATGGTAGATTAAAATATGTTTGAATCTAAAGATAAGATGTAGATATGAACCCTAATGCAACTAGGTTTTGGGTTTGGAGAAGAATAAATATGATAAAGAACATGCAAGATTCAGGTTCACCAAATGATATAAAAAAATTAAATCTTAATCATAGGATTGAGATAAATCAAATATATTAGAAACATATAATATACAACTTGCAATGATAAGAAATTACAAATAATAAGAGGATAAGTGTGAATTAGTTGATAATTAACTTTCTAGACTAGAAATATGATGAAATACCATCACTTTGGACTATGTTTGATTCTTTTAATAGACTATGATCTATATGTATTTTATACAATAGCACCCAAAAAGGGAAAATACTACTATGGGAACTAGTGTTTGTACCAAGTGTGCACTACCAAAACTCTTGCAAGGATAAATAAATAGACTAACACCACATAGTCTATTAGCAAAGCTACAAATTTACAATAGTAACATAAAGATCTTAGCTTATTGGAATGCTTATGGAAACTAACATGATATCAATCAATCTAAGTTAAAACATGCCTACTTAATGTGAATTGCTAATTAAAATGGACCTATGAAGACAACTAGAAAATCAAATTGGGTTTTTGCTACTTCAAAATGGTGAAAAGATCTCTCTAACAATGGCTATAAGGCCATATTAGATATTCCTTTACTAACCAAGTATGAATATTGGATGCAAATATTGAGAAAGCTAATCCATCAATGGAAGTAAGGCTCTTGATCATATGTCTTATATGATTAATACTATTCAAAGTATGGTGTAAAGTATGAAGGTAGGAGCTTGGTCTTTTTATAGCTTTCTATTGTTAGAGAAGCTTGCATCTTGGTGCATGTAGGACTAAAGGATAAAGTAGATTAAGGCTTGTTAATCTTGATTATTGAAATTAAGAAGTGATTAGTATTTGAGGTGTCTTAATTAACCAATTAGGATCAATTAAGAGGCTAGGATAAGATTTTAAAGCCTTTTGAGATGTCTTGGAGGGAAATAGGGTGATTTTGAATGGTTGAAAGAGGGGTATTAACCAATAAGAGGGTTTATTGATCAAATACAAGGGTAAATAGGCTTAATTAGCTAATAATAACTAATTTTTTCTCGGAAGAGGATTATAACTAACAATATGTCGTCAATTGGAATCCAGAATGTGATAGAGGTTATTTAATAAACAAAGCATTGTTAATTAACCAAAATAGAGGGAAACATTAGTTAATTAGCAGAAATCACTAATCATAACAAAAATGGTAAGAATGAGGGTAATTAGTGCACTTTTAGCAATAAAACTGCATAAGCGGATTTTAGGTGTCTACATTTGCCCCTGTTTGAGGTGAAGTAAGTGACATCACTTCAAACATAGTAGACAAGCATAAAAAAGTAAATTTTTGAAGAAAAATTAGTAGAGTTAAGGATTCCCTCTCGAGTGTCGATGGGATGATAGAAGAAGTCTATCGATTAGATCAAAAATTTGATGGAAACAAATAGAAGAAATAAGGTAGTGATAAAAATGATTTTTATTATTGTAGGTGTTTTGGAAGAAAAATGAATAGTGATAAGACTTGATAGTTAAGAATTTAAGAATATATTTTTCATCCAATCATTTAATAAACAACAACGTTTCATCATGTGGCTCGTGATCTACATCATTGGCCCTTATTACAATAAGCACATATAACAAAAGTGTAAAATAACATGAAAATATATAATAATAACATTTTTCATTGTTAAAAATGTGTAAATCCATGTAACATACAAAATTCAAAATGCACAATGTAATGTAATATGCTAAAGTAAACTAGCTAACCTAACAAAGAAACAAGTACAATCACACACACTCAAACAAGCAACGTTCAAGACCGTTGCATCAATATTTTTATTATCAAGCTTCACTCTTGAATGTTCATGTTTTAATGATAAGGGTTAAAAATGGTGTCCCAAGAAATGATACATGCGAGGGAAATAATATAGGACATAAATAGTCCCATGAATAAGAATTCATGGGCTATGACATAGTCTCTCGTAACTCGTCGTTGCACAGAGTACTGATATAGTAAGTAAACTAGATTTTCTAATGGATGTAGATCAAAATGATCACCGAGTCATTGTGACAGAATAAGAAAGAACTTAAGAAAGATGTTTTGTAGGACAAATTTCAATGTTTGAGGATAATGCATTTGATACGGGCTTCACTACATGCATAGTGTTTACCAATTTTGAAACTTTTGAATTTTACAATATTTTTATGGATTTTTGAATTTTTAGGAAGAAAATTATCTATAAGAATGACCATGTACATGGACATTGCCAAAAAAATGTTGGGAAGAAAAAATATGCCCTATATAGTAGAATGGGTTGCTAGGAAACAAAAACATGCCCTAGCATAGCAAAATGGGCAAAAATGATTATTTATTAAAAATAACCATCATAACAAGTGGTAGAAGAATTAAGAAGAACCATGATGAGCACATAGTGCCTTGGGGATGTGAAAAATAACACGGGGGTCAAAAAAGTACAAATACCAACTGAGGGGTAAAAACCATTGTGGCTAGTTATTTACTACTTACCTTTACCACTTTTACTGGTCATTTTACTCGGCATGGGAGAGGAATGGAAAGGATTAAAACCATAGACACCACATTAAGTGAATTCGAGACTACATGAGGCTTCCTAAGGATGGCCTACAGTTACACAAAGAATTTTTTAAATTTTTGTTACATTTAATAGCATTTATTAGGGTTAGAAGTTTATGTAGAAATTCCATCACAACCTTTACTACGGCACACAAGCGTGTTCGGGACACGTCCGTGTGAAAAATCATAGGCACAACCTGCGTATGTGTAGAAATGATGCATACAAGGGCGCATGCATGTGAACATGATTACGGGCACATAGGTTCCATTAAGAGCACGCTGGTGTTGTACTACAAAAAGGGAAATAAGGGCCATATACGTCAAAAACCTAAGCACCAGTGTGGGAAAGGGGGCACTGGTGCTAAGGTGCGTTGGCACCAAAATGGGTGTGTTAGCATGAAAGGTCAATTTTTATGGCCTTCGAAGAATTTTTAGGATATTTTAGAAAAAAAAATTCATGAATATAAGAATTTGATCATGAATTAGATTATGTATTGTAGAAGAAAATGATGCTAACAAGTGTTTTTCTTGATTTTGTGGAGTGGTCTACCCAGATTGGAGATGTGGGAGAGACATGGGCTACTAAAGGCCTATGAGGCTACCTTATCATAGTGAGATCTCATCTTCTTAGAGATGACCTTAGATGTTATGGGTCTATCACATGTTTCCTACATGCCACATATTACTTTGGACCATAACCTTATTACAACCTTAGCTGAGAGATGGCAGAGCGAGAGTCAAACATTTCTCTTTATGACACATGAGATGAGTGTCACTTTAGAGGATGTGTAAATTATTTTGAGAATGTCGATCCAGTCCAAATGATTACTTATGATGGCAGCTATGACCATATTACTCAAATTATTGTTGAGATGTTTAGTGTAGTAGAAATACCTCATCAAGGTATGTCGCTTAACATTACAAGATTTTTCATCAACCTCCATTTTTTGTGAGTTCTAGTATACTTGATGGCTCTTATTAGAGGCATATTACTTCCTAACAAGATTGGTTCATGCTTCTCCCTGGTTTGATTGGAGTAATACATGATCTTATCAGTGGAGAGGTATATTACTGGGGGAAATGCTTACTAGCCCACTTATATTCATATTTACACTTGATAGCATACCGCGGTTGGAAGACTATGGGTCCCGTGACATTAATTCAAATATGGTCCTGAGATCATATCGTCATAGGGTATCCATTAGGATTGTTAAGAGCCAGGGCTCTAGGAAATCTATCTATTATGGGTTGGATACCGTTAAGGAAATACATGGGCACACTAGAGATGCACCTTAGTATAGGAGGGCCTTTGATGAGATACAAATTTGCATGATTACATCAGATAGTATATATTGGATAAGTGGTCGAGGTCACAAAAATATGAGTACATCAAGAGTTTATCATTTTATCATTGGGAAAAGGGACCATATGATTAATTGGTACCATGTCAACAAAGTTTAGCACCCAGTTTGGCCTCATCTAGGGGATTCCTAGAGATGAGATGTGGTATGGGTGTGGATCTAGAGATACTTTATACATTGGGCCTTAAATTAGGTTATGACAAGCATGAGACAACTTCTCACAAGTGGTCCCACATGCCTTAGGTCCAAAGTGACCATAGATAGTGAATGCAAGGGAGACCCAAGATTATCTAGCTTGGTATGCGATAGTGATGCCACGGTAACTCACTATACCGGTAGGTAGCTATTTAGGTTGGAATTGCAGCTATAACATAGGGCCTACGGGGCCAAGATCTCTGAGCATATGCATAGGTAGGTGCATAGGAAGGGGGTTAGGGAAATTTAGGTGTCGATATCCTAGTTTAGGGCTATATTCCTACATAGCCATAGGGTATGTATCTAGTACAACACCGGTATTGGTATAACAACAAGTGCTTGTACAATAGTAGGTAGTGGTATAACAACCACCATCACCATCTCACGTAACTAATCGGCCCATGATGAGGGATTTGGATGGGGTGGATGGGATGGAGATGAGCCGATAGAGGAGGTGGAGGAGATAGATGGGGGACTCAACCATATAATCCTATAGGTGGGAGATGGAGACATGATATGCAGAGTGCAAGGGAGTTAGTTTCCTTGCAGAAATAGTTAGAGAAGGTGGTAGCATAACAACTTTAGCTCACTACTAAGAGAGACTAGATCACTACAGAGAGATATTAGTTAGTTGTGAAGAGGACAAAACTCGAGGCCAAGAGAGATCGGGTGATATGATAGAGGGCCCAACTGCAGGCATAGTTGACTAGTGTTAGAGAAGAGCACGATGCATTTCTGTAGACAAGGACAACCACAAGAATCCCGCACCACCGATTGTGGAAAATTCACCATCATTTATCACATCAATTCTAAGCATCCAATTTCTTCTCCCACTTCTTGGGATCATACAAGCCATGTATTAGCTTATATGAAACCCAAATAGTTGCTTTATATGATGATAAAGTTCAAAATTCAAATATCTTCAAAGCTACAAAAATTTAAATGATGATAAAGTTCAAAATCAAGCGTGATTCAATAATGCACACCAACACAAACATCAAGTATGGTGCAAAGTGCATAAACCTCCGGATAGGGAAATCAAGCTCCCACATATGAAATCCATGATTCAAAATAAATCACAGTCATTTATTGAGTGTGAACTCACCGTGATCATTTAGATTAGAGATGATATGAATCTCAATAATAAAACACACTTCATATTCCCTATCAAGGAAATCGTAAACATGGTTGTTGGATCTTATCACGCCAAGTGACATTGTTGGTCCCAATTTCAAAAATACAAAAAAATGAGAAAACATTACAAAAAATCAAAGGTACAAAGATCAAACATTGTAATTAGGTGTTGCGTATACGGATCGATGTTCTCTCTTCCCCTTCTTTTCATTCCTCTATAAGGAATCCACCATATTCATCCCTATAATGATATTTTAATTAGTCTATTTGCACAAATTTTGTAAAATTTATCTCTATGGTATCTGTTTGACCTTGGTCTTTTATCACCTTTGTAAATTAAATAACGAGTGACATATTAGAGATCTTATCAAATTCTACATCTAATAAACTTGTGAATAAATTTTGGATATTTTTTTACACTAGCCAATGTTTTCATCGCAATCACTTCCACATCCTTCCATCAAGCCATCAATGGTTCTTAACCGAAACATGCAAGTATATTGTGTTGAATAATGTGGTGTGTTTTTTATCTTTTGGATTAAGAAATGTGGTTTAGAACACCATTGATAACTGTAACACATGTGAAGTTAAAAATTTTTAGATCCCAATTCTTTGGCAAGCATATATGGTCCTACAACTCAAATGTTAGTAGTTCTCCAAGAAAATCACATTATTTGAAATATGATAAAGTGTTGTTTTTATTCTTAACATCATATAAGGACATAAGAGAAGAGCATATACAATAAATAATCCAAATAAAAAGTAAAGGAAATCTTTGCAATCAATAAACCATACAAAATTTGAAAAAACCACAAGCTTATGAGTCTACTTCTGGAAAGAGATCAAATTTGATAAAAGCTCAATTTTATTTTTCAACACTCCTATGGAAAGATAGATAAAAATTGCTAAAATAATGGGGTGTAAAATCAATTCACTTCCCACTACTTATTTGGGACTCCCCCTTGGTACTAAAAAAGTCTCAACCAAAGTCTTGAATGATCTACTGGAAAGATTCCAAAAGAAAATGGTTGGTTGGAAAGGGGCCATTCTTTCCAATGCTAGTAAATGTCTACTTATCAAAAGAACTCTTAAAAATTTAACTATCTACATTATGTATCTTTATAATATTCCTTATGCCTTCGAGAGAAAAATTGAAAGGATTCGGAAGAACTTTTTATGGTAGGGGTTGGAGAAAAATTCAAATATCACCTAGTAGCTTGGAATCAAGTATGCACTCGTAAAATAATTGGGGGACTGGGCATAAAAGATATCAGAAAAATGAATATGGCCTTAATTACAAAAATGGGTTGGAGAATGCTCTTAGAGGAACAACCCTAGATTGATCTAATTAAGGCCAAGTATCTTGATCAACAAACAACTATCTCTTTCCTTCATGATGAACAACTTCCCCAAGGTTCCATTTTCTGGAATAACTTTATTCAAGTCAGGAATTTCATCAAGCAAGGATATAGATGGAAAGTGGAAAATGGTAGAGACATCAATTTTTGGGGTGATAATTTGTCTAATTTTATCCTCAATGACAAATTTGGTGCGATCAAGATAACCTTGAACATAATTATGGTACTAAGGTCATTGATTACATGGAAATAGATGGTAACAAGAATATATGGAAACAACTCTCAGTGGATAGGAATGAACTAAAATTCATGATGTCCTCTTTACAGGAACAATTGGACCTCATTCCCTTGAATCAATTGGAAGTTAAGGATGAAATTTTCGCACAATTCTAGAGATGGATATTACACGATCAAATCTGGTTATAACTCTTACTTTGAAAATATCCAGAGTGAGTTTAATTGGAGCAAGATTTGGATGACTGAACTAACCCATAAAATTATTTTTTCCTTTTGGCTTGTTCTCAGAGGTATAATTCTTACTAATGAAAACCTGATGAAGAAATGATTTATAATGCCAAATAGATGTTACCTTTACAAAAAAGTCGAGGATATTAAGCATATTTTTTCCACCGTGTGAGTATGCTTCAATGATATGGAGTTATGCCTTTTCTAAATTCAAAGTTTTCTGGATCTTTGTGCCAAAGGATTTCATCTAGTTTTGGACCCAATGGAATCCTCCTTTTAAGCACTGTGTTGTGAGAAGACTTTGGAAACTAGTCATGTCCCATATTATCTGGAGGATCTAGAAAGATAGAAATGACATCATTTTTAGAAACAATAAACAACACCTGCAATATTATCTTTTCTAAGATTTCTCATGTTATTAAAGAAAATATTTAGAGATTCAAACCTCCCAAGAATAAGAAATATCTTTAGAATGAAGAATATATTCTTTCCAACTAGAAGATTGGAGTTGCAAATTTGTAGAATAGGAATACTTCAAACATTGATAGGTCTTCGATTAATTATAACCCTCCGATATTAACGGCACAAACTAAACTTTGATGGTGTCTCTAAGGGTAATCCTAGGATTGTTGTAGGGGGAGGTGTAATTCGTGATCATAAAGGTTGCTTAGTTACTGCATATGCTGGAAAAATGGGGATTCGACAAACCATTATGTATAATCCCTAGCTACTCTATGGGGGCTAAGGTTTACTAAGGACTATAACATACGAAACATCATTATGGAAGGAGATTCACTAAACATTATCAATCACCTTAATCAATTTTCTCCTCCTAGTTGGACTATTAAGGACTTCATTATGGAATCCATAAATATTTGTCAAAATTTCAAGAATATCAACATTAGGCATACTTATAGGGAGGGGAATAAGGTAGTGGATACCTTGGCCAATTTTGGCATCAATAATAATCTAACCATTTGGGATAATGAAAATTACATCCCTAAGGAGGTACATAATAGCATTAATGCAGATAAATATGGGAAATCATGCATGGAGTAGGAATTATAATGAGATGGTGTGGGCTTTAGCAGATGTGAAAGATCACACATGTGAAAAATTTCATCCTAACTACATCCATAATGACTCCCATGATTCTTGAATAGGTGGCTGGGTTCTTAAAAATTTGGACATACATAAGGAAAGCAATGATTCAAATGAGGGTTTCGAGTAGAAAAATTGTAGGAGTAGCAGGGAGAAGGAGATGGGAGGTGCCCCATGCCAACTGGAGCCTTGCAGTGATCCATCTTGGAAGAAAAATGAGGAGCTATGGAACCTCCTTCAAAAGGGAGGCATTTCCAACTTCATAGAGCACATTCAGGGGCACGACCAAAATATTTTGGTTCATTTTGCAATGGACTAGAAGGACAGAAAGGTGGATTATGGTGGTAATAGAGTAATTATAAATGAAGAATTGATAGCTGAGGTAATAGGCCTCAAGTTGGAGGGATATCATTGTTTCAAAAAAAGGATCAATAAGATAGTTGAGGAAAATAAATTCTCTAATGACAAAGTGAGGAGATCAAATTTCTAATCATGGGGTCTTAGGGTAAGCTCTATCCATAATCCTTTTGATGAGGTTACAAAAATGATGGTTAGGTATATTTCTATAGAAGGACACAACATAACAATCCTTGACAAGCACCTAGTCTTTCTTAACCACTTTAGAAGACAATTTGTAGTCTACTTCCCACATTACTAGTTAAATTCCCTTGAGTGTTCTATTTTAGAATTCCACAAGCACTCTCGTGTCATTCCTTTTCACCAAAGCCTTATTTTTCTACTTCATAAGATATGTGTCTCTAAGTTCCCGACATCCCACCCTCTCCCAACGATTCGTACATACCCACCATCACTACTCCCACTTCCATCCTAAACACCTCTTCCAAACCCAAGACTAAGAACCCAAAACATCCCAAAATTGACATCCCTCACTCTGCTTTGAGTTATTAGAAGCAATAAAGAGTTGGAAGTTGTGCATAATTTGTAACATATTAGTAATGCTTGGAGAAGATATGGACTTGCAATAGGAGGGGAATAATATTCCTCACAGGTTGGATTCTTTGGAAAATGAGATGATGAAGTTAAAGAAGGACCTACAACACATTTCCAATCGAAGGAAAAAAGAAATGTTGATGATGAAATTGATAATGGGAATAATCAGATTGTAGACATCTACAAGAAATTGAAATCTTTGGACAACAAATTGGGAGATCCAAAGACTGGAATGTCCATAACATGGCTATATTCAATGCCATTAGTGACTTTTTGGAATAGCATGTTCACAACATTTCCATGCTTAGCGGGTCCCCTGAAAATATCTCGGGGACTGACAAGGAGAGAAGTCAGACCATATCAAATTTGAATGCAAGTGACCCCATGCACATCACCACTTTGGTGTTGTTCACTTCGCTACAAAAAATCAAATACATGATCGATAGAGCTTCCAAGAAATAATATCCCTTCAGTTGGAGGGTTTCATTATAGATGCTATTATACTTCAATATTTTTCATTGTGTTTTTGCTATTGTTTTGTTGTCTTGTTGCAGTTTCTGTTTTGTTTCACTTTCTACTAGTAACTATCTTTTGGTTACTACTGGGCATAATGCTTTATCTAGATTTTGATCCTTTTTTTGTCCCTCTATAGCTCTATTTGGTTGTTGAGCCCTTTTTGTAACATGAGTTATAGTCCCTTCAAAACTATTTACTAATAATAAAAAAATGAACCATATAAAAATTTGATAAATGTTCATTCCTTAAGCCAAAAATGAAAGATGAAGTTTATAATTAACCAAGTGTTAGAAAATGAAAACTAAAATCTACTTTTGATTCTCAAGATCACTCTAAGGTGAAAGATAAGAGCATACACAAACTTTTAGCCTGATTTTTCTAAAGCATGCAAACAAAAGCATTCATTAAAACTTAAGAAAAATGTTAGTAAATGAATAGTTTTCTAATAAAGGAAACCATAAATTTTATTTAAGTCAAAATACTAAATTTATGTTTCCATTGTGTAGTTCACTTAAATACCTTTCCAACATAGCAAAATGGAGTCATTTCGAGTTTGAGAGAAACATTTATGGCCTCCAAGATTAATTATGCACATAGACCGATACTAGCACACCACTTTCAATATTAGTGCATTCGTTTAAACACTAGAATGACCCTTTTAACACCAAAGATACCCCTTGAACACAAGAACAACCCTTTAAAATCAAAATTTCCTTTGAACACCAAAGCACACCCTTTTTAACACCAACACTCAACTTTGAGAACCAACATGCCCCTTTTAACACCAATGCACCCTTTGAACACCAAAGACACCCCTTTTAACACCAACGTGTCCCTTTGAACACCAATGTGCCTCGACAAAAACACGAAAAGAGAAGATAGTTCAACACCAGCGTGACCGAAGAGTCACCTATACACCACTTTGTAACAAGAGTGTGTGGAAGAATAAAACCAACACGGATCTTCTTGTAAGTGATCAAAACACGAGAATTTTTGACAAAATTCTCAAAAGCTCAAAAAATTGTCAATTTGAACAAAATTTGATAGCACCTCACCTCCTTTGATCTTGCAAAGAGCAAAAAAACAAAGAATTCCTAACTAGACTAGTTAAGAAACCTCATATTTATCTAAAAATACAATAGAAGGTTAATACATCAAAAATTGAAATTAATCTAAAAATATTGAAAATGAATGCAAAGGACAATGAGGTATCTCCCATTGGGCGTGCCAAATGTGCACTACCATAACTCTTACAAGGCTAAATGACTAGACTAATACCACATATTCTATTAGAAAAGCTAAAAATTTACAATAGTAACATCAAGATCTTATCTTATTGGAATGCTTAAGGAAACTAACATGATATCAATCAATCTAAGTTAAAACATGCCTACTTAGTGTGAATTGCTAATTAAAATGGACCTATGAAGACCACTAGAAAATCAAATTGGGTTGTTATTACTTCAAAATGGTGAAAATAGCTCTTTAATAATGGCTAAAATTCCATATTAGATATTCCCTTACTAACCAAGCATGAAAATTGGATGCAAAGATTGAGCAAGCTAATCCATCAATGGAAGTAAGGCTCTTGATCATATGTCTTATATGATTAATACTATTCAAAGTATGGTGTAAATTATGAAGGTAGGAGCTTGATCCTTTTTATAGATTTCTATTGTTAGAGAAGCTTTCATCTTGGTGCATGTGGGACTAAAGGATAAAGTATATTAAGGCTTTTTAATCTTGATTAGTGAAATTAACAAGTGATTAGCATGTGAGGTGCCTTAATTAACCAATTAGGATCAATTAAGAGGCTAGGATAAGATTTTGAAGCCTTTTGAGATGTCTTGGAGGGAAATGGGGTGATTTTGAATGGTTGGAAGAGGGTATTAACCAATAAGAAGGTTTATTGATAAAATACAAGGGTAAATAGGCTTAATTAGCTAATAATAGCTAATTGTTTGCTCGGAAGAGGATTATAACTAATGATAGGTCATCAATTGACATTCGTAATGTGAAAAAGGTTATTTAATGAAAAAAACTTCGTTGTTTAAAGAAAAATAGAGGGAAATGTTAGTTAATTAGTAGAAATCACTAATCATAACGGAAATGGTAAGAACGAGGGTAATTATTGTACTTTTAGCAATAAAACTGCATAAACAGATTTTAGGTGTCTACACACGGCACTAATGTCCCGATAATGAGTGTGGATATTATTATTTTAGGGTATGATCATGTCACCTTCACTTTTCTATGTGTTGTATCCCCTTCATTGTATGGTTTTATGTTCACATATGTACCTATAAAACAAACAATGTCTATCTGCACATGAATCAAGTACACATTAGATTAAATAAAATATGCATATGATTGAGTCATATTAACCTCTTGATCCATACCAATGTGATTTTCACCAAGTTCTATACTAATTTTCAGACTCAATGTAGTTTTGGTGTGTGTGTGTGTGTGTGTGTGTGTGTGTGTGTGTGTGTGTGTGTGTGTGTGTGAGTGTGTGTGTGTGTGTAGCACGTGCGCGTGTGGGTGTGCATGCTCTACACCGACCTAGAAAGGAAGTAACTATCATTTTATTTCGTATAGAATATACAACATATCTATACTCACTCATATTATATTCTTTATAGATAGCTTCTATAGATTCCCAAGATGAGTGAGTAAGTATTCCAATAGGTGAGGCCAAATTGAGGAGATTGATTTGATGACCAAGTCGACGATCAGCGAATTGATAGAATCACCTCCCTTGAATCTAGGTTTCTTGTGTGCCAGTTGCACCAAGATAGTGAGATATAATTACTTTTCCCCTAAGATATTGTGTAATGGAATTCAAAATATTTCCCTTCCTATGTAGTGAATAATTCATCCCAAATCTAGTCCTCAAATGTTTATTTTTCCCAAGTAGTAAATAGAAAGTGATATCCCAATTTTTTATTTTTCCTCTTTATTTTTCCTTAGAATATTTAGTATTTTATGTATATATATGATTCATTTATTTTAATTTTTTCATAAAAAACACTAAAATCCAAACCAAAGTGATAAATATAAGTTTAAGAAAATATAAAAACAATTATGTGACATATTAAACATAAGAAAACAAGGTAAAGGGATACATGTTCCCAAATGAGATAGTAGCACCTAGGTGCTCATGTCCTTATGCATAACTAATTTCTAAATAGATCCAAAGATAAAAAATAAGTAATGAACTGGGTAACACATTTTTTGATGTCCAAAAGTAAAGGGATAATTCTAGAAAAGAAAAGGATGAAAGCATGGAAAGATAAAACAATGTCAATGTAAAACAAAACAAGTGTTTTCAATGTCTAGTTTTCTTGTTTAGGAATTATGCATAGAATGACATACTAGACATGTGATGTAATAATACTAAGTGTATAATTTTATATCTACACTCGCTCATTAAATTATTTTTTTCTAGTTCTCTTAGTTGTGTTACATCATGACTTAGTGTTCCTTGGTTACATGCTCTTAATATTATCCCATCAGTCATTCATACTTGTATAAAATTTGTTTAAATTAGCAAGTTGTTACTATTTGATATATACCTTTTGAGTATCTTTCCACTAGCATGTCTACTAATTATCCCATAGTATCTATCCCTATTTCTAGTACACATATGGATAGGTCCTTGGATTCTCAAATTGATTCGATAACTCTCGTCCTTGTGCTAGAAATTTGGTTGTACATGTTGAATAACATATCTCTAGTCTTCTTCAACATCTGGCTAAACCTTCAAAAACACATATAATCTATCATGGATTACATTTACATATGATGATCTATCAATCCTTTAGTACACCATATCACTCTAAATCTCCTCATTGATCTTTGAGGCATGTGTGTTCTTCCACCCAATATATAGATCTCATACACCACATACTAGTCATTGCACTACTATACATTGCTATTCTACTAGGCCCTCTTTGGAACACATTACTAATTTTGTTCCATTGGAACTTAAGTCACATTATTTGGTACATATGAGTCACGAGCCTCCTATAAGAGAGTTTAAACATGAAGACTGATGGAATTTCTACACATCAAGGTTGTTGCACTCGAACGAAAACCCGAGAATGATCTAAGTAATTAGTAAGAAAATTAATCATGTAAAAAAGAGAAATGGTCCACTCATGCTCATAGATAAAAAAGGAGATTACATATGAGGAGTGTTTTGTAACTCCCATGCCTAGAAAATTCATACTACTATGATGGAGTGAGGAGTTATAATTCTAGAATAACATGTAATTCCCATATGACAATGACACATATGACACAAGTATGAAATATTATATGACATAATTTTTCATGTCATATAACATTGTAATAGACATATGACTCACCTTAGTGAGATGAATCACCATGTGTGAGATGGAAAATTCCCAATAAACTAAAAAAATATAAAAATATATCCTCACACCAAAGACAACTCCTTCATCAAAGCTTAGGTAGAGGCATGCAAACAATAAAAAGAAAGAGGACTCCCTAGACAACAAGGAAATATGTTTCATACAAGTCCCAACACCTAAATGCCTTATGACGTCTGATGTCAAAACGTAATATTTCTATAAGAATAATAAGAAGAGATGAGGATTAGAAATCCCAAATAAGATAAGCGGTTGTAGTAGACCTCACCTTAATAAGAGAGTTCAAGCTAAGAAACTTATCTTTAGTGAAGGATTTTGTAAACATGTCTATAACATGATCTGAAGTCTAACAATACTACAAATCAATGATGTCTCTATGAATCAACTCTTGAATGAATTTTACGTGTATATCAATGTGATTCAATTGTCGATGTGGAATTGGATTTTGGAAAATAGAGATAGTGCTCAGGTTGTCACAATAGATGATGGTAGGCCTCCAAAAGTGAATGCTAAACTATGTCACAATCCCCTATAACCAAATATCTTCCATGGCAGTGTTGACTACTCCTTTGTATTCTTCCTCTATAGAATATATAGAAATAATGTTTTGCTTCTTACTTGATTAACTAATAGGACTCAAACTAAGAGAAAATCTATATCAGAGACATACTTTTGATGATCAAAAACATATGTGACCCAAAAATGGGTGAGGTAAATTTTCACTTAATAACATTTCCAAGGATCTGAGGAACTCAACATCAATTTTATGGCTCTTAAACTCCAAAATTGATTAATTCCTTTTAATACATGCACCTCAGTCTGATTATCAATCACAACACTGAAATGTGCATTCAACTATAAATTGTGGATTATGGATACTGAAATTATCTTAAGTCCATTTTCCCATTTGTAATGATGATTTCTTAATCAAATAATTAAAATCCATTTAATTGATTTTTATCTGATCAAAAGCTTCATTCACAATAGAATTAAACATCCACAAACTGAAATCAAATCCACAACACAAGATTGATAATGGAGTTCACCCAAAGGCTACATCTCTGGATTCTCGAAAAGAGAATCGATCTATTAAACAATCGATGAAGTATAATAACCCTTAATTAATTTCTAAACACATCAAAACCTACAAATGAGATGATCAAAGACATTGAAAACTCTATAATTTACCATAAATTGTCCCCAAAATGATCCATGGCTCCTACAGTGCTTCTACAGTGTGATCCCATTGCAAATGTGATTGAGAAATGCCTACAAATATATATTTATAAAAACTAGATTAAAAAAATTATATATTTGGAAATCTTATGAAAATATGAACAACTTCCCTTTTTACTCCATGGCCTGGTTTAGACCATAAATGCTTGGAAAAATGATATCTTTTCCTACTCCTCTTGCTTGATTTGTGTAACTATGATGGAAAACCAGATACACATGAAAATATAAAGCACTTCATGTAAAAAAAATTACATTTATTGAAATATCTCATAATTTTGAACAAATATGGTTTTTACACCAAGTCCTAAATCGGACCATAAGTTCCTAAAAAATCTAATCTCTGTAAACTACCCATATTTTTCCTTCTCCTAGTTTTGCCTCGTAGCTCTTTAAATAGATCCAAGATCATTGTTATCTCCATCAATCCCATTGGGAGAGTTGGTTCGTGGATCCAACTTAGGGGTGTGAGGTTTCAGGTTCAAACATTGGTCCACCTTTTTCGCCACATGTTATTTCTAATGTGGTTATAGTCCCACATCTTCATTGTGGGAGGTGAGGTTATTGTTTAACATAGGCATGTAAGCCTATCTCCACCATGGCAACAACCACATCCATATCAGCCTTTTTTGGCCAAAGAAATAGTTGGCCAAACTATATGTTATGTTTATTTACCCAAATGGTGGGTTGAATGGTTGGTTCGATTTGTGTTGAGTTGGAATATCTGTTGAACTATATGTTAAACAACCAATGTTTGAATAACCCAATATGTGGGACAAACCAAATTTGTTAGCCAACTAAGTTTTATGGGATAAAACAAATCCCGAGCATAGTGTATTATATTCATTGCAATGATAATCCTAAATATTGGGAAACAAATGCAATATCAATCCAAATATATGCAAATCGATGTGAATGTTGAGGATAACACCTAAAATCCTCTCGATCAATAGGTTTAATCGTAATAAGTGAATCCAACTCAATTAATCTCTATCCCTTCTAAGAAATGAATTCCATCTGTATAAGTTCTTCTCGACATTGTGAAAGATCCTATTGGCTAATTTCCAATATATCTCATGAGGTTCTTTCATGAAGATGGACACGGTGCCAACAAGAAATGAAAGATCCATCTTATTATGAGTTAGGTAGATCAAGCACCCAACCAACTAGTGATAAAGGGTAGTATAGACTAAGGGATGGGAGCAATTAGATACTAACTTTAATATGGAAAGGAGGAGAGAAGGAGATATATTATAATAAGATATATTAAACCTAATTAGAAAATAAAAGGCATATTTGAGTTGATAAATCATGATACCTAAGTCGTATTGGGTAATCTTAATCCCAAGTAGTGAATAAAAACAAACTTGGTCATGGAAAACTTGTTCTTTAAGGAACTCTTCACATAATCATTGAACAAGGAAGAGCTACCCATAATCAACAAGTCATCAACATACAAAACGAGGATAAGCATGGACTCGATTACCAAAAATGTAAACATTTGGGTCGGAGTGATACCTAGTGAACCATGATGTAAGAAAAAGTAGTCCATTTTGGCATACTAAGCTCGAGGGTCTTGTTTAAGGACATAAATAGACTTCTTAATACTATAAATGATGGAGGAATATTAGAAATAACCTAAAGGTTGTTCGATATATATTTCTTCCTCTAGGTTCCCACGAAGGAAGGAAATCTTAAATTCCATTTGATGTACTTCCCATATGTTAGTGATAGTTATGGATAGAGTCAATTTAATATAGACCATCTTTGAATTAGGAGAAAAGGTATCTGAATAGTCAACCAAAAGAACTTGGGATAAACCCTTAGTTGTGACTTGCACTTTATTCTTTTCAATGTTCCCATTGACACCATACTTGGTTTTATATACCCACATAAAACCATTTTCTTCCCTTAGGAATAGGGTGAGATCTCAAGTATTATTCTTTATGACAGAGGAATATTCATCTTCCATTGTAGAATAACACTAAAGAATCCTAGTAGCCTCTTGAAAATACTACAGGTTAGTAGCAGAGGTGAAGAAGGCGTGGGGTCGGGTGAAATGTAAATGAATTTATATCTCATTTAAAGGATCCCCTATCCAATCTCCAACACTCTACAAGGTCTTTCTATACAAATGAGAACTAGGATGATATTCAAGATCATAATCTAATGAATCATCACCGAGTGAGAAGGTTTATATTCCTCATCATCACTATCATTATTTTTAGTATATTCTGAAGTGGGAGGAGTGGGATGAATAGGAGGAATGGGAGAAAGAGGCTCAGTAGGATCATCATTAGAAGAGTATAAATCATATTCAGAGAGGTATAGAAGGACCTTATCTAGTAGATGATGACAAATTGGGGGCTCTACTTGGGTACTCCCCGAGCATTCTTCATCTTATAGTATAATAGAAAAAATTAAAACTATTTATGTTTCATTATTATAGGAAATACATACGATATCTACAATGGTTACCCTAAATTCCTAGAACCTCCTAGGGATAACCATGCATAATTATCACACTTTTCCTCCATGAATGATCCAAACACTTCTTCTCTTAGTCCCACTAGGCTTATTAACCCTCCTCATCCTTTTCATTTCTATCTCAAATCATACCTAGTTGACTTCACTTCTACACCAATCCGGCTACCTCCAACTTGACTAACATTAACTTAGTGGTTTCCTTGTCCTTTTATAGATGTGACCTCCTATCTTTCCCATTATGTATTAAAATTTGAACTAATATATTTAATGATCCTATCCACATGATCTATTCTTGACCAATCCATTTTTACAACGTCTCTAGTGGTTGGATTCTTCTTATTGTTTTTTCCATCATCTAGTCGCCATCAATTATGTGACGATGTAGACTTATCCTTTTTCCTTATCATACCAACTATCATTGTTTCCTTACCTTTTCTCTGGGAATCATCCATGCCTCCTTCTCTACATATTCAACACACTTATTTTACTCTTTTTTTGTTTTTCTATGTTAGTGCGTCTATGTACACTTCCACCCTTTCACTCCTAGATAATTTTCTTTCCTGTACATCCTTAAGCCTTTTTACACTTGGTTGTCATAATGAAAAGACTATTTCATGTGTTCCTTACCTTTTCATGCATTCTATTCCTTCTTCCATTATTCTATGTACTCTCCTTTACATTCCTTACACCCTATGTGCTCATTATTTCTTGTGTACCTCTTCCCTAATATCTTATGGGAAAATATCCTTTCATACAATCATGCACCTTTCCACATACTTGGTTGTTATGAAAAATTAATTCCTCACATGTCATTCTTATGTATACTACATTACTTTACTTGTTCATGAGATTTATTCATGGAAATCAGTCCGCTTTTCTACTTTCTACCACAATTCTTTTTTCTTTCGACCTACTTCTCTCCTTGACTAGTTTCCTAAAATCAACACTCTAATAGTTTTCCTCTTCTCATCTTGTCACTTTTCTCCATAACCATCTCTCTCCCTCATTATAAAAAAAAAAGCATGTCTACATTATCTCTCCCAAATAGTTTCTTCATGGTCAATGATGTAACAGAGTCTTTGATATCTCTTCCTGGTCTACACTTTTCCCACACTCCTTTCATGGATGTTGTCCACCTCTTCAATCTACACCGCTTCTATGTGAAATTCCTATTTCAATTTGAAAGTACCTAATAGAATTATGTTTCACATTTCAATTCTAAATTTTTCCTTCTCTCTTGCACGCTCTCTAATTCCCATGTGTCACCTTCATTAGTGTAATTTTTCTAGTCCCAGGATGCCCTTGCATTAGTGGAGGAATAGAAGTAAAAGATGAATATTCAAATTTCACACTTTTCTTGATATAAATATGATGAGTGGTGGGGTTTAAAATTATTATCCCTTAACACCTTAGGTATACCTGAAAATATACAAGAATTGGATTGTGGATTTAAGTCCTTGTGTTTATTTTTGGGTATTCGATCCATAACAAATTGAACCAAAGACACAAAAATTCTCAACATCAGGTTTGTGTCCATACCAAGATTCAAATGGATAAGATAAAAATATTTTGGTTTTCGGGAACCAAATAACCCCATACATAGAAAGGATCCAATTTAAACAAAACTAAGAAAAATCCATGGAGGCTAAGTCAAAAAGTCTTGAAAATAATCCACCACAAAACATAGCTAAACAAACCTAGTTTGAATATTACCAATTAATTTTTTTAGAGAAATTAACCACCAAATAAAATAAAGAAACCATCCAAAATGAAAGATAAAAAGGATAGAAAAGGCCAGCCATTAGGAAATACATATGATATCTACAATGGTTACCCTAAATTCCTAGAACCTCCTAGGGATAACCATGCATAACTATCACACTTTTCCTCCATGGATGATCTAAACGCTTCTTCTCTTAGTCCCACTAGCTTACTAACCCTCCTCATCCTTTTGGTTTCTATCTCGAGGATCATACCTAGTTGACTTCACTTCTACACCAATCCGGCTACCTCCAACTTGACTAACATTAACTCAAAGTGGTTTCCTTGTCCTTTTATAGACATGCACTCCTATCTTTCCAATTATGTCTTCAAATTTGAACTAATATATTTAATGATCCTATCCACATGATCTATTCTCGACCAATCCATTTTTACAACGCTCCTAGTGGTTGGATTCTTCTTATTGTTTTTTCCATCATCTAGTCACCATCAATCACGTGATGATGTAGACTTATCCTATTTCCTTATCATACCAACTATCATTGTTTCCTTACCTTTTCTCTAGGAATCATGCATGCCTCCTTCTCTACATATGTAACACACTTATTTTACTCTTTTTGTGTTTTTATATGTTAGTGCCTCTTTGTACACTTCCACCGTTTCAACTCCTAGATAATTTTCTTTCCCGCACATCCTTACGCCTTTTCACACTTGGTTGTCATCATGAAAAGAATATTTCATGTGTTCATTACATTTTCCTGAATTCTCTTCCTTTTTCCATTATTCTACGTACTCTCCTTTACATTCCTTACACCCTATGTGCTCATTATTTCTTGTGTACATCTTCCCTAATATCTTATGGGAAAATATCCTTTCACGCAATCACGCACCTTTCCACATACTTGGTTGTTATGAAAAATTTATTCCTCACATGTCATTCTGATGTATACTACATTCCTTTTGTTGTTCTATAGATGTATTCAAGGAAATCAGTCCACTTTGCTAATTTCTACCACGAAATTTCTTTCTTTCGACCTACTTCTCTCCTCGACTACTTTCCTCAAAATCAACACTCTACTAGTCTTCCTCTTCTCGTCTTGTCACTTTTCTCCATAACCATCTCTCTCCCTCAATATAAATAAATCCTACTATGCATGTCTACATTATCTCTCCCAAATAGTTTCTTCATGGTCAATGATGTAACAGCTCTCGATATCTCTTCCGGGTCTAAACTTTTCCCGCACTCCTTTCATGGATGTTGTCCACCTCTTCAATCTCCACGGCTTTTCTGTGAAATTCCTATTTCAATTTGAAAGTACCTCATAGAATTATGTTGCACATTTCATTTCTAAAATTTTCCTTCTTGCACACTCTCTAATTCCCATGTGTCACCTTCATTAACGCAATTTTTTCTAGTCCCAGTGATGCCCCCGCATTAGTGGAGGAATAGAAGTAAAATACGAATATTCAAATTTCACACTTTTCTTGATATAAATATGATGAGTGGTGGGGTTTAAAATTATTATCCCTTAACACCTTAGGTATACCTGAAAAATATACAAGAATTGGATTGTGGATTTAAGTCCTTGTGTTTATTTTTGGGTATTCGATCCATAACAGATTGAACCAAAGACACAAAATTCATCAACATCAGGTTTGTATCCATACCAAGATTCAAATGGATAAGATAAAAAGAGTTTGGTTTTGATGGAACCAAAAAACCCCATACATAGAAAGGATCCAATTTAAACAAAACTAAGAAAAATCCATGGAGGATAAGTCAAAAAGTCTTGAAAATAATCCACCACAAAATATAGCTAAACAAACCTAGTCTGAATATTACCAATTATTTTTTTAGAGAAATTAACCACCAAATAAAATAAAGAAACCATCCAAAATGAAAGATAAAAAGGATAGAAAAATGCCAGCCATTAGGAAATACATGCGATATCTACAATGGTTACCCTAAATTCCTAGAACCTCCTAGGGATAACCATGCATAACTATCACACTTTTCCTCCATCGATGATCTAAACACTTCTTCTCTTAGTCTCACTAGCTTACTAACCCTCCTCATCCTTTTGGTTTCTATCTCGAGATCATACCTAGTTGACTTCACTTCTACACCAATCCGGCTACCTCCAACTTGACTAACATTAACTCGGTGGTTTCCTTGTCCTTTTATAGACATGCACTCATATCTTTCCAATTATGTCTTCAAATTTGAACTAATATATTTAATGATCCTATCCACATGATCTATTCTCAACCAATCCATTTTTGCAATGTCTCCTAGTGGTTAGATTCTTCTTATTGTTTTTTCCATCATCTAGTCACCATCAATCACGTGACGATGTAGACTTATCCTATTTCCTTATCATACCAACTATCATTGTTTCCTTACCTTTTCTCTAGGAATCATGCATGCCTCCTTCTCTACATATGTAACACACTTATTTTACTCTTTTTGTGTTTTTATATGTTAGTGCCTCTTTGTACACTTCCACCATTTCAGCTCCTAGATAAATTTCTTTCCTGCACATCCTTATTCCTTTTCGTACTTGGTTGTCATCATGAAAAGAATATTTCATGTGTTCATTACCTTTTCCTGAATTCTCTTCCACTTTACATTATTCTACGTACTCTCCTTTACATTCCTTACACCCTATGTGCTCATTATTTCTTGTGTACATCTTCCCTAATATCTTATGGGAAAATATACTTTCACGCAATCACGCACCTTTCCACATACTTGGTTGTTATGAAAAATTTATTCCTCACATGTCATTCTTATGTATACTACATTCCTTTTGTTGTTCTATAGATTTATTCATGGAAATCAGTCTACTTTGCTAATTTCTACCACGAAATTTCTTTCTTTCGACCTACTTCTCTCCTCGACTACTTTCCTCAAAATCAACACTCTACTAGTCTTCCTCTTCTCGTCTTGTCACTTTTCTCCATAACCATCTCTCTCCCTCAATATAAATAAATCCTACTATGCATGTCTACATTATCTCTCCCAAATAGTTTCTTCATGGTCAATGATGTAACAGTCTCTGATATCTCTTCCTGGGTCTAAACTTTTCCCGCACTCCTTTCATGGATGTTGTCCACCTCTTCAATCTCCACTGCTTTTCTGTGAAATTCCTATTTCAATTTGAAAGTACCTCATAGAATTATGTTTCACATTTCATTTCTAAAATTCTCCTTCTCTCTTGCACACTCTCTAATTCCCATGTGTCACCTTCATTAACGCAATTTTTTCTAGTCCCAGGATGCCCCTGCATTAGTGGAGGAATAGAAGTAAAATACGAATATTCAAATTTCACACTTTTCTTGATATAAATATGATGAGTGGTGGGGTTTAAAATTATTATCCCTTAACACCTTAGGTATACCTGAAAAATATACAAGAATTGGATTGTGGATTTAAGTCCTTGTGTTTATTTTTGGGTATTCGATCCATGACAAATGAACCAAAGACACAAAAATTCTCAACATCAGGTTTGTGTCCATACCAAGCTTCAAATGGATAAGATAAAAAGATTTTGGTTTTGCGGGAACCAAATAACCCCATACATAGAAAGGATCCAATTTAAACAAAACTAAGAAAAATCCATGGATGATAAGTCAAAAAGTCTTGAAAATAATCCACCACAAAACATAGTTAAACAAACCTAGTCTGAATATTACCAACTATTTTTTTTTAGAGAAATTAACCACCAAATAAAATAAAGAAACCATCCAAAATGAAAGATAAAAAAGGATAGAAAAATGCCGCCATTAGGAAATACATACGATATCTACAATGGTTACCCTAAATTCATAGAACCTCCTAGGGATAACCATGCATAACTATCACACTTTTCCTCCATCGATGATCTAAACACTTCTTCTCTTAGTCCCACTAGCTTACTAACCCTCCTCATCCTTTTGGTTTCTATCTCAGATCATACCTAGTTGACTTCACTTCTACACCAATCCGGCTACCTCCAACTTGACTAACATTAACTCAGTGGTTTCCTTGTCCTTTTATAGACATGCACTCCTATCTTTCCAATTATGTCTTCAAATTTGAACTAATATATTTAATGATCCTATCCACATGATCTATTCTCAACCAATCCATTTTTGCAACGTCTCCTAGTGGTTAGATTCTTCTTATTGTTTTTTCCATCATTTAGTCACCATCAATCACGTGACGATGTAGACTTATCCTATTTCCTTATCATACCAACTATCATTGTTTCCTTACCTTTCTCTAGGAATCATGCATGCCTCCTTCTCTACATATGTAACACACTTATTTTACTCTTTTTGTGTTTTTATATGTTAGTGCCTCTTTGTACACTTCCACCATTTCAGCTCCTAGATAAATTTCTTTCCCCGCACATCCTTATTCCTTTTCGAGACTTGGTTGTCATCATGAAAAGAATATTTCATGTGTTCATTACATTTTCCTGAATTCTCTTCCTTTTTCCATTATTCTATGTACTCTCCTTTACATTCCTTACACCCTATGTGCTCATTATTTCTTGTGTACCTCTTCCCTAATATCTTATGGGAAAATATCCTTTCACGCAATCACGCACCTTTCCACATACTTGGTTGTTATGAAAAATTTATTCCTCACATGTCATTCTTATGTATACTACATTACTTTACTTGTTCTTGAGATTTATTCATGGAAATCAGTCCACTTTGCTAATTTCTACCACAAAATTTCTTTCTTTCGACCTACTTCTCTCCTCGACTACTTTCCTCAAAATCAACACTCTACTAGTCTTCCTCTTCTCATCTTCTCACTTTTCTCCATAACCATCTCTCTCACTCAATATAAATAAATCATACTATGCATTTCTACATTATCTCTCCCAAATATTTTCTTCATGGTCAATGATGTAACAGTCTCTCGATATCTCTTCCTGGGTCTAAACTTTTCCCGCACTCCTTTCATGGATGTTGTCCACCTCTTCAATCTCCACTTTGCTTTTATGAAATTCCTATTTCAATTTGAAAGTACCTCATAGAATTATGTTGCACATTTCATTTCTAAAATTTTCCTTCTCTCTTGCACACTCTCTAATTCCCATGTGTCACCTTCATTAACGCAATTTTTCTAGTCCCAGGATGCCCCGCATTAGTGGAGGAATAGAAGTAAAATACGAATATTCAAATTTCACACTTTTCTTGATATAAATATGATGAGTGGTGGGGTTTAAAATTATTATCCCTTAACACCTTAGGTATACCTGAAAATATACAAGAATTGGATTGTGGATTTAAGTCCTTGTGTTTATTTTTGGGTATTCGATCCATGACAGATTGATAACCAAAGACACAAAATTCTCAACATCAGGTTTGTGTCCATACCAAGATTCAAATGGATAAGATAAAAAGATTTTGGTTTTGCAGGAACCAAATAACCCCATACATAGAAAGGATCCAATTTAAACAAAACTAAGAAAAATCCATGGAGGATAAGTCAAAAGTCTTGAAAATAATCCACCACAAAACATAGTTTAACAAACCTAGTCTGAATATTACCAATTATTTTTTTTTAGAGAAATTAACCACCAAATAAAATAAAGAAACCATCCAAAATGAAAGATAAAAAGGATAGAAAAATGCCGGCCATTAGGAAATACATACGATATCTACAATGGTTACCCTAAATTCCTAGAACCTCCTAGGGATAACCATGCATAACTATCACACTTTTCCTCCATCGATGATCTAAACACTTCTTCTCTTAGTCCCACTAGCTTACTAACCCTCCTCATCCTTTTGGTTTCTATCTCAGATCATACCTAGTTGACTTCACTTCTACACCAATCCGGCTACCTCCAACTTGACTAACATTAACTCGGTGGTTTCATTGTCCTTTTATAGACATGCACTCCTATCTTTCCAATTATGTCTTCAAATTTGAACTAATATATTTAATGATCCTATCCACATGATCTATTCTCAACCAATCCATTTTTGCAACGTCTCCTAGTGGTTAGATTCTTCTTATTGTTTTTTCCATCATCTAGTCACCATCAATCATGTGACGATGTAGACTTATCCTATTTCCTTATCATACCAACTATCATTGTTTCCTTACCTTTTCTCTAGGAATCATGCATGCCTCCTTCTCTACATATGTAACACACTTATTTTACTCTTTTTGTGTTTTTATATGTTAGTGCCTCTTTGTACACTTCCACCGTTTCAGCTCCTAGATAATTTTCTTTCCCGCACATCCTTATTCCTTTTTAGACTTGGTTGTCATCATGAAAAGAATATTTCATGTGTTCATTACATTTTCCTGAATTCTCTTCCTTTTTCCATTATTCTACGTACTCTCCTTTACATTCCTTACACCCTATGTGCTCATTATTTCTTGTGTACCTCTTCCCTAATATCTTATGGGAAAATATCCTTTCACGCAATCACGCACCTTTCCACATACTTGGTTGTTATGAAAAATTTATTCCTCACATGTCATTCTTATGTATACTACATTACTTTACTTGTTCTTGAGATTTATTCATGGAAATCAGTCCACTTTGCTAATTTCTACCACAAAATTTCTTTCTTTCGACCTACTTCTCTCCTCGACTACTTTCCTCAAAATCAACACTCTACTAGTCTTCCTCTTCTCATCTTCTCACTTTTCTCCATAACCATCTCTCTCACTCAATATAAATAAATCATACTATGCATTTCTACATTATCTCTCCCAAATATTTTCTTCATGGTCAATGATGTAACAGTCTCTCGATATCTCTTCCTGGGTCTACACTTTTCCCGCACTCCTTTCATGGATGTTGCCCACCTCTTCAATCTCCACAACTTGTCTGTGAAATTCCTATTTCAATTTGAAAGTACCTCATAGAATTATGTTGCACATTTCATTTCTAAAATTTTCCTTCTCTCTTGCACACTCTCTAATTCCCATGTGTCACCTTCATTAATGCAATATTTTCAAAAATAAAAACATAACTCGGGATCTATTTATCTAGCATATGTTATTTTCAATTTACATTATACATATTGTTTATCCTTCTTTAGAAACCTAAAATAACCACCACTCATCATAGCATCCCTTCATTATCATCCCTCTACTAGCACCCCTTCATTGTCACATCACTATCATATTGTCTATTAAACCCTTATCCTAAGTATTATTCCTCCCCCTAATATTTACTCCCTATAAATATTATCCTACACCTGTAAATCCTATTTTACCCCTTCCTAAACCACCCAAACCACTTACAAACCAAAATTAAATGAATACAAAACAAAATAAACAACTTCCCAACCATTTCACAACCTCTTACCTGCATATCTTCCCCCTCACATGAAATAAAAATTCAAAACAAGTCATTTGGGTTTTTTTAACCAAACCCCGCAATCACCAAAGCAATTTTCCCGGATCACCAATGATTCTATCTAAATGAGATTAAGATCTCCATTCGAGGTTGCTTAAGTTTGGTCAAGGTTGCTTCATGTTGGTTTCTCTTTGAAACCTTACATTGTATTTCATTATATAATATCCCTATCACAGAGCCATAGATCATCATAGCAACATTCAAGACATCAATATCTCTTCTTCAGCCTTTGGAGGTCATTTAAATGTCCAGGAATCAACTCAATAATCTTCTTACATCTATAATCTCTGAATCTTAGGTAATATTATCCTCTCGCCATTAATCAACTTAGACAAGGTAAGTTCCTTTCCTCTTGTATTGTTATCTTGTTTACTCATAATTTTCAAAGTTCAATCAAATTTATCTCATTTGTTAGCAGCCTATTCATTTCCATAGCAATCACCGATGATCGGCCCCGATCACCGACAATAGGCCCCGATCATTGATGATCAACCTTAATACCACCGATCTTCCCAATTGTCGCTAATCCATCCAAACCTATGATGATTCCTATTTGTAAGGTCATTTGATCCTAAGTTTTATCTTTAGTCATCTGATCCCACCACTTACTACCACTCTACCTTTACAAGTTCATGTCTAACCTTATCAATCTCCTTTGAGAAATCTCTAGTTCTTTATCATTCATTTAAAACAACATTATCACCATGCTTTCCTTTTTGAGTACACAACCATCTATGTCCTTGCTCCTTTAAGCCATTTTGTGATCCCTATACTCCCTTTGAATCAAGTATTACCACATCATCAAACCATCATATAGTCATGGACCATGTCATTCCCTTTGCCTTTGCATTTTTGGTTATATCATTTGTTTTATCATTTTATCTCATCATTATCATATTGATTATTGAATGCGGATTGACATCCTTGCAAGGAATTCCATTGACTTCTGGGGGAAAATTTTCGAGAGACTTTAGAAAAGATAAACTAATGTTGGAAATAGAAAATCTTCATTACATGCACTTGAATTTAGAAGAAAACAAATCTGTATAACAACAACAAGACCAAATAGAGTTTGATGAACACAAAGTACCACTAAACCCCTCAGTCAAAAAGGCTAAAATTCCTTCTTCCTTTATTGAAGCTCAAGAAGAAATTATACATATCATAGAAATGGAAGACATTTTGAGTAGGGAAAATAGAAGAAATTTTCTATCTCTTTTCTCTCTTCACAAGGATATCTCTCTCATGAATTCACAAAAAAAACTCCAATATCTAAGAAGTTTAAGAATATTTTAGAATTTTTCTAAGAAGAATCATCAAATGAGGAGCTAGTTACAATTTATAGAAGAGGATGCAACTCTTCATCTTCTTGATGACTTTTCAAATACTTTAATTTGACTTTAGACTATTCATATTCCACTTAAATATTTAAGTCCCTTTTATAAAATCAAGGCAACTTAAAGTTTACATTATGTTTCTAAAGTCACTTAAAGTAATATTAAAAAGTGCAAACCTCAACGCAAAAATATAACATTGATGAGAGAGAGCGTTGAGTGAGAAGAGAAGAAGAAGAAGAAAGAAGAAGAATTATGTGGAAGAATGAGCTATTGCGGTGGACTTGGCTCCACTCTCTGACTGCTCTCCACTTCACGTTCTTGAGAAGACTTCTATCTTTCCAAGCTCCTTGTTGAAATGAGCTATTGTAGGTTCTACTTTTTGGCATGAGGGATGTGAATGCAAGCTCAAGGTTTTGGTCCATCCATCGATCACTTGTTGATGTCCTTGCACTTCCCAAACCATGATGAGTGATTTTCTGTGATAAGTGCAATGGAGGCTCAGATCTCTGAGAGGAAGTCAGAGTATCCTTAGTGAAGGAAAATGGGTTTCCCACCCCTTTCTTGACATATTCTTTGAAAGGGCCGATCAACTCATCAACAATTGTGTGTTCACTCATTGTAGGTACTCCAAGTTTCTAAACTTTCTGATTTATACTATCCTTGCAGCTTGTATGTTTGTTCTTCTTTCTCCTCTAGCTCTTTGTGAAGGCTTGATTGATTGCCTCAAACCTGATTTCCAAGGCCCTCACCCATACACATGTCAAGTCTTCTGTAGGAGTTTCAAAAACCTTCTTGTCGATCAACTCCTATGATGGGTGTTGCTCATCTCACTCACTACTAGTCCCAGAGGTTCCCAATACTCTCTTTCTTTCTCCACATCCTCTTTGAGTGCTCACATTCTATTGGTTGTTGTGCACATGTACGCAAAGATTGACTGCCTCTTGAGTGTTGGCTTCCCTTTTTGGAGATTGAGTCGATCCATTCATTGTTTTCTCACCCCTGCATCATGAGCTCATGCATTCTTCTGATGGATTCTGGATCAAAGCTACTAATGGGTGCCACTTTCTCAATAGGAAGTGTTGTAGTGCTTGGTTCCACCAGGTGTTGCACATAAGATGAAAGAGTTCATACTTGTTCCTCTAGTACCTCAATCTTCTCTTTATATTCTTTATTCCTTTGCCACCATGCGAGTAGAAGATTGTTGATATATGTGCAAATCTCCCTCATGAGTAGTGGTCCCAATTGGATCATGTCTCATCTCATAGTCACCGGTGTCATCTCATCCATTGGCTTGATTACCTTTGGTAAGCTACTTTGATGTACTTGATTACCTATCTCCCCACTTTGTAGAATCGTGAGGTTGTATGTGTGATCTTTCTTGACCTTTTTCTTTAGCCAATGAGACAATCATTGATAGATCAGGGGCTGCTACTTGTTGCATAGTGTGAGTGTCAGGGATGACCATTTCCCACATCCATGGAAACATTTCATTAGATTCAGGATCAATGATGGGTGCACCAACCATTCCTTTTTCTGAGAGGAGGAAAAGTCCTGAATGAGAGGGGCATTGTTGTGTCAACAAGAGGTGAGACCTCCTGTGGTAGCTCAAGACTGAATCATGAACCATGTACTCCTCATTCACTTGTGCTTCTACTTACTGGATTTTTTGTTTGCATTATTGAGATCAAGTTTTCCTCTTCTAGCAATGCCAATGAGCCTTCTTCTACCCTAATTTCTTGGGTGTCTTCTCATGGGAAGAAGAAGTTTCCAATTCCATGGCCTTCCTTTTTGAACTCACTCTAGAGTGTTTAGAGATGGAAGTCACCTCCACCACTTTTGAAGATGAATGATGTGAAGCTTTCTTCTGGCTTGGAGAAATTCCTCGTGACTAGATGACCATAGTCCTCTTCTTCTAAAACCAGTTCCTCATTCTCCTCACCACCTTTTCAGTCCGACTCCAATATATCTCCTAATTCACAAACATGCCAGTTGATTTGGGGCATTGGGGACATCTTGACTACTGCATACTCAGGATCATACATTTTTTGTCCCATCATCATGCAAGATGTCTTCATACCAAGAGAAATTGAATTTCTTCATCTCATTGATTTTCATCCTCATGTGGTCCTTTTCATGTACTTTAAACTCATCAATACAATTGGCCCAGTAGTCCTCAACTTGTGGCTCATGTTGTAATTTTGGGACATAGAATGAGTCGGGATCTTCTCAGATGTCAAAGTTGGGCTTGACGATGTAGGAATGAAAATGTCGATGTGTGTGAAAGTGGCCTCCAGGTGAGATGCATCATTTGAGATTTTACACGTGAACACCCCTAGAGATATAGGGAATGAAATCAACTTCTTTCTCCTACTTCTAGATTGTTATTCACTTGAGTGATCTTCCTACAGAGCTCAAACAATACAATCTAGTCACTAAGGTACTTAGGTAGTCTCAAATGGAGCTTGGTCAAAGCCAACGCGACTCATATGTAGGAGAAGGTTGAGAATTGTATGAAGTATGAGCCATATTCCTTGATCAGGATGCCACTTGTGGTGACATCCTAGCTTCAAGATCCCCTTCTAAGATTTAGACCACGTACATGGTGAATGCATCATTCACATGAGTGAAATGCCTTATTTCTCTCCTCCATTACCAAATGTGGAAGTTTCTCGAATGTAGGACCTTGGCAGAAAATGTTTTGTGAGAGATAATCCTTTGAATGATCTTGAGCTTGCAAGGAGATAAACTAGGTAAGAATTCATGTGGAAACTTCCTTGTCATGGGAACTTGGAGTAGTTGTAGATGGAGATTGTTTTGATGATCTACCCCCAGTCAATCCTCTCTTCTTTCCTTCTATCAATGTCAAGATGAAAAGGCCCATCCAGTCTGGAAGTCTCTCATGCTTGCTTCACCCATAACTCTACTAAGGAGAGTGATGACATCAAAATACCCTTCTCGAACTCACACCTTGGAAGATTCTTGGGCATCCTAGAAGGATTTCTTCCTATTTTCAACCATGAGCCAAGTGCTACTCCTTGGACATATGAATCCATTGTTTCCCAATCATGCGAGGCTCTATCCTTTGAGATGATGACCATGTTGGGGATGTCGGTATCTGTACAGAGAGAGTGAAATGGTCCTAGGGTGATGACCACCATCGTTGTACCATTTTCAGCTCGATGGTTCATGTCTCGGGCTCGTAGTGGAAAGAGTAGGCTAGGACTAACTTGAGACTCTACATAGACACTGGGTGTCCTGCAAGTGAGTGAAAACAAGCCACTTGTGAATATCTGGTCTTCAATCCTCTTTCAGTCCTTGGAGGCCATGTGAGTCTTAAGGTCATTCAGGTCCATGTACAAGACATCATTGTCTTCCACATCATACTCATAGGAGAAGGGCTATGTCGGTTTTGACCCATCCACTTTGACTTCATGTTTAGCCTAGAAAGAACAACTTACTATTTTTAGTAAGTGTGAAAAATCAAGTCCCCGATCTTCAACTGGATGTTGCGGCTCTATTTTCCTCTTTCTCCCTATGTTCCTCATTCCTTCTAGATCAAATTTCTATTTTTAGCAGGTGTCTATGGGACCACTTACTATTTTTAGTAAGTGTCAAAAATGTCCATTCTAGTGAGTTCTCAAGCTACCAGTGCATCTTCAATGTCACTGTTCTCCTTCATAGGTTCTTTTGTTGATGACTTTCCCAAAATAGCAGTCCCTATGTAGTAGACTTGCTATTTTTAGAAAGTGGGCTTCTAGAGGTTGGATTGACATGGAAAAAATTTTTTTGATATGGGTTTTTTCCCAATATCACCCCTCTAAATTTCAGGCCCACCCACTTAATAATAGTCTAGGAGATTTTAAAGTTTTAATTTTGGACTTGACAGTGCTTTCTAGATGCGGCAACCATTAATGGACCTCAAAATTGTAGGTCTTTTTTTCTCCTCCATTTGTGAAAAAAATTATATTTTTGATGTGGGTTTTTTTCTTCGATGCTTCACGTGTAATTCTACTTCATTTCACCCAATGGTTTGATGGGAAATTGGATTTTTTCTTCGTTGAGCTAGAAGTGGGATTTCTTCATTGTGGATGCTCTATTGCATGAGAGGAGAGTTTGAAGGTGTCTTCTTGATGGCCTTGGGTAGAGGAATTAACAAAAAAATACATATTTTTTTTTCACATCCATTTGAGATATTTCTTCAACTTCTCATTTCATGGCCATGGAGTTTTCTCTGTTTTCTCCTTCTTCATTTTGTGCCTCTCCTTTTGTGTTTGCTCAAATTTCCTTCTGGGACCTATGTGATTTCATGGAGTGGAAGGGAAGTACCTCTATGGAAGGTCTAGTTTGAGGTTCAGAATGGTGGAATGATGGATGAGAAGTTACAGAGGAAGAATGGAATATCTGTGCACAGGAGTGGAAGCAGTTAGAAGCAGAAGAAAGTGGTGAAGCGAGTTAGATTTTTAAATTTTTGAAATCATGGAGGGAGAAGGCTGGGGAATTTTTCATGTCTTGATTTCCCTAACCTCAGGGACATGAGGGACATCAAATTCCATGGTGGTCAAGAGGATGACATGTGTCCTCGATCCGACGACAGGGAATGGAGGTGAAAAAAGTTGCTTTAAAGCACTGGGGGCTGAAAGTCGGTCACGTGGATGACCAAAAGACTCCCCATAGGGGATGGGTGAATTTTTCCATGTCTTATATCCCTAACCTTAGGGACATGAGGGACATCAAATTCCATGGTGGTCCTGAGAGCTGACACGTGTCCTCGATTCGATGACAGGGATTTGAGCTCCAAAAATGCACACTGGGGGTGAAATATCAAGTCTGAAGGTCACATGAGGGTCCCAGAGGTCACATGGGGGCTGGGTGAATTTTTCCAAGGTTGGTGTACCTAACCTCGGGATTTTGGGGACATAAAATCCCACCAAGCTCTGGTGTTGACACGTGTCCTCCCAAAATTGACTAACTCTGAACTTGCCTTTGAAGAGGGTAACTTGGAATGATGATAACTTGAGCTCCCGTGGAATTTATTGGTGAAATTTTATATGATCCTGACTAGAAATGGAATTTTAAATCTAATGGTGGGGGTTATCATGTCTTGATTCATCCATTTGATCCCTAAAAATTGGATTTTTTTGATTTGGGACTCCACTTGTGCCTGAGAAAAACTGCCTGCAAACCCTATGCGCCAAGGTGTTGTGAAAAATATGATTTCACCATCATGTAGGTCTTGGAATCCTATTTTTTGGAGATGTTTTTTTTTACTCTAACTCCATCCAGGAGCTCCCAAAATCTTCTTCTTGAAGCCCAACAATTTTTTTAGGCTTGTGTACTGCCTAGGCTTGTGAACCCTGTTTTTATTCAGACTACTCCAAGTCTTTCAAAACTTCCCCAAACCTTCCAAAATAATTTCCATGATGTTATAAGGTCTTCAATTCACCTCCATGTTGAATTTTTCCCTTTTTTATGCTCTGGGGGGTTGATCTAGTCTTGGGAAGGCCAATGATAGCCCTTCCCAATACTGCCAGAAGATAACATCTTTTCAAACTTCCTAAAATCACCTAGGGGGATTAATTTGACTTTCCTAAATCACCTAGGGGGATGAGATAACATTTTCTGGGGTCACTAGACTAATTTTGGTGACTTTGGGTGCTTAGGAATGATAAAACATGAAAATTTTTTGCACATAGGTATAGTTTCATGCTTGGAAATTTCCAATTTCCTGTTGCACATTTGCACGACAACAAATGGCTCTAGCTTGGGGACATGGCATGGACTGAGTGTAGTGAAGACATGACATGGGAATCCAAAATCTCAATTTTAGACCATATAATTCATTGACCATTGCCTTATCCATTGGGCCTTGCAGAGTCATGTACAATTTTGAGAAAGAAGGAATGGAAGAAGGAAACACACACACACACAAAACAATGGAAAAAGAAACACACAACACAAAAAAAAAAGGGAAACACACCTAGAAATCACCTATGGTATAAGGCGGGGGACAACCCACTTTCACTGATGATACAATTTTAGGTATTTCCCACTTGTGAGGCAATTCCATGGATTCCATCCAAATATGAGAGTAGAAAAACATTCTCACCACAAGCTTCATGAATCTGGAATGGGCCAAGCCATAATGAATCAAAATTTCCATGGCTGCCTTTTGGTTCCCTTCTCTTGTCCCATAGTAGGATGAAGTCTCCAACTTTGAATTCCCTCACTTTGGCTTTCTTATCAAAAAAATTTTCTTTACTTTCAACTAGTGTTCTTTAATATGGTCCACCACTCGGAGTCTATTTTCTTCTAGCTTCTCAAGAAAGATCCTCTTGTCAATGGAATCCTTGTACTAACCATCTTCTATTCCTGTAGCAACTTGAGAGATGACATCTCAATCATGAGGGAATTTCTACTTTGACCCCATACAATAGTTGGAATGGTGACATACCTATTGCCTTCTTGGGAGTGATCATGTCCACCCACAATGCATCATACAACTTTTTGTGCCAATTCCTTTGGTTCTCATCTACAAGTTTGTGGAAAATGGTCACAATGTTCTTGTTTCTTGATTCATCCTATCCATTTCCTATGGGGTAGTAGTCTGATGAATGAGATAAAGAGATTTTATAGCCATAGAAAAACTTGGTCAACTCCCTTGAAGAGAAATAGGTAGCGTTATCTGCTACTAATCTTCGTGGTACTCCAAAACATACTATGATATTCTCCTTGATGAAGTTGCATACTATTTTCGGTGTTGGCTTGCTTGGCTAGAATGGCCTCCACCCATTTTGTGAAGTAATCTATCAGTTGTGAGCACATAGGTGTGCCCCATGCTTGAGTGAGGATTTAAGAACACCAATGAAGTCTATCCCCCACTACTGAAATGGTTCTTCAATAACAACTGACTTGAGTGGTAGTGCAGCAAGTTGTGGTCTCCCAATGAATTGTTGGCATGCTTCACATTTGGAAACCCAATCTTGAGTGTCTCAAAAGGGTAGGCCAATAATACCTTCCTCGGAGAGGATCTTGTGTGTAGTGACCATCACTGAAAAATTTCCACCACATGCTTGGTCATGGTATGCTTTAAGAAATTTTCTTGTTGCTCTTTATCTACACACTGAGGAAGCATCCATCCAGGCCTCTCTTGTAAAGCATGTGATTCCATTACAAAATTTGTCACCTTCAGATTGAGTGTTCTCCTTTTCTTGTAATCAAGATGAGGAGGGCATTCTCCATAAGTTAAGTAATAGGAAATATCAACATACCACTCATCAGTAGTGGTTACAAAGAGAACATGTGGGTTGTTTTTTGAAACAAGTTGAGAAAGCACAATTTTCTTCACCATGTTGAGCTTTGAGTGTTTCATCTTCAAAAATCAACCTACACAAACCATTCCCCCTTACCAGATTAGAGGGTCAAATCTCCAAGTCATATTCTTGAGTCTTTGTAATCCAATTTCCTCTTTTAGCTCCGGGATCCTATGTGTGTCAAGATGGACTTGATTGCACTTGCTAGGGACCATCACCACCATATGAGAGTTGAGGATGTAAAACCTGAAATTTTTACATCCTTGACCACTGCATAGGCATGCTTCTCTAATTGGATGTAGTTTAGTTCATGATTTTTCAATGGAAAACTCATGAAAGCAATAGGTGCTTCCACACCTTCATCATTTTTTGAACAAGATGGAGAGAGTGTATGTTCTGATGCATAACAATACATGATGAATTCTTTGTTAAAATATGGAGACACAAGATTCGGAGCCTTGGAAATGGATTTTTGATCTCTTCAAATGTTTCCTTCCCTTCATTGTTCCATTTGAATTTTCCTGTGGTTTCATCATGGTGGTGATGTGCTTTGTCAATTCAAAAACTCGGAACAAAGCGATGAAGAAAATTCACCTTTCCAAAGAATGAATGAACTCCTTTCTTGCTTGTGGGAAGAGATAATGCTTGAATGGCTCATACTCTCTCGGATCAATGTGTGCTCCATGTTTGTTCACAATGTGCCCCAATAACTTGCCTTTTGTGACTCCAAAAATGCACTTTTTGGATTTAGTGATATGCCATGTTTTCTACACCTTGCAAGTACTTGTTCTAAGTGATGGATATGATCTCCCCTCTTCTTTGAAAACACTATGAGATCATCAAGATATATGAAATGTAATGTTTTAGATCTTTGAATGCCAAATCCATCACCCTTTGAAATGTAGCTCCCACATTGATTAGGCCAAAAGGCATTCTTCTTATAGGAAAAAGTGCCCCAAGGTGTTGTGAAGGTTTTCTTGGTGTGATCCTCCTCCACCACTTTGATTTGATTATACCTAAGAATCCATCAAGAAATGAAATCATTTCAGATCTAGTGACTACTTGCAAAATGTGGTCCATGATAGGGAGAGGATAATTGTCTTTTAGTGATGCCTAGTTCAAGTTGTGGAAATCTACACATATTCTTATTTCACCATTCTTCTTCTCGCACCAAGCACAATGTTAGCCACCCACATTGAATGGTGGATGGGAAAGATGATTCTTGCATTGAGCATCTTCATTACCTCCTCCTTGATGGTATCAAAAATATTTGGGTTATATGGCCTTTTTTTTTTCCCGAATGGCTTGGCATCTTGCTTCAAAGGAATCGAATTGATGCATTTCCTTTTGGTTGGAAGGATTTGAGTTCATCATAAGAGTAGGCCAAAACATCCAATATTTCTTGAGTAGTGCAACAAATATTCTTTTCTCCTTGGGTGAGAAACATTTTCCAATGTTGACCATCCTTGGCTCCTCCAGCATGTTGATGTTTTCCTTATCAAAATCAGCTAGGCACCGAGAAGATTGTTTTTCTTTCTCTTGAATGAATCTTTCGTGTTTGTCAAAGAGGTCTTCCAGAGAAACTAGGCCTTTGGGAATCTTGTTTCCTTTCAATTTGATCACTCCTTCTTCATCAACCCCTTCAATTCCTTCTTTCTCTTCTCTGGCTACCACTTCTCGGTGTGGATTCTCACTTCCCTCAAAAAGAGATTGTTGAAATTATCTCTTTGTTCCAAGAATGCTAAAATCTGGTTATCATCATTAAAGACTTGCCAATGATTTGCATTATCTAGTACACTAGGCCTAAATACCATTTCAATGGTCACCTTGTCTTTACCAAAAGAAGGATGAGGTGTCACTAGGGAAGCCGACACCACAAGAGAATCATCCTTTTCATTCTTTTCTCTTGGGATAGCTTCAATGGAAAATGCATCAAAAGATTCAATGCAGTCCCATACTCTATTTCTATAATGTTAGAGTCTTGGATTCTTCACTTGATATTGTTGATGGACTTGCTTTACTATCACCTCCATGCATCACCTTGAAATATCTCAAATTCTTGATTCCCATGTCTTCTACCACACCTATGCCTAAGAGGAGAGCTTCATACTCCACTATGTTATTCATATTATCAAATTGCAGCTTGTAGGAAAATGGGTACAATTCACCAAAAGGAGAGTACAACACTACACCTACTCCCAAACCTGCACTGGAATGACTACCATCAAATTCCATCATCCAAACTTGATCTTCTTCCTCTTCCATAAGAAGTGGCAAGTTCTCATCTTTTTAATGTGAGGAAGTAGTTTCCTATCCCGTTATCTTGAAAGAGAATGTTTTCCTTTGGATCATCGAATTTCATACTGTGAACTTCATCTTCCTTACTAGAAGTAACTTCTTCATCTCACCTTTCACTAGAATAGTTGTAGATGACCAGTCCATTTTTATTTCTCCACCCAAGTCTCTGCACAGAAGCTTTGGCTCAATAGCATGCCAAAGGATGTTGGGATGTCCACCACCAGATGGTCAGGAGCACCTTCTTGTCTGGAAAATCAGCTAGTGCTACATGTGCATCTTTGATTCTTCCTACCAATGGAACTTGTTTGGATTCCATTGAATAGAAATTTCCATTTTCCTGGTCAAGGTGAGGCCTAGAGAATTTGTAACTTTGATGGGCATCACATTATCTAGGCTCTGGAATCTATGATACAATTATTTAGCTGGAAGCCTTTAATGAGGAGTGACAGGTAGAAAGGTTCAACCTTGTTGGTTTTGGAGGCACTGAGAGCTAACATGTTTTGAGAAGGTGGTGTGGATGGTGTGGGGAGTAAGCCTTTGGAACTTGGACCTGAGGTTATAGGATTACTACCATGACTACATCAATGAACCTATCAAATTGGGTGGGATGTGTTTGTAGGTATTCTATTTTTGAGAGTTGGACTTTAGTTTTTCTTGCATGTTCCACAAAGTCAAATGGGGTTATGGTGGGTGAGGAAGAGGTTCCAGAGAATGATGAAATATTTACATGGTGAAGGCTTTTCTATTTTGGGTGTTGAATTTTCCTTCATGGGTGCATTAACTAGCTTGGAAGGAGATGGGGATGTAGGTTTTGATGAAACCTTAGATGTTTTTACGGGAACAACATTTGAAGGAGAATTATTCTTAGTAACCTTTGAGCTAAGAGAAGGATTAGATGACTTACTTGGTATGGAAACATGATCCTTACTAACCAGTGGGTCTAATTTTTCTTTAGCCAACTCCATAGAAGGTGGTAATGGTGATCCTCTACTAATGATTTTATTTTGTGGGACCTTCTGCAGAGAATCTTCTTTCTTCTTATTTTCCTTCACTATAGTAGTCACCAAGGATGGAGCACCTTTCTTGGACTATGTGCATGAGTGAAGATATGCATGAGAAACTTGGAGCTTCTTCATCCTCATCATCTTCATCATCAACATACTCAATTAGGTCATTGTGCATATCACCATCAACTTCCTCACCTCAAGATAGTTTTCATAGTCCTCCACATTTTCTTCTTTAGGTTCTTCAATTTCTGCTTCCTCCTCTGGTTCTTTGGTATCACAAGCGACATTAACTAGTGGTGCTTAAAGAGTGAGCTGATGAGGAGGTGGGGAAATCCTTGGTCTATTGGGAGGATTTGGCTTCCTTGGAGTGTTCTACATTGTGATCTAGGACAATTGTTTCTTCAAGGAAACCAAGTCATTCACCATTTTTTGGAACATTGGGTCTATGGTGACTGAGCTTGAACTTTGTCCCTTTTGCTTTCCATTTGGGCCTTTCACTTTTTTGGATAGGATTAGATCATCATTGGTTTCTATCACATGGTCTTGAGCTTCCCTCAATGTTCTTGGTTGGGTTCTTCTAAGGAAGAAACCTACTTCTAATGGAAAGGCAACTGATGAAGAATATCTTCAAATTATTTTCAGGAGGCACCACATCTTCGGGATTCTTCTTATCACTCTATTATATCTTGATATGAAGTCTCTCATTGATTCGAGGGTTTTTTCTTCATTTGTACCAATTGACCAAGAGATCCTAACAGTCTTCCATGGTCTTAAACCTATGTTCAAATGCACTTCTTATATCTTCCCAATAGGTGACAGACCTCGGGGTAGCATGTAGAACCATTCACAAAAACTTTTTCTTGGAGTGACTCCACAAAGAGCCTAACTAACACATCTTCATCCTCAATGCCCAATACACCAAAGATGGTGATAAATGTTTGCTACATGTTCTTTGGGGAGTTGAGAACCATCCCCTCTAAATTTTGGAAAGTTTTTTCTTGAGCCTCTTGGTAGCTCATGGAGTGGTTGAGCAAGGGTGAGTGGGCCAGTGTTTCTCCCCATGGTACATTAGGCCTACGGACCTCATGATCATGATCACGATCCCCCATTTTTTTCTATTTTTAGATCTTCAACCTTCTTTAAGGCTGTAGCTTCTTCTTCTACTCTTTCATCTACCTCAGCTTGAAGTCTTTCAATTTCTTTGAGCTGAGATCTTATTTCCTCTTCCTCTTTCTTCTCTTTCTCTAGCTTCTTCTTCGGTCTCTTTCTTCAAGGTTCTCATTGATGTATATAACGTTCACCTCAAAGTGACTAGTTTCTTGATGAACACTCGAGTTCCCAACGTGACCTTGGAAAAAGGAGACCTGAGAAAGTCTTTGTCTTCTTTGAAGCTCTTCAAAAATAGGGTCGGTTTTCCTCCTTTTCTCTTTTGTTAAGTGTATCTTCTATCCACCATCTTGAAATGCATGCTCTTATTTGTGGTGCTAGAAATTTTCTTTGCCTTTCCAATTCAGCAACGCGTTCTTCTTCAAGGTCAAAAATTCTCATGGCAATGAAGTAGTGATTGACACTTTTCTATTTTGGCCAGATAGCTTCTCTCAAATATGAAGCAATATCCTCTTGGATGTGGAAGATAAATTCAGTCTTTCAATAGGAGGATTTCCCAAAATAGCCATGGTTTGTAGACATGTGGCTCATATAGCTATTCAAATTCTAAATTTTTTTTATTTTTATTTTTAAATTTTTTTAGTATTTTTAAGACCTTCTGGTCATATTTAGGTGCAAATTTTGCTAAATCTTCCCCATGGTGGGTGCCAAAAATGTTGGCAAGAAAATTTGTTAGGGAAAAATTGGTGGTTATCTTGCTAATGTTCTAGGAGTCTAATTCCCTCTAATTAAATGGTGCAGCTACCATACGTGCATGCGTGAGTAAAATGTGAGTTTTATCCTGGTGGCCTTACGGTCGGGGATCCAATAGGGACACTCCATTGACCTTGGAAAAATCTTGCATATATTTGCAAGGGAATAATTTTCTAGGAGAGTGGGAAAGGGAGTGATAAAATTAGAAAAGATAAACTAATGTTGCAAGTAGAAAATCAAAGACTTGTATACACAAGCCAAAAATTTCATTACATGCACTTGAATTTAGAAGAAAAAATCCTGTGTAACAACAACAAGATGAAATAGAGTTTGATGAACACAAAGTGCCACTAAACCCCTCAGTCAAAAAAGGCTAAAATTACTTCTTCATTTATTGAAGCTCAAGAATAAATTGCACATATCATAGAAATGGAAGGCATTTTGAGTAGGGAAAATAGAAGAAATTTTCTATCTCTTTTCTCTCTTCACAAGGATATATCTCTCATGAATTAAAAAAACAACTCCAATATCTAAGAATTTTTAGAAGATTTAGAAGTTGTCTAAGAAGAAGCCCAAATGAGGAGCTAGTTACAATTTATAGAAGAGGATGCAACTCTTCATCTTCCTAGTGAATTTTTAAATACTTTAATTTGACTTTAGACTGTTCATATTCCACTTGAATATTTAAGTCCCTTTTATAAAATCAAGGAAACTTAAATTTTACATTATGTTTCTAAAGTCACTTAAAGTAATATTAAAAAGTGCAAACTTCAACGTAAAAATATAACATTTATGAGAGAGAGCATTGAGTGAGAAGAGAAGAAAAAGAAGAAAGAAGAAGGATTATGCGGAAGAAGAGCTCAGCTGCTGCGGTGGACTTGGTTGTGTTCTCTCGATCGCTATCCACTTCGCATTCTTGAGATGACTTCTATCTTTCCCATATTTTTGTTAAAATGAGTCACTGCAGGTTCTAATTTTTGGCATGAGGGATGTGAATGCAGCTCAAGGTTTTGGTTCATCTATCGATCACACTTTGTTGATATCCTTACATTTCCCAAACCATGATGATTGTTTTTTTCAATAAGTGCAATGGAGGCTTGATCTCGAGAGGAATTCGAGAGTATATTTAGTGAATGACAATGGGTTGCCCACCTCCTTCTTGACATATTATTTGAAAGGGTCAATCAACTCATTAGTAGTTGTGTTTTTTCTCATTTCCGGTACTCCAAGTTTATGAACTTTCATATTTATAATATGTTGCAGCTTGTATGTTTGTTTTTCTCTTATAGCTCTATGAAGGCCCAATTGATTTCCTAAAACCTGATTGCTAAGGCCCTCATCCATACATGTGTCAAGTCTTCTACAAGATTTTCAAAAACCTTCTTATCGATCAACTTCTAATGATAGGTGTTGTAAATATGATTCACTACTAGTCCCAGAGGTTCCCAAGTACTCTCTTTCTTTCTCCACATAATCTTTGAGTGATTTTTTTTTTTTGGGTTTTGTGCACATATACGTAAATAGCTTGATTTCCTCTTGGAGTGTTATCTTTCCTTTTTCAAGATTGAGTCCATCCACTCATTGTTTTCTCACCTCTCGTATTGTGAGCTCATGTGTTCTTCTCGATAGATTTTGGATCAAAGCTACGATGGGTTCCACTTTCTCAATATGAAGTGTTGTAGTGCTTGGTTCCACCAGTGTGTTGCACATAAGATGAAATATTTCATACTTGTTCCTCTAATACCTCAATATTCTCTTTATATTCTTTATTCTTTGTCACCATGCGAGAAGAAGATTGATGATATATGTGCAAGTCTCCCTCATGAGTAGCTAGTCTCAATTGGATTTTCCTCATCTCGTAGTCACCTAGTGTCATCTCATCTACTGGCTTGATTAATTTTTGCCAAGCTACTTCAATGTACTAATTACTTATCTCAACACTATAGAATTGTGAGGCTATATGTGTAATCTTTCTTGACCTTTTTTCTTTAGCCAATGAGACAATCACTGATAGATCAGGGGAACTACTTATTACATAGTGTGAGTGTTAGGGATGACCATTTAACGCATCCAAGGAAACATAACATTGGATTTAGGATCAATGATGGGTGCACCAATCATTGTTTGTTCTGGAGGAGGAGGAAATTCATGAATGAGAGGGGTAGGTGTGTCAAAAAGAGGTGAGACATCCTGTGGTAGCTCGAAGAATAAATCGTGAACCATATACTCCTCGTTTACATGTGCTTCTGTTGCTATACTTTCTATTTGCATTTCTAAGATCAAGTTTTCCTCTTGTAACAACGCTAATGAGCCATCTTCTACCTTTAATTTATTGGGTTTATTCTCATGGGAAGAATTTTCCAATTCCATGTTAGGAATTAGAGAACAAATATGTGGAAACAATTCCTCAAACCACAGAAGTAGGAAACTATATAACAAAATTATACTTGCAGAAATATAACACCATAAATAAATAATGCACAAAAGAAGACAAGACAATATTTTACATGGTTCACCCAATGTGGGATATGTCTACCAAGAACTTGCTCAGATTTTATTATCAACAAGAGTAAAACAAATCTCATAGTCTTCTCTTAGTTATGAACTCACAAAAAAATTCCTAAGATGCTAAACCACATCTAAACCACAATTGACACCCAATTGCATAACCTTGATCACTCTTGATCACCTCTTGATCATTAAGACTCAAGACCTCTTGAACACTAAAGATATCTTCAAGATACCCTAGCACCTCTATTTATAGGATTAAAATCCTCTTAATAAGTCCTAAAGATGACCGTAGAAGTTTGAAAGTCATGATCTTTCAACTTCCCACACTGAAAAATAGTCCCAATGTTAACAACCAATTAACAACATGTTAACAATATCACAACAATGGCACAAAGTGATTGCACAAAAACTTCATAGAAAATGACTGCAGAATGCTCCCCAATTCTCCAAAATTAACTTTTGATCTCTAGCACTTCAACACTGATTCAAGAAGACCAAAATAGGCTCCACACCCCAACAATCTCCCACTTGGAGATTGTTTCCACTGAGAAAAGTTCTTAACCCTTCATTATCAACCATGAAGGCCAATCAAAGTTGAACACAACTTCAAATTCTCCCTTGTGACCACCTTGGTCATCATATCTACAAGATTCTGACTGGTATGAATCTTTTCTAGCTTCAACTTATCTTCTTCCAAAGCTATCCTAATGAAATGATATCTCAGCTGAATGTGCTTCGTCCTAGAGTGGAAAGCGAGTTCTTCACCAAATGAATAGTACTCTGACTATCACTGTGTAGTCTCCCAACTTCCTGCTTATGACCCAACTCATCAAGCAACTATTGTAGCCAAATCATCTCCTTGCTTGCCTCTGTGGCAGTAACATACTTAGCCTTTGTGGTTGACAAAGCCACAACCTTTTGTAACCGTGAAATCCAATTCACTACTATATCACCAACTATAAATACATAACCTGTCATGCTCCTCCTAATGTCCAAATATCCTGCCATGTCTGAATCTACATATCCATGTAATGTAGTGTTTGATCCACCAAAACACAATGCTACTCCCATGGTCCCTCTCAAATACTGAAGGATCCACTTTACTGCCTGTCAGTGCTCTCTACCTAGATCACTCATAAACCTACTCACTACTCCCACTACATGGGCAATGTCAGGCCTAGTTCATACCATAACATACATCAAGCTACCAACTACTAATGAGTACGGTACCCTAGACATATGTATTCTATCCTCCTCAGTCTTGGGACTTTGCTCCTTTAATAGTTTAAAGTGACTCCGCCAAAGGAGTACCAACCGATTTAGCATCCTGCATACTAAACCTCTCCAAGAACTTCTTTATTTACTCTTCTTGAGATAATACCAGCTTCCTCTCCTTCTTGTTCCAAGTTATTCTCATACCAAGGATTTGTTTTTCTACCCCAAAATCCTTCATAGCAAAGGAGTCACCTAGCTACTTCTTGAGTACCTTTATTTCCTTCATGTTTTTCCCTACAACAAGCATATCATCTATATACAAGGACAAAATAATATAACTACCATCAAGAAACTTCTTGATGTAGACACAATGGTCTGAGTGACACCTGGAGTAACCCCGATTCTGCATAAAACTATCAAACTTCATGTACCACTTTGCCATGGAGCTTGTTTCAGCCATGCAAGCTCTTCTTCAATTTGCACAAGAACCTCTCCTTCCTTTGACCTCATAACCCTATGGCTGCTGCATGTCCAATTCCTCCTCCAACTCACCATGAAGGAATGTAGTATTCACATCCAACTATTCTAAGTACAGGTCTTCTCAAACTAAACCAAGAATGATCCTAATAGAATTCATTTTAACAACCGGATAAAATATTTCATCAAATTCTATACCTTTCTTCTCGTGCAAATCCTTTGACCACCAATCGTGCCTTGTATCATTTCCGCCTCCATCTTCCTCTTTGATTCTATACACCCACTTGTTTTGCAATTCTCTCTTGCCCTCGGTAGGTCCACCGGATCCCGAGTCCTGGTTTTCCATAAGAGATCTATGCTCTTCATCCATGGCCTGCTCCCACTTCTTCCTAGCATCCACTTGCACTACTTCCTCAAAGAACTCTATCTCTCCACTGTTAGTGAGTAATAAATAATTCAAAGATGGATTAAATTATTTAGGTTCCCTTCTTACCCTATAAGACCTTCTCACCTCAGGAGTTTGGGGTTCCTGATGAGTAGGTACCTAAACTGGTTGTACCTGTAACATATCCGAACTCCGAACGCCCCTTGACACCTTGTTGTCCATAATGTCCTCTAACACTGTGTATTCTTTCTTTGATTTCTCTTTCTATTCCTACAACTAATCTTTATACATGATTTTTTCATTAAAGACAATATCTCTAGACTGAAATATTTTCTTGTCTTTAAGACTCCAAACATGGAAACCAAAATCATCTTCACCATATCCAACAAAGGTGCATTTCTCAGACTTAGCCTCTAACTTGGTCCTATCATATTTATCAATGTGAACAAATACCTCACATCCAAATACTCTAAGAAATGAGTAATCAATTTTCTTACCAGACCAAGCCTCCTTAGGTATACCTCCATCCAAGGCCATAGAGGGTCCTTTGTTAATCAGATAAACAGCTGTGCTTTCTGCTTCCACACAAAACATGAGTGGCAGCCCCGCATGTAACCTCATGCACCTAGCATGCTCCATGATTGTCCTGTTCATTCTCTCTAACACTCCATTTTCCTATGGAGTATTTGGAACCATTATTTTCCTGTGGATCCCATTTACCGAACAGTAATCAAGAAATTCATTACTGCAATATTCCCCTCCATTATCTAACCTGAGACATTTCAACTTGAGACATGTTTCATTTTCAACCAAGTATTTCCATATTTTGAAAGTTTCAAACACATCAGATTTATTTCTAATGCAATATATCCAAACTTTTCTAGTTGCATCATCAAGGAAAGTGACGTAATAACATGAACCACCAATAGAGTTTACCTTAGTTGGCCCCATACATCTGTATACACTAACTCTAACTCACCCTCCTTCCCGGTAGGTCCAACCTTGAGGAATATCAACCACTTTTATTTCCCATAAACACACAGTCCTCACAAAAGTCCAAATCTAACTCCTTTCATCTGGATAAATTTTCCTTTATAATCTACATGCCCTTATGACTCATATGACCGAGTATCTAGTGCCACAAAGTTTTATCTCCATATGCAACAACTAAATTTCAATAATCGGCACCACCGGTTAAATATAAAGTACCATTTTTATTACCTCTTACAACCACAAGAGCTCCTTGTTAACCTTCCAAGAATCCACTCGTAAAACTAATCGTACATCCATCACTACCCGGTTATCCCACTAATATCAAATTCCGCCTCAACTTAGACACATGCTCGACGTCATATTAAGTAGGCATGTGTTCCCATTATACATTTTAACCTAAACACAACCTTTCCCTACTATGCTACATGGTTCATCATCACCAAGATATATATGTCCAAAATCACCTTGAACAAAATCAGTAAAGTAATGTCTATGTGGGGTGGCATGGAAAGAAGCCCCTAAATCTAACACCCAAGATTCAACAATATTATCTAAAGAAAGAATTAAGGCATCTTGACAAACATCACCTGCTGCCAAATTTACCTCTTTAGTTTCCTCCTTCTTGTTCTTCTTATCCCAAAGATCCCAACAATCTTTCTTAGCATGACCAACCTTCCCATAGTGCCAACATTCTAACTTACTCTTGGACTTTGACCTTCCACGATCATTCAAATTCCCATGGTTACCTTTCCCTATGTTATTTTATCTCCCTCTGCTCTCCACCGTCAAAGAATTTCTAAAAGGAGAAGAATCTCTAGTGCTCTTCCTTCACATTTCCTCACTTAGGATCACACCTATTACATCCTCAAAATTCAGCTTTGAGTTATTAGAGACTAAATTACTTACATCCTTAACCAAGCTGTCCCAACTATCTTGTAAGGAGAAAAAAATCAACAAAGCCCTGACCTCATCATCAAAGTCAATTTTTTACCGAGTTTAACATACTCACAACTATATTAAATTCATTCAAATGATTAGTAATAGAACCATTCTCAAACATCTTCATATTAAATAACTTTTTCATCAAAAATATTTTATTAGAGGTAGAGGATTTTTCATATAACTTCCCCAACGCACTCATGAGACCTTCTATGGTCTTCTCCTGCGATATGTTGAAAGAAACCAAAGATGCAAGGCATAAAAAATTACCCCGAGTGCCTTTCTATCCAACAACTCCTAATCCTCATCCGACATGGCTATAGGTTTCTTTGCTTTTCCAGCCAAAGGAACATGGAGGTCCTTTTGATATAAGTAATCCTCTATTTGCATCTTCCACAAACCAAATTTCTTCCCATTGAAATTCTCAACCCTCGATCTACCCTCATCTGCCATAGCTCCCACTCAATCTAAACTTTCCCTATGATTTACAACTTCAGAAAAAACCACCAAAGCTCTGATACCAATTGTTAGGAATTAGAGAACAAATATGCGAAACAATTCCTCAAACCACAACAGTAGGAAACTATATAGCAGAATTATACTTATAGAAATATAACAAAGATAAATAAATAATGCACAAAAGAAGACAAGACAACATTTAACGTGGTTCACCCAATGTGGGTTATGTCCACTAGAAACTTGCTCGATTTTATTATCAACAAGAGTAAAACAACTCTCATGGTCTACTTTCGCTTATGAACTCACAATAGAATTCTAAAGATGCTAAACCACATCTAAACGACAATTGACACCCAATTGCATAACCTTGATCACTCTTGATCACCTCTTGATCATTAAGACTCAAGACCTCTTGAACACTCAAGATATCTTTAAGATACCCTAACACCTCTATTTATAGGATTAAAATCCTCTTAAGAAGTCCTACAAATGACCCTAGAAGTTTGAAAGTCACGCTCTTTCAAATTCCCATGGATGGAAAAATAGTCTCGATGTTAACAAATAATTAACAACATGTTAACAACAACGTCACAAAGAACGACACATCAATGTCATAGCAAATGAATGCGAATGCTCCCAAGTCTCCAAACCTAACCATTTGAGCTCTAGCACTTCAATAATGATTCAAGAAGACCAAAAATAGGCTCCACACCCCAACATTCCATGGCCTTAATTTTTTAACTCACTCCAGAGTGTTTAGAGTTGGAAGTGACCTCCACCACTTTTGAAGATGAATGATGTGAAGATTTCTTCTCACTTGGAGAAATTCCTCGTGACTCGGATGACCATAGTCCTCTTCTTCTTCAAACCAATTCCTCATTCTCCTCACCACATTTTTCAGTTTTCTGCAATATCTCTCCCGATTCACGAACGTGTCGGGCTTGATTTGAGGCATTGGGGACATCTTGACTAGTACATACTCAAGATCATACATTTCTATCCCATCGTCATGAAATATGTCTTCATATCAAGAGAAATTGAATTTCTTCATCTCGTTGATTGTCATCCTCATGTGGTCCTTCTCATGTACTTCAAACTCATCAATACAGTAGCCCAAAGAGTCCTTGAATTATCGATCATGTTGCAATTCTAGGACATAGAATGAGTCAGATCTTCTCGTATGTCTAATTTGTACCTAATGATGTAGGAATGAACAGCTTAAATGTGAGAAAGTGACCTCCAGGTGAGATGCGTCATTTGAGCTTTTGCACGTGAACAACCCTAGAGATATAGGGAATGATATCAAATTCTTTCTCCTAATTTTAAGCTTGTTATTCACTTGAGTGATCTTCCTATAGAGATTGAATAATATGATCTAGTCACTGAGGTACTTAGGTAGTCTCAACGGAGCTTGGTCGAAGCTAATGACTTCTATGTAGGAGAAGGTTGATAATTACATGAAGTACGAGCCGTATTCCTTGATTAGGGATGCTACTTGTGGTGACATCCTAGCTTCAATATCCCCTTCTAAGATTCAAACCATGTACATGGTGAATGCATTGTTCACATGAGTGAAATGCATGTTTCTCTCCTCCATTACCAACTATGGAAGTTTATCAAATGCAAGCACCTTGGAAGCAATGTTCTGCATGAGAGCTAATCCTTTGAATGATCTCAAGCTTGCAAGGAGATAAACTAGGTAAGAAGTCATGTGGAACTTCCTTGTCATGGGAACTTGGAGCAGTTATAGATGGAGATTGTTGTTGATGATCGCTTTAGTCAATCCTCTTCTTTCCTTTCCTCAATGTCAGGATGAAGAGGACCATCCAGTCCTAGAAGTATCCTGTTCTTGCTTCGCCCATAACTCTACTTAGGAGAGTGATGACATTAGAATACCCTTATCGGAAATCACACCTTGGGAGATTCTTGGGCATCCTGGAAGGCTTTCTTCCTATTTTCAACCATGAACTAAGTGCTAATCCTTGGACATATGAATCCATTATTTCCTAATCGTGGAAGGCTCTATCTTTTGAGATGACGACCATGTTGTGGGATGTCAATAGCTACAGAGAGAGTGAAATGGTCCTAGGTCTGATGATCTACATTGTTATACCATTTTCAGCTTGGATAGTTTGTGTCTTGGCTCATAGTGGAAAGAGAAAGTTAGGACTAACTCAAGACTCTACACAGACATTGGGTGTCTTGCAGCAAATGCAAAAAAACCAGTTGTGAATATTTGGTGTTCAATTCCTTTTGGTCCTTGGAGGCCATGTGATTCTTAAGGTCATTAAGGTCCATGTACAAGACATCATTTTCTTCCACATCATACTTGCAAGCAAAGGGTTGTGTCAGCTTCTAACCCATCCATTTTGAATTCATGTTTATCCTAAAAAGAACAACTTAATATTTTTAGTAAGTGTGAAAAATCAAGTCCCCGATCTTCAACTAGGTGTTGCGGTTTTGTTTTTCTCTTTCTCCTTGCATCCCTCTTCCTTTTGGATCAACTTTCTATTTTTAACAGATGTCTTTGGGACCACTTACTATTTTTAGTAAGTTTCAAAAATGTCTATTTTGGCGAGTTCTCGCCTACAGTGCATCTTCAATATCACCATTTCCTTTGCAGGGTTCTTCCGTTGACAACCTTAACGAAATAGTAGTCCTTATGTAGTAGACTTGCTATTTTTAGAAATTGGGGTTCTAGAGGTTGGATTGATGTGGAACAAAAAATTTTGATATGGGTTTTTTTCCCAATAGTACCCCTCTAAAATTTCAAGCCCGCCCGCTTAATAGTCCAGGAGATTTTAAAGTTTTAATTTTTAGACTAAGCAAAGTGCTTCTAGATGCAGTAGCCATTGATGGACCTCGAAATTATAGGTCTTTTTTTCATCTATTTGAAAAAAAACTTAAATTTTTGATGTGTTTTTTTCTTCGATGCTTCACGTGGAATTATACTTCATTTCGCCTAACAGCTTTGACAGGAAATTGGATTTTTTCTTCGTTGAGCTAGAAGTTGGATTTCTTAGCTATGGATGTTATGTTACATGAGAGAAGAGTTTGAATTTGTCTTCTTGATGGCCTTGGGTAGAGGAATTAATATAAAAATACAACTTGTTGTTTCATGCATATTTTTGGGATATTTCTTCAACTTCTCATTTCATGACTATAGAGTTTTCCGTGTTTTCTCCTTCTTCATTTTGTGCCTCTCCTTCTATGTTTGCTAAAACTTCCTTCTGAGACCTATGTTATTTTATGGAGTGGAATGGAAGTACCTTTATGGTAGGTTAGGTTCAAGGTTCAGAAATGGTGGAATGATGGATGATAAATTACAGTGGAATAATGGCAATATCTTTGCAAAGGAGTGGAAGCAGCTAGAAGCATTGGAAGCGTCAGTTAGATTTTTAAATTTTTGAAATCATGGAGGGAGAATGTTGGGTGAATTTTTCATGTCTTGATGTCCCTGACCTCATGGATGTGAGGGAAATCAAATTCCATAGTGGTCAAGAGGATGACACATGTCCTCGATCTGAAGGCAGGGAATGGAGGTGAAAACAATTGCTTTAAAGCACTAGGGGCTGAAAGTCACCACATGGATGACCAAAAGAATCCCCACAAGGGTTGGGTACATTTTTAAATTTCTATTTTCCTTTACCTTAAGGACATGAGGGACATCAAATCCCATAGTGTTCTTGAAGCCGACTCGTGTCCTCGATCCGACAACAGGGGATTTGATCTCCAAAAATGTACTTGGGGGATGAACTATCAAGTTTGAAGGTCACATGAGGGTCCCATAGGTCACATGGGATATGGGAGCATTTTTGAAAGGTTAGCATACCTGACCTTATAGACGTCAGGGACATAAAATCCTACCGTGCTCTTTGTCCTAACATGTGTCCTCCCAAAATTGACTAACTCCTAAACTGGGTAACTTGGAACAATGATAACTTGAGCTCCCAGTGGAATTTATTGGTGAAAGGTTATATGATACTAACTGGAAATGGAATTTTTAATCCAATGGTGAGGGTATTGTGTCTTGATTTATCCATTTTATCCCTAAAAAAGTAGATGTTTGATTTGGTGCTCCACTTGTTCTTGAGAAAAACTACCTGCAAACCTTATGCGCTAAAATGTTGTGAAAAATATGATTTCACCATCATGTAGGGCTTGGAATTATCTTTCTAGAGATGTTGTTTTTACATCCAGCTCCATCTAGAGCTCTTGAAATCTTCTTCTAAAGCCTAGTAATTGTTTTATGCCTGTGTACTTCCTAGGCTTGTGAACATTGTTTTTACTCAAACTTCTCCAAGTCTTTAAAACTTCCCCAAACCTTCAAGAATCATTTCCATGATGTTATAAGGTATTACATTCACCTCCATGTTTAATTTTTCCCTTTTTTATGCTCCAGTGGTTGATCTAGTATTGGGAAGGCTAAGCAATAGCCCTTCCCAATACTAACAAGATAACATCTTTTCAGACTTCCTTAAATCACCTAGGGGACTGATTTGAAGTTAATAATTCACCTAAGGGGATGATATAAAATTTTATAGGGGTCAATGGATTGACTAGGTGGAATTGGTGTGCTTGCGAATGGATGAACATGAAAATTTTGGCAAAGGGGTATAGTTGTCGTGCTCGAAATTGTCAATTTTCTGTTGTACATTTACACAACAACACACAGGATGTATTACAACCAGAGGATAGATGTAATTATCCATAGGATTTTAGATGTAATATTTTACTCCTAGTTGATGTATGCCAAACACATATTCAACATGATCGGATAAAAGTAGAATAACATACACATAAACATAAGGGGAAAACATAGATCAAGATCCATTGTAAGAGTGTTATGGAACTGCTTCATTATATTGATAAGTCAAATATAGTAGCTAAGATTACATCAAGAAGTTCCATCCATGGAAAAATGTTCATAGTAGTAGAAATTTCTTTACATCACATAGCTCTCTATTACACTCATTACACAATACTTCCTCATTCATTTCCCCTGTCTCTTCTAGAAATGACCCTCTATAATAAGAATTTGAAGGAATATTCTCCTAACCATCCATCATCATCTATGGAATCCTGCTAGAATATTCTTATGATTTCTCTACCACTACTTAGGAATCTTCCAGATGTTGCCATGCATTTCCCTCAATCGAGTTTCTTTAGCATGCATGTGCTAGCTAATCCTTAATAACCTCGACTCCTTATCCTTTCATGATAACTATAATGATTCCCTGGAATATCCTTTTTATTGAATTGTAAGTCTCCATAGATCATCCACATCTGTATCTGGTTACTTTTCCATTCGATCCATATGCGCATATTTTTCTTGTTTTTCCAAAACTTACTAACTCATAGCTCCATCCTGCTCTCCTCACGACCCTTTGCACCTCTCGAGGACTAATTCTATGTGTGCCTTCACACCCTGTCTCCACATGCCACAAGGATTTACACCTTATGTACTTAGTTTATTTTAGGGGTCCAACATCACCCCACATTAAATTGGTTACCGCCCCAATAAACCTTCACACTAACTGAGAAAAATCTTGTCGACTAAAACCTACTATGGTAAGAATGTTACTCCAAATAATTAAAAATAGTGGTAGGGAAAGAATTTGAGAAAATAAATAAATAATGTGGGGTGCTTATATGACCAATTGAAGGAGATTCTTTGTTTATCTCATCCTTCAGTTTATCCCATGCCTTTAATTTTGATAAGGCCTTTCCTAACATGTCCCCTACGACATTGGGCACCTGGTCTGGGATGATTTCCTTCACCTTCCCCTTTAATGCACTTACGACCAACCCTCACTCCACAAAGAAACCCTCAATCTCATCCATCCGGTCAGTGATGGAGTCTCGGAGCTCACCGATTCTAAAATCTAGCTTTTCACACTTTTTTATCTTCTTTCTAGGTCGTGGTGTTAACGACTAATTGTGCACATTCTTCCTTTTTGGTGGGGATGGTCTCCTGCAAAAAAATTTGAGGTTTATCTCCTCCTATCACTCGTGCATCTATTATTGGCTCACATTTTCTATATCTATTGAAGCCTCTATCTTCTAGTATATTTTCCTCCTTTAGTTGGAAGAGAAATTCTTCCAACTCAGTGATACGGGCTTCAACGAAGACGTTGTTCTCTTCCTTTTATTTTTAAAGCTCTATAACCATTGGGCATGTGAAATCCTTGATGTTAAAAAGTAGCATCCCTATGAGGTCTTTAAGATACTAAATCTCAGATCCGTGATCAAGCATGACCTAGCTTACCAATGCCAAAAATTTCCCCAGAATTTTCTTCACGAGGGTGCCAGCTCGGCCGTACGCCTCCTTTATCTCGTGCCTACTCTCCCCTTAACCCCTGGTGTGACTTGTCTATTTCCTTCTCATTTGTATTTCTTTACGTGATCAAGGTCTCAATAGTGTCCCCCCGTATCCATACTACATTGGATGATCTCTGAATACATCTTTTTAAGGCATTACATGCCTACTCATCTATAAGGTGGTTAGGATCCACCACCTTATATGTATCTCCCCCTTTCTTCTTCAAGTGGACATTCTTGATTGCATGATCATTGAACTCAAACTTAGGTTCATTCGCATGGAAGTGCATAGTCTAGCTGAACATCTTCCTAGTTCTTGGCACACCCTCATCTTGATCCAACAATTCCCAACCATGTAAATTTTCTCGGTGGGAGGGTGGCCTGAAACCTTACGCGTAGGACCTTCTTGGGGTCATCCACGAATTCTATGTGTGGGTAAACTAGAATCCACTTCTTCCTTGTAGCCTTGTGTGTTTTCCTCTACATCTTCACTCTAGGGTGAATCCCATATCCTCTTTTATAGTAAAGGAGTTACCCTTATCTTCCATTTTGTTGGTGTTTTGTGGTGTAGTGGTTTCACGCATCATACTATTCTCAACACCTACCGAATTATCCTCTCCTTCTTCTCGTGCCTCACTTGAATCTATGGCCTTCACCTCAGCCTTCGCCCCAACTCTACTTCCAATTCTACTTTAAAAGTGGTGGGGTATTCTTCCTCCAAGCCTATTGTGGGGTTTGATGTGTCATGTGTCTTTTGTTTATTTTCCTCAGGCTCTTCCTTCTCTTCTTCCTCTTCCTCACACCCTGGTGATGAGGTGTTGGTGCCACCCTGTTTTGAAGTGTTGGTGCCCTTGCTACTATTTTGGTGCGTGTAGTACTTCCTCTTCCTTGAAGTGTCTAACTTCCCTTCTTGTTCTTGTTCTTATTCTTCTTCTTGTACTACCTTCATGGGTGGGATTCATGCCTCTTGTGGTTTTAGAAAGGGAGATTCTATAACCTCCACCTCAATCCCTCCCTATGTTTTGGGGTGTAGCTACACGAACACCCAATGGACATACCCCTTGATGGTAACACTGACTTGTGGGTGTAAGTCTAGAAAATATAGCTCCAAAACCTTGACGTAGGCAGGCTGAGTGCCATACTTATATGTAGCGTGCAACATGTGGACATCAACATCCACCTTGTCTACATCAAAACTAATTTATGTGCATCCTTAATCCTGTTGATGGCACACTTCATGTATCTAGAAGTGAATGCAAAGGGGATCTTACACCATGGCCCCATATCTCCTTTGGCCATCATGAACCTTGCTAGACAAAAGTGTTGGGTGATGGAAAATTTTACCCTATCACCAAAAACTTATGGAAACTCATGGGGATGCTACACTTATTCTCAAAATCTCTACACAACTTCTTGAACAAATTATTCATTTGCACCTTGTAAGGATTTGAGTTGTTCCCATCATAGGTGAAATGTGTGAATTGGACTGTAGCAGATGTGTGCATGGGTGGGTGAACCCATATGTTCCCATCCACCCATCTAGGATGTAAGTCTCCCATAACACAATTAATAGCAGGATGGATCCCCAAGTGATCTTCTCTCCTACCTCATTCTATACCCATGCCTCTTTGATAATGCCATTTGCAATGAATTGGGAAAAGTTGTAGTGTGCCCTCTTGGACACCCTATAAGCAACATAAATGAATCTATGATTACTATTTGTCCACCTTTCTAATGTGTCTAATTTGTAGCTAATGATTTGGGAGGTGACTCTCAACACTAGTTCTGGGAGGTCTGCAATTACCTATTCCCTACCCCCTTCTCATAATTTAGCTTATTTTCCAGCTCCTTGATCTTGGCAGTGTCACATGAATAAGGTGCCATATCTTCTCCAGTATTTCGTAGGCATGTTACCATTCGAATCAGATGGTTTGTGATTCTCATTCTTCTTCCCGTGATGTAGAAGAAGTATTTCAGTACCCATGACATCAACCACCTAAAAAGTGGAGTAGGTTTGGAAAATAAGGGAAGCTCCCATAGCAAGTATTTTGTAGAGCTTGTTATACTAAGCCGTCATCCTTAGGGTTTCTAAGCTCATCCACCATCGGGGTGTTTGACACAAGGTTCACTCACATTAACTTTTTTGTTTCTCTTGTGGTTGTACTCGCTGATCTTACATCTATATAACTTCGAGCTCCACTTCTTGGCCTTGATAACTCTATGAGGGTACTGCATCTCCGAGTATATCTCCATGGGATCCTCCTTTTCCACCACTAGTTTCTTTGTGTGTGCCTTCTTTGGTGCCATCTTCCTTTCCTTTCCTTCATTTATGCCCTAGGTGTTATGTTCCTCTCTTTCGACTTCCCTAACTTGACAACTTCCCACTTCTCTTTCATGTCACCTTCTTCCTTCTCTACTATCTTCTTCCCTCTATGTTATGTCATTTATTTTACTACACTTTGCATAATTATACTAGTTAGTGATAGTACCTCGTGTCACTCTTCTTAGAAAAACTCTAATAGCACTTCAATCTTAGGATCACAAAAGAAATTATCTAAGGAAAGGTAGTCAAAATGACTATCCTTATCTCTTATTTATACTTTATCAATGCCTTAGAGTTCCTCCAACCACGTGTCCTAATGTTTCTTTTTAATAAAAAAATTCTTCACTTAAGGAAACTTCCATGACTTCCTCTCACACTTCATTGCTATAACCTTTAAGCACTCTAATACCACTTAGACTTCCATAGACCTCCTTCATGTGCATCTTCATGCCAAAGTACATAACCTCTACGTCATCTACTAAGTAGTTCCCTATAATGCTTCCTATCTTATGTCATACCACGTGATCCTTCCCTTCTTGTGGTCTTCATATTATTTCAACCCACCTTCATAACACATGAATTTATGCATTTTATCCATTATGTTGCTCGTTCTTCTGTCTTCATGTTAATTCTCCCAACAGTCCACTATTGAAGTTGTTGGCCTCCATGTTCAAAATCTTTGCTACCTCACCCCACACAAAAATGTATGTGTGGTCCCCTATGCATAAAACCTCTTATAATGCAATTAACTACCGGTGCACCAATGCGCAGAAAAAATCTGAAAATGGTGACAAAGGAAATTAAAAAATAATACTAAATGTAATCTAAACTAATTGGTAAAACTCCTTATTTTTTACTACTAAAAAGCCTTATTTATAGTAGGGATTCAACTAATCCCATTTAAGTAACCTGGTAACCTCGTTCCATCCATTTTTTGTAAACTTCTCATGCTTGAATCGAGGATGTACGAGATGATGTATGGTCCTAACCAATGGAATTTCAGTTTCCTAGGATGGCACAAAAATTTTGAGTCATAAAGCAAGACCATCTGCCCAACCTTGAATTGTTTATTTTTAAAATGGTGATCATACCATTATTTTTTCACACCTTTTCAATCTTCCTCGAATCTACCTAGGAAGTGATCACCTTTCGTCCAATTGCATTATCTTCTACATGCACTCATATAGTGCTTATTCATCAGCTAATCCTCATGTGTGTTCAATACACAGGGATGGTAGCATAAACTCTACTGCTTTAAAATAAATTCCATGCAAACACTAATTGGAATGGTGTGGCTTTGTTCAATATCTTGTATGTTTTCCTATATGCCCATTATCTGCTTTGAGACTTTGTCATCCAAATCATGTCTTCGCACATCAAAATTTTTGTCGTGTATGACTCGAAGATCTTGTTATATTCCTTAGTGGTTTCATTTTCTTGTGGGTGATAAGAGGTATTCATGTGGTGGGTTAACATGATTTGTGCTAACAAAATCCTAACCATCTCATTCAAAAAAGTGTGTACATCTGTCACTATTCAAGCTTAAAGGGCACCCATACATGCTAAGTATGTTGTCCCAAAGGAAACTTGTTGTTTTGGTTGTTGTGCAATTCTTTGTAGGTGTTTCCTCTTCCCATATTGTCAAGTAATCAATATAAGTAATGATGTAGTGTGAACTAGTCCTTCACATAGCAGGTGAAATCGGTCCTACAAAATCAGTGACCCACTTCTCAAATGGTTCTGCATTAGCTATCAGTATCAAAGGCATCTCATCCTTCTTCCTATTTTTCTAAGGCATTGGAAATGGTCGCAAGCCTTACCAAACTCAATACAATCCTGGTAGCTGCTTTTGCACAAAATCCATGCTACTAGAATCTTTTGCGAAGTGGCATTTCCTGCATAGTTTCGTCCTACAGTACCATAATGTGATTCCTCCTTGATTATAACATGCTCATGTTCTAATACAAACTGGCATAAAACCTCATCACAACCTAGCTTTTATAAGTCTCCACTAATTAGTATGTAGGGTGTGGTGCGTATGATTAACTGTTTCCTTTCTAAGGTCTTCATTCCTTCTGGTGCCACACCCATTTTGAGAAACATAGCAATATATTCTAAGTCATAGAGTGTGTGCCTTAATATAAATATTTGTGCATATGACATTGTATCCTAAATGCTCTATGTGTCCTCCCCTAAGTCAATATTTGATAAATGGTTAGGCCCTAAGTTACTCTTTCCGGTTTCATAACAATTATAAACTCAAATTCTTGAAACAACATGACCCATTGACATATGCGCCCTTGAAAAATGGGCTTGTTCACCAAGTACTTCAATGCCATGTGGTCTGTGTAGAATATGAAGGGTGTTTCCAATAGATATTTCCTAAATTTGTGTAGCACGTAGATCATTGATAGTGCTTTGCGCTCGATAATAGTATAGTTACTCGCTCTATTGGTGTCAACTTTTTCTATTAAAACAAAAAGGGTGGTAAAAATTCCTTATCCGAGGTTGTGTTAATATTGCCTAAATCACCATTCTCGAAGCATCATCATGTACATGGAATGGCTTATCCCAAGAAGGAAATCATAATATGGGTGTAGTGATAAGCTTATTCTTTTATGTATAGAATGTCATCTCCTGTACCTCTCCCTAATGGAAAGTACATCCATGTTTCAAAAATTCCTCTAGTGGCATGACAATTTTGACACACCCTTGATATGATAATAACCCATATGCCCAATGAATCAGTAAACTACACTCAAGGCTAGTAGGCTCCCCCAATACCACAATAACAAAAACTTTGGTAGGATCCACCAAAAACCTTCCTTACATATGATATGCCCCAACAAGGTTCCAAATGGAGTAGTGAAGAGACATTTCTTGATGTTGAGGGATATGCACAATTGCCGACATCTCTTGAACATCAACCACAAATTTTCACAATGGTCTTTCACTAGTCCATACACTATCTATTCATCAAGGTAGACCTGAAGGAACTTATGGATAAAATCCTAAAATGCTTGGACCACTATGCACGAAAACATGTTAGGCATGTTCTTTAGTCTAAAAGGCATGAACATGTAGAAAAAATTCCCCATTCAATGGAGAAATTTATCTTTTCTTGGTCTTCCTTTGCAATTCTAACTTGATGATATCCTGAGAAGCCATCTGTGAAGGAATAGATCTCACACCCAACTACTCCCTCTAGGATTTCTTCGGTGAAAGGGGTGGGAAAGGGATCAATGACACATACCACATTCAAATCTCTATAATCAACACAGATCCTTATCCTCCCATCATTTTTAATGCTAATAACCATTGGGATTATCCATTTTGATTCCTCAACAACCTCAATGATGCCTGATGTGATCATCTTGTCTATCTCTTCCTTTACCCGGATGCACATATTTGGGTTCATTCAGTAAGGTCTCTTCCAAATCGAGCACTCCTTCCTTTAAATTCATTTTAATTTCCCCCAAGGAGTGGTGAACTCCTTTAATCTCATGGTACCCTTACGAAAATAAGTCATGAAACTCATGCAACAAATCAATGATCTTTGAAACCTCCTTTTCTGACCAATAGTCCCCAATAGTAGCCTCCTTAGGTTTTGTTTCTAAAACAATGCTAACCTTTTTTTTTAGGGGTTGATGGTGTACACACGCTTGCTCCTCAACACTATCTTTTACTTCATGCGTACCCATAATATGGTTAACATCCAAGCTCTCCACTTCCTCGCCATCTATCACATATACCATATTTCACTTTTCTTTCTCCATGCAAGCATGCTCAAGATGTATCACGAATAATTCTCCCTCATCAAAGTTCTCTTCTAAGCGAGGCTCACCCAATAATTCTAGTATTATATCCTCTACCATGACACTGTCTCCCATAGTTAAGCACTTAACAACCTACAATGCCTCATTCACCAAGGGCTTAGTACTTTTATATTCAAATGTTTGAATCAAGTCATTTATTAACTCCCACCAGCTCCATGTCTAATGGTATATCTATGAATAATTTTACCATGTGTTCGCACAACCTTGTAGTGTGGAATAAAAATTGTACACCCATAGGGAAGGAGGTAAAGCCTCTGCGCCTTCCATCCAGATCCTCTCACACTCCTAGACATGATCTGAGGAAGATTATTTCCCATCATAGACACAAAGTTTAGTTGGGGAATTTCTCTAGAATAACCTAATAAAGAACTCAATCCTCACCTCACACTACCCTAGAATATTTTCCTAATACATCATCCACCAACGTACTTCATGGTTCTTCATATAGTGTAGACAAACCGATCCTTAATTCGATGTCACATCTCCATTGAGCTTCCATGGATCATAGATAAACATCAGGGTTTTCATCCCTAGTGTAGCTTGGTAACTTCTTCCCACTCAGGCACCTAAGTGGGTGCACCTTTGTCACTCTTGTAATGGATCGTTGAAATTGTCACAAAATTAACTCATAAGTACCGTGCATCCAATTGTCACATGCTACACTAGTTGTATCACTCATAGATTGAGTGTCTTCCCACTAAATAATGCCCTCCTTTGTTGGTTGTATAACTTTAGGGTCCCGAGATAGTGCGCACATAGATTCTATTGAGGACTTATTCTCCCAAGGGCTCAGTATAGGGTGTTGACTTCCCATCAGTTAGAGGGATAATAACCCATTCTTCCTTATTTTCAAAACTTATGTACCCCTTATTGAACCGTATGTCAACATTGTTCTTATAACACCAAGGGTGCCCAAGTAACGTTGGAAAGTTTTCCGCCTCATATAGTGCCAAGACTTTGAAGTCTCCAGTGAATTTTTACCCTTAAATAGTGATAAGAGTGTCCTTGAAAATAGAAATGAGCATTACCTTTGTCTTTTTATCCATATACAACACATTTGAATATGTCTATAATGGGGGTCTTCCCATTTGATGTCATACGTTTAAAGTGAGAACATTAACTTATGCACCCATTTCTATCAGAATATTTCTCGAAGCCACCCATCGACTACTGCATTTAGGGTAATCTCCTTATCATAATCAATGGTATAAGGGGAAAGGTTAGCATGTAAGACATGTTTCTCATGATATCCTCTAGTGTGTGGTACCTATTCCAACCGCCTTGACCGCTCCTTCGGTAACTTGATCTCTCCTTGTAGGCTTTGAATTACATCCATGGTCTCTTGATAAACCTCTTTCTAATGAGTAGGGTCCAGATACTTCTTGTGCACCACCTCTTCTCTAGTAACCAATGACCTTTGATTTGGTATTTCCTGGCGCCTACAACCTCGGCTCACATGGTCACCAGTAGAGGTTCTAACTCTGACTCACACATTACCCTTGACATCCATTGTGAGTCATCCTTCTTCATTCTTACCATTCACGTGCCTTTATCCTTCTGTTGTTACTAGTGCGTGTGTTCAAATAACTCTAGGAATTCCTTATACTTTTTCTTCTTCCCATACCAAGAGCATTGTAGTAGATCGGAAACTCACGCTTATAGTGCTCCGTAGATCCACAATTTTAGCAAGTTCTAAGTGGGAACTACCTTTTTCCACCTCTATAGTTGCCTCAACCTCAATATCCTCCATGGAAGCTTCTTATGTGGGCTCCTCCATCTGTACCCCCTTCATAATGACGACCATCATCCTTGGAATTGTTTGTAATTCCGTACTAGAGGACACCAATATCAATGACATCATGTATCTAGTCAATCAATCTACGAGTCCTTAGTGTCATGAGCATTATAGGTGCAAATCTTACAATGATCAAGACACATTCTTACATATTGATCAATACAATAGTGGAAATCTACTTGCATCATGATCTCCTTGGAAAATATCATAATCTACTATTATGATGCACACCAATCTCTAAGGAAAAATTTATTTTGTATTACCCTCCACCTCACAATTTGTGCACCATAGGCCACCGTGAGTCTCATGGGCTGAGTTTGGAGATAGCTTATCCACTTCTTTTCCATTTCAACAATCTAAGATTCAAGGAATAGGCTAACAATAGTATCCATGCTCCCAACATCCTTAGTGCATAGGGTAGCCTCCAAGGCCAATTCATCTGAATTTTACATCCCAAGTATCGACAAAACTTCTACTCAACAACATTTTGAATGAGGCTGGGACATTAGCTACCAAAATCATCGCTGAAATTTTCTTGTCTGGAAATTTGGTGAGAAACACTTGTGCATCTTCGACCTTCCCCACAAGTGGGACCTTTTTCAACTCCAAAGAGTAACAAGAGTTACCGGGTGGAGCCATGGTGAGTTTGAGATCCTTAGCAACCTTTAAAGGCATCACGTTATCTAAGGCACCAAAATCTATTATGCAATTACTCAAGTACATATTCTTTAACAAGCGGGAGGCATAGAAAGGTTCAACTTTATCAATCTTTGATGCACTCGAGAAAGCATGTATTGTGAGGGAGGTGTAGGTGAGTTTGGTAGCATGCCTTTTAAACTAGAAGTTACAACATTGGGTGTTATACTACCACTCTTGATATACCGGAAAAACCTCTCAAATTGTTTAGGATGAGTCTGCAAATATTCAGTTTTAGTAATCTACACTTTGGATTTGTTTTCATATTCTATGAAGTCAAAGGGAGTAGATGTGGACAAGGGGGTGAAGGGACTACTTTTGGATTTAGGACAGGTTTGGAAGTAGGAGTAGATTTTTGGGGAATAGAGGGTATTTTGAAAGGTACACTAGGAGCTTTCAAGGTATTAGATTTTACAGGAGAAAATTTAGATTTAGACTTGGAAGAGACATCAAAATACTTACTTGGGATTACGGGAGTCTTCTTACTTGCTACGGGATCAGGATCCAATAATGAAAAATTCATGGAGGATGGAAGTGGAGATCCTCAACTGATTATTTTATTTTTTAGAGTCGCCACAGGAGGATCATACACCTTCTTTTCTTTTGCAGTAGTGGAGGGAGATGCTCTTTTCTTGGACTGAGAATGAGTGAATACCGCACATGAGAAATTGGGTACATCTTCTTCATCTTCTTCATAACCTCTAGAATACTCACAAAATCTGATTTGTGTATCATTCTCAAACTCATCACTTTCTAGGAAATCACCACCTTCACTTTCTTGTTCAAACTCTTCTTCACTTTCTTGAAATCTACAATTTATGCTCATGGGTGGGGCCTCCAAGGTGAGCCTTTGGGGTGCTCCTACAATCTGATTTTTGTTGCTTCTTTGAGAAGATACTCATTTAGATATTTCCCTCCTCAACGATGCCATTTCATTCACCATTTTCTACATTAAAGGATCGGTTCTTTCATCTCCAGGATGTTGAGATTTACCCTTTGAGGGATTCTTGATCTTTCTGGATAGGATGAGATCGTCATCAAGTTCAATGGCCAATATTTGTGCTTCTACAATATTCCTTGGTTGAACTCTTCATAGGAGAAATCCTACCTCCAGTGATTAAGCATTGATGAAGAATCTCTTGACATTGTTTTCGAGATGGTGAATCCTCTTCGGTATCCTGCGAAGCAACCATTCAAAATGAGCCACGAAGTCTCTCATGGTTTCATTTTCTCCTTTATTTATTTGAGCCAACTGCACTAGGAGATCCTGACAGTCTTCAGTTGATTTAAATCTCTCTTTGAAGGCATCCTTGATGTCATTCCAACCCGTGATGGACTGGGAAGGCAAGAGGTAAAACCATTCTGCTGATTTTTCTTGGAGGGACTCCACGAACAATATTACAACAATGTCTTCATGTTGGACACCAATAATTCTACTTGATGTCATGAAAGCAATGATGTTTTCTTCGGATGTTGTGTGTTTTCACCTTTGAACTTTGGAAATTTCTTGCAGGAACCCATTGGTAGATCATTGAGAGGGGGCTCAAGAGCAAGTGGGCCCGTATTCCTTCCCATGGAACAATTGGTTGAGAAATTTCTTCTTCATCAGCCATTTTTTCTTCTTCTACTTCAGCTCTTGCTTCTACGAATTCTTCTTCAAATTCTTCTTCTTCCGTGAACTCGATGTTCAATGATGGTTGAAAAATTGGAGAATTTGAAGGATTTTGGATAGGATTGCCAGGAGAACTACTCGAAGTGCTAGATGGAGAGGAGGCTTGAGAGAAGAAGTATGGATTATCTCTAATTCATTCTTGCTGATTTTTCAAAGCTTCAAAATTGGAATCAACAACACCTCTCAACCTGCTCAACTTGGTGTATCTTCTTTCAACCATCTTTTGAAAACTTCTGCAGTTGGAACACGAAAGGGCACTTTGTGGAATGTGAAAATTCATGTGCAGAAATCAACAGTGTATCTTTCGGCAATGGACTTTCATGAACTCCTTTTTTATTTTTTCAATATTTGATTTTTTTGAATTTTGGGGACCTTTCGGTTGTATATTGGGTGTAGATGCTACTAAATCTGCCCCATAGTGGGTGCCAAAATTGTTGGTGAGAAAATTTTTCGTGTGGAAAAACTTTATGGATTTCTTGCCAACGCTCTGGGAATCTAAGTACCTCTACTTAACTGGTGTAGCTATTGTATGTGCATGCATGAGAAAGTGTGGATTTCTATGGTGGTCTTTCAATCGGGGATCCAATAGGGGCACTCCACTGACCCTACGGAAAAGATAACAATATCTTGCTAGGGAATTCTTAATCTATAGAGTAGGAAAAGGGAGTGATAAAAGAGGTAGGAGAAATAATGATGTAGGTAGAAAATTAGATTCCTGCACACACACTAGTTAGAAAATTCAACACATGCATTTATCGGAAGAAACAACTCTACGAATAGTAACAAGACCAAATAGAATTCACTGATCACCAAGTATCAAGAAACCCCTTAGTCAAAGAAATCTAGAAACTCCTTCTTCTTGTATTGATTGCTCAAATCAAAGTTGTACATAATGTGGGAATGGAGGAAATTTAGAAAAGGGGGAAATGGAAGAAAAATGGCTATCTCCTTTGCTTTCTCTAGGTATAATGCACTCTTGAGTTTACAAGATCAATTGCCAACCCTTTGCAATGGGAATGGAATTACAATTTATAGAATGAGAGGTGACTTATCATCTTCCTCATGACCCTCCATATGCCTTAATATGACTTAAGATTATTCATATTCCACTTTAAATATTTAAGTCCCTTTTATAATAGCAAGGCGACTTAATTTACATTATGTTTCTAAAGTCACTTTTAAGTGACTTAAAGGCATATCAAAAAGTGCAAACCCCAACAAAGAATTAGAACATTTGAAAGCAAGAGAAAGTTGGGGAAGAGGAGAGAGAGAAGAGAGAGAGAGAGAGAGAAGAAAAAGAGTAGATGTCACCCGATGAAGTCTGTTGATCCTCGTTGATGGAAAGCTCCAAATGTAGTGAAACTCTAAATCTTTGAACTCCTTGCACACTATGAAACTCCTCCAAATTAGCTCCCGAATGCTCACCCAGTTGAATGAACTAAGGTGGATCTCGAATTCCCTATGAAAAATGGCTAGGATGCTCCCAAACAATGATGTCCCCCTAAATGATTAGCCTTGTACATCCCATTGTGCCAAAACTTCTCTTTGAGTGTAACTTACTATTATTAGTGAGTGTAACTTACTATTATTAGTAAGTGTAAAAATGGTAACTCCCTCGATCTTTAGCTGAGTGTTATGACCTTGATTCCCCTTTCTCCTTGCATTCCTCACTTCTTTGGATCAAATTTATATTTTTAGTAGGTGCTCGAGGGCCCACTTACTATTTTTAGTAAGTGCCAAATTTTTTTGTTTTGGTGAATTCTTAGCTATAGTGCACCTCTGATATCTTCATCTCCTTCACAGGTTCTTATGTTAATGAATTTCCCAAAATAGCAATTCCTATGTAGTAGACCTGCTATTTTTAGAAATTTGGCCTCTGGGAGTTGGATTGATGTGGAACAAAGTTTTTTGATATGGGTTTTGCCCAATATCCTCCCTTTGAAATTTCAGATCCACCCGCTTAATAGTCCAGAGATTTTAAAGTTTTAGTTTTCAGACCTGGCAGTGCCTTTGGGTACGGCAGCCATTAATGGACCTAAAAATTGCAGGTCTAGTTTTCTCCTCCATTTAAAAATAAATTTATATTTTTGATGTGGTTTTTTTCTTCTGGTGCTTCACGTGTGATCTTACTTCTATCCGACAACTAGTTTGACAGGAAATCCTACTTCTTTCTTCGTTGAGCCGGAAATGAGATTTCTTCATTGTGGATGCTCTATCACATGAGGGGGAGTTTGAAGGTGTATTTTTGATGGTCTTGGTTAGAGGAATGAACAGAAACAAATGGTTCTTTGATTCATGCACCGGCTTGCAATATTTCTTCAGATCTTTGTTTTTAGGTTATGGAGATTTTCACCATTTTCTTCCTCTTGTTCTTCGTTTCTCCTTTTTTGTGAAAAAATCCTTCTAATACCTACACATCACTATGGGGAGTTTTTTTTAGTTCTTGGGTTGAGCTGGTCTGAGCATTTTCAATGGCGGAGTGATGGTAGAATGTTGTAGAGGAAGAATGGAGGAATGAAGTGCACATATAACTGTTAGAAGTTAGAAGCGGGAAAAAGCGGCACTTGGAAAAATTTCAAAAATATATGCACATAGGACTTGGGAAAAATTTTCCATGCTTGATGTCCCTAAACTTAGGGATATGAGGGACATCAATTTCCACAATAAGCAAGATGGCAACACGTGGCACTAGATCCAACGACAGTGAATGAAAGAGGAAAACGTTGATTTAAAGCGCTGAGAGCTGAAAGGAAGTCACATGGGTGTCCAAATGACTCCCTATGGGAGCTAGGTGAATTTTTCAAGGTCTGATGTCCCCCACCTCAGGTTTATAATGGAAATAAAATTCCAAGGTTCTCAAGAGCATGACACGTGGCACCCGATCCGACGGCAAGGAATGCACGCTCTAAATAAGCACACAGAAGTGAACTACGGTCATGTGAGTGTCAGGAAGACTCCCCATAGGGGATGGACACGTTTTTCAAGGTCTAATGTCCCCCACCTTAGGTGAATAAGGGAAATCAGAATCCACAAAGTGGTCCTGGAGCTGACACGTGGTGCACCGATCCAACGGCGGGAATGAATGCTCCAAATAAGCACTGAGGGCCGAATCGCTGCCTGGGAGGTCATATGAGGGTCCAAAGGGTCACATGAGGGATGAGAAAATTTTACAAGGGTTTATGTACCTTACCTTAGGGATGTCAGGGGACATGAAATCCCGCCAGCTCCTAGTTCGACATGTGTCCTCTCGAATAAATGACTAAGTCCCGAACTCGCCTTTGAGAGGGTAACTTGGAATGCGAGATAACTTGAGCTTCCTATGGAATTTCTTGGTGAAATTTTATATTATCATAACTAGAAATGTCATTTTTAATCCAATTATGTGGGTCTCATTTCTTAATTCGACCATATGATCCTTAAAAATCAGATTTTTATCCGGGACTCCAATTGTGCCTAAGAAAACTGCCTTCCAATCATATGCGCCAAAGTGTTGTGAAAATATTATTTCACCATCATGTAGGTATTGGAATAATATTTCTGAAGATGTTTTTTTATTTTCAACTCCATCCGAGCTCCTAGAATCTTCTTCTCGAATCCCAGCGGTTGTTTTAGGCTGCATATTGCTAGGCTTGTGAACCCTATTTTTTACTCAAACTACTCCAAGTCTTGAAAATTTTCCCAAAGCTTTCCAAAATAATTTCCATGATGTTATAATGTATTCAATTCATGTACATGTTTAATTTATCCCTTTTTTACGCTCCGGGCGGTTGAATCTAGTCCTGGGAAGGCCAAGATAGCCCTTTGCAATCTTTGCCAAAAGATAGCATATTTTTAAACTCCCTAAAATAACCTAGGGGGAATGAATAGAATTTCCTAAATCACCTAGGGAATAATTTGACATCAAATAGAGGGTGAAAAGACTAACGTATTTGTCTTGGGGTTCCTGGGAATGATAAAACATGAAAATTTTGACATCTAGGTATAGTTGTCGTGCGAAAAATTTGTCAATTTCCCTGTTGCACATTTTCACGACAACACTTGAAATCTACCCATTATTAACCTTCACATCAAGCCCATCTACAATAAAACCATATTTCTCTCCATCATCATCAATCAAATAAATTAAATCATCATCCACACTCATATCTTAATTCCCTTACGCTTAATCCTATAAATGCTCCCATGCAAGCTCATTGAACAAATTAATCAATTTGGAAGCCACCGTGAGGGGATCCAAACATGTCCTAACCTATGATTAGGTTTGTAATAAACCCATCCATCCATCAATACCATATAATCCCTATCATTCGCATTGGGAATTACCTAAATTTAGCATGTTCCATGGCCAAGAAGATCCTTAGCAACACATACTAGCCTTTAGACACTCATGTTATCTCATCATCTGTGATCAATATCTCCTCCTTAGAGAATTTCCTATGTCAATGGAAGGACTTACCTTGTATTTTTACAACTCCCTTCCTCAACACTCTTTATATTATCTTTCATACGAGTTAGCCATGTTATTTCTCGAGCACTTCTTTATCAATTTTATTCATAAAATAACCATTTCGACCTCTCCACCATCAAATAATCTGAAGATGAATCTATTATCGACTTCATCGATATGTGGAAAATGATTATCAATCAATTGACCTTGTCAATGCCTCAATCATAGCTGATTGATTTTTTTCTCGATCGTATTCCTATCACATATCATCTACCCTCCAAATGCACACATTCCATACTTTTGACAAAGCCTTAACCATGTCTATAAACTTAGAAATTCAATCCATTGAAGAAGGCCATCTCAATCCTTAATATACATATGTCCCATATAATTACCCTAGGTATTCCTACAAGCCGAGATGATACTACTACATATGTTTCCATTTCTTATCTTTCTGATCAAATACCCTCGATAGAGTCAGTCCATATAGATACTGCATCCTTTAAGTCATATCACCAACAATATTACATAGGATATTCCCTACGAGTAGACCCCTTATTCACTAGCGCTTACCCTAAAATACTTAGAATCCCTAGATCTTCTTTTTGAGAGTCCTCACGCATCAATGTAACCTTTGTATACTATTTAATCACCTACTACTTCCTTACAACCATTATAATATAACTCGAGAGAACATTACAAATGGGGCACATAAATCAAATATCTTGACGTCTAACTATCTTTTGAACCAATCGAAGACTTGGGTAGCTCACACAAATGTAACCTGCCTCAATCATGTTTGGAGATAACATCTCCCTCATCCGAATCAGACCCAATCCTATCCCTGAATCCTCACTTACCATCCATTCTAGAACTTAGTCTTGAATTAGAAACTATACAATCAAATCCCATCACATCCATGACCTCACCCTCATCATCCGTGTCGTGAGACCCTATCCTCTATCTAAATCAAACACTAAAAATCAAAATACATATAATCTAGGTCTCAACTTTACCATCTATTAAGGGACCCCATATTTTATCACAATCCAAATCTATCACATCTACAATTCCACCCTCGTCATAAATTTTGGGAACCTATCCTTTATCTCAATATCATGTCACATATTCATACCCTATCTCATCTGTAATCCATCTGTCCTCGCCTATTTTAGGACCTCATCTGTCATCCAATTTTATCAATCCCACATCCTATCCCATCCTTGGATTGCATCCTCTTTCTTATCAACCTCATAATATCCCTATGATTCTCTAACACCATATGAAATCCATGAATCCACCCACATCCAAAAATAAATCACATCCTACAAATCATTCTCGTAAATCAATATCAAAATTTGATAATTCAATCCCTTGAAGGGGACTTACATTGACATCCTCGAGAGGCTTATGAAATATTCTCTTATCACATTACCACCAATCAAAACACCCAATAAACATATACAGAAACTTGTATGGTATGACCAAGATGAAACATGTTCCTACCATAGAATCCCATGTCATAGCACAGAGAGTTGTAAAGAACTTAAATCCATAATCCAATGACTCTTCCTCGTCACTAATATTATTCCTAAAGAGGACCATCCTAATCCATCACTAATATCATCTACACCTCCACCCTCATCAGTTTCTACAACAACATCTATAGGACAAGGGCGAAATCCTCAATCTTGTATTAGAAAACCTTTTCCAAACATCTCTTCAACACCTTCCATTGAAGGTCTCTCAATCCTATCAACATTTACACCCAAGTCACTTGTAGTGTCCTCAAAAACATCTTTGGGATAAGGGGGTCATCCTTTATTAGATCATGGCAGATATTTACCATACATCTTCTCATCACTTTGTCACATTGATAGTCCCTCATCTCAAATCATTATGGTTCACCCACCTAAATGATAAGAAATCATCATACATGAAGAAAAGGAAAGAGAAAATTTTCATCATCTACCCTTCCTCATCAATCATCCCCTCATATCTCATCCATATTTTCAATGGCTACTTTGTCAAAGGTTCCAAATTTACCTTTATTTACCATATACTCAATCAACCAACATCAAATATTTCATCACCCTAAGATGAAAGGCATCATTCCTTTTAGCACATGTTATCTCTAGCCAAATCATCATGTTAGGGGCTATCTTCTCTACTGAGACTTTGAAAGTATTAGCTTACACACCTACCCTAATGAATCTTCACAAAACCTATATTCTTAGTCCAATCCATATATCACCACTCCGGAAAGGAGTAACTGTGGAAATTTTTCCCAAATTATATTGGTCCATATGACATCACTCACGGATATGGGTTGAGATCTTATCATATAGCCTCCCTTTATGGTACACCTGAAAAGGAACCTATAAATGCCTTGCACTTTGGGCATTTCTAATGTTAACACATCGACCATAATGAAATTAGTCACACCAAAGATATTAATCCATAATAAACCTATCATCTTCATCATTATAATTATTTGAAAGTATGTGGTTCTTTCCATCACTATCCTTAGTACCTTTAAGATGAGCACCACAACTCTATTCATCACATCTTTCACATGGAAAATTTCCTCCTTAGCAAGAACCCTATAATCATTACATCCATCCACCCTATCTACTAAAAAAATACATGTCACGGGAAACACATAAGCATTTTGTGCACACATATCTCCTCCCCTTGAAAGGGTCTATTATGATTTCCATCAGCATAAAAATAAATTTAAAAATATCTATGGATTCATATTATTGAAATAAATAGACTAATCACTCGAGGAAAACTACCTATAAAAATCATATACCGATCCCTCAAAGGATGGCTCCCATGTAAAAATGATTCCCACATCAATCAACCTTAAAAAAGTGAAAACTTCAAAAGAATCCTAGGAAATATTCCCACATCGATTAGCTTTCCCATAGGAGTAAACTTCCCGCATCAATCAGTTTGCATTAAAATAAAATATACAACTAGGGCATCTCCTTATGACACTATTAAAAGGATAACCTACTCTCCCATGAAACCTACATATGGTAACCCCTCTTATGTCCTAGGAAGGTATAAATTTCACTTCCATCTTTATCCAAAGATAATACATGTTACTACCCATTGTTAGCGGTGATAACATTTGTTATAAGTCCAAAAGTACAAGAGCCTTCACTTCAATATTTCCCATCAGATATATATCAATTCAAATATAAAGTAATCATTTCGTGTTTTATTCTTTACCATGATTTTGACATATATTAAAGTCATTTTAAATTCAAAACATCAATAGTACATCACATCAAAAACTTAACATCAACATACATCAATAAATTAATAATCAAATCTCAATATTGTATCATCACATCTAATTGAACACATAAATCAAAAATTAAAACCATATATCATTTCAATATGTATTTTCACATCATATGGAGTCTCAAAATCTCCGTGTATCAAAACTACATATCAAAAAAATCCCATCTACTCAAGTAAAATTGACATTTGTCAACCTTGTGCATCCTTAAGTGGTACACCCATAATTAATGTTAAACCCTGGTCATTGGTGTTGTCTTTGATGTCAATTGGAATTTATGGAAAAGGACTAAGTGGTGAAGTGATTCTTTTAATGGACATGAAGTTTGATTAGTAGTGCCTTCTAATGATGATTGAAGCTCACAAAGAATTTTCAGGTTGATGCATGATGCTACAAGCTTGGTTTATGAGGAAAGTATCCACCGAAGGTAGAGTGCATGTTATTATTCTTAGATTATAGGTTCTATAGGTCAGACATGGTGGTACTAGTATGGGAAATAGCTATTGGAGTTAATCTTAGGTCATCTTGTCAAATTCCGAGTTGAAAATGGATCATTTAGACCTAGTTCTAGAGTATAATAAGGTGTGAAAGCTTGATGCAATCAATGAAAATACCATTTAAGCATGGTATAATCCTAGGGATTTTTTAAGACATGTATTAATAACAACAAGGTTTATTTTAGCTTCTAGAGGAAAAATTTAAAAGTTCAACAAAATTATCTTTGAGGATTAACAATTTATACTAAGTTAAATGAGATAGGTATGAGTTGTATAAGAAAATATATGGCTAACCAATACATGGAGAGTGTATAGGAGTTTATTATAGTGATCCATGCCAAATTTAATAAATTTTTGAAGAGGTGTGTGAAATTAATGCAAGTTATTCTAAAACTGGTTTATTAAGAAATGCAAATTGAGGTCTCTTTCTTCTTAGCACTCAATAAAAAATATGGAGTATTCTTTAGATAAATCACATAATAATTTTTTTAAGATAATTCTAAGCCTAAAATTTTGTAAATTTTTTGAGGGAATATGGATAATTACCGAGAATATATGATCATTTTTTTGCATATGTTTTTCTCTCTCTCAAGCACCTTCTTGAGTCAATAGTAGAAAACTTTGTTTGTTTAACTTAAAATCACTTGGATTATAAACTTTGAATATTTTAATAGTTCATTAATGATTTTTTCATGCTCCTTTGGTTATCAATGATTTGTAATATGGTCAATTTCTATACAAACCCTCACACAGTGTACAAGTTAAGTGGATATAATAAGGATATTTGAAGGTACATTCCTGAAAGTGTTATTTAGAGTAAATGTTGAGCTTGAAAAGGAAGTGGTATTTATATGGAAGGTAAAGGTTATTGGTAAAGGGTCAAGATGACCCCAGTATAATAGAAGGATGTTAGAGTTATCATTTTCCCTTAAACTACCTTGTAGACTCAAGTTGTGACATATGAGACTTAGAGTGTAAATGTGGTTTCTCCTTCATTGTGAATGTTCTCAAGGTGTGAAAGAAATTATAGTTTTATTCCTTTAATGTTTATTGTTCTAAATTTATTGGAGTAGGCTAGAGATTGTGTATAAGCTTATAAAGCCAAATGTAGTTCGTAGCGAAGACTAAGTGTGATTGTGCAAGGATAGATTCTTCAATCAAAGGAGAAAAAATGATCTCAAGGGAGGTGGTGAATATTATAATTAATTATTTAAACCTAAAAATGATTCATTCAATCCCTCTAATGCATCATTTCAAATATAAAATCATCCTCCTTTAATCTAGATGGCACTTTATCACAGTTGTCACTAAATTGTGCAATGTCTTTTTGAATTCTCAAAATAATTTGAAGTATTTTAGAGAAAATCAATGCATGTAGAATGTGTAAAAAACTCCCACAAATCAATAAGATTTGTAATTTTTAATTCCATAAATAAATTCTCGATGAACTCTTTTTGAAGTCCCTCGGGCCCACATAGTGGTCAAAACCCTCTACCAAGGGTTTAAAGAAGGAAATTTCTCGAAATAGGAGTTTTATCCAATGAATCTTTGTGAAAATTTCAATATAATTCTTCCTTGACCTCGCAAAAAGGATTATTCAAGAATTTTATGGTTTCATTTTGATTCAAAGAGTTCTTATTGACAATTTCTTCAAAGTTTCTCTCTCAAGACTATGTAGAGCTATAAACTTGTTTTTGATGAAATTATTTGATGCAAGTGCTCAACATCTTCATGAAAACCCTTTAAATTATATTAAAGGGCTAATTAAACTTTGTGATTGTCATAAATTATTTTGAAAATGTTATTATCACGTGGAAATTGAAGAATCGAACATATGTTTTTATATTATTTCTCGATCAATCAGTAAATGTACAGAGTTTCTCCTCCAAATTTTTGAACTAAGAAATGTGTCTCTTATGGCATAAAAAGGAGCCTTGGAATATGTCTTAATGCTTCAAATGTCACACTTATAAGTTTTTTGCATTTTTTATGATTCTAGATGTACTAAGTAGTTTGTTGGTCTTCTAGTGGAGTGGAAGAGTCTCAAGTCAATATAATTTGAATAAAATGGGTCCATGGAGAATTTGAAGAGACTTTTATTAGTTAAAAACTCATTATTTCCTCCTCCAACTCGAAACAAGAATATGAAGAGATATTTTTGTTTAAGAATAATGATTAAGTAAAAGGAGTACATGTGAACTAGAAAATGAATTTAAATAGATATTTTTAGTAAGATAATTTGATTAAAATAGATCATTTGAAGAGGCCAATACTTTAGTTTCAATTTGTTAATTAACAAGACATAAGATAGAAAAATGTGAAACATGTTCTAGAGGTCTAAAGGATACAATGAGTCAAGATAAAAGGTGTTGTGCAAGAAATGCATGTGAACGATTAATAAGCCATCCTTTGTTACAAGAAGACAATTATATAACAACATGACATATATGAAGTTATATGATAGAGAGTGGGATTATGAACAAGAGGCGTGGATAGACATAAATGATTAATCAATACTAAGATTGAAGTTCTAAAATGCATAGAATGTTTGTAAAAACCTAAAAAACATTGCTACTGACGTGTGAAATAAAGATGTTTAACTTAATGAAGTGATGATCGAGGGATGTGAATGATATATAACTTAACGAATGACAAATTATTTTAGTACATAGAGGGTGAAAATTCCATAAGGGAAAACAAGAGAGACTGGGTGTGGGAAAATATATAGAAGTCTAAGAAGTGAATAAATAGTGATCTAACAAGATAAAATATTATTGAAGGGTTATTCTACGAATGAGATAAAAAGTCTGAAAATTTTGAAAATAAATTCTCTAAGTAATAAATCTCGTGCAATAGAGAAAGGTGGAGTGAAGAACATGTATGTAAAAGGTCAATTGTGTATTGTAGATGTGGATAAAAAACATGACTATTAGGAATGAATACCTAAAGAAAAGGTGAATGGATTTGAATTAATCTGAATAATAGGTGTGATATAAGCTCAAGCTAAGAATGTGATGAAGCTGACATACGGGAAATGAGAGCATGATAGGTTATATGAGTATAACATTCTTGATTTTCAGACGCTAGATACATGTTGAAGACATATTAGACATAGAAGTGCATGAAGACATAATAAGATAATATGGTAGTGAAAAAATTTGTAACACCATATATATATATAGGAGGTGAAGCCTTGAAAGTGATAAAACATTGTATGTGAATGAGAATGAAATAATACTTGATAAAGTAGAGCCTTACATTTGAATTTTTGGTCATAAAAGAGAGAAATCATAATCAGAATTGAGAAGAGTGTAAGATAATTTAGAGGACATTATTAGTTGTATAAGACAACAAACTAAGTGTTACCAAATTTTATGAACATGTTTTAAGTGACCACTTAGCAAGTGGGGAGTTAAAGCTCACTAAAGGTCAGTTGTATCTGAACTAAACTTGGGAGTTGAAGCTTCTAGATAGGTTGAATCCTGTCAAAAGAATGAGTGACAATTTGGTCATATTTTTAAGTTACATCTCCAGGTTTAGTTGAATCTCAACTATGAAATCTATGTAACAAAAATAATACAATTTGGTCCTAACCATAGTTATTTGTTTCATTGGGTTTTCCATATTAACTATATCTCCTTGTGTTATTTATCTTATTGTTTCTTATGGATGTTAGTTTAGTATTCATGATACAAATTAAGTGAATTAACTTATGAGGTAAAAATTGTACAGACACTTGATTCACCCCCTCTCATTGTCCTAATTTCCAACAATTGGTATCATAGCCTGGTCCTCTTTAATTAAGCTTAACAACTTGGAGGTGATCCTGAAGACACAAGCATGGGTTCATTAGTAGAATCAGTGTTGAAAAATAAGTATGAGATTGCTAAATCTCTTATAATTGAGTTAAAGATATAAATCAAGCTCAAGGAAGTTAATCATGGTCAATAACTAAATGAGATGGATTCATTTGTTGAGAAAGTGTCAAAGGATTTGAGAGATAAAGAAAATTCTTTCCTTAAATTTGAAGAGGAACTAATGATCCCAAAGATTGAGATCAAATAAGTTACTAACCAACTTAATGGATTACAAATAAAACCAAGGCATTCTAATGAAGTGGAGTATGAATCATGTCGAAACTATTCAAGCCAAGAATGAATAATGTGAGATATTAAATGAATATCTAAAGACCTGAGAGAGATTAACTAGAATAAGAAAGGCAAAGGGAATTGAAGGTTGAATCAATCCATGCATCTTGCCAAGGATGTTTAGAGATCAAGAGGGATAATAAAGAACAAAATAAGACCATTAGACAACAAAATTCAAGAATACTATCAGGTAAGTTTCATGAAATTTTATTTTCATGTAATGTTTTTGTGTATAAAGTTAGAAACTGTAGAAGAAGAGTAGTTGAAGAAAATCCATGGAGGGATTATAGGAAAAAAAATGAGAAGAAAATAGTATGTTTCAATTGTAAAGAAATAGGAAACATAATCAAGTATTTCTAGAAGAATCTTTAAGTCAATTTTTGGAAGAAGTGGACTCAAGAGGCAAGAATCAGATTGTATGCTTTAAGTGTCATGGGAAAGGGAATTTTGCAAGAAATTTTCATGAATCACCTAGATATAGCTACAAGATGAATATATTCAAGAGGTGCGACAAAGATATATTCAGAGGAAAGAAAAACTCTATGATTGAGACCAAGTGAGCCATGATTGAGAGAGATACTCGAAAGAAGAAAGTAAAAGGATAAATAAGATCAAGGAAGAAAAGTCAAAGGTTAAAATAGAAAATAATTATAAAAATATTTTCATAACCCACAACTTCTGTCTAGTTTTCGAAGGGATAACTTGTAAATAAAGGGTGGGTCATGAGAACCGAAGGATAAAATCTGTGCATAGCTGACTATAGAGTCACATGTGTGTATGAATATCCTCAAAGGTATTTTCACACTCACTTGTATTTGCATGTACATCCTCACAAAAAAATTGTCATTCGTAACTCATAACGTGCTCTGCATTTATAATCCATTCTTGTTCACTTTAATGTTAATACCTTTACTTTGCTGAGTATGTTGATTTGGATGATTTGTTATATAGTTGGATTGTGTACTTGATCCTAATATCCTAACTTATCTTTCAGGCTAGAAGTAAATATTTACTGTGGTATTATTATATGTTATACTTAGTTTTGATACTTTTCTTTGATGTGTGAGATATCATTGAATGATATAAGGTTATTAAACTCCTTTGAATCTATGATGATCATAGATCGTATAGCTAATGATCAGAATTTGTGGGTTTGATTAACCACCTTAGACTGATCGACACTCCATTATGGCAAATGATCTATTTAATAATGTCACCTTGGTCCTATGAGGTGAAACTAAGGTGAAGGATAAATTTTTTAGATCAAACGAATGAAGATATGTTTATATTATTGGGCATTACCTTATACTTTATATGGGATTCGGTTTCCAATTATGAATGATTACACCACACAATATAGGGATTTGTATTGAGTAAACTATTCAATGGAGAATAAGATTGAATTAGTCAATCATGCAAGATTGCATTTATTTATTTGTAAACAAGGAGTTACCATTTTGTAATTATTTTATATGATTCAATAAGTTCATGTTGACCATGCAAGTCTATGGAGTTAATGATTATTATTATTCAAAAACTAAATTCATCCCTAGTTAAATTCACCGATAGGGAATGATAAGAGGGACAAAAGTAAATGCAAATAACAGGAATTAAATGCATTGATTGTATTGAATTTGAAGAAGCTTCATGGAGAAGCTACCACCATGCAAGGAGAAGTCCCATTTTTATTGAGCTTTGTTTTTGTGAAGCTCTAATATGGGGGTTCTGCATGAAGTTACCTTGTGTTATTTTGGTCTTGTAAAAACTACTTGTTTTGAAGTTATTCATGTGTATCACTCAAAGGAAATTCAATAAAATAATTCTCAGTAAATAAAATTTGAGGTTCCTTAATGGTTTTTGGTTGAACCATGGAATAATCGGTTGATCTCGTGTTGTAAGAGAAGAAGCTTGGAAAGAAGAAATCAAGATGGGTTATAGGCATGATGGGATCTCTCTCTCTCTCTCTCTCTCTCTCTTAATGACTTGTTCCATTTTGTATTTGCATATATCAAATCTTTGCATTACTCCTTGTGTTTTCTGTAAAAAAGGGGGTTTTAGGAAAATACACCATTCTTGATTATCATTTTTGAGGTCATTGTTGTCATTGGGTTAAACAAAGTACTTTACAAGTTTCGAGTATCAAATATCTACTTGTTGTTTTTATTCGGATGAGATGTATGCTTGACTAGGATTTGGGTACTCAAGGATGATATAAATGTACCAAAGAGTGTTGGGTATTCTTCTATTATTCTCTATTAAAACTATTGGTACATTCGTGAGGTGCATGAGCATCTTAGGTTATATAAATCTTAATAAATGAAACACCCATAAATTCCCGAGTGTTGTGTAATGCTCCTTCTAGTGTATTTAGATGAATTGAATCACTACATTTGGGAGTGAAGGTTTCCACGTAACTTGGTAGGGTTGGAATAATATGGTCCAGGCTGTGAATATCCTTATAGCTCTACGAGCATGTGATAGTTATAATTTGTGGTTGTAATAGGGACTTCACCAATAATGATAGTAGGTTACTTCATGATATTATTGTGTTTAAAATACTCAAGTTGTATATGTTGGAGAGGTCGAGTGGGTTGTAAATAATAGTCTTATATTTTCCTTCACTTATGTCACTAAGATGCGTTGTTTGAGGTTGAGCCTCTACAGTTCATTTGGACTACATTATTTGCATTATTATATTACTTATGTATTATTTTGTTTGGATGTCTTATACATCCATGGAAACATATGGCTTGTAGTAATTGGAATGCGTAGGAGTAGAATGAGTTGTTGTCCTTAGTTGCTAAACTATCTCAAACATAACTCAAAGAAGATAAATTTGGTTTGGAAATGGAATAGGGAAAACCTAGATGTCGAGTAGTGTATTCTATCTTACATTATGTAATCATGTGCTTATTAGCACCGTGTTAGTTGTAGATGGTTGAGTTCTCATCTATGGAAAATGTTTGAGTCATAGACTTTTGAGAAGGGTCAATTCAGGCATAATGAATAGTTATCTCTAAAACTTCAAACTTTCTATCTACAACTTCAATATTGTTACTAATACTTCTATTATTATGGAGCGTTTGGTCAATCACCCTTGATGGGTTGAATGTAAGGATTTTTAGCTATTGAAAAATGTTATGGGAATGAGGCTATAAAATTACAGTTATTAAATATTTACTAACTTAATAAAAGCTAATCTACATTATACCTATTGATGTAAACACTAAATTAATGACTTAAATCTCGGTTAACACATATAAATATGGTAATATGTGATTATGTACTATAGGTACCTGAACTTATTTGATTGTGTGTATGAAATTTAATATTTATATAACTAGAAGATTAAATACTTAAGGTAAATAATGTAAGCTATGGGAATTTGGTATTACCGTTAATTATTGTACTTAATATGTAAGTTGACAAAGAATGAAGAGGGATAACTTGAGTTGCATGCTGTTACTATTATTCAAGTAAATGCTTTTAAGGAATATTATTATCAATTAAATTATGCTTTGTAACCATCTAGTGTAATTCAATTTGGTAATAACGTGTTATTGTGAATCATTTGGATGATCCAGGGTAATGCAACATTTCATATTTTTAAATATTAAATGGATTAACTTTTTAATGGGGAGAAATTTTTTATAATGCTCAGTTCATGGGAAATGACCTATGCTAACATGTTTTGCATATGATTACTTTGAGTTACAAATTGAGGAAGAAGAAATAAAATTTCCATTAATTTGATTGTTCAATATAAAATGTATTACATAGTGAAAAGTTGTGATGAAGCAATCACTTATGTATTATTTAATTGAAAGAAGGCAATGAAAGCTTGTTTATCACCTTTGGTCCTGAAATAAATTGTAATGATGTGTTTTATATATGTTAATATTTTTATTTAATTGAAAATGTTGTTAGAGAGGATTCTTGATCTATAATAATCGTATGTCTTAAAACTTATAAGTATTGGCATCGTTATGCTTAAAGAAACTATAATGCATTTTTAGTTGTAAACTTAATTAACAGAGATATTGAGGATCAATACACTAATTTATTAAGAAAATAAAAAATGTTTATATATTGAATGATGCAAAAATTATAATAAATATTGTGAATGAATATGGAACGAATGAATATGATCCATAAGGAAGGGGATATGCACAATTTCATTATATTGTTCCACATGGTCATAATTATGCCCCTGTGACTTCACCTAAAATCAATATGTGTGTGTGTGTGTGTGTGTGTGTGTGTGTGTGTGTGTGTGTGTGTGTGTGTGTGTGTGTGTGTGTATATATATATATATATATATATATACATACATACATACATACATATATACATACATAAATACATACATACATACATACATACATACATACATACATACATACATACATACATACAAGGGAATGGGTCTATGAAAATTCATATATGAATAACTTATATTGTCTAATTAGTTGGGCTCAAGGTATGTGGGATAGAACCAAGTACCTAGGGTTGTAATGAAAAACTAAGAAATCAAGATTTACTATCTTAAGTATTAAAGTGTGATGTCACATCTACTAGAAGTAGTAAATCGAGTTACATAGTGCACTAAGATATAACATATATCATAGTTTCAAGTTATACGAGGGTAGGAAGTGAAAACATAAGAACTAATTACTCTACCTTCTTAGGACCATCCTATGGAAATGGGATTAGGCATCAAGAAATTTGGAATGATATTCCGATAATATCAAGATTAAGGAATAACATATAATAATGTCGTATTTAACCTATATAAGTTATGTGAATTATGGATAATCAAAGTTAAGGTTGAACGTTAGTTGATGTAAACATATTCCTAACCCATCGGGAACACAATTACTAAGGTGATGCATCCATGGTAATGACCATAATTCCATGTTAACTTATGAATTATTGGGAGAAGGGGGAAGCTATATCTTAAATATTTATTACTATGTAAACTATATTGAACCATTGGGTAGGTTACCAAGTTCCAATTTATAACTTAATTAAGGGTTAACATATAAATCATGTAGTAATAAGGAAAGCATGGAATATGCATAAATTGGACTTTTGATTAACCACTTGATGTTATACTCATAAGTAAATTCTGCAAATATAGTGTAACAATCTAGATGGGTGTTAGAATTATTAAGTGAACTACTCAAGATAAAAACTTATTTATGATCAATAAATGGATAAAAAGAGTTACGCTGGAAGCCTTACATGAAATAGTGAACATATGTTGTTATTTGATTATATAATTGGGTGATAAAAGCATATCGATATAATAATTACCAGGATCTACATAAGTACCTTGATTAGGTGAATGGAATGGGTTTTAATATTATAGAAGTAAATTATATATAGATTTATTATTGCAACTAACAATTAATATGGTTATGATGTTCTATCCCTAATTAGTACCAATTAAGTGTGTGCTTACTTAAGGTTTGATTAGTAAGGATTGAGCCGAAGTCATCTTTAGTAGCATTATGTACTCCTAAGATTAGATGTTATCAATGTAGTAGACTATTTGGTTCCTCTATAGTTGGAAACAATGCATTGATATTAAATAAGTATGTTGGTATATTAACAAGGTAGATAAATTTACTTTCGTAATTAAATTAGAAGTTTTAAGCATTTGTTAATTTTTTCTTATAAGTCTGACTTAGTAGTGAAGATTGGAAATCAAGGAATGAAAAATGAGTTGTTAGACTCGTATTCATACCAAATGGGGACAACTACAATAAAGGATTTGAATGTGTAATGATGTAAGTCATTGCGTGAATGAAATCCTTTCCATATCCATTCTTAGGTGGTACCAACAGGATTTGAGGAACTCTATTGCCAAGCCATGATGTTAGGATCTTCAAAAATCAATTTTGATTAATACATGTTTACCTAAGAATTCCAACAGTGAACTTAATAAATCAAGTGAATGAGGAAGGACTTAGGTGAATGTTTAAATTGTTAACTATGAACTTAAAGGCTTAAGAAAGGGAAAAAAAATCATTGAACAAGTGATTTGAGAAGTTCCTAATGATGAGTGTGTCATCATGGAACTAAGCATGGCATACATGTCTCTAAAAATTTGTGCAAAGTAGTGTAAGTTGTTGATTACATTGTCGTGATTTCACCAAGATCTAAGCTAAGATATTCCTAGTGGGATTCCTTAGTGGAACCTAGGTAAACACTTAGATATCTTCACTTAATTATCATATCCTGAAAAAGAAATACCAAATGATCCATTTAATGTATTGGATCATAAAGAGCATTGAGGGGGATCGAGTAGGATCTGCATACTCTCATGTAGGTGCACAGGATTATGATAGTTATCAGAAATGGATTGCATTAAGGCTGATGTTGGATTTAAATTTATGGGTATTTAAATCAAATACATAAATGAAAAACAAAAATCCATAGATGTGAAGTTATAAAAAGTGGTTTTTATATTTTGGTATCGAGTTGAAGGTTGTTGATCTTGGACTTAATGGGTCCTTACACTAATTGAAATTATTATTTTGTTTTTAGAAGAACAATGGATATGAGAAGGATGTACCATGAAGAAAGAACCAGATCATATTTTGTTGTAGGTTCAATGGTGTAAAATTTAGACAAGATTATAACAATCCTTAAATTTATGCAAAGACCTGCTAGGTTAGCTACCTTGGAGCAGTTGGTGATGGGTTAAAATGACAAGTTGGTTGAAGGAAAACTTGAATTTATTAGTAACAAACAACCAAGGAGATGTTTTATTGTTGAAATGACTAATGGTGAAAAGTTTTGGAATTGCAAAAAAAAAAAAAAAACAAATTAAACCCAAAATTGGGAGACACATTGGATGAACATGGACCTTTTTCTGATAAGGTGATATTCGGAAAATCTAGTAGGCTAAAAACAAATCTATGAGACATTCCAACTCATAAAAGGAGAAGAATCATAAGAGTGTTAACTCTTCTTCATCATGGAATGCTAAGAAAATGTGGTGGAAGAAATATAATAGAGAAATGTGTTCTGCCGTAAAAAATGCATAAAATCTTGATGTAATAACCAACAGAAAAAGAAGAATACTACTGCAAATAGCAAGATTAGACATGGTCAAACATGGCCTGCTGGAGGATGTTTCACGTGTGGTAATGGGCATTATGCCAACCATTGTCTGTTAAATAAGATAAAAACCATCGAATGATGAAGTATGTTTCAAAGACAGAATAACTAAGGAAGGGAACAAGTATCCCTAACAGATACTTTGGGAAGGTGTGAGGGATTCCCCGAGGTTAGTATAGTAAAAAAATTAGAAAGATGGTGTTTGTTATATCTAATAGTTGACAACTAATTCAGAAATTTGACTTTTCTTTGTACTATGGAAGAAAAATTGCTTAAATTTCAGACCTATGTCTATTAACGTAGCATGGATTTACATTTCCCTTTTATGGTTATTTCCTTATAGAGTATTGGAATGTTTTTCTATGGGCTAAATGATTCCATTAGGAAATATTGACATGGAGAGATGCATGGTTTCTCAATAATTGGTTGGGTAGTCATACCCTTTTGAGTGTCTGAATTATTTTACCTGTGTTAAGTGTTTTTACTAATTCATTTCCTTTTATTTCACTTACGAATCTGTGAACTTTACTTCTATTTCTTTAAAAAAGGGTTAATATAGTATGTATATACTTGTTTATGGGGCTATTAGAAGTTAAAGACTAATATGAATCAGTAAAAAAACATAAGAAATGGCTGATCTTGTAGGCTCTTGAGATATATTTCCTGTGAAAATATTGTTAGCTCACAACCTCCATGATGCCTGTGAGGATGTTCATATTTGTTTCCTTCTTGATAAGTGTGACACTAAGTCCCTACGATCAATGGCATTTGGACTGAGTGAACTCTGTATCTTTTGGAAATAGATAGTCTCAGACTTATCAAGAATGGGTCTTGAGATGTGTGGGTTGATGACAACTTCCTTGAGTTGATTTCTTCGTGTTCTATTTTCTGTTACCGAGATCTACTATCTCTTGGTCTAGCATATCAATGGAAGTCAATTGGGAGGAATAGTGATCTAGGAGTCATTTTTCTTGAGATTGGTAAGGGTGAACTTTAGCCCGATCATCTATCAAACGACCCTAGAACAACGAATGGAATTTTTTTATCCATCAACGTCCTTATCTTTGTTAGGATGAAGTAAAGGAAAGTTTTTTTGTGTTGGGATGGCTTAAAAATTTACTAGTTAATAAGATGAACTTGGTGTGGAAAGGAGTACTAGTCCTTGAGTACTTTTTTGAGGTTTCTATATTTAAAATATGATCCTTAAGAGGGTACTGTCTAAATTTGTATTAAGGAGTAATATGGGTGAATGAATAAATGACTGGTTATGAGTTATCTTTTATGAATAGCTTAATAGCATTTAATATATCAGAGCATGAATGAATGTAACTAGAATTCCTTAGTATGGTATAACTAGAGTATCATATTATTTTATTAAGAAAATTCACCCATACATATATTGGTAAAATAATAATCTTCAGGATTATTTCCTATTGTAAACAAGATCAGTTTTAATAACATAGTTTCTGATTAAGTGGCCTGTTGACCCCATATGGGGAATTTATGTCTCTTTGATTGACTAGAAATAATATAATTGTTGGGTAGTCTTAATCCAAGAGGGGAGGAGAAAATTCCTAACCATCTATATTATTGTGCCTTGTTTTTTTGGATCGTAATGAAACATGATAGGTTTTGTGAAGAGTGGTAATTTTACGATTTACTCTTGGTTGGTGTTTACCATCTTCTTGGAATTGAAATTATGATTTGGTATAATTGGACTTATGATGTATTGTCTTATATATATATATATAACATAAATTAGTTATTATTGAATCACAAATCATGAAAATGCCAATAAATATGAGAAAAATGCAAGATTTGATGGTAAGAAAAAGGTATACCATTGTGTACATTTCAAAGAAAATTAGTAATTATGAAAGATAAAGGTTTAGAAAGAAATCATGTGATGAAGAAAATAACTTTAGAATACTTATTGGAAAAATAAATATGAGTTTCTCTTATTTTCTTCTAAGATATCTCGGGATGTTTTGACTCTCTCAGTATTGTGTATCAAATGATATTATGGTATATAATTGGTAGTAGTGAATTTTTTTTTGTCATTTTTCTATTATCAAGCGACAATTTTATTGAAAAGAAAGATATTGTAGCTGATAAATTATAGTACAGATTATGGAAATTATAAATTTGAAGAGAAAAAAATGACTATTTTTAAGATTCTTGAATAGACCCGTGTTTTATTATTCTCAATTTGAAATATGAGATAGAAATCATCAGGACAATGATTCATTTAAGTGGGGAGTATGTCACATCCCATAATTTCTATCTGGTTGTTGGAAAGAATAAGATGTAAATGAGGGGTTGGTTACAAGAGCTAGAGGATAAAATCTATTGCATATCCTCAAAGGGATTTGCATAATCACTTATAGTTGCATTTACATCCTCACAATAGTTCTTGGCACTCTTAACATGATCTACATTTATAACCCATTATTTTTCTCTTTAATGTTAATACGTTTTCTTTGCTAAGTATGTTGATTTGGATGCTTTGTTATACGATGAATTGTGTACTTGATCTTGATATCCTAACTTATCTTCCGGCTGAAGTAAATATTTACAGGGGTATTATTATATGTTATACATAGTTGTGATACATTTCTTTGATGTGTGAGATATCATTGAATGATAGAAGGTTATTAAACTCCTTTGACTCTATGATGATCATAGATCATGTAGCGAATGATCAGAATTCGTGGGTATGATTAACCACCTTAGACCGATCGACACTCCATTGTGGCAAATGATCTATTTAATAATGTCACCTTGGTCCTATGAGGTGAAACTAAAGTGAAGTAAAATTTTTTTAGATCAAACGAATGAAGATATGTTTATATTATTGGGCATTACCTTATACTTTAGATGGGATTTGGTTTCCAATTATGAATGATTACACCATACAATATAGGGCTTTGTATTGAGTAAACTATTCAAAGAAGAATAAGATTGAATTAGTTAATCATGCAATATTACATTTGTTTATTTGTAAATAAGGGGTTACCATTTTGTAATTATTTTCTATGATTCAATAAGTTTGTATTGACCATGCAAGTCTATGGGGTTAATGATTATTATTATTTAAAAACTAAATTTATCCCCACTAAATTCAACATATTGGGAATGACGGTAAAGACGTGAATAAATACAACGTGAGGGAATTAAATTCATTGATTATATCAAATTTCATGAAGCTTCATGGAGAAGATACATCCATGCAAGGAGATGTCCCATTTTGGTTCGACATTGTTTTTGTGAAGCTCGAATCAGGGGTTCTCGCATGAAGTTACCTTGTGTTATTTTGGTCTTGTAAAAACTACTTGTTTTGAATATGTTCATGTGTATCACTTAGAGGAAATTCAATAAAATACTTCTATAAATAAAATATGAGGTTCCTTAATGGTTTTTGGTTCAACTCGTGGAGTAATATTTCAAGTTGTGTTACAAGAGAAAATGCTTAGAAAGAAGAAATCGAGTTGGGTTATAGGCATGATGAGCTCTCTCTCTCTCTCTTAACAAATTTTTCCATTTTATATTTGCATATATCAAATATCTACATTAATCCTTTTGTTTTCTATTAAAAAAGAGGTTTTAGAGAAATACACCATTCTTTATTATCGTTTTTAGATTCATTGTTTTCATTGAGTTGAACGAAGTACTTTACAAGTTTCGAGTATCAAATATTTGTTTGTTTTAATCAGATGAGATGTATGCTTTACTGGGATTTGGGTACTCAAGGATTATATAAACATACCGGTAGCGCCGTGCTCCCTTATTTTATTCTTTATTAAAACTATTGGTACATTTGTGAGGTACATGTGCATCTTAGGTTATATGTTTATTAATAAATGAAACACCCAAAAAATTGAGTTTCATGTAATGCTCCTTCTAGTGTATTTACATAAATCAAATCAGTAGATTTGGGAGTGGAGGCTTCCATATACCCTAAAATAGGGTTAGAAGAATATGATCTAGGACTATGAATATCCTTATAGCTCTATGAGCATGTGATAGTTATAACTTGTGGTTGTAATACAAAGTTTTCTAGTCACTATAGTAGGTGACTTCATGATATTCTTGTGTTTAAAATACTCCAACTGTATCTCGTGGGAGGGTTCAGTGGGTTGTGTAGAATAGTCTTCTATTTTCCTTCACTTATGTTGCTAATATACATTTTTGAGGTTAAACATCTACAGTGCGTTTGGACTATGTTATTTGTAGTATTGTATTACTTATGCATTATTTTGTTGGGATGTCTCGAAATCCAAAGAAACATATGGCTTGCATTAATTGGACTGTGTAGGAGTAGAATGAATTGTTGTCCTAAGTTGCTAGAATATCTCAATTATAACCCAAAGAAGATAAATTTGATCTAGAAATGGAATAGGGAAACCTTAGATATCAGTACTATATTCTATCTTACATTGTATAATCATGTGTTTATTAGACCTATGTTATTCATAGATAGATGAGTGCTCATATAAGGAAACCTAATGAGGCAAGGAATTTTGATAAGGTTCAATTTGGGGATAATAAACAATTGTCTCTAAAACTTTGAACTTGTTATCTATATCTTCAATGTTTTTACTAATACTTCTATTCTTATGGAACGTTTGGTTAGTCACCCTTGATGGGTTGAATGTAAGGAGTTTGAGCTTTTCAAAACCCTTACATGAATGAGTTTATAATCTTACAATTACAAATTATTTATTAACATAGTAATATCTAATATACATTATACCTATTGATATAAACACTTAATTAATTAGTTTATTCTCGCTTAATACATATAGATACAAAGAATATGTGATGATGTACCATAAGTACCTGAAATTATTTGATTGTGTGTAGGAAATTGAATGTCTATGTAACTAGAAGATTAAATACTTAAGGTAAATATTGTAAGCTATGGGAATTTGGTAGTACCGTTAATTATTATACATAATATGTAAGTTGACAAAGAATGAAGAGGTATAACTTGAGTTGCATGTTGTTACTTTTATCAAAGTAAATGATTTCAAGTAATATTATTATTAGTGAAATTATGCTTAGTAAACATCTAGTGTTATTCAATTTCATAATATTTTGTTCTTTTGAATTAGTTGGATGATCCAAGGAATGCAACATTTCATATTTTTAAATATAATATTACATAATTCTTTAATGGGGAGACATATTTAATCATGCTCAATTCGTGGAAATGACCTATGCTAACATGTTTTGCAGATGATTACTTTGAGTTTCAAAGTGTGGAAGATGAAATAATTTTTTTGTTAATTTTATTGTTCAATCTAAAATGCATTACATAGTGAAAAGTTGTGATGAAGCAATCATTGATGTACTATTTAATTGAAAGAAGGAAATGAAAGCTTGTTTATCACCTCTGGTCCCAAAATAAATTGGAATGATGTGTTTTATATATGTTAAGATTTGTTATTTATCTAAAGAGTTGTTAGAGAGGATTCTCAATCTATAATAATATTATGTCTTTAAACTTGCAAGTATTGGCATCTTTATGCTTAAAGCAGGTATAATGCATTTTTAGTTGTAAACTTAATTAAGAGAGATAGTGAGGGATAAATACACTAATGTATTAAGAAAAAAGTTCTATTTATATATTAAATGATGGAATAAGTTATAAGAAATATTGTGAAGCAATATGGAATGAAAAAATATGATCCATAAGGAAGGGGATATGCACAATTTCATTATATTGTTCCACAGTGGTCATAATTATGCTCTTGTGACTTCACTCAAATTAGTATATATAGGTATGTGTGTCTATATATATGTATGTATGTATGTATGTATGTATATAAGGGAATGGGTCTATGCAAATTCATAAATGATTGAATTATATTGTATAAGTAGATGGAACTTAAGTTATGTTGGCTATAACCAAGTAACTTGGGGTGTTAAGAAAAACTAAGAAATCACAATTTATTATCTTCAGTATTAAAGCATGTTGTCACAACTACTTGAATTAGTAAAGCGCTTAAATAGTGCACTAATATATAATATATATCACACTTTTGACTTATACGAGGGTAGGAACTCAAAACATAAGAGCTAATTTCTCTAACTTCTTAGGACCATCCTATGGAAATGGGCACTTTATTATTTTAGGTATCACAATGGGATCAAGCATTAAGAAATTTTTAATTTTATTCTCGATAATATCAAGATTAAGGAATAACATATAATAATTTCGTAGTTAACCTACATAAGTTATGTGAACTATGGATAATCTAAGTTAAGGTTAAATAGTAGTTTATGTAAACATAATCCCAACCCATCGGGAACACACTTACTAAGGTGATGGATCCATGGTAATGACCATAATTCCATGTTAACTTATGAATTATAAATGACCAATTCGGAGAAGGGGAAGCTCTATCTTACTGATTTATTACTGTGTAAACTATGTTAAACCATTGGGTAGGTTACCGAGTTGTAATTTATAACCTAATTAAGGGTTAACATATAAATCATGTAGTAATCAGGAATGTATGGAATATGTGTAAATTGGGCTGTTGATTAACCACTTGATGATATACCCATAAGTAACTTCTGCAGAGCTAGTGCAACATTCTATTTGGGTGTTAGAATTATTAAGTGATCTACTCTATATGAAAATTATTTATGATCAATAAATGGATAAACAAAGAGTTATTGTTGGAAGCCTCACATGAAATAGTGAACATATGTTGTTACTTGATTATATAATTGGGTGATAAAAGCATATCTGATATAATAATTACTAGGATCTACATAAGTAACTCGATTAGGTGAATGGAATGGGTTTTAATATTATATAAGTAAATTTTATACAAATTTATAACTACAACTAACACTTAATATGGTTATGATTTTCTATCCCTAATTAGTACCAATTAAGTGTGTTCTTACTTAAGGTTTGATTAATAAGGATTGAGATGAAGACATCTTCGATGTAGCATTATGTACTCTTAAGAGTAGATGTTATCAATGTAGTAGACTATTTGGTTCCTCTATAGTTGGAAACGGTGCATTGATACTCGAATAAGTATGTTGGTATATTAACAAGGTAGACATATTTACTTTCGTAATTAAATTAGAAGGTTTAAGAATTTGTTAAATTTGTCTTGTAAGCCAGATTTAGCAATGAAGATCGGAAATTGGGGAAGAAAAATTAGTTATTTTCATCCTTTTCATACGAAATAGAGGAAGCTACAATAAAGTCTTTGAATGTGTAATGATGTAAGTCATTATGTGAACACAAACATTTTCATAGTCATTCCTAGGTGGTACCAACAGAATTTTAGGAATTCAATTCTCGAGCCATGATTCTAGCCTCTTAAAAATAATTTTTGTTTAATACATGTTTACCTAAGCTAATCCCAATAGTGAACTTAATAAATCAAGTGAATTGGGAAGGACTTAGGTGAATGTTTAAATTGTTAACTTTGAACTTAAAGGCTTAAGAAAGGGGGAAAATCCATATAACTAAACAAGTTATTTGGTGATTTTTACAATTTCCTAATGACAAGTGTGTCATCACGGAACCGAGCATGGCATACATGTCTCTGGAACTTTACACAAAGTAGTGTAAGCTCTTGATTACACTATTATGATTTCAATAAGATCTAAGTTGAGAGATTCCTGGTGGGATTCCTTGGTGGAACCTAGGTAGACACTTAGATATCTTCACTTAATTATCATATCCTGAAAAAAGAAATACCAAATGATACATTTTATGTATTGGATCATAAATAACATTAAAGGGGGTTGAGTAGGATCTGTATACTCTCATGCAACTGCACATGGTTTATGAAAGTTATTGGAATTGGATTGCATTAAGGTTTATGTTGGATTTAAATATATGGGTATTTAAATTAGATACATAAAGTAAAAAAATTCCTAGATGTGAAGTGATAAAAGTGGTTGTTACCAAGATAGCATGGGAAGATGATGTTGAGACATAACAGTCAATGATATTCATTGGAGAATATGTCACAAGGAAGAAAACATGAAGTGATGAAAAAGGTAAGAAGAAGGAAGAAAATTCTAGTGCAAAGAATAAATAATTTATTCCTCAAGTAGTGTTGGAAGAAGTGTATGAGTTACATCATGTGTGCTTATTAGGTACTCAATCAGAAAGTGAGAACTCATGTGATGTGGAGGTCACACCAAGGAATGCATCCAAGGAGACTAACAAGAGAACAAGGAAAAGGAAAGAAAGAATTGAGTCATCATGTTGTTTTGATGACTTTCTCTTGTTCTAAGGTGATATGACAAGATGGTATGTATTACCTAATATTCTATAAGGTATACACTACTTGAAGGAAGTAATGCTTAAGGCTGATTATAACATATATCAAGTTATTCAGGTATATGCTTATCTTTCTCCATATTGAAATTATAGCACAAGTTGAAGTCTTTGAGTGTCTTCTTGAGCATTCATAGAGAGAGAATGTTTTCAAGGTTTTCTTCATGCAAGAATTATCTCCAAGAGAGTATATTGAGTCAATGAACAAGTTGATTGTCTTGTAGAAATCTAAATTGGGAAATTTATAATATTTAATATGAATGTGTGGTTGTAATGACATAGTGTCAATGGTATCCTTATTCTTTTCATATGTGATGGTGGTCTCGGGAGAAAAATCTAGTCCTCTTAAGGTTTGATAAGTAATGTCAAAACTTGATCTTAGCATGTATTGGTCACATGTAAATATTGATGTATTAAATGTTTATTCAAAGTGTCATAGTCAAATTCTTGAGTCTTGAGGTCTCCATTGAGTCATTGGTGTTAAAACATGTAATGAGATGCAAATTTTTTTACCTATATGAAATTTTATTAGGGGAAAAATTTATAATTTATATCCTCTTTATGATCAATTAGGTGTAAAAGTATGAAAAGATCTATCAAATGCCCTCAAATGCAGAAATTGATATTAGAGTAATATCCATCAAGTGGTTTTTGGTATTTTGCCTTGATGTGCAAAAGGTTTTCATTCCATAAGTGTGCTAAAGTTAGGTATTACCAAGTAAATCAAAGCTTAAGAAAGTGGTCTAAATGAGTTATCATCTTCATCAAGATTTATAAATACAATTAATACATTCCTCAAAGAAGTGTCACATCAAGTGTAATGAGAGGATGATCAAGTGCAAATGGTTCTTTTAGAAGGATGAGTGTTAATTTTGTTTTTGTGTATAATAAGTTTAAAAGAGTGTCTAATGGATCAATATAACAGAGATGAGTGTGTTATAATTTGTAAATATATCAAAGATTGTGAAAATGTTTTGAAAAAGAAGTGCATTGAATGTTTTTATAAATCGCATCAAGATTTATCTCGAGTACATGTATGATTGCGGAAATGTCAAGCAAGAGGTTTGAATTCTCGAGACTAGTTTTTTATTCAAAGCATTTGATTAGTATCCATTGATACTACAAAGGGCGGTGAAGATAGCTAGGAAGTAAAGATAATAAAAAGGAATTTTGGGTATGATGTTTCTTCATGTGAAAAGGACAATTAGAAGTTTAAAATATCCATAAAGTCGGATAAAGGAAACCAAAGAAGTTAGATTGAAGACAAACCATGGTATTTTCATATATCAATCTCATGTTGATAAATGTAATATTTCAAAATAAAGTGAGCTACAATTTAAAGTGATTAAAAGAAAGGAATGTTAAGAGAAACCATTTTTAATGATCAACTAGGTGTTTAAGAGGTGTTTTGGGTTTTAAGGCATAACAACGAGTATTTTCTTGGTAAAAAATCTTATGAAGAAGATAAGTCCTCAAAGAAAGGTGTAAGTGCATGGACATGAGTAGAGTGCACTAGATGATGATTTAGGACTGTAATAAATAAGATTGAATCCATATGATAACATAAATGCATGATAAGTAATTGATGACATATAGTTTCAAACAAATAAGTATTACAAAGAATTTTAATGGACTTGTGATGTTGTAAGTTGGTTAAACAACATTGAAAATCACAAATAATGAAAATGAGAATGATGCTCTTCAAGGCTATCGGGGAAAATTTTTAGGGTCCCTCTCAAAAAAATCCTTCGAAAACATTTGGCTTAATATGTGAAAATTATATTCCTCAAAAATGAATAATATGAAGATATCATGACATCACTTCTAACTCATTACTGATGGTAGCTTTTTTATATACTACTTGGTTGGTATCACATTTATGCTACCGACGACGGGGATCTAGTATGTTGTCGGTGGGTGGAATATAAAATATGCTACTAGCTTCAGTAGCATTTTCTATGCTACCAGATGAAAGGATACTATATCATATCGGTGATAGCATAAACTATGTTACTGATTGGCTTTATTTAGGAAAAAAATTCAAATTCCTATTTCATAGGAATGGCGAAATGACCCCTAAAATTTACTTACACCTAGAAAATTTTGGTGAACTGGTCCTAATCTGGTACCTTAAAAATTCTCTAACTTCAAATTTCAAAACCGAATATTTTTGAATTAATGGATATTCACGACTAATATTTTCCCCGAAGGCTATATTTGATAGTTTTGGAAAGTGTGAAATTTGCAAATAAAGAAGGCAAAGGTTTAAGAAAAATAATAGGAAAGAATTTTCATAGGGGGAGATAGTTTCCAAATTCAAGACAAAGAGTGAAAAGGGAATATGTCAAGGTCAGAAAATGAAGTTGAGCATGGTGAAGTGAAATGCCTGATATGGAGAGAATAGGTTCAGGGGGTATGAGGCTGATTGGTAGAAACATTCATTCTTCTATTCAATACATAGGTGGCAAGATAGTGATGTTAATCCAAGGAGGATATTTTTGAGGTAATCCAATTATTTATAAATAATCATCTGCTTTTTTTTCTTGTTGATTGCATGACCCTTTGTCAGATATTTCAAAGGGGGAGAGAGTGGTGTAAAAACCATGAAGGGTGATGTGAGCTACTAGTGTGTGTTTTCCATAAAATATTTCTGAGTATGTTGCCTCCAATGACAAAGGGGGAGATTGTTTAACCTTGGTCATTGATTTTTTCATTTATGTTAAGTGGTGTTGATGGAAAAGGAGTGAGTGGTGAAGTTATTCTTTGTAAGGGACATGAAGGTTGATTAGAAGTGACTTCTAATGTTGGTTAAAGCTCAAAAAGAAGTATCGGGTTGATTTAGGATACTAAAACCTTGGTTTGTGAGGTAGGCATCCATTGAAGGAAGAGTGTAGGTTATTATTCTTGTCTCATAGGTTCTACAGATCAGATATGGTGGTACTAGTAGGGGAAATAGCTCTTGGAGTGAGTCTCAAGTCATCTTGTGGAATTCCAAGTTGAAACTGACACATGTAGGTCTAGCTCTAGAGCCTAATGAGGTTTTAAATATTAATACAAGCCATGAAAAGACCATGTAAACATGGGAGGAGAATAGGGATGTTTTCTACGATATGTATGAGCAACAAAAAGGTTTACTTCAGCTTCGGAGGAAAAATTTAAAAGTTGACCAAAATTGTCTTTGAGGTGTCACAAAGTGTATATTGAGGTAAATGAGATAGGTCTAATTTGTACAGGAAAATATATGGATAAAAAATATATAGAGAGTGTATAGGAGTTTCTTGTAGTGCTCCATGCCAAATTTTATCAAGTTTTGAAGAGTTATGTGAAAGTTATGCAAGTCATTCTAAAATTGGTTTATTGAGAATTACAAATTGAGATCTCTGTCTTCTTAGAACTCAAGAAAAAATATGGAGGCTTCTTCGTATAAATAATATAATAATTTTTTTGACATAATTCCAATCCTAAAATGCAGATTTTTTTTTAGGCAATATGGATAGGTACCGGATAAGTTATGATCATTTTTCTTGCTATGTTTCTCTCTCTCCCAAGTACCTTTTTGAGTCAATGGTAGAAATAGTTGTCTATTTAACTTCAAATCACTTGGATGAGAAAATTTTAATATTTTTATGGTTCATTAATGATTTTTTCATGCTCCTTTGGTTGTTAATTCTCTTCAATATGTCTAAGTTAAGTAAAATCCTCACTCCGCATATAAGTTAAGTGGATAGAATTAGGATATATGAAGGTACATTCCTGAAAGTGTTGTTTTGAGTAACTATTGAACTTCAAAATAAAGTGGTATTATTATACATGGTAAAGGTGATTGTTCAAGGGTCAAGATGACCCAAGTATACTAGAAGGATGTCACAATTCTCTATTTCCTTAAACTACCGTGTAGACTCAAGTCATGAAGTATGAGGTTTAGAGTGTAAATGTAGTTTCTAAATAATTATGCATGTTATCAAGTTTTGAAAGAGATTACAATGGTATTCCTCTCATTTTAATTGTTCTAAATTTGTTGGATCAGGTTAGTGATTGTGCGTGGAAGCTTGTAAATGCAAATGTAGTTCCTAGCTTATACTTGAGTGTGATTGTGCAAGGACGGATTATTCACTCAAAGGTGAAAAATTGATCTCAAGGGAGGTGGTGAGTATTCTAATGAAGTATTTATAATTCCAAATGATTCATTAAATCCCTAAAATGTATCATTTCAAACATAAAATCCTCCTCATTTCATCTAGATGGAATTTTCACAATTGTCACTAAATTGTGCATTGTCCTTTTGAATTCTAGAAATAATTTGAAGTGTTTCAGGGAAAATGAATGCATGTAGAAGGTGTCAAACACTCCCACATATCCACAAGAGTTGGAATTTTTGAATTCCATTGAGAAATTCTCAAGAAAATATTTTTGAAGCCCTCACTCCCACATGGTGGTAAAACCCTCTACCTAGGGTTTGAAGAAGGAAATTTCTTGAAAAAGAGTTTTATCTAATGAATCGTTGTAAAAATCTCAACATAAATCTGTCTTGACAACACAAAAAACGTTATTAAAGAATTGTATGGTTTCACTAATGATTCAAAGATTTATTTCTGAAATTTTTTTCAAGGTATGTCTCTTAAGACCGTGTAGAGCTATAAACAAAATTTGATGCAAGTGCTAAAGATCTTCATGAAAAAAATTTAAATGATACAGAAGGGAATGTTAAAAAAATTTATCGTCTTAATTTTTTTTGAAAATGTGATAATCATGTAGCAAAGTGGATGAATTAGATAATTTTTTTGGTATTATGTCTCGATCAATTTGCAAATCAGTAGATTTTCTCCTACAAAGTTTTTAAACTGATAAATATGTCTCTTGTGGAAGCAAAAGGAGACTTGAAATATGTCTTAATGCTGCAAATGTCACACTAATCAGTTTTTTGCACTATACTACTTCTTGTTGCATCCCACCTTTTTGTTGTTAATATTTCACAAAATGAGTTTTGGTATTAAACAAAACGTGAACATGGGGGACTAATTTCGTTATGTTTCCCCATAAAAATTTTCCATATGTGTTCATAACCAAAAGGGGATGAAACATTATGTGTAACTATATACGTGGCATTGTAACGACACTTTTCATCATACTTTTGTAATTTTTCTAATGTTTTGATTCATTTTTGTCTTGGTTGTTATGGATGTACATTACCTTTCTTGTCGCCGATAATGCTTTTTTTTATCGTCACTTGTCCACGAATATGATTTTGTGATATTGGAAGTACCATGTTGACTATCGAACATTGTTGGTTATGAATACTTTCATGCAATATAAAGTCACAAAGTATTTATTATAGTAACCTTTTATATGATTCATCAGTGACTTTAATTTTCTAAGGGAATATATCATGGAATGAAAATATGAAGGTTAAATGATTATTTACCTTTTCTTATAACACTAATTTCTATATTTATTGTCTACAATTTGGATGAATGGTCATAGACAATAAGGAAGTGAAAATTATTAAGGAAAGTAAAAACAACAAGTTGATATTGAAGCTTATAGGTAAGGTTATGTTTCAAATGGTTTATAAACCCATAAATAGGGAAAATATCAAAAGGGGATAGTATTCAAAGATACTATGATAGTAATATGGAATGAATATTATGGGATTAACCCTATGGTCTAAAAACCATATGGATTTGTTTTTTTGTGTACTTGATTATATTAAAAGGCAAATATTATGTTGGCAATAGTGGTCTTCGACCACACTCCATGGTAAATGATGGATTTGACTGACCTGAGTTAATTATATTTAGTTATGATTGTATTTGTCTATTTGATTGACCATGTCATGATAAGTTTTAAATGGAAAATTAGTCTTTTACCTATCAGCATACTCTTCATGCAGGTAATAATTGGTAAAAAGGTAAATGATTATTATAGGGACTTAGTCACCATGCCAAAATAAACTTATTGGATCATTCTTAAACTTCATGTGAATTTTGGTTGAAAAGGTGAATTCCATGCAAATTAAAGTTTTATTTTAATCATGGACCATATAATTATTTTAATCCATGGAATATCTTAATGGAGGGAAAAATGAATAGGTGGTGGAATTTTTTCAATGTGCCTCTACATGAAGTAAATGACCATTTATTTTCCTTGAAGTTGCTAATATACTTCACAAAGATACCCCTTTGCATGGAATTTGGGTTAATTTTTGGTTTATGTATTAAATGTAAGATCCTTGAGCTCCACATGAGGGTTTGGATAGAATTTTGTGACCTAAAAAATTATTGATCTCTTTGTTATATTTTATTGGAATAAAGGGTCCGCATTGTGAGGATATGTGCATGGGGTTTGTTTTATTGAATCATGTTGCTAAATCAGAGGAAGTTAAATATGGAAATAAGATTTGAATTTAATTCCTAATTTTTCATTGGTTATGGGATGAAATTTTGGAACTTTGGGGGCAAGCTATTTCGAGTTGGAAGTTACCTTCTTGAAGTTAGAAGATAAATTTAGAAGAATATTTTTGGATTTCATTTCAGGAATGAATTCATTATTCTTTCACCTTTAATTTTTATTATTCCATAATGTATATGTGATCCACTCTCTATTTTTTTGGTCTAAAACTTTGCATGTGGGTGTTCTTTATTCTCAAAAATGATAATATGGAAGATTTATTTGCATGTAAGTAAATTGTATCTCTTTCTTTTTACTAGTTTTATTTGGTGTGCTAGTTTAACCCATTTCTTGGAATTTTCATTTTTTATTTAAGTGTGAAAACGCTTCACGGGTGGCATAGAAATATTTATTCTTTCATGTTTTTGTTAATGAGATATCACTTTTGTTTGAAAATTATACAAAGTTTGATTTTCTTAGATAAACTGTAGTCGATTTTGGAAGTTATCTTTACATAAATTGAGAAAAGGTGGTATTGTGCGATTGAATTTAAAATTGGTTGGATTTGTAAATGGATGTTATAAGTCTTCCTTAAAATATTTAATCATGTGATGGCTCCAAATGGTGATATTTACTCGGCATGTACTGGTACTATCATTTAACCATATTATGTGAAAATTTAGTTTCAATATATTGGTTTTGTAATGGTAGCATGAAATGAAAATGAAGTTTAGGATTTCCTAAAGGCTATGAACTTCTTACTTCCTTGAAATGGATTGAATTTTATAATTTAGTTACATACCCATTTTAAGGTGACTATGCTTTGAAATGTTTGATGTTAATGTTGTATAACTTGTTGTGAATAGTATGACTATAGCTTAAGGAACTCATCGTGGCATTTTTTTTAATATGAAATAAATATCGACATGCAATGAGAATTATATCCTTGGGAATATTGCTTTCATTCGTAAGAATACTAGTAAGGAGTTTAACTTATTGATAATTACTTGATTCAATGTGGATTAGAGAAAATGATGGTCAATCATTTTCTTGTAATTTCCTTTACCAATTCTATCTAGAATTCCTTAAGTGGAATCAAATAAGATGATGTTTCTTGGATTTGATATTGCTTATGTAAATCCTTTGAGTTGGAATAAATAATCTACTATTTCTAAAATTGTATCTTGTTTAAAGGACATCTAGTAGTTAACTAGATTAGGATTGAATGAAGGACTAATTCTTTTCAAAGATATTTTGATTAATAAAAGTTAGTTAGGAATATAATGATGGAATGATTCTAGATATTATCATAAATTGACTAAATGGAAATGTTTATTTTTACAATAAGAAAGAGAAATATAGAATAAAATGATTATTCCTTAATTTTTACTTTTGAGTCTTGTATAATGAATAAATTAAACTAGTTTATTATAGAGATAATTTATTATATACCTTATGATGAAATATATAAAAAAGGTGATGAGAATGAAGAATTCATGTCCATTCATTTGGAACTAACCATGTACAATATTGGATTTTATCCTAGAGGTTTTATGTTATTTTGAGTTGAATAAAAAGAAAGATGTGATATTACTTTGTTGGCTCATTACTTGACTTGTGGTTGTAATAATTGAATTTGTATTAAGTGCAGTGATTACTTGAAAAAGATTATGAATTTACAGGGATTTTTGTAATTTATTGAATGATATCAATATCATTATGTACTATACTAATGAGGTTTAACCTCCATGAATTGAATATATATGCATATATTTCTACAACGTCTCTTGTTTTTATAAAAGTAATTAAATGCAGAAATTTGACAGAAAAGTGAATGTATAATAATGCAAGTACAAATTTATAAGTACTTCATTATGATTCAATCATTTCTGTAATTACGACATGTAATTTTAACAAGGTTTATAATCTCCATGATATAAAGATATGTTTTTTTTTACAACGTACTTGTGTTTCTATTAAGTGTTATAATGCCAAATTCTCATTAGACTATAAATGCATTATTGACATGTGATGATTGTGTTTAATCATAGTAATATGTTAAGTTGGGGTATTATTATTATGATAATCACATCAATAGTTCTTTGATGCTTTTAAAAATTAATTAATATAACAAAACACTTAAAATTATTAATAGATAAGTGAATATTGTGTTTGGTACCCAAATCGGTCCTCCCTTTGTGTCTGAAAAGAATTAACAAAATGAGAAGGATGCCTAGAGGATGATAGATCTAGATTTGTGTTGTTTTGTATCCTATTAAAGATCTCATCATCTATTTATCACTCAAGCTCAAAGGAGTACGATAAAAGCTGTACTAAGGGTACGACCTACCCTCCTATTTTAGGCTATCCCTTTAGCCAGAGTGAGAGGATCCATTCGGTAGACAAGAATTGTGACAAGGATGGATGTATCAACAATATTTGGCACTCTTATGTAGAGTAATTGAAAAAAATATCTGGGAATACATGGTCAATTCAAAAAATGCTAAATATCATGAGTTTTCAATTCTAGATAGTGTACACATCTTTTAAACAAATATCATACTACTAAAGATAGTAAGGAACCATCTTTCTTTAATGAGGCAAGTATGGGTAATTATAGTAGGGTTAATTATTTTTAGATGTATGTGATTTGGGGAATTAAGTAGGATAAAGTTGATTATACCATATTTCACAGAAACTTCAATTAATGTTGGGAGATATACCAAGTGTAAGACAAACATAACTCAAGTAGCTCATAATGATCCCTTAGCCAGAAGATGTACACTCATCTTAGCCCAAGAGAGCATGATTTCACACAACATTTAAGGATTTAAACACAAAATATCATGATGAATACTTAATAAAACATAATAGATTCACAATTTATCATGCCTAAGATACACTCAAAGACTTACAAGAAAAATTTAACAAAGTGGAGACATAGTGAGTTTAAAATTGTTTATTACATAAATGAAATGAAAGCTCTTCTCAAAAGAGTAATTACAATTTCAAAAATGTTACCAGAATGATAAAGTTTTGTGTGACTTAAAGGATCTCTAAAATAAGATTGTAATGAGATCATGTATAACTATTTTACAGTATATCATCTTGACATTAGATATAACAATGCTTATGATTAATACAATTAGTTCAAGGATCATTAAATTTATCAGCAATGGAAAGTAGATCTACGGTCCCCAGTGTTAATCAATGGTTGTACACTTACAACCATCTTAAAATTACTAATTTTGAAGCCTCAAATAAAGTAACAGGTTTCTTCGACGATTTCTTGGGAAAATGGTTTTTCTTTTAGTTCTTCTTTTTCTTTAAACAATTTTAAGTAAATTTTAAACCCCCTTCCATGTGATTATTTTCTTCACATTTATACCATTATATCCACTCATTAGCTTTCTAAATTTCCCCCCAAAAGAATGAATATTCAAGGGAATATTCCCCTTTACAACATATATTTTAAACCACATTATTCTTTTGAAAATGCTTTGTTTAGTGTTTTCAAGTGTAAGAATTACGAGCCTTTTTCAATTTTCTCTATTTGTGTATGACTAGGATACCATGTCATCAATTTTGGCCAATTATTTAATTTTTCTTTTCACTTGGTTATTGGATAGTCTATTTTAATAATATTTGAGAACTTCCAGGTGATCTAATATGACATATACTCTTATCTACTTTCCAATAATCCATCTTGAGTGTTGCGCACTTATTTTCACGTCTTTTTGGCTTAATCATCACACATGGATCTTGTCAAATCATATTAATTCACTAGTTATTCTCACTCCTAATTCATTTCAAATCTTATTTTTCTTTGTGTGAGATGAGAAGAATATTCCTTCATCTAATGGGAATGATTTCTCTCAACTAAATCAATATGTACCATTCTTACTACAAAAATCAGTTCTACCCTATCAAGAATATGCATTTCTTTTCCCATCTTGAAGGTAAAGAAAATTTTCATAGTTCTTATCTCCAAAATGGTGAAGGTTCTTGTGGAAAATAGTCTGAAAGAGATTTCTTCAGAATATTTAAACCAAATATTTAACTTACATAGTCCAGATTGATAAAGCCTTTGTCGATCTTTTTGATATAGCACATCCAGGGGGATATTAGAGGGCCTTTGACTAATTGACGAGTTTGGCTCCACTCCTCCCGAGGTTAATCATAATCAATCATGTCTTCTCGGTGTTTGAATGCATGTATTTTCATATTTTTCAAAGTGGGAACATTAGAAGGCTCCTGAATACTTGAATAGATTAAAGATTGAAATGAGGCCTCAAGTTTTTGGCAAGACTGATTTTCAGTGTCCCTTTTTATGCAATGAAGAATTTGTGTTGAATGAGATCCCGAGGAGTATTATGTGTTGTATGAAAATTATTTAATTAATATAGTGCCTACCATTTCTCATTAAATAAATGAACTGGAGTGGAGGATTATTTCTCTGGAGAAAGGTCAGGTGGGACCCATGCTACCACAATCATTCATAATACAAGTACCATATTTGGGTGAGTTTTGGGCCCCAAAATATCAGCTAAGTACAAGAAGGCGCATGGGAACACAGGACCTAGAAAAAGAAGGGAATGTGGGTTGAATGTGCGCAAGAAAAACAAGTTTTGTACTTGGTCATATTCGAACCCTAGGCAGCACATGAGAAAAGCATGACCCTTGTGGATAAGGTGCTAGCCTGGTGACTATGGGATCAAGAATGGAATATTCCAGGCATGCAATGGAGGGTTCTAGAAGAGCATCATCATAGAGAGTGGAGAGCTTGGATCTGTGAAGGCATGCTCCCATGGAGGACCAATTTGAAACTCGATGAATGGTTTGTAACTTCTGGAAGGCATGGTGGTGGGTGTTAGGCTATATATACAAGTGCCCGATAGAAGAAAAAAATAGAGTTGAAGAGAGGAAAAGCCCTACAAAAAAATAAAGTGGAGGATGTTATGGCTAGGGATTAGGAGAGCTTTGTGAGCAATAGCATATAGAAGGGGATGGGTTCTCATTTTTCTTTGTAATATGATGAGCATAACATAACTCTACTGCATGATTTGGCTCTGCATAATATGAGGATCTGTTATGACCTCAAGGGATGTAATGTGGGTTATTACTTTGATAGTATGAATATAATGCTTCATTATCAATCATCTGTGTTCAATACTCATGCATTTCCTTTTTGTATAAATCATCTCCATATGTTGCTTGTTATTTATCTTACCTACATAGAATGAGATGACAGCTTTTTCCTAAGTTCATAAGAATGTGGTTTAGTTATTTTCTATCTTGCATTTGATTGTCTATTCTAAGATGATGCATTCTCACAAAACTCACATAAAGGAGAGACTCAACTCCCACGCGTGCCTCGGGTGAGTGCCCACCGGGTGATAGGCCGGTGCGCATGGGATTTTCCTATTTTGTGAAGGGTACAAAAATGACTACATTTTGGTTTTGTTGCCAGGACCTCTTTTCAAAGTTGTGAGAAATGGCATGCATATTTGTCTATGTGATATGTGATGACAAAAACCTAAACTTAGAAAGTTTTTAAAATGGTTCAAGAGCATGGAGGACAAGTTTTCTTAGAGATTCAACACTGGATCTGAGTTCAATACACGTAGATGGGTAGAAGAGAACCTATACCATGAGATGTATGAGACATTATTTCACTACTTTATAGTAGAGCTATATGAATGGATTTTAGCCTACGCATCCGATCAAGATGGTACTATATATCACACACGTGGGCCCAAGATGACTATCGAGGTCGTGATGATGTAGATCTAACTTGGATGTATACTATTGATCACTGATGGAAGAGGGTTTTGACTAGTTATACTTTAGAATATGTCATTTTGACATATTCTTTCCCAGATATTTCTGAGTTTGAGTTTCTTAGGGATCCTAGAGGATCATTATTTTGTGTTATTCCTCTAGATATGAAGATATTGGTCATTAATTTGAGTTTAGAAGCATTCTCCATGGTCGACTAAGCTCTCTGAGTCTTTGGGAGAGGAAGCTAGGGTGGAGGAAGATGGTGGACATTGTGGCTGAAAAGGAAAGGGAGGAAAGATGACTCAAGTATAATGAAGCTCGTGAAAGGGAGATGATTAGACAATGTGAGGTTGCAAGTGTGATGGATCTATGGAGGTAGACATTACAGGAAGGAGTTGAGGTTCATGCACAAGACATGGAACCTGAGTAGTCTATGCTACCCCATCTTGGCAAGTGTGAGAGAGAAGCCCCTTTAGATTCTCGATAAGATTTCATCCCATGGATAAAGAAGAGTCATCAGTGTGCATCAAAACCCACCTAACAACCAATCCCTGGCACTTGGTTTTCTAGATCAAGGGAAAAGTATTTTTAATCTAGTTGGTATTAGTGGGAGTAACCAATTGGCACCCAAGAGATATAATTTCTCATTTGGAACATTCATGGATACACAATCCTTTCCTATATTTTGAGGAATATTTGGAAAAGGTGTAAATACAAAAGCTTTTGGTATCATGTCTGGGAGTGGCATGGGAACACTAATGGTAGTGGGAAATTATCATAGACCATCGGCACGTAGTTCAGTGGGATGTTAGGAACCCTTGGCATGACCACTTTAGGACATTTTCCAACTGTAGGAGGTGGATCTCGATGCGTTGGGAGGAACAAGACCTGTTGGATCTAGTGGATCTGGTGGAGGGAACATCAGAGGGAACACTAGAGGGAACACAAGAGGGAACCAAGGCTCTGGATTAGGAGGACAAGGACCCCAACCACCTCCCCAAGTGTTTTTCGAGATGTCTTTGCACTTACTAGACTATATGGGTATTGAATATGTTACAGAGCATGTGCACAAGTGTGATTTACTATGGCACGTGAAGGGGATCACTAACCCAGTGGAAGGAAAGCCAATTTGTAAATACATTGCAAGGATGTGCACATAGTTGGTATAGGAAGTATGACCCCCATCAGATGGTGGTAGACTATACCACGTTGAAGAATTCTTTCCTCATAGAATTTCATATTCCAGAGTTTGGGTAGAAGAGCATCAACGCTCTAAAGGATATCTAGTAGGGAATGATAGAGAGTGTGTGGGAGTATGACGTGTATTTTAAGAATCTCTTTTCAAATCTCTCCTATGACATTCATCCTTCTCAACATGCTCAAAAGTTTTTTAGAGGACTGATAACACCATTTAGAAGGGCTTTGTCATACAATACTTTCACCAACCCGCGTGAGGCATTGGAAGCTTCCTTGCATGTTGAACCTATTGGGAGTGTGAATACTAGTGTTAGTTTGTTTTTGGAGGCCCAAATTGCTACAATGGCCAAGTAGTTGGAGAATTTGTCTGCAAACTTAGCACATGAGGTTTGTAGTGGGCTTTGGTGTATATACTATGTAAAGTGGATGGACATGAAAAGGATAGTTACCCTCGGAAGTCGGTGTGTGCTATCGCAGTCAACTTTGAGATCTACCATGGGGACCATGATGCAAGTAGATGCCCTCTACTCTAGCGTGTAATCCACAATAATTTTTCTTGCTACTGTAAGATATGCACCTCTACAATCCATGACACCAAGGATTGCAAACTGATTGATTAGATCCATGATGCTATTGATCTGGGTGTATGCTAGACTAGCCTTGCTAGTAGTTCTAAGGATGATGACCATCGTTATGAAGGGCACACAGATGGAGGGTGCGTGGAATGGGTTTTCACAGGGATTTTGTGCTCACAATAACTACAACAAAGGATGGAGTGAGTTCCCATGAGGAACATGTTATAATTATGGATCTACATAGCATTATAAACACGAGTGTCCTAATCTATTACAATGATCATGGTGTGGAAAGAAGCATAAATATGAATAGTGTCAATAACTCTATGAGCATATGAACTAGCAACACTAGAAATATAAGGGCACTACTATGGTGAGTGTCAAGAAGGCCGATTCACAATGGATGCCAAGAGTGGCGCATGAGTTAGAGCTAGAACCTATACTGGTGACAATGCGAGCAGAGGCCATGCATGCTAGGGAGATTCCAAGACCAAGGAAACTAGTTTCTAGAGAGGAGGTGCTACATGGAAAGTAACCATAATTTTCCCATTAGAAATAAGTGTACCAAGAGACTATGGATGTGATTCAAAGATTACAAGGGGAGATACAGTGTCTCAAGGAGCAATCGAGGTAGGTGGAGTAATAGAAGGATAACGAGGTTCTAAGGACTAACCTGGATGAGGTCAAAGAAGTGTGTAAAATGTTGAGGAAAGTGAATATTATTCCCTTACTGGGAGAATGGCCGAGGAGTAGGTACCACGTTCCCAGCGAGCTCAAGAGACAGGTTTTGTAGACAAACCTTCCTCCTCACAACCTTGAATATGACAAGGAGATTACTTTGAATGTGGTTGTTGATGGATGGCTTCTAAGTAATATCCTCATCGACATGGGAGAAGAGGTGAATGTTCTTACCTTAGATGCCTGACATCATATGGGAAGGCCTATGTTGCAGCCATCTTCAAATGTGTTGTATATGGCGAACAAGACTAAGGAAATTCCCATTGGAGTCCTGAAGGATGCAATTATCACCATTCAAGGGGCCAAGTTCACTAGATAATTCGAATTATTGGCACTCATTGAGGAAGAAAAATTTCCAGCATTACTTGGGCACCCATGGTGTTACAAGAACAATGCCGACATAAGGTTTAACAAAGGGTATATCAGCTTTGAAAACAAGGAAGAACGGGTGGTCATCCCTTTGACGGATGGGAAGTCAATGCCCTACATAGAGCCATTGGGAGAATAATTCCTTGATATAATCTATGTGCACTCCATCAGAGATCTTGAGATAATTCACTCCAAGAAGGAGTTATCCAGTTTGAGGATGCTCAGTCCTTAAGTGATACCACTAGTGTGGCATGTGAAAATTGGGTGCATGGAACCTATGAGTTAATTGGGTGATAATTAAAAGGACCTGTAACAAGGGTGACAAAGGTGCACTCAATCAAGCACCTAGGAGGAAAGAAGTTGCCTAGTTACTCTAGAGGAGGGGCATACCTTGAGATTTTCCTGTAGGAAATGGAAGCTTAGTGGATAAATGAGGATGAAAGAAGAGGAATGCTCAACTATAACCTACTTAGGACTAGAATACACTAGTCACCACACATTGGGAGAACCTCCTAGAGTGGCGTGAGGTAAGGATTACATTTTCTATAAGGTTCTCTAGGAGCAACATGCCCATGGCTATATAAGACTACCATGGCAAAGAGACCGCTTCATTGCATATGCAAGCATGCGAGGAGGCATGGATGGGAAGTTTAGAAACATTGCCACCTTTTTATGGGTACATAAGTTATATTCCACCTTACAAGGTTGTGCATGCAGTTGGTATGTTCATTTGAAGATGCGTCATTAGACGGGTAATTGGTAAGATTTGGCGGTTGATCTCATTCAAGCATTCAAGTATAGGAGTACCAAGCCATCAGTGGATAAGGCATTGCAAACAATCAAGTGCCTTATAATGGGAGATAGTGCCATGGCTAAGGATAGGCTACTAGAATTTCTAGGAGATCCTTATTTGGAGATGTGCCTCAATGAGGAAGAATCAGAGGAAGTACATTTTGAGCATGCATGTATGGAAAAAGAAAAAGGGAAATTGGTCTATGTCATAGACAGGGAAGAGATGGAGATGTTGGATGTTAGTCATTTAGAGGGTATGTGTGAGGTTATAGATAGTGCTAATGAGTGAGCACACGCCTACCATGAGCCCTTAAAGATGAAGAGGGTTAACATTGGGATGGAGGTAGAACCTAAGGAGGCTATCATCGGTGACTATTGGTCGGAAAAGGAAGTTTCAAAGATCATTGATCTATTGTGCGAGTTCCAAGATTTGTTCCCTCGTGGGTACCATGAACTCAAAGGCATCCACCATTCCTTAGGGGAAATGAAGATCAAGTTGAAAGAGGGTGTGTGCCCGATTCGAAGAGACCTTATTGGATGAATCCAAATTTGCACATATGGGTTAAGGAAGAGATAGAAAAATGATAACATCTGGTATCATTGAGGCAGTGGAAGAGTCAAAATGGATAAGCCTAATGGTTATCAATATTAAAAAGGATGGTAGGATAAGAATTTACATTGACTATAGGGATTTGAATGCAGTGTGTGTCATTGATCCCTTTCCAACTCATGTTACTGAGGAAATTATGGAGGGAGTATCCAAGCGTGAAGTCTACTCTTTCACAAATGGATTCTCAGGATACCACCAAGTCAAGATTGCAAGAGAAGGCTAGAGAAAAAAACTTTTGCCATTGAATGGGGAAGTTTTTCCTACATAGTTATGCCCTTTAGATTGAATAATGCACATGTTGTGTTCTTGTGCATTATGGTACATGCATTCCAAGACTTCATCCATAAGTTTCTTCAAGTTTATCTAGATGACTAGACTATGTATGGACTGTGAAAGACCATTGTGACAACCTAAGACTGATGTTTGAGAGATGTTGGCAATTGAGGATATCCCTCAACATTAAGAAATGTGTCTTTTCCACTCCATTTGGAACCCTGTTAGGGCACATTATATGCAAAGATGGCTTATCGTGGATCCCGTAAAAGTTACAATTATTGTAGGATTAGGGGAGCCTACTATTCAAAGCACAGTGTACAGATTCCTTGGACACATGGGGTATTATAGGAAGTTCATCAAGGGGTATGCCAAGATTGTCGCACCCTTAGAAGAATTGTTAAAACACAAAAGTGCTTTTCATTGGGGAGGTGTAACTAGAAGGCATTTGACACTTTAAAGGAAAGGCTTGTAATGACTCCCATATTACATTTTCCTTCTTGGGATAAGCCCTTTCATGTGTATGTGGATGCCTCGGGAACAATAATGGGAGTAGTTCTAGCAAAACTGACGAGGTAATTGTTGATCATCCCTTCAGCTTTGCAAGTAGGAAATTGACACTAGCAAAGTAGAATTACACAACTACTTTTGAACACGAAGAATTGTTAATTATCTACGCATTGCATAAATTTAGGTAGTACTTATTGGAAACACCATTCATATTCTACATAGACCACATGAAATTAAAATACTTAGTCAACAAACCCATTCTGCAAGGGCGCATATGTCATTGGGTCCTTCTATTTTAGGAATTTGAGTTCATAGTGGTGGTGAAGCCGAGAAAGATAAATTCAAGGCATAAAAACTTGTCAAGGATTGATTTGGGAGCGGACACACAAATCATTGAGGATACCATGTCAGATGCGTAACTATTTATATTGCAGCCTACGCCCTCAGACTTGGAAGATATGGTAGTGTTTTTAAAAATAGGTGTGGCGCCATAAGGGATGAAGGCTCTGGAAGAAAATTGTTGTTGGCAATACATGTCGTACCCTACATGATTATTATTAGAGGCATGTATAAGTTAGGTCGTGATGAGGTTCTATGCCAATGCATATTGGAACATGAGTGCGTAGCCATTATTGAAGAAGCACATGGTGGGATTGCAGGAGTACACTATGCAGGACACTCTACCATGTGGAAGATTTTATTAGCATGAATTTGGTGGGAAACCATCTACAAGGATTGCATTAATTTTTTCAATGCCTATGACCATTTCCAGTGCCTTAGAAAACCTAGAAAGAGAGACGAAATGCTCTTGCAACCAATAACCAAGATGCTAATTTTTTTAGCAATGGGCCATCATTGTGTAGGACCAATTATGCCATCCACGTGAAGGACTAGTTTTCACTATATCATCACTTGCACCAATTACTTGACATAGTGTGTAGAGGCATCACCTATAAAGGATTATACCATAACAACAAATAGTAGATTTCTATGGGAAAACATAAGGGTTGTAAAGGGTTTGGCATGCAGGATGTGACACGTAGATAAGGGTGCTTAGAATTGGCTTAGCGAGAAAAATCCACATTCAATGTTAAAGTAAAATGGTAGGTAGTATAGGATATAATGCTGGAAGTAGGAAAAAACCATAAATACTAGGTTGATAAAGTCATTTTTACCTTACATTTACAAAAAGAAGAAGCTCTTGTGACTAGGGCATCCAAAAGTGATTTGTGCGAAGAAGAACTAGAGAGATCTAAGAGTGTGTGACTAGGGTAAATCCATAAACCAGTGTGGAAGGAGTACATGGGCATGGGGAAGTTTGTTGAAGAAGCATCATCTTGTGGAAGGATTTTTCTAGTTAGGGTTTGGCGGCTAGGGCACGAGTTAGAAGGGTTTCTTCACAAGATTGAGCTTTGGGATTGGACAGAGTAGTAGAGCAGAGCAAGGGGAAGAGGATTTAAGTGTTAGCATTGACCAGAAGAATGGCACTAAGGAAACCAACCATTTCACCAAATAAAACAAAGGGCAAGGGAAAGAGAAAACAAATCATTGTTGTCACAAGCACCAACGAAGAATGGTACGCGGAAATGCACGAGACCTAGGTGGGGTATTGTTAGGAAATGAATGGGAGTCACACCTGTGGAAGATGGTCATAAGTGATTATAATCATCACATGAGCATAAAGGAGAAGGAAATGGCCTTGGATTTGGTTCACCTAACCAACAATAGGACGCCAGATGGAATTCCCATTTATAATAATGAGGTGAAGGTCAAACTAGAAAATATTTGGTTGTTGCAATTATACGATTTTCCCTACTTTGGAAAACCGGAGCGCCTTTACCAGTGGCTTATTTCATGTGTGCATGAAGATCATTTTTATTTCATGGGGTGCAAAATGCACATCACACCACAACTAATATCCAAGTTCACATGCCTCAATTGTGAAGGAGATAGCATTGATGATGACCTAAGTGAAAAAGAGGCTATCAAGGATACTGTAGCCACATATGAATACAAGAAGGGTTGCGAGATACTTTAACATCTCAAAATTTCAAGCCCATTGATGAGGATGACTGCACGCTTGGTAATAAAGCTCAATGATCAAGAAAGATGGACACAAGTAAATAAGGCATGTCTAAACGTATGAAAGAAGATATTAGAAGGTACCATCTATAACCTATCAAATTTCATAATGGATGAAATTATAAATAGTGTGAAGGAGGGAGAGAAGATACACTTTAGTAACATCCTCCTCACCATTGTGTTTTCAGAGATTAGAGTGCCCGATGGGCCAGAAAAATTCATTTGGGAATATCCAGAAGAGGATCCCTCACCCACGAAGAAGTTTGCAAAATACACTTGTGAAACCATGACGACCACTCACAAGGTGCACCTAAATAAGTGGTATAAGAAAATGTGTGATGCATTTTGGGCTGAGTGGAGAATCCTAGAGTAGTTTCTGGTGCTCATGAATGGAGATGCAGAATTCGAGTGTACCAACATTTTTGCACTGGTAGATTTAGGTTGATAGATGAAAACATGAGTCCATGGTGCAAACTACCCTTCTCCTTCACCATGTTATACTTCCAAGCTGGATTTAACCAGTTTAAGGAGGCAAAGAGACTAAGGTTTGACCTTAGTGAGGTAGATGCAAACCACGCAAGTTGCGTTGAAATCTAGTCTACCCAAAGAAGCATGCATACATGGAGAGATATGTCTCCCATGAGATACAAATGATGAAGCCTGTAACATTTCCAATTGTTGGAAGGGATGCAACAAGGATATACCTTCACATAAGGTCAAATTTTGAAAAAGGAACTTACTTAGAGAATGATGTCTCCATCCTTGAAGACCCCACAGGAAGGAAGAAGGTCACACCTAGAAAGAGAGAAAGAGAAGAGGTGTAGAAGGCACCAAGTGTTCAAACTACATAGATGGTAAGCATGCTGAGACAAGCGCTAAGCCTAGTACTTACGCATGGAGGAAGAAGTATCTTGTCTAATCAAAGAATCTAAAATAAGAGGCGTCAGAGCATGAAGAACCCCTCACTCAGGAGGAATCACCAAGAAAGAAATAACCTTGCCAAGGAAAAGAAAAGAATAATCTCTTGTACTGGAATCCCCAGTAAGGAAGAGGAAAAAGGTGGCAGATGAGGCCGATTCAAAAGAGATGGAGATTCTAGATGCCTACATCGGTGATAGAGATGATGATGATGATGATGATGATGATGATGATGATGATGATGATGAACTGGGAGGTGAATACTATCCTATCTATGAAATACATGACTCTGAGGAAGAAAGAGATGAGGATTATAATGGAGGAGATGAGGAGAAGGAGGATGGAGAAGAGGTTGAAACCCAAGGCAAGAGGGTGAGCGAAAAGGATTTAAAAAGGAAAAAAAGACCCCAAGCCTCACAAAGGAACAAGTAGACGAGGCCGAGATAAATAAGCGGTAAAAATCATCAAGGAATCGGTGGAACAAGAATTAGAATGTAGCGTAGATGTGGTGATGAAGGAAATTGAGGAAGAGAGCATGGGAAAAGAATACGGCATCCGGGAGGAGATCCCAGTTTGGCTTTTAACTTTCCAAAGGCTTCATGCATGGGGAGGAAGAGCACAAAAGCATCACAAGCTCAAGGAATGGACTACATTGATGATCTAAGAAAAGTGTTGCATGCTCGCTTCTAGAGAATCATTCTAATGGAATAGCTTGTTGCTATGAATTCATTTGATGAAGAAGGTGCATACCATCAGACAAGGAAAATGTTGTCATGGGAATTTGAGTCCCACATTGATGAGATAGAAATTTAAGTAAGCCAAGGGGAATTGATGTAAATACCAAAAAAAAAAGGTATAAACCCCTTGGTGAATTCTCAAAGGTTGTCATATGAACAGATCTACAACACGCTCAATAAATTCTTAGTTGAGGTTGAAATCGGGCTCTTCGGGAGAAATGACTGGGTAAAGTTCCTAGAGGCAGAGCTGGAGAAAAAGAAGATATCTTTGAAAATACCAAGGACTTGAAGTAGGAAGAGCTAATCAGCACTCAATTAAGGCGTGAGTTGAAAGATGAAAATGAAAGAGTGCGCGAGGCATACAAGAAGATAGATATGATCATGGATTCCATTGTCCTAAAGCATCCAGACTTATCACTACCCACGTAAAATTATGAATCATCCTTACAATTCCTAGAGTACTTGACCTGCATACTCACCATAGTCATTGATATTTTTGTCTTGGCATTCATGACACATGAAGTCACTAATGTGAGGATCAAACAACTCATTGCAATCTATCCTGTTGGATAATATCATTAATAGAAAAGGGGATTTCATCACCTTTCAACCATACTTTAAAATCATGACTACACACCCCTATGTTAGCTAGCGTTTCCATACGTTTATTACTAAGGCGGGGAGTATGATTAATTGAAAAATAATCAAAATCTTTAAGGTGTTCCTTTACATCATAAAGGATGTTACCTAAATTCCAATTATGGATACTATTCTTATTAATCGCATTAACAATGAGGAGAGAGCCACCCTCGATTCAGACATTTAAAAATCCTTTTTCCTTAGATAATTTGATCCCCCATAATAAGGCTCTAGCCTCTACTAAATTTTTCTTATAATTCCCAAGGTTCCAAAGCATAAGTCAGTAGCTAATCACCCTCATAACTTCTAATGATTCCCACCCCACATGACTGACAAGGGTTTCCTTTTAACACTCTTTCGAAATTTAATTTGACAACATCCCCTTACAGTCTAGGCCATTTGATCTTAGAACAAGGCATTTTAAATGGTAAAGAACTAAAGGTGAACTATTTGAGAACTTCCTCTTCCCCCCTCGGGAAGGATTTTTAGCCTTTCCTTTGAAAATTTTAATGTTTTCTTTGATGGAAGAGACCAATCGGGCACTAACATTTTTGACATTGGATTTATGGTATTTGAAGATGAGTTCTTTCTCTCCTTCCACAAACTCCAAAAGAAGTGAGGAAGATCTATCCTCCAGGATGCCACAAACATAGGAAACTTGAAAGGGAAGTCCCATGGAAAACTTAGGTCCTCAATGTTATTAGGGTGAGTCTATTGAATCATGACTGGATCTAGAAACAAAGAGAAGAATACCTAGAGAAAGGGTAAGAAAGAAAAAGGTGGTTGACACTTTCCTCCTCCTTACCACAAAGAGAGCATCTGCTGGGAATGGTCATGCCACACTTCCTCGGATTATCCACTATCGATTATCTTGTTTTGGGTAGATAACCAGGTAAAAGATTAACTTTGGGAATAATATCTTTCACCTAGAGTCTACTACAAGTAATCCTTTTGAAAAGAGTCTTTAAAATTTAGTAGATATGTAGATTTAACATAATACTCTCCCGATTCCTCTTCTTTCCACATGATAGAATCCTCTTAATGTTGGAATCTGGGTATGTAATGATTTCTTAATTTGACTATGATAGCATGGAGAAAGGAAAAAGAAAACCTATCATAGGATTTTTGCATATCAAGCTTGACCAACATGGAAGATATTCCTGACTTTTCAATAAATTGGATGGCCTCTTGGATGATAATGATGTTGTCTAGAATTTTTCTCTTAACAAAATCCCCTTGATTAGGCAAAATGAAATTGGCAATCACCCTTCTGATCCTAGTAGAAATAATTTTGGTTATCACTTTATAAGTAGTATTACATAAACTAATAGGTATGAAATCTTTAATGTCTTATGCCCCTGTCATTTTAGGAATGAGAACCAAAAATTATTGTTCATCTATTTTAGGAGATGCCCACTATTGAAAAATCTTGGACCATATCAACAACTTCTTACTTAATCACCTCCCAAAAATGTTGAAAAAATAAGGCTGGGAAGCCATCATGACCTAGGGATTTATCTGGTTCCAAATCTAAAATGGTAAAATTGACTTCCTCCCCACTAGAGATGAGTGTAAGCTCTTTATTCTCTTTCTAAAAATGGAATTACGAACAGCCCAAAAAATTTATTCCTGATATCCTCCTCTAGAGCCGGCACTAGGAGAAATGGATCCTTAAAATAATTAATAATAGTTTCATTGATTTCATTTTCATGTGTAGTTACCTATCCATCGAACATCGAATTTCATTGATTTTAAGATGGTTGGATTTTGTAGTTGCAGTAAAGTGAAATAAACTAGTATTTATGTCACTTTATTTTATCCATTTCACTCTGGAATTTTGTCTCCAAAGATACCTCTATTTCGGCCAAAATATCATGGTACTCTATAATTAGATATTGCTCTTGATTACGGAGAGTTGGGTTAAGGCCCTCTTCCTCCATCAGTTCCTCAATAGTTTGTAAATCCTTAATAATCCTACTTTTCTCTTGGAAGATGTTCCCAAAGGTCTCCTTGTTCCAAAACTTAAGTTTATTTTTAACATATTTCAGTTTGAAGCTTAGTTTAAACATTGGGACCCCATGAACTTGTACCTCCCACCACTCCTTGATTCTATTGAGAATATCTGGATTCTCCACCACATCTTGAAAAGTAATAGCTTTATTTGGAATTATTCCTAAGTTGAGGAGGATGGGATTGTGATCCAATCCAATTCTAGGAAGAGTGGATAAAGAGTAAAATTGATTAATCATACACAAGTGACTCACCAAAACCTATAAAATCTGATTTGAATCAATTCTAAACTAGTTCTTCTATTGGCCCATGTAAATTTGGATCCCCCCAACTCCAAATCAAACATAAGCCAATATAAGCCAATAATATGCTAATTATTGTTTAAAAGAATTGAGGGAATCCTTATTACATTATGGCTTGTATACATTTTTGAACCTATTAATAGTATATATCATTGTTCATGATCATTTTGTGGAATTGATATCAAGATACAAATTTGTAACATTAGTGTTATTACTTTGCATAAGCTTAATGGAGGATCGATAATTAAAAGGGTAATGTTATTGATTATGATGGAATGTATGGTTATTGTATTCGATTAAGTAAAATTTCCTTGACCTAACGAATAAATAGGTAATGATTAATGATCTCTTATTCAAAATAAGTTATGTAGGGGTCATGTGAGAGAACATTAAGATCACTCATTTTGACTCAAAATGAATTAGTTAAGGAAGGTATAGTATAAATTTATGAAGATGTAAATGAATTGTTCTATAGATGTTCTAGTATATCTGTTGAAAATTTTCCTAACCAAGGATGATTTAAAGAATTGTGCTCAGGTATGTAATCTAATATGTAAGAATTTAGCTTGGTTGGGATTATTGGATAATGAAAAGGCATTGTTGAATGAGGAATGCATATTTGAATATCTAGTTGGTGATCCTTTCGATAAAGTGATTGATGATATTAAAATACTTATGTATTAAGATCAACATCTACTTGGGAATAAAACCATGAATGTTATCCATATACGAAGCATTTTAAATAAATTAAAGTACCATTAAGAAATGGAAGGAAATTAGGATCACCTAATAGGAGGAAGGTGAATTAATGAATATAAAATCCCCTAGGATTTGAATGTTGTTATCAAGTGATGTTTGGCTTGGTAATAAATTTATACTCAAGATGTTTGTATGAGATCATTGTTATTTGGAAAAGTGATTTCAGAACTATATGAAGTTCAACATAGTAAGGATGTGTGATCCTTCTAAATTCAATGAGAAATGATTTGATTTTTGTACAATTAAATGTGTCCTTCATGGGAAGTTACTAACTAAGGCTTACTTAGTTATAACAGGTTGAATGACTATAATTGTTCAGAGGTAAGGATCACCTCATGATATTAGTGATCAATGATTTATCAATCAAATAAAATTTTGATAGATTGAAGTAGGTATGAATAAACTACTTATAAGAGGTGGAAATAATCAAGTATACTTTTTCAAGGATACACTATTTTTAAAAAAATGGTATGGAAAGTGTTTTTGAAAATTGACAAGTTAGAAATGTCATTTCTTATTTTGTTAATAAACTAATAGAAACATTGATATTGAAGGTTCTAGATCCCAATAGGAACTCCACTAGGGTAATAGACTTCCTTAGGAAGAGGGTTGGGTGGAATACTTCTGAAAAATAATGTGTATATTTCTTCATAACAGAAAATTGAAGAGCATAAATAGAACTATGCTCCCCACCACATGGAACTTGTTTTCATAATGTATGACTTGTATACTTGAGGCAATGTATGTTGGGAAATATTTTAGAAAATATAAATTAGAAAGGAAAAGTTTAATTGTTTAAGGGATCATCATCATTATATTTAGGATGAGGAATCCGAAAATTGAAAATCATAAATGTATTTTGGGGTAAAACAAGCCTTTAAATGAAAAAACATTGATGCATTTCAAGGAAATTGGAAATTGCACAGGGTAAGGTCTGGAAATATGAGTGGAATAATGGAATAAAATGATAGGGAATACATGAGGAAAATGGAAAGTCAATGTTTTCCTTGTTTGTTTCTATTATACATAGATTGTTTTTTTTACTATGTGTTATGTATATTAAATAATATTACATGTTATGATTGGCTGTAATGACAAAATTTATGTCATATTTTTTACTGGGTGACAAATTTTCTTATTGAAAGGATGTTACAGCCAATAAATTTGAATTCGAAACTTGGAGATTGCAAGTGAGTTCGTTAAAGGACTTGAGACCTATTGAATAATTTTGAATATTCCCAATGAAAATCAATGTTTGTTGGTATGAAAGAAAAAACAATACACTCAAGTATGAAAAAACAAGCCTAAATGGAAAAGAATGGAACAGTCTAATTATTGGGTGATAATTGGCAATAAATATAGGATAAAGATATCTCAAAGAAGTAAAAATGAGTTTTCTTGATAAATTTAAATGTTGAAAACAATATTTTTGATTAATCATTCTCTTTCTTATCACTTATTTTGACATACTTGATACTATTTTATTTATTTAAAATATGAAAAAATGAGGACTTTTTCCTATTTTAGTATGTTTATCATTAGTTGAATGAATAAAAGGATGTTACACTAGTAAATTTATATTTTAAATCTGAAAATCTTAAGTTTTTGAATAAAAAATATTAACGGATCTCATTAGCCATAAGATATAACATTTTGATTGTGTATGTTGATTGTGAGTAATAAATAATAATCATCAGGATGATGATTCATTAAGGGGGAAGTATGTCACATCCCACCTTTTTAATTCTTAATCATCACAAAAATATTTTTGGTATTAAACAAAACTGCTGAACATAGGGGACTAGTTTCGTTACGCTACCCCGTACATAGTTGTACATATGTGTGCATAACTAAAAAGGGATGCAAACTTGTGTGTAATCGTAAACATGGCATCACAATTTATTTATTTTTGTCGATTTCATAATTTGTCTAATGTATTGATTCATTTTGTGTCTTGGTTGTTATGGATGTACATTACCTTTCTTGTTGTCGATAATGCATTTTTGTCATCACTTTTCCATGACTATGATGTTGTGTTGTTGGAAGGACCATGTTGATCGTTGAACATTTTTGGTTACAAATACTTACATGCAATATAAAATCACGAAGTATTTTTAATGTAATCTTCCATATGATTCAAATCACGAATTTAATGCATTAAGGGATTATATTGTGGAATGACAATATGAAAGTTAGATGATTATTTACCTTCACTACTAACACTAATTTCTATTGATTGTCTATAAGTTTCATGAATGGTCATAGACCATAAGGAAGTGAAAATTATTACAGAAAGTAATAATAACAAGTTGATATTAAAGATGACGGTAAGGTTATGTTTTAAATGGTTTTATAAACCCATAGTTAGGAGAAAATATCAAAAGGGGATAATATTATAAGATAATATGATACTAATATGGAATGAATATTGTGGGATTAACCCTATGATCTAAAAACCATATGGATTGACTTTGTCGAGTACTTGATTATATTAAAAGGAAAAAAATATGTTGGTCAATAGTGGTCTTCGACCACACTCCATGGTAAATGATGGCTTTGACTGACCCAAGTTAAATTAGATTTGGTTGTGATTGTATTTGGCCATTTGATTGACAATTACATGCTAATTTTTAAATGGAAAATTATTCTTTGACCTATCGTGATACTCTTCATGCGCAGAAATAAGCGGTAAAAAGGTAAATGATTATTATAGGGACTTAGTCACCATGGAAAAAAATTATTGGATCTTTCTTAAACTTCATGTGATGTTTGGTTGAAAAGGTGAATTCCATGAAAATTAAAGTTTTATTTTAATCATGGACCATATAATTTTTTTACTCCATGGAATATCTTAATGGAGGGAAAAAGGAATAGGTAGTGGTATTTTTTTATTGAGAGTCTCTAGGCAGTAAATGAGCATTTATTTTCCTTGGAAGTTACAAATATTCATTACAAAGCTACCCCTTTGCATGGAATTTGAGATCATTTTTTGTTTGTGCTACAACTTTGAGGTCTTTGAGCTCCGCATGAGGGTTTAGATAGAATTTTTCACCTGACGACTATTACTAATCTCTCTACTATATTTTATTGGAATAAAGGGTCTGCATTGTGAGGATCTATGCATGGAGTTTTTTTGTTTAGTCTTGTTTCTAAATTAGTGGAAGTTAAATATGGAAGTAAGATTTAAATTTAAGACATTATTTTGCATTAGTTATGGGATGAAATTTTGGAACTTTTGGGGCAAGATATTTCGAGTTGGAAGTGACCTACTAGAAGTTACAAGAGACAGCTTAGAAGAAGATATTTGGCTTCCATTTCAGCATGAATTCGTTATTATTTCACCTATGTTGTTTATTATTCCATAATGTATATGTGATCCAATATCGATTTCTTGGTCCGAAACATTACATGTGGATGTTATGTATTCTCAAAAAATAATAATATGGTAGTTTTATTTGCATGTAAGTAGATTGTATCTCTTTTTCTACTAGTTTTATTTGGTGTGCTAGTTTAACCCATTTAAGGAATTGTCATTTTTAATTTAAGTGTGAAAACACTCCTGGGTGGCACATAAATATTTAGTCTCGCATGTTTTTGTTAATGAGATATCATTAATTTTTGAAAAGTATACAAAGTTAATTTTGCTTGGATAAATTGTAGTTGATTATAGAGGTTATCATTACATAAATTGAGAAAAGGGGGTATTATATTGTTGAAGTTAAAATTGGTTGGCTTTTTAAATGGATGTTATAAATCTACCTTGAAATAATTAATCGGTTGATGGATCCAAGTGGTGAGATTTACTCACTGCATCGCAGTACCATCGTTTATCCATATTATGTGAAAAATTAGTTTCAATATATTGGTTTTGGTAACTAGTAGCACAAAATGAAAAAGGGGTTTAGGATTTCCTATATACTATGAACTTCTTACTTCCTTAAAATGGATTGAATTATGTAATTTATTTACATACCCATTTTCTGGTGACTATGTTCTAAAATGTTGGAAGTTAAATTTGTATAACTTGTTGTGAATATTATGATTATATCTTAAAGAACTCGCTGTGGCATATTTTTTTAGTATGAAATAAATCTTTACACATAATGAATATGATATCCTTGGGAATCCTAATTTCATTTGTAAGACTACCTAGTAAGGAGGTTCACTTATTCATAGTTACTTTATCCAATGTGGATTAGATAAAATGAAGGTCAATCATTTTCTTATAACTTCCTTTACTAATTTTTTCTAGAATTTCTTAAGTGGAATCAACTAATTTAATGTTTCTTGGATTTGATATTGCTTATGTAAATTATTTGAGTTGGAATAATTAAGTTAATATTTCTAAACTTGCATCTTGTTGAAATGATTGTTGGTAGTTATCTAGACTAGGATTGAATGAAGGACTAATTATGTTCCAAGATATCTTGATTGATAAAAAGTTAGTTAGGAATATAATGATGGGATGATTCCAGATATTAACATAAAGTGACAAAATGGAAATGTTTATTTTTATAATAATATAGAGAAATATAAAATACAATGATTATTGATTAATTTAACTACTTTTGAGTACTTTATACTAAAGAAATTAAACCAAAGTTATAACGGAGATAATTTATTATATACCTTATGATGTAATTTATAAAAAGGTGATGATAATGAATAATTCATGTCGGTTCATTGAACCGACCATGTACAATGTTGGATTTTACCCTATAAAATTTATGTCATTTCAGGTTAAATAAAAAGGAAGATGAGAAATTATTGTTGGCTCATTGCTTGAATTATGGTTGTAATAATTGAACTTGTATTGAGTGCAAATGATTACTTGAAACATATTATGGATTTTCAAGCATTTTTTGTAATTTATTGAACTATATCAATATCATTATGCTTTATAATAATGAGGTTTAACCTCCATGAATTGAATATATATGTTGTTATTTCTACGGTGTGTTTTGTTTTTGTAAAAGTGATTAAATGTCGAAATTATTGTAGAAAATGACCGTAGAATAACACAATTATAGTTTGATAAGTACATTATTATTCAATCATTTTTGTAATTACGACATGAAATTTTCATAAGGTTTATAACCTCCATGATATAAATATATTTCATTGTTTTTCTACATAATTATGTTTCTATTAAGTGTTATAATGTTGAACTCTTGGCAGAATATTAATGCATTATTGACATGTGATGATTATTGTTATCATTATGTTTGATCATGGTCGTATGTTAAGTTAGGGTATTATTATTTAGACAATCACATCAATAACACTTTGATTCTTTTGTAAATTAATTAATATAACAAAACACTTAGAATACTTAAAAGATAAGTGAATATTGATTAATCATATGGTTCATGATTAATCATATGAGTGATAATAGAAACCTAATGTTGTGTTAATTACTTAAACAAACAATAATAACATATGATATCTCATTGATTTATTATGATCATATCTTTATGAATATTAACCGAGAGTAGAAACGACATCTCATCACTCATGTCCTTTGAGTCATACCCATACAATTTTGGGATGGCTACAAATAAAGGGAAGAACGCGTAATGACTTAGGTCATTATGTGATCATACATTATTCTATAGGGATCCCAAAGTGGTGTGGGCATGAGCCAAATGACCCATATGATGAGTTGCGATAAATGTGGCTTCAATGTATGAACTTAGTAATTAACTACATGATTGATTAAGAAGTTTAACAATAAACTTAATAATATAAGAAACATAAAATAATATCGATACTATGAATGATATGTTTATGTGATGAATGAAGGGACATGTTTCATGTGGCTTGTGTGCGATCATGAAATCAAAGAAGCTAACGTAATGTCCTAAAATATGGCCATAGTATTGCAAATGAATGATTACATTATCCAATCACCATTTCTTTGTGTTATTCTTGGGAGGCTACACTAAGAAGTTACACATTCTCTAAACCTTTAAAAAAGGTATATCCAAATGATATATTGGGTAAATCATCTCGGGATGAGAATTAAATGGGATCGAGTAGGATTTGAACCCTTACAGTTGCACATGGTTATCATACCTTGTCTAGATAGATTCTAAACATTCATTAATGTTTGATTAATCTATTGTAAGCTATTAATCATTGAAGGAAAATAAATAAATAACTATTGCTGGAATAATTCAAAGTGGTTGTTATAAATGATGTTAATAATTTCAAAGTAGGATAACTTAAGGTATTGAAACTCATATATGATGGATTTTTTGTTTTTTATTGAATTCATTGAAGGCATAAAATGTATTAAATGGGTAGAACAAAATTTCCATTATTCTTTAACGTGTAATTCAGGGTGTTATACTTCTAGAGGTACTAAGTAGTTGGTTGGTCATTTAGTGGATTTGAAGAGTTTCAAGTCAATCTAATTTGAGAAAATGGGGTCATGGAGAATTTGAAAATCCTTTGATCAGTTGGAAACTCATGATTTCCTCCTCCAACTCAAAATAGGAATATGTAGAGCTCTTTTTTTCAAGAATAATGATTAAGTAAAAGTAGTACATATGAACTAGAAACTAAATTTGAATAGACAATTTTTAGTAAGATAATTTTAGTAAAATAGAGAACATGAAGAGGTTAATGCTTTAGTTTCATCTTATTAATTTGTAAGACATAAGACAGAAAAAAATTTGAAAAATGTGCTTGAGGCCAAAAGGATACAATGATTCAATATAGAAGGTGTTGTGTAAGAAATGAATTTGAAAGGTTAATAAACCATCCTTTGTTGCAAGAATAAAATTATATAGTGACATGACACATATGAAGTTAGATGATGAAGAATCAACTTATGAATAAGAGGTGTGGATGGACATAAAAGGTTATCAATACTGAGATTGAAGTACTAGTAAACATAGAATGTTTTTAAAAACTTGAAAATTGTTTTTAAGATGTGTGAAATGAGATTATTTGACCGAATTGAATGATGATCAAAGGGATTTGAATGATATAGAACTGAAGGGATGATAAATTATTTCAGTCCAAAGAGGGTGAAAAGTCCATAAGGGTCAAGAAGAGATACCGAGTGTGAGAAAATATATAGAAGTATAAGAAGTGAATAGACATATAGCTAACAAGAGAAAATACTATTGAAGGGTTATTCTGACCGAGATAGAAAGGCTGAAAATTTTGAAAAATAAATTCTCTAAGTAAGAAAGTTCATGCAATAGAGGAAGGTGGAGTGAAGAACATGTATGTAAAAGGTCAATTTTTTTATTGCATCTGTGGATATAAAACATGATTATTAGGTGTGAATACATGAATAAAAGGTGCGGATTTGAATGACATGTGAATAACAGTGTGATATAAGCTTGAGCTAAGAATGTGATGAAGTTGACATAGGGGAAAATGAGAGCATGATAGGTTCTATAAGTAGAAAATCCTTGAATTTTAGATACTAGATACATGTTGAAGACATATTAGACATAGAAGTGCATGAAGACATAATAAGTTGATATTGTAGCAGTAGGTACTGTAACAACATATGTATTTAGGAGGTGAAGCCTTGAAAGTGAGAAAACATCATATCTGATAGATAATGAAAAATACTAATAAATTAGATCTTTGTATTTGAGTTGGTGGTTAGAAAAGAGAGAAATAAGAATCATAATTGAGAAGAGTGTAAGTAAATTTAGAGGTCATTATTAGTTGTATAAGACAAAAACTAAGTTTGACCAAATTTTGTGAAAATTCTAAATGGTATCTTAGAAAGTAGGGAGTTGTAGCTTTCTATGAGTTGAAGCTCACTAAAGGTCAGTTGTAGCTAAAAAAACTTGGGAGTTGAAGATTCTAGATAGGTTGAATCCTGTCAAAGACTGAGTGGCAGCTTGGTCAAATTTTGGAGTTGTAGCTCTAGGTTGAGTTGAAGCTCAACCATGAAATCAATGTAACAAATATAGGACAATTTGGTCCTAAGCATAATTCTTGGTTTCAGTGGTTTTTTTCCTAGTTTGGGTTTCCCACATTAATTGTGTCTCCTTGTGCTATTTTTCTTATTATTGATTTTGGATGTTAGTTTGATATTGATGATGTAAATTAAGTGAATTAACTTATGAGGTAGAAATTGGATAGACACTGATTCACCCCCTCTCAGTGTCCTAATTTCCAATAATTACCATCAAGATACCTATTTATTCCTCTATCAGGACCCTTTTTCCATTAAGTCATATTTCTATGGGACACAAACCCCTTGGTTCCCTTATCACTTGGCTTCCGACCTCATAATCCCACCTTTGTGGTAACATCATTTTTTATCCCTTGGCCTCATCAAACCATCATATTGTCATTGTTAAAGTCATATGTCTATAGGACACAAACCCTTTGGTTCCCCTATCACTTTAACTCCTTGTCTTGTAAGCCCACCTTTGCGGAAACATCAATTTTGGTCCTTTAACCTTGTCAAACCATCCTTTTTATTTTCCCTTGTCATCATTAAGTCATATGTTTATAGGACACAAACCATTTGGTCCCCCTATCAATTAATCTTGTGGCGTAAACCCATATTATTTCTATACCTTTTCTTGGGGAATGATCTCTCATCTTCCCATCCTTACATCTTTCCATATATCTCTTTCAAACTCGTGATCAATTCCCTTTTAGTTCATCAATCCCTAGTTTGAGGGGGAACACATCATCATATAATTCTGCATCTTTCACATCCTTATCTATCACATCTCAATTTTTCTCGCAACTTATCTAAACAAAAATCACTAGAAAAAGGAGTAAAATGTAGACACATAACATTAGCACTTTGTTAATCCTCGTGTATCCGCATCTGCTAGCACCTCTTCCTTATCACATCACTTCCATATCATTTACTAAACCCTTATCCTAATTCTTATTCATCCCTCTTAATATTTAATCCATGTAAATATTATCCTACACCCGTAAATCCTCTTTTACACCTTCCTAAACAACCCAAACCACTTATAAACCAAAATTAAATGAAGAAAAAATAAAATAAAAAATTTCCTAACCATTTCACAATCTCTTACCCACATATCTTCCCCTCACACAAAATAACAAGTCAAAAAAACTCGGTTGAGGTTTTTTTAACCAAACCCCATAACCACCAACAATTTCCCATATCACTAGTGATTCCCTATAAATGAGTTTCATATCTCCATTCGAGGTTGCTTGATTTTGGTCTAGGTTGCTTCATGTTGGTTGCTCTATAAAACCTTAAATTTTATTTTGTTATATCATATCCCTATCACAGATCCATATATCATCAAAACAACATTCAATACATCAATATCTCTTCTTCAACCTTTGGAGATCATTCAAATTTCCAAGAATCAACTCAAAAATCTTCTTGATTCTATAATCTCCTCATCTCGGGTAATGTTATGCTCTCATCTTCATTCATCAACTTAGACAAGGTAAGTTATTTTCCTCTTACATTATTATCTCGTTTACTCATCATTTATAATACTTAATCAAATTTATCTCATTTATTAACAACTTTTATAATTCCACATCAATTGTCAATGATTCTTCTCAATCATTGAAGATCATCCCCAATTGCTAATGATCAACCTTAATCACCACCAATCTTCCTCAATCACTGGAAATCCTTCCAAACCTCTCGAAGATCCATATATTTTAGATCATTTGATCCCTAAGTTTTTCTTCATTCATCCGATCCCATCACTTATTACCACTTTATCTTTATAGGTACATGTTTAAACCTATCAAGCTCCTTTGAGCCATCTCTAGTTCTTAATTGGTCATCTAAATCAACTTTAGCACCCTGTTTACCTTTGTGTGTACACAAATAGCTATGTCCTTTCTCCTTTAGGCCATTTTATAATCCCTAGACTCCCTTTGGATCAAGTATTACCACATCATCATACCATCATATAGTAAATCAACCACTTCGGTCCCTTTTCCTTTCTATTGTTGGTTATATCGTTTGTTTTATAATTTTATCTTATTATTATCATATTGGTTTCTTGAACGTGGATTGACATCCTTGAAAGGAATTACATTAAATTCTAGGGACTAGTATTTGCTGGGAAATATATCATATATCTATATAATTCTATCATTTTATGAGTGTTTATGCATTGATGGTAGCTTAACCCATTGGAGAGAAGGCTTTAAGCACCTACTTGGATCCATTACATTGATCATCCATAAATTATCAACATCGATCACTTTGTAAGTATTGATCAAACCTATTATCTTCTCGAGGTCAGCTTTGGTTTTTTTATTCCATTTTATTAAGTTAAAGTTGGAAAGCTTTACAGTACACTTTCTCATTTGATATATAATTTTTTCATCTTTACACACATGCGTTCAAGGGTATCGTGAACATGATGCAATATATACATATCGATACATGATCATGTGATCTATTGGAGTTTCTTACATACTTTTGGGGTATCCCTACATGAAAACTAGGTGTTATTATTTCATTATAGTACCTTTTCACTTCATCATCATGCTTTATTACATAGTTTATTTACTATCTTTTGAACAAACATGAATAACACATATGTCTTATACATGATTTATAGATTTTAGTCTCATATGCTCTTCTATATCACTTTCTCTATCACTTGATCACATTATGATACTCTAGTTTTCCATACATGCTTACTAGTTATATGTGTAGTTACTTGTTTGTTACTCTAATTGTGGCCTAAGGTCCTTGTTTATCTTTCCACACTACGGGAATCCCATGTTTTTGGCATCATGCCTTTATTATGTGACATTACATCTCTTGTTAATATGTCTAAGGGATTTGATTTTTCTCATAACACAGTGGATGTCCCATGTTTGTAAGCATTAATCCTTTTGTGTGACACTATTTGCACCGTTATATTTTCACTTACATATGCATTACTTTTGTTTATTACTCGCTAGTGATATTGTTAATATTTTTACTATTATTTTTATTGTTATTTTTTCTCTTGATGGCATGCCATGGTATCCAAAGATGAGGATCCTATTTTTAGGTACGGGTTCCTCTTGGTGGCCACCACATTATCCATTCACATGATTTGTATTTATATTATTAGACTTACCAAACATGGTTACACATATATTATTTTGATTCACATGCTCAAATTATTTATCACTTACACCTCAAAAGAGGGGAAATTAATTTAGGTATATTATACACCTATAATAGACAGAAGAAATTCCAAACCCAGACAGGACAAGCAAGAACATGAAAATTTATTCAAAAACAATATTAGACACAAAAACTCAAAAACGAAGCTTAGGTTAAAAGGTACAATATAGTTAGTACCTTAAATATATTATTTCCCATCTTTATAGTTTTACCCTAGGGGTTGTTACCATAATTTTCTTAGTAATTTCATATTCTCACCTATAGGAACAAGTATTTGGCATAGTTTCGGACCTAGATAACTCAACTAGGATAAATTTAAGGGACATGAAAGGTTTCATTACTTCTTATTCATAGCACTCGAGTTTTGGTTTCGGTTTTATATTTATTTGGGGCACGTGTCTCCTTTCTCTAGCTACATTTCAACATATTTCAGTTCTACACGATTGTGTGGTACATGGGGAGAGTATGAGGAAATTAATTATCTTTTGTAAAGTGGGTCCTAATTTACAAAATTGGGCCTAGATCCATCTTTAATGGTGTAGATCATGGGGTCACGAAATTTATTGAAGTGGATAAGTTATTTTTAGGTATTCCTTCCTCTCCTATTACACCTAAATCGGAAGATATTAGAGTTGTTAAATGAATTTGATACATGGTATTTATTCCTTCACTAGTTGCTTTAGATCCTCATTATTCTTCTCTCAATTTGGAATTCGTGTGATAGGTTCCATACAACCTATACTCTGGAACCCACTCAATATGATAGGGGATTGATCATGCCCAATCCTTTGAAAAATTTTAGTAATCCAAATCTCCAAATACAAGGAAAAATCAAACACTCTTCCCTATGTAAAAAAAACAAGTGTATGCCTTCCACGTTTTCATCTCTTTATTTCACTATTTATAGCTTCAAATTTCATTTAAATTACATATTTTCATTTGAGTTAAATTTCAATTCTTTATCATGGACATTAAAGTTAGTCTATGTTTTAGGTTTCTTTATAGAACATGCCAACACCAATACAGGTAGAGGATATTACAAAAAAACATCGAGTGAAGATAGAGTGTGTCTACAAACTCTAGTATATTTTTATTTAAGCATGTAATTTCATTTCATAGTTAAAGGGGAAAATGTAGACATTTAAATTTGATTAATTTTCTCTTTGAAATTTCTAGTGTTGACATTTCTCTCTTTCTCAAACAAGAAAGCTTTACTAATCTCATCTAGTACATCCCAAGGTCTCTTTTCTAGATTGTTTACTCTTACACACTCATTTATCTACAATTTTTAAGAATTGAATATGTGAAACATGATATGAAACTCCACTTGTTAGCTTCTAAAATTCACATTCCAAATTATCACTCATAGGAAAAATCTTATATTAGGGCAGGAATGTATATACATACGGTCCTAACCCTAATGTGCATTTTTTACCTTTCTCACCTTTATCCCAAAGTTTCCCTTTCGCATTATTCTTTAGGTCACATACTCATCCTCAATTTTCCTTTATAACTTAAATAACCTTTGAAAGAATATATAAACAAGTGAAACTCACCTTATTTAGAACTAGGAACTCTTATGTACTCTTATTGAAAATATATTAAAAAAGGAACCCAATGTTCCCTATACTCTGCAACTACCTCTGTACATTCATTAGGGAAATACTATCTACTAGCGTGAAGATTCCCACTAGGTAAAGGGAGATGAATCCCACATTATCATGAACATAAATTCACTCACTCAAGTAGATTAATAGAGAGAAATTACAATCAAGAATTTTCCAAGGAAGGATGTCAAATTTGATTGCACTACAACTAGATATCACATATCAGGTGGAGAATGGCATTTGGTTTGAGGCCTCTTGATAGTAGTGTCAATATTGGTGATGCACCTGGGGTCCCCAAAACTAATCTAATTTTTATTTTTTAGGACTTCATCCATGGTTAGGGTTTTGAAAAATTGAGTAGATTATTTAGAAACCCTTATAGTGTGTTTAACATTGGTATCGACAAAGAGAATTAGAAAATTCATAAACCTATAAAGTGACAGACCACATATCTAAGTAGGTGCAAAACCATACAAAGGTCAAGACTATACATATTTTTTTCCCTACTGTATATTCATTCCACAAGATTTTATTAAGTCACAGCTTTCGATTTCAAAGCATTCTTATCTCCGATACCCCGCTTGAGATCCAAATCACCCACATATTTTCCTAGATTCACTTGTAATCAAATAATTGCACTCAATCCCACATATTTGTGAGTTTTAATTGCATCATGTATACTTTTTGCAATTATCAATACATTATTATGATATTTAATGGCTAATTTTGGAAGTTAATTAGTAAAAATAACCCCTTGTAGCTCTTTATTTCATTCTTTATTTGATTGTATTGTAAATACCATAATCAAACCATAAAAAAGGTTGGAAAAATGCATATCACAGGCTCTTAAAGTATCTTATGGAGATTTTGGTTGGAAGGGGTAAAAATAAATACATTTTGGTCTATGAGGAAGGACCTAAGTGATCTAAAATATACTTCAAATTGAAGGATATCAATGAAGATCTAGAGTTTTTAGATTGTAAGATGCAAATCATCCCTCTAAGGAAAGAAGTGATGAATCTAATGATGAAATTTAGTAATAACTATTTCCTCCCTTATAGGAGGAGGTTACTCATATAAACCTAATCTAGTTAAAAACATTAAAAACATTAAAAATGGTACAAGGGAATTTATAATCCAAGAAATAGGTTATGAGGGTGGTGGTTTGGGTTATGTTTTTAGATAAGCATTGATGCTCATTTGGAAAAAAACCACCATAAAGGAAGTTTCACAATCCATATTTTTATGAAAATCCCTACATTTCCACAAATCCCTAGTTCACTATGTTTCCATAAAATATATTATCTCCTTAATCTATGTGGTATCCTAAAATTTCATGGTCTCCTCAAAATACCAAAAATGCTAAAGTTCCATACAACCCTAAAAATCCACAAAACACAAAATTTTTGGAGAACACTAAAATTCCACGGAAGCCTAAAATTTCTGGAGGCCTACGGTTCCGCTACACCAAAAATTCTATGGAACACTAAAATATTCACATCAAAGGATTCCTAAAACTCTACAAAATCCTTAATATATATGACACCTTAAAATTGTGCATAATCCTATAATTCCATAGAAGCCTAAAAATCCATGGAACACTAAAATTCTATGCAACACTTGAAAGACTCAAAAGTAGTGTGAAGGTGAAAATCTACATGAAAAGCCACATAAAAGAGTGGAATTATATAGAAAAAATAGGGATACTCTAAGACCCAGGTGGAGGGTTGAAAAATTAATAGGGGAAATTAGTGGGTTAAATTCGACACCCCATGGTCATCAACTATGAAGAATAATATGGGGATCTTTAAATGCTCGTATATTTTGATCTAGGTCACCAAATAAGACAAAATTGGTACCGTTGGAAAGGTATAGAAGATAAATACACATTAATAGAAGTTTTGGGTCATGATATAATGTATTTTTTTGCCAAAATGTTGAAAAAGGACTCATGGCTATTTTTAAGTATGGGTTCTACTCAAGTCTCTAAAGACCCATGTTGGATCCATGTAATTGAATGTTAACTGTTCCTTGGTGGTTGAAGAAGTGGGTGTTATAATTAATTTTAGATTCACTCTCCCCCATCCTCTCTTCTATAAATTTAAATCAATTTTAATTAAAAACATATTGTCTTGAATGTAATTTTATGTTTCCCTTTTGTGTTGCCAAGCATTCTGAGTTGTAGACTTCTACGATGATATTATGAAATGTGTTTAGTGCCTTCTCCATTATTGTAATAGATTGTGCATATTTAATAAATGATATTTTTTTACTGTATCTCTCCTTAATATCTTTAACTAGTGGTTAAGTTCATAGAAATTGGGGGGCCAAAAGGGGGTCTTAAGTGGACACTTTTTTCTGAAAAATAAAAAAATTCAACTTGTACGATTTATTTGAGATAGTTACACTCAAAATTTGAAGATGTTATAAGAACATGAATTGTAGCATTTCGAGTCTACTTTCTAAACTACTATTTTTAAAAATGGTTAAGTGTAAGTGGGTTAAATATCTAAAATGTCAATAGGTTCTCCTTTTTTTGCAAAAATCATAGTAGAGCAATCACTCATGCCCCCACCATTTTTTTAGCACTATTTAGTATTTTTAAAAACCCTTTGGTAGAAAGATAGGTAGGAGCATCTAGTTTGGGATAGAATTTTTTTAGATTTTTTAGTGAGTATTTATTTTTTTATGATTTTTCAAGTACAAATATTTTGAAAATTAAAAAATAATAGATAGCTGGCCATACCCCTAACTACCTCAAAAATATCAAAAATTAGTTTTTAATGTGTATAGAATTAGTCCTAGTTTGGGACTATAATTTTTTTTCAATTTGGAGAAGTGAAAAAAAGATACATGACAAAAGATAAACATTTACAATCACTAAAAATAGAGGTATAAAATACATAGTTTGAAATAAATATAAATGGAAACCTTAGAATAGTCAAAAATATAAAAAATATATATTTAGAAAGAGGATAGTTTTCTTGACGTTGTAAGAAAATTTTAAAGAAAGATAGCAATACTTTTGTAGGATTTATCATGGTAAAAGGTGAGTTTTTTCATATTGTGTCAAAAAATACATGTTGATGTGTTGTTACAGGTCCAAAGCGTAGGTTTGGGAAATGTTGGTTGTCAAACTTACACCCATGTATCGAGATCCGGAAGACCCGATTCGTTTTTTACAACAATGGAACCATCCCCAAGTTGTGGGACCTTGTGTGCTTGGGAGGGATCTCCTAAAAGGTTGGTTCATCTATCTAAATCTACTACTACTGCTATTCCTAATGCTAAAAGGAAAAATTGAACTAATAATGCAAAGGGACCAGGATAGAAGGATAACATGAAAGGAAACCTACACTAAAAGGTGATAGCACCAGAAAAGAGGGATGAACACTATCTGTTCTAAGAGAAAATGAAGGGAAATGCGTGAAAGAAGGCTAGGCACGTGTAGCACAACTTAAAACATATTTACCATATCAGTTTCATGGAACAAAACTAAATAAAGAGATGTAAGGGATGTGAAATGGCACAATTGGCACACAATGCAAAAGAAAAGGCACGAAGAAAGAATGTAAACATGTTAAGACAGAGAATAGTCAAAAATGATGCTTCTATTACTTCCAAAATGTACAGAGCTGTTACAATGGTGAAAGAGGTCAATATCTACATGCAAGAGCCAAATCTAGAGGTCTACAACTCATAATATAGAAAATATGAAGTATTTAGTAATAAGGATCCAAAATTTCCAATGTTAATAATGAGCCCAGCTCTTACATTTATAGATGAATTCATGGAAGAAGAGGAGAAGGGGGAAAAATAGGAATTTGAATTTCAAACACCAATAAGAAGCATTTAATACCTATAAATCCACGTGGAAATTTGTCAAATGTACTTTCTCGGGTTTGTTGGTGTGTTTAAAGAAGGAAGGAGGGTGAATCAGATCAAATTGGGTGGTTGAAGTAATTAAATCTACTCATTATTGTTCAAAAAGATATTTTCCCATTTCTCACCTACCATATCCGGCAAGAATTTGAATTTGAACTTCTAGCATTGTAGCCTACATCAGTAGCTATCTAACAAGTCTAGGTGTGCACCTATCTCGAACTTTGTAGTAAAAGATATGACCATCAAAAAAATTTCGAGTCATCTGCACATGCAAGACACATGGCACGCATGGATTGGCTGAAAGGATAACCAACTATGTAAATATTTTTTCTGTTTCTACTATGTGTCACTCATTGATTTGTTGCAAGGATTTGGCTCCTTACTGGCATGATTTGACTGGTCATGTGTGGCATATTGAATTGTGTCATAGGATAACTTGGCACAAAAGGGAGCAAAGGAGAGTGCAAAGATATGTGTGCGAGAATAATGAGGTGTGGGAAGAAGAAAAAGCAAGGCATGCACCACATGTATAAGGAAACAAGGAAAAATATTGGGCAGAGAATGCATGGTCAAGGTACAAATATTACAAGATTATGTGTGAGGCAAGTGAGAAGGCCATGGACTTAGCTGATTGAAGCAACTATGAGGCACACATGCAGAGTGAATAGATGCTTTGGGAAGAATTTGAATGTGTAAAAGATGCGCACAACAGGAAGATGGAACAAAGAGGAAAATGAAAGGAAGGGAAGAAGGGGAAGCATGAAAGGGTGCATGAGGAAATAAAGGAATGTTCTAAGGGATCTTGAGCATGTGTAACCTTGCAATGAATAGCTCAAAGACAAAATATGTATACAAGTTATCCAAATAACTAGGAGAGTTATTTGGATAACAATTTTGGTGACTTTTGGGGACATCTGCCTACTAGATGAAAGAGATTAGTAGCTGGAGCATCCATTGGGAATGGAGTCTATTATGTAATCATGAAATCTATTTTATAACCTTGAAGATATTCCAATGAAGTCACTTAAAGGATCGTTTCTTGACGCTTATTTTGAATCTTGCAAACCACTGAAAACTACTTTGGAAGAAGATTGGTACCTGGGAAAAAAAGAAGAGCACGCGTCAAAGCACGTGAGAAGAAAGAACTATATACAAAAAAAAAAATTGTACACGCAATGCACTTAGAGGAATTGAAAACTACTCTACTATATACAAGATGGTGTAACAAACTTAATGGAAGGGTTTGATATAGATCCCATTTACTAAGATTTGTAGTGTGCCTCCATCAAGATGAGTTAACTTGAAAGAGTTAGCCTCTTTGCATGAACTGATGGTGTATGGGCCACTCAAAAGTGCATCAAAATTTGAATGACACCTGGTTTAGCTTTTTCATTATCCCATTTCAAAACCAAGTCCCCAACTTTGAAAGTTTGAGGCTTAGCCTTTCTATCAAACCATTTCTTTTTTGTTCGCTGATGTTGTTATAGCTTGATCATGGCATAGTTTCTTGACTCTTCAAGACTAACTAGCTCTACCATTATGATTTATCTCTAGTTTGCACCTTAAAACTCTAGCTACTGGGAAAATTTAAAAGATTTCAACTCTAGCATCAAAGGAAGGGTAGCCTCCTTGCCATAGAAAAGCTTGTAAGGAGAAGTTCCTACTGCCTTTTTAATTTTGATCCTATCTTCCTAGAGTGTGCATGAGACCTTTGTATGCCATTTTCTTTGGCTGATGTTCATCATGTGCTTCATAATTCTGATCAGGTTCTTATTTGTTGAATTTTCCAAACCATTGCTTTGGGGGTAATAGTTAGAAGAATTATTCAAATAGATGCCCAGATTTAGAGCCCAATCAGTGATTTTAGTCCTAAGGAAGGATTTTGGATTATCGAGTTAATGGTTTGAACCTTGTGACTATACCTTCAAGAAATTCAAGGATGACTGACTTAGTTGATTCCTTGAGAGAAAAAAATCTATACATATGGTGAAGTAATATGTAGCTATCAACACCCATTTGTGTCCAAGACTTGAAGGAAGATTGATCATGCATATGAAGTCGAGACCTCATTACACAAAATGTCGATCCACTTGGATTGGTCGAAGGGGAAGCGCTACCAATCTCTTCTTTCCTACAAAGAAAGTGCATTCCTTGCATTTTTTCACCCACTTGTGTATGTCTGCAAACAGGGTAGGCCAAAAGATTTCTACCATTATGATCTTCATTATGGTATTTTTGTGCATAAGTGTCCACCAAAGAATCCATCTTGAAATTCTACTAACAATTTTTCAGTTTGCGTGCCATTAATACATCTTAATAGCATTCCATCATGATTTTTCTTTAAGAAAATTCCATAAATCAATGCATAAGGGATAGATTGTAACCTTATATGTCTTATCTTTGTCTTGTTTAATCTAGGAGGGTATACGCCCTCATAAGGGAATGTGGTCATGTCCTTTATCCATTGTGCATGCCAGGATCTCAGTATTATGATTAGATTTTACACGTGGGAGATCTTCATCTAGAAATAATGAAGACTCATATTAATTATACGCGTCCTCAACAATTTTTTTATAGAGCATGCTACCTCTTACCATTTTTTTGGCTTTGATAGTCACATCATATTCCATGATTTTGGCCACCCATTGTGCTCTCTTTTCACTAATCTCTTCTCCCATGATGAAGACCCTAATAGAAGATTGAGAAACTAACATGTTGATATGATCTTTGGAGAGCATACTTTTGAATTTCTTGAGCATGCGCATGATGGCGAAGACTTGCTTCTCTATGTGACCATATTTTAATTCATAATCGTTCAGCCTCTGGCTGAAAAAATCCACTAGTTGTTCTAATCCTTGTCCATTTTCTTGTGTTAGGATAAAAACAACACTCACATCAGTTCCATAAGCATAAAGGATGAAATCCTTTGAGTAATTTGATTTGATGAGTGATGGCGTGTAAGAAATTTCTTGCTTGATACTGTAAAAGCTATCTCTTCCTTCTTATGTCCATCTGAAGGCTATGTCCTTCTTGAGAATTAAGGTGATGGGCCAAAATAGACCTACAAATTTATGAATTAAGCACCTAATAAAAGTGATCTTACCGAGGAAAGATTGTAAGGCCTTTTTTTTCACTAGAAGGGAAAGAGATAGGATGGCTAAAACATGGTCAAGATCAATTTTGATGCCATCCTTGGAAACCATATGGCCCAAAATCTACCCCTATGCCATTGCAAAATTACACTTCTTGGAGTTAAGATATACCCCATACTTTCTACATCTCTGAAATACTTTCTCCACATGCGCTATATGATCCTCTCTCTTCTTTGAGAAGATGGTTATGTCATCAAGGTAAACCAAGATGAACTCATTAATGTAACCTTTGAAGGAAATTTCCATGGTGTGGTGAAATGTAGCACCTACATTTGATAGACCAAAGGGCTTATTTTTATACACATATGTTCCCCACTTGGTTGTAAATGCCATTTTGAATCAATCCTCTTCATTGACCAGGATCTAATTGAAACATGAATACCCATCTAATATTAAGAATATTTGTATGCCAACCACAGTCTGCAGAATCTACTCCATTAAAGGAAAAGGATAATGATCCTTTAGAGATGCCTTGTTCAAATCTATGAAATCAACATAGATTCTGATTTAATCATTCTTCTTGCGCACTGGAACTAGATTCACGACCCAAGTAGAGTACTTTATGGAAAAATAATTTTCACCTCGATGATTTTGGATAATTCCTTTCTCATGAGGGGCTCTATCTTTGGATTTACTTGATTGATACTTCTATCCGACAGGGCTTGATACCAAGATCAAGATCAATGGAGTGTTGAGAAACACTTAGATGAAAACCATTGAGGTCTTCATACTCCCATGAGAAGATAACACTTGTATTTTTGATAGGGAGAGATGAAGGCCTACTTTTCATTGTGTACGTAAGATTTACTAAACAATATCTCTTTTATTCATGCAATAGTGACAGGGGAGAAATTGTCTTGTGCGACGCGCATATAATTTTCTTTACCCTTGAACTCATCATCAAGGCTAAGGAATTTTTCTAAGGTGACCCTCCCTTTAAGTAGTTTGTTTGGCTTGAGTTGATTCACTTGGTCACCATATTTGTTGTGCAAGTCAGCTTGCATGCTTGATGAGAACTCGGTTTCATTTTGGATGAAATGGATGATCTGCGTTTCACTTTCAAACACTTTCCAGCTGGTATTGTTGTCTTGAATGGATGGTATTATCACCATCTTATTGTTCTCGTGTTTCCTTTGATAAAGTACTTAGCAGGAGATAATCGTGAACCAAGCACAGCCATTTGATCAGCTTCCTTGTTCATTTTACGTGGCACCACCTATAGATTTAAAGCATCGAAGCTCTCAAGGAGGTCCCAAACTCTATGATTATAATATTTGATAAGTTTATTATTTGTCAAGAACTTGTTGGTAACTTATTTTATGACCAATTCCGTGTCCCTAAAGATATGTAACGCCTTAATATTATTCTTTTTTACTGATAAATATACCACGCACTAGTGCCTCATACTCGCCACATTGTTAGAACACGTAAACTATAACTATGCATGAAGAAGAATTTCTAATCCTTAGGATAAATGAGAATAACTCTTGTTCCCATGCCATTTCTTCTTCTGGATCCATCAAAGTATAACTTCCATAGGCCAAGTTAAATTTGGTTTGTCTTGAGCACGTGTGATAGCAAAAATTCTTCTTTGAGAATGCACATAAGTACCAAGCCTAGTTTCATAGGCTTCTATTTCTTCAACATAGTGGTCAAATTTATGGTGCCTCTTTGCCCACTCATCAAGTACTAGATCAAGGATAGAAGGTGGAATAAGATGCTCTTCAGGAACTAAAGTTGATTCTTAAATTAAACAGTTGGCTTGGAGAGGCAATGGGACATATGACTCTACATGATAGGAAAATATTGGCTCAGCTTGTATTGTAAATTGGGTACCTTACCTTGTCTTGATAACATTTGAGACCAATCAAAATACAAGTAACCACCCATTTTTGTAATAAATTCTCTTGAAAAACATATGGAAAACAAAGGGGGAAAATAAATGATTGACAAATCTTGAGTTATTATTAGATTTAGACATGCATGGAGGGTCAACTTAAGATCCTTGATGATTCCTAGGGTGGTGATAGTTGATCCATTGAGTTGTAGGACTCCTTTAGTCAAGGGGATATACTCAAGATCTAGGACATCATCTATTTTCTTGGGAATAACTGAAAGTGCTAGCACTCAAGTCTATCATGTAATTATGCACTAGGTGTTTACCTATGATTAAGGACATATAGAAGGGTGGGGTTTTAACAACTTTAATTACTTTATTCTCCTCTTCTTAGAAGATGTTGATAGAAGTACATGGCTTATAAATAGTTGGATCAAACACGTGGAAGTTGGGACAAGGCCTCATGTAGTAGGTCACATTGGGATGGAATGGTCAGGGCATCCCACATTGTGACATTTATATTTTTCTTCTTCATCTAGTCCACAATGCTAAGTGAAAGAACCACTGATTTGTGCATTTGGAGCACAACAAAATCCTTTCTTAAATTTCCAGCAGAGGTAGGGGATTTAGCCAAAGCTAAGGATTGACCTACCAAAGGAGGGGCATGAACCACTTTTGAAGGAGCTTTGCATGGGGCCTCTTGTGCAGGGACTTGAGAATATTTACTACTAAATGTCTTTGCTACATCTTTCTTCTTTTGAGGGTCTACTTGTGTTGTTGGAATTGTGACTTGTGCACCAGAATCTAGCATTCTCTTCTTGTATCTTGTATTTTCTCAGTAACTTGGGCACACAGTCGGTTTATTTCTTCGTAGCTTGGTTGATTGCACGTAGTGCTCAATGTCAAAGAACATTAAATTTTCTTCGGAGGAGCTTTTGGCCTTCCTCAATTTTCTACTTGAGGCACCGGTTAAAGGCTCATAGGTGGAAGCATTATGGATCATATAGGCTTGCTCGTACATAACATTGGCACAATGATATATATTATGAGACATGTTGTAAGGGAATCACCATTTTGACTCACGTGCTAAATTTTATCTAAATTAGAACAAGTTCCTAACTTGCACTGGGTTATGGAAGAGAGGGTGCATGAGGAACAACTTGCAAGGGCAGATGTGCACTAGCATGCCATCTATCATTCTACTAGTTGGGTGCATATCTTTGGTTTCCATATTAATTCCACCAAGGCTGATTGCTTTAGCTATGTACCTTATTTGAACTACCTCTATACTCTTGTGTATATTGTTTCTCTAATGATATGACCTTATTTGATAAATTTCTAATTAGGGTCTTCAATTCTTTATCTTCCTTTTATTTTGCTAGTGAGTAGGATATTGATGCAACTAACTACACACTTCTCTCAGGGATAGGAACAGGGGCAACTGAAGGCTGGGGTACTTGTGACATTTCTGGGAACAAGGGCATAGGTGGTCTAGGAGCTATCTTTCCCGCCTGAATAAGACTATTTTCTACCCTTACTACAATATTATAAGCAACGGGTAAAGTCCTACTTCCCATAGATTGAATCGTGACTGAGATATCAATGTTTAATGCCTTTAGATAATACAGATAAAATTTTTGGGATATAGGTCTTACCACAATAGGGATTCTATCCCAAGTATTCTGAAATCTAATGTTGAAATTAGTCATCTACTCATTGGGTGCCCTCCTTGTTGTTTTCAGTTACTCCACGAAAGATAGGTGATCTAACTTATCTTTAAAATAATTGCAAATATTTTTTCCCAGCTCATCCTAGGTAGAAATATATCCAAGTCTCAAGCCTCAGTACCATTAAAGTGCTTTTCCTTTAACATAGGTTACATGTAGTCTAATTACTAAATCGTCATGTGTGATCAAATAGAGTGAACATATGTTCGCTACATCCTAGATATGATCTTGTGGGGTGACTTGATTCTCACCAGTAAATTATGGAATAATTTTGAGCATTCCATTTGGCATATCATGTTGCACGGCCAAAACCAGGGGAATTCCTCTACAGAAGTTAGCAAATTTTCTTAGTGGAGGAGGTGGATGATGCACCATAACAAGGTGTGATAGTTCTTTGCTGTGAGGAGGAGTTGAATGGGCATGGAATGCTAGATATGGTGATGCGTGCATGGGATTTCTAGAACGAAATATTCTTAGGGATAGCTGGAGGTATTCAAAAGAATCTTCATCTTTTGCACTTCTCCTTATATGCACTCTTCTCATGAAAGGCACTTAGAGATGCCAAAATAGAGATATGTAAATGTTGGGATTATTCATATGTATTAAAATGAGCCTCCAAAGGTTGAGATACTAAGTCCACACCAGAACTTAGTAATATGAAATTTAAGCTTTTATTGCTTATCCCACTAATTGTGCTAGAAAATGTTGGTCGTCAAACTTGCACCCATGTATTGGATCTGGAAGACCCGATTTGTTTGTGAAAATAATGGAACCATCCCCAAGTTGTGGGACCTTATGCACTTGGGATAGATCTCTAGAAAAGGCCGGTTCCTCTATCTGATTCTACTGCTACTGATACTCCTAGTGCTGAAAGGAAAAATTGAACTAATAATGCAAGGGACCAGGGATAGAAGGATAACATGAAAGGAAACCTACACTAAAAGGTGATAGCACCAGAAAAGAGGGATGGACACTATCTATTCTAAGTGAAAATGAAGGGAAATACGTGAAATAAGGTGAGGCATGTGTAGCACAAATTAAAACATATTTACCGTGATTAGTTTCATGGAACACAACAAAAAAAGGATCTGCAAGGGATGTAAATGGCACAACATGCACACAATGCAAAAGAAAAGGCATGAAAAAGGAATAAAAACATGTTAGGATACGAATAGTCACAAAAGGATTCTTCTATTACTTCCAGAAATGCACATATCTATTATAATGGGGAAAGAGGCCGGTATCCACATGCAATACCCAAATCTAGAGGTCTACAACTCATAATATAGAAAATATGATGTCCTTGGAGAAATGCTTAAGGATCCAAAATGTCCAAAGCATTAATAATGAGCCCAAATCTTAAATTTATAGATGAATTCATGAAAGAAGAGGAGAAAGGGGGAAAATCCAAATTTGAAATGTAACCACCAACAAGAAGCATTTAATGCCTACAAATCCACCTAGAAATCTATCAAATGCATTTCCCAGGTTTGCTGGTGTGTTTAAAGAATGATGGAGGGAAAATCAGATCAAATCAGGTGGTTAAAGTGATTAAATCTATTCATTAATGTTTAGAAAGATGTTTTCCCATTTCTCACCTATCGAATCTGCTAAAAATTTGAATTTGAACATCTATCACTATAGCCTACATCAGTAGCTATCTAATAAGTCCATGTGCTTTCTGATTGGAGCTCTATAGTAAAAGACACGGTAGTCGAATTTTTAGAGTCATCTATGCACGTAAGACACATGGCACGTGTAGATTGGCTGAAAGGATGGCCAACTGTGTAAATGGTTTATTTTTTCTGCCATGTGTCACTCATTGATTTTTGTAAGGATTCGGCACCCTATTGGTGCACTTTGATTGGTTGCATGTGGCAAACTCAAGTGTGTCAAAGGAGAACCTGGCACAGAATAGCGTAAAGGATGGTGCAAAGATATGTGCACATAAGAATGAGGTGTAGGAAGAAGACAACAGGAAGGCACATGCCATGTGTGTGAGGAAACAAGGAAAAATGTTGGGTGGAGAACACATGTTCAACGCACAAATTTTACAAGATGATGTGTGGAGCGCGCAATAAGGCCAAGGACTTGGCTGATTGAAGCAAGTGCAAGGCATGCACATAGGGTGAATAAATAGTAAGAAGAAGGTGAATGCACATAAGATGCATGCAAGGGAAGATGGAACAAAGAGAAAAATGAAAGTAAGGTAAGAAGGGGAAGCATGCCAGAGCGAGTGAGGAAAAGAAGGGAATGTGCTAAGGTAACTTGAGTGTGCGTAGCCTTGTAATGAATAACTCAGAGCCATAATATGTATACAGGTTACCCAAATAACTAGGAGAGTTATTTGGATAATAGGAAACTAAAGCAATATCAAGCGTGTTAAATCTTAGTTTGGGTGCATAATCAAGGGAACGTGTGCGTTATAACACGAGCATGTTATAATGTGAGAATGTTATAACACATGCATTTCCATATATTATAGACATTATATGTGTTTATGGGTGGCTTATAGTTATAAAAATATAAGTATTAATTTTTCATTTATTATTATTTATACTTTATTATTTCTTATACTTTAAATTTATTTTAGTAAATATAAGAAATTAGGGTCACTCTGCACTTTATGGAACTAGTCTCACAACTCCATGAGTCATAGTTTAGGAGATAGTTTTTTATAATCTAATTTGGTCAGTACATAGGTAATTTTTAGGATTTTAGCATTCAGCCTAAAGCTTTTAGCATTTAAATTATACAATCAATGTCTATTTTGGGAAAGAATATAGTCATTGTTTAGGTTTTGGGGCCTTTTGGATTTGTTGGACATTGTTTGTTATTGTTTTCATTAATGGAAAAAGGGTGTCAAGGTGGAAAAGGATTCAGTATGAGGTATAATTCATAATCAAGCTTGAAGGTTGATTGGTAGTGTCCAATTTTATTGTCATGATATGTTGTTTTGGTGTCATGTCATGGTGTCTTAGTTTGCATGCATGGTTGAGTGCATGGGTCTAGCATGAAGGTGATTGTAGGTGTGCTCCAAAGGTTGTTTTATGTCTCTAAGGTGTCAAACATGTTTAGTAAGGTATGTCAAATTTGTTAGAGTGTCTGCATGGTGAAGGAAAGATTAGTTTGTGTGAAGCATGGGTTGAAACTAGCCATTCTAGGCCTAGTCTTAGACCTAGTTCATAGCAGGTGATATGGTGGCATGAAGTATGATGTAGAGAAGGATTATGTGAGTATGTGATATGTGTTTTGAGATTACAGGGCATGTGTATAAGTTTTCAAAGGAAATTTTACAAGATTTTAGTGCATGTTCTAGGTCCTTTGGAGGCATGTTCTTAAGGACAAGTCAAGAATGCATGGGAAAATGAGATGACATGGTAAGTTACAGAAGTATCCAAGCATGTATGAGAATTAGAGATCATTGAGGAGGTCATTAGAGTGTTTTGTGTGAACTTTTAGGATATGAGGATGAAGAAAAACTAAGATAAGTCAATTTTATCTCTACTGAGCTCTCAGAATGCTCATTCCCAACTCGAAGGCCATGTTTGGAGTGCTCACTTGCATGTGAATTCTTTACATGGAGACCTGATCCATTCACCATAGTTGAGGCATGGAAATAATAAATTTTAAAATTTTGAATAAATTCAAATGATGTCATATCATTTATGAACGATTGTTAAGAAGTAGAGTTGGTCTAAACCCTCCCCAGAACCCTAGTTTATAGCGATAGAGAAGAAATGATTTGTATGGTATCCAAATGGCATGAGAAATAAAATGTGAAGCTTTAGGGTTGTAGAGAATTTTTTTGAGATCCTTTTGGTGGTGGTTTCATGCTCAAGGTGTTTTGGTAAGTTGAAGAAAAACCTCTATTTTGAAGAGATTTATTGGTACAACTATGTTGTAAGTGTCATGATTAAAGAACTTATGTGGGGTCTTGCTTGGGATGTTTTCCAAGAGATCATGAAGATATATGGGTAGGTTATATGGATAAAATGGGTGCAACATGTCCTCTAATGTGCCCTACTACTAATGGGCTTGTGAGTGCAGAACCAGTCATGATGATATGAGAGAGTGTGTGTCATTTTGCATGATATAACAGTTTATTTAGACATGAATATCTTGGTACGGTATGACATGATGTTTTTGAATTATTGATTTTATTGGAAAAGGAGATTTATTTCCTAATCATTAATGGCATAATAAGCCCTATTAGGCTTGTTAAGAAGCTAGTTAGAAAAATTATGCTTATGAGGTTTTCTCCATGTGACTTATGGTTGTGAGTACTTGAGCATGTTGGTAGGGATGCCCTTGTAATGTTCCAGGTGGTGGAAGAGGTTATAAGTGAATTTTTTAGCTTTTATTTCATGTTGGTCTTAGATTCCAATCACTTTTGTGACCATGATTTGAAATATCATAATATAAATGAAACAAAAATTCTAAGATCAATGGGACAAATTTCAAGATTTGATTCTTCCGAAACTAAAAGTTTATGTCCATTTTTGTCTAGAACTAAAAAGGGCAGGCACATTGTTTTGAAATTATTCATGAAACCTTAAATCCTTAGAGAAAAATTCATGTATCTAACCTGTAGAGAATTCACATAGATTTAAAATGCTTATTTTTCTCCTCCTAACTCCTTACAGATCTCATGGAACCTTTTTAGAATCCAAGTTTCACCATTAGAGTGTTTGTTCCCTACACCTAGAATACCCGTTTTAAGTAGATAGTTATTGAATGTGAAAACATTTCCTAAATCTTCCCAAATTATGTCCAACACTTCTAGGATTCCCTGAAATCACCTTTGGATTGTTAATATATATTTTAAACTCTCCTGAAGGTGCTTGATTAGCTCCAAATTGTCAAAATAACTTGCATGAAAATTAAACAATTTGAAGCATGACAACTAAGCCCTTGATTGAAAATAAAGCTTCTCCATCCTTGTGCATATTTCCAATGGATATCCTATCATCATTTCAAACTTTACCTTATCTCAAAGGAAAATCCTAATAATATCATTTATTGTGTTTTATTGTGTAGGGAATAGTGTTTAAGGTGATTGATCAACTCATTTAGTATTGATGAGAGAGTACTTCATGAAGGCCTAAATAGGCCATTTTTGTTGTTATGTAGCTAATTGAACACCCGAGAGAAGTGTTTAGAGAAAATATAAAGAATATGAGGTTAACTTAAGAGACAATTGAATATGTTTAAGTAAATTTAGGAAATATTGAGAAATAAAATCTCATGTAGGAGCAATCTATTTAAGACTAGGTTTTCAGATGTAGGGAATGGAAGCTAAAATGGTGAAAGATGAATCATGTGGATTATTCCAGGAGTTCTAGAAAGAGTTGTGATAAAAAAGGAATTGTAATGATATTAAAATACTCGACAAGGAATAATAATCAATATTTATTTAAGACTCAAATACTTCTTGAGGTACATAACAACTCTTTAGCTACCCCTCCTAGTTTAAAATGAAATAGGACCCAAATTTTGAGTTGCAAGTAGAATTAGATTTATAGAATAGTTTAATTTATCATAAAATTTGATTTACAATGTTTCAGTGAAGTATGTAGGTTAAGAAAATTTAACTCATCCTCAAATTTCATTCAAGGATTCATCTTCTATCTAGAGGAGGAAACCCATTTCCATGAGGAGCAACTTGAGAAAAAGGTGTCCAGTACCTTGAGCGTGCTTCCACCTATGTGTCATCTTGGTGAAAAAAATGAATTTTGAAGAATTTTTCATGTTCAAAGGTGAAATTTAGATCTCAAGAAGCAACTTTATGATCATCATATCTAGAAACTATCATTATACCCAAGTATCTCCAAAGAATAAGCTAAAATGAGCTAGTCATGCCACCGAGGTATCTAGGACCATCATTTGTGAAGTATTAAGGAAGCATATATCTCCATGAGAGACATATGAGAAAATATGTGTATGAGAATCATGAATTCTATTCCATCAAAGGGTGATTTTAGAGCCGTGAAAGGTGAGGGGATGATCTTCATATGGAGCACCCAATTTCAATGAATGACCAATCATCTCAGTTCACTTAATGTAATTCACTTGGTGTACTATTCTTAAAAACTCATTAAACACATACTAATGTGATCAAAACTTAAGTAGGACGCACATTATAGTCACCTCATTTTGGTCATAAAATAGGAATCCCATTCAAGGAGCAATACTCTACCAACAAAGTGAGGATCCCATTTAAGTAAGAAGTAAGCAAGCATCATAGAGTTAATTTGTGGTCACTAAAGTGAATTGTGGACCAAATTTAAAATTTGGTACCAATTTGAGAAGTGGTAGGGCCAAAATCCAATCTAGAAGCTCAAAAAACCTATAAAAATACCATATGTTTTCCTGAAACAAATACTAACTACAATATATGTGCCCTAAGAGCTTTAGGTCCTTGTTGAAATCTTGAAAAGATTAAGTACTAACAAAATTAGATTTTGAAAAAGTATCTTCTTGATTATAACTGTTGGAGCTACGGGACCACTACCATCAGTGTAGAGTGACCCTAATTTCTTATATATACTAAAATAAATTTAATATACTTCAGATTTATTTTAGTAAATTATCCCCTTCCCCTTCCAAATAACATAAAACTAGAAACACATACGCGTTATAATGTGTACATGTTTTGAATAAACTAAAATCTATACGTGTTTTAGAATTGGTAATTACCAAACTCACCAAACCATAACATGTATGCATTATTTCAAAACACGTACATGCTTGATCTAATTTCAGGATTTTGCCTACTTTTTGGCTCCCCATTTGGATGCACTTACCCTAGTGTTATTTTGTTCTTTCCTTCCTATTTATATTATAGTATGATGTGTGTCATCTATATTTTAATGATTTCAATCCTTTATGTCATTTATGTAGAGAATCAAAGTTTACAAAATTACATAATGTAATAAGGCTGGTTTCTACCCTCTTAGCTTGTAATTTTACATCTCATTCCTCATCTCGGGGAGAGAAGCCACTTTCGAGTTTGGTGCATCACCTCATCTTTTATTTAGTATTTCATCTTTCTAAAACTAGTTAGTATCAGATAATAATGCTAGTTAATATTAGTTGTAGTGGATTGGAGTTAAAATAACTAGCCATTTCACCTAGAGATTGACCTTGAAGGAGCCATTATCCCACACTTTAAAGGTACAACATTTCATTGAGGTGCTAACCTATATTTAATGAAGGGTGCAATCGCAAGTGAAATTTTTTTGGGACACCCTATGGGACCTTTTGAGCCATCTATAAAATAATTTTTATCCACTAAAATGATATTAGTGTGTGTTTCAGTGGTAATTTTTCTCTGGAGGAAATAAACCACACGTCTATAAACTCCTAACTTCAAATCTACTAGTTTCAAGATACAAGAGTTTTAGTTTCATGAGAATATTGCATAAATGACAAAGTACAATGAGAGGGATATTTTTGAATATTTTTAACTTTCACCAAGGATGAGAGGAAGACCTATTTAATAAATTCCATCCCCACCACCAGAGTTTCACTCAATACCCTTTATGGTAGGATGATCTCTCATCATCCTAGGAATATGAGATTCATTCCCCTCATGGCCCATCACAAAAATTAACCTTTTTGACCTTCAATGGTTGTTTTCCATTTTTTTAATGTGCAATATGACATACCAATAGCTTCCCTAAAGAGCATTCCTTTTTTACTAGAGAAAATTCAGTTCATCTTGTCACCTAATATGATGTAGCAGTACAACTCTTAACCTCATATTTTAAAGAAAAAACATTATAATGGTATAGGATCCTATAGTCAACTTCTATTCACACATGGGATAATATTGGGAATAATCTTTGCAAACGTTTTGGAGAAAAAGTAGATAATATTTCTTTGTTAGAGAAACTTACAACTATCAAAAGATCCCTATATGAGATGATGATGGACTTCAATTTTAGGTGTCAAAGGACATGGGACAAAATTACACCCCTTTTAAGGACATCTCCTCAAGGTGTATTTTTGTATTTTTAGGGCTCCGATTATGATGTTGCAGAGTGATCCAATCAATGAGAGATATGAATTTATATTCTATTTATGAGACAACTATTTAGGATGATAATTACTTAGTTCAAGATAGAAAAATAGCCCCTAAACCCATAACTCCTCTCTTCCCATAGATTCCCTAAGAAATTATACCTTTTCTTACCCTAATCCTTGGTTTGAAATCTAGTTCATCTAACCCTACTTCTAACTATTCTAATAAGGTGGATTATATTAGATCCTTGATCAATAATATGTCAAATGAGATAGTTTCCCTCAAGAAGAAGCAAACCAAACTCCTAGGCATACCAAAATCAAAATCAAGGGTATCAACAAAGGAATTACTATCCAAATTATTGATATGGATAGAGTTACTACCAAAATAGGTGTCAAAGTGCAAACTCTAACTTACCTCTTCAAGAATTACCTCCTCCACAACATACACCTATTCCTAACTTCAGAAAATCTATTATTCCATTACAAAATAACATGGTTAAAGGATCTGAATGGTTTTTACCATGAAATCAACCCCATAATTAGAAATCTTGTCCAAGTGGGAAGGAAGTTCGGGATCTCATGGTGAAAGGTTCCTTTAATAAATAAGAATCAGTGATAGAATCTCCAAATCCCAATGTTGAAAAATGTCAAGAGGACTCCTTTGAAGCCAATCTCATATTATTTGGGTCTAATGAGTTTTTTCAAGTTAATAAAATTACAAGAATCTCTGATAGATCTCAAATTCATGTTGTTTATAATACAATGTCTAAGAAGACAATATTGGCTACTAATCCTTCACCTTATTCTAAACACGATGGTCCTCTTCATAAAGAGAAGGGAACTAAGGAAGATTCAAGTAAAAGTAGGAAACCTAACGTTTCTAGCAGACCTAACCCCATGAATAATGTAATTTATCAATCAATAGTATTTTTTCCAATAGTGGAACAATAAAAGAAAGAAATGGTTACACCTATGATGTGCAAGGTGACAAAAATCCTATGAACATTGTTGATAAAATGAAGAAAACTAATATGAAAGTGATAATCTAGGATACTTTTTCAATTAAATAGTAATTAGATCTATTACAAAAGGCTATAAAGAAAATTTTTCCATTAGGAAAGATAACAAAAATGTCAATCTCTTCACTTATCTTTTATTAACCTTAGGCTAGAAAGTAAGTGAATTAAAGAAACCCTCACTATTTTATATTGATTTGACTCTTGGAAAGCATCTTGTGCATAATTATATGAAAAATTTAGGGAAAATTACCTCTTTAATGCATAATAAGATATAAGACACTTTGGGGATGGAGTACACTCCAATCACTAAGGGTGATTTTTAACTCGATGGTACTACAATTAGAATATTTGAAGTAATAAGAGGTCTTGAGATGACTCTCAATGCATGCCCTAGTCTAGCCATTGCTAAAGACATATTAATTATATATTTTCATCATCTCTTTGCTAATTTATTTTTAAGAGACTTCATATCTAAGGTATAAGGTTACTTGTCTTCATATTGGTATCATATGCTCTTGAGGAAAGGGTGTGGGACTAAGTTTACAATTAAGGCTGAACCTATATCAACTTATCATGTTGAAGTCCATGATCCTAGACCTACCAATTCAAGTTACATGGTGAAAGGAGAAAAAACAAGTGATTCATATCTATCTCAAGTAGTCCATTCATCTCAATCAGCCCCTGATCTTATGTTAGATGAGTGGGCTAAGGAAAGGTATGAATTTGACCAATCTGAAACTTCTACTTGAGACAAATGTAGGTACTTATTGCATTAAAAAAGGGAATTTTTATCCCAAGTGAATTAAGAAAAATTAGGAGAATTCTCAAGGCCTATGAAATATGGTTTTTAATGGTTCTAGGTGTACGGATGGAGCTGGAGATGGTGTAGTTTTGATCTCCCCAAAGGTTAAAAAGTGTATTTTTTCTCATATGATTTAATTTATATTCTCTAATAATGTATATAAGTATGAATATTTTGTTCACATACTTTTAATTGTTGATAAGGGGAATAGTAAGAGGTTATAGGAGACACTAAGTTATTTTTTCACCAAGTTATAAAGAAGTGTGGTATCAAGAACAAGATCCTACAAGCTTATAAACATATATTTTAAGACCAACTTTAGAATTTTAAATCTATTAATATCTAAGTAGTGTTAACTAATATTAATTTAGAGTCTAATCATATTTCTTCCATATTGTCACAATTATTCCCACCTATAGACCTCATTAAGGGACATGATCAACACGTAAAGATTATGGTGAGACCATGCATTATAGACAACAATGTGAGATAAAAAAATATTTAAGAGTGATGATTAAATTACCCATTTACTAAGAATGAATTTGAGATCCCATTTGAGTTTTGAGTCAAGGATGTAAGAGTATTATGTGGACCATATTATCTAATTGAGAGCTAAAAATTACCAAGAGGTATAGTTTCTCTCGAAAGTATATTTAAGGAGAAAATAAAAACATGAGAGGTAGTGAAGAACACTATCACAAGGTCAATATTTTCCAAGATAATTATTTTCTACTTGGAAAGGTGTGTAATTAAATTGAAAATTAAGTTTTTGTGTATTTATCGTAGCAATAAAATGACATTTTCTCATGGATTTATGAAGATCTTAAAGGTTTAAATATTGAAGTTATGAAAAATGCTATAGATATTTACCCCATTACTAAGCCTATTAGGAAAAATAAAAGACTTGTCAATCCTAAGATATAACCCCTAATGAAGAAAGATATTTCCAAACTCATAGAGGCCAAAATTATATTTCCTATTGAGAAAACTCTTGGGTGGAAAATTTATTTCTGTAAGAAATAAAAATCAGGAGATTAGGTTATGTGTTGATTTTAGATACTTGAATAGAGCCTTGTTAAAGGATCACTACCATTTACCCTCCATGGACCATATTTTGCAAATAATAGCAAGGGTTGAAAGGTTCTCCCTTTTGGATGGATATTTTGGATACAATAAAATCTACGTCAAATAAGAAGACATGTATAAGATAAATTTTACTACTAAATGGAGAACATATTCCTATGAGAAAATGCCTTTTCATTTGTCTAATATGGGTACTACCTTTTAGAGACCCATGGATTTTTCTTTCAAGGGATTCATAAACAAGTTTATTCTAATTTACTTGGATGATATCAAAATCTTCTAAAATGTATATGAAGATCACATGAAACATCTTGATGTGGTGTTTGAAATGCATAGAGTGTTTGGGGTGTCACTCAATCCAAAGAAATGCATCTTCACTAGTCCACAAGGAAAAAAATTGGGTCATGTGGTTTTAAAAGGGTGTATAACTATTGACCAAGAAAAAATAATATTCATAATTTATCTATCTTTTCCAGCACATAAGAAATCATTACAATCTTTCCTTTGTAAGAAAAATGTTTTTAGGAATTTTTATTCCTAACTTTTCAGGATTGGTTAAACACATCACTCAAATATTGAAGAACTCTCCTTTCAAGTGGACTAATAAAGGTAACAAAAATTTTAGTAAGATCAAAGAGGCAATAACTCAAGCTTCCACCTCCATTAACCTAAATCATGAAAAATATTTTATCTTGTATGATTATCTGGATAAGAGTACTATGGAAACCATTCTAATTGAGTAAAACTAAGAAGGATTAGACCATCCAATTTCCTTTATTAGGAAAACACTAATATTATGAGATAAGGTATAACCACATGGGTAATCATGTCTTTATAGTCATAAGGGATGTCAAAAATTAGGGAGTATGATGTAACTATCAAGACCACAAAGCTTATTAGAGGTAGAGGTTTGTGTGAACAAATCACTACAGATGTTGTCAACATTCAAGAGTATTATTATGCATTAGAGGAAGAGGAAGAAAAATTAGTAACATGTGCAACTAATGAAAAAAATATCTCGATGATATGGAAAGGTCCTTGGTTTTGGTGAGTATCATCTTAGGTTGGATAAAATAAATTGGAGACAATTTAGGATTAATTATATCCCTTATGTTTTAGTTGATGATGTTATCTTCAAGAAAATCCTGACGGAGTTTTGTTGAGATGTATTGGTAGGGATAAAATTGAGAGAATTCTTGGAAAATTATATGAACGGCTAATTGGTGGTCATTTTTCTTGGAGATAACAAACCATGAAGATCATGAGTGTTAGATATCATTTTCCCACACTATTCAAATATGCTCATACATGGGCTATAAAATTCAAATAATGTGCCTTATTTGTTAGTACGAAGAGGTTTTCTAACCTTCTACTTCATCAAATTCAAGCATATTATCCCTTCTCCCAATGGGGTCTTGAATTCATTGGCATGATCAATCTAGTGTCTAGTGTTAGTCATAAATGGGTTTTGACCACCATTGACTACTTCACTAGGTGGAATGAGGTTGTTGCACTCAAGAAAGCTACTGAGATGACCATTCTAGACATCTTGGAGGATATTATGACCAAGTTGAGAGTACTTCATACCATAATATCTAAATATGTTAATGATTTTATGTGATCTAATATGTATGATTCACATCTCAAACATAATATCTATTTGAAGACTTATTCCAGCTATTACCCTTAAGGTAATGGCCTAGCTGATTTCACCAAAAATAATTTGATCATGATTATAAAAAGGAAAATATAAATAAATCCAAGATAGTGGAACACAAATTTAAGGAATTATCTTTCACTCTACAAGATCACACTAAAATAAGAAATATTTACTTCTCCTTTGTCCTTATCTATGGTAGAGATACTAGACTTCCATTATCCCTAGATTTTACTTCATTAGAACTATTCCCTCAGTTGGAATTAGAAGGTGAAGATGAGAGAGAGGTTAGGATGATGGATATTTCTTAGTTAAAAGATATGAGACAATCATCCATTAGTAAATTTGAAGAACATCAAAGTCTAACCAAAAAATGGTTTGATAGAAAATATAGAGACAAAAACATGAAAGGAGACATAGTTTAAAGTTGGATGTAGATAGAGCCAAACCGGGAGACACTCCAAATTTGATGCACTATGGAGTGGGGTATACATCATTAAAACTTGTAAGGAAGATAATTAATTCAAGATATCAAAACTTAATGGGGAATTACTCAAAATCCCAATTAACAGGATTTATTTTAAACCATCTTATTGATAATGTCATGATTTACCTTGTAATTAGTAGGTTTAGTTGTTATCCTTCTTTCCATTTTGTTTTTGTTTATTTTTCATATTGGGGGTCCCTTTTTTGTCCTTGTTTTGTGTTCACCGATTTAGATTCCTTACCTCAATATTTTGTGGTGATTTTCCTTGAATAAGTGTTATGTTTCACACGTTGTTGGAACTCTTTCTAGTTCCTACCATTTTTCAGCCATGATGAACTAAGTGGAGGTGAAAAATCATATGAGTTCATATAGAAAATGTTTTCTCTAAACGGGGCCAAACATTCTTGTTTTTTTGTGAAGACATCGAGATCATTTTTCGAATATATTTAAAGAGAAAAGTGTAGAATAGAGATGTTTGTTGTAAAGTTGGGGCAGATTTAACAATTGGGTTAGAGGTAGGAATTTTTGGTAAATATTTTAGACGAGAATAAATTCAATAGATCAACTAAGTTCAGGGAATTTTTCGAGTTTTTAAGATTAATTTTCAAGTTATATGTTGACTCTATGCCCAATGAATGTAGAAGGCTACTGGTTTCTTAAATCTAGTAAGAATATGTCCCTTAGAGGTCACCAAAATGTTGTCAAATAAACACACATGCTCATTTGGAAAAATTATCACAACAAAGGAAGTTGCATAATCCCTATTTTTATGTAGATACCTACTTTTCTACAAATTATTACTTTTATATGGATCCCGTATTCTCTACGAATCCCTAAAATCTATGAGCTCCTTAAATTCTATGAAAGTATAAATATACATAGCCTCCTCAAAATCCATGGAATACTAAAATTTCATGCAACCCTAAAAATATCCAAAACATTAAAATTCTATAGAACAATAAAATTCCACAAGACACTAAAAATCCATGGAAGATTACAATTTTGTAGAAGACTAAAATTCCATGGAGGCCTACATTTCCACAACACCTTAAAATTATATGGAATACTAAAAATAAGCTACACCAAAATATGCACATAAAAGGAGTCCTGATATTCTGCATAAGGCTAAAAATTTGTGGCACCTAAAAATTTCATGGAATCCTAAATTTTTGTCGAAGCCTAAAAAATCCATGGAACACTAAAATTTTACACAACACTTGACAATTCCATGGAACGAGTAACAAGACGAATGAAGGTAAAAATATACATGGAAATCCAGTTAAAAGAAAAGAATGTTGCAGGACAAAGAGGGAGACTCTAAGACCCAATGGGGGGTTGACACATAATCAAGGGTAACTTGGGGATTAAATTTGATGGCCACATGGCTGTCAACTATGTAGAACAACATGGGGATCTTTAATTGATCATATTTTTTTATCCAAGTCACTATATAATAAAAATAATTGTATAGTTAGAAGGTTTTGAGGAGAAATACACATTTAGGTCACAATATAGCATATTTTTGTGTAGAAAATTTGGATAAAGGACTCAAGACCATTTTTGGTATGGGACCTCTAAAAGTATTAGGCTCCCATGATGGGTCTATGCACTTTAATGATAATTGGTACTTGGTGGTTGAAGAAGTGGACCATGGTCTTCTTGATTTTAGATTCACTATTCACCTCTTATTTTTAATAAATCTAGCTTATTTTTAATTAAAAACATCCTCTCATAAATTTAAGGTTGTGTTTCCCTTTTTTGTTTACAATCATTTTGAGTTTCATACTACCGTGTTAATCTTATGAAATGTGTTTAGTTCCTTCTCTATTGTTATAATAGATTTTGTATATTCAATCAATGATATTTGGTTATTATGGCTCCCCTTCTTCTCTTTAATTAGTGTTATTTTGTTCTTCCACTCCTATTTATATTATGGTATAGTGTGTATGAGCTATATTTGTATGATTTAAATCCTTTATGTCATCTATATGGAGAATCACATTTTTAAAAAATTATAGAGTTCAATGTGGCTTGTTTCTATCCTCTTAGATTGTAATTATCCCTCTTATTCTTCATCTCAGGGAGAGAATCCACTTTCAGTTTGGTGCATCACCTCTTCTCTCATTAAATATTTCAACTTTATGAACCTTGGTTCCTTAGAAATATTAGATTAGGACTAATTAATAGCAGCTCATAGTGCTAATTAGATTAGTTGTAGTGGATTGGAGTGAAAGGAACAAAACTTTTAACCTAGATATTTACCTTGAAGGATCCATTCTCCCACACTTTGAAGGTATTTCAATGTTTCACTGAGGTACTTAGCCTAGCTTTAGTAAAGGTTGAAATCTCAAGTGACATCCGTGGGTTGGTTTCCAAATATTCAACAATTCAATATCTCCTCAACACAATTTCAGACTGATCACCCCTAATTATTTTTCAAAGTTTAGGAATCCAAATAACTAAGTACAAACACAAAATGAAATAGTAATCCCTATACAAAAATTATAGGTGTAATCTTTGCATTTTTGTATCTCTTTATTTCACTATTTACATCTTTAAATATCATTTACATTTCAAATTTTTATTTGAGTTAGAGTTTAATTATTTATTACGGACATTGAGTACACTCTATGTTATAGGTTTCATCATAAAGCATGCGAACACCAATATAATGGCATCTTGTAAAGAAAATATTGAGAAAATAAAAGTGTGTCTACAAAATCAAGTATCTTTTCCTTTATACATATAATTTGATTTTATAATTAAAGGGGGTGAATGTAGACAATCAAATTTTGTAATTCTACTCTTTTATACTACTAGTCTTGACATTGTTCTCTTGCTCAAACAAGTACACTTTAACCTTTATCATCTGGTACATCTATAGGTATCTTGTCTATATTTATTTCTCTCACACACTCATCTATTGAAAATTTTAGAGAATTGAATGCAAGGAACATTATAATAAAATTCACTTGTAGGCTTCCAAAATTCACATTGCAGATTATAACTCTTAGACCAATAATATAGATTAGGGGAAAGAATGTTTGTACGGTCTTAACCCTAGTGTAAAATTTTGACCTTGCTCACTTTGGTCCCAAAATTTCCATTGCACATTATTATCTGGGTCACTAACACTCCTTAGTTGGCCTTTGTAACTGAAATCACCTTTGGAAGTATATATAAACAAGTGAAACTCACCTCATTTAGAACCATGCACTCTTATGGAATCCTATTCAAAAATATAGCACAAAAGGAACCCAAATATCCCTAAAATTTTTAAATACCTCTACACATTTATTAAGGAAACAACATCTACATTTATGAATATTCCCACTATGTATAGGCTGAGTGCTTCTTGCATTTTCAAGAACTCAAATTCACTCAATCAAATAGATTGATAAGAGAGAAAATCAAGCCAAACATTATCGAAGGAAGGATGTCAAATATTATTTCACTATAACTAGATATAACATGGTAGGTGGATAATAACATGTAATTTGAGGCCTCTTCATAGTAGTGTCGATGTCGGTGGTGCATGGGGGTGCCTGAACTCAAATACTATTTTTTTAGGAATTAATTCATGGTTAGGGTTTTAAAAGATTAAACAGTATTCATAGACACTCACACTATGTTTCCTAGTGAAAAAAAGAGTGATTAAGAGAATCAACAAACAAAAAACCTATAAATCCACAAACCACAATTATAAGTAGGTGAAAGAACATATAAAGAGGTTAAGACTGAATATATGTTCTTGTCCCTACTATATGATCCTTCCCAAGAGTATTTAAAGTCATAGTTTCAATTAAAAATCATTCTTAGGTCTAGATACCCATATTTCGACATCCAAATCACTTTGAAAGTTTCCACTGAAACACGTGCAATTAGCTAAGTGCACTCAATCCCACATATTTTATATTTTTATTGGATCATGTAAATTTTTTAAGTAATAATGAATTATTCTTATATTTAATGGTTAATGTTGGAAGTTAATTAGCTATAATAACCACCTATATCTCCTATTTCATTCTTTATTTTAATAAAGTGCAAAAACCACAATCAAACCATAAAAGGGGGAAAACAAAATGTATACCACGGGCTCTAAAATAATCTTGTGAAGACATTGGTTGGGTAATTTCAAAAAAAAATCTATGTTTTGTTCTATGAGAAATGACGTAGGTGATATGAAATATACTTAAAAATGGAGTATATTAATTAAAATTTAGAGTTTTACATATTTTGGAATGTAGACAATCCATCTAAGAAATGAATTGATGAATCTAAGTATAAAACTAGCAAAGAACTATTTATTCCCTTGTAGGTGGATATTTCTCATACAAACCTAGTTTGAATAAAAGAATAAAACAAAACAAGTTATATGGTAAATTAAATACCAAAAAATGGTTTATGAGGGTGGTGGTTTGGGTTCAATAGGGAAAGGCATTTGGCAAAAGCCAAAGGTTCAACCTAGGCAGATAAAGATACATTAGGCATTGGATCTAGGAAAGAATACCCACTTCATACATGAAGTGGTAGTCCAATTCAATTTATTTTGGCTTCATATCTTTTGAATAAGTTACATGTTAAATATTCAAATGGTATATGATATTGAATTGAATCTTTGGATATTGGGGGTGGTGGTAGAGATATTATTACTTTTAATAAGTTCCACATCAAAAGAGTATTCAAAATAGGTCAATAGAGATATGTAAAAACCCAAAAGCATTTTATATGAGGTAAAAATATAATGGTAGATAAAAGTAATCTTGTTCTTGGTACCTTCTCCACAAAGGAATTATTCGTAACAAGAAGTTACACCCCTCCTACTAGTAGTGTGACTAGGTAAACCATGAAAATGATAATTTCTCTTCTCCATTAAAGTAGTGGATTACTCCAACATCATCAAGTGTTCATTAATAAGTTTATTTTTCTCATAAATTTGAAAGAGAAAAAAAAAATGCTATAACCAGATCTTACAACTTCGAGAGCCTACAACCACCAAGGTATTTCCTACATATAACCTAAATATGGATACCGTGGAGTACATATATGTTTTTCCTAAAGCTAACAAATCAAAGGATTAAATGACATGTAATAAATATGAATCAAGAACCTTTTCATTGGATTTTAGTGGAATAAAAATTACGACAAGATGAATTTATCAAAAGGAAAAATGTTGTGGTATAAACATCATTGCTAAAGATAGAGAAAAAAATTAAATAATAAAATACAAAAGTTAGGGGAAAACCTAAAAAGTAGAAATCAAGCAAGAAAGTGGTAGTTAACAAGACTAATGAATTTGAAAAGAGGATTAAATCATTTCCTTTTGTTGGTGAAATAATTTTTCGTGTGGGAAAATTGTTGGTTTCCACCAACGGTCATGAGGCTAACCCTCTCCTTCTTGTGTATAGAGAGGATCCCATTATTGAATGTAAAATACCTAAAAATTTGGGTGATCTGTTAGGATGGGGATCAAACAAGAATACTCCACTAAAGCTATGGTAAATTTCTCTTAGAAGGTACAAGGAGGAATATTTATTGAGAAGAGGTAAAGGAGAGTGGGAAATATGGAGATAGAGGGTTACTTTATATGAATAAGCTTACAAAATTCACATATAATAACTAGAGTAGGTCCACATTCAACTAGAAGAACAAAAAGTGCTAAAAATATAAGACTAAAAAATCATAGACAAATAATTTAATTCATGTGTTTATCAAAGGCACAAACTCCTTTATTAGTTTTACAATATTATCATGTATGGAAAGTTTTAAAGTAGAGAGAGAGAGAGAGGAACATAATAAAATGAATAGAAGAATTTTAGATCTTATTTCTTGATGTAGTAGTGATAAATATCAACAAAATACATTCAACCAAAAATTGGAAACACCTTTGGAATAGAGGATCCACTTCAATTTATATAATTACAAATATGTCTCTTCTTCTACCCCACTCATGAATTTTCATGTATCTCCATCACTTGTGACCTTTTACCTTCCTATGATACAAGAGTGGGTATTTTTATCATCAATGAAAAATGACTCTTACAATGTTAATATTGAGGGTATCTTAAGTGAATAGGATGAAATATCAAACAATATATTCTTAATTAAAAATTAAAATATGGGGAGAGAAAGAGAAGGGGTTGATTGATCTAGTGAAGATGAATGCATTAATACTTGAAGAACTAGCCATTCATGATCCTTGAGGAGTGTTCCATGAATGAGATTATGTACATTAAGAAAATGCTTCACAAATGAGAATATTGACCTATGATCACTTGTTAAAGTAAAATACCCAATATTACATATGTTTCCTCCTATTTTGAGATGTGAGAACACTCCAAAGTGTTAATAAATTTTTCAAAACTCTATTGCAAGACATTACAAAGTGAAACCCGGTATGACCACTAACATCACCCATGATGATCCTCTTATATCATTCTTATCATAACCATTTCCTTAATGACCTAAATTTTGATGTTTTAACACCCCCATAGGATTCATAATGTTCTTGATTTCACATGTTTCCTAAGTGACCATATGTGGAGTTAGAACACTGTGGTTACAAATTAATCTTCTGATGAGATATAGAAACAATCCAAGACATTGAATTAGTGTTGAAGAACATTGTTATGATATATGCAATGAGGAAAAATGTGATGATTTCTATAACAAGATTTAGGTCATAAGGATCACTTTCTCATTTCTCTATACCTTCAAAATTCACTTATGTGACCAAGAGCCAACTCCATGATGCTGAAACTTATTTATTCTTTTTTATCTTTCTAAGATGGGTCTTCATCATGTAGGTGAAAGGATTACCCCTGAGTGAAATTATTTTCATGTGGCCACCTGTTGGAATGGAATGAGGTGATGGAAATGTCCTTCCTTCTTGAGGCATGATCACACTACAAGGTTTTAGGTGAGTGTTTAAGAACACTACCAAGTGGATGAAAGAAAATGAAATAGAGATGATTTCCCATTCTTGTAAATGTGATGCTTTAAATGAAGATCATACCCTTTTTTCCTTTCCTAGCTCCAGGATCTTCTCTGAATGGAATCATCCTTAGAATGGTCATACAATTATTTACCAATATTCCTCTTATAGAAATGTTCTGTCACTAAGAAAGACACATTTGGATGTCAATAAATATCAAGGGTATGCAATGGATCCATCTTTCATGGATCAAGAGGATTCATGGGAATTTTGATGATTATCACTTCTTATAAAGCTTCCTAGCATAGGGAACCTTCATGTACCCTCTTTTCCCATATTTATTTTTAAAGATTATTTCTTAATTGATCTTGACTATAATGAAATGATGTTTGGTAAAATGTTTCTTTATTTGAAGTGACTACATTACCAAGTGTTTAAGAAAACTATCGTGAATGACATCATATGAAATCAAAATGATTTATTGTTCTTGCATCCATGGTGCCCCACATGAAGATCACATATTTACTCTTCTCAACTCTAGATTACTTTTTGAATGGTATCAAATTTGAGATGCTTACATACATTGTGGCTCATAAACCTCGTATTTGAAAATACGATTCTTTGATCTTTCACATATGATGGATTGAATACTTTTTTGACTTGATCATCTCTCTTTGACTTTATTCTTAGAGAGATGATGACACGTTCAAGATAAGATGAACCCCATATTGCTCCATTAGTTGTTAGTTTCACTTTTAAACATGATAAAACTTATTTAAATTCATAATCCAATTTTTTGACCAAGATCTCATCTAAGTGGAAACATGCCTATGACATATGGATACCCTTTTGATCAATTTTATCTTCATGGAAATGGATATCATTTTCCGACAAAAGGATTGACCTATGAATGTAACTTGAGGAAGAAACACCTATTTTGACCTTCAAATTACACTGATATCATCACTAAGGATTGATTAAGTTTTTAGAAACACTCTCAGGAGGTATGCATTGTTTGAGAACATGAGATGATTGTAAACATTTTTCATGGTGATCTCACCTTGTCATTCTAACTTCTTGCATCAAGTTTTTCTTTATAGGGATCACTTCAAAAATGATGTTTTGAGATTCCTTATATTTTGGGCTATGAATCAACTTCTTGACCTCGTGACGGTGGAAAAAATCAATAAGATGAGTGAAAATAGAGCTACCAACAACTTTCTTCACCAAAAATTGAAACTTTATATTTTTAGTAGGTGGGGTTAGAAATTACTATTTTGTAAATTTCACACAATATTTGTTTTCTTAATCTCCTAATCCACTTAGGATAATTCAACTAATGAGTATTTTCTACTTTTATAAAGTTTCTATTTTTAGACATCTACTTTTTCCAACCTTCTATTTTTAGAAAGTTAACAATTTAACCTTTTTATGTTTCTTATTGTTCCAGGATGTTCTTAATGCTAAAATTTTTCTACTTTAGAGAAGCGGATATTTTAGAATCTCACTATTTAGAGAATATGGTATTTTTAGTTAGTGGACTTACTGGTTTTGGATTGCAATGAAATCACCATCACTATGTTTTTTTTGGCACTCGGATCTCCTTCTCCAATTTTCACCATGTTTTGTCACCAAAACTCTTGGAAATCAAAAATTAATTTTATATGGTTTGGTTTTTATATGGATGTATCAAAAGAATCTAGGAATCATAGGATATGTAACTTCAATCTTCCTAAAAGAGTTTTAGAGAAGAGAAATCTAGTAAATTTTTAATCATGTCTCATTCACGGTTAGAGAGATATGAATAAAACTTATTTTTGATGTCTATGGCTGATATAAAAAAATTAGGAATCATATATAGTAAAAAATGATATTTTTCAAGGTGTTACATTCACAACCATGGAGGAAGGGTGACTGTGTTGAAGAAATGGTTCAAAAATGATTTTTATTTCATTTTTACACTTCCCTATTAACTATGGTACAAAACATGGGTCAAGTGAGAGTTCATATAAAGTTAAAATCATGTTTTAATGGTGAAATAGGAAAAAAATGTTTATTAAGGGATCCAAAGTGAACTTTGGAGTAGGATTGAGACTAGTGGTAGCACAGGAGTAAGTGTGAGTGAGATGGAGGGGATGGGAAAACAACTTGCAGAGATGAGAGAGGTCGCAATGAGGTCCAGGGCTTGAGAATGGGAATGGGAAAATTTTCTTGTCGCTCTTATCCCCTTATAAAATAGGGACATAAAAATATAACCATGGTGAAGTATGAAACAAATTGGAGGCAAGGGGACTAAGTTGGATGAGAGAAAGAAGATAAAATAATCACTTGCAAAGTGTGTACAAGGTCATATGAGTGTTCGAGGGATGAGTTTGAGCATGGGGTTATATTTCTTGTTCCCTCAGGTACATGGGGTAAATTAGGGACACAAAATTGCACCCATTGTGAGGGAGTGATGATACACCTTTGTGTCCTTCATGTCCCCCTTGTGCCATGGGAAAAATAGGACACCAGGACACCAAGTGCTCAAAAGTGAAGATATGGGAGGAGGATAATGGCACCTATTTGTTTCCCTCATGTCTCCCATGTCCCCAATGGTATAATAGGGACAATTTGTGGTCAAATGTGTTCCTTTCCATTAATGGAAAGGCTGATTTTGCACTAGTGACCAAAAATAGCCTCGAAATACGTCTTTCACCTCAAAGTCTTAGGATGTTGTTTTGGAGCCAAATTTTATATGATTTTAACTAAAAAAAACATTATACTATCAATGGAATAATATTTATACTTTAATATGCTTAAAATTAAAAAAAGGGCCCCTTTTTTCATAAATGTGAGAGACAAGTGCATTGTTTGGACTATCTCATGAAACCTTCAAGCATTGGACAAAATAGATGTTACAAAATTTTAGATAATTCTTATACCTTTTAAACTAATTATTTTTTTATTTTTGCTTCTTACAAAGCTTCTTGAATCATCTAGATAAGTTGAGTTTCATCACAAGAGTGTTCATTCCTTGCACATGAATACCCACATTGAGAAAATTATTCTGAATGAATTTTTTTCATAGATATCCCTAAATTTATTCCAAAACCTTCAATTATCCCCAATACCACATTTTTATACTTATGTACTTTCTATAACTCTCCCAAGGGATTCACATAGTCTTCATATTGTCCAAAATTGGCCTTTCTAGTATTCTATCAAGACTATTCTTTCTCCGCACTTCACTTATTAGAATGATGAAACTTATTACACTATATTTCATACTAAGTGATGCTTGGTAATGTAATTAGGATTTTATTTAGGGATTGAATGATGGAGGTTTAATATGAGGGAGACTCAAGAGGATTGGAATGAAAATTTTTCATTATGTCTAAGTTGTCATGTTTTAGATTTGGTAATTTTGGGTCAACAATTTTACATGACAACACATTTATATCTATAATCGGTGGTTAGGAGGGATACTCGGGAGGATTGGAACACAAATTTTCATTGTAGCTAAGTTTTCATGTTTTGAATTTTACAATTTTGGGTCAACAATTTTACATGACAATGCATTTATATCTACGATCATTGTGAATAAACATGTAGTGGTGAAACTAGAAGAAGTGAAGAAAATGTTATAGGAAACCATAAATAGGTGTAGTAATTTACAACAGGGGATAGATGAAGTGTAAAATAATGTGAAGGAGGAGAAAGAAAAATTATAAAATTAAGAATAAAAACTAGAGGAAGAGAAAAACACAATGAAATATTGTAAAAGGAAAAGAAAGAAAAAAATGAAAGATTACAAAAAGGAGTTTGTAAAAATAGGAAAGGAAATACTATCTTTGAAAAACAAACTATTATAATTTTATAAATAGAAAATGATTCATATAAACCATAACATTTGGGAGAAATAAACTAGTAACTAAGGATTTTATTAAAAATATATGAATCCGTAGACGATCTATATGTTCTTTATGTCGGGATGCAAAAATATGTAACTAAAAAAGAAAATAAATTCCTTCAAGAAAGGATACAAAAAGAGTTTTTGAAATTATCTACAATATCAATGACAATAAATTGACATATAAATGAATACACAATTGGATTGATTCTTCAGAAAGACACCATCTATCATTTAGAAGTGTGTGATGCTAGATAAAGTATAATAATTGTTGAATAAGTGTCAATGTTATGAGAGTTGTATGGAAAGGTAGAAGAGCTCAAAATATTGGTTTGCAAATGAATTTTAAAAAATAGATAAATTCATTACAAAATATGTTTTCAAAGGAATATGAAGAAAAAATTATGTAAGATAATAGCCAATTTCCAAAGAAACTAGATGAGGTGAAGTTTTTTGCTTACATCAAACCATTGATAACATTATCAATGAGTTTTCATAATAAAATAAAGGAAATATCCTCTCATGAGATATGAATTATTGGCAAAGCTACAAGTCACTATGAGTTACAAACAATTATAATTCTAATAAATTAAGAGTAGAACCTTCTATAGAAGATGATGTGCAAGGATGCCAACCACTAAATAGAGAAAACTATATAATTCAATTAAGAGTAATTTATTATTAAAAATTGTTGTACTTTTCATTTTTATTTGACATATGAGGTGTATCAAAACAAATTAATGAGGAATAGTGTTATCTTTGATTTCAAGCTAATGGTTCACATAAGTCTCTTTTAATCAATGGATCTATATATTGCTTGGAGTATGGGATTATTACTTAAGTATAACTATGGAATATGGTTGGAAACACATCTTGCATGGATATTTTACTGATAGAATAAATATAGTAACTTCGAGTTTAATGATTTACCATCAATTGGGAGTTACTCTTGTGAAATCTATTCTAAAGAAAATATTGAAATGTAAGCATTCAGACTAGTAGGTGACATGTATTAAATTAGATAAGAGTTAAGAGATATATGTATTATGATAAGAGGAATAAGTCTAGGTTTGAAGGGAATATTTATGAAAATATTATGAATAAGTAGTAATTTTTACCAATGTACATAGATAGTTTATTTCTTATTTACTCAATACAAATAACTGGAACAAAACAAAACAATATAAAAATATCCATAGGATATAAGTTCTCATTCATTTCGTTTTCTAACTCATTAAATTTTTTATTCCAAAGACTCTAAAAATTGATTCAAGGGTTTAACATGAATTCTATTGTGTCTTTTGAATAAACATAAACAAAAATTCAAGAAGAAGATATTCTCTAAATAATGTACTAACTATTTGAATATACTATCTAAAAATCATAGCACATATCAATGAATGAAAGATTCCAAATTGTTGATGTTGTAACATATATATCATTTTCTTGACATTTTATCTAACTTTGTTGACATTCAATTAGTCTAATACATCCATCCATGTTTCTAATAGGGCCATTTTTGTGTTGGTAGCATTGTTATCAACCCCTCTCCTTTCATTAATCAACTTTCATATTTCCAAATCCCTATTATAGGGAATGTTATTCACTTCATACTATGATGTGTAAATTCTCAAATAGTTGTCCAAATTTTTGTCAAGATTGTTTAGTAATTTTGAATTTATGAAGAACAAGGTGTTGAAAAATCTATCATATTTAATTGAAACAAAAATAATTTTTTGACATAGATCATCTTGTGAAAAAAAGAAGTCATTGTTTCCTACAAAATATTGTTAAACCCAATTTTTTTCCGTAACCGATTCATTGCTCCACACTTAAAGGGATTATCTAAATATTTGAATTGATCAAACATTAAATTTATAGGATTGATCATTTAACATATTATTATTTACAATACTTGGAACATTTATTCCATTGATATCATAAGGCTTATGAAAACTTTGAATCAATGTAGTTAATATTTTGTGGTAGTCATCCTATAAATAATTCTCATTTGTGAACTATTCCAATAGGTAGGATTTACTAAAAACATTTCTTCAAGAAAAACATCCCTACTAAAAAAAATTCTCTATTCTCCTACTAGTTAATTTGTAAATTCTCTTAACCTTATCTTTGTTGATGATACAATATTATCAAATATCATCCATGTGATATTTAACTTCTTAATGTTACTATTTTGTACTCATTGAAAGGAGTACATGAGTATCTCATATCCATGTGCAAAAGAAAATAAATCTCCAATTAAACTGATATTTATAAAGTTACTTCAACTTCCAATGTTTATCAAACTATTACAACTCTCAAAATTCGGACCCAAAAATTAGTCTCGTTCAAAATAAATTTTCTATATTGAGCCAACATGTTTCCTCAAACTTATAAAATCAACACTATATATAGTTCATTCTTGGGATTGTTTAATTAAATGAAACATTTCATCCAAAAAAGGAAGGATACCACACAACATAAACAATGTCTCTATATTAGTCAAATAATGTATCAAATCTTGAGCCGTTTCCACTTCTACACGACTCTACCACATTACTTACAATAATCATGGATATTGATTGTATACCCTGCGAACTAGTTGATACAATGAGACCCATCTAGTTTTGACATATTTTAATAGTTTACGACCATTTTTAGTACTTATTCAAATATTTTCAGTTCCATGAATCTTTTAGGAATTTTACAGAAATAAGAATGCACCTATCGAACAAGTTCTTCCACTTTTTCTACATGTTTAAATTTGTTATTTATTTTGTATTCTAAATTGTTTCTATGAGACATGCAATTAATGGAATCATATAAAATAAATGGGGTGTTTGGAGTCTTACACATAGATAATTATGATGACATTTCATTATAGGATCCATATCTACGCCAAGGTTATGGGACTAGGTCCTCTGTTTGAATGGGGAAGATCCATTTTATTATGTGCAAATGAAAATGAAAATATGTGGTTTCCCCAAAGGTCAAGGATCCATAAAGTAAACTCCATTGAACCTATGGAAAATTCTTGCAATTTCTTGCAAGGGAGGAATTTTCTAGATAGGTGGGAAAAGGTAGTGGAAAATTAGGAAGGGGGATTAACATCATAGGTAGAAATTCGATGCTTGAAAATATTAATTAGAGAATTTCAACACACATAATTAAAAAGAAAACAACCTTATTACTAAAACCAAGACAAGATATAATTAACAAAAAAATTATTAATTCCCTCTTCAAGAAAAGAAAGAACCTCATTTCTTCTTTATTGACATCAAAAAATTTGTATAATGAGAGGAATGGTGGAACATATGAGAATGGAAATGAAAGAAAATAGATAACTCCTTTACTTATCACAAGTAGTTATCTACTCTGAACACAAAAATTACAACCCCTAAGAATGGGTAAGTCATTAAAATTTATAGGCTTGAGAAAGAATCTACACCTACCCCCACATAACTTTTCATTTGTCACTTACAACATGTGACTCCTCGTATTCCTATTAATAGAGTTAAGTCCCCTTTTATTAATTAAGGGTGACTTATTACAATGTTAACTATTATTGAATTTAAATGAAAAGGAAAAAAAAGGAATAAGAAAAAATTAAAATTGCAACCCTCCAACAAAGAAATAGAACATGAACAAGGAAGAGGAGAGAGAGAGAGAGAGAGAGAAGAAGAAGAAGATAAAGGATAACTAGTATGTTGAAGATGTTACCTTTATTGACTCTGCTTCACTACCTAATTTATATTTTCCAAGCTCAACTGGTAAAATATCCACTCCATTGAACTCTTTACTATACTAGGCCATTACATGTGCAAGTTTCTCATCCCGAGGAATGTAGACACAACTAAAAGAATCGAGAAATCCAACCAAGATATCATAAATGCATTTTATTTTAGCAAACCATAACTAATGTTTCTTTGCAATGTTTGAGATTGTGGCTATGATATCAATGAGAGAATCCATTATATCCTCATTGAAATAAAATGGTTCCCTGGATTCTTTCTTGACATAATCCTCAAATGGATTCAAAAATTCATTTGTCAAGGTGTTATCATCAATGACGGGTACTTCAATATTTTGTATCCTGGAATTGACATCATCTTGAATTTTGAAGGCACACTCCTCGTTTGAGTATAACTCATCAATAAACTAATTCAAAATTGTATATGAAGAGATGAGATTCCTCACCCATACACGTGACAAGTTCTCAGATAGAGAATCAAATATCTTCCTATTTACCAATGCCTAAGCATGAGAATTTCTTATCTCCATCACTATTGGATGTACCTAATACCAATGTTATTTTTATTTCCCAATCTTATACCTTATCATCCATACTTTATTGACATCATGAACATATACCCGTATAGTGAGATAATCTCTATTAGTATTTCTTTCCCTTTCTCCATGACCATTTTCACCCATTTCTCATTGTCTCATCCTTGGATGGTGAAACCATGTGCCTTTCAAATGGACTCTAAATCAAAGCTACTAATGGGAGTAAATTATTCAATGGGAGAGATGATGAATCATTTGAGTCCATGAAATGTTACATATAAGAGGTGAGTGTTTACACATGGTCTTATAACTAACCAAGTTTCTATTTGTACTCCTAATTCCTTGTGAGGAGGCAAGTGGAAGATCCCTAAAATAGGTGTGCATCTCCTTCATGAGTTATCAAGCATAGGAAATGGTGTTCCTATCATAGTCATTTGAATTTATTTCTTTAATGGGATTTATTACCCTTGGCCGACTACCTCCACATACTGATTTCTTGAGGCACCACTGAAAAAGTGATAAGATGCTTATGCAAACTTTCTCTTCTTCCCTTTAACGAATGATGATATAACAAATAAATTAGGTACCGTCACATGTTGTACTATAAAAATATTTTTGTGATCATTTATCACATCCAAGGAAACATTTCATTCATTTTAGACTTGACTATTGACATGAATATAATTTCCTACTTAGAGTGAGATGGTACTGTTATCACAAAAAAATATCACCCTCTGGTATTGATCATGAATCATGAATGAGAAACCAGTTTTTAGTTAGCATGGGATTTTCTCTCAGTTTTGGGACTACTAACTAAGACATACCTTTGGAGAATGTTCGCTTCCTATAGATTATCTTACTACTGAAATACTCCTAGAAGGGAAATTCTTCTATCTACTTCTATCTTAATCTTCTAAGGGACCAGAGAGAGAAAGAGAGATCACATGAAAATGGAAATAATAAGATATAGAGGTTATTACACTAAGAAAGGAATGTGAAAATATATAGATGAGTGAAAATGAGATGAAGAATAAGAAAGAGAGAGGTCAGACACGGTCCCTAATCGTGTTTGTCAACATCATTTCCATGAAGCACAACAAATATGAACCTGAAAGAAGAGTATAGACTCCATAAAACCTGGAATATGCAATAAAAGGAAAGAAATATGAAATAAAACATAGATAGGGAAGAGAATAGACAAAAAAAAATGAATTTATCGATTAAAAGGATGCACAATTCATTATAATTGTAAAATAAGGAAAGGATATTCTTCCAAAATATTCATATAAGAAGCTTACAACTCAAAACTACTCTGGAACATTTTTGGCATATCTTCGCTACATGAACATTCCCCCAAAACATGTTCCTTAACACTTATATTTATAACCCCATAGCTGAGAGAGAGAGAGAGAGAGAGAATTCTCAAGCTTGTTTCAGTGGTATCATCCCTTTTAGAAGCTCAAAAAAGATTACCATAATTGACATTTGGCTAGGTTATTGTTTAGAGCTTAAGGAAATATGATATCCCCACATTTTCCCCATTTATTCCTTCAAAAATCAGATTTTATGGGTTCCTTGACATAGATCATGAAAAAATGATTCCATCGATATAAATTTTATTAAATTTGGAGTCCATGGGAAAAATTTAGGCTAATGCAGGTTTACGAACCCCAAATACTTAGGATAAAGCGCTAGTTAGATCCCCACATTACACTTTCCATTTCTTTGGCTCGGGGTTTGGTGATTGCATTTCTTTTCTCGGAGAAATTAACCCTTGGTACTTTAAAGTTATGCCATGTCTTAACTCCGCATTGCACTTCCTCTGTCGCCTTTACATTTTAGTTTTTGTGAGTTACTTTGCTTGAACTTTTAAAAGAGCACTACTTCAAAGTAGGGCACCTTGTATTCCCGCATAACTCCTAAAATTTTCCCTTTACAAACTTAAGGAATTCCTTTACTCGGGTTTGTGAGTAATATTTTATTGTTTTATTTTCAATAGTTAAGTAACATCATTTCCCCAAATTACTCCTATTTCTCCTTCTTCATATAATTTTTGAGGTGTTTATCTTAGGTTAATGAACTAGCATTGCTTCACATTTGGGGCCCATTGTATTCCCAAGTAGCTCCCCATTTTTCTTTAACTCAGGTTTACAAACCCCACCTATTCTAGTTGGTATGAGTCGCAAACATGAGTCACTTGCCTAATTTGTTTTGCAAGTTTGGGGTACTACTTCACTTGTGGATCCTACTTGAGATTTACTTTGTAGTTTCAAGAGTAAAATAATGTTCTTTTCTTGAGTTACTCACTTTCTACCTTTTCTACGGGTTTGTGACGTACAATTACTTTTCTTTCTTTTTTCGAGTTCTTTTCTTATTTACTTTATGAAGTAAAGCAAATTCATTTGTTTGCATTACTCCCTCGCCCCTTCCCTTTGCTACAAGATTTCACAACTACTTAACTTGATTTCTTTAGCGGTAGAGAGGTGTTGATTTAGCACAAAGAAGGAAACATAAACTAGGTTTTTGGATTTACTTTTCTTGGTTAATTTTAGTAGTAGAGCAACTATGTAAACCCGCAAACTTCCTAATTCTAATCATTTTTGCATTTTTTTACTAATTGGTGATTTTTGAATCCTATAGAGAAGATGTGAAGTGACTAAAATAATTTCAAGTGCCCGAGATCATGAAAATTACCTATAATGTGTAGATTCTCACTTGAAACTCCATGAAGTTGTCTAAGTCAAATTTTCAAGTTGTCTATTTTTTCTAAGGGAATAATGGATAACAATTTGGTGACCTCCTGGGGTAATCTACCTACTAGATTAAAAAATCAGTGTCCTTGAATCATCCATTGGCCATGAAGTTTGTTGGATAAAATGAAACTGATATGGAACTAAAGAAAAAACCCCTAAGACCACTTGAATCACTTAACTTGAACCTAAAAATGTCCTAAAATCTCATTTTTTTCTCGAGTGAAGAACTAAAATGATCTCTTGATAAGGATGAATCTTAGAAATGTTCCAAATTAGCCGAGTGGCTTTGAAATGAACTCTGCAAAGTAGAAAAAATGTAAAACTATGTACAAACATGAAAATACATACATGTTCTAAGTGGAACATGCAGATTGTGAAACAAAACTTAGGAGAATAGAAACTACCCTACCAACAAGACAATGTGCTAAAAATAACTTGGAGGAATTGAAACTACTCTAATATGTACAAGGAGGAAACTTTACTTCAGTAAAAATGCTTTAAATAGATCCCATTAATTGGAATCTACAACTCTTCTCCATCCAATCTTGACAATTGGAAAGCATTACTTGACTTGCAACCTGAAATGATATAAGGACCACTCCATATTGCATAAAATTTTGAGTGTTTACCTAGTTTGGATCTTTTTGCATCCCATTTTAAGACTAAGTCTCCTTCTTGGAAGCTTCTAGCCTTGGATTTTTATCAAATGTGTTTTTAATCTGATCTTGACCCTTCTCCATTATTTTCATTTCTTGGTTCCTTAGTTCCTCTAGCTCCATGAGCTTTGCATATTTGACCTCCATGGCTTCAAATTCAAACAATTCCAACTGCTTGATAAGATCTAATGCTGGTAACTCAAGAGATATTGGCGCTTTTTCTTCTTTGCCATAAATTAACTTGTAAGGAGAGTTACCAGTTGATCTTTTAGGATTAATCCTATCTTCCCACAAGGATGATTTCAATCTTGTATGCCAAGTCCTTTGGTTTTCATCCAAAGTTATCCTTATGATTTTTAACAAGTTTTTTTGTGTACTCAGCTTTCCCATTTCCCTAGGGGTAATAGTTTGAATATGTGCTTAAATATATCCCATTTTTCACAGCCCACTCAGAGATCTTGGTGCCAAGAAATTCCAATGCATTATTAGAGATAATAGTGGAAGGAACACCAAACCTTGCTACAATACCTTCATAAAAATCTAGGATGCTGGTTTCATTTGCTTCCTTGAGTGCAACTACCTTTGTCCATTTGGTGAAATAATCTATGGCTATTAGAATCCACTTATGGCCCAAACTTGAATTTGTATTGATTACTCTGATGAATTCCAAACCCCATTGCATGAATAGTTGATCAACTGAGATTGGGTGGAGTGGAAGGGTTGTTAATCTTTCCTTTCCTGAAAAGAAGGCACTTTTTACATTTCTTAACCCATGAAAAGTAGTCATTGAAAATATTAGGCCAATAGTAACCAACCTTCATGATTATGAGAGCTATGACTCTAGGAGAAAAGTGACCTCCTGCTTATCCATCATGGAATTCATGCATTATCCTCTCAATCTGATCTGTCTTGATGCACCTTAAGAGAACACCATTCACATCTCTTTTGAATAAAATTCCATCTATAAGCACATATGGAATAGCTTGAAGTCTAAAATATATTCTCTTATCCTTACTTAATCTTGGAGGGAACTGAATTGTTTGGAGGAAGTGTACCATGTCTTGAGTCTAACAATGAGTAGGTAAAGCATCAGTTGATTGTTCTTGATCATTTTGAAGCACTAAGATGGATTCCTCATCGTTTCATGACTTGAATTTTTTTCCACATAATCCCTTTCCCCTAACCAGATTGGTTACTTTAATATCAATGTCATACTCCATTAATTTTTTTATCCACCTATCTCTCTTCTCATTCAAATATTTGTCTAATATGAAGTCTTTTATACCAACATGTGAGACTAACGATGAAATGTGTTATTTGAGACCGATTCCTAAAAAATTCAAAATTATTATAACACTAGCACGTTCCTTTCAATGAATGATTATTTTACCTTAGAATCTTGTTTTTTAAGATGAAGAAGGCAATATTCCACTCTAAATCATCTTTTTCAGCTACATCAATATGGTAGATATGGTTTCAGCACCTCCAAAAGCATATAAGATGAAATCCTTAGAGAAATATGGATTTATGAGGGTCGGTGCTTGTGCAATGGCCTTGATTTATAGCTTCAAAACTTTCTCTTCCTTTAGTAGTCCACTTGAAAGCCATGTTTTTATTTAACATCAATGTTAGTGGCTTGACAAGATTAGCAAAATTAGGGACAAATCTTCTAACAAAGTTAATTCTTCCCAAGAAACTTTGAAGAGATTTTTTATGGCTAGGAAATGAAAAAGAAAGAATGGCCTCAATTCTTTCTAGATCAATAGTCAATCCTTTATTAGAGACAATATGGCTAAGGATTTTACCTTCATGAGCCAAGAAAATGCATTTTTTCAGGTTAAGGGAAACTCCAAACTCTCTACATCTCTCAAATACTTTCCTAAGATGAAAAAGATGCTCAGCTGTATTTTTTGAGAACATTGTTATGTCATCAAGGTAGATAAGAACCATCATGTTGATCAGCCCTCTGAATTCCATATCCATGGCTCTTTAGAACATTGCTCCAACATTTGACAAGCCAAATGGCATTTTTCTATAAGAAAAAGTTCCCCATTTTGTGGTAAAGGCTATTTTAAACTGATCCTCTTCCTTTACCATGATTTGGTTGTATCCTGAGTATCCATCCAAAAGGAAAACCTCTCAGAACCTACCACCATTTGTAAAATTTGTTCCATAGAGGGAAGTGGATAATGGTATTTCAAAGAAGATTTGTTTAAGTCTCTAAAATCAACACATAATTTGATATCTCCATTATTTTTTTGTACTAGAACTAGGTTGGTGACCCATGAGGAGTGCTTGATTGGAAAAATTATGCTTACTTTTATAAATTTATTTAGTTCCTTTTTCATTAGAGGTTCAATACGTGGATTTACAGACCTTTGTTTCTTCCTAAGAGGCTTGGCATTTAGATTCATTATATGGTATGTTGAGCTAAAATAGGGTCAAACCCTCTAAGATCTTCATAACTCCATGAAAATATATTAGAAAAATCTTGACAAAGTTCTACAAAATCATGTTTTTCTTGTGAAGTACTTACTTTTCCAATTTGAAGGAACTTGTCTCCACCAACTGCAATAGGCTCTAAGTCTTCACCTTTGACCATTATATTTTCTTTCTCTTTTGAACTAGTCATTTGGGTTGAATATGGATTCCAAAGTTACTAAACCCTTGGGCATCTTGTTTGATCTGAGTTGGATAATCTGATCACCATATTGTCTTTCCAACTTATCTTGGTTTTTTGAAGAGAATTCAACTTCTTCTTGAAGGAAATTTATAATTTTTTGATCATTCTCAAATAATTGCCAACTTGTGATGTTTTTGGTATGACATGCCTTACCACCACCTTTGATATGTGGTTGCACCTTGTCTCTTTTGATATTTTCTATTGGAGTAGGTATTTACCTTAGCTCATGTTCACCTAGGTACTTTATTTACCTTTATTGTATTTATCCTCACCCACTTATGTGTGTGGATATTTCTTTAATCTTATTTAGATATTAGGAGATATTATCTAGTTGTTAGGTATAGTTCTTTCCTTGATCTATGGTATTGACTAGATCCTTGATGTCTAGTTCTCTCCTAAATCTATAGTCTTGACTAGTTCTTTCCATGATTTATGGCTTGATCTATGACCTTGACTGGTTCTTAGATTGGTATTCCTTACCTATATAAGCAAGGCCCATTCTCATTGTATTGCATTGAGTTCCATAATAATATATGATATTGCTTCTCATTTATTTGCAAAGGTTTTATGTAAAGTTATTATGGTGAATTAATTTCATCTTATAGATGGTGGTGTTTGATTAGCATCTGTTTTCTTGGCTTGGTATGATCTGGTTATCATTCCTTTGATTTTCAACAACATCAAACCTTGGTCAAATGGCAGAAATTTTGTCGGTAGAGATTTTTCTCCTTCCTTGGGATGGAATGGATATTAAAAGCTTCAAAATCCTCCAATAAATCCCACACTCTATGCTTGTAGGATTTGAGTAGATCATTTTTACCACATTTACTCCTCGATATGGTTTTCAATCAGCTCACTTTGTCTCCAAAGATCTCTAATTCCTTAACATTATTCTTCTTCACCCATTACAAGTCATGAACAAGAGATTTGTACTCTATTGTGTTGTTGGAGTAATTGAACTAGAACCTAAAAGATGAGTAATAATTGATACCTTTGGGATATATAAGTACTACACCTCCTCCTGAACCTTGTTTACATCTTGATCCATCAAAAACATCTACCAAATGCCATCATCATCTTCATTAATTGGTTTGGTAACATTAGGTAGGGGTACATTTTCTTCATGTAGGCAATAGACACCAAGACCAACTTCTTCAATCTCTTCCATTTCTCTGTATGGATCAAATTTGTAATGCCTATGTGTCCATTCATCAAGTAGAAGATTAGGAATGCCCCCATATAATTTTCTTCTTCTTTGGTACTTGGACAATCTTCTTGATCTAAGATTATGCAATTGGCATTGATAGGACTAGGAACATAAGGCTATATGTGGTAAGTAGCAATTGGTTGAGATTTTATAGTATATTTAGCACCATACCTTTTCCTAAAGAGCATATGAGACCATTCTACTAACAAATATCCTCCAATTTTAGCAGTGAAATCTCTGAAACAGAGACATAGATAAGTTTTTTGAGATAGATCAATTATGGATATTTCTTGAAGAACCGAAACATCAAGACATGCATGTAATTCTCTTGATTGCAGCCATTGAAAAATCATGTTGTGCATTGAGAACAAGAGGGATTCCACCCATGAAATTGGAAAATGGTAGATTTCTCTGTGGTGCTACCATGAGAGGTCTCGAATTCTAGTAGATTATAAGAAGGGTCTACCAAGAGGTGGAGTAGAGAGAGTATTATTTGGTGGTGAAGGTGACCTCTAACTATTCTCCCCCTTCTTACCCTTTGAGGTGATAGTTGTAGGAATTTATAAACTCCTTGATCTCTTTCTCTTCACCTTGTTTGGATCGTTCTCATGAAATTTAGGCTCTTAGACTACTAAAATAGTGGATAGAATGCTTGGAGTAACCAAATGTGTTGCGGGTTTTCAGGCATGTATTACTTTAGCTTGCCCACCTTTTCTTCTTTTTCGGGTTTCCAAACCCCTATTGCTCGACTTGATTTGTTATGAGATTTCGAGTGAATTTTTTTACCTAAAAATTTGAATCTACATTACTTCATTGCCTTCCTTCTATGTTTGCAACCTAAACTACATAATACTTATCCCAAGTCATATTCTATATAACTCTCCATAGTCCTATTTACGTTTTTAGGTTTTTTGGTTTCTTTACTTCGTAGGTGGCTGATTCATATCCCCAAGTTACTCCCAACTCATTTTCCTTATTCTATGGGATCTTGAGGTTCCTTTCTTGCTTCAAACTTGATTTTGCATTTTTGTAGAGCCTCCAAACTTTATAATTTTACCAAGAACACATCAACTTGGCCAATGATGAAAGTTGCACACAAGGGAGGGTAATGGAACCCCCTCTAAAATAACTTGGATGCACAATTGTGAAGTATAAAGCCTTCAAATCTTGTCCCATCAGGCATGTCAGAAACTATTATCACCAAAAAAATAGAACCCTCTGGTTTTGATCATGAATATATAAATGAGAAACCAATGTTTCTGGGTAACATGGGCTTGTCTCTCAATTGTGAGATTTCTAACTGAGACAAACCTATAGAAAATTTCAACTTCCTTTGCCTTATCTTACTACTGAACTACTCTAACAAGGGAAATTATGATATCTACTTCTATCCTAAGCTTCCAAGGGACCGAGAGAGAGATATTACATGAAAATGGAAATCCTAAGCTATAGAGGTGATTGCACCAAGAAAGGAATGGGAAAACATCCAAATGAGTGAAAATGAGATGAATAATGGGAAAGAGAGAGGTTAGACACAAGTGACACAGTCCCTAACTACATTTTTAAACATCATTTTCATGGACCACAGAAATCTAAACTGAAAGAAGAGTATAGAATGAACAAAACCTAGAATATGTAATGAAAGGAAAGGAAAATACAATAAAACATAGCTAGGGAAGAGAATATCCACAAAACATGGATTTATTGATTAAATGGATGCACAATTCATTACAATTACAAAAGAAGGCAAGGATATTCTTCTAGAATATTCATATCAAAGGCTTAACTCAACACTTCTCTAGAATAATTTTGATAGATTTCATTACATGAACATTACCCCCAAAAATGTGCCTTAGCACTTACATTTATAATCCTAGAGAGAAGAGAGAGAGAGAGAGAATTCCCGAGCTTGTTTTGATGGTCTCATCCCTTCTAGAAGCTCAAAAATGATTACCAACAGTGGATGATTGACATTTGGTGGGTTTTTTCTAGAGCCCAAGGAAATATGCTATCCCCACATTTTCCTCATTTATTCCTTCCAAAATCTGATTTTTGGGTTCCATGATATAGAGCGTGAAAAAATAATTCCATTGATATAAATTTTATTAAATTTGGATTCTATGGGAGAAAGTTATGTTAATGTCGGTTTACGAACATCAACTACTTCACAAAGGGCTAGTCGGATCCTGTATTACAATTTCCATTTCTTTGGCTTGGGTTTTAGGGACTGAATTGCTTTGTTTAGATAAATGAACCATCATTACTTTAAAGTTACGCCATGTCAAAACGTGCATTGCACTTCCTCTATCAACTTTGCATTTCGGGTTTTGTGGGTTGCTTTGCTTAATTTTAAACAAGAAGCTGTGGAAATATTGTCATTGATGTCAAAAGAGGTGTTGAACTGGAAAACAAAATCTATCATAAAGTAATGGAATTGTTGTGAAATGGTAGAAAGTAATGGAAATAACCAGCAGTATAGAAGGTTAGAAAATGAAATTTTAAATACATGAAAAGAAGTGTTTTTGCATGAGGATTATCATGGTATAAGAAATATATACATAGCTATACATAAGAGAGATATACGCATTTTAAGGTGTTCATATGCAATGTTTTATGGTGAAAAAGAAGATTTAATGATGGTGGAAGTGATTTAATGATAACATGTGATTTGTCTAAGGAGGGGCAAATGCGCGCTCTATCAAGTGGTTAATTGCATTGATTAATGTGCATTTAATAATTATGGGCTACATTAATTATTTTTGGTTTTAAATGACTAATGCACTTAATTAAGTTGTGTTAATGGAAAGGTTGTGTCGATTGGAACTATGTGTATTTTCAAAAAGGTACGAAAGGCTATATAAGAAGATTCATATGAGACTTATTAAGCATGGATTCAAGTTTAATAGCTTAAGGAAAAAGAAGAAGAAGAGGAAGTATAAGGGCAGAATTTTAGAACAACAAATCTAAAAGTAAGAAGAAGAATTCTCCATTATTCATTGAGGAGGCAACAAGTTCAAAAGTGGAAAGATAATTTTGTAAGGAAGGTTTGCACCTTCATATTCGAAGAGATCGGTGTCTCTTGTTGAGTTGGTGCTTAACAAAAAGGGTGGGTGCTCCTATAGGTTGGTGCGTACAAAACTGTAATTTGGGGATTGGTATCTCTAGTAGGTTGGTGCCTATAAATTTTTGAGAAATATATATAAAGAAAGAAGTTTCTCCGTGGTTTTCTCCCGAAAGGGTTTCCACATATATCTGTGTCTACTTGCATTAAGTTGTGTGTTCTTTGATTGATTTGATATATTCACATTGCTCATGATTATAGATCTAAGTTTAAGTATTGAAGTTTGAAATAATATCATACTACTTGATTCACCCCCTCTCGGTATTATCTTGTACTCAAAAATTGGTATCGAGCAAGGTTCCTTCAGGAAAAATCTAACAATTGGAAGGTGGATCTCGGGAGCACATATGGCTAGTCAAGTACAAGAAGGTTTTCCTCGAACAAGGTTACATTGTTTGAAGGAAAAAACTATGCATTTTGGAGCGTAAGAATGAGAACCTATCGATGGCACTACGGTTTGATATTTTTCAATCGTGTAGCGATCGATATATCATTCCATCAATTCCTCCATAGACCAAGCCGGTAAGAAGGCTATTGAAAACAATGCCAAGGTGATGAATGCAATCTTGTGTGGTCTGTGCAGTGAGTCCGAACTTGTCAAGGTAATGCAATATGACACGACAAAGGAAATATGGGATAAACTTCGAACAATATATGAAGGTGATGATAAGGTCGAGAAAATCTAAGCTTCAAACCCATAGGAGAAAATTTGAGAGCCTATAAATGAAGGATGAGGAAGATGTTGAAACTTATCTTCTATGGGTGGATGAAGTTGTCAATGCCATAAGAGGGCTTGGAGAAAATATTGAGGAACTTTGTGATCGTCTAGAAGGTCTTAAGATATTTACCATTAAGATTTGATGCTAAGGTGTCTGCCATCGAAGAAATGAAGGATCTTGACAAGCTAAGCATGGATGAACTACATGGAATACTGACGGCTTATGAAATGAGGACCGAGTCTAATAAACCAACAAATAAGGAAGCTGCATTCAAAGTCTCGAAGAAAAAGGAAATCAAGGAATCTGAAGTGAATGATGAATCAAACAGTGAAGAAGATGAAAAGGAAGCTTTATTCATTTGAAAGCTAAAGAAAGGATCCAGGAGATACAAAGATAAGTTACCATTTAAATGTTTTAACTGTGGTAAAATTGGTCATTTTGCAGCTAAATTCCCAGAGAAGGAAGATAGCGAAGATGAAGAAAGCAAGCCCAAGTTCAAAAGAGAATTCAAGCAAAGCAGAGGCAAGAAAAGATTTGAAAAGAAAAAGAAGAGTCTATATTCAAAAAGAGGTAGCAGCTCATCCGAAGAAAGCGGAATAAGTGATTCAGACAGTGATGATGAAGAAACATTGTTTATGGCTATAGAAGAAGGTTCATCAACTAGCAAAGTTGATTTGGAAGGAATCAAGGACATAGAAGAAGAAGGTGAGGTAAACCTCAAAGAAGAACTCATTTGTGTATTGGGTGAAATAAAAGCACTCAAAAAGAGGAATCAGAAGCAAAGACTTCAGCTCCAGAAATATGAAGAACAAAATCAATCTTTCAAAGCTAAGTTAGCATAGAGTCTTGAAGAATCAAAGAATCTAATCATTGACCTGAAGACCCAAATTAAAGAAGCAAAGAGAATTGAGGAAGGGTTGAGAAGTCAGCTCAAGGTGAAACAAGAAGAATGTGAAAAGCGTGAGTTAGAGATTGTTGCAATGAGAAAAGACTTCAAAAAGGTAAATACCAAACTAATGAACAAATTGAAATTCAAAAATAGTAATAAGGTTCTAGATGAGATTCTATAAAATCAAAGATCACCATCCAACAAATCAAGACTCAGATATGAAGAAAAACTAGAGAAAGCTTCAAAATCCATTGATATTCCAAAGAAGAAAGGTTTAGAAAAGGCAAAAAGTTATGCAGAAATTCTAAATAAACCTACGAAGAATAAATAAGAAAAAGGAAGAGGAAACTACAAAGACCAGTTCCATCCACAAGGAAGGTGTTAAAGATAACGACACCAAAATACCATTTATTCCATGACATAAGAATATGAACAGGTTTGAAAGTTCCTTTCATGGTTATATTTTTATTGCATATATATGGGAATAAAAATATAGAGTGTAGAAAGTAAATGAGAGATAATGAAACCTAGAACAAACCAAAATCTGCTCATAGAGTGTTGAATATGAACTATAATTCATTTTCTCCACTATCCTATTATAACAAGGAAGCCATTATCTACTACAAGTGCAATAATTATGAACATATAGCATGCTTTTGTAGAAGTGTGTTTGACTCGAGAAAGATCAAAAGACAAATCCTTTAGATACAAAAGAAAAGGGAGGCTATGAAATCTGGACAAGGAAGCAGGAGAAAGATGGGCTAGACAAAGAAAAATCCATGCTCATTCAAACACTTTTCATGCTCGAGATGAAGGACATTAGTGGTACATTGATAGCGGATGTTCAAGACATATGACTGGTGATAAAAGTAAGTTTCTCTCCTTAAAGAAAGTAAATGAAGGTACAGTAAAATTTGGTGATAATGCTACAATGAAGATTGTTGGCAAAGGTACGTTGAGTCTGGATAATGGAAAAACAAAAACAGAGAATGTTTTGTATGTTGAAGGATTAAAACATAACCTCTTGAGTGTGAGTCAAATGTGTGATCAGGGACACACTCTTAAATTCTATGCTGAATGATGTGAAATAAGGAAAGCAGATACAAGAGAACTAATTGCAGATTGCCACCGAACTACAAATAATCTATATATGCTCGGAGAAATAAAAGAAGAAAAATGTTGCCTAAGTCAAGTTGAGGAGAGTTGGCTATGGCATAGAAGGATGGGACATATAAATTTTGATAATCTTGTGAAGATAAGAAATAAGCGAATTAAATGCGGGACATGCCTAAAATAACAAAGCCTTCAAGTACTCTATGCAAGTAGTGCCAGCTTGGGAAGCAGACCAGAACAAGATTCAAAACAAAGGAGTATTCATCCACCAAACCATTAGAGCTAATTCACACGGATTTGTGTGGACCTACCAAACAAAAATTATTCAAGTTGAGAATTATTTTATGTTACTCATTGATGACTACACTAGAATGACATGGGTAGCATTTTTGAAAGAAAAATCTGAAGTTCAAAGCTTCTAAGGAATTAGTAGAAAATGAAACAGGCTGAAGATAAAATGTCTAAGGTCAAATCATGGAGGTAAATTCATGTCAAATGAATTTATTGAATATTGTGAAGACCATGGAGTTAAAAGACAATACTCGAGTTGGAAGAACACAACAAAATGGAGTGGTAGAAAGGAAGAACATAACCATTTAAGAGATGGCACGAACAATGCTTTGAATGAATCTAAGCTATCGATAGATTCGGAAAGAAGTAGTAAATCTTGCCGTTTATATTTTGGATAGAGTGAAAATCAGAGTTAACCATGACAAAACTCCATATGAATTATGGAAAGGAAGACTAGCCTCGGTCAAATATTTTAAGGTATTTGGGAGCAGATGTTTCATTAAAAGAACCGAAGAGGACTTAGGAAAATTTGATTCAAGATCCAATGAAGGGATTTTTCTTGGGTACTCCACTAAAAGTAAAGCCTTTAGATGTTATAACAAGAGGTTGCAGACTATCATAGAAAGTGCAAGTGTTAGAGTGGATGAGGGTCTAGATCTAAAGACAAAAGAAAATTCAGAAGAGTCTTTAGAAATACCAAGTCTTGTGAAAGAAGAACAAGAGGAAGAAGAAGATATTGAAGAGTGGAGTAAATCAGAAAGGCAGGATACCAAGATGCCATCTCGCTTTGTTCAGAAAAATCATGATGAAAGTTAGATTATTGGAGAACTTGATACCGGGGTTCAAACCAGAAGAATAATTACAAATGCTTCTGAGCAAGGGTATTTTTCTCTGCTATCTACGGTAGAACCTAAGAACTTTTTAGAAGCAAGACATGATAAACATTGATTGAGGGCGATGGAAGAAGAATTATATCAAATTGAGAAAAATGAAACTTGGGAACTGGTTCCCAGACCAAAGAGTCGAAATGTGATTGGCACTAAGTGGGTATTTCGAAACAAACTAAATGAAGATGGTCAAGTCACTTAAAATAAGGAAAGATTAGTATGCAAAGGGTATGCTCAAGTGGAAGGTGTTGATTTTGAAGATACTTTTGCTCCAGGTTTCCAAACTAGAAGAAATCGAACGTTTCTTTCTTTCGTAGTGTTTACAAATTTCAAAATCTACCAAATGGATGTTAAATCATCCTTTTTAAATGGGAATTTAGAAGAGGAGTTTTACATAGAACATCATGAAGGGTTCTATTATCGAGAAAATGAAGATTATGTGTGTAGGTTGAAAAGGCATTGTATGGATTAAAACAAGCCCCCAGAGCATGGTACTCAAGGCTTGATCAACATCTACAGGACCAAGGATTCAAGAGAGGACATGCTTTGATAGTAATCTTTACATCAAAACTAAAGATGAACACTAGTTAATTGTGGTTGTATATGTGGATGACATAATATTTGGAGGAGACAATGAAGAAATGTCTAGAAAATTTGTAGAAGACATGCAAAAGGAATTTGAAATGTCTATGTTGGGTGAGTTATCCTTTTTCCTTGGATTGCAAATTTCTCAATCTAATAAAGGAATATTTATATCCCAAACCAAGTATGTGAAGGAAATGTTGAAAAAGTTTGGTATGGATGAGTGCGCACTGCCAAAGACATCAATGATCACTGGAACCAAGTTAAGCAAAGATGACGAATCTCCAGATGCTGATCAATCTCTCTATAGATCAATGATTGGGAGTTTATTATATGTGATAGCATCCAGACCAGATATCATGCAAGCAGTGGGTATGGTGGCACATTTTCAAGCAGGGCCGAAAGAAACACATGTGCAAGTTGTAAAATGCATATTTAGATATCTAAAGGGAACTATGGAATATGGGTTGTGGTATCCAAAAGGAAAAGATTTCACATTGATAGCTTATACAAATTCAGATTGGGCAGGATGTGTAGATGACAGAAAAAGTACAAGCGGAGGAGCATTTTTTCTTGGAAATAGCCTGGTATCTTGGCTAAGTAAGAAGCAAAATTTTGTATCCCTATCCACAGTAGAAGTAGAGTATATAGCAGCGGTACTATGTTGCACGCAAATTTTATGGATGAAGCAGACCTTGAAGGATATCAAAGTAGAGTATGATCATCCCATCTCCATATTATGTGATAATACCAGTGCAATAAGTATTTCAAAGAATTCGGCTATGCATTCCAGAAAAAAGCACATTCCCATAAGATATCACTTCTTAAGAGAACAAGTGGCAGAGAATTAGGTAAAGTTGGAGTATGTCGCTACATCCGACTAGATTGCAGATATTTTCACTAAGCCACTTCCAAAGGAGACATTTGAATATCTACAAAGACATAAGTGGGAGTAATTTCTTTTACATCTTTACATTGAAGAGTCAAGGGTAGCCTTTGTTAAGGGGAGCTAAGACTTTGTAAATTTTTCAGCTCCTAGGATGACCCTTTGCCATTAAGGAAGCTACGAAGAGGAGATTATTTTTGGGGTTGCCAATAATGACAAAGGGGGAGATTGTTGGAAATATTGTCATTGATGTCAAAAGAGGTGCTTGAACTAGTAAATGGAAATCACGTAGTAACAGAATTATTGATGGGAATGGTAGAAAGTAATAGAAATAACCAGCATTATAGAAGGGTAGAAAACAAAAGTTTAAGTACATGAAAAGAAGAATTTTTGCATGAGGATTATCATGGTATAAGCGAGATATACATAGATATACATAAGAGAGAGATCCGCATTTTAAGGTGTTCATATGCAATTTTTATGGTGAAAAAGAAGATTTAATGATGGTGGCAGCGATTTAATGATAACAAAGTGATTTGTCTAAGGAGGGGCGGTGCTCTATCAAGTGGTTAATTGCATTGATTAATGTCCATTTAATAATTATGGGCTGCATTAATTATTTTTGGTTTTAGCCGACTAATGCACTAAATTAAGTTGTGTTAATGGAAAGGTTATGTCACTTGGAGCGATGTGTCTTTTTGCAAAGGCACCAAAGGCTATATAAGAATATTCATATGAGACTTATTAAGCATGGATTCAATTTGAATATCTTAAGGAAAAAGAAGAAGAAGAGGAAGCGTAAGGGCAGAATTTTAGAACAGCAAATCTGAAAGTAAGAAGAAGAATTCTCCATTATTCATTGAGGAAGCAACAAGTTCAAAAGTGGAAAGCAAATTTTGTAAGGAAGGTTGGTGTCTTCATATTCAAAGAGATCGGCGTCTCTTGTTGAGTTGGTGCTTAGCAAAAGGGGTGGATGCTCCTATAGGTTGGTGCCTACAAAGCTGTAGTTTGGGGATTGGTGTCTCCAGTAGGTTGGTGCCTACAAATTTTTGAGAAATATATATAAAGAAAGAAGTTTCTTTGTGGTTTTCTCTTGAAATGGTTTCCACGTATATCTTTGTATACTTGCATTAAGTTGTGTGTTCTTTGATTGATTTGATATATTCACATTGCTCGTGATTATAGGTCTAAGTTTAAGTATTGAAGTTTGAAATAATATCATAATCTTGATTCACCCCGCTCTCGGTATTATCTTGTACTCAACAAGAGCTACTTTGAAGTAATGACACCTCATATTCCCGCACAACTCCTTAACTTATCACTTTGTAGATTTGGGAATTTCTTTATTTGGGCTTGCGAGTAAGCTTTGCTTATTTTATTTTCAAGTGGTTAAGTAACATTATTTTCCCACATCACTCTTCTTTCTCCTTCTTTGTAGAAATTTGGAGGTTTCATGAATAGACATTGCTTCACAATTACATCCCATCATATTCCCGAGTAGCTCTCCCTTTTCTTCTTTGCATGAATTTCAAGCACCTCTGCTTTAACTCGTGTTTATGAATCCCACCTACTCCAGTGGCATGAGTCGTAAATGTGAGTCACTCACATTGTTGGTTTTTCAGGTTTGGGTTACTTCTTAGATTGTGGATCTGATGAGCTTTAGTATGTAGTTTTAGTAAAAGTGTAATGTCATTTTCCAAATGTACTTTCTTTCTCCCTTTTCTACGAGTTTTGAGGTGCAAGTACTTTGCTCACATTTTTCGAGTGCTTTGTTTATTTAATTTATGAAGTAAAACAACTTTATTTTATGCATTACTCCCCTCACCCCTTCCCTTTGTTGTGGGATTTCACAACTTCTTGACTTGACTTCTTTAGCAATAGGGAGGCATTGGTTTAGTGCAAAGAAGGCAACAATAAAATGGGTTTTTGTAGTTACTTTGCTTGGTTACTTTTAGCAATAAAACAACTATGTAAACCTACAAACTTCCCAATTTTAACCATTTTTACAAATTTTGGGCTAAGTCCTGAACTCTGAAGCCTAGGGAGAAGATGTGAAGTGCCTAAAATAATTCCAAGTTCCCAAGATCATGAAAATTACCTAAAATATTTAGATTTTCCATTGAAACTCCATGAAGTTGTCCAAGTCTAATTTTCAAGTTGTCCATTTTTTCCGGGGGATGAATAACAGGTACATCTTGTGTAGGAGGAGGAGGAGTTAAAATGAAAGGTGGGGATCTCTAGGGATACTAAGGAACTAAAGGATGGATTGGATCATTCTATCCAAACTCTATTTCTACCAAAATATCATCTATTATTTTGACCTTCTTGTGTAACTTTCTATAGTAGGGGATTAAGATTCCACTACTTTGTGCTTTGAACTCTCTCTAGAAAAGGCTGATCCCAAGGAATTTTCCATGAATTTTGAAGAAGAGTGATGATATTTATTCCTTTTAAGAGTGGGGAAACTTCCTAATGCGATGGAGGAACCCTTCTTATTTATGAACCATTCCTTTGACCTTTTGATGTTGACCTTGGTCCTCTCACTTATATCTCTCAATTCCCTGATGCTCCATGTCACATGTGGGAGAGGTGAGTCCTTTATTACATGATATTATAAATCATACAAATCAGTTCCATCATCTTGAAAGAATTCCTCGTACCCATAAAATTTGAATTTCCTCATCTTCCTGATGGTCATCTGTATGTGGTATGTTTCCCTGACATCAAAAATATCTATGCAATTCACCTAGTAGTCCTTAATTTGTGGAATAATAGTGTCTGGATCACTTCGTATGTCAAAGTCTATCCTAGGTGTATATGAATACAAACTCGGTGTGGTGAATTTAGTTTCTAGGTGTGTAACATCACTTTGTCACTTTTGCAAGAGTATATTCCAAGAGAGATGTTAGTGTAGGATTTTGTTTTCCTTTTATTTTTTATTTACATAGATCTTTCCTATACTCATGGGATATGCTTTATTAATTTTTGCAATTGTATTGAGTTATCTTACCGATTCTAGTTGAGTTAGCCTACTAGTTTTAGTTATGGAGTCAAATCTACTTCTAGTTTTAGTTAGTGAGTGTTATTACTCACGATCTAGGAAGGAGGTTGCACATTCACCTACTATATGTACATGAATTACATCGATCCTATCATATGGTGTATATGAAGCATTGATTTGATTTGGATCCATTCTTTCTTTCTAATTTTTGTCATGTTGCATCTTATTGTTAGTAATTTCAATTTTGTAATTTCTCATGCATTTGTTTTTCATCCGATATCCGAAAAACTTTTATGGTATCGATCGATTCTTGTGATACATGATAACACCCTAAAACTCTTGTAATGTGACTAATTAGTAAAGGCTAACACCATAATATCCTAGAGCCAAACTCAAGCTTAAGAATGAAACATCAAAGATCAAATCTTAAAATCATGCATTAATGGAAACTAAATGAAATTAAACATTCAATCTACAAGCATCCTTACTATGTGAAATGATTACTTAACATAGACCTAATTAGATCTAAGGAAATCAAACTATGTTTGTTTCTACTCCACAAATGGTGAGAGGATCTCTCTAATAATGGCTACAAGGCCATATTAGATATCCCTCTACTAACCAACATGAATATTGGATACAAATATTGATTAATTTAATCAAAGAAGGAAGTAAGGCTCTTAATCACATTTTTTATATGTTATACTAATCAAAGTATGGTGTAAAGTATGAAGGTAGGTGCTTAGTCCTTTTATAGTTTTCTAGTTGAGGAAAACTATCATCTTGGTGCATGTGGGACTAAAAAGGATAAAGTAGATTAAGGCTTTCAATCACAATTAGTGAATTAACAAGTGATTAGTATGTGAGGAGCCTTAATTAACCGCTAGGGTCAATTAAGAGGCTATGATAAGATTGTGAAGCCTTCTTATATGTATTGGAGGGAAAATGGGTGATTTTAAATGGTTGGAAGAGGGGTTTATCCAATAATAGGGTTTATTGATCAAAACAAGGGTAAAGTAGGATTAATTATCTAATAATCGCTAATTTTTGTTCAAAAGATGATTTTGACTTACGATGTGTCATGAATTGGAATCTTGAATGTGAAAGAGGCTAGGTAATCAAAAATTCATTCTTAATTAACCAAAATGGTAAGAAACATTAGTTAATTAGCAGAAATCACTAATTATAATGAAAATGGTAAGAATGAGAGTGATTAGTGTGCTTTTGGAAATAAGATTGCAAAGTGGAATTTAGGTGTCTATATTTTCCCTTGTTTGAGGTAAAGTAAGTGACATCACTTCAAACATAGTAGACAAGTATAAGTAAGTAAATTTTTGAAGTAAAATTAGTGGAATGAAGGATTCCCCCTCGAGTTTTGATGGGGTGATAGAAGAAGACAATCTACGATCTAAAATATGATCAAAACAGATAGAAGAGATAGGATAGGGATAAAAAGGATTTTTACCGCCCCAGGTGTATTGGAAGAAAATACATAGTGATAGGATGTGATCGTGAATAATATAGGAATAACTCTTGCATCAAATCTTTCAATAAACAAATTGGTTTCATCATATTTCCCTTATGATCTAAATCATCGGCCCTTATCAAAATTAACAAAAGTGTAAAATAATATGAACAACTATATTACTAACATTTTTCCATTGCTAAAAATGTGTAAATCCATGTAACATACATAATGCAATGAAAAATGAGAAATTAAACTAGCTAATCTAACAATGAAACAAATATAATCACATCCACTCAAACAAACAATGTTCAAGATAGTTACACCAATGTTTTTGTTATCAAGATTCAATTCCTGAATATTCATGATGTAACGACAAGGGTTAAAAATGGTGGCCCAAGTAAGGATACATGTGAGGGAATAATAGAGGAACAAATTAGTATCATGGAAAGCATTTGAACGCTTTATGACACAGTCTCTATCAACTCATTGTTGCATAGGAGTACTGACATACTAAACAAGCCAACTTTGTTAATGGAGGTAGATCACAACAATCCACAAGTTGTTGAGACAAGAAAAATAAAAAACCTAAGAAATATGTTTTTAGGAAAAATTTTGATATTCAAGGACAATGCATTTGATACAGGATTCAATTGCGTGGATGTTGTTTACCAATTTTTGAAAAAATGAATTTTTACAAATTTTTCGATTTTAATGATTTTATACCAATTTTTTTAGTTTTTTGAAAAAATTTATACTTTTGAATTTTGAATTTTTGGGAAGAAAATATTGTATAAGAAATGACAAAGTCATGAGACATGCCAAAAGATGTTGGAAGGCAAAAATATGCCCTAGGTAGCAGAAAGGGTTGTCGGGAAGCAAAAACATGCCCCAATGTAGTGAAAAAGGTGAAAATAATTATTTATTAAAATAATCATCATGACAAGTGATAAAAGAACTTAGAAGAATCAAGATGGTCCCAGGGTGCTTTGGGGAGAGAGACATAACACGGGGGGTCAAAATGGTTATATAAACCATGCCACATGGGGTAAAAACCATCGGTGAGTTCATTTACCACATACACTTACCCTTTTTACTATTGAGTGAGCTTTCACAAGCTACAAGAGAAAATGGAAAGGCTAAAGAACTATAAACACCATGCGGATCACGTTCAAGATTATATGCACTTCCCGTGGATGGCTCACAAGTACAAAAAGCAAAATTTTCACCTTTGTCATTTTGTAGTGCATTTATTATCTTTTAATCACATTTAGTATAGTAGAAAAACCACGTGCTCATGTCAGGGCAGCCCTTGGGGTGCATAGGCATTCTTGGGGGTGTACTAGCATGATACCACATAGGTGGTTGTGCTAATCCAAATACATACGTGTGGCATGAAATCTTTTGGAAAACACACATGCTTGCACATAGGTACGAACATGGGTGCGCTAACATTATAAGAGACATTTTGGTGCGAGCTAGAGGGTTGGGGAAAAAGGCGGCATGCTTGTATTAAAAATTAAGCACAAAAGTGCAAAAGTGGGCACTGGTGATTGAGGGTGTTGGTGTTGTGTGGGGCATGCTTTGTACAAAAGTAAAAATATTTTGGATGACTTTTTAGAAGAATTAGGAGTTTTTAGGAAAAATTAGATTATAGAATATATGAAGTAGATGATGAAATAGAAGAATAAGATGATATAATAGAAGAATAATATCATAAAAAATAACTTGAATAACCATGTAGGTGGACCTACCCCAATTAGGGATGTCGGAGCAACACGGGTGGCTTTAGGCCTATGAGATGACATTCCATCGATGAGATCACATCTACTTGGAGACGTTCTTGGATGTTACAGGTCTCTCATACATGGCTCATACATGGCTCACTTGCTACAAATCAATTTGGACCATAACCTACTCACATCCTTAGCTGAGAGATGGTGGAGTGAGTGCTAGACATTTTTCATTTTGACAGGTAAGATGAGCATTACTTTAGAGGACATTTGGTGGTTTTTTTGAGTACCTATTCAGGTCAGATGGTGACATATGATGGCCATCGTGGTCGTAACCTATAGTTTATTGCTGCAATTTTTGGAGTAGCAGACATACTCACCTGTCATGGTATGTCGGTGATTATTACTAGATGCATGGCTGATCGGCAACTCATGTGACTCCCATATATCTCATAGCTCTTATCGGTGGCTGTTGCTTACCTAACAAGACTAGTGCTCATTTTTCTTTCAACATGATTTGAGTGATACAAGGAATCATCATTGGGGAGGTCTATTATTGAGGGCAGTGTATACTAGCCCATTTATACATAGATCTACATTTGATAGATTACCACAGTCGAAGACCGTGGGACCTAGGTGACCTTATTTCATATGGTCCTAGGATCATATTGTTATAGGATGCCCAAAAGGAGAATTACAAGCCCAAGCTCTCTAAGAGACATCTATTATGGGTTAGGTTCTCATGGTGATGACATTCGTAGTCACATGGGAGACACATATTTCTATATGAGAGCCTTTGATGAGGTATAGCCTCATATGATTACATGGCGGCCATACAGGTTATATCAGTGGCCTCAGGATGTAGAAGAGTTGAGCACTATAGCCATTGATCATTTCATTATTAGGAGTAGGAGCTACATCCTTGAGTGGTATAGAGTGGACGAGTCCAACATTTCGATCTCATTCAAGGGATTTTTGGCAATGAGATGTGGTACAAGCATATATCCAGAGAAACCTTCCATATTGGGCCTCGAATCTAGCTAGGACGATCTCACACAAATTTTCTACATTTGGTCCCATAGCCTTGGGTACAACAATAAAATATAACAGATCCAGGATGACCCCAAATTATCAAGGATGGTATGCTACAATGTTTTGTCGAATTTCATGATTCCATAGGTAGTGTTAAATGGTAACAATGCAGGGGTACAAGGCCCTAGGATCGTGGGGTATAGGCTCAAGAAAATCCCTAGGTAGAGGTAAAGGTACAACATGTATTGGTTAAGCGTAGTGGTTTTCTAGCATCGGGTAGTGGTATAGCCATAGCCACAGTGCACATGCACCATAGATGACACTTTAAGTTTCCACTATGGGCACCATTATAGAACCTCCACCATCCCTCACATGAGTCCACCACATAGTCCACTATGAGGTGGAGGAGGTGGAAAGGATATGGAGGAGGATATACAGGGGTGGTCGGTAGGTTATTGCCTTGTAACAACATTTACAACATGTTATAGGCCTATAACTTTAGGCTATAACTAAGAGAGATCATATTTCTCTAGAGAGATATCAGTGAATACAAGAGTGATATTAGTTGTAGACAGAGAGATATCGGCTCACTACACATCAAGATCGGTAGTTGTGAAGAGGAGGAAAAACTACGTAGGTTGAGAGGGATTAAGTTTTATCACAAAGTACCCAACTATAGGTAGAGATCTAGCAAGTGTGAGAGAAGAGCATGATATGCTTCAATAGGTAGGTACCTCCTCAAGATTATAGATTATGGAAATTCAGTGCCTCCTTGATAGGTGAGGCCATCTATTACAAGATTTTATCATCGTGGTCATCCCAGGCTAAGTAGAGAGCCCTAGAATATAGCCATATAGTATCGGTATCCTATCACGATCTAGGTCACATAGGACCTCACGATCAGAGGTCAAAGTATAGGCCTCCATCATTAGCCTCATCATAGTTTAGCTTCTGGGTCCATCACAATAGATGCCACCACCTCGGGGCCTTAGGACAGTATTCTCGAGAGAGGGTGAGATTTGTGGTTGACTCTTTTATTTATGTAATTAATGTATCTTTTTATGTATGCCTTGATATGAAGGCACAATTTTTGTATAGATGTACTGTTATATATTATTTTTTTATGCCTCGTGATGAAGGAACATTTTTGACCCATGCCCATGATGGCATTTTGTATCTGATATGTATCGAGACACATTGATTTTGTACATGGACATTTGATATTTATGGATATATGATGATTGATGGATTACTGATGTATCATATTTTTTATGAGATATCATGCTTAATCTATATGTTTATTGTGTTTATGTTTGTATCACATGTTGTTAGATTATGATATAATCTGATGATATCACTTTGCATGTTGATGAGATACTTTTTGTTTTACCTATCACATTTTGTGTATGAGATAACATGTTTAATCCACATTTTTATTATGGTCTATGTTTGAGGGGGATAGAAGGTGGTCCCTCTTGCCCCTCTTGGTGATATTATATGATGTTAGCTTAGAATATACATGTTTAATTTTCATGTTCATGATTATGTAGCTTAGCCTTTATTGATATATGATGTATAGATGTGATGATAGATGATATGATGATGAAATGACAACAAACTATACACAAGTAAACAATAAGTACAAATTAATCAAATCTAATCAAAGCAACACAACTATCTATAAGTATGCAAGATAAAATGAACTCAATGCAATGCACTACATATTAAAGTAACACTCAATCTAAGTAAGAAAATGAATCTAATTTAAATCACATAAGATGAAAAAGTAATGCAACTCAAAACTATACAAACCAACAACTAAAAGTAAGCAAACTACTACTTTGTTTTTGTGGGACAATTTTGAAACGTTTTTCACTATTTTTGTATTATCTCAAGACAATGTTATATTGTTTTGGAGTTTTCTATGAAACATATGTGAATGTTTTGAGTTTTTCAACTAACATATTTGAATGTTTTGGATTTTCAAAAATTTATACAAATTTTTTACATGTTTTCTAAGAAGTTTTTCAAACTAAATGCAAGGAAATGAAGAAACGTGGATGCCCCTAGTGTTAGATGGGATGTACAAGGGTAGAATTCCATGTGTTATGTGTAAATCAATGATGATGTAAAATTTTCCCCAACATGAGATGGGAATAATACAAAGGAAAACTCTTCACACATAAAAGTAGGATCATCGGATCAAGGCTAAGAGGGATAGGCTCAAAAGTAGCTCAGATGTAAGGTAAAGACTAGCTTAGGAAAAAGCTATCACCATCCTAGACTTGAAATGCTTGTGAACAATGGACCCTCAATGGTGCCGAAAACCAATTTTCACCAAAGGACTTGTCCAAAGTGCCACAATTGTGTGGTTTTCACTATTGATGCACATGTTTATTTCTCTTTTTTTTTTTCTATTTTTATACTTTTTTATTTTTTATGATATTTTAGGGACCCCACACTTAAGCATAGAAATGTTTAAGATGCATTGCATTCATGGGTTCCTAAATTTCCTATGACCATCCGAGTAAGCAAGCTTGTAGGATCTTGAACCAAACTTTGTGACCAAAACATATTATACCCCCAACTAGTTAGGCTCAAATTTTCCCTTCTTTTCCTAGTACTTGGTGGTGTTGAACTAATTTTATTTTAGCACCAAGTCTCCTACCTCAAATTAATGAGGTATCACTCTTTTGTTGTAACTTTTCACACAATCATCTTGATACACTTTAAGGTGATTAAGGGCATGAAGTCATTTCTCATCTAATAGCTCCAATTCTTCCATTGAGCTACTTTTGTAGTCCTCCTCTTCATTTAGGTAATCTCTCAACTCTATACGTAAAGAGGGATCTCAATCTCTAGGGGTAGCACAACTTCTATGCCAAACACTAGGGAGTATGGAGTGACACCTAGGAGTGTAGATAGACATTTTGAATGCCCAAAGGGTAAGGGTGAATATGTAAATTCCAGTTATGGCCTGTTGTATTCACCATCTTCTCCATAATATAAATGAGGTTTTATTAGAAGCTTCAGCTTTCCCATTACCTTGAGGGTAATAGGGGTTGAAAATTTGAGAGAGATTTGAAAATGTTTGCATAAATTTTCACAATTTTTTTTTTAAAGGACTTACCATTGTCAGCTACAATGGAAAATGGGATACTATATCAAGGGATAATATGGTTCATTATAAACTTAGATATTTGTGCACCTTCGACATAGGTAAGAGGAACACCTCTACCCATTTTGTGAAGTATTTAGTAGTAATGATAATGAACTTGTGGCCATATGAGGATATAGGGTTAAGCTTTACCTATAAGATTGATCCCCCACTTTGAGAATGACCAAGGTGTCATGATAGGTTGTAATGATTGTGTTGGTGCATGTATCAAATTATCATATTTATGAAAATGTAAGAATTTATTTACATATTTGAAACAATCATTTTCCATGGTAGGCCAATAGTATCCTACTCTAAGTATCTTCTTTGCTAGAATGATCCATTCGTATGAGCCCCACAGATGCCTTCATGTGCACCTCTTTGATTTCTAGGATGGATTCATCTGAATTGAGACAACATAATAGATTCCCATCATAGCCTCGATGGAAGAGAGTTCCCCAAGTAGGGTATAATGGGCTATACAATGGATGAGGTTTCATTTATTGGTATGGGAAATATTTATGGGAAAGGTTCCATCATGAAGGTAATTAAATATGTCACTATACCACGGGGAAAAGGGACCAACTAACTTCACATACCAAATAAGAATTTGGCATGTCATATACTTGGTGTTCATAGATGCTCAACGAAGAATGACATATCATTGTTCCCAGGTGGGATACTCAACATGGACCCCACTATGGCCATAACATCCACTACTCTATTTTTGCTCTCTTGGGATTTTTGAAATGTAATATGCTCAAAGAACTCCTTCAAAGAATCAACCATTATCTTATATGGAAGAAGTTTCTCATCTTTAACTTTATACTCATCTGTTACCTTGTTTTATAATCAGCATGGAATCATCTATTACATTTACTTATCTAATGTCACACTTAATAGATAGCTTCATCCTCTGAAATAAGGGCCTCATATTCTACTATATTGTTGGTACATGGGAACTCGAGTTGGAATTCCTAAGGGATCAAGTCTCCTAAAGGAGTGATCAACACAACTCTAACACCTGAACCATGAAAGGTAAAGGAGCCATCAAAGTATAGTTTCCATATAATAGATTCCTTGAGGTACATTGTGGATGCATCTCTGGTCTAAACTCAAAGGTTCAGTACCTAGTAGTAGGGCTTCAACTAGTTGATCTATTAAAACTTGTCCTTTCATTGATTTTTGGTGTATATACTCAATGTCAAACTCACTTGAGTAAGATGATCCAATTGGCCATCTTTCTGTGAGTGTGGATTTTGACAACAAGTACTTTAATGGATAAACCTTTGAGATAAGATTGACCTTATTATTTAACTAATAATGATGTATTTTCTGAAAGGAAAAAACCATAACTAAAAATCCTTTTCTATCTGTAGGTAGTTGAGCTCGTAAGCTATCAACTTCAACTTAAGTAATACACAACCTTTTCTTTCTACTCCTTATCATATTGGGCCAATAGTGCCCCAATTGTAAAGTGTGTGGCATAAATGTAGAGTAACAATGGTTCACTTATCATGGGTGGCATTAGAATAGGGGGTTTTTCCAAATATACTTTAAGCAACACAAATTACTTTTGTTGTTCTGGTCCACAATGGAAAATTACATATTTCTTGAGAAGATGTGTGAATGTGTGACACTTATCTGCAAGATGAGAGATGAACCTTATAATTGCTTGGATCTTTCCTTGTAAACTTCACATTTTTTAATATTCTTCAAAGGAGGAATTTTGTTATAGCAGTAACCTTTGTTGGATCTACTTTTATTCCTCTCTGAAAAACAATGAATCCTAATAGTTTTCTAGATAGCATGTCGAAGACACACTTCTTAGGTTTAGGTGAACCTTATAGTCCCTTAGATCGTTGAAAGATGCATCACAAGATCTCTGGGTGATCTTCTTGAGTCCTATATTTTTCCAATATGTCATCCACATAATCTTCCATGATGTCATTGATCATATCATGAAATATTATAGTCATTTCCCATTGATAGGTCATGCCTACATTCTTAAGGCCAAAGGGCATGACTTGATAATAGAAATTCCCCCATGGGGTGGTAAAATTTGTCTTATGTTGGTCTTCCTTAGTAATATTTATCTAGTTATATCCTAAAATCCATCCATGAGTGATAACATCTCGTAACCAGTTGTTGAATCAAAAATCATGTCGATGTTGGAAGAGGAAGTTGTCCTTAGGACAAGCTTTATTAATATCTCAAAAATTAGTGTAAACTCGAATACCAACATGTTTCTTCTACACTAGGACTACATTAGAAATCCACTCTAAATAGTCAATAGGCCTGATGAAGCCTACTTCCAATAATCTTTCTATCTCTTCTTTAACCAACAAGGTGACGCGAGGATGCATATTTCGAGCTTTTATTTTATGGGCTTGCATCTGGTGTGTAACAAAATTGTTATACACCACTAATGCAAGATCAATTCCTAACATGTATGCATAAGACCAAGAAAAGATATTTGTAAATTCTCTCAAAATCATTGTAAAATGTTTTTGTTCTTGAGCTAAGAGCAAATCTCCTTAACTATTTTGGGAAATTCCTTGGTTCCAATATTGACATCTATTGTCTCCTCTACTAGTAATTTGAACTCATCCTCCATGCACATAGGATCGTAGGGGAGATTAAGATCTTCTCTACCAAAGGTGGCTTAAAGAGATTTTTATATTCTTGTGGGTCAACTATCTTATCTGTTGATTTTTCTGTTTGTTTGTCCACAAGCGCCTCAAAGAGGTTTTCACTATAGGACTTAGAATTGTTCTTTTTGCAAGGATTTTTGTAGGAATTTTCCCTTACTTAAATGACCACACAATTATGACTCCTCCCCAAAGTATGCATATGCATTGAGTTGAATGGAGAAGCCTTTCTTTTGGTCATTTATTGGAATACTATCATGGATGCCAAGGAACTCACCAATAGCCTTCATCATTCTAAAATACATCAATGGGTACACATGTTGTTTTTGGTCCCAATTCATGAGTGATGGGTAAATGAGGTTTAGTTTCTGAGTGGTAAGGGATATATGGGGTTATAATTAGGATAACCACATTGGAAAATAGGTTCATGGAGGTAAGGTCTTCATAAAGACTACATCAAGAATCTATTTTTCACTTTCACATTGGATGACTATCTTCACATTTAGAAGAGGTATCCTTGACCTCTGAGGGGTGAGACTCATACAAATAGACACCAATACCATGCTTACCCACTTTATGAGGTATTGGAAGATCTTCTAGTATACCTTGTTCGTTGCGACCATGTAACCATGTCCTTTATATCCCATAGTAAGCATCATTTGATTGGGGATAACATACCTAGGTGATTGATAACATAGATTTATTTCATCATCTTTAGGATGAAATATAATATCTTTGAGTAACCTTTCATCTTCTAATAATCCACTAGGGGTAAAAGTGTCAAAAGGAAAAATTTTCCTAGATATTTGAAACTTGTAACATGGTATACCATGTGCTTTGGTAGATAGGGGAATGTTATGAACTAGAAGGGCTTGTTGAAGATCATATTCTCTGTAGCCATTTTCTCTAAAACCTTCATCTCCCATGTAGAAAAGGAGTCTATAATGTAGAAGCACCATTTTCATTGGGAGACAAGGTATCTGGATCTACTTGAAGCAAGGGGCCTCTCCGATTGAACTAGGATAACTATCTCTATAGAAGGACATTCGTAAATGGTGGGAAAATAACCTGAAAATGCTCTGTAATGAGAAAAAGGTTGGGGATCTCCTTGAATAGTGAGGTTTTCCTTCATGGTGTAACTTTAAGCATTGATGATACGTTGAAGGTATGACTTGCATGACATGAATCCATGGGCAGTGAGAAATATGTTGTAAGGGAGTTCCAATTCCAAACATGGAACTTCCAATGAGAAAGTGATCATTTGACTTCCATTATTTGTTTTCATACACCTTTATGGTGATGAACTTTGTTTCTAAATCAACTTCAGTGCATCTAGTTATCGAACTAGATTTAGAGTACAAATATTTAAACCCAATATGCCATCCACAAACACTCTTTTTACCTTCTTACATTTGATTATGAATTCAATATGCAAGGGTAAATTATGAGAGGATTCTCTTCTAGGATTTCTATTAGACTGAAGGTTATATTATCTGTAAGAGTAATTTGTGCTACCATTGCTTGTAAGTGTGTTGGGTCGATATCAATAGACACTCCTGATCCCTATAATGTCTTACAAAGGATGTCTTTATGAATGTTATAAATTTTAAGAAGGTCCAAGATTGAAATCTTGGTTGTAGTTTTCTCTAATTATTCTAACACGTCATAATGAATGTCTTGAGGAGTAGGGGAGGAGGTTCTAAAATAATAAGGTGAGCCTATCACATTGCCATGATGCACTCCCTTGATTTAATCTTGATCATGTTGATATGCTCAATAGGTGGATTGACACAACCTATTAGGGCATCAAAATGGTCCATCTTTGAAACATAATTGGCATTCTTGGTTTGAGATGACTGTCCCTGATCCAACTTTTCCTTTCCTTTGTTGTGCTTTGGGAAAGGTTATTTGAATATCCCCATGTTTACATTGGGAGATTTGGTAGGGGTGGTGAAATCCATTTCCACATCACCATTGTTGATTAAGTCCTAAATATAGTGTTTCAATTTTAAACACTTATTGGTTTTATGACCTTTGACGTGGTGAAATCCACAATATTCATTTTCCCTAAACCATGATGGCTTAGGTGTGTCATCCCCATAAGGTGTAGTTTTCGGGTTTCTAACCATATTAACCACCTCTAAATATTTTAATATTGATGGCATAGAATCGAGAGAGGGGGTGAAGTTACGATGTTTATACTCTGTAGGTGGAGTTCCCTTTGAAAGTTTCAAGGATGCGTGGTTTTGAACTGATTTCACTCTTTTAGAGTCTATTATTCCATCACCCACACCATTTTTGTTATTATTAGGAATGAAATTTATTTTTCACTAGGTTTGGAATCATTATGATCATGGTCATGCGAAAGGGGTTTTAAGGTTCCCTAGCTAACAATGCCTTCTCTATTTGACTACCCTTTTCGATCACCTCTTATAATGTATTACCATAATGCATTTGCAAGTGGAATGTAATTTTGAGGGTGGAGGTTTGGTATATATATACTAGTTATTTTTTTCTCTAGTATAGAGCAAGGGAAGAGGCTAGCTATCCCTCACCATCACTATAGAAAAACTAGTGAAGTTTTGTTATTTCATTGTTTTGCATTACATAAATCTAACATGGTGACATCATTCTCTATATTAAATGAGAAGTGATGTACAAAGTGTTCAAATAGTTTTGGCCATGTAGATATAGATCCCTTAGGGATGTGTAAAAACCATTATACCACTTGACCTCCCAAACTTTGTGGGAAGAGGAAATGAGATAATTATTGCTATATGTGTCCTCTTGACATGCCATATAAAAATACTTAATATGGTCACTAGGGTCACCCTTTTCCTTTTATTTTTTGAACTTTGGACAATCAAAATGATGCGGTAAGGGTATGTGCAACATATCTCTATCAATGGGATATGGGCATAACTCTTCAAATTGGTACTTTTGGTTATTGCCTTTTTTTCCTTCATGTAAAGCTATAAGGGCATTTTTCATAGTTGAACACTCTTGATTGAAGAGTTGGTCTTATGTGGGTGGTGTGGTCCTATACAAATTATTAAATCTAGTTGTATCCCCACTTTTTTTTCCACATAAATTCTTCATAAGGTTCTTTACATGCCTCTTGATGAGGAGTATTTTTTTGGAACTCGTGATACAAAGCTTTGGGTTTATCTTTTGGTATAGCTTCTTTCAAAGGTTTTGGTTGTTCCTTGTTTACATGAAAAGCTAAACTAACCAATTGGAAAGTGAGAGATTGCACTTATTACTCTTAAGTTACCTTCTAAATGGGTACTTATTTATGATTTTCATAAGGAGGAGGTTTCTCATGATGATCATATTCTTCAACGGTTCTTCAATGATAGACTATAACAGTAGACATACAATAGTCTCCATCATTTTTGAAAGGTACCTCCTCATCATTATGTCATTCAGAAGTAGAGGCATGACCCAGATTTAAGATTTAGTTAATGTTTTGAGAATGGCATTCAAATTCTTCATCTTCGTGAACCATACTAGAAAGAGGAAGGAGACCAAGGGTCCAAGCTCTATGAAACACATTAGAACCTCATGTTTGTTTTGGTATATATAATCATCAAAATGGGTGGGATTCAACTCAAAATTTCTCGGGGACAATTATCCTCACCACCACTATGATCAACCATGACGTTGTCTTATAAAATTAGGTTTAACATGTAATCTCCAAAGGGACTTGCCCTAATTTTTGACCCCCTATTCTTGTGATAGGAGGCATAACGTGACATTTTTACTAAGGTTGAATAAAATGGACCCTAAGTAAATTTTTGTAGCGTTATGACGTCAAGTTATCACAAAGAATGTGGAATATCAAATGGTCACGAATCTAAAGGTCAATATGAACCCAAGGATATCAAAGAATAAAGAATACACACACTAACATAATATATGACAAGAAGTATCTAGGATAAGACAATGAAGTACAAGACTCAAATCTAGTCACAACAATAGTTTACTCCCAAAGTTTTTCCAAGATAGGTTTAAAATAAATAGTGAGAGTTAAATATCACCACTTAGGCCAAGTTTAAAATAAACAAGACCTAAATGCTAAGAAAGTGTTGACATAATCCTCCAACAAGGTATACTATAACCAGTTCTAGACACCAACAAAGTCCAAGTATTTGAAAATGGAAGTTACAAATGTGAGCAATGTAACAAAACTATTTGGACACTTGAATCAATCCTTCCGATGAAAGCAATATTTTTAGTATCGAAATTATGTTATTGCGATGTGAGAAAACGTAATGTCAATAATCACAAAATCTCAAGTTAATGTTAGGATTAAAAACTTAGCCTAAGTATATCAAGAAGTTACTTATGCATGCGAGCAACATAAAAATACAATTTAGAGACTTAGACCAAGTTTCACAATGGAAACAAGATGTAAGTATCACAATTTTATGGCTATAATATAGGAAACGTGAATCAAATCAAATGAAAATAATACTTTCAACGTTTACATCTAGGTATCAAGCAAGGATGAATGTAAATGGGTGTAAAAGTGGTGGACACGATCAATCAATAACACTATGTAGATATATTTTCTTTTGTCCCAAATAGGAAATAAGAAAACAAAGGTGTAAACCAAGTGGTGATGAAACAAACTAAGTGTAACTTTGATAGAGTTTCACCTTGTCTTAGGACAAGTTAACACGTTAAAAGAGAAGGAAAAGTAACACATTGTAGGTCTTGTGATGAATAACACATAGTTTCAACTTAAATGGACTCTTTCCTTGTTTAAATAACAAGGTTTTGAATCCAAACAAGTTGTCACTTTGTGAGAGCTCTATAGAACATGATGTCTAAGTCAAATTGGCTCCAAGCCACAAGCTTCCTATTGGTTCTCTCTCTAGGTGTCACAAATTACCTCTGTGAGCTTAGTTTTCCAAGAAATTCACACTGACTAATCTTGGAGTATCCTAGATTTACTTTACCCCCTTCAATACAATGAGAAATAAATGTGTTCAGTTGTATTTTCATTGGGGTCGTAATGGAGATAACTTTGAATCTAATCTTACCAAGGCATACTAATCAATTGGGTAGTGGAGCACTTTCCTATTTCGTTCACAAGGTTCCCTCTTATGTGAACTACTTTGGGGTTCCTAGGAGCATCCCTTTTTATCTTAAGGATTATGCCAATGCGAATTTCTCCTAGTTTAAATCGGATGACCCGTAGCTCTTAATTGAAACTTGCAATACAGTGTGATGAATGATGTGTGGTGTATTTTCTTATATTTTGGATTAAGAAATTTGGTTTAAACCACCTTTGGTAATCTACAACACACATGTATGTTATAATTTGGTTTATATTCTTCTTTCTTTGGAAATATTTTGGTCCTAAACACAAATAGTTAGCATTAAAAAAAAAAATCATAAAAGAGGATTAAATGTTGTTTTGGTTCTCAAGATCATCCAAGTACATGAGAGAACAACATATACAACAAGTAACTGAACTAGATAATAATGAAAAGCTTGTAAATCAAATAACAACCATAATGTTTTGTAAATTAAGGTTCATTTGCAAATAACCCAAGTGCTTTTTAGTGAAAAACTACATTTTTTTTATTCTCAAGATCACACAAGGTGAAAGAGAAGAGCATACACAATCTTTAGCCTATGTTGTTTATCAAATGAAATATCTTAAATCAAAAGATCATATAAATGCCATATGAAAAGTTCATTCTCTTAAGAATAAAAATGAATAATGAAGCTTCCCACTTACTCTAATGTTAGCAAAAGAAGGTTTAGAGCTGATTTTGATTCTCAATATCACACAAGGTGTAATATAAGAGCATACAAAACCATATCCCAAACTCATACAAAGCATGAAAACAAAATTAATTCATCAAACCCTAAGTAAATGTGTTATGGAGAACCTACTCTAGATTAGAAAACCTGCAATAACAAAATCTAAAAACCATAGAAAAATGAAAAGAGCTTAAAGAAACAACAATTAAAAATTTGAAGTTTGAGCTAAATTTACCTTAGAAAGTCGGTGCGCCCCTTATCACATAGTAGTGTGGCCCTAAAAGCAACAACACCTCAAACCACAACAACATCATGTTAACAACACCAATGTTCCTCTGTCAAAAATGCACATTCAATTAACATGAGCGCGTCTAGAGATGCATGAGTGCACACTTCAAATCACTAACACAATTTAGCACATGAAGGGAAAATTTTCAATGGAACACGAGGCACATCTAGCGAACATGGCGTGAGCGTGGCCTAGAAGACATGAGCACACCCTTTAAACGTGAGTGTGGCCCTATAGACGTGAGTGCACACCTTCCAATAAGTTTTAAAAACATGGGTTTTGACAAGAAAAATATGGTAAAGCTCAATTATTTGACTTTCTAATGTAATTTTGACAACACTTTACCTCCTTAAATCCTGCAAAGAACATGAAAACAAAGCAAATACTACTAATCTAGTCTAAATAACTATCAAAATTAGAAATGAATCTACAAAACCTTAAATTTACTCTATAAAAGCTTGAAACTAATTTAGAAAACTTCAAATTGAATAAATTCAATGGGTGAAGGTCCCACCAGGTGTGCTAAATGATAACACCAAAAAACTCTTGTAATGTGACTAACTAGTAAAGACTAACACTATAATAGCCTAGAGCTAAACTCAAGCTTAAGAATGAAACATCAAAGATCAAATCTTACAAGAATGCATTAATGGAAACTAAATAAAATTAAACATTCAATCTATAATCATCCTTTATGTGAAAAGATTACTTAACATAGACCTAATTAGATCTAAGGAAATCAAACTATGTTTGTTTCTACTCCACAAATGGTGTGAGGATCTCTCTAAAAAGGGTTACAAGACCATATTATATATCCCTATACTAACCAAAATGAAGATTGGATGTAAACATTGAGAAAGCTAATCCAAGAAGGAAGTAAGACCGTTAATCATATTTGTTATATTATATATTAATCAAAGTATGGTGTAAATAATGAAGGTAGGTGCTTAGTCCTTTTTACAATTTTCTATTTAAGGAAAAATTGCATCTTGGTGCATGTGGGACTAAAAAGGATACATTATATTAAGGATTTCTAATTATGATTAGTGAATTAACAAGTTATTAGTATGTGAGGAGCCTTAATTAACCACTTAGGGTCGATTAAGGGGATATGATAAGCTTTTGAAGCCTTCTGAGATGTCTTAGAGAGAAACAAAGTGATTTTGAATGGTTGGAAGAAGGTTTTTAGCCAATAATAGGGTTTATTGATCAAAACAAGGGTAAAATAGGCTTAATTAGCTAATAATCACTAATTGTTTATTCGGAAGAGGATTTTGACTTACGATGTGTCGTAAAGTGGCATCCTGAATGTGAAAGAGGCTAGGTAATCAACAAAGCATTGTTAATTAACCAAAATGGTAAGAAATGTTAGTTAATTAGTGGAAATAACTAATTATAATGTAAATGATAAGAATGAGAGTGATTAGTGCATTTTTGGAAATAAGATTGCAAAAGTAGAATTTAGGTGTCTACAATACATTTTCCACTACTCGAGTTATTTGCATTTTTTTGAATACTTTGTTTCGAAACTAATAGTTTATGTGCAAATAGATCGACTCCATCTTGGTTATTTTTCAACCGAGATTATTATTTGTAAAAGAAAAATCACATTACTTTATTACTGGTAAAGGATATATCTTGTAGTTTTTTTGTTGTGGCAACCATTTCTACACAAGAAAAAGAATCTCGAAATGTGTTTGGTCCATTAGTTGTTACTGAGGAATCTTCCACGTCAATTTTTTGGTGTGATTTTGATTTGGTTTCACTCATAAATCAAGTAGGGCATCCTCGAGATCTAGGTTGTTGTTTTGACTATCAAAGCCACGTTTTTACTTTGCAAATGTTTTTTTCCTAATTAGAGCCATGTTTTTTACATTTTGGAGACACGTTATTATAGTCCGAAGCCACATTTTTATTGTGCTAAGGGGAATTTTTTTATTTAGAGTCAGATTTTTGTAGTGTGGAGGGGCATTTTTGTTGTGTGAAGGTTGGTTTTTTTATTCCAGGGGTTTTAAAAACATTCTTTTTCTAAGTTTCGGACATTATAGGTCTAAAATGACACCTAAACCTCTACATCACCCTTAGATCTAATGACATTGAGTTGTATTTACTCGCATAAGACTATTTTTGGTCTTTGGTGGTACATAAATCAGACTATAATAATAAAGAGAGGAACTTTTACTTGCATTGGGCATTTTTTTGTAGGTCTAGGGTGTTTTTTGGCTTGCATTGAGTGATTTTTGGCTTCCACAACCTGCATTTACCTTCCTTGGTGGTATCCATGCCTTTTGATGGATCTGCAACCTTCATTTTGCGATCTATGGAGGCACCAAAAACAATAAACAATTAAAAAAACCAACAAGTAAAGATATTTTTTTTTAGGTTTTCTAAAACCTAAATGTGTTCCTATCTCCACGTGGACTCCACATTTAAAGATTAAATTGCATTAATTTTATCATTTTGAATTTTTCTTATATTATCATTTTATGATTTGTAAATATAATTCAATTTGATTTAATGTATTAAGGGAGAATTAAGTGTTTTTAAAACTTGTATCTTCTCCTTATGAAGATGAAGGGTGATGCCCAGGTTGGAAGGAGGCCAATTACCCCTCATAAATTAAACCATTTTGTTCTTCATTCCATCTCGTTTCTAATGAGTATACACACAACCCCATTTCCTCTCATTTTTGTCTTTTTTATAATAAGATAGTAAAATTTTAATTAAATAAGCCATTATTTACGAGAAATTCTATTTGTTAGAACTTTTGATCGATAACACGGATTTGGGAATTATTTCGGTCAAAAGTGTGTGTTTTATAATGATCTACATGATGGTTTTATTTATTTTTATAAACACACTACTTTATAAAGTGCCACATTTTGGGGGGTTCTTGCAAAACTCACTGGGACTTGTACTTTTTGCACTAAGTTATAAAGTGCCATCTGGAATAATTTTGGGGGTTTATATGCATTATGGAGTTTCACTTTCACCATTCTATTGTTATGCTCAAATATGGGAAATTTTTGTCTTGGAATACATTCATTATCAATCATTGCACTAAGTATGATTTTTTTCCATACCTCCATGGTCTTGTTCCTTATCCTGATGAACCTCTACAGAAGTATGAGTGGTTTAACCATAATTATGAGGTCTATGGCCTTCTCGGTATTACTATTTCTAGGGATAAATTATGTTTTTTCAAGCACATTGAGTTTTCTTTCACTACCTAGACTATTATCCAACAACCGTATAGTGATCTTATTCCACCATCTGAGAGTGATGCTTCCTTGGACCACTCTAGTGCCTCCATAGATTCTCCCCCTTCTCACATCCCTTTCATTGTTGAGTGTTCCTCTCCACCTGTTGCTACTCATGAGTCCTATGTTGACCATTCACCATAGGATCTTTCTATTGAGAACACTCTCCCTATTATTATCTCCACAGATCTCTTTTCCATTCATGTTCATTCTTCCATTCACTCTCTACAACAATGTTCTATTGGAGAACCTTCATCTGAGATAGATATGGCCATTGCCTCTTGTGATCCATTGCATCTTGATTGATCACTTGATGAAACTTAACATACATAGGTTATTACCTTTGATTACAACATTACGTCATCTTGGACTTCGATTAGTTCTTCACAACAGTCTTCTCCTCCTACTTCATGTTGTGATGTTAATACATTCTTGTCAAACATTACTCTCATTGAGAAACCCCAATGGTATGAGCATCTTCCCACCCTAATTTGTCTATTTATAGATTCCACTTATGTTACATTATAGGAATATTCTCCGATTGAACCATCACACATTATGGAGGTCCAATTCATCTCTCTTAGTGGAAGTTCCCACCTTGGGACATTTGTCACTTCTACTATTTTAGATATGTTTCATGATCCACCTTTTCACGTGGATCCTTTTGTGATAGTTATTGTGCCCCCAACATATTTTATCTATGACACATATACTATAGTGGCATTACCATTATATTTTATGCACACTTTTTCAAGACCTATTTCACCTTTCAGGTTGAAGACTAGATGCGAGAGATCATATTACTATAAGATTATTCTTCCTTTGTTGAGTGGGATGACTTTCAATGCTCATTTTTTTCCTTCCTAAGGAAGGAACATTGTTTGTGCAAGTAGATTCTCTTCAGTCTTTATACTGAGAGGATCACTAGAGTGTTGACGAAAAAAATAGGGTAACAGACGTAGGAGGAATACCTATTCAAATGCTGGTTAATGGGTTGTTGCACATGTATGACTTCCAAATCCACAGATGATTATGAGAGATTCCTTTTTGCTAGGAGGAACTACCTGAAATGCAAATCAAGACCACAAGAAGGAATTAAACAATATGGGCAGTGAACTACCTAGCGTATGCTAGATCCGAGAAGTGTGATACTTCCTAGATGGCTATCAGTCCACTATTTTAAACAATTTAATGTTGTAAACAAAGTAAATCCTATTGTAATTTGAAATGATTTAGGTATCTCACTTAAAACACAATAAGAAATAGATCTAATCTAACAAGCTAATCTAGAATAGAATCCAAAGGTCAAATGATTGGTTCTAGGTTCTATAGGTTTGACAGAGGTCTCGGGTAGATCACAAGTGGATGAGGGTGAGATGAAATTAAGTGGGTAGGTCTCTATTCTGGTTGTGTGGGAAAATACAGAGATCGATGTCGGTCAGGGGTAACCGACGATGGTCGGAGTGTGACCAGTGCCAATTAATATAAAATCTAGAAATGTCACAAAACAAGATTTAGGTCTCCTTTGTGATTACACAAAGGAATTTGGTTGGTCGAGACAAGGTATTGGGTGACTAGGATAGGCTTTGGTGAGGCTTTAATGGGTATATGGAGGTGAAATGTTGGAGAAGGTCAATAGGTGGTTAGGTAAGCAATAGATGATAAAATAATGATGAAATGAAATAAACCAGAGAAGTATGACATTATACTTACTTGGATTCTGGTCTTGGATGCCTGTGTGTGAAGGATGGAGGTGCTGATGAGAGGCTTGAAGGCTGCAAATGATCACCAGCTAAAGGAAAGCTTCTACATGGGTTGCATGTGCATTCCTCTTTGCTTGGTTAGATCAGATCATGGTGGGATGGCAAGAAAAGATGTTTGATCTCCTTCCTTGCATGTGTGGTCTCACTTAGAATTCACTCTCTAAAGATGTGTTATCTCTCTGAGATGTGATAATGCTCACCAACCTCTTTACTTCCAACTTCTAACCTTGAGAATAAGGTTGTTTTGGGGTTAAAAGGGTAACCAACGGTGGTTTTGGCTTAATCGGTGATGGTTAGGGGTAACCGGCATCGGTCAAGGTGGGATTTCCTAGGTTTACTAAACTAGGGAGATCCTCTTGATTTCCTTGATATCATGTCATTAACCCATGGATTAGACTGGGAGCTTCTTGTGAGCATGTGGGAATGTGGTTAGAGGGAATGTAGGCATTGATTTTTAGGGTTTGGGTAAGACTCAGTTAGTTATGGCAACTTACTAAGAACAGGTCTTAGGTTGAGTTGGCTTGGTGAGGTGTCTAAGTGAACTGTATGTGTGGATATTATTTAAAATAAGATATTTAAATAATAAATATAGTGAGGATAATGCATTAATTTAATTAAATTAATTAAATTAATATTTGTGGGGTGAAAGGGTCATGGCTAGGTGAATGTGATGAAGGGTGCTTATTTGTCGAGGGACCAAAGGGAGTGTGACCTAATTTTAGTGTCTACATTTTTCCCCTTTTTGTTGCGTAGCTTGTATTGGTAAGTGACACTAACAAAAATAAGATGTGGTTGCCCCATGTGTGGGTGAAGGTGATCCCCCTCAAACTAGGAACTGATGAGGTAGTAGGCAAAATTGGTGAGTGGTTTGATAAAAGGTAAATGCGAGGAAAAGGTAGGTGGGCTCAGGGAAAAAGGGTAAAAGGTCTACTTGGGCCATTCTAGGTAATGGGTCAGGGTCAAAGGTAGCAATAGTCAAACACACGCACATGAATAAACTACAACATGCTACTAGGTTGAAGAGCAGGAAAACTCTACATCGTCTAAGGTCGATAGGTTTATCCAAACAAGGTTGAAGTGAATCCGATATCCAAGGTATAGGATATGGTCAAGAAACACAACGTAGGTTAGGTGCAGGAATGTTTAGGTATGTTCGTACACCAAAGGTAGGGTCAGGATAAATGGTCATGGTAATAGGCTAGGTAAGGTCATTAGGTCAACAACATAGGTAATAGTGCCACAAGGTATAGCAAACACATGAGGTCAAAGGTCACTAGCAATGGTCTAAGTCCAAATATCAAGGTCATGGCGTGGGTAAGGCCAAGGTAGGGGTAAAATAATGAGTCCCCAAAGGAGGAAAAATGGAGGTAGTAAATGAGGAGGTCGGGAAAGGTAAGGTAAATGGGTTGGGTAAAGGATCAGGGTGAGGGGTGGGGTAAAGGATCAAGGTAAAGGGTGGGTAAAGGATCAAGGTAAAGGGTGGGGTAAAAGGGCTTAATTGAGGGCAATGTGTAGGTGAGGATGACCAATGTGGTCATGGAAAACTGACATCGGTATAGGAAAACTGATGATGGTGAGGTAGGGCATATGACCGATGCTGGTCAAGGGTAACCGATGTCGGTTAGGTTGGGTTGGTTATAAAAAAAAAAAAATCCACATTTTTATTATTCATTTGTTATTTGCAAAGTGAGAAAATGAAAAAAGGAGAGAAAAGAGAGAAAAATGTCTCGAAGGAAATGGGATAGTGAGTTGGCAGTGTGATTGGACGAGGGTTGGGTTGGTGAGCAGCGGGTCCACGGGATCAGGGTGAGAGATTTGATTGGGTGGAGGTTGTGAGTAGTTATTTGGTGATGGCAAGAGGCCGAGAGAGGGATCGGGTGGGCCACCAACATAGCAGGCTAGATGTGCCACCAAGATGGCGGCAACGTGATGAGGTAAGCACCCAACACTACATTGTTGATTAGATAGATTAGAAGTTTGGAGTATTGTTATTTAAGGTTTTTGTGGGTTTTGTTTTTGTGGGTGGGTAAAAATAAAATTTGGGTATGGGGGGAATAACAGGCTAAAAGAGGGAGGGGAAGGGTAGTAAATGGTATAGGTGGGGTGGGTAGAGGTCCAGGAGTAGTTTTAGGTCATTGTAGGTGGGGTAAAAGGGAAAGGGGTGATTTTAGAAAATGGGGGTTTTGGGAAGTCACGGGATTTTCTGTGATAGTGACCAGACGTCGGTCAAGGTTGGCTTGTCGGTTAGGTAAAACTAGTATTGGTCACCAAATAGGTGACCGATGTCGGTTACATGGTAACCATGGTTAGTAAAGGTGAACCAGTATCGGTCACCAAATAGGTGACCGATGCCGGTTTAAGGGTGACCGAGAGTCGGTTAGGATGAACCAACACCGGTCAATATTTAGGCACAAGGGTCCAAAAGTGATGTGGGCTAGGTAGTTGAGATGGGTAGAGTGAAAATAGGGTGGAGGGTAATGATAATTGGTGAATATGGTCATGGTAAATGTGGATTAATGTCATGTGCTTGGATTGGATGCGGGGAGATCACAATTACATATGCGGGACAGGGTTCACCTCTCTACTGGTGACATTACGTGGCATAGCGACCCCTTTGGAGCTCCAGCATGTGGAGGTAGTGGGATTGAGTGGGATTCATCACTACCGACATGTTGTTTGGTAGCCCAGCTTGATGGTCACACTCATCGATAGATGGGATCCCGTGACCAACACATTCCACCTTCCGACGGGTGAGATGACTATCACCCTGGAGGACATGTTCCAGATTTTATGGCTACCCATATTAGGTGCCCAGGTGTATTCTATCTCCTCTAAGGCCTCAGAGGAGTTGATTGGGACTATTTTGGTGAGGGGCAGCTGATTTGAGATTCCATAGTGCCAGTTTGAGCTATGGAGAGATGTACCTAGCCCATCCATGAGAGACGAGGCTAGTGGTTTTGTTGATGGAGGTAGTGTGTTGCTATGCACTACCAAATGTAGAGGGTGGATGCTTTCCCGATCACTAATGGGGTACTCCATGATATGATGGTGCATGAGACACACTTTGCTCGGGGCACCAACATTCTTAGTGCAGCTATATAGAGAGTTGTGGGCATATGGGTGGTTGTGTAGGTTTAGCCTATGTTGTACATTTATACTACACTGCTTGGGCATATGAGCACATAGTGTGCATGTGACCTATAGGGATGCCCCGAGTAGATGCATTCCCACCTAGATTTGTGTGGGTGGGATACAGGAGATGGGTGCTCGGTGATAGGAGAGTGGAGATCGGATAGGCTGACACATGATGTGGCCCATTTTTGGTAGTTACTGGAGGGGTTGTTTGGAGTGGACATTATCTGGAGGCCATATGTGGGATTCCCCTCATATAGGCATATGCATGAGGAGCTAGCTGAGCTCTAGCTAGAGAGGTGGATACAAGGTCACCGTGTTGGGGAGGATGAGATGATCCCGGTAGACAGAGTCCGATGGTAGTTTGGGCTCTTACAGGACATTCCTCCACCCTTCCCATAGTATCGGAGAGATGACATGGAGAGGCCCTTACCTCTACCACAACCTACAGTGCCCATAGGGGAGGAGGAGTAGCCAGTGGATCAGTGGATAGATGACACCAGATGTACAGATAGATACAGGTAGTGGTGGGTGGCTCAATTACGAGCCATACCACCTAGACCGAGGGCAGCAAACTTAGCTACCATTACAGTGTAGAGAGACACCCTACTAGGGGTAGGTAACTATGATGATTACCCAGTTGGGTATACTGTAGACCCATCTGGAGGGCTTGAGGTGGAGGTAGCAGAGCTACGCATATAGGTAGCCAGCTTGCTACAGCTCGATGGTGGATGGAGGAGATGGAGGAGATGGAGATGGTCAGGGGGATGGTTAGGTGGCAGCCTTATAGGCTCATGTGGTAGGTTTATAAGGCCATTTGGCCACATCCCAGGCACATATTGGGGCCTTACAGCCCAGATATAGGCACATGGGTAGGGGCACCACCACAAGCACCAGGAGTAGGTCCCAGTTCACAGACAGGCGCAGGGAAGGTTGCTGCAGGGTAGGTATAGGGGGCCGAGACCTATGGGACCACCATAGACCATGCCTATATCCAAGGTTATGGATGCCCTAGGTGAGGTGAGATATTATCAGGACCAGCTTATGGTGGCTGAGATAGATTTCATATCCTATGCCGAGTATAGGGCACAACAGGTGTCTCGGTGAGAGGACGAGATCCCACACTCATAGTGTGGAGAGCACAGGAGGAGTCGAGCTAGCTCGAGGCCTTGATCGAGGGAGAGGCCACTAGCACACGGTGACCAGCTCTAGGTGAGGTGCCAGCAGGGACATAGAGGCCGAGGGTATAGGTGACACAGAGATGGAGGACATCGACGAGATGCCTGATATGCGGTCACCTAGATTTTTGATGTATATTAGTTATGTTTTGATATATATGATGCCGCATGCAAATATATAGTTGTATTTTTTATCACATACATGCCTACATGCCAAGATAGTGAGGATGTATGAGTGATTTGTATATTTTGAGCATATACCAGCCTATGTGCCAAGATATTTTGTATTGATTCATTCTTTTTGTATATATGAGACCGATCCATGCATGTCGATGACATTTTGTATTGTATATCAGGCCTGTGTGCCGACATTTTGAGATGATGGACATGATGAGATAGGCATGTATATTGAGATACACATTTATTGATTTATATGATGAGATACATGGTATTTTGTGATTTGTTGATGTATTTATGAGATATTGGTTTATGGCTTGTGTTAGATGAGATATGGATTTGTTACTTTGATGTGGATGGAAATTAGGTGAGTTAGGCATGATGGAGTCAGGTCGGTTTAGGCATGGATCGAGTCAGGTTATAGGCATGGTTGAGTCAGGTTATAGGCATGGATGAGTCAGGTTGGTTAGGCATGGTTGAGTCAGGTTTGGTAGGCATGGTTGAGTCAGGTTTGGTTAGGCATGGTTGAGTCAGTTTGTTAGGCATGGTTATATTGAAAGTAGGTGAAGTTGTGATTCATTATTTTTTTGTAATGAATGATACTATGGGTCATATGTGAGATGTGGTATAATCCATGCATAGTGATGATAGAGAATTGGTAGCATAATAAATGTATAAAATATGTAGCAAATTGTTATGTATGTGACTTAATTTCCAATTTTGTATATAAAAGGGGAACTAAGTGAAATGTGATGTAAATGGTGAGTTAGGCATGGTTGATGAATTTTTAGGGTAGAGAATGGCCGAGCTAACCTCCAAGGGCCCCATGCCCTCGGAGTGCTACCTACATAGTCCGTAAAAGGGACCTCAGGCGATGTAGTTCTCCCATAAGCTAGGGAAGAAAATGAGAAGGTGTGAAAATGAGTCGATAGGTGTTTGGGCATGTTGTGGGTTTAGGTTTGTTAGGTGTGGGTAGATTGTAGGTAAAATGATGTAGGTGAAAGTGATTGTGGCGAAAGAGGAGGATTACCCCAAAGGTAAGCGTCGAGGACCAAGTCTTGTATAAGGTAATCAAAATGTAAACAAAGATGGTTAAAAGATAAAAGGGGGCAATAAAGCCACCTGATTGGGTAGGATCATACTGAGTAGATCATACCTTGGAGGAGGTGATGAACATAAGACCCTAAAGACATTGCATGATTGACATGTTCTACGATGAAAATTAGTCACATGATCACCAAATGTCTAAGTTCCAAGAAGTCCCTTAAGGCAATAGGAAATGAGAGTGGGCATGGTTCACAGGGTGAAGAGTAGGTAATTTTTAATTTTTATATGGTATGAGGTAGCAGGGCCTTCGGGAAAGAGGTCCTAGGTCACAACGGGAAAGTCCATGACTAAAAGGTTTTTTTTTGACTTATAGTTGAGATAGACTGATCGATGCGGAAGTCTATATGGGAAAAATTGAACTCCTTGAGGTCTTCGTGAAGCTAATCGATGCGGGAAGCTTCATTTGGTTTCTCTCTTTTTTTTTAAGAGATTTACATAGTTGTCCTTCATGGGAGCAGTCTATTTATAGCAGCAATTGGTCGAGAGGAAGATGTCCTTTTGAGGGAGTCATCTTTTTATTAGAATTTTGACTCAAGGAGTTTGGTCCCATTGTGAGGTCTTTGCAGTCATGGACAAGACCAAGGTGAAAGATAGGACTCTTGTTCAAAGGCAAGGTGAAATGACCATGGGATCTCATCTAGAGGTAGATGAAAAGTATCCATGAGAATCATGCTATGTGTAGTGCCATGGTACACATATTTAAGGGAAGATAACAAGTGACGGGTACTCACATGATTCTTGTTTAATCATTAGGGAGGTGTATGGAGTGAGTGCACTCAAGGGATGAGCATGGAAAGAGAAAAAGGGTGAGGTAGGACAATGAGTCAACAATAGAATGGTCGAAGATGCAAGGTGTTAAGGGGCTCAGGTTTGGGTTTACCATCAAGAGAAGATAAATGATAAGCACCTGATCCATAGGTATGAGTCACGATGTATGGTCCAAGCCAATTAGGAGAAAATTTTCCTGTTTACTTTTTTCTACTTTGGTTACATGTTGATTTTCTTTCAGGACAAGGTCACCGACTTGGAAGGTTCATTCATGAACACGTTTGTCATAGGCACATTTGATACGTTTGTTGGTAAACTTGAAGGTGATCCAGAGCATTAAGATGACATTTCATCTAATAACTCTAGCTATGCTAAATGGTCCTAACAAAGTCATCATCAGTGAGCATGTCATGGAGAGAAATACGAGTGAGGGGATCTGGACTTTGAGAGGTAGAATAGCCTCTATACCATAGACTAGAGAAAAGGGTGTGGCCATAGTGGAAGTGCAAATACTAGTGTGGTATGCCCACAGGGCAAAAGGAATGTGTGTATGCCAATCCTTCCCAGTATCATCAACCACTTTCATGAGAATTTTGTTGAGGTTTTGTTAGTGGATTCAACTTGGCCATTGGTTTGTGGGTAGTAGGGTGATGAGAAACTAAGCTGAATGCCGAAGGTGTCACAAAGTTTTTGCAATGTTTTGTTTTTGAATTGTTTTCCATTGTCAGTGATGAGGCGATGAGGAACACCAAAGTGAAAAATGATGTGGTGGTTAATGAACTCACATATTTTCTCATCTTTCATGGAAATGAGTGGGATGGCTTCTACCCATTTTGTGTAGTATTCGGTAGCAGTGATGATCCATTGATGGCATTGGGAAGAATGAGGATTGATTTCTTTGACAAGATCCAAACCCCATTGAGAGAAGGGCCAAAGGTCACGAGTGACCTGTAAGGCATGATTGGGTGTATGATGAAGATTGGAATGTTGTTGAATTTTACACAATGTTTGACATAGTCACAACAATCATGGTTAAGGTCAGCTAGTAATAGCCTAGGTGAAGAATACACTTAGCAACAAAGAAGGCCACTAAAGTGACCTCCACATATGCCATCATGAACCTCCTTAATGGTATAAGGAATTTCAAAACTTGTGAGGCATCGTAAGAGAATACCATCAAAGTTGTGCTTATAGAGGAGTCCCCCTAGGATATGAACGTAATGAGAGACCTTTTTAAGGAAGGCACGTTGTCCATTACGGGTGAGATCAGGAGGTAAGATGGAGAGAGAAAGGTAGTTGGAATATTGTTTATACCAAAGGTCACTCAGGTCAAGGGTATTGGTTCTGATCAGTAAACATCGTGAGGTAAATAAGAAGGTGAATGGAGGCATTGTATGGTGACAAATATTTTGGAATCGGTAGGTGAAGCGGGTATTTGGGAAGCTAAGCAGGCCATGGTATCTACAAATTTGTTGGTGGAACGTGGGATGGTTTGAAGGGTGTAATGATCAAAGGTGGTCAAAAATATGTCTACATGATGTTTATACTTTTGAAGTATCTCGTTACGACATTGGTACATACCATTGACTTGGTTTATGACCAATTGAGAATCTCCAAAGATGTTGATTGATTTGACATCTAGGGAATAGGTGGCTTGGAGACCTAGTACGAGTGCTTCATATTCAAAAATATTGTTGGTGCATTCAAAATCTAGTTTGAAAGAAAAGGCATGGGTTCTCCATCAAGAGAATGAGGATAATACCAGCCCCACCCCATGCTGACACTTGGAACCATAAAAAAGAGTGTCATTTGATAAGGAGGTTCATCTAGGAAAGGGTAGCAATCGACTCATCTAGAAAGTCAAAATTAGAGGGTTGATCCTGGAAATAGGTGCGTTAGCCAATTGGTTGGCAATATAGCTTGGCCCTTGATGGAATTTTAATGAATGAATTTGAGGTCAAGATCAGCTAAAAGCATAAGCCATCATGTGGCACACTGATTTTGATAAGGTTTGGCATACATGAAGTGTAAGGGGTCGGTGTTGGTCACAACATAGGTTTTGTGGTTGAGTAGGTAATGACGGAGTTTGGTGGCAAATGAAAACTAAGGCTAAGAAAATTTTTCAGGATGGGTGTATCGGGTTTTGTAGTCTAAAAGAGTATGGCTGATATAATAAACCACCTGCTCCCTATGTTGTTCATCGTGATGAGCATGGCTCCCAAGGAGTGATTGGTAGTGGATATGTATAGATAAAAAGGTTGATCATCTTTAGGTGGGATAAGTACGGTGGTTGGAGAAGGTATTGTTTTAAGGCCTCAAAATCTTTGTGATAGTCATCATCCCATTGAAAGGAGACATCCTTCTTGAGCAGATGATGAAACAGTTGGCACCGATCCGATAATTGTGAAATGAAATGGTGAATAGAATGCAACTTACCTTGCAGGCTACGAGTTGTTTAAGGTTAGTGGGTGGAGGCATTTCTAGAATTTCCTTGACTTTAGCAAGGTCAACTTCTATACCATGGAGGGAAATGATAAATCCCAGGAGCTTTCCCAAGAGAACTAAAGACGCACTTCTTAGGCTGAAGATGGATGTAATATTTAATGAGGTGGTCAAAGATGGTTTTGAGGATGGCAAGGTGCTTAGAGTGATGTTTAGATTTGGCCAAGATATCATCCACGTAATCTTCCAATATGTGATGCATGATGTCATGGAAGATGTAAGTCATATCCCATTGATATGTGGCACGGCATTTTTAAGGCCAAAAGGCATGACTCGATAGCAAAAGGTCCCCCATGGGGTGATGAATGAGGTTTTGTGTTGATATTCTAAGGCAAGAAAAATTTGGTTATAACTCGAGAAGCCATCCATGAGTGATAACATCTCATGACCAGCGGTGAGGTCAACCAACTGATCAATACTAGGTAAGGGAAAGTCATCTTTCGGTAGGCTAGGTTGAGGTCACGAGAAGTCTATGAAAATGTGGAGTCCCCTATTGCTTTAGTAATAGGGACAATGTTAGAAATCCAATGAGGATAATCAATGGGTAAGATGAAGGAAATGGAAAGAAGGCAGCCCATGAAGTTCTTCTTTACAGAAGAGCAATACAACAAGGTTATATTTTCCTCCAAAACTTTTGTTTGATGGGTTTGGCATCGGGAATGGTTATGATATTGTGGACCACTATGGTGGGGTCAATACTGAAGCATGTCTATGTAAGACCAAGTGAAAGCATGGTTATGATCTTTGAGAAATAAGTGATGGCTTCTGTTCATTGAAAATCTAAAGATTGTATGATCTTTAGGATGTGAGGGTCATCATCAGTATGAATGTTGATCTCAATAGTTTATTCATTCAACATGGTTTGTGTCTCTAATGGTAATGACTAATGAATAATATATGAGTCTTGTGATAATGAAGGTAGGTGAGTATGGATTCATATCATCTTGACATTGAACATGGATTAATTAGAAATGATAGGTGTGTCATCATTGATCATCTCAGGGATACGATTAGAAAGGGAAGAGTGAAAGGGGCCTCACCCTCACGTTGATAAGTCAGAGGCCCCAAGGAAATGGTGTTTATGAAAAAAAAAAAAAAAAAAATTAGGAGGGATAGATTCATGATCCATCGACTTTGACGGTGAAGGTGGTGATGAAGGTGGAGTGGGTGAAGAAGGTGGAGAAGGGCTAGTGTCCTTAATGAGTTCAATGTGGGCCTGTTTGGTGGTGGTTTGGGAAAGCTGATACTCTATGATCATTATGTTTTTGAAATCTTGGGGATGGTACATGGAATTGGTGAGTATGGAGGTTGTGGTCATTGAGTGGGTAAAACCAAAATGGGTTTGGTGATGCAGATCCTCATCGAGAAGGTCATCGTCAAAAATTGGTTTCGTGGACACAATTGATTGGAAGTCACAGATTTCAAGTGCCGTTAGTTCTCCATATGTGTCTGGTGTACATGATGGTATAAAAATTTTAGTATCATCAAACCCTTTTGGCTTGGGTTTGAGGGGTCGTAAGGTCCTCGTAAGCGGTAATGTGATGACACTATAGAGGTCTCCAGGAGGTTGGTTAAAATTTTGGCATAAGACCCTTCTAGTGGATCACATGGGAAGTAAATATAGGTTTGGGTGTAGGTGTAGGTGATTGTTGAGGAATAACTTTTAGAAGAGTAGAGGGTCAGCCATGGAGTTTGGGTGGTGGTGTGGTTTTAGGTGTTGGTCATGTTTGTTTAGGTAGATGGGTATAGTAGATGAATGGGTAGGAGGGTGTGTGGTCATTTTGACTACCTTATTGTGGGGTAGTGGAGTTTTATTTTTGGGTTACACCTTCTTGGGTAAAGGTGATGTGGTGTACGAGGTCTAGAAGGAAAAACTTTACCTGATGGAGGAAGAGGGATGAGTTACCCACAGGGATAACGGGGGTGCTAGTGAAGGTAGATGATGCGGGTCATGCTTGAGGTGTGTGAGACAGTGACTAAGTGTAGTGGGTAGTGAAGCAATAGCTGAGGGTATCGGAGGTATGGGTGGTAAAGAGGTAGGTGTAGGTGTAAGTCAAGGTTGGTCATCCGGGGTAGGTCGAGAGGTTTGTGAGGAAGGATGAGGCTTGTTGTGTTTTTGGTTTATTGATGGGTGGAGGTTTCTTGACCATGTGGGGAAGTTGAGATCCTAAGATGGATGGGACAGGTGCAGGTGTGATTGGCGCAAAGGTATGAGTTCTATGGGTTTGGTGCTTCTATTTGGGTGTCGAGTAGGTATGGTGTTGACTTTGGAGGATGTAGCTAAATCCAGTTTGATAGGTGGATGAGTAAGGCTGGTGGTCGGGGTGACCCCTAAAGTGGTAATGGGTTTAGTCGAAGCAAATGTTGTAGGTATGGGTTTGGGTTTAGGTGTAGGTTGAGTTATGGGTAAGGGTGCGGTGTGAGCTATAACAGGTGTCATGGAAGGGGTTGTGATAGAGGTGATTGTGTTTGGTTCAATTGGTCAAAATGTTTTTGGGTAGATTGTGGAGGTATCAGCAAGGGATCTCTACATCTGTGTTGAGATGGGGAGTAAAAGGTGCCCCCATAGTAGAGCCCTATCCACATAATCTAAGTGATCAGCCAAATGTGAGAATGGAATGTCTATAGGTGGAGTTGGTGAGGACCTAATGGCAATTCCCGTAAAATGTGTCTTAGAGATAGGGAATTGGCTAGCTTCAGCTTCCATGGGTAAGAGAGCCAAAAGTAGGTCTGTAGGATCTTGGGTGGCTGATGGAGAATGCTCACCAAGAGGCAAAGGTATCTCAACTGGGTCTATGATAGGTGGTGGAGATGATGGGTGCTCCTCTATGGGTGGAGGAGGTAACGGGTGCTCCTCTATGGGTGGAGGAGGTACTGTAGCTAAAGGCTCTCTAAGTGGTGAAGCCAGGGGTGAGATGGTCTCAATGTTAGTGAAAGATTCCTCGTAGGTGATGAAGGAGATGAAAGGTGTTCCTCTATTGGTGAAGGAACAGGGGAGGTTGGTTTCACATGGAAGGAGGATTTTGGGCTAGGATCTCCTCTATGGAAGGAATATGGGGTAATTGGGAGGTGACAGGTGTATCATTAAAGATAGCGTGAACCTCACGGGTATGGGTATCATGAGTGGAGGTCTCACCGGTTTGATCAAACGAAGGGGCATGGTTAGGAAATGGTTTCTTGAAGATATGTAGGTTTTGGTTGGTAGGTGCATTAGGATTATCCATGGTTAACTCACCTTTCTCGAGCATTTCTTGGAAAATATTTTTGAAAGTGATGCAATTTTCATCACTATGACCCTTTACTCGATGATAGTTATAGAAATCATGTTCTTTATACCATGCGGGCATGGGGCAAGCAGGGTCAAAACTAGTGTGTGGTTTTATGGGTGGAAGAGTGATGGCTCCAAATTTGATAAGATTTTCTAAGATAGAAGAGTAAGGCTCCCCAATTGGGGTATATTTCCACTGCTCTCATCTGAATTGAAAAGTCTAGACAGGTGAGAGATTAGATGAAGGGGTAGCTTGATTTGATGGATGTGTTGGGCCGGCCTTAAGTACCACTACGTTAGTAGTTCCCTTAGCTTTTGAATAATTGGTCTGTGGTTTGGAAGAAGAAGAGGTATCATTCGACTTGAATGTTGAATTCTTATTGCGTAATTGGATTTTCTTCTCTTCGATGGCCCGAATCTCTAACTTTCGTGCCATAGTGAATGCTTCATCGAATGTTTGGAAGGTTTGGACCTGCAAGGTCGGTGAGATATGCCTAGCACAAGCCCATGTGAAGAGCTTGATGAGTTCTATTTGTGGCAGTTGGAAGGTAAGTTGGTTGATCAGGTTGTGCCAACGAGTGACAAAATCTGTGATAGATTCATCCTCATACTGACGTGTGGAATATAGATCGGTCATGGTAACCTTCTTGATGATATTGATAGAGAAATGATCCAAGAAGGCTTGGGCTACCTGATTGAATGAGAATATAGAGTGTTTAGGTAACCCACTATACCAATCTAATGTAGGTCTAGTGAGGGACATGGGAAAGGTTCTCAAGAGCAAGGCATCATCATGAGCGATCAAATAACACCCATGTTTGAACAACCAAAATGTTGTTACGGGTCTTCTTTTTATTGAAATGATTGAATTTAGGCATTTCCCAATGCACGGGTATGAATGGATAGGAATGGATGGGTGAATGGGCTCGTTGCAAATCTCGTCATAGGTGAGAGTGTTGTGGGACGCTGAAATTGATGCCTCTAATGTCTGCATCTTGTCCAACATCAATTTAATTAGGTCGTTGGTGGGTTGTGATGATTGGATGCCTCCTATAGCATGAGAGGGTTGGTTTTGGGCATATAATGGGGTGGCACTCCAGTGTATGGTGCTTCCATGTAGGTTGATTGGGAAGAAGGAAGTGAAATAGGGGGTACATACCCTAAGTGAATAATGGATGAAACGGGAGGTTGTTGATAGTATGTATATGGGGGTTGAAGGGTTGTGGTAACCCTAGTGGCAATAGGGGCTAATGATTGTGGAATGGAAAGGACCACGTTCTGAAATGGGGTAGGGGTCACCAACACTGAGGTGGTAATGTAGCTATGGGTATGTGTGAGACATTAGGGTGGATGAGATTGTGTTTGGGGTAGTTGTTGAGGGTACGGTGGATGTAACAAGTGCCACAGGGTAATGTAGACATGTGGCATCATAGCGGGTATAGGACCTAACTATGAAATGACTGGGGGTAAGGTAGATGCGGGCAAGCATAGAGCCAAATGGGGCCGATGTGGGAGTGGGTGCAAGAGTCGGGGGATAGATATGGGCATGCCGTATATCAAGTGACCCGAGGCATCTCGAGTGGATGAGTGGGAAAGGTAAAACTATAAGGTGGCAGGGTTTTGGTCAAGGAGTCATGTGAACTCCTCATCTCCAGTAGTAATAGTAATAGGCTGGATGGGATCCATGGCTGGTGATAAAATGGAAGGTGGTGAAGGACTAGGTGGGAGTGGTTGACAAAGTGGCATGAAATATGAGTGTGCTTGCTTGTCTTGAGTCAACACCATGTGAACCAGTACTGATCAGGTAGGGCTACTTCTCTGTAAATGACATAGAGAACAACAGGAATAGGTGAATCTAGTGACAAAAAGTAGATTAAGTACCAAATGGTGGTTGGAATGTGAAATAGGCTAACCAATGCGGTTAGGAAAACCGACACCAGTCAGGGGTAACCATGTCGATTATTGTAGAAAATGGACAGTGAGTGAACAACAAGGTAGAAGGTAAAATCTGATAGGTATGCCAAATCTGATGATGTTTAAAATGTCAATGGGAATGATGATAGTGATAGGGACTATGAAAAGTGGAAAAAATGAATGAAAATGTCCTTTTGAGTAGGTTAGCAAAAGGACCTAGAACTGATGTCGGTTGGGTATAACCGATGACGGTTAGAGTAACCGATGACAGTTACTTTTAAAATTGAAATAGTGATGAAAGAAAAGTGGTTGTGAATTAAAATTTGATGTAGAATCAGACCCAAAATTCTAGAATGATGATGATATGGCCTAGGCACACTCAGGTGAAGCCAAGAATACACCAGTTATGATGAGGAGCATGTAAGGATGAACAAAAAAGTGAAGAACATGATCTCTCACCTCAAAATGCAAGCCAAGCAGAAACACTAAGAAAATGTGATCCTAGGAGTTCCTTTTCTATTATGTTTGTTTAGCTTATGCTATTTAGGGACTGACACATGAATTGTGAAATAGAGTTTTTGGTGAGGATGGCTTCCTACAAAGAAGGAGATCTAAAAGGTGAGGTTTCAGGTATGTTATGGTGGGGTGGGCTTTTCTCTGAAGTATGACTCGACAGAGTAGTGAGCTAGGTGCCCATTGTGTCGTGATCATGTGATCACCTATAGCTTCTTCTAGGTAGGATGTTGTTTAAGAATGTATGTATTTTGAATTTTTGTGAGGTTTGGTAAGACTCAGAGAAAGAGAAAAGGAAAGAAGTGCTTTTCTATGATTCATTTGTCAACCATCAGCTGGGCATGACTTCTAATGTATAGGTTGCCCTCAATTAATGTGAGCTAATGCAATAAATCAGAATGGAATGCACTTATTTTTAAGCCCAAATCAAAATGTGAAATTGGATGACACAATAAAATGAAGAGGAAGAGGGATGCTCTTTCACTACAATGCATAAAAACATGAAGAAATGATTCTTTTTAATTACACCAAAAGAAAAGTTTCCTTTAGAGAAAATAGAAAGAAGAGGTGGGTTACCAAGGAAGAAAATTAGTGTGTACACTTTTCAAAAGGGAAACAAACACACAAATTTTCCTAGGAATGAATGAAATGCAAGGAACCCCGGATGGGTCCCACCGGGTGTGCCAAAATGTTTCACCTTTTTCTTAGATTGTTTCTTTGGAGTGTTGACAAACAAATAGGGTAATGGGCATAGGAGGAATACTTGTTCAAATGTTGGTTGATGGGTTGTTAGCAGTGCGTATGACTTCCGAATCCATAGTTGATCATGAGAGCTTCCTTTTGGCTAGGAGGAACTACCTGTAATGCAAAGCAAGACCACAAGAAGGAATTAAACAATATGGGCAGTGAACTGCCTAGCGTATGCTAGATCTTGGGAAGTGTGATACTTCCTAGATGGCTGTCAGTCCATTGTTTTAAAAAATTTAATGTTGTAAACAAAGTAAATCCTATTGTAATTTGAAATGATTTAGGTATCTCACTTAAAACACAATAAGAAAATAGATCTAATCTAACAGGCTAAGCTAGAATAGAATCCAAAGGTCAAATGATTGGTTCTAGGTTTCTGCAGGTTTGATAGAGGTCTCGGGTAGATCACAAGTGGATGAGGGTGAGATGAAATTAAGTGGGTAGGTCTCTGTTCTAGGGATGTGTGGGAAAATATAGAGACCTGATGTCGATCAGGGGTAACCAATGGTGGTCAAGTGTGACCAGTGCCGGTTACTGTGAAATCTAGAAATGTCATAAAACAAGCTTTAGGTCTCCTTTGTGATTACACAAAGGACTTTGGTTGGTCGAGGACAAGGTATTGGGTGACTAGGGGTAGGCTTCAACAAGGCTTTAATGGGTATATGGAGGTGGAAATTTTGGAGAAGTTCAATAGGTGGCTAGGTAAGCAATAGATGATAAAATAATGATGAAATGAAATAAACCAGAGAAGTATGACGTTATACTTACTTGGATTCTAGTCCTGGATGCCTGTGTGAAGGATGGAGGTGCTTGATGAGGGGCTTGAAGGTTGCAAATGATCACCAGCTAAAGGAAAGCTTCTGCATGGGTTGCATGTGCATTGCTCTTTGCTTGGTTAGATCAGATCATGGTGTGCAGGAAAAAGATGTTTGATCTCCTTCCTTGCATGTGTGGTCTCGTTGGAATTCACTCTCTCTGAAGATGTGTTATCTCTCTAGATGTGATAATGCTCACCAACCTCTTTGCTTCCAACTTCCAACCTTGAGAATAAGGTTGTTTTGGGGTTAAAAGGTAACCGACGGTGGTTCCGCTTAACCGATGATGGTTAGGGGTAACCAAGCATCGGTCAAGGTGGGATTTCCTAGGTTTACTAAACTAGGGAGATCCTCTTGATTTCCTTGGATATCGTGTCATTAACCCATGGATTAGACTGGGAGCTTCTTGTGAGCATGTGGGAATGTGGTTAGAGGGAATGTAGGCATTGATTTTTAGGGTTTGGGTAAGTCTTAGTTAGTTATGGCAACTTACTAAGAATAGGTCTTAGGTTGAGTTGGCTTGGTGAGGTGTCTAAGTGAATTGTATGTGTGGATATTATTTAAAATAAGATATTTAAATAATAAATATAGTGAGGATAATGCATTAATTAAATTAAATTAATTAAATTAATATTTGTGGGGTGAAAGGGGTCATGGCTAGGTGAATCTAATGAAGGGTGGTTAGTCGTCGAGGGACCAAAGGGGAGTGTGACCTAATTTTAGTGTCTACAACTTCATCGGATGAGTTATCAGACCCACCACTTCTTCTCTAGTTTTCTTGAGTGAGTTATTTTTCTCTCTTTTGGAGGAAAGTTTTTTCCCACACAGGTTTTATCCTTTTCTCCACTTTATGAGATATTTTCATTGTATATGGGTACCTCATTAGGCCTTTTTGTCAGACCCACTTTCCTTTTTCACTTCCCACCTAAGTTGTGCTTATGGGGGGTGTTAGTGTAGGATATTTATTTTCCTTGTATTTATTTATTTACTTAGATATTTCCTACACTCATAAGATATTCTTGTTTAGTTTTTTCAGGTGTGTTGAGTTAGCTTACCATTTTTTTGAGTTATCCTACCAATTCTGTTGAGTTAGCCTACTAGTTGTGTGGAGTCAACTCTACTTCTAGTATCAATTAGTGAGAGTTATTCCCCATTGATCTAGGAGGAGGTTACACATTCACCTCCTATATGTACATGATTGCATCCATATATAATATGGAGCATATGAAGCATTGATTTGATTTTGATCCATTCTTGCCTTGTGATTTTTTATCATATTGCATCTTATTGTTAGTTATTTCAATTTCTATAATTTCTCGTGCATTTTTTTTCATCAAAGATCAAAAAAATCTTTTATGACTCTAGGAAATGAAAAGTATCTGGATCACTTTGGATGTCGAAGTTTCTCCTCTATGTATATGAATATAAACCTAGTGGGGTGGAGGTAGTTTCCAGTGTGAAAAATCACTAACACTTTTGTAAGAGTATATTCCGAGAGAGACGGACAAAGAAACATTCTTCCTTTTCTGGTTCTTGAGCTTACTGTTAGGACAATCTTTTTGCATATTTCAAACAATATGATCTTGTCACTAAGACACTTTGGTAACCTTTGCGAGAGAAAGATTGAAGCTATATATTTTAATGTAGGATAAATTTTCAAATTGGATTAAATATGATCTCGTAACTTTTTATAAAAAGAATTTTCTTGCGGCGACATCATGGATACATCGTTCACTCTCGTGAAATGTTAATTGATAACCTTCGAGATCAATGTGGGTATATTTCAAATGTTGGAGCCTTCTAAGATATATTCTAATAAATTTCCAACCCTTTGAATGGTTTCAATCTCATAAGAGTGTATACCAAGTATGAGGTCATCGTGAACTTCTGGAGACCAATAGATAGAGAAACTAATGGTTTAAGTTATTGCTAATGATTTTCCCGATAAATTATTTTCTATCCTTCATGATAGTAATAATGAATAGGTCCATCCAATCTTGGAATTATTTCTTAGTTTATTCTCCCATCACCGACTTAAAAGGATGATTACATCTGAGTAGCCTTCATGGAATTCACTATGTGAGAGAAACTTAGGCACGAGAGGAAGGATTTATTCCTTATTTTAACCATGAACCATGTGTGATTCCTTCAATGTAGGAGTTTTTTTAGACCATTCACTTGCTACAATATCTTTTGAGATGATGGCCATATTGTTCCAAGTTGGAATATGTAGTGAGTGAGAAATTTCCTTTGGAGAGAGAACTTTTATTAGTAAGTTGTCATTTTCTCGTATAGTTCGGGTGTCTAGCTCATAGTGTTAAGAGAATACCACCACCAATTTTACACTCTATACAAATGTTGGATGGATACATATAGTGTACAACCTGTTATCCAAACATCCCCTCATGTTATTTTTGGCTTTAGCAAATTTTAAAATGGACGTAGCCATTTTTAAGAGATTGAGATGGTTAAATGGCCATCAAATTATCTTTCCAAAATTATTCCTTTGTTGAAATTAAAAAACACGTGGGAGACTAATTATTAAAGCATTAGCGGGTTTAAAAGATTAAATCTATGTAACAAAGGTCAAAGGGCTAGTGTAAAAGGAAATCATAAGGACATGTTGCATAGATCAAAGGCATCAAAAAGACCATGTGGCAAAATTCTGATAAGGTCTACGAGGTAGATCCATTCCTTGGACCTCAAGTCCATGGGATAAGCCATAATTCATATTTTGTTGGGTCCACAAAGTTATCAAAGTCAAAAGGGGGTTATATGGCGAAATTTATAGGAAAAAGAGTTTCTAATTTCTCTTCTAGGAGTAGTTTAGTAGTAAGATAAGGTAGAGGAAGATGGCCTTCTCCAAAGGTTTTTTTCAGCAAGAAGGTCCCACACTTTGAGAAAATCCCATGTTATCCAAAAAAACTAGTTGGTTATTCACTAATTCATGATCAAATCGAGGGTGCTGTTTTTGTGATAACACAACTCACTCATGAAAACTATGTCCCCACTCGGCTCTTTTTGTGTTTTCCAAATATCGGGTCTTTGAGGTCTTCTAGATCCATGTGGGTAACATCACTATCACACACACCCAAATATTTAGATGAGAGAGTTGAGATTAGCTCCAAGACTGCAAATTTGAATTTGATGATTGACAATGGAACCCATATTGCACATGGAATGAGGATTTAATATTTTTAGTAATTTTCCTTTTTCACCTTTTTCCCTCTTGACCACTTTGTTTAATGCCCTTGTTTCCTATGAGTACTACCTTAAAGAAATTTACCCATTGTTAGAGTTTTCTATTTTTAGTAAGTGTTCGTGTAGAGACTTATTATTTTTGGAAATTTCCCTTCGACACCTCAAGTTTTGATGAAACCACCTCCACTGGAATAATTTTCTTCCCCTGATCTCACGTACAAATTTTCAACTTAATTCGATCACAAGAATGGCAGACAAAGAAAATTTACAAAACAAGGGCACAAAGACTAAGTTTTTTCCCCATTAAAAATATGGTACATGTATGTCATTTCTATCAGTTGTATTCTAAATGTGCCTAAAAATTATGAATAATGAAAAATGCCCCACCTTGATCTATGCACCAATTGTAAGTTATGAAATTTTTTTCCTTCGTGGGTTACGAAGTGATTCAATCAAAAAAATGCATATGATCCCTCTAAAAATTTGTAATTTTCATGGAAATATTTCTGCTGTGATCATGGAAGTATGGAAGGAGGGATGGAGGAGGAATAATGATGGAGAAGGAATCTAGAATTTGTTTTCTAGATTTTCGAGTAGATTTGGAGCTAAATGGGGAGAATGAAAAATGGATAACAAATGGATTCTTATTACTTTGGGAGGGGTGCACTCTTTTCTCCTCCTTGACCCCTTAGAAAGGGACAAAATTGACACAAAATTACACCCTATCCCTAAGAGGATAAGTGGAGAGCATGCATAGGTGGAGGAGAGAGAGGAAAGGGCTCAATTTTAGCACCCAGAGCCAAACTTGGTCATGTGAGGGACCGAATAGGAATAACGTGGGGGGAAAATTTTATTTCCCCCCTTGTGCCCTTGGAAAGGGATATAGGTGACAAAAAAGTGTGCCTCATCCCCATGGTGACAAGTGGTAAGCATGCATGGCATGGAGAAGGGGTTAGAAAATTTCCAAAAGGTACTTACCGGAGCCTCCTAGGGTCATGTGGTGGGTACAAGAGGTCTAAGGTGGGGGGTGCATTTTTCTATCCCCTTGTCCCCTTGGAAATTTATGAAGGGGACAATAATGTACACCTCAACCTCATGCTACCATGTGGCACTAAAAAATATGCTTAAGAACATAGCTTTACCTTTGAGAGAGCTTTGAAAATGACGTTGTCAGAGCTCCCAGATGAATTTTTGGGAACTTATTTATATGAATTTAACTAAATATATAATATTTATAAGAATGGGATGGTTATAAAGGTTTGAATAATCTTTCAACCTCCTCAAAAATTTCCTTTTTATCAGGATCGCTATTTGTTCTTGCCAAGGATGAGTTGTGGAAAGAAATGCATGGGCCTTGTGAAAAATATGAAAATTAGACCATGTAAGGAAGTTAATCATCTTTCCATTGATATATTTTTTGACCTAATAATCATTCTGGAGCTCTTGGAATTATCTTTTGAAGCTTAGGTGATTTTTTGTAGTGTAAGCTCCTTTAGCCTCAAAAACTCAGTTTTTTTGAACTTGTTCTTAAACTTTCAAATACTTCCTAAATCTTCTTAAATTAGTCAAAAATGTTATTTGATCATTTTTACACTTCCTAGATGAATTTATTACTTCAAATCCTCTCTGGAGCATATCGATCTACTTTAGAAATGCTAACAAAATCCACTCTTAATCCTGTCGAAGGGTCTTCCTTGAAGGACATTGTATCGGAAGAATATTGTGAGCTTGTTTTCATCTCTTTGACATATAAGAAAGGTTAAGACCATAGGGGATGAACTAATTTGGAAGGGTTTCCATGAAGGATTATAATGAGAATATTCGACACTAGGGTAAGGTTATCATGTTTTCAAGTTAAAAATTTCCATTGCAAAAACACGGAGAAAAAGTGAATATCACTTAGGGATTCATTCTATATCGAACAAAGTGAGGAAATGATGATAAGTAACTCCAGAATCTCGGTTTGTAATTAAGACCAATGCATTATCCATTGGGCTTCACAAAGACATAATAAGCAACAAATAGACTGAAAGGATTACAAAAACACACAAAAAAAGGAAACACACAACACACAAAATTGAAATAATACACATAACGAGGAAAGGGAAACACACACCAAAATCACCTATGATACAATCTTGGGGGCAACCCACTTTCACTACTTGTATGATTTTAAGTATTTCCCACTATGAGGAAACTCCAACTATGTACCATCCAGATATGATAGATAGAAAGCATTCTCTCCACAAGTTTATCGAATATGGAATGGACCGAGCCATAAAGAGTCAAACTTCCCATGGCTTCCTTTAGGTTCTCTTCACTTTTCCCATAGCAAGACAAGGTCTCCAAATTTGAAATATTTTTATTTGGATTTGTTTTCAAACAAATTCTTCACCCTCAACTAATGTTATTTTATACATTCCACCACCTTGAACCTATCTTCTTTGAGCTTTTCAAGAAAAAAAAATATTTATTCAATGGAATTTTGATATCGCCATCTTCCACTCTCTTGAGCAATCAGTGTTGGAATCCCAATGGTGACTAGAATATCTTCCTCGATCCTATAGAGAAATTAGAATGGTGACATACCGATTACTTTATTAGGATTTATCTTATCTGCTCACAATACATTGTAGAGATTTTTTTGTAAGTTCCTTTGATTTTCATCAACCAACTTGTGGCAAATGGTCATAATTATTTTGTTACTTGACTTAGCTTGACCATTCCCTTGTGAGTAATAGTCTGATGAATGTGATAGATAGATTCCATAATTGTAGAAATTTTTTGTCAACTCTCTGGAGGAAAAATATGTGGCATTATCAACCATAATATTTTGGGAATCTTGAAACAAATAATAATGTTTTCTTGAATGAAATTTTACACCATTTTGGAATTATTCTACTTGTCTACGATTGCTTCTACCCACTTTGTGAAATAATTAGTTTCTGTGAGCACATAGGTGTGTCCTTAGTTTGAATTAGGTTTTATAACTCTAATGAAATTTAGGCCCCACTATTGAAAGGGTTCTTCAATCACTACCGATGAAGAGGAAACGTAGCATGTGGTATGTCTTTGACAAATTTTTAGCATGCTTCACACTTGGAGACCCATTCTTGTGCATTTGAAAACAAGGTAGGCCAATAGTACCTACCATGGAGAATTTTACAAACTATCACCATTGTAGAAAAATTCCCACCACATGCCTAATCATGGTATGATTTTATCAACTACCCTTATTGATCTTATCTATGCTCCTAAAGAAGCATCCATCGAGTCCTCTTTTGTATAGTACATGGTTCTAAAAGACATACTTAGATGACTTAATATTAAGGGTTATTCTTTATTTGATTCCATTTCCAAATAAATCATCTTTTGTAATTTTTGAGCCATTTGTAGCCTGGCACATGTATTTCCCTGTGATACTACTTAGACATTTCATTATAACTTGAACTTATGGAATGGATATTAATTAATATAGTTATTACTAGTTTAATTTATTTTGTGGTATTATAAGTATGCATTTATTCTCTTGATTACAATAAGGTGGTTAAATGATTCTTTGTATCATGTCAACCTTGTTTGCAAGAAACTTGTTATATGTAGCAACTCACATGCATCCAAAGGATCTATAACAATAACCCCATCTGCAACCAAAATAAATCATCTAAAACTAAGGGATCATCTACAGAAACTCACATGTAGCCAAAGGACTTATCTACAAAGAAGGCATCCACAACCAAAGGAGGTCACACACGTAAATAAAGTCATGATCCTAAGGAGCTTTGGAAAGTGGGAATCACACTTAAGTTTGAATGAGTTAACAAAAGAAGTAATTATTAGAAGTAACAGATGACTCAACTCCAACATTTGATTATGTGTTACAACTTAACAAGGAACTAACTGATTTAATTCATTATTTAGGAAATAGTTGATCAAAATAATTGGTTACTTAAGTTATGTGATTTATATGTAAACACATGTTGATTATTTTTGTTGCATGCATCGGATCTCTAGATTATGTGTTGAGATATTTTACTTGATCTAATTAGAACTCCTAGTAGAAATTTTTTTCTTCATGCTTCTGTTGTAATGAGATATATAAAAGGAAAGATTAATGTTGTAAGGGGATCGATCAATAGATAGAGGAATTGGTGTATTTCTAATTATAATCTTCATGCCAATGCAATAAAAATTCTGAGTTTTGTTCATTAGTTGTAGTCACAGGCCTTAGGAGGGATTAACACCCAAGGTAGGGCCCACTTGTGGTTTTCTAACCCTCTCCTTTTTTTCTATTTGATTTATTTTATGATTATATTAGCAACAATTCATTCCTTTATTTGTATTCTGAGTTTACATGTTTTACCTTAGACTTATTATTTACTTTTAGTATGAATTTAATTTGTTTCCAAGAATTGTTACTTCCATATTTGTAGTGACATCAATTTATCTTTATACCTCCTAAAAATTTGTAACTATGCATACAACACTAACACTATTGAAGGTATGCATCCCTTGGTTTTATAATTAAATTAATGTAGATTAATTAATGACATACCAATTGCTGCAAGTTAATTTGTACCACTATTTTTGGTGTCATTTATGGGGATACTACCAAGTTATAAGGTTTTTGGGATATTTTTCATTTCTTATAAGAAATTTAGGTGTTAGGAAATTTTCCTCCATACCCCCCACTGATATATGTTGAGTTAGTTGAGTAGTTGATGCATGCATCAACCAAGATATGCCCATGGTATATGTTTACCCAATCCACAAGTATCATAGGTTTCCATATCAGATTATGAAGAAGATATATCATCCTCTATATAAGGTTTGGTATTAGAAGAACATCCTCCAAGTGAAATTTTTGAAGATGCTCCAAAGTAGCCAAATACGGCTAAACAAGTAGACCAAAATGCTCAAAATGGGGTACCTAATTTTGAGTTTCCCATTATCGACAATGATGAAGCTACTATTATGAAGAATATTTCTCCCTCATCCTTGCCTAACTTTCATGGATCCATAACTGAAGACCCAAACACCTTTCTATTTGAGTTTGATGTTTTATGCAAGAGTTATGATTATACCACAGATGCACACAAATTGAAGCTATTTCCTACTACACTCAAGGATGTAACCTTGAGATGGTTAATGGATTTAGGAAGAAACGTCGTAACCATTTGGGAACATATGAAGGAGAATTTCCTTAATAAGTATCAAGAATACTACATGCCGAGAAATGGAGGAGGTGATGAAATGTACAAAATGTCATAGAAGGAAGATGAACCTTTAGAAGACTATCTAGAAATATTATTTTTTACATTCAAAAGAAAAGTCACATACACTACATCCTAAATCTCTAAAATTACTATTTTTAAGGGACTTAGTGAGGAGGAAATGGATACTTTGTATCTAATTAGAGCAGGAAACATTACAAAAGCTAATTTTTCATAAATCTATGAAGCTGTAGGAGTTAATGAAGAGCTACTATGGAGAGGATAAGAAATATAAGATCAAGATGTGGATCGATATACAAAACAATTGGGGAAATATCCCACTCAAAGATTGCCAATATGTTTAAAAACATGAAGTAAGAGATTTTCAATTATATGGCCAATCAATTAGATGTTCTACATGCCAAGAAGAAAAGAGAAGATGTAGAGGCAACACTCATAAAGTTCTACTATGCATGTAGAAGAAATAAATATGAATGCAGATGCATAGGATTAGCTAGCATTGCAAAAGAAAAGGAGGATTCACCTAAATTCAGGATCGTATAAATATAGGATGTACAAGTTTTCTATGTTTCTAAAACAATTGTGGCCTCCAAAACAAGGACGTATGTCACAAGACCCTATGCCAACATTTCAAAAAAATTCTAATAATCCATATATGTAACCCCCACCTTGGGATAATCCTCAAGGTTAGGCTCTATATCCTAACCAATATCAAAAATAGTGGAAACCTTAGTTTTAAGGCCAACAATAATGGAAACAACCTCCTCAAATATGGTAGAATCCTTGGAGAGGAGGGAAATAATGGAATTGTTGATGCAAAATCACAAAGACCTGGATGTTGATCAAATTTCTAGGTTGATCACTCTAGCATCCAGTGTGATTACACAACGTTGAATTCTTTCTTCGAGTGTGGGACCCATGAAAATGAGAAAGGAATCTCTAGAGAAGGCTGGTTCCTCTTCCTAAACTACCTGCCACAAGTTATTCCAGTGCAGGCAAGCTAATCTAATCCTAATCTAACCATGCCAAGGAGACAGAGAGAGAGAAGAGAAAAGGGAAAAATAGAGCCTACACTAAAATGGTGATACACCAGAGAAGGAAAATGTTGAACATCTATCAAAACTGCCATGGAACAAGAAGAGGTGAGCGATGGGAAGGATGGACAGATGCATCACAGGCCCAAGGATAGATTTCACACAGAAAATGTCCCAAAACTCCATGAACACAGCTCCAAACCTGCAATGAACATTCAAACATGCACAAATACCTGCAATGAAGAGAGGAAAGAAGAAAACAAGTAAAAATGAGCAAGGATGGACAGATGCATCACGAAACACATTTTTGTTGCTTCAGAAGTTTGCACAGAACATCATTTTAATGGTAAAAGGAAAAAACACCATTACAGAGAAGTGGAGGAGGTTCGAACTCCATTTTCAACCCTGGAGAAGAAAAGAAGGGAGGGCAGAGCTGAAAATATGAACCACACTTTGAAAAATGAGCCAAATATGGCTTTATACAATGCATGGGTCGAGCCCAGGAGAGAGAAACATAGGAAAACATGCAAGCAGTCCAACCATTGACCAAAACGCATTCTTCATTAAAATCGGTGGTTGAAACATCACTTCTGGCCATGCTGAAGAAGAATGCGACCCATGTGCATTAAAACTGTTGTTGAAATGTCAGTTCTGCCATGTTGAAGAAGAATGCGACCCATGTGCATTAAAACTGGTTGTTGAAATGTCAGTTCTGGCCATTACCACGTGCCAGAGATGTTTCTTGATTTTCTCTCCAAACTGAACCAAAATGCAATATTGACCCTAGAATCGTGTAGATAATTTCACCAGCTTTCCATTGATATAAAGAACATGAAAATCTGAGCTCTGGATCGAAAGTTATGGCGATCTGAAGATTTAGGGCAAAAAAAGGCCAAAAACGGATTTTGAATTTTTTCCCGCGCTCTGCCACTGGATGACACGTGTCGGGCACTGATTGGATGAGCAATTCTCTCTCCTTCCCTTTCCGTGGGTTTTCCTTTGAAAATTTTGACTTTTATAACTTTGGAAATTTTCCATTTTTTCCCCGCGCCCCGCCACTTGGGACACGTGGTGTGATCTGGTTGGAGGACAGGGCCGCAGGGTCATCCTTGTCTTTTAATTTTTTGGCCCAAGACTTTTGTCAAATTTTCCTAAGTCTTTCCCTGGCTCCAAACTCCCTCACCTTAGGACACGTGTCCTGTGTTTATTAGCTCAAGTCGATCCTTCAAACCTTGCCCTTTGAAATTTTTTAGCCAAAAAACACTTAGCCAATTTCCATTGCACTTCCCCTTGTGACACGTGGCATGTTCTGATTCATCTCAAGGGCCCCCTTGTCTCTTTTTAGCCACTTCACCTTTTCACGTCCCATGTGTACTTTTGGCCCGATGTCCCAAACTGTCTGGGACAAATTTCTCCGAACCGCCCGATTTGGGCTTCCTTGTTCCTATTTACGGCGAAGACACGTGGCAAGATTCCATTCACTCTTGGCTCCTTCGGCTTTTCATGTCCCACGCGTACTTTTGGCCCGGATGTCCCAAACGAAAGTCTCTCTCTTGTTTCAGCTGAATCGGCCAGTTCGCGTCCTCCGCGTACTCTTGTCCCAACTGTCCCGGACTTCCTGGGACAAATCTCTTCGAACCACCCGAAATGGACTGACTTGCGCCAAACCGGCCGATCCGCGTCTTTGCGTACTTTTGTCCCGGATGTCCCAACTGCGTGAAACAAAGACTTAGACATTTTTTCCTTGCTTTTGGCCATTTCAGTTTTCACGTCCCGCGCATCCCGACATCCCAACTGTCCCAAGGACCGCCTGGACTAGGACTTAGCTGATTTTCTTGTTTTTTCAGCCCCAAGCTTGGGTTTTTGCAACTTTTTCACACTTTTAAAACTTGTTGGGTTTTCTTCTTGGACAGGAGAGTTAGAAAGAAGCCGAGGGGACCCCAAAACATGATTTTGGGCCTTAATCAATCTATTTGCTCGGGACTGAATAATCTGATGCATGTTATCAAAATTACCCTGGGGGGTGAATTTTGGATAATAGCTTTGCGACTCAATGGGTCATCTACCTCGCTAGATGAATGAAGTTACCAAGAGTTCAAGCATCCATTAGGCATGGAGTCATGAGTTGTAACCTCGTAACTATCTCAACTTTGAAAACCTCCTCCTCTCGAGCCACTTGAATCCCACTCGACACGGAGTCGCTCTCACCAAAATGCCACTGAAATGGACTGTGCAAGAGAAAAACCAACACCACAAAAACTATGTACAGAACTAAAAATCATACATGCTCCAAATGGAACATGCAGAGTGTGCACAAGCACTTCTTCTACTGAAAGCAAACCTACCTACTCTACTTTAATTGGAAGCAAAGGCAAGCTAAACAAACCCTGCAATTGGTTGTGAGAAATAGCTTCCTTTCTTCAAAAGTGGCAGCCATGCAATTGATTTGGAGCTGATCATGGCTGTTAGGATGAGTGGAAAATCAACAAGAAGCTGGTCTTCCACTCCAAATCATCAAGGTATCACCAAGGAAAATTCAATACCTCTTTTAGTTGTTCTACATTTGATCAAGAGGTATGACAAATGATCCTTGGTACTTTGTAGAGCTCATCCTCATGCTCGAAGCAAGCATGACTGGTCAGTGACTTCTCCTTTGGCTCCAATGAAGCCAAATACCCGATTGGGCAAGGTCTGATCCATTTGATATGCCCATAGCTCGATTTTCAACTCCAAAATGGAGTCTTCTTGTAGACCTTCCCGAATGGATGGTGTGGAAGCAATGGTGAAATTCCTCTCGTCCTTTCTCTTCCTCCAATGAAGAACATGAAAGATTAAAATCTTCCAATCTTGGTTCCAAGGAACTGCTATAAGATGCAGGCTACTGCAAATGAATGTTCTCCTTCATGACAACAAACTCAAGTGTTTGGAATGTGGATGATGAAAGAGAGAATGGTGGAAACTCAACCAGCTCTTCTCCATCAAAATAGTCCTCCAAATCTGATAGATAAATTGCCTCATGGCTGTCCTGCTGCAAATGCTCAACTTCCTCCATGGTGTCTTCTTGATCTATAACTTGACCACCATGGTTTCTTTCACCCTCCAACATTGAGTTTGAGAGATCAAACTCCTCTTCAGCACTAGAACTTGAGAGAGATGAAGTAGAAAGAAGAACTGAAGGTTCTCCTATAGCCTGCTTTGTGCTCAAAGCCCTTGGATCTGCACTTTTCTCCTCCACAACTAGAATGTGCTCCTCTTCTTTTGAATCTGGAGCAGCTTCTCCTTCCTCCAATGTTTGAAGACAATCTTGCTCTTGATAGAAATCTTCCTCCAGCATGAAGTTTGTCAAGTCAAACTCTTCAATCTGCTGCTCTAGAGGACAAGTTGGGACTGCAAGATCTTCTTCTAAGTTTCTTCCTTTATGGCTGATTGTGCAACTTGAATTGAATCAGCATTCCCTTCAAATAGAGTGCCAACATGACACTACTTTCTCGAGCAAACCGATCACGATCTCGCTTCTTCTTTTTCTTCTTCTTCGCTGCCACAAAATCAGTCTTAACCACCATTTGTTCAACCTTAGCCTCTTCTTCGTAGGGTTTAACCATCAAGGGGATCTTTGTCATCCCAAATTTAAGAGCCCAAACCTCAAGTTGTTTATTTCTTCATCTTTTTTTGGCTTCTTTTTGTTGTTTTCCTTCATGGCATTCTTGATTTTCATCCTCCCAACATGGATTTAGGGAATGCAAGAGAGGGATGGGTTGTAACTCAAATGGCTTGGCAATTTTTGTGGTGGTAGAGGAGGTTAAACCTCTTGTTTCTTTGGGGAGAGCGTATTTCTTTTAGCTCTTGTGGAGGGGATGACTGTTTGGAAGGAAAAAGGAAAGAAGAATTGAGGTGTGGTGGAAGACTGAGAGGTGGAGACATGGGATCAACATTTGGGACAACAGATGGGGAGTTTAGAATTTGTAATTCCAAATGAGATGATGCTACTTGAGTAATGGGAAGAGAAAAACCAGATGATGGTGTAGAACTTACCCATTGACAAGGTTGTTCAACAACAAGTGTATAGGCCTCTATTTCTACTGTCCATTGTGCAAGTTGGGACAACATCTTCATCATGAAGTCCAGCTTCCCGAGGGCTGAAGTGTTCTTGGAAAAGGGCCTCCCATGGACAAGGAGTCCTGTAACCAATTCTCGAAAGCTCTCATTTGAGCTATTTCTCTAGACTGCACCATCTTTACCTCCATCTTTTGGATTTTCTCCAATGACCAAAGCATCTTACATCTGATTGTCTTTATTATATGCATACTCTTGCTTCTTGAAAGCTCCATAGCCAAACTGATTTTGGCATTGCTGCTCATATGGGTATGCATGCTGATTTTGAATTTGTTCAAAATGCTGATTTGGAGGATTTAAAAAACATGTTGGAGGTGGGAAACATTGCTGCTGTTGTTGAAAATGTGAATTCCATGATGGAAATGAAGTCATGATTACACAACTTCATGGAATGGAAAAGAATGAAAGGGATGGAAAGAAGGATGGATGGGAATGGATGAAAATAGGTCTCGCAACTTCGAAATGGGTCATGATCGATCGATGGAGTCGCCAGATGTGTTTGCAAGTGCCTCTAAAGGCTGAAATCTTCACAGGAACACACCAACCTGCAAAAGATGAAGTGGAAGACCTCTAAGCTCCCACCGGGCGTGCCAAAACTGTTGATGCAAAATCACAAAGACTCCCGGATGTTGATCAAATTTCTAGGTTGATCACTCTAGCATCCAGCAGATTTCACAACATTGAATCCTTTCTTTGAGTGTGGGACTCGTGAAAATGAGAAAGGAATCTCTAGAGAAGGCTGGTTCCTCTTCCTAAACTACCTGCCACAAGCTATTCCAGTGCAGGCAAGCTAATCTAATCCTAATCTAACCATGCCAAGGAGACAGAGAGAGAGAGAGAAAAGGGAAAAATAGAGCCTACACTAAAACGGTGATACACCAGAGAAGGAAAATGTTGAACATCTATCAAAACTGCCATGGAACAAGAGAGGTGAGTGATGGGAAGGATGGACAGATGCATCATAGGCCCAAGGATAGATTTCACACAGAAAATGTCCCAAAACTCCATGAACACAGCTCCAAACTTGCAATGAACATTCAAACGTGAAAAAATACCTACAATGAAGAGAGGAAAGAAGAAAACAAGTGAAAAACAAGCAAGGATGGACAGATGCATCACAAAACATGTTTTTGTTGCTTCAGAAGTTTGCACAGAACATCATTTTAATGGTAAAAGGAAAAACACCATTACAGAGAAGGGAAGGAGGTTCGAACTCCATTTTCAACCCTGAGAAGAAAATAAGGGAGGGCGAGCTGAAAAGATGAACCACACTTTGAAAAATGAGCCAAATCTGCTTTATAAAATGCATGGGTCGAGCCCAGAGAGAGAAAACACAGGAAAACATGCAAGCAGTCCAACCATTGACCAAAACGCATTCTTCATTAAAATCGGTGGTTGAAACATCACTTCTGGCCATGCTAAAGAAGAATGCAACCCATGTGCATTAAAACTAGTTGTTGAAATGTCATTCTGGCCATGTTGAAGAAGAATGCGACCCATGTGCATTAAAACTGGTTGTTGAAATGTCAGTTCTGCCATTACCACGTGCTAGAGACATTTCTTGATTTTCTCTCTCCAAACTAAACCAAAATGCAATATTGACCCCGAATCATGTAGAGAATTTCACCAGCTTTCCATTGATATAAAGAACGTGAAAATCCGAGCTCTGGATCAAAAGTTATGGCGATCTGAAGATTTAGGGCAAAAACAAAGCCAAAACGGATTTTGAATTTTTCCCGCGCTCTGCCACTTGGATGACACGTGTCGGGTGCTGATTGGATGAGAAATTCTCTCTCCTTCCCTTTTCGTGGGTTTTCCTTTGAAAATTTTGACTTTTTATAACTTTGGAAAATTTTCCATTTTTTCCCCGCGCCCCCGCCACTTGGGACACGTGGCGTGATCTGGTTGGAGGACAGGGGCGCGGGGTCATCCTTGTCTTTTAATTTTTTGGCCCAAGACTTTTGTCAAATTTTCCTAAGTCTTTCCCCTGGACACGAACTCCCCGCTCCAGAACTCCCCGCCTTAGACACGTGTCCCGTGTCTATTAGCCTGTGCCAATCCTTCAAACACCTTAGCCAATTTCCATTGCGCTTCCCCTTGTGACACGTGGCACGTTCCGATTCACCCACGGGCCCCCTTGTCTCTTTCGGCCACTTCTCCTTTTCACATCCCACACATACTTTTGGCCCGGATGTCCCAAACTGTCTGGGAAAAATTCTCCGAACCGCCCGATTCTTGCTTCCTTGTTCCTGTTTGCAGCGAAGACACATGGCAAGATTCCATTCACTCTTGGCTCCTTCGGCTTTTCGCATCCCATGCGTACTTTTGGCCCGGATGTCCCGGACCGCCTATCTCTTGTTTCAGCTGAATCGTCCGGTTTGCTTCCTCCGCGTACTCTTGTCCCAATTGTCCTGCATCGCTCGGGACAAATCTCTCTGAACCGCCCGAAATGGACTGACTTGCACCAAACCGGTCGATCCGCGTCCTTCGCGTACTTTTGTCCCGAATGTCCCAACTGCGTGAAACAAAAACTTAGACATTTTTTCCTTGCTTTCGCCATTTCGCTTTTCAAGGCCCCAACGTCCCAACTGTCCCAAGGACCGCCTGGACTAGGACTTAGCCGATTTTCTTGTTTCTTTGGCCTCAAGCTTAGCTTTTTGCAACTTTTTCACACTTTTAAAACTTGTTGGGTTTTCTTTTTGGACAGGAGAGTTAGAAAAAAGCCTAGGGGACCCCGAAAACATTATTTTGGGCCTTAAATCAATCTATTTGCTTGGTCTGAATAATCTGATGCATGTTATCAAAATTACCCTAGGGGGTGAACGTTGGATAACAGAATCACCCACCTCCTAATTACCAAAAATCCTACAATCAACCTCCTTACCCTTGGAAAAAATCTCTAATGCCGATCCCCAATCAAACTCCCAACCAAAGGCCATTCAAATTACTAGCTCAACTAATTCCTAACCCCAACAATAAATTTGATTGTCCAACCTAAACCACTAAAACAGCTCAATACCCTACCTATTTAGTTGATGTTGATAATATCCATCTATTCTCAGGAAGAGAACTTCCTCTACTAAGTAGACCCACTATTACAGAGATTGCGGATGAACCAAATATGTTGTAGACGATCTCATGATAAAGCAAAACATGTTGTAGACCATTCCATAGAAAATCTAGAAGACACTGCAAGTTGATCCGCAACAACCTGATCATAATTCTAACAAGGGTAAAGTATAAGATAATGATCCACCATTGTTTTAAAGATTACAAGAAAATAATATTGACCTCAAATAGAAATATGATTCTAATTTTGTCAACCAGCTTTGAGGGATATTTGTGTCAAAATTCCATTGATTCAAGCCATCAAAGATGTGACACTTTATTATAAGTTAGTTAAGGACCTATGTATAAAGAAACTAGGAATAAAGAGAAAGGATCCATCTACTGTGCAAGTTATTAGATAGCTAGCTGATATTATGCTTGGAAATTCAATTCTACCTAAGTATATAAATCTAGACAATTCATTAGTAACTATTTCAATTAATGACATAACAATAAAGAACACTCTGATTGAATTGGGGAAAGCCGCAAATGTCATGATCAAGTAGATAATGGATGATTTTAAGTTAGAAGGGATAAGATAAATATCTACAATCTTACAACTTGTAGATAGATCAACAGTGAGACCAAAAGGAGTTGTGGAGGACATAATGGTAGTGGTAGATTCTTAGGAGTACCCTACTGACTTTATTATTCTTGAACCAAAGGAAAGATTAAGAGGATATCTTATCATCCTAGGAAGGCCATGGTTGGTAACTGATGATGTATTCATATGTTTCAAGTCTGACAATATGATTATTTCCAATGGAACTGGAAATAAAAATTTGATGCTCTATCCTCCTACACAATTATTTAATGATGAAGATTATAAAATTTGGGCTGAAGAATGAAAAGAAGAAAAAAATATGTAAACAAATTAGGATGCTAGAAAAATCATTTATAATTAAAGGATAAGAGGAAGATGTCATTCTCTCTAATGTCTTGCCAAAAACTATGGAAAAAAATAAAGAAGCGGGTAATAAAATAAGGTGTTTAAGATTTTCCTCCGATCAATTTCTACCACATTAAAGCACCATGAACATTCCGGTAAGAAGTACATTCTACATCAACTCCTTCCTCATGAATATATATTGAATTTTGTTAGCGTAAATGTGTGGTCAATGTCTTATCTCTCCAAGAAAATGGAGATAACCTCATGGAATCCATCAAGGTGAAAAATATGATCAATATGCATCAAGAGAAGTTGCTGATAACTCTTATTCAAAAACATAGAATAAAATTTGAGTCATGTTGTCGCCCTAACATTCCCCTCTTGTGAAAGATGAATTTGTAGGTCCCAAGTGTTGGTACTCTATTTTTAATTCCACCAATTCTATTTAAAATTCCTCAATCTGTGCATTTTGAAACATTTTTCCAGCTCCTTTCATGGATGTGTGGAATTTATCAATCTTTTTCTATGGTTATAGACCGCGTCAAGCCTTGTATTCCTTACATTTATCTTTCTGTAGGAAAAATCTTTTATTAAGGAGCGAATGGTGGAATTTTTCCCCTTCTCTACATTTTTCTACTAGTGCCTTCCTATCAAATTATTTTCCATCATTTTTAGATACGTGGTCTCCTCTAATTGGATGTGATGTGGCGGATATTTCGTGAACTTATGACTTTTGTTACATTTGTAAAAATGTTGAATTACCCTCGTGTCTCTGTTGGATTTTCAAAATTATGAAGTGGTGGAGAAAAATTATTACTTTGGCCCCATAAAGGGACACGTGGCTATTTTCAAAATTCAAAGTGGGGAGGTAGGTCATCGGAGCACTTTTGGAAATTTGGTTTTATTTCCAAAAGGGATTAAATTTGTAAAATGAGTCATGACTCCGCTGGGATGAAAAAAGTCAAATATCAAGCCCGCATCAAAATTCAAAGTGGGGAGGTGGATTGTCGGGTCACTTTTGAAATTTTGGTTTTGTTGTGGAAAGGCATAAAAGTTATAAAGTGACCATGCCAACACCTAAGAGAAGCCACGTGGAGAGCCCGTATCAAAAGTGGATGGGCGGGTCAAAATGTTCTGAAGTGCCATTTCTCTAAAAGGAACAAAATCTAAAAATTTTCCTCAAACCCAATTCAGCTAAATCTCTCCCACGTGGACGAATAAAATTCAAAGTTTATGAAAGTAGGATGAATGGATGTGATATGATGCATCTGGTTTTACCTCCGTGGCATGGAAATGGTTAAGGCATTAGAGAAGTTCGGAAGTCACTTCTTGAATCAGCCATCATTTTTTATAACCGAATGTAACCATTCTTGGAAGCTATTTAGCGGGTTCTCTATGCCATTCTTTGGGGTTAGATCCTAGTACTCTGTAGATGTAATAAATTTGAAAGTAATCAATATAGAATTTATCCCTTTCTTCCTCTACTATTCCTTCTTTCCTTATTTGAATTTGTGAATCATCCATCTTTGCATGATAAGAAATTTTGTGTTCTTGTTAATATGATTTCAGGAACTTTGTGTCTATGAAATTATATCTATTATAAATGTGAATGATTCCATTCTGCATCTCCTTTTCTCAATACGCAAAAGGTTATACTCTATTATCTATATTACTTGAAAGTATTGTTATGTTATTCCTCTCTCATCTCCTTAGTTCTTCCATTATTTCGTATTGATGATCTTTGGGCATAAAACATTTCAAAGTATTAGGAATCCACACTTTGAAAGTTGTACATTTGTATATAAGTTTTGTTTCTTGCTTTCAATAAGGGAACCTCTCCCATTAAAGAAGAGGGACTTGTTGTCCCCTGACTGTGGTTTGTTAAAGTACAATTTTAAAACCCAATAGTTTTTAGCAACTCCAATAGGGAATTTGTTTCAAATGTATCCCTTTCTAACAAAATGACTTCAAGATCATTTTTGGTCTAGTGAATCTATGGTATACACATGGGAATAAATCTCTCAGGGTATGGGATTCCCATTTTTAGCTTCTAAAACAACAAAACTCCTCTCTTCTTCCAGTAAGAAGGAACAAAGGAACTCCTTCTACAAGCACACCTCCTGTTAAAGACAAAAATTCCAAGAATAGCATTCCTCAAGAACAAATCAGTCCTAATCTTCATGCTTTAATAATTTCTCGTGTGTTTCGCCCCTTTAGTCAATTTTTTCCAAAATGGAAGCTCCTTTGCCTTGGGGACAACAGGTTGGGCCTCTTGCTCTTCCTCATCCATTACATGAGTAACCTAGGGGTAACAAGAAATTTTTTCCCAAATTCTAGGGTGATGGGAAGGTTCATCTAGATGAACACATTGCATCCTTCATTGTTGTATGTGGAGTTCTTGGGGTTGAACATGACTATGTCTCTGTCGGGATTTTTTTCGAGACATTGCAGGATAATCCTACTTGATTAGTTTTATTATCTTCCTGCTAGGTCGATCACTAATTGGAACACCATGACAACTCAGTTTGAGAAACGTTTCAAACCTACTAAAGATGTGCATGCTCTATTAGCTCAAATCTCTCATATCAAGAAAGAACCATTCAAGCCCATGAGAGAATTTGTGGCAAAATTAAACAAGATCGCTCATAAAATTCCACAAAACACTCATTCTGTAGATCAAATCCAAAAATGCTTCTTCCTCAATGCTCAGTTACCTAAAGTAAGCTATGCACTAAGGAGAGCTAACCTTGTAACTCTAGATGTTGATCAACATTTGGCTATCAATGTTGAGGATGACTTGATCATGTCTAGTAAATTGAAAAGAGAATCCTCCAAATCTAAAGCATCTTCTTCTTCCTCTTCCTATAGAGCCAATTCGATTAGTTAGTACAGAAGCTTGTAAATGATCTCATTATTATCAAGAAACAATTGGCTCAACATACTCCTTACCAAGATATTCCAAGGAAGAATTTTCAGCCCAAGAACCATTTGCCTTCTTCTCAGACTAGATTGATATTGAAGGCCCACCCATCGAGGTTCCATTAAATGTAACTTGTGAAGTTCAAGAACCTGATGATGAGGATTTTAATGAAATCTATGAAGAACCAGAAGAAGAGGTTGATGAATAACTAGAGGAGCTTGGTGGATCTAAAGTTCATTTCCTTACCACTTAAGGTATGGATGAAAAACATGAATATGATGAAAGAGTGGTAGAGATAAATAGTGAGTCATGTTATTATGACTCGGGAGAGAATGAACAAAAAAGAAAAAGTGATGCACCCTACTAAGAAATCCAAGGAGTTTCCTATAACTATTCTAGTGGTTACAAGAAGATGAGATCCTATTCCCACTACCTCCATGCAAAAGGTGAGTAATGCTAATCCTCCTTCTTCTACTTATGTTTCAAAAATTCTTTTCCTTCAAATCGTAAAACTAATAAATCAAAATTCTCTCAAGTTCCTAGCAATAATTCCCCATCCACCTCTGGATCTTTTGATATCATTGATCACCTCAAAAAGACCAAAATCCAAATCTCAGAGGCAGAATTTTACCAAACTCATCCAAAAGATTTTTCTAAAATGGTAAACTTTTTCAATTCCAAATCCAAAGCCTCATCCAATACTTCTAAAGGTATTTTTCCCATTCCCTCTTCCTCACCTCAACTAATTCTTATAGCTACATTCGCTTCCCTAATGATAAAATTAAACCATTCTATGTGACTCTCCTCATAGATGGCCATAAACTTAGTAAATGTGTCATAGACTCATGAGCATCAGACAATTTAATGCTTTAAAAAGTAGCTCATTCTTTGGGCCTGACTCTAACACGTACCTTTGGTTCATGTTATTCCATGGAGGGTAGAGAAGTGGCTTTGGTTGGAAGAATTAAAGATGCACAAGTAGCTTTTGTTGCTTTGCCAAAGAAAAGGGTCTTAGCCACTATTTTGGTAGCTGATATTCCTCCCTCATATGGTATGTTGCTGAGTAGGAATTTTTGTAAGGATGTAGGAGGTGAAATTCAGATGGATTGGTCACATGCTTTGATCCCGGTCAATGAAAAAAGAATAAGTTTCTACTTGAGAAATAGATTGAATACATTGTGCAAAATACTGATGATCCAAAAGCACAAATACTCTATGAAGATATAGGGCATGGTAACTATATGATTATGTCACAAGATGAGGCAAAACTTCCTAAGGGAGTGATTCATGATCCCAATGGAATTTGGGATTTGGAATTTGATGGAAGTTTCTATTCAACTGATTTTGGGGCTGGTGTTGTGATAACATCTCCAAAAGGGAAGATTCATCCTTTTTCATTCAAGATTTGTTTTGAAAATATAAACAATACAACTGAATATGAGGATCTCATCCTTGGATTGAACATGGAAAAAGAAATGGGAGTGAATAATCTTTGTGCTCATGGAGATGCACAGCTGATTGTGAAACAAGTTAGGGATCTTTTTCAAGTGAAGAACAGGAGATTGAAGCATTATAGAAATCTTGTCTAGGATTCCATTGAGTTTCTTGATGCTTTCTCCATTGAAGTTGTGCCAAGAGAGAAGAATACTAGAGCTGATTCTCTAGCTGTCTCAGGATCTCTGTTGATTCCTCACCCAGATTTCTCTCAAGAGAAATTTACCATTGAAATGATTCATAGGCCCAGTGTACCAGATAATGCAAACAATTGGCAGGTTTTCAATGATGATCAACATTTGCTCTCTTTCTTGGAGCTTAAGGGTAATTTTGATCAATTGTATTTTGAAGGAAGTGAAGCTCTGCCTAGAGAGTATGTTCCCTCTAATGAAGATGACATCGAGGAAGAGATGGATCAAGATGGTTGTATAAAGTTGAAAGGTAACAAGATTCCCAAAGGGCTGGTGAGTCTAGAAGATCTGTTTGATAAGCATGATAGGTATATCAAATCTAAAGCTCCTCAAGGTGCTTGACAATCTGCTGAATTTGAAAAATTCAATATTGGAAGTCAGGATGAACCCAAGATGGTGAACATTGGAAAATGTTGCACTCAAGAAGAAAGGAGGAAAGTAGCAAACCTATTGAAAAAGTATGTTGATGCTCTTGCCTATTCATATGATGATCTCAAGGATTTCTAGCTAAAGGAAATACAACACTTTATCCCTATGAAACCTAGGATCAAACCCTTCAAGCAAAAACAAAGGAAATACAATCCCAAGGTTGATGGCATTATTTTTTAAGAGATACAAAAGTTATTGAAGGAAAATATTATTTTCCCTATACATCATTCAACATGGATTTCCAACCTTGTGCCTATTAGAAAAATGAATGGTGAGATTTGAATCTATGTGGATTTTAGGAATTTGAATCAAGCCTCTCTGAAAGATAACTATCCTCTCCCCATGATGGATCAAGTTTTGCAAGCTGTCACAGGCTCTGAGATGTTGTCTATGCTTGATGGATTCTCTGGATACAATCAAGTGAAATTCAGTACCCCAGATCAACACAAAACTACTTTTACTACTCCTTGGGACACCTTTTCCTACAAGAGAATGCCTTTTGGTCTTATCAATTATGGTGTTGTGATTCTCACTAAAAACAACCCACTTGAGACCCAAGAACAACATGGGTTTAGTTGGGAAAATTATGGAATAATTTTTTTATTTAAAAGAGTCTACAACCAAAGATTACAAACAAAAATTGTCACTAACAAGTTCTTGAACAATTTTAATCCACTAGAATATAGAGTATAACTCTTTTACATTTCGAATTTATAATTTCATTGTCAATAAAAAGTATATTTCCATTAAAATTAATATATAGATCATCCAATTTAAAGTGGGAAAGTGCTATAATAAGATTCCATTTCACAAGGGACTGTCAAACTGTCTTTTTCAAAGCTCCAGAACAGCAACATGTGTATTTCTCATTCCTCCAATTTGGTCACAACAGGAGTAGGGGAAAGGCAACGCTCTCCACCCAACCAAGACATCCAATGAAGAGGATAATCCATCCTTCTTCATTATCCCTTGAGCCCCAACCACAATGTAATAAAATATGTGATCCAACTCATGGAAACAACAGGCTTCCATAAACACACAAGCAACATTTTCACAACAAAAACATAATCAAAATGCAATGTATTTGACAACTACATTAAAGCATGACAAACATTATTGAGGCTTCATCAACAAGCCAAATGAGAAAGAAACTATGGGGGATGCTTCTTATGCCTCCCAAAAGGGGAAATGGGTATCACCACCTAAATTACAAACCGCCAAAATATAGTATATCAAAACCCTGACATTCCTTATGCCTCCCCAAGTACCCCTTATTCCTCACATTTCCTTATGCCTCCCCAACCTCTTATGGCACCCCATAACGAGTAAAGAAATGAAAGCTATTTCTTTGTAAGGTGGAACCCAAATCCCAACTCCCTCCTCCCTTATACCTCCCTAAAACACACTTGTGCCTCCCACAAAATAAACCCCATAGTCTTCTCCTACACCATTCCTAGGCCATCTACCTAATAGCCCAAAAACATGCCAAAACATTCACACATTAACATTTTCATAAAAAAAAAAAAGAATTTCAAGAGCCAAGATCCTACCTCTCCATGATGGAGTTGTTCCAAGTTCCAAAATAGTGAGATTTATCCCAATGCAAGTAATCCAAAACAGCCAAGCACAAGCATGCAACAATCTTCCAAAAACTTCTTCAAAGTAAGAGCTCCAAAATAGAAAAAGAATTCACCCAAGAATGAAGTCTCCAAAGTGAAGCAACCCAAAACAAGGCAAGGAATTCAAATTTTATAGAAGAGGGAAGGGAAGAGGATGAGGTGGATCCATGTAGGATGCCACATCACACATCCTCAACCCCAACCCCAAAAGTCAACTTCATTCTCCAATGCATAATAAATAGGTGGGTGAATAAAATGACAATTTACTTACACACTCAAATCCAACCCACACCCCAAAGGACTAAAATTAAATCATGTAAGAAAAGTGTAATTAAAACCTACAAATTTCCTTCTCAAAAAGTATTATAAAAGTCAAATTTCAACTCTCCAACCATAGGTATGGTTGGTAAATAAATTTAAGAGGTATGGGACAAGTTTAACTTGTCCCACAAGCCTCCAAAATCAGCCTTCAAGGAAAAATTCAAATTTCCAAGAAGATGAAGTGTTTCACACTCAAAAGTTAACTTACACATCTCTTACAACACTTTAAATCAAGGCCAACAACTCTATTAATTACTTTCTCATGATATCTTTTAATTAATTAATATTAACAACATGCTTACCCACAATATTAATACAACATTTAATAAATAAAGAAAGGGGCAAATGCATCACAAAATAAACACATGCAACATTAAATAAAAGGGTCAAATAAATAAAAACACATAACCCCTTGGTCACAATTAAAGGTGATCCCCTAATGGAAATCCCTAACGCACACAAACACGCACAAACAAATACTAGTTGCCATGGTGACCTTGTTGAATTCATCTAGAATTCCAATGTGGTTGGTCTCCAATCCCTAATGTTTGTTATGATATTTTAACTTGCAAAACACAATACCTCATTTGGCCTCGTGGCCATATCAAAAATACAACATAATATAAATAAAATTCCAATTCCAAATCATCTAGATATATGAATCACAACAACATCTAAGCAACCAACAAGATCATTTGCAATTTTACTCAACAACTATATCATCATCAAATAATTTTCATTTCTAGGTCTACTCACAATATTCAAATATCACATGTCCGAACAACATCCATAATATAACCATGTTAAATAGTATATCAATATCAATATCCAAAATGTCTCTAATAATCATCATGCATCATAAATTAATCAAGTCAATAATAATCCATGATCTAATATATAACATCATACTATAATAAGGTCCATAATCATGTCCATAATATAATAAAAAATATCATGATTAGTATCAAAAGGTGTCAAAGGGAAGTGAGCACTACAGGTGCCACCTTTCAGAGGGCAATGGACTTGGATTTTGGAATTCTAAAGGGAAAGTCTATTATTGTGTACCTTGATGATTTGATTGTTTTCTCCAAAACAAGGGCAGATCACTTTCAACATCTTGAAGTAGTCCTCCAAAAATGCAGAGAACATGGAGTTTCTCTCAATCCTAAGAAGTTTGTCTTCTATGTTACTAAAGGAAATTTTCTGGGGCATATTGTCTCCAAAGAAGGAATCAAGATAGATCCAGAAAGATTTCAAGCAATCCAGCATATTCCTCTTCCCATAAGCAAAAAGGGTGTTCACTCTTTCTTTGGTAAGATAAACTTCCTAAGGAGATTCATTCCTGATTTTGCAGAATTGACTATGAGCATTGCTCACATGATGAAAGGAAAGAAAAACTTTGGTTGGAATTCCAAAGGTAAAGAAGCATTTTAAGGTATCAAGAAAGCCATTGCTAAAACTCCCATCTTAGCATGTCTTGATTTCAGAAAGGATTTTATCATCTATTGCTATGCTATAAAGAGTACCTTGGCTACTATGCTAACTCAGAGAAATTATGAGGATCATGAAATTCCAATTGCATTCATGAGATATGCTCTAAAATATCATGAATTGAAATATAATATGATGGAGAAACATGATTTTGTAGTGGTCAAAGCTGTCAAGCAATTTTGTTTTTATATTCATAATTTTCACTCTGTTGTGTTGGTACCTTTGACATAACCATCAAGTCTACTCTTACACAACATGAATTTAGAACTAAGAGAGGCAATTGGGTAGAAAAATTCCAATAATATGACCTTGATATCAATCCAAATAAGTTAGTCCATGGTAAAGGCTTATGTGAGCTTATTGCTAAAGGAGCTGATGTAGAATTGTCCAAAGAAGTAGTTGATGTTCTTGTTGTCCTCTTCCTTAGTCCAATAGATGAATGGTATGCTGATATTGCATATTTTATTACTTATGGAGATTTTCCATCCCACTTGAGTTCCAAAGAGAAGAGAGCTATTAAGTTGAGGTCTCAGAGTGTGTATTAAGGGAAAATGCTTTGTTCAAGCAAGGCATAGATGGAAGATTCCTTAAATGTGTGGATAGAGAAAAAGAAGAAATGGTTTTCAGCTTTTCATGATTAGGATTGTGGAGGGAATTTCTCTTCTGTCACTTCCCATAAAATCCTTTGTACAAGGTACTATTGGCCTACATTGTTCGTAGATATGCATCAAAATGGGTAGGTAAGTGTGAAGCCCATCAGACTTTTGTTGGGAGACCTAAGTTGGCTGCTTTACCACTCAAACCAATAGTGATTGATGAACCTTTTCAACAGTGGGGATTAGATTTCATTGGAACTCTTAACCCACCTTCCAGTGTTGGACATACTCACTTTCTAATCAGATTACTTCACAAAGTGGGTAGAGGTTATTCTAGTCAAAATCACTACTTCTGAGGTGGTGTGTAATTTCATCAAAGAGAACATCTTGATAAGGTTTGGGGTACCAAACAAGATTGTGACTGATAATGCTTCAAATTTTTCTTCTTCTAAGATGATGGATTTCTACTATGGCTATGGAATTTCCCTTGCTCATTCTTCATATTATTATCCTCAAGGGAATGGACAAGTAGAATCAACAAATAAGAATCTGGTAACCATCATTTGGAAGCTTGTCAATGACTCTCAAAGGAATTGGCACAAGAAGATCTATGATTCTCTCTGGGAAGATAGAATTACACCCAAAAGAGAAATTGGGATGTCTCCATTTCAAGTGGTGTATGGTGTTGAAGCTCAGCTACCAGTAATAGTGGAATTACTAGCCTTGCACTTAATGAAGGCTATTAAAGATTCAAGATTTATCAATTCCTTGGAAAAGAGGATCATGTATCTCTAGAAGCTAGATGAAGACAAGTTGTAAGTTTTTGATAGAATCTCATCTCATCAACTAAAGGTGAAAGCTTTGTTTGACAAGAAAGATAGACCCAAGATATTTTCAAGTGGGAGACATTGTTTTGTTGTGGGACAAAAGACATGAACCTCGAGGAAGCCATGGTAAGTTTGATTCTCTTTGGCTTGGTCCTTTCAAAATCAAGCACTTTGCTAGAGAAAATTCTTTCTATTTGGATTATATGGATGGATCTCCTCTCCCACTTCCTTATAGTGGGTAGTATTTGAAGTTGTTCAAGTCCTAGGTGACTAGGCAATCCTTTTGTATATTATGTACAGTGTTTTATTTTTGGCTTTTCCTATTTTGGTTTGTTTCCCTTCCATGTGTGTTGTCTTCTATTTTGTGTTTCCTTCGACTCTATTTTATCAATGGATAAGGCACTAGTCTACCTTCCCAGAGTTTTTCTTGGATTCTTATATTACCTCATTTCGTTTTCCAAGTCAATTCATCCTCATAAAGAGCTGGCTATTGTTGCCCTAAAATTCCCCTCTTATGAAAGATAAATTTGTAGGTCCCAAGTGTTGGTAATCGTTTTTAATCCCGCTAGTTCCATTTAAAATTCCTCAGTATGTGCATTTTGAAACATTTTTCTATCTCCTTTCATGGATGTGTCAAATTTATCAATATTTTTCTATTGCTTTGTGGACCACGTCGAGCCTTGTATTCCTTGCATTTATCTTTCTGCATGAAAAATCTTTGATTCAGGCGCAAATGGTGCCATTTTTCCCCTTCTCTGCATTTTTCTACAATCATCTTCCCGTAAAATTATTTTCCATCATCTACGATATGTGGTCACCTCTAATTGGATGCGCAGTGTGGTAGGTATTTTTGTGAACTTGTGGCTTTTGTTACATTTACAAAAATGTTGAATAACCCACGTATCTCCGCTAGATCCTGATTGGATTTTTGAAATTATGAAGTGGTGGAGAAAAATTCTTACTTTGGCCCTGCAAAGGGACATGTGGTTGTTTTCAAAAGTCAAAGCAGGGAGGCGGGTCATCAGAGCACTTTTGGAAACTTAGTTTTATTTCCAAAAGGGATTAAAGTTGTAAAATGAGTCGTGACTCCGCGGAGACAAAAAAATTCAAATATCGAGCCCGTATCAAAAGTCATAGTGGGGAGGTGGATCATCGGGTCACTTTTGGAATTTTGGTTTTGTTGTGGAAAGATATAAAAGTTATAAATTGACCCATGGCCATATCCATGTGAGCCCGTATCAAAAGCAGATGGGTGGGAAGAAATGTTTTGAAGTAACATTTCTCTACAAGGCACAAAATATAAAAATTTCCTCGAGACTGCTTAAGATAAATCTCTCCCACGTGGACACATCAAACTCAAAGTTTGTGAAAGTAGGATGAAAAAATGTGATATGATACATCTAGTTTTTCACCAGCATGGAAATGGCCGAGGATTTAGAGAAGTTAAGACGTTGGTTTCTTGAATTAGTTTCATCGGTTTTTGTAACCGAATGTAACTGTTCTTAGAAACTATTTAGAGGGTTCTCTATGCCATTGTTCGGGGTTGGATCCTAGTACTCTGAGATGTAATAAATTTGAAAGTAATCAATACGAAAGTTTTTCCCTTTCTTCCTTTTCGATTCCTTGTTTGAATTTGTGAATCATCCATATTTTCATGATAAGAAATTTTGTGTTCTTGTTGATATGATTTTGGGAACTTTGTGTCTGTGAAATTATATCTTTTATAAACATGAATGATTCCATTCTTCATCTCCTTTACTCAATATGCATAAGGTTATATTCTGCTATCTATATTACCTAAAATTATTGTTTTTTTCTTCCTCTCTCATCTCCTTAGTTCTTCCATTATTTCATATTGATGATTTTAGGGCATAAAATGTTTCAAAGTATCAAGAATCCAATCTTTGAAAGTTGTACATTTGTATATAAGTTTTGCTTCTTGTTTCAATAAGGGAACCTCTTCCATTAAAGAGGAGGGACTTGTTGTCCCCTCGATCATGTGGTTTGTTAAAGTTTAATTTTAAAACCAAACAAGTTGGATTATGGAGACATGCATGGAATCCATCCTAAGCTCTGCATGCATAAGATTTATATCAAGGAAATTTTTAATCCAATCATGAAGTTAAAAAGAAGAATGAACCCAACAGTGAGGGAAATTGTAAAAGGAGAATTTAAAAACTATTGGATGTTGGATTCATATATCCAATTTTAGAAATTCAATGGGTGTCACCCCTTGTCATGGTTCCAAAGAAGAATGAAAAATTGAGGATGTGCATGGATTATAGAGAGATGAATGCAGAAACAAAGAAATATCACTTTCATCTTCCCTTCATTGATTAAGTGCTTGACACTTTGGCTAGTAAGAAATATTTATATTTTCTTGTTGGATAAAGTGACTATAACTAGAATCATATTGCACTTAAGATCAAGACAGAACTACCTTCACATGTCCATGGGGAATTTATGGTTATTTAGTTCTTCCTTTTGGCTTATGCAAAACACCTACTACATTACAAAGGGTAGTTTTAAGAATTTTCTCATATCTAAAAAATGATTACATGGACGTATAAATGGATGATTTCACAATATATGGAAAAACATTTGTAGAGTGGATGCAGAATCTAGACAAAGTCTTGAAGATATGCAAAGAGCACAACTTCTCCTTGAGTAATGAAAAAATCTACATGATGATGTCTGAAAGAATAGCGTTGGGACATTACCTTTCTTCTCAAGGAATAAAATTTCATCTAGAAAATGTATCTATTATCATCCATATGCAAACACTAAAGAAGAAAAAGGATGTTAGGAGATATCTTGGCCATATTGGTTATTATAGAATAGTCATACATGATTTCAGTAGAGTGGTAGCTCCATTGTTTACATTATTGGGAAAGGAAGTTGCATTTGACTGGAGTCAAAATTTTGATATCTTGTATTTCAAACCTTAAAGTAATTGTTAACATCATCCCTTGTATTGAGAGGACCTGATTGGAATATGCCATTCCACATTCATATTGATGCTTTAGACCATGCCATTGGAGTTGTTTTGAGACGATGAAGGATGGATTTCTCAACTATGTAATTTATTATGTTAACAAGAACTTGCAACATATTGAAATCAACTAAATAATAACAAAGAATGAGTTATTAGTAGTTTTTATGACATCAATAAACTCAGACACTACATCACATTTTATCTATTATTCATTCATATTGATCATGCAACAATTAAATGTTTGATCAATAAACTAGTTCATGAGTAGAAGAATAATTAGATGGTTGATACTCTTAAAATAGTTTGATGTAATTATTGTTGAAAAACTAGGCAAGGACAACATGGTAGCAGATTTCCTTTCAAGAATGGACACTAATGATGAAGAGAAAGTAGTGGATGACTCTTTTCCATATGATAATTTATTTTCTATTTCTACCAAAACACCTTAGTATGCTTTGATATAGCCAACTATTTGGTCTCAGGTAAGACACCACCACATTACTTATACTCTGAAAAGAAATACATAGTTGAAAAGAGTGCATTTTTCTTGGATAGATGGATTTATATTTCACATAGGGAAGGATAATGCCATGATAAGATGCATTGATGATGAGGAAATATATGATGTTCTTAGATCCTGCCACAGTGAACCTTATGTAGGACACTTTTCTGTAAAAGTAACAATGCGAAAAGTATTAACCGTTGGTTATTACTAGTTAACATTGCATAAGGATGCAACACTTTACAATAGAAGATGTGATAGATGTCAAAAAATGGGTAAGCCTCCCAAATTAGATGATATGCCATTACATCTACAGTTGTTCTTACACCCATTTGAAAAATGGGGATTAGACTTCATCGATTGTATAGATACTAAATCTCATTAAAAGGAACAAATCTTGGTTTGCACATATTATCTCACTAAGTGGACAGAAGTGAAAGCATTGCCAAATCAGAAGAGTGAGAAAGTTTCCAAATTTTTATATGGCCACATCTTCACAAGGTATGAAGTGAAACAAGAAATTGTTAAATATAAAGGCACACACTTTACTTGCTGAAGTTATTTCTGATCTAGCTAAGGAGTATGAAATCATACATAGGAATTCTACACCATATCATCCCCAATCTAATGGCCAAGTTGAGGTAACAAATAGAGAAATAGAAGTTATCTTGATAAAGACTATTACACTCCACAGGAGAGATTGGGTAGATAGGATTCCAAAGGAATTATGGGAATTCAACACAACATGGAAGACAACAACAAGCTTCACACCATTTAAGATTTTTTATGGTAAGACTTTTTTTCTCCCTATTTAATTTCAACACAAGACACTAAGGACTACACTTGAACTAGGCATAGATTTGTTTGAAGCTCAAAGGTAGAGGATTCTCCAAATCAATGAGTTGGATGAAATAAGAAGATAGGATATGAATAATATAGAGGTAGTACAAAAGAAAAGGATCAAATGGCATGATAGGTTCATAAAGCAAGACAATTTCAAGAAGATGATTGGGCCTTATTGTTTGAATCAAAGCACAAAGACCACATGGGAAAAATCATAACAAGGTGTTTAGTTCCATATAAGATTGAGAAATTATTTCCCAATAGAGATGTAAAACTCACTACCATATATACTTGAGGTTCAAGCTATTGGTCAATGGACATAGGTTAAGGTTGTACAAGAATCCATCTAATAAAAGCATCTTCATGTAGCGCTTCGAGAGGAGTACAAAACAAGATGGAGATGAGAACATAAGAGTTAAGATCATAATTTGATCTCATTGGTTCACCTTCTGAAATTGTATAGGATTGAGATATTTCAATGGCCTTGGTATATTTAGCTTTCTAAATACTCCAAGGGTGAATAAAAGTTTTGTAATCAACCCTCTTAGTGATCAACACCACTCATCTAACATTTATTTTCTTAGAATTTATGTTTTGTAGGATTTTATGAATATGTTGCAAGAGTACATAATATTTGAAACAAGGAGATAATGAAAACACTAGATTTTCCAAGTGCAAAACATGTAGAAAAGCTTTAGCAAATTTGGTAGAAAACATGATTTCAAGAAGAAAAAAGGAACAATCTGCACATGTGAGTGGTGATCGAGATAGTTGGTTCCATAACAAGTCAACATTTCCTCTCTAGGAATTATCTTATTTAAGTAAGGATCCTCCAATACAATGTTGCATGTGTTTGTTGCATTACTACAACATCCGCAACATCATGAAAAACCAACATATAACAAGGGTGAAATTAACACAATACATGTGCAATCATCATCCTAAGTATACCTTGAGATAAGTGCATTCATACCACTTTATTAAAGTATCATTAGTATAATTATTTTTAATTAGTATTTATGCCACACCATAATGTCTTTAATTGCAATTATACATCATTGCCTTTAACTTGTGAGTTATCACTCCACGTCATCCCACTTCATCACACCACTTTACCTCACATACTTATTGTAATCAAATCAATTAAATTCATTCCCTTCTACATTGCGTGTAAGTTAGTATTAGAATTCACAAACAAGGCACTCAAATAATTCCCCACACTTGAATTCTTGCATCATTCTTCCAAACTATGTGATTTTCTTATAAGAGATGAAGAAATTTGTATAATTGAAAATGAGGGGAGATTTAATCCACCATGAGCCAAATGAACATTCTAAAATATGTAACAAGCCACAAATATTGTAATATTTTCATAACAGTGGATGGATGGACTACCTTAGCAAGGTCCAGGGTTTTAATGAGTCTATGGTCAAATAATTTTCTTCCACAATTAAATATGGAGTGTTACGCCCTTAATCATATATCTTATATTGGATGTATATATCTGACTTGTGGCTATCATAACTTATTATCATCATGTATCTCTTTCATATATGTTATATTTTCATTAGTGTGTCAACCTTGGTGTTGGCCATAGCATAGGAATAGTATATATAGGGGTTAGTAGGTAGTAGTTGATCATCATATTCAGCATTTGAGTCTTATTGTCTGGTTTGGAGGTTGCCCCCTCGAAGTGGATAAGCTATTCTTCTTGCACATTGAGATAATTTATCTAAAATATTGTGTTCATTGGTGTTATATTTCTACTAATAATCATATTTATACAAGTAATTACATTACAAGTGGTATCAGAGCTTGAACTCGGCCAACACTGTATCAAACCCTAATTGTGAAGGTTCGTCCATATCTCAAAATTGGCAATGAATTTTTCTACTTTTTTTTATGTGGTGTGGTGAAATCAGTCAAGTAATATTCCCTCCAAATTTTAAGAATTTTTGACTTATTTTTCAAACGCTATAGTGGTTTTATTTTGTTTCACAATTCAGCTACCTAGGGTGTAATTTGTGGAAATTTTCAAATTTATTTACATTTCTAGAAAGAAGATTAAAAATTAGTTTGAGTTTGTTCTTTGATTTTTATAAAATTTGGAAGAATTCTATTGAAATCCCAAACCCTAAATTTCGACCTTGATCCTTAAATCTTACCATTTTGGGGCATCATGGTTGGGCCTTCGACAAGAGGAAAAAAGAATCCCATCACTCTGGGTAAAACCCCTGATAAGGATGAGATAATAGTTGAGGAGTTAGAGTTAGAAGGGGTATCTACAGAGTCCTTAGGGTTAGGGTTTACTTCAACTGACCATAAGGTCAGCTATCTTGAGTTAGAGTTGTGAAACCTTGAGGGTAGAGTGGCCAACAAAGAAGATGTAGAAAATATTGGACAACGATTGGAGGATTTCATTCACCAATTTAGTTAAAATATCATGGGTCATCATATCCTTCCTAATCAGCCACAACTCAATCATACTCATATTAACCAGGGTGGATCTTTAGGTCAAAGTAATGACAAACTAGTTAGGGTGGATCTACAAACATGACCAATCCAAATACAAACAATTTGTAAGCCCGTAACATGATACCAAAAGTGGAAATTCATAGTTTGATGGAAAGGATCCACTCAATTGGATTAACCAGATGGATAATTTCTTTGATCTTCATCAAATTCCATCGGGACAAAAGGTTACCATGTCATCGTTGTATCTTCAACCTGACCAATTCATTTGGTATCGATGGTTACATGCTCAAAGGAAAAAGAGTGGCCTCAATGTTACATGAATAGTATTCACCGAATAGTTGCAATTGTACTATAGTTCTAGTGTGTCAAAGAATTATTTTAGTCAATTAGCAAAGCTTAGACAAATAGGAACAGTCAAATATTACATCCATCAATTCCAAAACCTTTCTTTACAGGTGGAAAATATTCCTAAAGATAATTCGAATGACTTATTTCTTGGGGGTCTTAAATAACAAATTGAGACTAAGTTGCGTATGTTTAATCCTCATAAGGTTTCAGACTCTATGATCATGGCACATAGGGCAGAGGAAAAATTTATTTCCAGTAGGAAACAAACTGTTAGTAATATCAGAGATCGTAGCACCCTTCCACCATCATTCCCTTGGCCGAGACTGACACCTCAACAAATTGAAGAAAAGAGATCCAAAGGGTTATGTTTCAATTGAGACAACAAATTTGGACCAGGACATAAGTGTGCTGAAAAGAATTTTTTCTACATTGAGGAACCTATTGAAGAAGAAGAAAATGAAGAAGATGAAGAGGTAGAGCCAGAGAAGGAATTAGGAGATCCCAACCAACAATATCATGACATGTAATTTCTAGTGTTATCACTCCCAAACTCTCAAAGTAGTTGGATTCTTGAAAAACAAAGGGTAATAGTGTTGATTGATTCAGAAAGTACTCATAATTTCATCAGTCATAAGTTGGTGGTATGCTTGAACTACTTTGTTTATCCAGCTCCAAAATGTCAAGTCATGATCGCTGATGGGAAAAAATTTAGTTGTTCAGGAAAATGTCATAACATTAATCTCGCCATGGGAGATTACTTGCTAATTAGTAATATGTATGTCATTTCCATGGGAGGAGCAGACACTGTGTTAGGATTTCAGTGGCTTACCACCTTGAGAACCATTGAAATTAATTTCCATGAGTTGTTCATGCAATTTCATCGAAGGGAGGACTTTTAAACTAAAAGGATTAAGAGCAAAGTCCCCACAGATGGTAAGTTCTCATCAGATGTAAAAATTTCTTAGAAAGGGTGTAGAAGGGTTTGTGGCACAACTATTTTCATTAGAAGCACATCATTCCAATACATTTATACCTGTAGATATGCAAGTAGTTATAGATGAGCACTCAGTGGTGTTTGGAAAAATTCCCACATTACGCCTCTCCTAAAAGAGACCATGACCATGCCATCTAGCTAGTACCAGGGAGTCAACCACCCAACATCAGACCTTATAGGTACCCCTATATGCAAAAGAGTGAGATTGAGAAGATAGTTCAAGAGATGTTAGAAGCAAGACTTATTCATCATAGTCAAAGTGCTTACTCTTCTCCTGTAGTGATGGTATGGAAAAAAGATGACAATTGGTGCATGTGTCTAGATTACAGGGAACTCAATAAGTACATAGTTAAAGATAAGTTTCATATTCCTATAATTGATGATTTTCTAGATGAGTTGTATGGTGTTGTTTACTTTACAAAAATTGATCTTTGTTCCGGATATCATTAGACTAGAATCAAGGATGAAGATATTCATAAAACAGCCTCCAGGACACATGAAGGACACTATGAGTTCTTGGTAATGCCTTTTGGACTAACAAATGCACCCTCTACATTTTAAAGCTTGATGAATTCCATCTTTAAGCCATTTCTTAGAAAGTTGGTTTTAGTGTTCTTTGATGATATATTAATCTATAGTAAAACATGGGAGGAGCACTTGCATCATGTAAATAAGGTGTTGGAAACTCTTAAACAACATCGAATTTATGCAAAGCCTTCTAAGTGTTCTTTTGGTGTTAAGGAGGTTAAATATCTGGGTCATATTATCTCTTATGAAGATGTTAAAGTGAATGCTAACAAGATAAATGCCATGTTTGAATGGAAGGTTCCCAGAACCCTAAAAAACCTCCAAGGATTTTTGGGGCTTACAGGTTATTATCGTAGATTTGTAAGGAATTATGGTAGCATCGCAACACCACTCACAACTTTATTAAAGAAGGAATCTTTCCATTGGAACAAGAAATCTACTATGGCCTTTGGAGATTTGAAAGAGGCCATGTGCACCACTCCAATTCTAGCCAACCTAGATTTTTCAAAAACATTCATTGTTGAATGTAATGCTTTAGGGTATGGTATGGGGGCAATACTCATGCAAGAAGGGAAACCCATTGCCTTCGTGATCTACCAATTCAAAGGTAATAATATCTCTAAACAATTTTATGAGAAATAAATGTTAGCAATACTTCATGCAGTGAAGCAATGGAGACCATATCTAATGGGACGACATTTCAAAGTAAAGACAAATCATGATAGTTTGAAATACTTCTTAGAGCAATGTTTATCATCAGAAGAACAATAGAAATGGGTCTCAAAAATGTTGGGGTATGATTTTGAGATAATATACAAGAAAGGGAAAGAGAATGTAGTTATTGATGTTTTATCTCGGAAGGATGAATCTTCCCAGGCATTGTTGTGTGCCATATTTGTATTACATGAGGATTAGATAGAGGATGTAAGATCTAAATGGAAAAATTACCCAGGTACACAAAATCTCATTCAGAATCTCCAACAAGATCCAAGCATGTCAGAAAAATTTGTATGGAAAGGAGATATTTTATGGTATAAAGATAGATTATATCTATGTAAGAATTCAATCCTTAAAAATAGGGTTCTATCTGAGCTCCATGCTTCTCCAGTAGGAGGTCATTATGGCTTCTTAAAGACTTATCATCGAATCAATAATTTTTTTTTTGGAAGGGCTAAAAAGAGATGTCCAAAATTTTGTGGTAGAATGCATGGTTTTTCAGCAAAATAATGGTGAAACAATTAAGTCCCTAGGTATTTTACAACCTCTATCTATTCCTAGCCAGAGGTGGGAAGAGGTGTCCATGGACTTCATCATAGGATTACCTAAATCAAAAGGTAAAAATGTAATCATGGTTATGGTTGATAGACTCACCAAATATGCCCATTTTTTTTCTTTATCACATCCATTTGTTATGAGTATAGTAGCAACGGCCTTCGAGGATACAATTCGTGCTACATAGGACACCAAAGATTATAGTAAGTGATCGAGACCCTATCTTTACTAGTAATTTTTGGACTGACTTGTTCTCATGCTTGGGCACACAACTAGCTTGTAGTTCCTCTTATCATCCCCAGTTTGATGGGAAAACAGAGGTGGTAAAAAAGTTCTTGGAGGGATATATTTGTTGTTTTACATTAGATAAGCAAGTGAGATGGGTGTCCAATGGTTACCGTTGGAAGAATGGTGGTATAACACCTACTTTCATAATTCATCTAAAATGTCTCCTTTCTTGGCATTATATGGGTACCATCTACCATCTATAACTTCATCTTTGAGAGTCCAACCAAAGGTTCAAGCAGGTTGAACATATTCAACACCAATAAGAGGTGCTTTCTAGTGTCGGGGAGAATTTGGCCATGTCGCAAAACCACATGAAGTAGTAGGTAGACCAACATCAAATTGAAAGAGATTTTGAAGTTGGTTATTGTGTTTTTGTGCGTTTACAACCATATAAGAAAATGTCCTTAAAAAAATAGAAAAAGGATAACAAGCTTTCACCTAAGTATTATGGTCCTTATCAAGTGTTACAGAAGATTAGCAATGTAGCATACAAACTGGAACTTCCTTCAGCTACTCGAATTCATCCAATCTTCCATGTATCTTGCCTAAAGAAGGTAATTAGAAAGACAATATCAACCCAGATAGTGTTACCCAAGCTTGATGAAGAGGAAGAATCATCCTGGAACTAGAATGCATCCTTCAAACACGCACTAAGTGATTGAGGACAAGGTTCATCACTGAGTATTTGATCAAGTGGAAAAATATAGACAATGAAGACACAACTTGGGAGGATGCAAATTTCTTGCAGCAGCATCTAGATCTTCTCAACATTGGGGACAATGTTGCTTTAAAGGGGAGGGGCATGCTATGCCCTTAATCATATATCTTATATTGGATGTATATAGCCAACTTGTGGCTATCATAACTTATTATCATTATGTATCTCTTTCATATATGTTATATTTTCATTAGTGGGTTGGCCTTGGTGTTGGCCATAGCATAGGAATAGTATATATAGGGGTTAGTAGGTAGTAGTTGATCATCATATTCAGCATTTGAGTCTTATTGTATGGTTTGGAGGTTTCCCCCTCGAAGTGGCTAAGCTATTCTTCTTGCACATTAAGATCATTTATCTAAAATATTGTGTTCATTGGTGTTATATTTATGCTAATAATCATATTTATACAAGTAATTACACTACATGGAGAAGCTATTGTCAAGGGTTTAATAGTGAAGGTGGGTGATGATATTTTAGCTACAATTACTTGGATTCCAATAGAGGCGAGTCCTTCCTAGCAAATCCAATCCGAGTCATATAGATGAGATTTTTTTATGAGGATGATGCCTTCATAAATGATATCCAAGGTATATATATATAACCTCTCTCAAACCACTGGGGCTGAAATTACCAACTACATTATCAAGTATTTTACTTTTGAACGTAGATATTATACACTAAATACAACCCGCTTCAAATTACTTAATCATCTAGAGAATGATAGTCATGTTAATGTATCTAACTTCTTAAATGAGAGCTTGAAAAGATGAGTAAAGAATCAAAGAAAGGGAGGTCGGCATTTTAACACCACTATCTTGTTACACTTGGTTATCAAACACACATTGGAGAAAGAACATCTTGAATTGAAATGGGGGATTTTTAAAGGAAAAATCATATTGATGAATTATTGAGGTCTGTTAGGAAATAAGGGATAAAATATGCGTAATAATCCCTCATAGAATCACAACAATAGAAACTAATACGCAGAAAATATTATAGATCTCAAATAAAAGTGCGAATAAAATAACACAACACAAAGAGACAATATTTAATGTGGTTCACCCAATTTGAGCTATGTCCACCAAGAATCACTTGCTCATATTTTATTACAAACCACCACTCTCTCAATATAATACCCAGATCTGTTTGGAGCTATGCTCAACAAACTCTACATAATTCACACCCGAATTCAAAACACATCTGTAATGTTACATAATCCCTACCATATGCATAAAACTATATAAGTAGACAACTTCTTAAGTAGTTTTACAAAATCGTGGGTATCAAAACCATCGGCCAAAACTGTCCCATAAACCTATGGGTTAAAATCCCACCCATATGAGAAAAATGTGTTTCCCAGTATATCGGGCATGTTTTAAGGACAAAAAAAATTCTCATGGGTTGCACCCCCAAACCCCGACGACACAACTGTGGAAAGTGTACATTACTCTTAGTGTACAATCTTCAACACTTTCTCACATGAAAACAGGCTCCACAACCTAATAGAGGCATAGGAATAAAAGAAGAAGAAGTGCTGATAGTTATTCCACTCATGTATTTGAACCCAAAGCTTCCACTTCTCAGCCCACAAAAACCCTATTTCTGAAAATACACCACCTACTAAAGAGAAACCCATTCTTGTATCCCCTAAGAGGATTCTCATTTTTGAAACCCTACTTGGATTTTCAATTCCTAAATCCTCCTACTCAAAGAGTAAATGTAAATATTACAGACCCACTCCTAAATATTTCAAGTCTACTCTTATATCTTCCAAATCCACTCCTACACCACCTAGGAATTCTCATAGACTAAAAACTAAAAAGCTAAGAACATCAAAGCCCACAAAACCTTATACCATATCACTTGAAAGTGATGTAGAAGATGTTGAGGAGAATATTGATCCTACACCAATGGATATAAAACTAGGTGGTACTGATGTTGTATGTCATGAAAAATAAGTGGTTTTACAAGCCATGGAAGAACCGAGAGAGAATAAGGGAAAAGAAAGTGGTGAGAAAATGGTTCAAGAAAACCCTGTTGAATAGATGGAAGAAAAGGTAGAGGAATTTTATGCTTGGGTATCCCATAAATAACATGGAGGAGGATTTGAAAAGGGAATTGAGGAAATAACTCATGTAACCAAGGATGATGAAGAGAGGATCGAGGAAGGACATGACCACACAGTGCTTGAAACATAAAATGATGAAGGATAAATTGGGGATGATATGCCCCATGTTATTGAAGAAATGATTAAACAAATCATCAATGGCGTTGAAGAAGAATAAACATATGAATAGACTAAGATAAGTACAAGAGAATGTTCATGTCCTTACTAATGAAATAGTTGAGACAAGATCAAGAGCCCAATCCGCCATGTTTTCCACATGTTAGAATGCAACAGTGATCTTTAATAGCCCCATTTCATCCATAGATTTTCATTAGCAAAGTTGTCAAAGAGCTCACAAAAACCAGTTTGCATGAACATGGCAACACAAACAAAATTGTTAGATTACTAGGTCCATCACTAAAACCTATGTTAATAAGTTATAAGGAAAATGGGAGAGATAAAAGGAATAAATTATCTTCCAACACCGAGAAATAAATGGAGGAAAAAGATAGGGAAATGAAGGCAAAAAAATAAAGAGATTGAAAAGACGAAGAAGAAGCAAAATGAGACACTTAAATCAGCCTCTCAGAGATAATCGGACACATGCCTCCTTCCAATGTCTCAACATCCATTTTTATGACTTAGAAACAAGGGAATTTTTTTCACAATGTTCTCTATTTTAAATTTATACAATTGAACACACACTCCATTGTTAATCCATCTTATGACAGAAAACCATATGTATTTGTAATGACTCGATGTAATACGATCTCTCGGTTCATGACTCAATATTAAACCGATCTCTCATGTTTAACTTGTTCATGTGTATACTTTTGTTCTTTTACCCATCACGGGTAACTCAAGTGTTCTATCTAAGAAGTGTATCTCGAGTATTTGTTATGATACTCATCTAAAATCTTGCAATCTTACACTGGTGACATAAGACAATGTAACTTGAAGTTTTTGATACTTTGGCCAATGTTTTAAATATGTTTACAATGTTTACATTCCAAGACAACATACTCATCAAAAGGAATATGTCTTTCATCCCACTCAAACTATTATCTAGATTGGTGTTCCTTGACTTCTCATCAATCAAATTTGAGTCGAGTTTCACACTAACTAGGGACATCCCACATATATTAGTGTTGCATTCCACTCATGGTGACTAATTATAAATAGACATACTCAAATTGGATCTCTTCGATTCAAGTGTGTTTATTTACCCTAGGTCAACATGAGTTGACGTGCTACACTTGTCCATATTCCTATCTCTATTTAGAGGATAAATATGAATCAAAATTCCTATTATGACAACCGAGTTAATTGAATGAGTAAGGTGTTGAAACATAGTTGGTTGCATCATAGTATCCTTGTAATGACTTCCATCATTAATAGGGTACTATGCGGAATCCCCTATATTACAACAACATACTAAGTTCTTTTAACGCAACTGACATACTTAAAGAAACATTTGATTACTAACCTTAAATTTATTATCTTGTTTAATTAATTGTTAAACACCGTAACAAAAGGGTCCACTAAGTACGATTGATCTAAAAGAAAGGATTCAAAATTTACTTTTACACTAGTTGAAGGTATGCAGATAAATTTTGCGTTCATTCTTGTGAACTCTTATTTCTTAACAATTATTTCATTTATCAATAAATATTATTCCAATATCAAGTAAGTAAGATCATTAAGTCTCTTTACTATAGTTTAACAATGTAAACAATCTTGGTTGAAATCTTGTTAATTAGACTTAGTGATATCATAATATTTAAAACCATCTTACTAATTCTTTTAAGCTTTCCAATTACCATTTATCATTTTCATATAGTAGAGCATATAGCCAATCAACAATAATGATTATACTTTATCACATAAATAAGGATAACATACTTGGTTCTAATTTAATGATGAAAAGGAAGTATCCTCTTCTTCATAATTAAGGACTATTGTCCTAATCATGAAATTTGAAAACATAAGGAGTATATATTTAATAATAATGCCACATTCACTTTATAGTAACTATCCTTATTTCCTTTTCCAAATAAGGGTCTATATATCATAATCATCATAGTTATACCATTACCCCAAGATTAAATGATTCGAAATATATATAGTTCCTTATCCAAGCATCACTCTATACTTTAGATTATACTAAGCCATGCATGTTAATATTTAAGAATATTAATCAAATCTAAGTCATATATGACCCTTAAATAAATCAATAATCACCAACCATTATACAACAATTCATTTATCAGAAAGAGAGTTCACTTCATTCCAAGATTAATAAATATTCCATAAGATTATAAGAAAAAAATTCTCAGCAGTACAAAAACTAATTTGATATATCCTCATAGTTTTTCCCACAAGTTCCTTTATAGACCATTTCAATACATAAAGCATTTGAATGAAGAAAATGACTTCGTTAATAAAAAAATGTAACTTTTTAATAGTCTTTCTCCTATCACTTTTCACGAAGTCCATCTAGCAAAATTTTTAGCATGAGTCAGTTCACCAGAACTGAGCATGATAAGCACTATGAAATTAAAAAAATATGATTTTATCTAACCACTTCGTAAAAGGAACACTGCTAATTATGAAAATGTTCCAAGTACTCAAAATAAGATCAATTAAAAAGTCTTCCCAAAAAGCCACAATGTCATAAATAGAAAAGAAGTCATTTAAATATCTTCAGAATCATTTTCCCATATTATTAGTTAAGTAATACAAAAAAATAATTATGTCCATGTTATAATCATGATAACATTTAAAACTACAACCAACTATTATAGAAGAGAATTAATAAAATTTCATGATCAATCCTCATTAATATAAATTTAATTCACCAAGCCATAAGTTTCCACTATATCACAACCAATTCCCTATCACCAATCTAAATGGATTTGATATATAGACACAAATGAATTGGCATGGATAGAATGCCATCACTATAAACCCCTATAACCAAATCCCTTCCACCATCCACAAAAGTATGCCAATAAAACAAGGAAACAGACTCAACAGAACCAAATATACTCATTGTACATTTCTACAAGAAGTTTACTCTGGTCTATTGACAAGATGATTCAATCACCAAGATAAAGAAATCCAGAAGGGTTTGTCGAAACAAATGAATTGAGATCTAAAACCCATTTTTTCAATACATTTCTATTTAACCAAGTCAATAGAGAGAATCATACTAGACACATGCATTTCAAATGATCAAGCTACAGTTGAATGCACAAAACAACTCTCATAAAAAAATTATAGAATAATGAAAAATTAAAACCACAAGAAAAAAAAATGTATAGAGTGTGACCTTCACCTGGTAAGGATCATAATTCTAGACTTAAGGATTAATAATTCCTCTAACCATGATCACATCAAAACTCTCATCTCCTAACACATTTAAAAAAAAATCAAAATAGAGTAGTAGTCACCATTGATATGCTTTAAACCAACCAAAAATATGAGCTCGAGTCTCTAATGAGACGTTTCACAAGGAATAAACATTTAATTACTAACATACTTCGGTCACCATAGAATACATCCCTATAAAAACGATGACCCAAACCACAAAAATAACCAACATTGAATAAGAAACAGATACATAACTTTGATATCCAACCCACGATGCTCGAAGACTAATAGATCTTTGAAGGAAATTTAACAAAAGAAAAGAGAACCCGGTCAAAAAGCATAAAACGAAGACCTAGAATGGTAAAAAATCGACAACGCTCAAAAAATTAAGCCAACTCGAGAAGGGTGATCTCACAAAGAAAAAAATAACCATCAAGAGAGAGAGAGACAAGAATTTTACCAATCTCTGCTTCCAAAACAGACCGGCCCGAGAAGGGTAAATAACCAAAAAAACGTAATAAAAATTATAGAGATAGAAAACTCTAATGGTCCACCTTTCTATTTTTCACATGAAGAGCTCAAACTACCTCTATTAAGAGTACCCAGTATGGGTTAGAGCTTGACTTACATACCAAAAAAAAAGATTAGTTATAAATTTAAGCCAAAACGAATGAACCAAAAACCAAAACCAGAGCTAAGTTCAAGTATTTAAGAAGTTGACACATGTTAACACCCAGTTTAATGACAATTTGAATCATTACCAAAATTTAAAAAGACTTCAACCAGAACCTTGTAAATTAATTTAATGCCAACAGATTTCATATACAAGGAGATATATCAAATAGTAGATAAGATATCAAAATATTCACTTAAACAATCATTCACAGTTTCCTATCCAACCAAAATAGTAATTTCCCAAATCGTTTTAAAACCCATTTACAAAGTTTAACATAATTTATACAATACATATTTTTTTCTATCAACAAGAAACCGATAACCTCATGAAATCCATAGAAGCAAGGAAAGGAAAAATAACACACAAAGCAAGAAACTGAATCTCGAAACATTTTCACAAAGAGTAGATTTCTTTTTATGAAAACATTAAATAAAGTAAGAAATCTTAGAGCCTATCATTCCTGGTAGTGCTCTAGTTTATTTTTCATGTTTCAATCTATTCTTTGAAGCTTCCACTAAAATATTTCCACTGAAAAATCCAACAAAATCCTCTGAAAAATTCCTCCATCTTTCCTTTATAGTTTCCACAACAATTTTTTGTAATTATTTCCACCATGCAATGACAATATTTAATTTGTAATAGAATAAAACTAATAGTTTGAAAAATGAAAATACTACATACAGAGCCAAACATATTGAAAAATCCGAATGCACAATTAAACCAAACCATTCATTTTTCCCCAAACCCATCTTGTTATTTCCTAGGTGGTTTCTGCTAAAGGGTCAAGGTTCATTAATGACAAAAATATTGCCAAATTTGTCCCCGAAACTCCCCCAAGCCAATTCCATTGCTTTGTTAGTTACAAATAAAAATAAAAATTTCATTTAACCAATGCTTAGCGGAGTCATATTTTTAGAAATATCCATCAAAACCATGCCTTGGAAAAAATTTGTAGTACAAAACATTTAACAAACCATTTAAATATTCCTTAGACCTTTTGAATGGTGCCACCACTCATTCCCTAACTTTCCATCCAAGCCAAACCATGGTTTCCCCTTAATGAGTTCGATGCCACTTGGGCTAGGTTCCTTAGCATTCGTTTTAACCATAGCTTAGAACATTAGGAAATACTCACATTATAGCTTAGGATAAATCAATCTCAATGACTAGGATAAAAGTGAGACCTAGTGCAAAGCATAACACAAAGACTGGAATGGTAAAAATCAACAAAACTCAAGAACTTAAGCTAACTTTAGAAGGGTGATCTTGCAAAGCAAAGCATAACCATCAAGAGAGAGAGACAAATTTTACCGTCTCTTCTTCCAAAACAAACCGACCCGAGAAGGGTAAATAACCAACAAAACGTAACAAAAATTACAGAGATAGAAAACTCTAACGGTCCACATTTCTATTTTGAACATGAAGAGCTCAAAATACCTCCATTGAGAGTACCCAGTATGGGTCAAAGCTCGATTCACATAAAAACAACAAAAAGAGTAGTTATGAATTTAAGCCAAAATGAATGACCCAAAAACTAAAACCAGAGCCAAGTTCGGTATTTAAGAAGTTGACACAAATAATATTTGTTAACACCTAGTTTAACGACAATCTAAATTGTTACCAAAATCCAAAAATACTTCAACCAAAACCTTGTAAATTCATTTAATGCTAACCAATTTCATGCACAAGGAGATATATCAAACAGTAGATAAGATATCAAAATATCCACTTAAACAATCATGCGCAGTTTCCTATCCTGCCAAAACAATCATTTCCAAAACCGTTTTAAAACCCATTTACAAATGTTAACATAATTTATACAATACAGATTTGTTTCTATCAACAAGAAACTGAAAACCTCATGAAATCCATAGAACTAAGGAAAGGAAAAACAACATACAAAGCAAGAAACCGAATCTCAGACACGTTTTCACGAAGAGTAGATTTATTTTTATGAAAATGTTAAATAAAGTAAGAAATCTTAAGAGATAGACCCAGTCATTCCTGGTAGTGCTCTTGGTTTATTTTCCATACTTCAATCCATTCTTTGAAGCTTCCACTTAAATATTTCCACCGAAAACTCCAACCAAATCCTCTAAAAATTCCTCCAACTTTCCTTTATAGTTTTCACAACAAATTTTTGCAATTATTTCCACCATGCAATGGCAATATTTAATTTGTAACAGAATAAAACTGATAGTTTGAAAAATAAAATACTACATGCAGAGCCAAAGAGCTCAAAAAATATGAATGCACAATTAAACCAAACCATTCATTTTTCCACAAACCCATCTTGTTATTTCCCAAGAGGTTTCTGACTAAAGGGTCGAGGTTCATTAATGAGAACAACACTGCGCAGTTGTCCTTGAAACTCTTGACAATGCCATCCCTTTGTTAGTTACAAATAAAAATTAAAACTTCATTTAACCAATGCTTAGCAGAGTCATATTTTTAGCAATATCCATCAAAACCATGCCTTGGCCAAAATTGGAATACAAAACATTTAACGAACTATTTAAATCTTCCTTACACATTTTGAATGGTGCCATAGCTCATTCCCTAAATTTCCATCGAATCCAAACCATGGTTTCCCCTTATGTTAGTTCGATGTCACTTAGGCTAGGTTCCTTAGTATTAGTTTTAACTTACGACCTTAGGAAATACTCACATTATAGTTTAGGATAAATTAATGTCAATGACTAGGGATAACCCTTCTTAGGAATTAATAATCACTAAAAATATAATCACCTTAACTTAGATTAATGTAAGATAAATAATCAAATGCACTCAAATTATTTAGGTCCCAAATATTAATCAAAGGGCATTTCCTTTTACAATTTTTTTTATCAAAACAATGTTATTAGATCACATAGAATGGTGCATAATTAAGATTCTACAAGATTCCCATGTGATCCCCAAAATGCAAGCCCGAGTACAAAGGAAATCTCAATAAAAATATTTTGACCAACTTAACAAAATGATTGAAATATCATAGAATCATATGCATGCCTTGGATCACTGCAATTGATCCAGGTATGGTTATTCTTGCATTTATTATGAAATAGATTGAAGAATAAGTACAATATTACAAACTAGGCAATAAACAAATAAGATTGAATTTATTTCTTTCATTAACTTATAGAATGTATTTCAAAGTTCAGTATAAAGAGTATATGAAATACTTCAATATCAACTCAAAATTGACACAACATGATTGTATCCAATTTTAGAAGATAAAACATATCATCTATAGCAAACATGATCACTCAATTCTAAAGAGTACACCGTCTTCAAAAAAAATCATTCATCAACATTTACAACTTTAGTTACGAGAATCCAACAAGGATATTAACCATGGTAAAGAAATTACATACCCCCTCTAAAAAATCATCATCGTCCCAAGGATTAACTTAATCCACATTCATAATCAAGACAAATAATCATAATTATAATTCTTCTATCCACAAAATTTTCAAATAGAAAACATATTTGCATAAATTCAAGTCTTTCATAACTTATCACAACATCTAAATGGTTGTCCTAGGTACTAGAAAAATATAGTACCTGCCCAAAAAATGGCAAAAATTAAAGATAGTTTTCAATAAAAGTATTTAATTATCACAAAATAATAATTTATTCTGTTCAAACAGATGAGGATAAAAAAATTCATATCCTTAAGTTTTTCCCATGTTGTACTTTTTTCATTAAACTGGTCCCATTGTACCTTGCATTGACTGATTTCATGATTTCACAAGTTCAACTAGCGAGTTTCCAACACTCTTATGGGTTCAACCATGATTATTCTTAGGTCTTGGAGCTACAAGGAATCCCAATTTAATATATGTGATAAATTTGAAATGTATTTCTAAAGCAAAGAAATATGGAAAACATCATGCATTTGTGACAAGGTGGGAGGTAATGCTAAGTGATAAGCTACATGGATAATCACTTATACAATCTCAAAATGTCCCAAAAATGATGTGATAATTTAGCTACCTTTCCAAAGGTAATAGATCTCTTTTTAGGATTAACACGTAAAAATAACTTTTCACCAAGTTCAAATTTTCTAAGACCCTTTTCAAATCTACATAAATTTTATGTCTATCATTAGCTTCCTTTTTATCATTCATGAATTAATTTCACTTGCTATTTAATTTCAGTAAGCATCTCAGGTCCAATTACCTCTCTATCTTCAATTTTATCCCAACTAACTGTAGTTCTACATTTCCTTCCATATAATTCTTCAAAAGGTGTCATTTTTAAAGAGGAATTATAAGTATTATTGTAAGAAAATTCAACTAAAGGAAGGTATTCTTCCCATTTGTATTGCTGGTCCATACAGTACATTCTTAACATATCTTCCATAACCTGATTTACTCTCTCTATTTGACCATCTATTTCCAGATGGTATGTAGAACTAAAATTTAGTTTTGTTCCTAAGGTTGCATTTAATATTTTCTAGAAACGGGATGTCATTCTAGGGTCTCTATCAGATATAATCAATTCAGGTACTCCATGTAATCTAAAAATTTCATGCACAAATCATTTTTCTAATAGGTGAATCATCTTTAAGATTACTAACAATAAAATGTGCTACCTTAGTTAATTTTTCAACCAAAAATAAAATAACATCATGTTTCTTCTTAGACAAATGCAACCCCTGAACAAAATCCATACTTATTACTTGCCACTTATATTGTGGTATGTTATGAGGATACAATAAACCAGCTAGGTGCATATTCTCAGCCTTAACTCATTGATAGTCAAGGCAATGAGAAACAAAATCAGTTATGTCTAATTTCATCCCTTTCTAAAAATATTGTTGTTTTACATCGTAAGCATTTTTGTAACCTTGAGATGTCTGAGTAAGGTGAATTATAAAATTCTATCATTAGTTTTTCCTTAACTCATTTTCTGATGGTACATACACTCGATTCTCATATCTTAAAATTCCTTCATTATTAAATTTAAAACATTTGTATCTTGCATCAATAGGATCTACAGCAAGTGTTGTTTTTATTTGTTAAAAATATGAATCATAATTCATGGTTATCTTTCCTTCATGCTTAAACTGGGTTCTCAAAGTTACAAGTGTAAAAATATGTTTCCTATGACTTAATGCATATTTCACTCTATTTTCTTTACCTTTTATGTAACTTATGTCAAAATCATTTTGTGACAAAAAATCTTACCATCTTCAATGTCTTGCATTCAGATTTAGCTAAGTGAAAATATACTTCATCCCAAGGTGGTAATTTTTTTAACTTAAAAGGTCTACCTAAGAGATAATCTCTCAATACTTGAAGTGCATGAAATATGCTAACAATCTCTAAATCATGGGGAACATACTTTAACTCATGTGACTTGATATTTCTAATTTCATAAGCTATGACATGATCATTTTGTAGCAATATACCTCCTAGTACTTCTCTGGAAGCATTTGTAACTACCATAAAGCTTCCATTTAGATCCGAAATAGTCAAAACAAGTGTTGAGGTTATTTTCTCTTTTAGAGTTTTAAATGTTGATTTGCATTTATCACTCCACACAAAAATTTTGTCTTTCTTTTGTAACGAAGTAATTGGGGCAGTGACTTTTGAAAAGTCCTTAAAAAATTTCTATAATAACCGACAAGCCCCATGAAGCTTCTAACTTCATGTACATTTTTAGGTGCATGCCATTCAGTTATTGCTGCAATCTTTGATGGATCAACTAATATTCCATATTTTCTTATGACATGTCCTAAATAATGCACTTCTATTTCATAAAAGGAACATTTTGACAATTTACCATACAGTTTTCTCTTCCTCAAAATTTCAAGTACAATCCTTAAATGCTCATTGTGTTCTTCTATACTTTTGGAATATATAATAATATCATCTAGGAATACAAGTACAAACCTATCCAAGTATTCTTGAAAGATATTATTCATCAGATTCATGAAATTTGCAGGTGTATTTGTCAAACCAAAAGGTAAAACAATGAATTCATAATGCCATACCTTGTTCTAAAAGTTGTTTTATGAATATCCTCATCCTTAATTCTTAATTAATGATATCCCAAACGAAGATATATCATTGAATAAACTAATGCACCATGTATATGATCAAACATATCAACAATCCTAGGAATTAGATATATGTTTTTGATTTTTGCTTTGTTTAACATTTTGTAATCAATACAAAGTCTAATTGTTCCAACCTTCTTTTTCACAAAGATTACCAATGCTCCCCAAGGTGAGACACTCAGTCTTATCAAGACTTTCAACAACAATTCTTGTAAATGTGCCTTAAGTTGTATTAGTTCAATTATATTCATACAATAAGGTGCCTTGGAAAAAGGTTCAATTCCATGTTTGATTCTATTGTAGAGTCAAATTCTCATTTAGGTAGAAGACCAAGTAGTTCTTCCAGAAATACATCATTAAAATCTCTTAACAATGGGTACTTTTCCAAGAAATTACTACTTTCTTCTACTGTTTTAGAAATTTTTACTGCATATAACGTGCAACCTTTATTTTTGGCCTTCTTAAGCTACATAGCTAACAATTTCCTAACTGAAATTTCTTGTTTTACCCCTTGAATGTCTCGTTATTTTTCTGATCTTCAAGGCATCTACTATGTTTTTCAAAACAGCCAAATTTTGTTTTATGCTCAAAGAAACTAGTTAAAACCAATAATGACATCATATGACCCCAATGGAGCAACATAAAGATCTACTTTGGTTGAGAAACTTGGTAACTCTAAAACTACTCCAAAAGACATTTACTAACAGTATGGACAACATTATTACCTTAATGAACAATCCAATTTTTTTCCATTATTCTAGCTTTTCGTTTTATTATTGGAGCTAATTTACAAAAATAAAATATTATGTAGCACCAATATAAAAAATTATAGTAATATGTGTTCCAAAATAATTTACATGACACTTTTATGGGAGTAAAGTGTTTTTCAGCTTGCTTATAAGCTACTGCAACATGTATCTTATGTTTTTAGTTGTTTTCATCTTTCTTTAGAGGGCATTGATTCACGTAGTGATCCTTACCACAGTTATAACATCCCCTACATGTCCCCTTTTTGGTTCAAACTTATTTTTGGTCTTGAAATTACTATTTTTACCTCCATAAGCTTTCTGCTCATTATTGTTATTTCTTACAAAAAAATTCTATTATTCATGTAGGTTTATTTGATATTATCTTCTTTTTTTATCAACCACAAACTTTTTTTTAACTCCAAATTCTTTCCATGCCAACTTCTTAGGTGCAAGTGATGAAGAAGAGTTTGTAGTTCTCTTTCTATTCTCTTCTTTATGTGTAAAAATTGCCTTTAATTTGTGTTCTTGCCTTATGGATTTTTCTACAACCTCTTCCATAGTGGTTGAGATGTGTACATCTACCTCTCCTCCTATGATCCAGGATTTAACCCCATAATAAACTTGTGTATCTTGAACTTTTTTGTCGGTTTTATACTGAAACGTACTTAAGAAGTTTGTTAAATCTCTCCCAATACTTAGTTATATTTAACTTTCCTTGTACTATTGTGTCATTGTTTTATCATAATAGAGCTATGACAGCCAACATTGCCTAAAGTATCCCTTAAAATGATCCCATGTAATGTTTGTTTCATCAATTTTTCAGTTCATCCTTATGGTTGTCCCACCAGGAGGATGCCTCATGGGAAAGCTGGTAAGCTCCCCATACTGCCTTTATTTCTTCCGAGAAGTTACTTATTGCAAAGTGTTTCTCCATTTCACTCAACCAATTTTCAGCCCCATCCCCTAGTGTAGTGCCATCAAACTTTGGTGGACTTATTATTTTATGTCATTAGTAAGTTCCACTACCAATCTTTCCTTTACTATTTTCGGTGGATTAGATGCATTTGAAGCATTGTTATTTGTTGCATTCTCATTACCAACACCTAGATTTTCAACATTGGTGTTGTTTCCTAGAGGTGGCTAATTGTTATTATCAACATCTTCTTTCTCCTCTTCGTTTCCTATTACTTGTTGTTAGAGTACATCAATATGATCTCTTGTGTTCAACAGGGAAGCAAGAAACTCATCAAGTTTTTGTGTGGTAGCTACCTCTCCACCTGGAGGCAAATTATTTGCAACACCTCCCCTTGTTCTAACCATTTTCTGTTAACAAGAAATTAAGTTTTTATCAGATATGGACTCAATAGGTCCAAGCTCTACAACGTTTAGCTCTGATACCAAAATGTAACATCCACTTTGACTTAGAAACAAGGGAAAAAAATTCATAATGTTCTCTATTCTAAATTTATACAATTTAACACACATTCCATTGTCAATCCATCTCATAACAAAAACCATATGCAACTATAATGACTTGGTGTAACATTGATCTCTCATTTCATGACTTGGTATTAAAATGATCTCTCATGTTTAACTTGTTCCTATGTATACAATGTATACTTTTTTCTTTTACCCATTACGGTCACTCAAGTGTTTTGTCTAAGAATCCTATCTGAGTATCTATTATTAATACTCATCTGAAATCTCACATCTTAGACCAGGTGACATAAGACAATGTAACCAGCATTTTGTGATACTTTGGCCAAAGTTTTAAACATGTTTACCATGTTTACATTCCAAGATGACATACTCGTCAAAAGGAATATGTCTTTCACCCCACTCAAACTGTTATCTAGATTGGTCTTCCTTGAATTTTGTAAATCAAATCTGAGTCAAAGTTTCACACTAAATAGGAACAACTCACATACACTAGTGTTGTAGTCCACTCATGGTGACTAAGGATAAATAGACATACTCAAATTGAATCTTATCAATTTGAGTGTGTTTATTTACCCTAGGTCAACATGAGTTGATGACTACACTTGTCCATATGCCTATCTCTATTTAGAGTAGAACTATGAATTGAAATTCCTCTTATGAAAATTGAGTTAATTGAACTAAGTGGGGTGTTGAAGCATAGTTGGCTGCATCACAGTATCCTCGTAATGACTCCCGTCATTAAGAGGGTACTCCTGCGCAGCCCCTATATTACAACAACCTACTAAGTTCTTTTAACGCAACTAACATACTTAAAGAAACATTAGATTATTAACCTTCAATTTATTATCTTGTTTAATTAATCATTAAACATCATACCTAAGGGTCCACTAAGTACGATTGATCCAAAATAAAGGATTTGAAATGTACTTTTACACCAGTTGAAGGTATGCAGATAAATTCTACATTCATTCTTGTGAACTCTTATTTCTTAACCATTATTTCATTTATCGATAAATCTTATTCCAATATCAAGTAAGTAAGATCATTAAGTCTCTTTACTATAGTTTAACAATGTAAAAAATCTTAGTTGAAATATTTTTAATTAGACTTAGTGATATCATAATACTTAAAACCATATTAATAATTCTTTTAAGCTTTCTAATTAAAATTTATAGTTTTCATATAGTAGAACATATAGCCAATCAACAATAATGATATACTTTATCACATAAATAAGTATAACATACTTGGTTCTAATTTAATGATGAAAAGGAAGTGTTGGTACCCAATTTTTTCTCCTTTTCAAACCAAGTAGAAAAACAAATTCAACAGGAGCTTAGAGGAAGATAGATCATAAATGTATGTCATTTTGGCCGGGAGAAATCTAGTTGTCCCTCTGTTGCTTGGATTTTGGAGAGATGGATAACACCTCAAAAGAATGTGATCTAATCCTAACTAATTTAGGTTGTGCCTTTCAACCAAGGTAAGAGAACCTATTTTGTAACCTCTATTATTTGAAAGGAGATACAGGTACCTTTCTTTTGCATAAATTTTATAGAGAAGGCCTTGGGGAAAATATGATCAACACACCAAATCTGACTCTTACGAGTTGTCACATCAAGATTATGGATATATTCTCACATCAAGGCAAAGGTTACTAAAGACATTTGAGACCCTGATTGCTTCTACATGTTTAAGTGATGAGGATTGTGCATTTGTGTACACACATGACAAACAGGGGTACTATGGGTAGGATTGGTTGTTGTTAAATGAATTTTGGTGGGAGGGGAGACAAGATGGACTTGACTCACTAGATCCTTGAGAGATTATGCAAAATGGAAAGATTCAATCAACAAAATGCCACAAAAAGTTAAATTGTTTCCTCAACTAGAATATGTGCTTTAATGGAGGCTTAAATCAGCACTCTTTCACACAACCTGTGGGATTTTGTCATGAAGGATCGAGTCATAGGACCCAATAAAGCACCAAGATTTAAACCAAGCCATGCTTGAGGTACACCCATAGGCTTACAGAGAATCTCTATAAACAAAATGAAAGAAAAGTGATTTTAAACTATTTATACCACTCCCAGATGAAGGCTCTTCTGAGAAATGAAATTATAGATGCCACTAAACTATCACAAGGACTAAGACTTGTGTGATTGGACTATATTTTGGTATAAGATTGCAATAGAAACAAGAAAAACTACTCGTATGCATTCAGAAAAGAAATAAATACACTTTACTCAAGATTGACACAGAATAACTCAAAGTTTGATCAAATTTGTCAAAGAGGAAAGTTTCCGAACAACATCAAAGCTTTTCAATGGCTATACACTTGCAACCACCTTGACACGATCAAATTTGACACAAAGAGAGATATACATGCTTCTCTAGATGGCTTCTCAAAATGGATGGGCTCTATCAAGCTTTTTCTTTGGAGAAAATTAGTCCTAATCTTTCCAAAACTCCCAATCATTTACACGATGAATTCGTGCCCTTTATAGCATTTCCAATAGAGCCCCTTCCTCCCAAAAGACAAAAACTTTAAATGCACCAGTTCTTGCCATGATTCTTTCATGATTTGTAGAATCAGATCTGTAAAAGTCTCTAGGTGCTTGAGGGAAAATATCTTTGATTTCTTCCCACATTCAAATCCTTTCTCAGGAAAAACATGCCTCCATCCATTCGCCAACCACTTCTACCCCATATCAATCAAATCGGCCCCTTGCATGCTCGGAAAAGAAAAAGCAGAAAACCAGATCGGGCTTGAGAGTTAAACTAATTTTATAGTGAAAAACACCTCCGAGATATCCTCCACCAAACTCTAGATATCAAAATTAACTCGCTCCTCTACTTGGCATGTAAAAATAATAAGAAATTGTGAAGATTTGCATATCCAGGCATTTTATAAATAAAATGGGGAAAAATCATATTTGGACACTCAGCAGTCATTGATCTTTGATTTTGAATGTGGGTCGTCCACGTGGAAGATGCAAAAACAAGCTCGGGGGCTTCCTTTGACCTTTTCTAACCCTTTTAGAAAAATGGAAAATTTTCACCTTTTTCCCCGCACCTTCGCTTTTGAAAATGGGCCTGACACGTGTCTGAGGTGGGCCCCAAAAGAAATGTGGAGAAATTCTGCCATTTGACTCTCTTTTGGAAAAAGGAAAATTTTCCAAGTTTTCCCCGCAGCTCCACCCTTGAGAAATACTTTTGACACGTGTCCCAATGTGGGTCCCAACGGAACTACGCTTCCCCTTTTACTTTTAACTCTTTTTTCTCAAAAGGAAAATTTTCCAATTTTCCTCCGCAGTCCACACCTCTGCCATTGACTAGGGAAAAACATTGACTATTTCCCATCGGGCTCATGGGCCATTTTTACTATTTTAACCTTTATGAAGCAAAGAGGTGAAAAGTTTGAATTACCTCTGATTGTCCGCCTCCCCCCCTATGAAATTTCAAATTGCCACGTGTCACCACGGCACACCTTGAGCGATCCCAAAAATTTCATACCTTGAATGAGCGCGGGCTCGCCACGTGTCCTACTCCGGAAAAATTTGTTTGAAGGCTTGAATTTTAACAAAGGCGCCACTTGTCAAGCTCAAGGCGCTCCTTTTGGCCATTGAAAAGTATAAGTAAAATGCAAAGTGAGCAGAGTGCCCCATGTGTCCGCATGGCACTTCTCTTAGATGGCACCCAAGTTGAAGACCCTAAATGAGTGTAGGCTCACCACATGTCCATGTTCCGCCAAACTGTATCCATTTGCAAAAAAATGTCTAAGTCTGGGCCAAGCAGCGGAAGCCTCCACATGTCCTCCCGGTCTCTACTCCAAGGCAAAGCCCAAAAGTAGATCTTTAAATGAGTGTCATTCCTCCACATGTCCTGGACTTCCCAAAAACCTTTTGAAATTTGTCTCAGTATGGGAAGCCCAATGGAAGCCTCCACGTGTCCCTTTCCTACCAACCCTCCACATATTCTACTAGTGCTACTTCAAATCCAAACCAAAAATTTGATTCTCAAATGAGCTTCATTCCTCCACGTGGACACATTTTAAAGTTGAGGTTTTTATAGAATTTTTGAATTGTCCAAATAAGTCAAGTGCGTCCAACCAAAGGATGCCATGTTTCCCTGTTGATAGAAGGATGTAAATTTGACCGAGGGGAATTCCTTCAAACCGTAAAGCACGAGAAACGTCCATTCAAGTCGAGAAAATGAGGTTTTCTTCAAGGAAAAATAATTTAGACTATTGCAAGGCTCAAACACGATCCTCGGGGACACATCAATTCATTTCTCTTGAGAATTTAGGTCAAAATTGGTAGGGACAGTAGATCTTGACTATGGAAAATGGAGGAAACAGGAAAACGTGAGTTTTGAAGGAACAGAGCATAAGAGACTCAAAATACAAATATTTTTCAGAGGAACAAAGGAACTATGAGACAAATACAGATCCACACATGATCCTCAACCCAGGAGTAGACTAAAAATGGTAATAAGACCGACCAAGCACCATACGGGAAAGGAGAAAATGATAGAGGCCATGAATGAATAATTTTTCAAAGGCACAGATGGGGCAAGACAATTCTGAGCACCAACATTAACTCCGACTCAGGGATAGGCACTCCATGTGAGTGCCACAAGAACAAAAGCGAGACCAAGTGCCAAAATATCCATTGGGCAGCGAAGTCATCTTTACAAGGTAGAGAAAGCAGATCCATCTCCAAAACAAACAAAGAAGCCAAAGCAAAAATAGATCACCAAGGACCACGACGAACCAAAACACAAAATAGGAAACAAACAACCGACTAAACACGTAAAAGAGGTGTTTACCCCCGATTCGAGGAATCGGTCCAAGAAATGCTTGATTCCTACCATTAATAGGAAGTTCAGGCAATTCACCATCTAGATATTTAAATAATAAGGTGTGTTCACCAATTCGATGTCAATGGAGTAAGGGCCCATCCATAATGAATCAAACGTTACATGCTTTCCCTTATCCCCATGCCTACTATCCCATAGTAGCACAAGATCTCCAATATTGAAGGCTCTAGGAGTGACCTTCTTGTCAAACAGTTTCTTTAGATTTTCTTTAAACTTTATATGCCTCTGGTGAGATGCCCTCCTCTCTTCATCAAGCTGAACAATCTGTTGATGTGGGCATCATGAGGACTCACTTCTTGATCTTCTAGTTGTTGAATGAATTGATATGAAGATAATTACATATGCAGGGGCAGCAGGGTGCGTGTCCTATATACCAACTCAAACGGACTCTTTCCAGTGGCTCTTTTGACAATGATCCTATTAGGCCAGACAGTAAACTTCAGTTGTTCACCCCATTTTCTCTTGTTCAACTCGAAGGTTCTTCTAATAATTTTTAGAAAATTCTTATTGTTGAACTCAACTTGTCCATTTCCTTGGGGATTATAATTAGAGGCATATGTCAAATTGATCCCATATCCTTTACACATTGCAACCGAGGTCTAGCCACGAAACTCATGGCATTGTCACTATGATTTCGATTGGTACTCCAAACCTGTAAATAATATTATTTAGCACAAAATCCATGACAACTTGGTGTGTAGCCTTCTTGGTGGGGATTTCTTCCACCCACTTGGTAAAGTAATCAATGGCTACAAGAATCCACTTATGGCCAGCACTTGAAGGGTCTGAAATCTCACCAATGAAGTCCATTCCCCATTGCTTAAATGGGGCTTCAATTGATACAAATTGCAAAGGTAGGGATCCTGAAGCCTTCAGCCTTCCAGAGAAATGCGGCAACTCTCACATCTTCTGACCAACATGGTTGCATCCTTGAAAAGAGTTGGCCACCAATAACTAGCCCTTAGGATCTTATGTGCTGTGACTCTTGTAGCAAAATTCCCCCCCAAACTCCTCCATGGAGATCAACAATTATTTTGGGGGCTTCATCTTCAGTGATGCATCTTAAGAGGACTCCCTCTAGGTTCTTCCATGCCAACCCAAAATCAATAATGACATATTTCTAGGAAGCCAACTTAAGATCTCTTTTCTGGTTCTTATTCAAATGCTCAAGGTAGTTTATGTTTTTGAGATAGAACATCACATCCTTGTACCACTCAGAACTCATCAATCTTTCAAAAACAGCTTCCCTTTCTTCCTCAATCTCATTTACCTCAATGGTCTACAAGTTTCTCTCAGCCATGAGCTTAGCTAACCCCAAACCTCTCACCAACTTCATGTTTTGGATGTCCATATCATACTCTTGCATTGTGTTCACCCATCTATATCTTTTACTTGAGACTTCTATCTCTGACGGGATGTCTTTTACCATGGTATGAGGAATATAAGAAACAACTTTTGAACTTAAAATATAAGGCCTGAAAACCTTTGTTGCTTTAACCAAGGAAAATTCCTATTTTTCCATGATGGTGTATTTCAGTTCTGCTCCTTACAAATCCTTACTGAAAAAGGAAATGGGACTCTCCGCCCCTTCATCATCCTTCTGTAGCAAGACAAAGCAATAGTGTTTTTTAAACTGAAAGAAAATAGCTGGAAAGGTTTCTTGCAATCTGGGGCTGCTAAAATAGGGGCATGCTTTAATGCCTCTTTCATTCCATTGAAAGCTTGGATGTCAACCTCTTCCCATTTCATGATCTGATCCTTCTTTAACATGTAAGTGATTGGGATAGTCAACTCAGAAAAGTTTGATATAAACCTTCTAATGAAGTTTATCTACCCAAAGAAGGATTGAATTTCTTTTTTGGTTCTTGGAATTGGGACTTTCTTGATGGCCTCCACTCTTTCTAGATCAATCATCACTCCTTCCTATGACACAATGTGACCAAGAAATTTTTCCTTCTACACTCCAAAATGGAATTTCTTTGGATTGAGTGAGATGCCATATTCCTTACATCTGATCAACATCTTCTCTAAGTGTAGAAAATGGTCACTTCTCCTTCTTGAAAACATTGTTACATCATCTTGGTAAAAAACAATAAAGTCATTGATGTAACCAGTAAAAGCAACATCCATTGCTCTCTAAAAGTGGCTCCAGCATTCATCAGAACAAAGGGAATCCTAACATATACATACATTCCCCATGGAGTAGTGAAGGTTGTCTTGATCCTTTCTCGATTCTTTCACCTTGACTTGATTATAACTAGAGAAGCCATCTAAATTAGAAAGCAACTCAAAACTAGTCACCAAGCTATGCAGCATGTGCTCCATGTTAGGTAAAGGATAGTTTTCCTTCATTGAGGCCTTTTTTAGATTCCTAAAATCCACACACAACCTAATGTCACCATTCTTCTTTCTTACTTGGTACTAGGTTGGCAACCCAAGAAGAATACCTTATGGATGGATAATTCCTCCATCCCTTAGCTTCTTCATCTCCTCTTGAATTTTGAGAGATAATAGAGGATTAATTGGCCTCTGCTTCTACCTAAAGGGTTTTACACTGGGCTCTAAGGGAATCTCATGCTAGAAAAGGTCTTCTCTATATGCCTCGAGCTCAGAATAGGTCCAAGCCATGCAATCTTGGTATTCCTTTAACAACTAGATGTATGACTGCTTTTCATCTTCACCGATACTTCGCCCAACCAAATCTTCCTTGGTTTCTCCTTCGTGCCAAGGTCATGCTCCTCAACATCCCTCGAGGCTATCATATACCTATTAATAATGCAGTCAACATTATCAAAATTTGATTCAAGAGCAACCAACCCTCTAGGAATGGTGTTGGTCTTTAGCTAGATGATGCCTTTGCCAAATAAGGTTTCCTTCCCCTCTGTTATACAGACCATTTTCTCATAATCAATGTTTTGATCAACAAACTCTCCATCATTTTGTAGGAACCTTCTGACCTGAGCCTCATCATCAAAAACCTGCCAATGTTTAGTATTTTCAAGGATAGATGGTCTTGTCACTACCTCCACCTCATATTCACAATAAGGGGATGTTGCAGAACTGTCAAACCGAGACCCCAACACTGCAATCTTGTCTTCCAAGTCATTGAACCTCCTGTCATGATGCACAATGTTGAAGGAGTCAAACATCTCAATGAAGTCCCAAACTGCATGCTTGTCTGTTTCAATCACTGATTCTTTGTGGCATATAGTTTTTTGACTTGCTTGACAACTAAATTTGAGTCTCCTTTGACAATGATGTCCCTGACACCATACTTCCAAGAAATTCTTAAACCTAACAACAATGCCTCATACTCAGCAATATTGTTAGTACACTCAAAGTTAAGCTTAAAGGAAAAAACAAACCTTTCTGGCTTGGAGAAATTAGGACAGACATCGTCACCATTTTCAAATTTGGAGCAAGCTCCATCAAACAATAAAGTCCAAGGAGAGCCTTCCTACTCAAGACACTTAGACTCCTCAATCTTGTGCTCTTTTCCATCAGCAAATCCCACAAAGTTGTCAGCATCAACATTTGTATACAATACTTCATAGGACACATTGTTGGGATCCTCAATAAGGTGCAACATTTTCTTCTCCCCATATAACCTGACAAGGCTTCCCTCAACTAGGATGGTGGCATAAGACATGTCCATTTGGACACTACCACCAACACTTGTAACCCATTTTCTTGACAATAACATACCCCACTTTGATGGAAAATCAACTATGACAACATCAAGCTTTAATTTTTACAGGGTAGGCTACAAGCTGCACCACTAAACCCTTCACACACCCCATTACGGCACTTCTCTGGAGTCCATGGAAGTGCACTTCCCATATGATGTTTTTACCTTAATATTCATCTAATTCATACCTCCAAAGGCATGACATTGCATGATGCCCCAAGAGTCAAACATGCGGTTATGGAGCAGCCTATCGTTAATGATCAAAGTAGTGAAGAATGGATCCACATTCAGGTGAGAGTTTACCAAAGATGTCCCCAAATAAACCTCATGTGTTTCAACTAGCTCTTTTGATGCTGATGGTGTCTCAAACTCTTTAATGGCTAGAGGATTCTCCATAATGTTCACATTTCTCCCCAAAGTAGTCCTCTCTTCATTTAAACCCAAGTATTCAAATGATCTCTTTTTGTGATCGGGAATCCTAAGTAACTCAATAATTGGGATAGAGACTTTGATTTAACTTAAAACTTGGGCAACGTCATATAGAACATTCTTGGGCAAGGAAGTATTGGAAGGAAAGTTGATACAATTATTGGGTGACACAGATTCTTGATAACTTGAACATAAAGAGGGGTATGATTTTTTCTTGGAACTCTGCAGGGATTTTGGCGGATGGATCTTTCCTAGGAGCCTCTTTAGGAATGTTAGAAAGTAAGGGAGATTTTGGCTTGGCTTAAGGCCCCGCCCTTTGAGAGCCTTACTTCTTGTGTTATATTCCTTCTTTTCAGCCACAACAACATTCATTAATAATTGCATGTCCTCCTTAGATGGGATTCCTCCATCATAATTTTTTTATCATTAGAGCCCTTAAATATTCAAATTCATTATTGAAAAATTCAAAATCTTGTACATTATCTACTTCTAAATTATGAGAGGAAGGGAGAATATGTACTCTATGAATACAAATCCCAAAAAGTGGCAAGAAGCATGGCACTTATCACCTCATTTGAGGTTGTCCTTTATTGTGAGCTAATGGAGCATCTCATTATGAAAACATCATCATCACTCTTATCATCAACTGCATTTTCTTCTTTTTTATCTTCTTCACAAGGAGCATGGGGCATGAAACATCTATCACACCAATCAATGACTTCTGTCTCTTCCACCACAAGAACTCGGCGGCAGCCAAAGGAGTGTTTCATTTTTAATGTGGGCCATCCATGTGGAAGATGTAAAAGTAGGCTCGGGGATTCCTTTGACCTTTTCTGACACTTTTAGAAAAATGGAAAAAATTCACCTTTTTGCCCCGCACCTCCACTTTTAAAAATGGGCCTAACACGTGTCTTGAGGTGGGCCCCAAAAGAAACGAGGAGAAATTCTGCCATTTCACTCTCTTTTGGAAAAAGAAAATTTTTCCAAGTTTTCCCCACAACTCGCACTTGAGAAATACTTTTGACACGTGTCCCAATGTGGGTCCCGATGGAACTATGCTTCCCCTTTTACTTTTAATTCTTTTTTCTCAAAAGGAAAATTTTCCAATTTTCCTCCGTGGGTCTGCACCTCTACAATTTACCAAGACAAAACATTGACTATTTTCCATCGGGCTCGCAGACCATTTTTGCTATTTTTACCTTTATGAAGCAAAGATGTGAATAGTTTGAATTACCTTAGATGGTCTGCCTCCCCACCCCCTACGAATTTTCAAATTTCCATGGCGCACCTTGAGGCGGTCCCAAAAATTTCATACCTTAAATGAGCATGGGCTCGCGACATGTCTTACTCTGGAAAATTTTTTTGAAGGCTTGAAGCTCATTGGAAGGCACCACTTGTCAAGCTCTAAGGCAATCTCCTTTTGGTCATTGAAAAGTCTAAGTAAAATGCAAAGTGAGCGGAGTGCCCCACATGTCCGCATGGTGCTTCTCTTAGATGGCACCCAAGTTGAAAACCCTGAATGAGCACAGGATTACCACCTATCCCTATTCTCACAAATCGTATCCATTTGTAAAAAAAAATTCTAAGTCTGGGCCAAGTAATGGAAGCCTCCACATGTCCTCCCAGTCACTACTCCAAGGTAAAGCCCAAAAGTAGATCTTCAAATGAGCGTCATTCCTCCACGTGTCCTAGACTTCCCAAAAACCTTTTGAAATTTTTCTAAGTATGGGAAACCCAACAGAAGCCTCCATGTGTCTCTTTCCTGCCAACCCTCCACATGTCCTCCCGATGCTACTTCAAAGCCAAACCAAAAAGTTGATTCTCAAACGAGCGTCGTTCCTCCATGTGGACACATTTTAAAGTTGAGGCTTTTTATAGAATTTTTGAAGTTTCCGGCCAAGCCACGTCCAACCAAAGGATACCACATTTCCTGTTGATACAAGGATGCAAATTTGACCGGGAAATGCCCTTTAAATCGTAAAGCATAGAAAACGTCCATTTGAGCTAGAAAATGAGGTTTTCTTCAAGGACAAAGAATTTAGACTATTGCAAGGCTCAAACATGATCCTTGGGGACACATCAATTCATTTCTCTTTGAGTTTTAGGGGAAAAATGATAGGGACAGTATATCTTGACTGTGGAAAATGGAAGAAATGGGAAACGTGAGTTTTGAAGGAACAGAGCATGGGAGACTCAAAATATAGAGTTTTTTTAGAAGAACAAAGGAACCATGAGATGAATGCATACCCACACATGATCCTCGACCCGAGCAGACTAAAAATGGTAATAAGACCGACCAAGCACCATACTTGGGAAGAAGAAAATGACAGAGGTCGTGAATGAATAATTTTTCAAAGGCACGAGATGGGGTGAGACAATTCTGAGCACCAACAGAAGTATCCTCTTCATCTTAATTAAGGACTATTGTCCTAATCATGAAATATGAAAACATAAGGAGTATATATTTAATAAGAATTCCACATCAACTTTATAGTAACTATCCTTATTTCCTTTTCGAATAAGGGTCTATATATCATAATCATCATAATTATACCATTACCACAAGATTAAATGATTCGAAATATAGATAGTTCCTTATTTAAAAATCACTCTATACTTTAGATTCTTCTAATACATGCATGCTAATGTTTAAGATAATTAATCAAATATAAGTCATATACAACACTTAAATAAATCAATAATTGCCAACCATTATACAACAATTCATTTATCAGAAAGAGAGTTCACTTCATTCCAAGCTTAATAAATATTCCATAAGATTATAAGAAAACATTTCTCAACAATACAAAAACTAATTTGATACATCCTCATAGTTTTTCCAACAATTTCCTTTCAAGATCATTTCAATACATAAAGCATCTGAATGAAGAAAATGACTTTGTTAATAAAACAGATGTAACTTTTTAATAGTCTTTCTCCTTTCACTTTTCATGAAGTCCATCTACAAAATTGTTAGCATAAGTCAGTTCACCAGAACTAAGCATGATAAAAACTATGACATTAAAACAATATGATTTTATCTAACCACTTAGTAAAAGGAACACAAATAATTATGAAAATGTTCCAAGTACTCAAAATAAGATAAATTTAAAAGTCTATCCAAAAGCCACAATGTTAGAAATAGAAAGAAGTCATTTAAATCTCTTTAGGAACCATTTTCCCATAAAATAAGTTAAGTAATCCAACAAAATTAATTCCATCCATGTTACAGTCATGATAATCATTTCAACATGATAACATTTAAAACTGCAACCAACTATTATAGAAGAGAATTAATAAAATTTCATGATCAGTCCTCATTAATATCAATTTAATTCACCAAGCCATAAGTTTCCACTATATCACAACCAATTCCCTATCACCAATCTAAAAGGAGTTGATATATAAACATGAATGACTCGGCATGGATAGAATGTTGTCACCATAAACCCCTCTAACCAAATCCCTACCACCATCCATAAAAGGATGCCAATAAAACAAGGAACATACTCGATAGGAACCAAATATACTCACTATACATTTCTATAAGAAGTTTACTCTAGTCTATTGACAAGATGATTCAATCACCAAGATAAAGAAATTTAGGAGGGACTGTAAAAAAAAAAAACCGAGATCTAAAACCCATTTTTTCAATACATTTCTATTTAACCAAGTTGACAGAGAGAGTTGTACCAAACCATGCATTTCAAATGATCAAGCTATAGTTGAATGCACAAAACAACTCTCATAATAAAATTAGAAAATAAAGAAAACCAAATAGCACAAGAACAAATGTATAGTGTACAACCTTCACCTAGTAAGGATTGGTGTTCCGGACATAAGGATTAATAATTAACCTAACTAGAATCACATCAAAACTCTTAGCTCCCAACACATTTAAAACAAATTCGAAATAGAGCAATAGTCACCACTAATACGCTTTAAATTTGCCAAAAATATGAGCTTAGTCTCTAATGAGACATTTCATAAGGAATAAACATTCAATAACTAACATACTTCAGTCACCAAGGAATACGTCCCCTATAAACATTGATGACCCAAACCAGAAAAATCACTATGTTTAAGAAAGAAACAAATAGAAAAATCTTATATCCAACTCACGACACTTGAAGACTAACGAGATCTTTGAAAGAACTTTACAAAAAGAAAAGAGAGACCCAGTTTGAAGCATAACATGGAGACTTGGGATGGTAAAAAATCAACAGAGCTCAAGAACTTAAGATGACCTAAGAAGGTTGATTTTGTAAAGAAAAACATAACCATCAAGAGAGAGAGACAAGAATTTTACCAGACTCTGATTCCAAAATAGACCGACCCGAGAAGGGTAAATAACTAACAAAATGTAACAAAAATGACAAAGATAGAAAACTCTATGGTTCCACCTTTCTATTTTTCACATGCAGAGCTCAAAATACCTCCATCAATAGTACCTAGTATGGGTCGAAGCTCGAATCACATACTTTTTGAAGCATATGTGCGATGAATAGACTCCTATAACCATATATTCTTTTTGGTCTCGAAGAAATAAAGGATAATCTGAAACAAAATGAACCATTCTTATAAGAAAAGAAGTGTTTTTACGAAGTCCAATTAGCAATTTAATATACAAGATATTAACCCTAGATTCATGCCTCTTTATCAACATCTCTGAGCTTCATGCTACTCTTCCCGAGGGACGTGTCAGAGCTAAGGGCATCCCAATTAGATTTAATAGGATGACAGTTTTAACGGATCTGTATTAATAGGAGCTTGTGATCAAGTCACACATCGCAGTATACTAGGTCTTCTAATTCTTTACGGGTTTTATCTAATAGATCCGCGATATAACAATAAAAATATCAATTACGAATTTATGTGTAAACGAATGACCCAAAAACCAAAACCAGATCCAAGTTCAGGTATTTAAGAAGTTGACACAAATAATATTTGTTAACACCCAATTTAACGACAATTTTAATCATTACCAAAATCCAAAAATAATTCAAATAGAACCTTGTAAATTAATTTAATGCCAACAGATTTCATATATAAGGAGATATATCAAACAATAGCTAAGATATCAAAATATCCACTTAAACAATCATTCACAGTTTCCTATTTTTCCAAAACAGTCATTTCCTAAACCTGTTTTAAAACCCATTTACAAATTTTAATAGACTTTATACAATACAAATTATTTTCTATCAACAAGAAATCAATAACCTCATTAAATCCATAGAAATAAGGAAAGGAAAAACAACACACAAAGCAAGAAACCGAATATTAGAAACATTTTCATGAATAACACAGTTCTTTTTTATAAAACATTAAATAAAGCAAGAAATTTTAAGATATAAATCCTATCATGCCTGGTAGTGCTCCTAGTTTCTTTTCCACACTTCAAGCCATTCTGCGAAGCTTCCACTGAAATATTTCCACCAAATTCTCTGAAAATTCCTCCATCTTTCCTTTATAGTTTCCACACAAAAAAATTCCATTATTTCCACCATGCAATGCAAATCTTTAATTTGTAACAAAACTAAACTGGTAGTTCAAAAAATGAAAATACTACATGCAAAGCCAAAGAGATCAAAAAATCTGAATGCACAATAGAACCAAACCATTCCTTTTTCCCCAAACGAATCTTGTTATTCCCTAAATGGTTTCGACTAAAGGGTCAAGGTTCATTAATGACAGTAGTACTTCAAGTGGTCCCTTAAACTCTTGCCAATGCTATCCCTTTGTTAGTTACAAATAATAGTTATAACTCCATTAAACAAATGCTTAGCAGAGTCATATTTTTATCAATATCCATCAAAACCATGCCTTGGCCAAAATTGGTGGTACAAAATATTTAATGAACCATTTAAATATTCCTTACACATTTTGAATGGTGCCCCCACCCATTCCTTAACTTTCCATCCAATCCCAACCATGGTTTCCCCTTAGGTGATTTCGATGCCACTTAGGCTAGGTTCCTTAGCATTAGTTTTAACCATAGCTTAGGACCTTAGGAAATATTCACATTATAGCTTAGGATAAATTAATGTTAATGACTAGGATAACCCTTCTTAGGAATTAATAATCACTAAAAATATAATCACCTTAACTTAGGTTAAGGTAAGATAAATAATCAAAGGCACTTAGATTATTTAGGTCCCAAATATTAATCAAAGGACATTACCTTTTGCAATTTTTTTATCAAAACAATGTTATTAGATCACATAGAATGGTGTATCCTTAAGATGCTACAAGATGCCCCTATGATCCCCAAAATGCAAGCCTGAGTACAAAGGACATCTCAGCAAAAATATGTTGACCGAATTAACAAAATGATCGAAAAATCATAAAATCATAGACATGCCTTGGATCACTGCAATTGATCCAAGGTATGGTTATTCTACATTTGTTATGAAATAGACTGAAGAATAAGTTCAATATTGCAAAATAGGAAATGAACAAATAAGACTAAATTTATTTCCTTCATCATCTTACGAGAATGTATTTCAAAGTTCAAGTATAAAGAGTATATGAAATAATTCAATATCAATTTAGAATTTACACAACATGATTGTATCCAATTTTAGAAGATAAAACATATCATCTACAAAAAACATGATCACTCAGTTCTAAAGAGTACACCATCTTCAAAAAAGAATCATTTATCATCGTTTGTAACTTCAATTACATAAGCCAACAAGGATATCAACCATGGCAAAGGCATTACAATGTCTATGTCATTTTCTTAAAAGAACAGAGATGTTGCAACTAAATCTTACTTGGTATCAACTTTGATATTCCATTTGACATTAGTGGAGTAAGAAACTTATTTAGGTTGTATCTAAATAGCCCTAATGAAACTCAACTTCTATTGTTTGAACTCTACATGTATAATTATGCTCTTGAATATGATAATCACTGAATTCTAGTCCTCTATGTTGGGGATGTTCCACTTAAATCAATTTTTTCTGATGTTCTCAATAAATTTGACAGGAGAAGCATATGGAAGAATACATGCACTTAGAAAAGATACACCACTAATTATCAAGGTAGAAGCTAACAACACAAAGGAAATTATTGAATAATATGAAAATTATATGGAGATCAATCAAATCCAAAACAAGGTATGAAAGATGTGGAAAGAAGCTTATGAGGAAGTCAAAGCAACAAGATTAAGTATAATAAAAGGGAGATAGTGTATGCATGTAGGATGTGCTAGAAGATGTTGTCACCTAAACTACAGAAGAAATAAATGCACTCTTATCACAATATCATTCCAACCTTAAGAATATTGAATGCATATATTGATGTTTCTTCTACATGTGGTAAAACTTGGTTCCTAATTAGTTATCACCCACCAATCTTCCATTTTCCTATACCATATTGGTCTAGTGATAAGCCCTTAGATGAAGTAGTATAGGACAGAGTCATGGATAGGTACAATATGAATGGAGGATGCTTCTTCACAAATCCATTAGGGATAGACATGCCAATATATTTCAGATTGCTTATGCTACACCATTTAGGTGGACCCTAAGCCAGTTAAGGGACCTAAAAAATATTGAATGAGGACATTCAAGGAGTTAAGCCTAGGAGTTTGATGAGTTGTTTAATTCCATTTCCAAACAACTCATCTTTTCCATATTTTTGATACATTTTCATCCTGCACTTGCATTTCCCTATGATACTACTCAGACATTTCATTATAACCTAAACTTATGGCATGAATATTAATTAATATAGTTATTACTATTTTACTTTATTTTGTGGTATTGTGAGTATGAATTTATTCTCTTGATTACAGTAAGGTGTTTAAATTATTCTTTGTATCATTTCAACCTTGTTTACAAGAAACTATTTATATGTAAAAACCCATGTGCAGTAAAAAGGAATCATCTACAGCTAAGGTATTGTCCACAAAAACTCACATGTAACCAAAGGAATTGTTTATAGCAAGGAACCATAGCCAAAGGAGGTCACACATGTAAATGAAGTCATGATCCTGAGGAGATTGTGGAATGTGGACATCACACTTGATTTTGAACGAGTCAACAAAAGAAGCAATTATGAGAACTAAGAGATGAATCAAATCCAACATATGATTATGTGTTGCAACTTAACAAGGAACTAACTAATTTAATTTATGATTTAGGAACTGATTGATCAAACTGATCGGTTACTTAAGTTATGTGATTAATATCAAAACACCTACTAATTATTTCTATTACATGTATCAGATCTCCAAATTATGTGTTGAGATCTTTTACTTGATCTCATTCAAACTCCTAGTAGAAGATTTCAAAAGTGTTAAAAAAACACCAAACATAATTTGATCAGCTACTGCAAATAGGTGTGCCACAATCCAATAACAATAACCAAGGCAAAAAGGCAAGGATACAAGATCCAAAGAAATAGGAGTGTCATGATCCAATAAAAGCCATAATAAGAAGGAAAGGTTACAAATCCTAGACTGCATTTTATACATACACTTATAAAAGGGGAAGTTCATTGTTCCATCCACACATCTATTTACATTGGTATATCTAGTTATTTATTTCTATCAAGCGCATCTTGCACCAAAGCTTCCTAGGGAACAATTTCTACACACATGCACAAAAACTACATGGAATATGAAATATAGTCCAACATTCAATTGTAAGTTCACTCTGTCAGGTGACCTTTGGGGTCATTTTGAATCCCCATTTGCATCCTTTTATTATTTGGATTTGATGTGTTTTTGGGTTTTGTAAGAGATCATTTTTTTGCAAGTTATACAAAAATTTTACAATCATCCAGTGACATACATGCAACCAAAAAGGAAGGTTAGTGAGCACCTAGCAATACCAAGAAAATCAAATTTCAAGCTTCTGCACATTAATAGGTGCCCACCAAAGGTATCTACTACCTAGGCACCCTCGCCCATTCCAGGTGCCATATTCAAAGCTCAACCGATGGTTTCATAATTTTCTAAGTGTGTTTACGATAGTCTCTTCCTTTTGTTCAACAGTTTTCTAGTCTAGCATACTTCAAGATTAAGAAAATATCAGCTAAGTCTTTTATTCTCTCTCTTGCACCTAGGGTTTTAATTTTCATTTTCTTATTTCTTATGTCATATCTGTATTATAAATCTTATTTATCATATGTTACTCTGCATTATCTTAAGGTTTAGCAAAATTAATTTTTTGTTAAATCACTCATTAGGCTAATTTTGAGGACATGTATCTTCCATTTTCTCTAAGAAAACTATTTGAAACTTTTCACGGCTATGTAGCACATCTCCTAAGGATTCTAGAATAGTTTATTTTCATCCTGAAACTTCCATCTCAGCCATGAAACTGTGAAAACCCATCAAACTAGGATTTTTATCTCTCTTACCAAAAAATGGAAATGGAAAACCACCACCAAAATTATATCTGAGAAATCCTATTCAAACCTGATGCATTATTTTTTCTTGTGAAGACATTCAAGATACCATACAAGACAAATTTCTCAACTCACTTTAGGAGGGTTTTTACAGGGTTTCCAACCAACTTATCTTTTTAACAATTATTCATAAAAACCTGACGATCAAACCAAATTATTATTTTTTAAAAACATTCTTAGTTCAATGGAAAATCAACCCCTAAAATATTTAGGTCCCATACAAATTTTTTATGAGTGGGTGAGAAAAATAAGTTGCCAATTCAAGTTGGATTATCCTTCTTCAAAACTTCGTTTTAGTAAACACTTCATATATTCAAAAAAATTTATCACCTAAACCTAAAACATATTATGAAGAATCATTACAACCTACTATAACTGACCCAAGTCTCATCCATGTTCAAATGTTCCTAAAATTCTCTATCCACAATGACTTACATGTGTTTACCTACTTTGTCTTCACCTTCTTGCTTCTCAAGGACCATTAAGCACTATCAAACAACTGAGAAAAGACTTGAAACTCATCATGCATGTCATATATACCATCTCCATGCTCCTACCATGCTTTACTATGATTTGTTTTCTCAAGTCACCACACCAAACTACATGCTCTAGGTCTAGGAATAAGCCTAAAATGACCCAAATCAACCTATGAACCTCATGAAATGATCATCAAGACCACATGCACACAATTAGACACCTTTAACACACAACTAGGACCTTTTATTCATGCTTCTACTTTAATGAGATGTATAAAAAGGAAATATTAATGTTTTAAGGGGGGTCAATCAATATAAAGAGGAATTGTTGTATTTTCAATTGTAATATTCATGTCAATGCAATAAAAAGTATGATTTTGTTCATTAGTTGTAGTCACAGGCCTTAGGAGGGATTAGCACCCAAGGAAGGTCCCACTTGAGGTTTTCTAACCCTCTCATTTGTTTGTTGATTTCAATTATTGCATGATTAGATTAGCAACAATTCATTCCTTTATCTGTATTTTGAGTTTACATGTTTTTCCTTAGAATTAGTATTTATTTTTAACTTGAATTCAGTTTGTTTCCAAGAATTTTTATTTCCAAAATTATAGTGACAACAATTTATATGTATACCTACCAAATATCTCAGTAATCAGTGCATACAAGGTGAGCAGGGACACTCACCATAAGTTAGAAATTAGGAAATTTCTGCATACCACTCACTCATTTTGTTTATTAAGAGGACTTGAGGTAGAACCTCACTTATAAAGTCGCACCACAAGCATTCTCTTGTATCATTTTTGGTCAAAAGTGCTTCATATTATGCAATTAATAGGAACAACCCATTGCTTATGAACAGGTTTAAAGGTTTGATCTCCAAGTCATCTTATTGAATTATTTCCACCCAGCTTTCCCTCTTTGTTCCTTGATCATGTTGGGTGATTATTGACTTGATAAAATATCCTGGAACCATCACCACAAAGTGTGAATTGAGAATTTAGAACCTAAAGTTCTTTACTTTTACATCAGCATATACATGCTTCTCCATTTGATTGTACTTAAAATCATGGTTCTTTAGAGGAAAACTCATGAAAATAATAGGATCCTTGGGGCCTTCATTGTTCTTTTTAACTAAAATAGTTGATATTTTGTGTTTTGAAGCATATTTGTACAAAATGAATTCTTTATCAAAATCAGGACACAATAAGGTAGGAGCCTTTTCTATTTCTTCTTTGATTGCCTCAAATTTAATTTCTCTTTCTTTATTCCATTTGAAACTTTCCTGGGGTTTCATCATGATAGTGATATGATCAGAGTCATCTTTCCAAAGTCTAGGACAAAGCATCGAAGAAAGTTGACTTTTTCAAAGGAGTGGACTCCCTTTTTTGTTGGAAAGGAAAATTCTTGGATTGATTTTATCTATTCTATATTAATATTATCCCCTTCCTTGATGCACTTCCTAAGATTCATAAATATTTTGTACTTTGAAACCTAATGAGAGCTTACTCAAGATGTTTTATGTGGTCTCATTGTTTCTTTGAGAATATTTTGAGGTCTTCCAAGTAAATTAATATGCAATTCTTGAGGTCCTTGAATGCTAGGTCCATTGCTATTTGAAAATTTTCTCCCACATTCATCAAACAAAGAGGTATTTTGTTGTATACAAAGGTTCCCAAAGGTGTTGTGAAGGTTGTTTTGGACATTTCTTCTTCTTCCACCTCAATCTAGTTATACCTAAAGAAACCATCAATTAATGATAGCATTTCGATCCTTTGACCGCTTATAGGATGTTGTTTATGATTAGAAGTAGGTACTTATCTTTTAGAGAGGTCTGATTTAAGTTGCAAAAGTCTACACAAATTCTTATCTCTCCATTCTTCTTCCACACTAGGAAAATGTTTTCTACCCAAATGGAGTGGTGGATAGGGAAGATGATTCGCATTCAACATTTTCAAAACTTCCTCCTTGATGGTGTCATAATATTTGGATTATATGGTCATTTATTTTTCCTAAAAGGCTTGGATTCGGGATTTATCATAATAGAATGGTGCATTTCCTTGGGTTATAAGGATTTGAGTTCATCATAGGAATATTCCAAAATTTCATAATAATTCCTCAACAATGAGACAATCTTTCTCTTTTCTTTAGGTGGGCAATACTTACTAATATTCACCATCTTGCATTGCTTTTTAGTATTAATATTTTATTTTTCAAACTCGGTAATTACCGTGATGAATTTATTACTCGCTCCTTGATGAACCTATTATGCTTGTTAAACAAATCCTTTAGGATCTTGTTTCCTTTGAGTTTAATGACATCTTTAAAGTCATTTTCATCAATTCCTTATTTTTCTTCCTCTACCACTACCTCTAAATTTGGATTGTCACTTCACTGTCATATCAAGAAGCTACTGAAGTTGTCTCTTTTCTCCAATAAATCGAGGAGTTAATCATCGTTGTTGAATACTTTCCAATGATTTACATTGTTTTCCACACTTGGTATCAACACAATTTAAATAGTCACTTTGTACTTATTTAAGGACGGGTGTGGAGTTATAAAAGAAGCTAATACTATGCCTTTTCATTTTTCTCATGAGGAATAGATTGAATGGAGAAAGCATAGAAAGATTTGATGCAGATCAAAATTTGTGTTCTTGTAGTTCCTTAGTCTTGAGTTCTTAACATGATACTGATTTTTGACCTATTTTAAAATCATTTCAACGTCACCAAGTCATTTGAGTTTATTGATTCCCATATCTTATGTAGTATCCATTCGAGAGGAGAGCCTCATACTCTATAGTGTTATTGTTGTTTTCAAATTGTAACTTGTATGTAAATGGAAATAATTCACCCAAAGGAGAGGTTAGGACAATGATAACTCTAGACCATGCACTGGAATTGCTTCCTTTGAATTACATGTTCCACAGTTAATCTTTTCATTCTCTATGAGGAGAGTTAAATTTTCATCTATTTCAGACATGAGGAAGTAGTTACCCAACCCACTATCTTGGAATAATATTTCATCTTTCGAATCTTCCAAATTTTTAACCGTTTACTTCATTTTCAACACGAGAAACGACTTCTTCATTTCACCCTTCACTAGAATGTTTGATGAGGACCAATCCATTCATATGTTTCCACCTAGGTCTCTTGAGAATCTCCTATTTAACAACATACCAAAATATGTTGGTATTTCTTCCACCATCTTATCTCGGGAAGTCTTCTAGGGCCACTTGTATATATTTGATCCTTCCAACTAGTTGTATTTATTTAGACTACATGGAGTAATAAGAGCTAATTTATCATGTAAGTGTAAGTCCTAAGGCATTGGAAAATTTGATGGAATGATGTTATGTGAGGATCCTAAGTCTATGATGAAATTATTTAATTGGTGGCCTTTAATCAAGAGAGATAGATAGAAGGGTTCCACCTTATTGGTTTTAGATGCACTTTGTGCAAGAATGTTTTGCGTAGGAGGTATGGGTGTTGTTGGTAGTATACTCTTAGGATTAGGGCTTGTAGTTTTGGGATTTAAGCCACCACCCTTAACAAAATTGATGAGCCTCTTGAATTACCCTGTGTGTTTGTTAAAACTCGGACTCGAAATATGAACTTTGGATTTTTATAAATGTTTGATGATTTCAAACGGAGATGAGGTGGGTGAACTTGATATCCCCAGGATAGTAGAATTTTTACGTTGTGGAGGTGGTGCTATTTTTGAAGTTTATGCTCTTTTAATTAATGGGGCAGAAGTTTGGGAAGAAGTAGTTGACTTTGGCTAAGCATTTGGATATTTTCCAAGATTAGCCATAGGTGAAGGATTAGCTTTATATTGAGGAGTGGATCTAGGGGAGACACTAAAGGACTTACTTATCATAGCCATATGCTTCTTTCTTTCTATTAATTATGGTTTCTCCTTTTCTATTTCCATTGATGGTGGGAGTGGGGATCCTCTACTAATTATCTTGTTCTATGGGGATACCACTTGAGGTTCATTCTTTTTCTTCTTCTTTAGTAGTTTCGAGAAGGAATCTCCATTTTGAGACTCGGATTAGGTAAATATGACACACAAGAATATCATTGCCTATTCATCATCTTCATCCTCACCTCCTGGGTTATACTCAAAGAAACCATTTTTATCATTGTCTTTGAATTCTTCGATCTCAAAAACATTTCCATATTTGATTTCTTCTTTTGTCTCCTCCAAGTTTTCTTCTTCTTCGCATTATAGGTTGCATTCATCAATGGTGCCTTAAGATAAAGCCTATAGGAAGGTGGGGAAATACTTTTCCTATTTGGTATATTTGTCTTCTTTGGGACATTTCTCATATTACGTTGAGTGATTTTTTCTTAAGAACAATTACATCATTTGCCAATTTTTGAACTAGTTGGTATGTGGGAATGGAGCTAGAACTTTGACCCTTTTATTACCACTTGGATTCTTCATATTTACAGATAGAATTAGATCATCCTTTATTTGAATGGCATAATCTTGGGATTCCTTCAAGGTCATAGGTTGAGATCTTCTCGAGAATTAATCCAATCTCGTAAAGCTAGGAATTTATGAAGAATATTTTTACATTATCAATCTAAGGGCATAACTTCAAGAGGTATCTTATTGACTAAACTATTATATCAAGCTAAAAATATCTCATGGTTTTATTGGATTCTTTCCTAATTTGTACAAATTCTACTAATAGGTCTTGATATTCTTTGGTAGATTTGAATATGGCATTAAAGAAATTTTTCATATCATCCCAAAGAGGTGATACATCTAGTTTTTAGGAGGTAGAAGCATTCGATACTATATCCTGTAAGGATTTAACAAATAGTATGATAGACACATATTCATGTTCTACCCCTAGTACACCAAAGGTGGTGATAAATATTTCCACATGTTCTTCTAGGAGTTATGATCCATCTCCTCTATATTTGGGAAGTATTTTCCTCGAACCTAGTGGTAGTTCATGAATAGGATATGGGATGGAAAGTGGACCAGTGTTCCTACCCCATGGAACAATTTGTTGAGGTCTCTCTTCATCACCCATTATGGCTTATGCTTCTTCTTTGGCCTCCACCCTTTCTTCTTCCCTTATTCTTTCTTCTACTCGCTTTAGATATAGCTTCGCTTCACTATTACTTCCTTCGCTTCTCTTTCTCTTGATTTGGATTCTACTTTTGTTTCTAATTCATGAAAATATTTAGTCTTCACTGAGATTTGGAAACTCTAGGTCTCATGGGTTTACACCGCTTGAACCACCAATGAGAGAAGTATCAAGAAAAAGAGAGTGTCGTGAATTTCTAACTAGTTATTTCCTTTTTGGAGCTCTTCAAATATGGGGTCAATATATCCTCCTTATCTCTAGAGACTTGGTGTATCTATGACCAGCCAACTTGTAAACATGGGATTAACTCAAACTCTCCTTTGTTTTACTTGGGATTTTCTTGCTCTTTCTTCCATACATTGTTTTTAGGAATCTAACACCCTTGTATCTATGAAGTAATGTGAAAAATTTTCCTTTTTTAATATATTTATTCCCTCATGTCAGATATGATATATTCTTGGACATGGAATAACAGTTTAGGTCTTTATACAAGAGGGTTACCAGGAATAACCATTGGTGTGAGACATAAGGCTCTGACTTTTCAAATTCCATTTTTTTAATATTTGAGATATTTTATTTTTCGGGTACTTTTTTATTCATATTTGGGTTCATAATATACAAAGTCTACCCCATGGTGGGCACTATAAATTTTGGCAAGATTTTTTTTTTTTTGGAAAAATTGGTGGATTCCTGCCAACACTCGAGACTATGTCCCTTTGCTAAAATGGGGCATCTCAATTTTATTGTGTGTGAAAAAATTAAAATATGTAGTTGGAATATAGTTCAAGGATCTAACAAGGAAACTCCACTAAACCTGCATAAAATGATTGTAATTTATTGCAAGGGATAAATTTTCTATATACGTGAGAAAAGGGAGTGGGAAATTATGAACGGGGATTAATATCGTAGGTGGAAACTAGGATGAATGAAAATATTAATCAGATCATTTCAACACACATAATTATATAGAAAACAACCTTGTTACTAACATGAAGACAAGATATAATTAAGAACACAAAGTTTCATTGATTCCTTCATCAATAAAAGAAAGAAACACTTTTTTTATTTATTGACATCCACAAAGTTGTAGAATGAGAGGAATGGAAGAACATGTGAGAAGGGAAATGGAATAAAATAACTATCTCCTTTCCTTATCATAAGTAGTTATCTACTCTTGAATGAAAAATTGATAACCCATAATAATGGGGAATTCATTAAAATTTATAGGCTTGAGAAATAATCTTCACCTACACCCCACATGAATTTTCATTTGTCCCTTACAACATGTGACTCTTCATATTCCTAGGAATAGAATTAAGTCCCCTTTTATTAATTAAGGGTGACTTATTACAATGTTAACTATAGTCACATTTAAATGAATAGGAAAAAATAGGAATAAGACAAAATGAAAAGTGTAACCCCAACGAAGAAATAGAACATGAAGGAGGAGGGGGAAGGGGGAGAGAAGAGAGAGAGAAAGAGAAGAAGAAAAGAGATAACTAGTCTGTGAAAGACACTTCCTTTGTTGATTATGCTTCACTACCTGATTAATCTTTCCAAAGCTCAAATGGGAAAATCACCATGCCCTTGAACTATTTACTATACCAAGTAGCCGAAGGTACAACTTCATTTTCCTAAGGAATGTAGATATAACTCAAAGACTCAAGACATCCATCCAAGATATCATTGATGCTTTTCCTTTTAGTGAACCATGACTAATGTTTCTTTTCGATGTTCAAGATTTAGGATCTGGTCTCAGTGAGATACTTTAGTGTATCCTCATTGAAATAAAAGGGGTCCTCTACTTCTTTCTCGAAATACTCATCAAATGGATTTAAAAAATCATTTACCGAGGTGTTCTCATAAATGACGAGTAATCCAATCTTTTGTATCCTGGTGTTTACATCATCTTACATTTTGAAGGAACACTCCTCATTTGAGTCTAAGTCATTAATAGCCCAATTCAATATTTCATACCGAGAGACAAGATTCCTAACCCATACACATGATAAGTTCTCATATGGAGAATCAAATATCTTGTGGTTTACCAACACCTAAGCTTGAGAATTTCCCATCTCCATCACTAGTGGATGTACATGATCCCAATGTTCCTTTTCTTTCCCAATCCCATCCCTTGTCATCCGAACTTTATTTACAAATAACCACATATACCTATGTAGTGAGATCATCTATGGAAGTAGTACTTTTACTTTCTCCATGACCTTTTTCACCCATTTATCACTTGCTAGTCCTCGCATGGTGAAACCATGTGACTTTTAAATGGAATCCAAATCAAAGCTATTTTTAGGAATAACATCTTTAATGGGGAGAAATGATGAAACATTTAGTTCCATAAAATGTTACATATATCAGTGTGAGTGTTTGCACATGGTCGTCCAACTGATCAATTTTCTCTTTGTACTCCTAATTACTCACAAGGAGACGAGTGGAATACTCCTTGAATAGATGTGCATCTACCTCATGATTTTCTCGGGTCTAGGGAAATGGTGTTCATCTCATAGTAAATTGGGGTCATTTCTTCAATGGGCGTGATTAACCTTGGCCTCGTATACCTCCACATATTGATTTCTTAAGGCACCATTGAACAACCGAGAATATTTTTGCATGAAATTTTTCTTCTTCCTCTTTACCAACGACGATATAGCAAAGAAATCATGTACACTCACTTGTTATACTTACGACTCTCCTTCGTGATCATTTCCCATATCCAATGGAACCTTTCATTCATTTTAGACTCGACTAATGGAATAAATGTCATTTATTGATAAGGGTGAGATGGTACATCTAATATAGGAGGAGGATTTAAAATGAAAGGCAGGTAACTATGGGGTTGTTCGGGAACTAAAGGATGGACTAGATCATTCTCCCCAAGATCTATTTCTGCCATAGGATCGTGTATTACTTTGATCTTCTTGTGAAACCTTCTATAGTAGGGGGTTTCCAATTCCACTTCCTTTCCCTTTGAACTCTCTCCAAGATGGACTGAGCTAGAGGAATTTTCCATGAATTTTGAAGAAGAGTGATGAGATGTCTTCCTTTGAAGAGTGGGAAGATTCCCAATGTGATGGAATCATCCTTATTTTTTATGACCCATTGCTTTTACATTTTGATAATGGCCTTGGTTAACTCACTTATAGATTAATTCAACTAATTATGTCCTTTAGAAACATGTACTATACAAAAAGGGACTAGACATATGCTTCCTTAGGTGCATAGATAAAGAGAAACAATAGTAGTTGTAAAATAATACCATGATCAAGTATGCGGTGGGTTTTTTCAAAAATGGTAATGGCTCACAAAATTCCACGTGGTAGGTACTATTGGTCTACCTTGTTTCCAAATGCTTAATAATGGGTCTTCAAGTGTGAATCATGCCAATGCTTCATCTCAGACCATAGCATGATGTGCTTCCTCTTTGGCCCATAACGATTGAACAACCCTTTCAAAAGTGTGGCCTAGATTTCATTAGAGTTATAAACCCTAATTCAAGTGTAAGACACACCCATGTACTCCAAATAAATAAATATTTTATATAGTGGGATGAAGAAATCCCATCTAAGCGGGACAATTATTAAATGGTGTGAAATTTCATTAAGGAGAACATTATTGTTTATTTTAGATCCCCAAAAATTGTAGTTGATAATGCCACATATTTTTCCTCCGAGAGTTGAGAGAATTTTGATATAGTTATGGAATCTCCTTGTCACATACATCAAACTATTACCTACAAGGGAGTGGTCAGGCTGAATTGAGCAAAAAAATTGTGAAAATAGTCTGCAAGCTAGTTGATGAAACTCAAAGGAACTAGGAGAAGAAGTCATGTACAATTCATTGTGGGAAGATATGATAACTCTTAAGAAATCACTCAACATGTCACCATTCCAATTTATTTTAGGGATCAAGGTAGAGATTCTAGTCACCATTACAATTTTATCCCTTTGATTGCTAACGACAAGTGGAAGATGGTCGACACTTAGATTTCATTGAAAAAAAAAAATTCTAAGAATCTCGAAGAAGATAGGTTTAAAGGTGGTGTATTATATAAAAGAACACCAATTAAGGGTGAATAAGGTATTCGACAAGAAAGCCAAAGCCAATTATTTCAAAGTTAGAGACCTTGTCTTGTTATGGGACAAATGAAGAGAACCTAAAGGAATCCATGGGAAGTTTTTCTCTTTTCTACTCGGTCCATTCCAAATTTGAGACAATTTTGGAGATAACTCTTTCTATCTATCGTATCTGGATGGTACACAGTTGGAGTTTCCCAAAGTGGGCAATACTTGAAATTGTACAAGCACTTAAAGAAAAATGCGCCTTGAATTATATCATAGGTGATTTTGGTGTGTGTTTCCCTTTACCTATTGTGTGTTTTCTTTCCCTTTCATGTGTCATTTGTTTCAATTTTTCATGTGTGTTTGTACTCCTTTCACTCTATTTGTTGCTTATTATGACTCTATAAAGCCCAATCGATAAGACACTAGTCTGAATTGTAAACTGAGATTATGGAGTTCCTTCTCATCTTGTCATCACTTTGTTTGATCCAAAATGAGTCCCCAAATGACATCCATTTGTTTTCCTATGTTTTTGTAAGGTAAAAATTCAACTTGAAAACATGACAACCTTACCCTAGTGTTCAAATTTTTCATTGTAAACCTTCCTGTAAACCCTTCAAAATCATTACATCCCCTATATAAATCCTACTCCCATCCATATAAAGCTCATGTATTTGGTATTAACCTTTCCCATATGTTGAAGATATGAAAACAATATCACAAGATTCTTTTGATATATTTTCCTTCAAGGCACCTTTATGTAGGCTTAGGAGTGGCTATTTTTAGCCTTTCTAAAGTTGGTGCATATTCTTCAGAGTGGATTTTAAGTCCTAAATTCATCAAGGAAGTGTAATAATGATCCAATAAACTTTTTCAAGTTATTTAGGAAACATTTGGACGTTTAGGAGCAAGTTCAACAAAAGCGGGTTTTGAGGCCAAAGAATCTTGCAGACGCGAAAATCATTTAAGATTTGGAAGATGATTATGGGATATCTTGAATGATTTAGAAGTCAAACAAGATATCAATGGAAATATGATTCAATTAACTATATGGTGGAATTTTCATATTTTCATAAGGCTCATGCATTTATTTCCACACCCAATCCTTGGTAGGCATAACTAGTGATCTTTATAAAAGGACTTTTTTTAGGAGGTTTCATGCTGAATCATACCTTGATACCCACCCCATTCTTCACAAAATTATTTTTTTAGTCAAATTCATATAAATAATTTCCCAACAATTCATCTGGGAGCTCCGAGAATGTCATTTTCAAGGTTCTCTCTAAGGTACAAACTTCGTCCTTAGAAAAATTTGTCATTTCCATATGACAAGATGATGTTGAGGAAAAAATTTGTGTTGCCTTAGTCCCTTTAGAAGGGGATAAAAAAATTCCCCCATCTTATACCTCTTGGAACCACCACATGACCATGGGAGGCTCTGATAAGTACCTTTCAAAAAAATTCTAGGCCCCTCTCTATGTCATGCATTCCCACTACTTGTCACCATGGGGTTGAGGAAAAATTTTATGTCCCCTTCACTCCTTTCCAAGGGTCTAAGGGGGATAGAAAAATTCATCTACCCCACCTTGCTCTCGTTTGGTCCCTCACATGAACAAGTTTGGATTCCAAGTTTTGAATTTGAGCCCTTTCCTCTCTCTCATCTACATGTATATGCTTGCACAATTGTCCTCTTTGGGATAGGGAAAAATTTTGTGTCCCCTTTTTCCCTTTATAAAGGGACAAGGGGGAAAAATTCTCCCCCCTCCCAAAGGCATAAAAACCAAGAGTTAGCCATTTTTTCATTCTCCCTCCATTTTGCTCCAAATCTACCTAGAACTCTGGAATTTTTTTTCCAAATTCTTTCTCCACCATTTTTCCTCCTCCATGATTCCATGATCACAATAGAAATATTTCCATGAAAATTCCACATTTTTAGAGGGTTCATATACATTGTTTTTTCTTGATTTACTCCATAACCCGTGAAGGAAAAAAATTCATATCTTACAAACCGGTGCATGGATTGAGGTGTGGTTTTTTTTGTTATTCACCATTTCAATGCACTTTCAAAACACAAGTGATAGAAATTACATTCATGTACCATATTTTTATGGTGAAAAAATCCAATCTTTGTGGCCCAGTTTTGTAAATTATTATTTCCCACAATTTTTGTGATTAAATTGAGTTGAAAATTTGTATGTGAGATCGAGGCAAGAAACCTATTCCACCAAAGGTGGTTTCATCATAATTTGAGGTGTGGAACTTTCCAAAAATAGTAATTCTCTATACAAGTATGAGAAGAACAAATAATAAAGAATGTTGACCACACAAGTAAAGTGTCAAGGTATGTGTTATTACAAGACTAATCTATTTGAATGAAGATTAAAAAGTTAAATGTGTCTTCCAATGTATGATATACAACTTAAAAAGTGTTATATGCATGAATGATCCTTATAAAGTATCTTAATACCTAGCATAGTTGTATAGGCCTTGAAAATGGAGATTGGTCTAATAGACCAACATGTTCATTAAGCTTTCTCGAGTTATGACTCCATAAGAGTGTGTTCTTAAAGGCATGACAAGATATGATAAACATGAGGTTAGAATTCTAGGCATAGAAATATTGTATCTAAGAGTGCATCAAGTAGTTTGAGAAGCACATGATGGTTCTATGAGACATATATTAGTCTATATCAGTGATAATATGGTCTATAAAATATTTTTAACAAATTTGAGGCATCAAAAATAGACTCAAAAAGGTAGTTGTGGTCGAGTAAATAAATTGGAGAGTCTCTAGGATAGGGTACAATTATTTGAGGATATGTTGCATGTATAATCCTAGGAAAAGCCAGTTTGCCATGTGAAATGATGGTCAAAGGTGAAGATGATATTGTTCCATAAGCAAAAATTCGGTAAAAAAATGTATACAAAGGTTGATCATAAGTATTTAGTAAGAAAGGTGATCACATAATAATGTTAGATGCTGAAAAGTAATGATTGGAGTATTCTTACCGACTTAATCAAGGTAAAAGGTCTCTCATCTATATTTCTAGAAGGTATTAAGGTCTGAGATACACTTAGTGTGCAAATTCAAGAAAGAGGTATCTACTATTACTTTGGTAAGTGGTCTTGTGTTCTTAAGTAAAATATTCTTAAGACATGGGGAGATATGAAGTAACCTTGGTATATAACAATCATGATAGTGGTGTCCAAGTCTAAGGAGGATACATCATCTCAAGGGGAGATGGATTCAAGTTATGTGGCCAAGAAATTAGGGTTTGAAGGTTTTTATGGGAAGAGGGAGATGTATTTAATATTGTATGCTCAATAATCCATGGTGTATGCAAAATATAGTTCAGGATTTTTGAGTTAGAGATTCAGGATCATAATAAGGTCTACAACAAGTTTAAATTCAAAATGAGGAGTGTACCACATTACGAGGAGTAATGTGTATACTCATACCAGTCCATGGATCATCATCATTTGAAGTCAAGTAATAAAGTTGGTATCCATTTTTAATGTTGTTGTTTTTTTCAAGTTGTTTTTTATGTCAAGATTGTCAAATAGTTCCTTTGTCATAGATGTCAAAGGGTGAGAGTATCTTAGAAACATGAAAATGAGGTCTTATCGGTGTTTTTACTTATGGTTACCATCAATGTTTCTAAAGGTAATTTCCGTTAATGAAAAGGGGGGGGATTGTTGAGCATTATGTCTAGTGTTGTCATTGATTTCAAGTGGCAGATTAATTTCAAAAGGTATAAAGGTGGTTTAGTTGTCTCCATGAGGTTTCATCCATGAGTTAACTTTAAGTTTTATTGGTAGTGTTCAAATGTGTTGTCTTCCCATATGTTGTATTAGTACATATGTATGGTTTTAGGCATGGTCAAGCTATTATTAGTACCCCATAGGTTGTTAAAGGAATTCATGAGGTCAACCATGGTAAATATGATGTGGTAAAGGTATCCAAGTTTCTACACGCTTTTTCATGGTTATTTCATGTGAAGTATGTGTTGAGTTATGTCGTTCTAGCCTAATCCTAGACTTAATGCATGGTGTATGGCGTGGTAGGTTGGAATATGAGGAAGAAAAGGTTATGGAAATAATGAGAAGTTTGTTTTTATGTTTCATATGATGGTTAACAGATGTCCAAGGTTTTTTTACACATGTATGATGCATGTTCTAGGTCCTTTGAAGTAACAACAGGAAGACAATGTAAGTTTGCATGGGTAAGTCCTAGTGGACGGGATTTTGAGGTATGGAAAAGAATGGATGAGAATTGAGGGTCATTAATAAGATTTTTATGATGTTTTGGGTCAATTTTTAGGTCCAAGTGATGAATATTTTTGAGATATTGAGTTTTTCCAAAACTGGGTTTTCAAAGGTGTGTTTTAGAGCTAAATCTTGACTTTCAGATGCTCGTTGGAGAGTGTGATATTTTCATGGGGACACAAGATATTGTGGTTAGTTAAGTAGGTCAGTTATGAATATTTTCCAAGAATAATAAGGTTGTTTTATTGTCATGTTTTTATGAACAATGGTTAAGAAGATAAACTACTTATTAACCCTCATGAAACCCCGTCTTTGGAGAAACTTAGAAAAAAGGAGTATAATGACCAAGAATTGATTCCTTTGGAAAAAATAATAATTTTAGGTTTTATAATACTCTTACAAAATTCTCCAAGTACAATTTAGAGGTTCTAGTTTTATGTGGGCCCCATCCAAAAAGGAATAATTATGGAAAGTTTTAATTTGTGCAAACATTTCCCATTGAACCTATTTACTAATTTACCATTTATAGAATCATGGGAGTTATAATACATGTCCATGATGGTTTCACATTGTGATTACACCTTTAAAATGTAAAGTGTGACCTATTTATGAGGACTAGTTTTAGGTAGTTCTGGGGTAGTTTGAGTAGTCTAGGAAAAGAGAGGTTTTGGAGGCGCTACAAGTGGAGTTATAACTTTTTTAAAAATATATATTTATCTTAACTTTAAGATATTTCCAACAACATATCACACTTCAGTTTATGTTAACATATGAGCAAGTTATGACTTATTCTTTGAAGGTCAATTTTGAGGGTGCTTGGTTAAGCATTGTCTAATGATGGTTTCACAGTGTGATGATTGTTCTAAGTGTGTTTCATGATTTATGTATATTTTTAGGGATTATAAAAACTTGTAAGTATGTAGCATTATTTGGTGATTTTTATTTTTGTCTTTCACATTCATATTTGGCGAGTATTCTTCTTGAAGGGTTTCATGACTTCTTGTGTCCCAATGGTGGTCTAGAAGGGTATTGGCGATATTGGTAACCTACTTGGTCATATGGATGATTATTCTAAGTTTTTATTATTATTTTTAAAAAAATCTATATTAAGGATAACCTATATGTTATATGACCAACGAGGAAGGGTATAAACGTAGATTAGAAGGATCATTTGAGTTAGTTGAGTGTGTGGATGAAAAGTGTGACCTAGAAAGATTATTAATGAATGTGATGAAGGTCCTTGTGACTATATTGAGATGGAAATTAATTCATGATGTTGTGATGGAGAGAGATAAGGATATGGTGAGATAGGGAAAGTGTGAAATCGAAAGAGAATGTGTAGATTTGAACAAATAAGGTGTGTTTAAGAAAGGTTTTGAGTGAGAGGAGATGAATTGTGATCATATTCTATTATAGGAGAAATAATATATAAGTGGTCTTATACAAAAGGTTTCTAGGTGTGTGCTTATTCATCTTATGGGGTGGTAGTCTCCCTGTATAGTGGGTCTATAATAAATAGGGGTGGCTTATCCTTGTGAAGTGGATGTGCTTCACTAAACAAATCTTATGTGATGAGTGATATTCACGAAAGTATTTTATATTGAGTAAAATATTCAAAACATTTAATGGTTTTTCTTCCCCTTGAGGGTTTACCACTTACAACTTGTGTTCATGTGTTCTCTTCTTTATTTCATCTACTTGCGAATGGGTTATACACACCTAATAATCTCATAATTGCATATGTATGTTGAATGGTTATTTTTATGATGTTGTAATCTAAAGAAAATGAAATGGATGTTTTGGAATACTAATTCACACCCCCTTAGTGTTTTTTCTTCTAATATATTATTCTCGTAGTTTAGGGTCTATTTGGAAATCTCATTTCCTTCGTCTCTTTGACATCTTGTTTCCATCTTCTCATTTATTTCCAAATTCATTCCAATTATTGATTTTCTATTTTTCATATTTTAATTATCACAAAATTTAATTATTACAATTACAAAATCACCATGTTTTAAACTAGCCTTATGATCTCCATTGGGAAACTGCTCCTCATTTTTCATGTTCTCCATGAGTGTTATTTCTATGAGATGATTCTTGATAGACAGTTTGAATTTTTTAACATCATCACATACCTTTTTTATTGTTCAAAAATTGCTCCATGTGTTTCTTTCTCACACACCAACTCATCATTAACCTCGATATCACTCTCTAAGATAGAGGAACTATCCTCATGAATGAATACATCCATGATATATTTAATCGTTTCCTTTTCCTACCATTCATCATGAATAATATCTTCTTCACAAAATAGGAAAGAGGATTAATCTTCACATTCATACTTACCAAAAATGTTTCAAAAGGGACATTGAGCTCCTCTAGTTGTTCTATTTCATTATTCAACATTCATGTAGAAAATGAGGAATTAAAATTAGCCCCATACTTATCTTTCATAGTCATATCATAGATCAGTATTTCAAGACTAAGTTGAGGGTCCTCGGTTATTTCTTCAACATTTAAAATCTCTTCCAAAGATTCATTCCTAAAATCTACCCCATACTCACTTTCACATTCACATTAAAAACCTTCACATCAGGGCTTGGGGAGATTATTGGAAACATGGAAATCATATGGCCTTGACTCATTTGAAACATCCTCTTTCTCATGATCCAAATTACTTATCATTTGGGTTTTTCCTTCTTGTAATTCAAGGAATACTTGATCTTTGTCATTTTCAAATAGAGAACTATATCTAAATTTAATGGGAAGGGAATATGTTTTGATTCAAGATCCATTAAATCATCATCATGTTCCTGGAATGTCTCCATAACCTTTGGGAACTCTTACATTAAGATAAGGAAGATCAACATTTTCTTCTAAATATATGAAATAGTAACAACCTCTTAAATCCCCATACATAATGTCCACCCTCGGGTCATTTTTCTTCTTAACATTATATTTCATATTTCTTATTGGAAGTAACTTCTTCATGGTACCTTTGACTGGTATGGTGGCATATGACCAATCCATGTTTATATTTCCCATAATGTCTTTGTCGAAGATTCAAATCAATAACATATCCTATGAAACTATAATGTATGCCACTAGTATTTTGGCATTTACATTCATATAAGGAAATTCCACAAGTGTTACCTGATCATTGTTAACTAGACCAACAAGAGATACATATTTGATCTCCATGGAATAACAGTGACCAACATAAGGGATGAGGGTGATACCAAGAACATGTTTAAATTTTACAGGCATGATGTTATCTAAAGCACTAGAGTCAACAATACAATTATTCAATTTGTATCCATTTACCAACAAGGAGAGGTAGAAGGGTTCAATTTTTTAAAAGATGAATATGTGAAGGAAAGAAGGTTTTAAGATGCAATTTTGATAAGAGTAGGAATTGAATCTTTTATATTGAGGTTTTTGGAACATGAATTTGAATTACTTCCTTTGATAAAAATGGACAAGTTTATCAAATTACTCAGATGAGTTCTCAAGTACCCAAATTTAGAAATTTAGACCTTGGACTTCTTAACATTTTCAATTATGTCAAAATGATATTGATAGTAGGGTGAAGGAGTGGATGTGGTAGCAAGAGGGTGACTAATTATTGGAATGGAATTGATACTATTTTTACTTATATCATTACATTTGACTACAAAAATGGGGGTAAAACTTATAAAATGTGAGGTAGACTTACCCACATCAAAATATGTAGAGGCAATTGCTGACATTTTGGGTTTCTTACTCATTAATTTCATGGGAGGGGGAAATAGAGATCCTACCTTTTCATTTTTGTAGACTCTTCACTTGAGGATCTTTGAATTTGTAAGAATTATCCCTCTCTTGAGCCTTCAAATGGGTGAACACTTTGTATAAGAATGACTATTCATATCAACAATGGTTTCATCATCTTCATCATCTGAATAAGGGTATATTAAAAAATCTAATGTTTCCAGTAGATCCAATCTCATTAATGGACAAAATTCCCTCATCATTTTCATATTCAAATTGAGCTTCATCATACTCTTCTTCAAGAATTGCTTCACATGTGGCATTAATAGGAGGTTCTTCAAGAGCTAATATTCTTTCTCCTCCACCTATTTTATTTATATAATTATATTAATTTTTATTTGCATAACCTCTCCTTGAAAGGTGATTTTTACAAGTTTCTTCTTTAATAAAATCACATCCTTAAGCCAATTTTTGAACAAGAGAATAAGTGGTGCCTTCTTTGGAGGTTTGACCCTTTTTCTTACCATTTTGATTCTTAAATTTCCTAGAAAAAACAAATCATTTTTACTTTGATAGCATATTATTAGGAATTTTCAAAATTTTGAGGTTGAAATCTTCATAGGAAAAATTGGACCTCGAGAAAATAGTGTATTTATGAATAATATATTTTTATATCATCACACGTGGAAGTGTCCATAAGTATTCTTTTCAAAAATCTATTGAATTAGGCCACAAAATATCTCATGAGTTCATTTGATTCTTTATTAATTTGGACCAATTAAATAAGAATATCTTGAGATTCTTCATATGATTTAAATCTTTCTTCGAATATAGTTCTTATATCATTTCAATTTGTGATGGATCGAAAGGGAAAGAGGTATAACCATTTAGCTACTTTGTATTATAGTGATTCCATGAAAAACATTACAGAAACATATTCATGTTCAACTCCACGAACTCCACACAAGGTGATAAAAGTTACAACATGTTCTTTAGGAAGTTGAGTTCCATCACCTTTGAATTTGGGAAAATTCTTGTGGGATCCCTTCAGCAATTCATGAAGAAGTAGTGTAAGAGAAAGCATACCAATATTCCTTCCCCATGGAATAATTAGTTGATGTCCTTCCATTTCTTCTTATACTTCTTCTTCTATGGTAATAATAGGTAGAAGTGGTGCAACTAGAGATTCACTATAAATCTCAATTAAATTACTTGTTGTATCACCGGATATATCGAGATGGAGATGAGTCCTGAGAAAAGTAATATCAATTTTTTTATATCTAATATTGTTTTCTTTTAATATCTTAAAACTATGGATCAAAAATACCTCTCAATCTATCAAATTTGGTGTATCTCTTTTTAGGAAGCATGTGAGAAAATCTATAATGATAATTTCAAAGGACATAACTCAAAATAGTAGTGGCTTTCAAGCATAAAGTTTTATCTTTTTGATATTTTTTTGAGTTTTTAACTTTTTATGCATTTTTAGTATATCTAATTTTTTGGATTTTTTGGATCATTATAAGGTGCGGGATAATAAAATCTTCCCCATGGTGGGGATAAAATATTGGAAAAATAATTTGTCACAAGGGAAAATTAGGGGTTTTCACCAATGCTCTAGGACTAGTTCCCTACCACTACTTAGTAATGGAGAAGCTCCAGTTATTAAAAACAAGAAATAATTACAGCACTCTAACCTTTGTGGGTAGCCTTTCAACTAGGGATCACCAGGATTTATCCACTAATATCGTGTGTAAAAAGGAGGCAGAGGAAATATGTGTGTATGGAGAGAGGGGAAAAAGTGAGAAGGGTACTTAATAAATAACAAGCTTAATTTATTGACATAAAACTAGAACATTTCCATGTTATCAAGGAGAAGACAACATGTCAAGCAAAGAGGAAAAAAACACAAATAAATACAAGTTCATTTGCATAATATTGCACAACTAACCATGCTCATGGAGAAAAGTTCGGATGGAGAGGAAAAAATAAGATAAGGAGATAAAAGGGTTATATTTTCTTCATTTATAGCTCCCATTTTCTTACTATAGGAAAGAAACTACAATTCTCTTATCTCGCTTGTCTTATATTTTCATTTAAATCTCAACTTTACTCCATGAGCATGGTAACTTGAGAGATATTATGTAAATAAACTTGGATTTTTGTGTTTTTCCCTCTTTCTTTTACATGTGTCTTCTCATTGATAACTTCAAAATATTATGGATTTATGTCAATAAACTCATCTTATTATTTATTGATTAAAACCCTCTTACTTTATCCCCTCTTTCCATACACATATCATTCATCTACCTTCTTTTTGCATGAAACTATAGTGGAGTATTATTGTGTTATCCCGGTCCAAAAGGCCACCCACGATGGTTAGAGTAGTGTAATTATTTCTAGTTTTCAATAATTGATACCTCATTCCTAAATAGAGGACTTAGTCCCATAGAATTGGCGAAAAACCCCTAATTTTCACTTGTCAAAAATTATTTCATCAACAAATGTATTTGGAAAAATATCCCCTTGATGTGGATACAATTTTTCTTTTGGAATTTAGGTCCTCCACCAATAATGTGGTACATCTAATAAGAAATGAGAACTGGAACATGCACATAGAAGATGATAGTGATTGAATTCTGTATAAATTTAATTGTTTGGGAAACTAACCAAAACATACATAAATATTTACATAGAATTTGAGAATTTCTATTAATTCCAAATGAGAATGTAATTACCGAGTTTATGCGGTTAGATAAATAAATCAAAAGAAATATTCTATCAAGAATATTTTGGAAATGAATCTATTGATAGTGTGGGAAATGGTAGATTAGTATTCCATGGAAAATAAATCAAACGAAGGTATGGTGTAACAAACACCAAATTTGAAATTTAAATTACAAGAAGGATAATGAAAGGTGATGGAGACCAAGCCAAAAAAACCAATACTTTTATAAACCCTTGAAGATTAAAGAAAAGAACATTCGAAAATATGGAAAGGAAAAGTTTGTAAAGATTAAATATTATTGGGAAGAGAAGGAAATGTCTAAAATTACAAAACTATTTAAATAATATCAAAATATTTTTCATAATGACTTTAAATAAATCTATAGAAAAAGGGAGAAGTGGGTACTGTGACTATTTAGATCAAATAAGAGATCAAAACACAAAAGAAGAGAGACCATATAGAATGAATATAAATCTAAAATTTAAAGTAAACACGAAATACTCAAGATCGTAAATGCAGAAATTAATAAACTAGTGTAGTATTTAGATTAGATAAGTCTTATGGTTATCTCGGAATAAGGAACCTGGAGAAATAAGGATATGTGTTGATTATAGAGAAGTTAACGAATACTATTTACATGACCCATTCCACACTCCATTAATAGAATATGTCTTATAAAATATCGTAGGAAGGGAGGAATATTATTTTACTGATTTCTTTTCAATTTATCATCACGTCGAATAGCCCCGAAGACTAACCAAAGATAATATTTTCCACATAATGGGTTTCATTAATGTATATTTTGATTCCTTTTTTAAGGAATGTCTTGGTTATATTTAACTACATAATAGTCAATGCCTTCAAAAAATTTATACATGATACCTTAGAAGTATACTTGGATGATTTGACTATTTATGGCTTGTTGAGAGATCACATACAAGTTATATGCTTGATTTTATGGATCTCCATGAATTTTAAAAAGTGTGATATTCTTGACACGATTTGGGAAATTAGTTGGGCATATAATTTACAAGGAAGGGTTATTAATTGAACTACTCAAAACATCAATAATAGTAGTATTGCCACACACCTAAAACATAAAAGGATGTTTGCACATTACTTGGGTATATAGGGTACCATTAATAGTTTATAAGGAACTACATCATCATAAGTGTTCCATTGGAGGAATTATCAAAAATAAGATGAACAAACAAATTGAAGAGACCAAGGAGTGTGATGGTTATTTTAAGGCGTTAAAAGATAAAATAATACATGCTCTAATTCTTATATTTCCAAACTAGAAAGTACCCTTCCATATATACATAGATTCTTATGGCATAACAATAGATGCATTGTTATCCTAACCATGTGACAAGATAAATTGTCTAATAGCATTTTCAAGTATAAAATTCAGAAAACCAGAGCATAATTATTCCACAACCAAAAGAGAAGATTTAGTAATAGAGTATGTTTTTCAAAAAAAGGCAATATTCATTAGATACACCATTTGAGTAAGTGAATGAAGATGGGTTAGAAAAAAAAAAGTGGAAAAAATGAAAAATTGGTGAAATCATGTATGCGGTTGAAAAAAATGTGTTAATATTTCTAATTGTTAGGTTCAAACGATACTTAACCAAAAGTGTGAACATGATAAAAATGAATATACGAATAACATTTACACATTCTTGGGACTTGGTGTTTTAAGATTTTGTGGATGCGGTAGGTCGAAAGGGATCCAAAATATTTACTAAAATAATTGTTAATTATAATAGATAATAAAAGTATAAAGAATAATAAAAGAAAATTATTTTTAGATAAGATAAAAAAGGTTTGGTTTTAAATGGGGAACAAGAAATTTTTTTAAGAAAAAAGCACCAATGAGGACAAGGAGGGAGAGTCAAAAAATCTTGAGAAACATGCCCCACAAAACAGAGCCAAACTAAATAGTTTGCATATTAACAAAAAAATTGTAAGTATCTAAACCAAGACCAAAAATAGGAAAAACAACATAAAAAATAAGGGTTACAAAAATTCTTCCATTAATTCTCGCATTCTGCTTTGGGTCTTGGAGCTTGAACCACCATATTTTGAACTAGCCACTTTGATAATGACTCTCTTTGGGTGTTTGACCTCTTGATCCTCAGTCTGAGTGCCAACATTAACCTCCTCCTAAGACTTACCCTGATTTTTGGTGGTAACCATACCCAATCTGTCACCAGTATCCATCTCATCACTATCAAAAGAACTCGATTCAGCTTCATGTTGTTTTTGGCCTCCTTAGAAGAAACATGGTTTTGAAGTAGAGAAATCCATTTCTCCTGCATAACATAATCTTCTTGAATCCCCCTAATGGTTATGTTCTAGGTTTCAATCCTTTGATGACAATATTTCAACTCTTATATGAGGTTTTTGTTGAAAATGAGAATGGTATCAATTGTGAAATTGGCCCTCATCGATCCTAGCATCCCAATCAAGCAAGCTCCTTGTCCTTCTTGCTGGAAATTTCCCTAAATTCCTAATCCCCTTGATGATATTACACAAGGATTCCGCAACACCCTCATCGGGATCAACACAATTTTCATTCTTATTAATTTTATTGAGGCGGGAAGCAAGGGTTTCTTGGTCAAAATCATGATCCTTAACTTGATTAGGGATGGAAGGTTTTCTTCTTTGGACCAGAAGAAGAATGAGGCCTTGGTGAAGGGGGATATCCACCTTCTTTTTCTTGAAATCCTCAATAGTCGAGAGGAGCAACCTATGGAGGAAAAATGTTAAGCTCATAGTCTAGTCACGATGGAGAAAATTGAGGATGGACAAGTGGTGAGTAAATATTTTACGAATTTTCCTTCAAGATTCGAATATTTCATAATAAATGGGAAAAAATCAACCCATCTATCCAAGGGCAGGTGCAAGCAATACCATCGTCATAGGCAATAATGTTTTCCCCAGCTTCAAAGAAAGTAGCAATTTCATGTTTCTTTCTAGATTTATCTTTAAAAAAATTTAGGCCATCAATTTTTAACCCAGTGATCTCAACTATGGAATTCTCAGAGACATCAATATGAACCCCTCTAAAAAAACCACCATCCTTCCAAGAAATCACAAAATCGACAGAAAGGTCGGGATCATTACCTTTGAGCTGATGAATGTATCTAGTGAGACCACCTTTGTGCAACAATTTCCATAGAGCCACATCATTCTTGAGGTGAAGAAAGGTAGATGGTTCAATACACAACCTATCTCCCCCATGAAGCTAGCAAGCAAGTTGACCATTTTTCACACAGACACCAGAACTCGACTGATAGAAAATGGAGAAAAAACAAATGAAATAAGAAAGGGCAATTTTCCAAAAAGGAAAAGTCCTTTCACAACCCCAAGCGTGCGAGCTAAGGGTGTCATCATAGCACAACCTCCCACTTTGTGTCTTCATTTATGATTTTATTAACCTATCCCCAAGAGATATGTGTGTTGATCCACATCACCAAATCAACCATGGCATTATCTTTCTCTGCTAACGCATCTGCCAACTTGTTCCCATCACAGTACGTGTGTTGAATTAGCACTGTTCAAATGATGCGAGCATGGCACATGCCTCCATTATCAAATGATTTAGTTTCCATCCACATTTACTATTATCTTTGAGGGAATTAATAATGCACATCGAATCACCTTCAATGATTATATTTTTAAGCCCTAATTCTTTACCCATCTTAACACCCCAAAGCATAGCTCTCGCTTCAGCCACGTTTTTAGAGTGATTTCCTATGGGTCCTGTAGGCTCCTAAGCCTCTTCCACTATAATCTTAAATGAGACCACTGTCACCAATCACTTTATCCTTAACATAGGCCGAGCCATTGAAGTTGATCTTGAAAATTCCTTTATGCGGTTTATTCCATTTAAAATCTTGTTTTAACCTTCTCTTACTGGTGCCAGAGACAACAATGTCCAACCTTTTTGAGAATTTCCTCCTCTGACTCAGGGCTAGCGTGAACTTGTTTGGGTTTAATAAGTTGATCATTGTCCTTCAAATCCTATGTTATTTTATCAACAACCTTGCACAACCTCACCAATTTTTTCCTGAAGATCCTATTGTTGCATTCAATCCATATACCCCACAAGACATGTGGCAGAGCCAGTTTCCAAATTTTATTGACCATATCATTCTTAAATTTGAAACTCCACTACTCAGGTAGTAGGGCCATGTCTCCTAGAACGACCAATTGAATTTTGAAAATGTAGAGGATCTCTACAAAAACTTGATACGAGAAAGGGCATTCCAGAAATAGGTTACTAATGGAATCTTCCTTGTCCATGCATAAACCACATCTGTTTATGATGATCATTACCCTATGTATGATTCTATCCACAGTGAGGATCTTACCATTTATAACTTCCGAAAAATATATTGATCTTGGGGATGAGAAACTTGTTCCAGACCTTCCTCCAAAAAGGACTTGGAGAAAAGTTATCAAAATTTGACAAGTAACCCAATTTAACTTCAGTAATCCCCAGTATCCATGCTTCTCCATATGATCTCATCCTAGAAATTTTTGGAGGAATGTAGATGTCATTAAGTTTCCTATTTAAATCATGAAAAGGTTGGATATCACCTTGATAGAAAGAGGGGGAGAATAGGAATCCATCTTTGGTCATAATTGCAAACCAGATCTCCCCGCTCAATAGAAAGGACCTATCATAGCTCACTCCAAGGTCCTAAAGGATCCTCCCAAAATTTTATCTAAGACTCATCACCAAGGTTCCATTTACACCCTTTGATAAGAAGCTTCCTGGTTTGGCACAAGTTTTTCTAGAAGATAGATCCTCTAGAAGCTCCAAATCACTAGAAGAAGTCCAAAGTTCCACCAAAGGGAAAAAAATATTTCACCTTCAGAATTTTCACCCAGATGCCTTCTTCTTTGTGAAGTCTCCATCCCACCTTAGCAATGAGGGCATGGTTCATAAACTAAATGTTCTTTAGCCCCAGGCCACCCATGTCTTTGGGTTGAGTAACCTTTCCCAGTGACCCAGAGGGATTCTATTTTTATCCTCCGATCCATTCCAAAGGAAATGTTTCTAGATACCTTCAATGGATTTCTTGACTCTATTTGGGAGAATGAAAACAGACATGATGTAGATTGGTATGCCTTGCAAACTACTCTAAAGGAGATGAGCTTTACCTGCTTGAGAGAGTAAGGATCCTTTCCATGAAGCCAACTTCTTATGGAATCTCTCTATTAGTTTATTCCAACCACCTTCCTCAAGTTTTCTCCCACATAAAGGCATTCCCAAATACAAATCTAGGAGCTTTTTGATGTTACAGTCTAGGATAGTGGTCAGTCTATATTTTTATCTTCATCAACATTTATGAAGTAGCAAGAAATTTTCTTGAATTTTATTTTCTATTCGGTAGATATTTCATATTTTTGGTGATACCTTTGATAGTCTTGGCTTCTTGAATAACAACTTGTCCCAGAAGAACCGTATCATCAACAAACTGCTGCAGACATTGGTTCTCCATGCCATGGGAAACTTTGACCCCTTCCATGTTACCCTCTCTCTAGGATTTGATGCATAACCTGCTCAAGGTTTTAGCCACAATTATATACAAAAAGGGGATAAAGGATCCCCTTGTCTCAGGCCCCTTTCAGATTTGAAGAAACCATTAGGTTTCCCATTGATGATAACCGAGAAACTCAGATCTTTAGTACATGCTTGAATCATTTTAATAAAATGTGGATGATATCCCAATCTAGATAAAAGGGAATACAATAAGTCCCAAGAAACCCTATCATAAGCCTTTTGCATATCCACTTCAAAATCATAGTTTCCCTTCCTAAAAGCTCCACAGAATGAATGGTTTCATGAATTGTGATTATGTTGTCCAAAATTTGTCTTCCTGGCACAAAGGCCCTTGGTTGGGAGAAATGAAATTACTAAGAGTCTCTCTTAGTCTAAAATCTAATAACTTGGACAGGATCTTATAAATGGTGTTACACAGGCTTATGGGTCTAAAATCACTGAGATCCTTAGCTCCAGGATTTTTAGGTATGAGAGATAGAAAGGTATGGTTGATTTGTTTGAGAATGCAGCTTGAATGGAAAAATTATTGGACAACATTGATGACATTAGTCTTGACAATATCCCAATAGAGTTGGAAGAAAAAATCTGAAAACCGTTCGGACCCGAGATTTTGTCACCTTCCATAGCATCCAGAATACCTTTGATATCCTCTTCAGAAGGGATAGAAATAAGCTCCATATTCTCACTTTGACTGATAGTAGGCTCGAAAAGATTCAAAATCTCTTCTCTAGTGACCTCATCATTAAGAAGATCCTCTCGCATAAAGAGGTTTTTGAAAAAGGAAATAATGGTGGAAGCTATTTCTTTATCCTCAGTGACCAAATCCCCATTTTCTTTCTTGACTTCTTGAATGCAAAGTTTGTTGGCTTTAATAGTCATAGAAGTATGAAATAATTTGGTGTTCTAGTCCCCTCCTTTACTCGGTGATTCTCAATTGTTGTTTCCAGTACACCTCTTCCCTATGCAGAATATTGTGATAGTCAGAGAGAAGGCTCTTCTCTTTTGCTTTATCCTCAGAACTCCACCCCCTTGTTCCATATTTTCTTCAAGAATTTTGAGATCCTCTATTATTCTTATTTTTGGAGGAATATGTTTCCAAAAATCTCCTTATTCTATATCTTCATATTGGTTTTAATATTTTTGAGCTTAGAGGTCACCTTGAACATGTTGTTGCCTTTCACCTCTATACTCCACCAGTCCTTAATTCTCTATTCCAAGTCCAGATGAGTATTCCACATCTTTTCAAACCTGAAAGGTATGTTAATGGGGTTCTCCCTAACATTGATTTTGAGGATCAAAGTGTTGTGATCCAACCCAATCCGTGGAATATAAGATAAGGAATATTGGTGTTCCTGAATCCATTGAGTGTTAACCAAGAAACGGTCTAGCCTTAAGAAAATTATAAATAATAGTACAAAAATCCTTTGTAGTGAATATAAGAAACTGGGGTCACTCTACACTGATAGAACTAGTCTTGTAGCTCCAAGCATTAGAGTGCACAAGATATTTTTTCAAAATCCAATATGGTCGTACTTAGTTATTTTTTTGAATATTTCAGTATTAAATGTTATGCTTTTAGGGTGTAAAATTTGCATTGAAATTAATAATTATTTTAGTAAATGTTTTCCCCTATCCTAACCTTCCATATGCAAAACCTTTTTAAAAAATTAAACATCAATAAAATGTGCATACTACAAAATACATGTGTGATCTATACTACATATGTGTTTTAATGTGGAAGCTTTGCTTAAATTCCTATCATCCAATTTCGCATTTGCTTGCAAAATTGGCCAACTTGAAAATATGGAATTGGGCGGTATCATGGAACATTGGAGAAGAAAATCAAAGAAATCATGTAAATTTCAAATTTTAGGGCATTTACATGTATTTTGGGAACTTCCTCTTTTCCTTTAAGATTCGTTATTACCATACATAGCCAAAAAACCAAGAAAATTTGAGAAAAACATACTTATGTAGTGTATTGTGTGTTTCTAGGGCTCAGACGGAACCATTCCTAAGTTCCCTTTGTTCCCGATTTCATGATTTGGTACCAAAACAAATAAATTTGGCTAAGTTCAGTGTATTACAGATATTTGGGTGGTGGATAGAACTAGTTGTTAAAAACTTTAGTTCTCCACAAAGGCTTTATGCCCGCAAGCAAAGGAATTGGGATGAAGGTGGAGTTATGTGGAAATGTGGATCAAAAAGGGAACTGTGGATCTAGTTCTTTTAGGCTCTAAGTTACATGTATTCATTTTGGGCCGCAAAGTGAAGGATTTTTGTGAGTCGGCTAAAGTATTGTGTGCGAGGAAGGTGTCAAATGAACCGAGTATAGGTGGAAGGAGGATGAGTGGATCAAGGATGCATGGAACTAGTTCCATAGGGAAAAGAGTTCCCTACAATTGGATTCATTTGATGAACAAAGAGAAAAAGGGAAAATAGTGTGCAGAGAGAGTTGAATACATGGACACTTTGGAGGTCAGAGGCACTAACACTTGGGGTGAAAAATTCCTAAGTTCCACCCAACATCTAATTATTTGACCTTAACATAAAATTAGACCCTTGTAGATGAAGCATAAATAAATGGAACACTTCCCACCTTCCCTATGTTCCCAAAATCTCTGATTCATCCGCACTATAAAAAAGGGCATTAATGTGGACTTTAGAAGCACCTGGGGAGCCTGTGTTCCTCTTTTCCCCTGAAATCTACATGAGCATAACTTTTCCTTGGTTTTCCAAATTTGATGAAATTGGTACCATTAGAAATATCTCTTCATGTATGACATCATGGAAATTGAAAATATTGAGTTAGGTGATAGTAGGTGGGAGAAAAGGAAAAAAACATCTCCAACATTAAAATATGTAGTCCTAGGTAGCTCAACAACCAGATTTGGTGAGGTATGGTTCCCATTTCTTCTCCCACAAGAAAAGTATCATTGGGGAATGGATTTGTAAGGGTGCCCATACCTATTTTCATAGATTTAATGCATGTTGTTGGTGGGTAGGAGGAATTTGAGTTCCCTATATTTTCCCTCCTCTCTCTTTCCCATTCTCTATATAATGTAAAGTGATGCTCATTTGTAAGGGTTGGACATTATTGGAATGCAAGGGCATCACACAAGTGTTGCACAAGTGTTTTTCTTTGAGTTGTAGGCCTCATATTTAGATCTATGAAATGGTTTTTTTCTTTCTCCTTCATTGTAATGAACTATGCATCTATTTGAAGAAATAAAATTCATGTTTTGTGGCTATTATCTTTCCTAGCATGTGCTTATTACATTATCTTTCCTCTTTATTACATTTGTAGGTATATTGTGCATGTTTTATTCTCTTTGCAGGGTTTGAATCTATTTTTCTCCATGGAAATGGTGATTTGAATTTTTTTGTACTATGGAACTTGTGTCTTCCTATCCTTCAATTTTCTTCCATTTTCCCTCATTTGAGAGTGTCTTTCCCCTTCTTCTTGGTGTTATCACCTCTCTTTAGCTTAGGATTTCCATTTTTATGCACTTTTCTCTCTCCTTGGTCCCTTGGAATCATAGAGTAGGATTATATAGTTACATTTCCTTCATTAAGATTAGTTTAACATTAAGAATAAGTAAAGGAACCAACCTTCACTAGAGGTTTACCTCAAGTAGTAGGTCCCACAACTTGAGAGAAAATACCATGTTACCCAAAAACACTAATTTCTCATCCACACATTCATGAAAAATCAAAGGGTGCTATTTTTTGGTGATAATAGTTCTAGCATTCATAGTGGGATAGTTTAGAGGTTAATATTCCTATTTTTCCAATTTTTTGTGTATATCTTGGTAAATTTCAGCCTATGAAGGCTCTATAACAATACATATAGTGAATCTAATCTCAATATCAACTAGTTTTAGAAGTGTTAGTTCCTTAGTTTCATGAGAAGGACTCATACAAGTTCAAGAACAATAGAGGAAGGATCATTTGATTACTTACACCTATCACTAAGGAGAAGAAGAAGGGGCAGATCAGTTCATAGATTACCATCTCCACCAAATAGAAATATTTCTACACCACCTCCTGGTAGGCATTTCTTGTTGTATTCTAGAGTTATAAGACCTATTAAAATTATGGCATCTCGTAGTAATTTACCATTTTTCTACTTCACTAGTGGAATCCCTCTTGTTCTTAATACACAACATGACATATTAGTAGTTGCACTCAAAAGTATTCCATACTTTACATGTGAAAATCAATTTACCCATGCTAAGCACATTTAGGATGTTTCAAATGTATACTCTGTTCATCTAGTTATAGAAAATGATGTAGCAGTGAGGCTACTTGTATCTTCACTCAAAGGTAAATCACTTTGATGGTATATAAGCTTGAGACCTACATCCATTTCCAATCGGGATGACATGGGAACAACTATATGAAATCAATTTGGGGAAAAGGTGGATAATATTTCCTTATTAGAGAAGCTAACAACTTTTAAGATAGATCCCAATGAGCTCATGGCAGATTTCAACTTTAGATTTTAGAAGACATGGGACAAAATTCCAACACTCTTGAGACCAACTCCACAAGGTGCTTTCCTTTATTTCTTAAGAGCATTGAATTTTGATATTTTTGTTATGATACAATATATGGGTGTTATTTAGTTACCTGATGCCTATCCAATAGCCATTAGGGATGAGAATTTTCTGATACAAGCTAGAAAAATATCTCCTAGGATGTTTATGCCTTTGTTTCCTAAATTTCCTCAATTTCGTAGCTTGCTATTACTCCCATTCCAGAGAAAATTTCCCAATATGCCCCCTACACATCCTATTCTTTCCAAAAGAAAAAGGATGATGATGAGATGAAGGACTTTCTTAAAAATTTGTCAAACAAATTTATATCCTTGGAAAAATAGCAAACCCAATCTTATAGAAATTACCTTAACCAAGGGAAGTTTTCTAACCAAGTATTCAACAAAGGTAACTATCCTTATAGAAAAAAATATGCTAGCCATATATTTAGGAAAAATAAACAAAATGATAGATGACAGGGTTAAAATGCACATCTTCCACTTCAAATAGTTGTTCCTACTCAAGAACTTCTTGTTGCTAGCTCAAGTCAAGCATTGGTTCCAGTGCAAAACAATGTGATATAAGAAACAAAATGGTGTTTCCCAGAAACAAGCCACATAATTAGTTCATTTGTGTAAATGCATTGCAATCTCATGCCTTTTCAGTTTAAAATTATTCCAATCAGGAAGATTCATTTATGGTATCAGCCAATCCTAATGTGGAATGAGTTCAAGAAATCAATCCAAACACTAATCTTGTGCTCTTTGGGGACGAATGACTTCTATGCAATGAATAAAATAGTGAGAATTACTTAAAATATTTATACTCATGTTTCTAATAACATAAGGTTTAAGAAGAGAATGTTGTATTTTCAACCTTCATCTTCTTCTCATCAAGGCAACACTGTTAATAAGGAAAATAATGTAGGGGTAGATATAAGAAAAAACAAATTACCTCGGGTTCCTAGAAAAATTGTTTTAGATAAGGATACTTCTTCCCAACCAAATATGGTACCTCAAATTCCCAAATACATGGGACTTCATTTCAAAATTATTGAGCAAATGAAGAAAACAAATGTTAATGTGACAATATGGGATGCTTTGGATATTCCATCACAAAGGGATTTCTTACATGAATCTCTCAAGAAGCTTCCTCAAACTAATTTAGTTTTTCAAGAGATTCATTTACTTTGTCAATTTGTCCCTAGCAAAGGAAGAGAAGGTAATCAAAGTTGTCAATACCCCACCCTTTTATATGTCCTCAATTATGGGAAAGCATTTGGTTCATAAATGTATGATTGATTTAGGGAATATTACTTCTATGATTTCCAAAAATATTGTTGATATCCTAGGTATTGAGTAAAACCCTTTCTAAAGGTGTTCTACAACTTGATGGTTTAATTGTTTGCATCCTAGGAGTGGTCAAATATCTTGAGTTAACAATTCATACTTTTCTAAGCTTAACCATAACTCATGATATATCAATAATTGACTTTCCTCCCATGTTTTCCATTTTCTTATCAAGAGATTTCACCGCCAAAGTGGGTGGTTACTTATCTTCCGATTGAAATCATATGCTCCTAAGGACTAGATATGGTACAAGATTCACCATACAAGTTTATCCTACATTTTCCCATCATATAAAACCTTATGTTTTGAGCACCATCAATGTAAATTGTACTATCTTGGATATCAAGACTATCTAAGTACTAAAGAGACCTATACTCATATTGAAGGAATTCCTGACTTGCTACTTGATGATTGGGAAAATGGGTGCTATAAATTTTATCCATTTCAGTAGATTGAAAAAATCGGATTTGATATTTATTGTCTACATGAAGAAAATTCACTCTTTCCAAACATTTCCAAACCAAATAATGAAAGGTATAGGGGCATTTATAAAATGTTATTTGATGGATTAAGAAGCGAGATAAGGTGTAGGAGGTGTAGTCCTTGTGTCTCCTATAGGTATGAAGTATTAATCCTCTTTGATTCCAGTTAGCTATTCAAAAACACAACAATATGATTCCATTATACATGGTTTTCAATGGGAAAGTAAAACAAATATCAATAATTTGTATACCTTTGGAAATAGTGAGTTGATTGTTGACCAAGTTAGAGGATCAAATATAGTCAATGATGGCTTACTAAAATCCTACAAACACAATGAATGGGACCTCATTGAATATTTTGAAGCTTTCAACATCTAGACCATTGCGAAGAAAAGAGAATGAAGCTGCTAACAAAATGACTATAATTGGGGAAAGGTTTGATGTTGTTAAGAACTTTAAAAGGACAAATTGCAACCACATATCAAGGTGATAGTGAGACCTGATATACTAGGAAATGATACTAATTGGAAAGTGTTTGAAAATAATCAGCAGTTGTCAATTCCAATCCAAAAGAAGCTAATTTTTCTTCAATAAATCAAGATAGATTGGAATAGAAATATGGAGACTAGGTTGTCCAACTCAGATCAAATAAGTTGCCCAAGGGCCTAGTGACCTTGGAATATGTTTTCAACCCCTATGACCAATTTAGAAAAGAGAAGGAAAACATAATGGTAAAATTTTAAGACTTAGAACTCATCTCAATTAGTGAAGGAAAATTTCTTAAAATTTTTAAGGTAAGCACTTCACAAGAAAAACATGGTTTTGTAAAACTTTGTAATGAATTTGTTGATATTTTTGCATGGATATTTGAACACATTAGAGGTTTTGATCTTATTTTATCTCAGCACACCATTGAGTTAGATTCAACTTCCAATCCTATTAGACATAAACAGATACCTCCCAATCCACATATAGAGCCTCTGATGAGGAAAGAATTGAACAAGTTAATTGAAGAAAACTTAATTTTTCCTATCAAGAATTCATCATGCATTGACCATCTTGTTCCAGTGTGGAAACGGAATGGATAAATCAGACCATGTGTTGATTTCATGGATTTTAAAAAAGTATCTTTGAAGGATCATTACCCACTACCTTCAATGGAACAAATCTTACAAATGGTAGCTGGCTCAGAAAGGTTTTATTTGCTGGATAGATACTAAGGGTACAATCAGATCATGATACAAGAGGAAGATCGGTTCAAGACAGTCTTTAGTAATAAATGGGGAACCTATGCCTACAAGAAAATGTCGTTTAGTCTATCTAATTCTGAGACACATTCTAAAGATCCATGGATATGTCATTCAAGGGACTGATCAACAATATTTGTTTTGTGTACCTAGATAATATCACAATATTCTCTAATAATACATGTGATCATCTTCTCCATCCCAGGAAAGTGTTTGAGAGGTATAGGTAGTTTAGAGTTTCTCTTCATATGAAAAATTTCATCTTTCTAGCTCATGAAGGTAATATTTTTGGACACATTGTATCTAAATAAGGGTTATGCATTGATCCATAAATAGTTAGTGCCATACTTTTATTTCCACTACTAAGTCACAAGAAAACACTCCAAAGTTTCTTAGTAAGGATTAACTTCATCAGAAGGTTTGTTCCAATTTTCCAATCTTGCTAAACCACTAACATTGATCTTGAAGAAAAACATGGTCTTCGAATGGACTATTGAGGGGAAAATATCTTTGAATCCATTAAGCAAGTAATTTCACATGCCTCAACTCTCGTTAACTCATTTTATGAAGGGATTCACCTTGTATGCCTTTGGAGGTTCTGAGACAATATCTTCCATAATGGTGGAGATGAATGAAGAAGTTTTGGAATAACCTATTGCATTTTTATCCAAAGTCTAGTGGAATATAAGATGAAATACTCATTTATTGATAAAAAAATTCCTTGTTATTATAAGAAGCTTGAAGAAATTCAGACATCTAGTATCCAACAACAAGATTTACCTACTAGTTTCACATGATGGTCTAAAATAATTCCTTTTGAACAAGGATATGAATGAGATAAGAGATGGTTGGATAATCAAAGTGATGGAGTATGACATTGGAATTAAAGTGACTAAGTTTGTCGAGAGGTAAGGGAATACGTGAGAAACTAGTTTTAGAAAAACATGCTTTGATGAAGAAGACATCATCATGCTTCAACATGATTAACAAAAATCAACTAATGTCCCACATTCTCCTTGTTAGACTCATGATGTAGTCAACTTTCTCCAAATAGGACAATGTCCTCAAGTTTTTCATAAAGATAAAAGGATGTATTTCAAACTTCATATTATTCCCTATGTGCTTATTAACGAAATTCTATTCGAGAAAGTTGTGAATGGTGTTCTCTTGAGGTGTGTTAAGAAAAATCAAATGGAGAAGGTGTTGCATAAGTTTCATGATGGAGAAGTAGGTGGAAATTTTTCTCCAAGGGTAACATCTCTCAGGATCATGAAAGATGGTTATTAATGGCCTAAATTTTTCAATGAATGTTATTCATGGGTTAAGAAATGTAAAAATCGTACCTTCTTTACAAAGAAATATAAGCTAGAATCCTTTCCACTCCACCCCATTTTTGTATCTCAATCATTCATCCAATGGGGATTGGACTTCATTACGATAATGAACGCACATTAAAGCTTGGGTAAAAACTAGATCCTAATAGCCACATAATACTTGACCAAGTGGAAAAAAGTAGTTGCACTAAAGGAAGAAAATGAGACCAACATTATAGACTTGTATGAAGGTATTTTGACCAGGTTGGGTTTTCCTTCCATAATCATTTTTATAATTCTTTGGCATTTATTGCCAGGAAGATGTTTGATTAGGCTCTGAAAAATGGAATATACTTGAGAAAATATTCAAGCTATTACCCCTAAATTAATGGTTAGGATGAGTCTACAAATAAGAACCTTTTGAGAATCATAAGGAGAAATTTGGATGAAAATCATAGAACATGGCACACAAAACTAAAATCGACTTATCATATGATAGGATCACTCCCAAGATATCAACGGGTAGCTCTCCCTACAAGCTAATTAATGGTAAAGAGGAAAGAATTTCAATATCCCTTGAATTATCAACAATGGAACTCATCAAATAGCTAGAGATGTCTAAGTTTGAATCCATGGAAGTCAAGTATGCAAAGCTCATGGAGCTAGAAGAGATGAGAAACCAAGAAATGCAAACCATGGAAAAGATCAAGCTCAGATCAAGATGAGTTTTGAGAAGAAGGTAAAATATAAGAGCTTCCAAAAATGAAACTTAGTCCTAAAGTGGGATGAAAACTGAGCTAAACCAGCAAAAAACTCAAATATTGAAGCAATATGGAGTGGCCCCTACATGATTTCAAGTTATAATTCAAACAATTATTTCCCATTGTCAAAATTGGACTGAGAATAATAACATATCCCAATCAATGGGATATACCTCAAGCATTGTTATTGAAGGAAATATTATCCCTTATATATAGTCGTTTAGTTTCTGATTACTCCAAGTGGTTTCAACACATTTTCTTTTTGGTAGAGTAGTTTTAATTCCCTAAGTGCTTGCACAATGTTTTGTTATTTTTGAGTGGCGAGTTTTGTTACAAAATGTTTCATGAAGGACTCTAAAGAAGATATGTTCAGGAGGTTGTGGTCAAATTTTAGTTTCAGGACAATTTTCCACTCTCATAAAACTTAATTCAAAAATAATTATTATGAGAGTGATCGGTTCAACCATCGGATAAGTTTTAAGCCCAAGAAGTTCTTCGATGGATTTAGGGGTGAGAAAATTCAAATTTAATATCAATTTTAGATTAATAGGGGGACTCCATGCTAAATGGATTATTCAATGCCATGAACTCTTCAATCTAGCAAGTAGATTACCCCGTGAGTCACCAAATTTTCATCTAATTTAGCACCCCTTATAAAATTGGCCAACTTGAAAATCTAGACTTGGGTATTACTATGGACTCTTGGAGAAGAAAATCCAAAGAAATCATGTAAATTTCATATTTTGAGGAAATTGCATGTATTCTGGGAACTTCCTCTTTTCCTTGAAGATTTCTTAGTTCCAAAATTAGCCAAAAACTAAGAAAATTTGAGAAAAACGAACTTATGCATTGTATTACAGGTTTCGGGGCTCATACGAAACAATTCCTAAGTTTCCTTCATTCCTCAATTTCCTAATTTGGCCATGGAACAAAGAAATGTGGCTAATTTCATTGTATTATGGAAATTTGGTTTGCGAGATGGAACAATGGAACTAGTTCTCTAAAAATTTAGTTCTCCGCAAAGGATTTACATCTGCAAGCAAAGGAATTAGGATGAAGGTGTAGTTATGCGAAATGTAGATCAAAGAGGGAACTGTGGAGCTAGTTATTTTAGGCGATAAGTTCCCCACATTAATTTTGAGTTCATAAAGTGAAGGAGTTTTGGGAGTTACCTAAAGTCTTGCAGGTAAAGAAGGCAACAGATGAACTGAGTGCGGTAGAAACGAGGACAAGTGGAACAAGTACGGGTGGAAATAGTTCCACGAGGACAAGATTTACCTATAATTGGAGTCGAGCCAATGAATATAGGGAAATAAGGAATGTGGTGTGAGGGGAGAATTGAATGTCGGGCACCTGGAGGTTTTGGACATCGATGGGTGGGGTGGAATAGTTCCTAAGTTCTACCCAACATCTTATTATCCGACCCCAATGCAAACACAAACCCTTGTGGATGAAGTAGAAATAAATGAAACACATAGAACACTTCCCTCCTTCCCTCTATTCCCAAAATTTCTGATCTATCTACACCACTAAGAAAAATGGCATTAATGTGGACTATATAAGCTCTTGGGAACTGTGTTCCTCTTGACCCCCCTAAAATCTGCATGAGCACAACCTTTTCCCTGGTTGTCTAAATTTGATGAAATCGGTACCGTTGGAAAGGTATCTTCATGTACTACATCGTGGAGACTTAAAACATTGATTTAGGTGAGAATAAGTGGGATAAAAGTAACAAAACATCTCCAACATTAAAGGATATAGTCTCATGTAGATCAACAACCACATCGGTGAGGTATGGTTCCCATTTTTCCTCCCATAAGCAAAGTATCATAGGGGAATGGATTTGTAAGGGTGCCCATACCTATTTTTATATATTTAATACATATTTTTGGTGGTTGGAAGGAGTAATTATAGTTCTCTATATTTTCAATATGCTCTCTTTCCCATTCTCTATATAATGTAAAGTGATGCTCATTTGTAAGGGTTAGACATTCTTGGAATGCAAGAGCATCACACAAATGCTACACAAGTATTCACTTTGAGTTGGAAGCCTCAAATTAGATATATGCAATGTTTTTGTTCCTCTCTCCTTCATTGTAATGAACTGTGCATCTATTTGAAGCAATAAAATTCATGTTTTGTGGTTAAAATTCATGTTTTGTGGTTATTATCTACCATAGATGTATTCTATTACATTATTATGCATCTTTAATTACATTTGTAGGTATATGTTTCCTATTTTATTTTCGTTACATGGTTTTAATTTTTTTTTCTCCATGGAAATGGTGGTTTTAGTGTAGTCTTGGACTTTAGAACTCATGTCTTCCTCTCTCCTTCATTATAATGAACTATGCATCTATTTGAAGCAATAAAATTCATGTTTTGTGGCTATTATCTACCATAGAAAAAAAATTGATAACGTTCTCTGTTATGAATTATAAAATTCAAACACACGTTCAAGTTTTAATAATTGTTCTCTGCCCAAACAACACAGTTTGGATCACACAATTTCTTTTTAAAACTAATGTTCCCTGTTCGCATATTTACAATATGGAACACACATTCAATGCCATTCAATCTTATAACAGATTCTATATGCTGCTGTAAATGACTCGAGGAACTGCCGATCTTCCATTTTCATGGCTCGGAGTTTCATCGATCCTTCATTTCATGACTCGGCAACAACCGATCCTTCATGTTCGTTTATGCATAGTATATTATATATACCAGTTCTCTTAACCGTTTCCGGTTATCGAAGTGATCCATTTAAGAAGCCTATCTGAATATCTGTTACTGATATTCATCTGACATCCTGCATCTTAAATTAAGTGATAAGGACAACGCAACCAGCACTTGCGATACTTTGGCCAAAGATTTTCACATGCTTTGCATGATCATATTCCTGGATGTGATACACATCAATGGAATACGTCCTTCACCTCACTTCACCTGTTATCTAGAATGGTCTTTCCTGGTTCCTACCAGTCCTCTCGATTTAAGGTCAGATTTAAACTTCTAATTTCCAACTAGCAATATGAACGAATATAGGAAGGCACCCTGGTAACTAAAGATACGCAGACATACGGTGTCGTTCCCCATGACTCCGTGTGTCTAGTTATCTTTAGTATTCCGGGGTCACTCCGTATACATGATCATACTCCTATCCCCAGTCAAGAACTTCACATTCAGCCTATGTATTCTTGATGTTTTAATTCGGGAGGGCATTGTAATATGTCAGCTATAACATTGTGTCGTCATGAAGACCCTGTCTTCATGAAGACACCTTGTTGTAGCTGGCGTATGTCAATGTCCTACGGAATCCTCCCATCGAGAGTACACATCCTGCTCAAGTGATTTGGATATGATCTTAATATTTTAAAATCAACTTTCAGCAACCATGCTGATCCCTTTATCCTCGTTCCCATTACAGTTGTATATAGCTAAGAGAGACTAAATCCATCCTTTAGCTTGCTATGCATCTTCTCCTTCGTATCGAAGGGCTGCATTTCTCTACTTGGTTCTCTTCTTAATCATTGGATTAAGCAGCCCGTTACCGACGGACGTGATAAGTTTAACCTGTTAAACTTAACCAAGATTTTTCCCAACTGTAACTAAATTCAGAATTCTAGTTATTAGACGTCATTTAAACGAGGTCTAATTCCCAATAAATGTATTCATTTATTTTCCTTAACCTTACACAGTTAAGGTCCATTAGTTATGGATATACTTATCCCATATCCTTTATTCTGAATTTAACATACGAGGTCATTAATGGAGTTCGAAAGCGAAGTTCGATTACTCCGAAGTTAATTGATATTCCTTAGCTTCCAAGCTAATCCTGAATACCTATCAGTTATGGAATCATATTCTTCCTAATCCTTTCTAATGTCAATTAAGAATTCATCTTTACCCAAGTATGAACTAATTGCACATTTCAACTTAAAAGTTGCAATAAGGTAAGAATAGATATCAATTCCCATTTAGCATCCATCCACGGACAATTAAATAAATCCAAATCAGGAATAACATTATGTTTCCAATTTAATCAACAATATCAACTGATATAGTCATTAAAATATCACACTTGTATTTGTATTCATTAATTCATGTCATAATCCATACATTTGCCAATCCAACTGAATGGGCATTGTTTACATAAAACATCATTACAACTCATAGATAGAAGAATACACTTTCTTCTTTTTACAATTCCTCAAAGAGGAATAAAAGTAAACAAATACAATTCATCTTCAACCAATCAAGAAGCATCAGAAAACAGCCATGTCTTCATTCTAATCAAATTCCATCTGCAAAATTATTTGCACGGGTCAGTTCAATGAACTGAGCATATTAAGCACTTATCATTAAAATGAGGTGCTTTCATTAACTGTCTCAATAAAAGAACCCTCGCTTTTATGAAACGACAATGAAGACATCAATCAAGAAATAGGCACCAAAGAATGATCGATAACAACCGAACCATCAAAATACCATCACAATCAACCAAAGAACTGCTGTCCTATTTTCCACATAACCGTCACTATAAGTTCCAAATTACAATATTTGTAAAGTTAGGAATACAAATAGCGTCTTCGCTGATATAACATACTATTATCTTTTTCCACTCCTTTCATTAATAATAAAAACAAAGGATAAAACTAACTGAAATGTAAACCCATTACTTTCCTTTCAGTTCATGCATCATATTAGGTTCCTAGCAATCACGCACAGACGAGAAAGCGAACAGCAATGCATATAGTTGCTCATATCTAAGCACTACAAAATTCGTTAATAATGATTACAAATTTTCAACTGTATGAAAGAAGAAAAGATCATTTTCCAAGTCATTCATCCACATTACTATCTCCTTCCTCATGACTGTCCTAAAAATGGAATCCAAACGAGACACAAATCAAGATAACAGTTCAGAGTGAAACTTACAAAATCCATTCGGAATTCACTTTCCGGCAGCAAGAGTAATTTCATTCATAATCAGCTTTAAATGAAAACAAGGAAGAATTTATCGTCCTTATCAATACTTCATTTAAATCAGGCTCATGTGCATATCCATAAAACAAGTTAGTACATCATCGTATTTATCATAGATCAAATAGTATAAGGTTGCATACTATGTATTTACCGTACTAGAAGAAACCATAATTCTTTCACTGTATTGTAAACCAGATAAACAGTTATACAATCATGCAATCAATTATTCACATGATTTTCTAATTCTATGAATGCATTCCGTTCAAAATAAAATTTATTCATTATTGTTACCTACAGCAAATCCAATCATAATGCACAGTAAGACTTCAATGCTATTTCCAAAATTCAAACAACAAAAGAGAAGAATTCGTTCTATAACTATTCATATAAGAAAACAACCATTTTCTTCAACTCAACAAGAACTATTCATGCTGATTTCATTTCTTCTAAATGACCGTGCAAAGATCAGAAGACCACACGAAACATTCAAAATTCCGTTTATACAGAAATACACAACACTTAGGAAACGATTTAAATGCCACTGTCCTCTATACAGACTGAACTTACAAGTTCAATAAACCATCCAACTACTGATTTTACCAAATCAAAACAGCAGAAAGAAGAAGAATTCCTTACCAATAAATGTTTCTACCCGAATCCATTTTTCTATTCACAATGATGTACAGAACCCAAAATGTGATTTTCATACAATAATACCCTTATTATTAAAAACCCGCATAGGATATCAGATGCACAACAAAGTACAGTCAAAACAGGCCCAACAGCAAGACAATTTCCCAAGCATTTCTTCCTTTGCACAGCAATCCAAAGTAAAGTGTGTTTTCGCAAAAGACATCCAAACTAAAAGGTCGAACAACATCAATGAAACACAAAAAATCATCTAACCCCTTCAGCAAGATTCAACATGATTTATTTAATGCACAAAATACAAGTCAAGCTCATTTTCATGACTACTGTCCAAACTGTAAGATCAAACCGCCTCAAATAAGACATAACAAATCATCTTTCCTCCAAGGCAAGAAGAAGTACAGTACATAAATATTCATTCATTGCTCAGAATGCAAAGCCAAGATTTTTAATCGTGTCTACAGTCCGAACGGTAGACCAAACAACATCAATAACCACAACTAATCATCCTACTTTCTCAGCAAGAAAACAATATAATTCATTATAAGTTCGAAGGAAAAACTATTTCTTTTCCAACTCCCACGAATACTCAACCATATTCGTCTATTTTTTAAGCAAGAAAAAGGAACAACAAAAACGTATTACCATTTCTTCCTTCAAATCAAATTCATATGCTCATACAAAACCCAAATGCCATATCCATCATAATCAAACACAACAGAAAGAGAAAGGATCTATTTCCTTTTTAAAAGAAATTTCAGTAGAGAATACGACTTCATACAACTCGCACATCCAGTACAGTATTATCACAGAAGTTCATATATCAAAGAACAATTGCTCGACACTGAAAGACAGCTCCTATTGTCTATTCAGACTTCATCATTCAAGTTCGTAAAACAAGAGAATGATTATACAGTGATGAGAACAACACATACTGCCTTTTTTTTTTGTAAATATAACCATTAACAGAGAAAAATACCCAAAACGTTATTCTCCAAACTGCCAAACAAACCAACACAGCATGGAGATATTCCACTCAAAGAAAATGCAAAGACAGTTTAAACACAACAACCAGAACGATTTTACCTATCATTTCCAAAAATGACAGCAAGAATCGACTAAATCCAAACCGTATCAACTCGTCAACAATCACATAAACCCAAAACCCAAGAGCAGGGTTGTTTTAATGAGACGTTTAAACAAAGCAAGTATTTTTAAAGAGAAGGGCTTAACATGCCTGCAATTTCTTTTCCAAAACTCGAAGAAAACTACGTTTGCCGAAGATATTTCCTTCCTCGGCACAAAAGCACGAGCTTTCCAACAATCCTTTCCTCTTCAGGCTCAGCAACAACCTCCAATTTTCCAAAGAACAGTGATAAACCCAAAGAAACTGGTTCGACTGAACCAAACAAAAAAACCAAATGCAGAGCAACTTCACAAAATCCGAATCGACACAATAAACAATCAACATTTCCCTCCTACGCCTTCCAAGGCGAGCTGGTCGCGAGGACCAAGAAAATTTAATGCATTAAAGGCTCTGCCTTTTCCCAACTTCCCACGCCACTGCCAACTTGAGTTGGCGAACTCCAAATTTTAAATTTCACATGCAAAACCAAATTTAGCTCCATGTCCAACTAAATACCTCCGCCACTTACCTGCCCCCGCCAAACTGGCGCTGTCCATGTATGGACTCTCATTTAATGCCATTAAACACCCCTTCATCCTTATCCTCTCCCTCCAAGGGTCTGCGCGCCCCCTTTAGGTTAGGATTAGTTTAGGATGTATATTAGTTATTCAACCTAGGTCATAGTTTAGTTTTAGGTTAATAGGACTTAGGTTTATTTCCCTTTCCTTTTTTTTTTATAATTTAAAAATCCACTTAGGATAGTAGTTTAGGATGTATGATAGAACTTAGGATTAGCTTAGGATTTAATTCCTTCTAACCACTAACACTAATCAACCTCCATCCAGTCTTCCAACTGACACTCATGTCAATGCTGTGCAGGACGTTTCGTCCCTTGTTTCACATGCCAAAGCCACCCGTGTCCAGACGTTTCCTACCTCACGAGGTCTTAAGTTCGATAGTACAGGGTTCAAGAATCGAACCTTTGTCGTTGGCATTTACGTGCCAGCTACTCATACCTGCAATCAGGCGCTGCACATTTATATCAACCTCCGGTTCGGTTCAAGAGTAAATCGACAAAGCAATCACAAGAATACCACAGCATACTTTGGATCAATGGAATTGATTCAAGGTGTGCTGTCAATCAGCAAAGAGAGTTTAGCAAGTATACGACAATTTGTCGTCACATCAGCAAACACACAAGCAACAATAACTGTTGTCCTATGCAATAAATTACAGCATGCAAGAATCCAAGTTAGCAACACATTCCTTTAAGATCAGAATATATCTTAACATGTTTGCCTTCATTTCAGCAGCTTATAATAGTATGAAAAATATTCACCAAGATAACTTACAAAATCAGGGTGTTACATTCTTCCCTCCTTAAAGAATCATCGTCCCGATGATCAGATTAAACAAATCAAGGAGTTCCTAGGACAAAGTTCAGTTATTGTCCTTTCATTCATAAGTTCATACCAAAAACAGATTCACTCTTAAAAAGTGTTTTAAGACAACTGTACAATAGACTAATAATTGTCTAAATTTGGTAGAATTATCAGTTCCTCGAATTTCAAATTCGATTAAACAGATGTGGAAAAGTAGATCTCATTTCTTCGAGATTTTCCCAAGTTGCACTTTCTTCGCTGAACTGGTCCCACTGGACCTTACATTGGTTCACTTCGCGATTTCTCAAGTACAACTGGCGAGTTCCCAGCACTCGAATGGGCTTAACCACGATTATTCCTGGGTCTTGGACCTGCAAGGAATTCCAATTCAGCACATGTGATAAATCTGTCACGTATTTCTTAAGCAAAGAAATATGAAAAACATCATGCATTTGAGACAAAGCAGGAGGTAATGCTAGACGATAAGCTACAGGGTTGATTATTTCAACAATTTCAAAAGGTCCCACGTAACGTGGCGACAACTTGGCAGCCTTGCCAAAAGTTATTGAGCTCTTTTTCGGCTTCACCCAAAGAAAGACCTTCTCTCCCAGTTTATAATGTCTATCAACCCGCTTTAAGTCTGCATAGCTCTTTTGCCTATTGGTGGCCTCCTTTAGATGTTCCCAAATCATTTTGATTTGTTGTTCCATTTCCATAAGGATTTCTAGCCCAATTACCTCTCTGTCCTCAATGTTGTCCCAGCTGACAGGGGTTCTGCATTTTCTTCCATACAATGCTTCAAAGGGCGCCATTTTTAAAGAGGCATGATAGGTGTTATTGTAAGCAAATTCTACCAGCGGAAGGTATTCTTCCCATTTATACTGCTGGTCCATGCAATACATCCTTAACATGTCCTCTAAAACCTGATTAACTCTCTCACTGTCCCATCCGTTTCGGATGATATGCCGAATCAAGTTCAATTTAGTCCCCAAGGCCGCATTAAGTGTTTGCCAAAACCTTGATGTCATCCTCGGATCTCTGTCCGATATGATTAATTCCGGTATTCCATGCAATCTGAAGATTTCATGTACAAATCTTCTTGCTAGCACTGGTGCATCGTCCTTCAAATTACCAGCAATGAAGTGTGCCACTTTGGTCAATTTGTCGACTACAACCAGGATAATGTCATGCTTATTTCTTGACATAGGCAATCCTTGAACGAAATCCATCGTTATCACTTGCCATTTATACTGCGGAATACTGTGGGGATACAATAATCCAACTGGGGTGCATATGTTCCACCTTAACACGCTGACATTCCAAGCAGTGTGTTACAAATTCTACCACATCCTTTTTCATTCCCTTCCAGAAATATTGCTGCTTAAGATCAGTGAGCATTTTCGTAATGCCAGGGTGTCCAGAAAAAGGTGAATTATGAAATTCAGTTAACAATTTCCCTCTTAAGTCATTTGCCACAGGTATATATACCCTATTTTCGAACCTCAGAATTCCTTCATTATCAAAATGGAATCCTTTATACCTGACATCCTTCGGGTCTGCAGCAAGTGCTGATTTGACTTGCTGGAAATAAGGATCTGATTCCAAGGCATCTTTCACCTCATCCTTAAACTGCGTTCTTAACGTTATAAGAGCAGAGATATGCTTCCTTCGACTCAGAGCATCTGCTACTCTATTTTCCTTGCCCTTGATGTAGCTTATATCAAAATCATACTGAGACAGAAATTCTAACCATCTTCGCTGCCTTGCATTCAGATTTGGCTGAGTAAAAATATACTTCAGCCCCAGATGGTCTGTTTTTAACTCAAAAGGCTTGCCTAAAAGGTAATGCCTCCACATTTGAAGTGCATGAACAATGGCAGCGAGCTCTAGATCGTGTGGAGCATAATTCTGTTCATGTAACTTAAGCTTTCTACTTTCATAAGCTATGACATGGTTATTCTGTAATAGAATACCTCCAAGGCCTTCTCCTGAGGCGTCCGTTACAACCATAAAATTTCCATTTGGATCAGGTACAGTCAAGATAGGTGCTGAAGTTAACTGTTCCTTTAAATTCTTAAAGGCAGATTCACATTTGTCCGTCCAGAAAAATTTCTTATCCTTCTTTTGCAGCGAAGTGATTGGGGCAGCAATTTTTGAAAAGTCCTTAATGAACTTTCGATAATATCCAGCCAAGCCCATGAAGCTCCTCACTTCGTGCACGTTCTTAGGCGTAGGCCACTCAGTTATAGCTATGATCTTTGAAGGGTCAACAACTATCCCATTCTTTCTTATAACGTGTCCCAAATAATGCACCTCTGCATCATAAAAGGAACATTTGGATAGTTTGCCATACAACTTCCTCTTTCTTAAAATTTCCAGCACTATCCTTAGATGTTCTTGGTGCTCTTCGACATTTTTAGAGTATATAAGAATATCGTCCAAGAATACAAGCACAAACTTGTCTAAGTATTCTTGAAAAATATTGTTCATTAGATTCATGAAGGCGGCAGGTGCATTAGTCAACCCAAAAGGTAACACCGTGAACTCATAATGCCCGTACCTTGTTCTAAAAGTTGTTTTATGAATATCTTCTTCCTTTATTCTCAGCTGATGATACCCAGATCGAAGATCTATTTTTGAATAAACTGATGCTCCTCACATCTGATCGAACAGATCATCAATCCTAGGAAGTGGGTATCGATTTTTAATAGTTGCTTTATTCAGCATTCTGTAATCAATGCACAGCCTCAATGTGCCATCCTTTTTCTTTACAAAAATTACCGGCGCTCCCCAAGGTGAGACACTCGGTCTTATCAGCCCCTTAGTCAGAAGTTCTTGTAACTGAGCCTTCAGCTCTACCAACTCAATGGTAGTCATTCTATAAGGTGCCTTAGATATGGGTTCAATTCTGGTTTGATTTCTATTGCAAAGTCAAACTCACGTTTGGGTGGAAGACTGGCAAATCCTCCGGAAACACATCACGAAATCCCTCAACAATGGATATCTTTCCATGAAATCATTATCTTCCTCCGCATTTTCTGTCACTTTTACTGCATACAAAGTGCAGCCTCTGTTTTTAGCCCTTTTTAGTTGCATAGCCGTCAGTTTCCTAACTGCAACTTCCCGTTTTACACCTTGAATGACTGCTGCTTTCTGCAGGTCATCAAAGCAACAGATTTGTTTTTCATAACAGTCGACCTTTGCCTTATGTTCAGCCAACCAGTTAACTCCAATAATGATATCATATGATCCTAGAGGAGTGACATACAAGTCAACTTCGGTGGAGAAACTAGGCAGATCAAGAATTGCCCCAAAAAGGCACATTTCGACTGTATGGACAACATTATTCCCATAATGCACTGTCCATGTTTTATCCATTCTTTCAGCCTTTCTTTTTAATTTCATTGCAAGTTTAGCAGAAATAAAACATTCTGTAGCTCCAGTATCAAAAAGTATGACTACAGGTGTACCGAATAACTTACCCGTAACTTCTATGGGCGTCACTTGCTTTTCAGCTTGTCTGTTAGCCACTGCAGCGTGTATCCTATGTTGCTGACCATGATCATCCTTCTTCAGAGGACAGTGATTCGCATAGTGGTCCTTTCCACAGTTGAAGCATCCTCCAACTGGCCCTTTTCTAGGCTCAAATTTGTTACCAGCCTTGAAGTTATCATTCTGGCTTCCATAGGACTTCTGTCCAATGCCATTAACTTTTGTGAAGCTGTTCCGCACGCTATTTACAGGTCTGTTCATCATAGATTTCTTGTTGTTATCTACAACAATTTTGTTTTTCACACCAAACCTTTTCCAAGGTCCCCTTTTTGGTGCAAGAGACGAAGAAGGATTGGGAATCTTCTTCCTTATCTCTTCCCTGTGAGCAGATATTGCCCTCAATTTCTGTTCCTGTCTGATTGCCTTTTCGACAACTCCATCCATGGTGGTTGGGCCGTGGACATCCACTTCACCACCAATGATGGGATTCAGTCCCATTATGAATTTCCGTATTCTGAACTTCTCATCAGCTTGGTACTGCGGCACATACTTAAGGAGTTTAGTAAACCCTTCCCAGTATTCCGTCACCGACAACCTTCCTTGCGACCAGTTCTGAAATTCAGTCATTTTCCTATCAAAATAGAGTTGAGGCAGCCATCGTTGCCTAAAATAACCCTTAAATTGATCCCAAGTTATGTCTGATTCGACAATATTCAGCTCAACCTTACGGTTGTCCCACCATGATGATGCTTCATGAGAAAGCTGATATGCTCCCCATATCGCTTTAGTCTCTTCGGAGAAGTTTCTTATTGCAAAGTATTTCTCCATTTCACTGAGCCAATTCTCAGCTCCGTCCCCAAGGGTTGTTCCATCAAACTTTGGAGGACTTATTCTCTTTATATCATTTGTAAGTTCAGCTGCTAATCTTGCCCTTTTATTTTCAGGGGGATTAGGAGCAATTACATTATTATTATCAACACCCGGATTCCCTCCGTTGATGTTGTCCACAGGAGGTAGCTGATCATTTATTTCAGCTTCATCTTCCTCCTCTTCATTGCCCATTGACTTGTTCCAGAACAGTCAAACGATCCCTCGTATCAAGTAGGGCAGCAAGGATTTCATCCAGCTTTTGAGCAGTAGCTGCTTCTCCACCCTGTAACGGGTTATTCGCAGCATTCCCTCTTGTTCTGACCATTTTCTGTTCAATAAGAAAATGTAAACCTTATTAATATCGTGGACTCATTAGGTCCAAGAGCTGCAACCTTCAGCTCTGATACCAAGATGTAACATCCCCATTTTAAGATACTAGAACAAGGGAAAAAAAAAAATTGATAACGTTCTCTGTTATGAATTATAAAATTCAAACACACGTTCAAGTTTTAATAATTGTTCTCTGCCCAACAACACAGTTTGGATCACACAACTTCTTTTTAAAACTAATGTTCCCTATTTGCATATTTACAATATGGAACACACATTCAATGTCATTCAATCTTATAACAGATTCTATATGCTACTGTAAATGACTCGAGGAACTGCCGATCTTCCATTTTCATGGCTCGGAGTTTCATCGATCCTTCATTTCATGACTCGGCAACAACCGATCCTTCATGTTCGTTTATGCATAGTATATTATATATACCAGTTCTCTTAACCGTTTCCGGTTATCGAAGTGATCCATTTAAGAAGCCTATCTGAATATCTGTTATTACCGATATTCATCTGACATCCTGCATCTTAAATTAAGTGATAAGGACAACGCAACCAACACTTGCGATACTTTGGCCAAAGATTTTCACATGCTTTGCATGATCATATTCCTGGATGTGATACACATCAATGGAATATGTCCTTCACCTCACTTCACCTGTTATCTAGAATGGTTTTTCCTGGTTCCTACCAGTCCTCTCGATTTAAGGTCAGATTTAAATTTCTAATTTCCAACTAGCAATATGAACGAATATAGAAGGCACTCATGGTAACTAAAGATACGCGAGACATACGGTGTCATTCCCCACGACTCCGTGTCTCTAGTTATCTTTAGTATTCGGGTCACTCCGTATACATGATCATACTCCTATCCCCGTCAAGAACTTCACATTCATCCTATGTATTCTTGATGTTTTAATTCGGGAGGCATTGTAATATGTCACTATAACATTGTGTCGTCATGAAGACCTCGTCTTCTTTCAAGACACCTTCTCAGTAGTTGGCGTATGTCAATGTCCTACAGGAATCCTCCCATCGAGAGTACACATCCTGCTCAAGTGATTTGGATATGATCTTAATATTTTAAAATCAACTTTCAGCAACCATGTTGATCCCTTTATCCTCGTTCCCATTACAGTTGTATATAGCTAAGAGAGACTAAATCCGTCCTTTAGCTTGCTATGCATCTTCTCCTTCGTACCAAAGGGCTGCATTTCTCTACTTGGTTCTCTTCTTAATCATTGGATTAAGCAGCCCGTTACCGACGGACGTGATAAGTTTAACCTGTTAAACTTAACCAAGATTTTTCCCAACTGTAACTAAATTCAGAATTCTAGTTATTAGACGTCATTTAAACGAGGTCTAATTCCCAATAAATGTATTCATTTATTTTCCTTAACCTTACATCAGTTAAGGTCCATTAGTTATGGATATACTTATCCCATATCCTTTATTCTGAATTTAACATACGAGGTCATTAATGGAGTTCGAAAGCGAAGTTCGATTACTCAAGTTAATTGATATTCCTTAGCTTCCAAGCTAATCCCGAATACCTATCAGTTATGGAATCATATTCTTCCTAATCCTTTCTAATGTCAATTAAGAATTCATCTTTACCCAAGTATGAACTAATTGCACATTTCAACTTAAAAGTTGCAATAAGGTAAGAATAGATATCAATTCCCATTTAGCATCCATCCACGACAATTAAATAAATCCAAATCGGGAATAACATTATGTTTCCAATTTAATCAACAATATCAACTGATATAGTCATTAAAATATCACACTTGTATTTGTATTCATTAATTCATGTCATAATCCATACATTTTCCAATCCAACTGAATGGGCATTGTTTACATAAAACATCATTACAACTCATAGATAGAAGAATACACTTTCTTCTTTTTACAATTCCTCAAAGAGGAATAAAAGTAAACAAATACAATTCATCTTCAACCAATCAAGAAGCATCAGAAAATAGCCATGTCTTCATTCTAATCAAATTCCATCTGCAAAATTATTTGCACGGGTCAGTTCAATGAACTGAGCATATTAAGCACTTATCATTAAAATGAGGTGCTTCAATTAACTGTCTCAATAAAAGAACCCTGCTTTTATGAAACGACAGTAAGACATCAATCAAGAAATAGGCACCAAAGAATGATCAGCATAACAACTGAACCATCAAAATACCATCACAATCAACCAAAGAACTGTTGTCCTATTTTCCACATAACCGTTACAAGTTCCAAATTACAATATTTGTAAAGTTAGGAATACAAATAGCGTACTGCTGATATAACATACTGTTATCTTTTCCACTCCTTTCATTAATAATAAAAACAAAGGATAAAACTAACTGAAATGTAAACCCATTACTTTCCTTTCAGTTCATGCATCATATTAGGTTCCTAGCAATCACGCACAGACGAGAAAGCGAACAACAATGCATATAGTTGCTCATATCTAAGCACTACAAAATTCGTTAATAATGATTACAAATTTTCAACTGTATGAAAGAAGAAAAGATCATTTTCCAAGTCATTCATCCACATTACTATCTCCTTCCTCATGACTATCCTAAAAATGGAATCCAAACGAGACACAAATCAAGATAACAGTTCAGAGTGAAACTTACAAAATCCATTCGAATTCACTTTCCTAAGTGAAGAGTAATTTCATTCATAATCAGCTTTAAATGAAAACAAGGAAGAATTTATCGTCCTTATCAATACTTCATTTAAATCAGGCTCATGTGCATATCCAAAACAGGTTAGTACATCATCGTATTTATCATAGATCAAATAGTATAAGGTTGCATACTATGTATTTACCGTACTAGAAGAAACCATAATTCTTTCACTGTATTGTAAACCAGATAAACAGTTATACAATCATGCAATCAATTATTCACATGATTTTCTAATTCTATGAACGCATTCCGTTCAAAATAAAATTTATTCATTGCTGTTACCTACAGCAAGTCCAATCATAATGCACAGTAAGACTTCAATGCTATTTCCAGAATTCAGACAGCAAAAGAGAAGAATTCGTTCTATAACTATTCATATAAGAAAACAACCATTTTCTTCAACTCAACAAGAACTATTCATGCTGATTTCATTTCTTCTAAATGACCGTGCAAAGATCAGAAGACCACACGAAACATTCAAAATTCCGTTTATACAGAAATACACAGCACTTAGGAAACGATTTAAATGCCACTGTTCTCTATTCAGACTGAACTTACAAGTTCAATAAACCATCCAACTACTGATTTTTACCAAATCAAAACAGCAGACAGAAGAAGAATTCCTTACCAATAAATGTTTCTACCCGAATCCATTCTTCTATTCACAATGATGTACAGAACCCAAAAATGTGATTTTCATACAATAATACCCTTATTATTAAAAACCCGCATAGGATATCAGATGCACAACAAAGTATAATCAAAACAGGTCCAATAGCAATACAACTTCCCAAGCATTTCTCCTTGCACAGCAATCCAAATTAAAATGTGTTTTCACAAAGACAGTCCGAACTAAAAGGTCGAACAACATCAATGAAACACAACAAATCATCTAACCCCTTCAGCAAGATTCAACATGATTTATTTAATGCACAGAATACAAGTCAAGCTCGTTTTCATGACTACAGTCCAAACCGTAAAGATCAAACCGCCTCAAATAAGACATAACAAATCATCTTTCCTCCAAGGCAAGAAGAAGTACAGTACATAAATATTCATTCATTGCTCAGAAATGCAAAGCCAAGATTTTTAATCGTGTCTACAGTCCGAACGGTAGACCAAACAACGCATCAATAACCACAACTAATCATCCTACTTTCTCAGCAAGAAAACAATATAATTCATTATAAGTTCGAAGGAAAAACTATTTCTTTTCCAACTCCCACGAATACTCAACCATATTCATCTATTTCTTTAAGCAAGAAAAAGGGACAGCAAAAACGTATTACCATTTCTTCCCTCAAATCAAATTCGTATGATCATACAAAACCCAAATGCCGTATCCATCATAATCAAACACAGCAGAAAGAGAAAGGATCTATTTCCTTTTTAAAAGAAATTTTAGTAGAGAATACGACTTCATACAACTCGCACATCCAGTACAGTATTATCACAGAAGTTCATATATCAAAGAACAATTGCTCGACACTGAAAGATAGCTCCTATTGTCTATTCAGACTTCATCATTCAAGTTCGTAAAACAAGAGAATGATTATACAGTGATGAGAACAACACATCTTCTTTCTTTTTGTAAATATAACCATTAACAGAGAAAAATACCCAAAACGTTATTCTCCAAACTACCAAACAAACCAACACAGCATGGAGATATTCCACTCAAAGAAAATGCAAAGACAGTTTAAACACAACAACTAGAACGATTTTACCTATCATATCATTCCAAAAATGACAAGCAGAATCGACTAAATCCAAACCGTATCAACTCGTCAACAATCACATAAACCCAAAACCCAAGAGCAGGGTTGTTTTAATGAGACGTTTAAACAAAGAAAGTATTTTTAAAGAGAAGGGCTTAACATGCCTGCAATTTCTTTTCCAAAACTCGAAGAAAACTGCGTTTGCCGAAGATATTTCCTTCCTCGGCGACAACGACGCTTTCCAACAATCCTTTCCTCTTTAGGCTCAAACAACCTCCAATTTTCCAAAGAATAGTGATAACCCAAAGAAACTAGTTCGACTGAACCAAACAAAAAAACCAAATGCAGAGCAACTTCACAAAATCCAAATCAACATAATAAACAATCAACATTTCCCTCCTACGCCTTCCAAGGCGAGCTGGTCACGAGGACCAAGAAAATTTAATGCATTAAAGGCTCGCCTTTTCCCAACTTCCCACGCCACTGCCAACTTGAGTTGGCAAAATCCAAATTTTAAATTTCACATGCAAAACCAAATTTAGCTCCATGTCCAACTAAATACCTCCGCCACTTTCCTGCCCCCGCCAAACTGGTGCTTGTCCACGTATGGACTCTCATTTAATGCCATTAAACACCCCTTCATCCTTATCCTCTCCCTCCAAGGGTCTGCGCCCCTTTAGGTTAGGATTAGTTTAGGATGTATATTAGTTATTCAACCTAGGTCATAGTTTAGTTTTAGGTTAATAGGACTTAGGTTTATTTCCTTTTTTTTTTTTTATAATTTAAAAATCCACTTAGGATAGTAGTTTAGGATGTATGATAGAACTTAGGATTAGCTTAGGATTTAATTCCTACTAACCACTAACACCAAACAACCTCCATCCAGTCTTCCAACTGACACTCATGTCAATGCTGTGCAGACGACGCGTTTCGTCCCTTTGTTTCACATGCCAAAGCCACTCGTGTCCGACGCTTCTGCTCACGAGGTCTTAAGTTCGACAGTACAGGTTCAAGAATCGAACCTTTGTCGTTGGCATTTACGTGCCAGCTGCTCATACCTGCAATCAGGCGCTGCACATTTATATCAACCTCCGGTTCGGTTCAAGAGTAAATCGACAAAGCAATCACAAGAAGACCACAACATACTTTGGATCAATGAAATTGATTCAAGGTGTGCTGTCAATCAACAAAGAGAGTTTAGCAAGTATACGACAATTTGTCGTCACATCAGCAAACACACAAGCACAATAACTGTTGTCCTATGCAATAAATTACAGCATGCAAGAATCCAAGTTAGCAACACATTCTCTTAAGATCAGAATATATCTTAACATGTTTGCCTTCATTTCAGCAGTTATAATAGTATGAAAAATATTCACCAAGATAACTTACAAAATTTTCCACTTTCATGTACTTTTCTCCCTCCTGGTCCCTTGGAATCATAGAGTAGGATTAGATAGCTGCATTTCCTTCCTTATGAGTAGTTTAGCATTAGGAATAGGTAGAGGAAAAACCTTCTCTGGAGGTTTATCTCAAGTAGAAAGTCCCACAACTTGAGAGACAATCCCATGTTACCCAAAAACATTGATTTCTCATCCACTCATTCATGATAAATCAAAGGGTATTATTTTTTGGTGATTACAGTCCCTTTCCCAAATCATCCTCGCATACTTGGGAATGCCCCATATTTTTGATCGAGAGGCTTGGAACTTAAATTCTCTAGCATGAAATGAGTTCTATGTTGAATTTCAACTTCGAGCATAGAATAAGTATGTGTTTCATACAAAATTGCATTAAATTATGACTACAATGAAGATCAAATTTTTCTTTCTAATGATATAATTTTTTTATTTTCTGATAACTATAAGGATACTAATGTTAAATACTTTCAAAAATGTCTTCCTATGTCATATTGAAAGAAAATACATGTATAAATTTATGTATGTAACTTTTGATGTATGCATCCATATTTGAAAAAATATATATACCATCACATACTAGGCCTAATTCTATGCACATTAAAAAAATCATTTTTATTCATTTTGAGGTAGTTATGCGGGAGAATGATAAAATATACATTTTTAAATAAAATGCAATACCTATTTATAGGTAAATTTCATTATATATATATATATATATATATATATATATATATATATATATATAATTTTTTTAAAAATACCTATAACATACTAGATAACCTTATCTAACTTTCCACATAAGGATTAAAAATAATAAATGATGCTAAAAACGTGCAGTGAATGATCAACTATAGACTATGTTTTATCTAAAACTAGGAGTAATTATTTTAAATTTAACAATTTATACCACCTATACTTCATCATTTACAAATAAAATTAGTGATTTGAAACTAGGATCAAAAGGAAATAATTCATGTTTTTATACCTTGTTTAAATTTTCTACCTCAAATAATTAACTAAAGTATAAGTTTGAAATGTTTAGGAAAACATGTCCACCCACAACCCCATTTTTGTAACTCATCTTAATGCATGTACCCTTTTTATTATATACAAATCATGAACCATTGAAATATATGACAAATAGAGTAGTGTTACAAGGAAAAGTTTGTCAATGGTTGATATTATTTCAAGAGTCTGAATTTACTATATTTTTTAATCTCGGTAAATTGAACAATGGGCTAGATTTTTTTATCCCAAATTGATAATAGAGAGGAAAAATGACCAACCAATGATTATTTGTTGATGGAGCACTTATTCCAAGTAGTATTTCAGAAAGAGATAGAAACAAATTTCAATCTTCTACCCTCTAGCGATTTTCCCACATGTTAAACAAATATATATATATATATATATATATATATATATATATATATATATATATATATATATATATATTACTGATACAAGCATGTCAATTCACATTAATAGAACGGGATTTATACAAAAAGAGAGAGGTGAGGTATTAAGAAGAGTTCCCTAAAATATGAAAGAGAAAATATTATTAAAGAATCACATAAAGGAAACCACGTGGAAAATTATCTTATCATGCCTATGGTGTCCCACATTATTTAAAGATTTATATAGCCACACTAGAACATGTGATGGATATCAAATAATTGGAAATCCTAATTCAAGATATGATATATTATTAATAATTGTCCTATCTTTAGATCCATTTTAAAAATGTCAATAGAATTTATTGATCTAGTAAAACCCATGACAAGGCACTATCAAGAAAGGTTTATTATCACATGCACAAAATACCTCATAATATGGGTGAAATCAATGCCAACTTATTATTTTTCAATAAATACATAAACCAAATTCATCCATAACAACATAATCATGTGGTTTAGATGCCTATCAATCTCACAAGTGATAAATGGAAATATTTTGTTAATGTAAATATGTAAGAATTTTTAAAACACATTCTCATAAATGATAATAGAATAAATCCATATCACCTAAAATAAAATGGGATGTTATAAGCATTCAATAAATTATTTCAAGGTGTGGAAAGCCACCATTGAATCCCTTGTCAAAGAATGGAACGGATGCATGAATTCAGTGGGAACCTGATAAAAGAGTAACTACTTATCTGGGATGTTGTCTAGTTGCTATTAGTTCTAAGTTGTTTTACTATTAGTCTCTTGGTTATGCTTTTGTTTTTTATTCTTTTTACTATATGGTATTTATCCTTTATGTTTGTATTTACTTGGTGCTGGTCTTAAATTGGTTTTGTTTTATGGTTGGGCTTCAACGGTCTATCCCTTGGCCTTTTGTATGGAAATAGTAACTTTATGTATGGGGTAGGGTCCCCTCAACCCTTATTTTACCTCTAATAAAAAACAAAAATTCTTGCAAAAGGTAATAATAAATATACACATGGCCTTATGGGCATATAGGACTACATAAAAGAATTACCTAATATTCCCCATTTCAAAGTAAGTATATGGATTAGAATTCATGGTTGTCATGGGATTTTTGTTCTCAACCTAAGAGTGGCGGTAAAATTTAAAATGAATGACGATGCATATATGCATGAGAGATTGCTAACCTTAGAGAATTTAGATGAACATAAATTCATTTCCTCTCATAACCAAACACAGAGAAAATGATATATAAATGAGGGAAACTAAAGTTTGAGTGGTTATAACCTTATAAGGTTTATGAGAATTCATCCTTAGTAGAATTTAAACTAAAACCTTTAAGTGGTATGGATTACCCTAGGTATGTTAATGGAGTGCAGCTTAAGATTTATCATACCATGGAATAAATGAAACAAGAGAAATTTGAAATAAAATTAATTCTGCCAAGACCGAAAACCGACAATTTGATAGCTTGTGAGGTAAAAGAGTAAAAACTTGTGAGGCTTCTCTTTTCCTATAAATAATTTCCACAACTTATTGAAAATGGAAATTTAACATATTTGACTAGGGAAAGGTAAAAATCTTAGGTGTACCTTTTTCTGATAAAAATTAGAGAAAAGAATAGGGAGAGAAAAAAAACGAATAGAAAAAAATTGTGGAAGGTAGAGGAAAACCAAAAGATAAAGGAAGATAAACGTAGAAAAAGTAGAAACTATAGAAGGAATAACATATGAAAAATTCATGAAAGAAATAGAAAATAATGCAAGAAGAGTAAAAAACAACACAAGGAATAAAGAACAAAAATAAAATCGTGGAAGGTAAAACTAAGGGTATAAAAGCCATGTAATAAAGGTGAGAAAATTAAATCCATATATAATAAAGGTGAGGAAATAAAAGCCAGAGAAGAAAGGGCATGAAAGGAAACCATGATACACCATAAATCCATGGAAGAAGGATGAAAATAAACCCATCGAAGGAAGACAAGAATGATGATACATTAGAAAAACAACAAATGAAATATTAAACCGGACCCATCCAAAACAGAAAAAAACTAAGAAAAGAAGGGAGGAAGATAATATACAAAAGGGAATATACAAAAAGAAGAGATCACATTTAGAGATAAAATAATAAATGGAGTTAGTTTCCACATAGGAAAATAAAAATACATATAAACAAAGGTAAGACCATTCAATTTCCACTTAGAAATTTTACAAGGTCTGAAAAGAGAAAGAGAAGAGGGAAAAGGAAAAATAGGCATAGAGAGAACTCAGATTTAGAAAAATGAAAATCCTTATAATCATCTCACAAGATGAGATCCATATGCCAAACTTCAAAAATAAAACTATCAAATACTTTTTATTAGACTTTACAAGAGCTTTCTCACATATACCATACAAATCGAGCACACTAGAGACATGCAAAAGTATATCCATTCAAAACAAGTTGAATATGAAAACAAAAATTCGGGACTGACATGAATTTGTGTGAAATTGATGAATCAATAGGGAAAGAAGTATAGAAGGAAAATTTCAAGGTCATTTATATAATGAAGTTATACGTATGGAGATAATTTCCATATTTTTCTAGGATAAAATATGACTAAAATTGTGTTGAGTTGATTACATAATGACATGAATTACATTAGACATTCCTACATGATAAACCCTAAGGTGATGGAAAGGGTAACTAGACTAATGACACATGGGAACTCAACATTTAAATATAACAAGAAGAAGAAGACTGCAGCATAAAAAAATACCAACTGTTGGGAATAATACATAACAAGAGGGTTTTAAAATTGGTGAGTTAAAAAAATGTTTTGAGATATGCTACACAAGTTATTTGTTTGAAAACTTTCCACACAAATGAAGTAGATGGTGCCCTTGTATGCAATGTAATAACTGATTTGGATATTGTGCTCACTCACTATGAATACAACTTGTGTGAGGTTCTTAATGAATAATTTCACAAAATACTACTTATATCAAAGAAGGTAAGCATACATTATACTATAGATCTTTACTTTTATGTTTATCCTTTTAAAACACTAAGATATTACCTAGTAATGAGGATAAGGTTAAATGGTATAAAACACACCCATAGTAGAACAAATCTATGACTACATTGTTGGACATTATGTTAGTGTAGTTTTCATTGATGTCAAGTCACATTGATGTCAAAGGGAGTAAGACGTGGCATAGGTGTGTATGTGTGAGGTTTCATTTATCAATAATATCTATGGTTGATTGGTAGTGTCCTAATTTAGTCATGTAGCATGGTGTCTTGGTGCATTGGAAATGGTTCTTAAGACATGCTCTAGTGTCTAGGTGTTGAAGTATGAGCTTAAAAGGTTGTATAAAGCTTATATAAGGTCTAATATGCTTAGTGAGATTTTTTAGAGGTGTTTGATTTTTTGAATGATGAATAAAATGTCAGTTCTTAAAATTCATGTGTTGGTACAAGCCATTCTAGGTCTTTTTATTAACCTAGTGTAAACAAGAAGAGATAGTAGCATGGATTATGATGCAAGGAATACTTTCCTAATAATTTGAGTATTTTTAGGTTGCATAACATGTGTAGGAGGTGCATTAGGTCATAACTCAGGTGTATAGAACAAGTTACCGTATTTTAAAGCATGTTCTATAAGACAAGGCAAAGAAAGAATGGGTATGTCTTGGTGCATGGAGAGTTGCAGGTGTGGAAAATAATGGATAAGAATTGAAGTACATCAAGGAGTTTGTTACATAGCTTTGTGCCAAGTTTCAGGTTAGGGATATGAATATAATGAAATAAAAACTATTTTTACCTCTACCGATCTCTCGAAAGGAAAATCTAATCTTGACAGTGAAGTTCTTATGCTCACCCACAAGTGTGTATTCTTCATGGGGTCTTGAGATTTTGGGGGATGTTAAAGAATTGATTTAAGATCATTTTTAAAGAATAATGGATTCATTTTGAAGTTAGACCTTTATGAACAATTTCTAAGAAGCCGTGAAGGTTGGAAACCCTTCCAAAATCCTAGAGCTAGAGTGATACAAAATAAATTCATGGCATGGACATGAAATGGATTAAACAAGATGGTATGATGACTTACACATGTAGAGGACCCTTTATAGCTTCTGTTGGTGGTGGTTGCATGCTCCAGGTGTATTGGTAAGTTGAAGAAAAACCATTATTTTATGCAGATTTATTGTTTTAGAGATGAGTTTAAGTTTTCATGAAATGAAACAAAGGGTTCCATGAATCTTTAGATGTGTGTTATATGATCATGAAAGGTTATGGTGAGGTTTAGTAGAGAAAATATTTTTAATAGGTCTTCCAATGTGTGCTACCACTAATGGGCTTGTGAGCACAAAACTAATCATGAAGATATGAAAGTGTTTTTGAACATTTGTATCATGTGGAAGTGATTTTTTTCCATGAATAGTTGTTAAATACCTGACATGATGTGTTTGAAGTCTTGGTTTGATCTAAAGAGGATATTTCTTTCTCAATCCCTAATGGCCTAATGAGACCTATTAGGCTTTTATAGAATCTAGATGGAATAAGTATGTTTATAAGTTTTTCTCTATGTGAATTCTTATTATGAGTGCTTGTGAATGTTTGTAGGGATTCCCTTGAATTATTCCAAGTGGTTACAAAACTTAGAAGTTAAGTTTGAGGTGTTAAGTTTATGTTGTTTCTAAGACTAGTTACGAGACCTATCTACCAATTTGAGCAGTGTTAGAGAAGGAGATGTTTTGGTGCCTTGTGTCTTGAGATGGTGATTATAATGAGTCTAATGTGTGAGAATAGGTTAATACCTTCCTTTTTATATGTGACATGTGTCTTAGTGAGGTGTTTGGATGTGCCCATTTTCTTTTTTTTTTTGAAGACCAATTTATAAGCATGATCATCATACTTAAGCGAGTAGATAGATTTGAAGGTATTGGAGTGTTTTTCCCTATTTGATGGTGTCTCATGGACCGAGAGAGTGAGTTAGAATCATGGTGTATCAGTTTAGGTTCCCATAAAGTTTTGAAAACATATTTTGAGGTGATAATTTTCTTGGTCTTGGAGAATGAAAATTAGTTGTTTAAGACCTAATCAAGGAGCTTACATCTTGGTGTTCTTTGTTATCACCAAATCACTGCACTTCCGAATGTCCCGAGTGTGAATGGGAAATTCGGTGTGATTGGGTAACATGGGATCACCTCTCAAGTTATGGGAATTTTTCACTTAAGGTGAACCTCCAGATAATTTCAACTTCCTCTTCCTAAACTAAGCACTACATTACTCTTAATGCAAGAAAATATCTAACTAGACCTATACTAACATTTTCGGGGGATTAGGGAGAGATATTGTATAAAATAAAACCTATACTATAAGTAGTGATGCACCAAGAAAGGGGTTTACTAGAAATATTTTCAGTCTTCCAATGAAGAGGGATGAACATGGGAAGGCTGAATGTGCATCAAAACCCAACTTCATACAATACTTCATTCCCAGATAAGCACTACAACTCCCAAAACTTGCAATGGAAATCAAAGTTGCATAGTATACCTGCAAACATGAGAGAGGAAAATGAAAGCAACCAAAATGATGTAAGGACAGATAATTAGCCACAAAACATAATTTGATTATTCCAAGCCTTTCATAGTGCATCATTACATCGAATGAGGTAGAAGTTTTCACTAAAATATTTGGAAGGAAGGCTTAAAAGACTCCAAATCGACAATACCAACTTGTGAAGAGAGGGGAAACTTAGAAAAAATGTATAACTCCTTTCAAATAATGAATTCCCTTACAATTATAGAAAATATGAGCTGGTGAGAGAAAGAAGAAAGAAATCCCAAACTTTAGGAAAAATTGTACCATAGTGTGGCCTCTTTGAATCGCTTCGTGATTGTATACAACACTACATGCCTGATTACATCATCTCTCCCTCCATTATGCTTCATAAATATTTTTTAAATTTCTCTCCATTCAACTAAAAATACATTTATTATTTTGTTTAAATGGAGTCAATTTGTGCCTTTGATGGGACCCCTTGGGTTAATTTTGCATGAAAAGGGTCTTGCACGCTAGCTCAAGAAATGGATCGTCACCACTTATCGAGCTACCCATTTGCATCACAAAACAATCTCTTCATTAACGTCTCGTAGTGAGTTATTTTATTTTACATGGAAAGCTCCTTTTATTCTCCATTGAGTTACTTGGTTGGTCACTTGCATCAAATTTAGTGAGATCCTTATAAATCGGGCACCTCGCTTCCATGTTTTATATCGGTAGTTTATTGGTTGAGCACTTCACATTTTTAATAGCTCACCTTAAGGGCTCCTCAGTATACCACTCCACTATGCATCAAGCTTTCCACAACTTGCCATGTGACTGTATTGGCTAAGACCTCATTTTTAAGCCTCTCTCACCACTTATCACTTTATGGGAATGTTATTTCATATTGAATCTCCCGTCGCTGAGTCCCTTAACAACCGAGCTCTGCGTTAACCGAGTACACATGTCACCAAACCTACCGGCTACACTTGTCATGCCATCAACTCGATATTTGACTCTATTCTCATTATCCTACATTTTTCTCGACCCTATCATCGATCATTTTGGGAAGTACCTCACCACCTGTATTGACAACTCGTAACATCATCCCAGAAAACCCCAAAAATGAAAATCTCACCAATGTATGTCACTTCCAACTTGGCAGGGTGATTCGATGAACACCCTTGAATACCTCCACGTTGACCCAGCTTACTTCATACAACAAAGCCTAAAACAACCGGATATGAACACTCCCAATCTCGACGTGCCATTCTTCCAAACCCCGAAAACATGAACTCTTGAACTTTGAAAATCATAAGCTCCAGAATTTTAATTTTGGAGTTCATGCTTCATAAATCTCCATCCAATTTAACCAACTCATCCTTGAGTCTCTCGAAAATACAAAATCTTGAAGTCCAAAATTCAGACTTCGAGCTTTGGGCTTTCGACTCGCTTCTACATGAAAACTCTTTGACATTCGACACTTCAATTCCTTACATCCAAATTGATATGTTTCTCGACCATGAATGCAATTGACTACATCACCATCTCTGCATGAGTTATTTCCATTCGGTGGATTTATACCAAGTATTATCCTAGGCTTTTTCCTTGGCTCGATGGCTTAATCAACTATCTCGGCCCTTTGAGCTCAAACATTTCTTATGCAAATTGAAACTCCAAGGCTCAACCACATCTTGAGATATCCCTCCTTCACATGCATAAGATTGATGATGTCGATCTCAACTTGTGTCATCTCGATGTCTATTCCTATGGCCTTGTGCAAACTAGTTTGCCTTGGTGAGTTATTCCTTGCCCATGCTCATTCCTATAATGCCGAGACTAATGTCCCGACTTCACGGATTGTTTGATCCATTCACTTTAGATCAACACATTAATATATCCATTACACTGCAGCTTGTGAATCATTTACTCACCAACTCACCTTGCACCATTCTCTTATCCAATTTATTCAATTCTATTTCAGCCCTTGCCAAGTTTTCCTTAATCTCTTCGCATTATTTTGGATCTGATCCCATTGAATTTAATATCCACCTCTCCCCTAATCTTCACATCTTTGCAATCAATTTTTTCCTATAATTTGCTTCATCATCCATCGGCTTAGTCTAGTCATGTTTTCATCTATCAAGCTTAGTGGAAACACCTTGACACATACAATGCTGACCTAACCCTCCTCTTCAATACCAATTTTGATCCCCCTATTTTGATGGGAAAGTTGAATCCTGCACTGTGTTATGTATATGTCTCCATAGCTAGATCTCGAGCCCACTCAATCCTTTCGCAACCTTTGGGCCTAAAGTTGAACCATACTCATGTTGGTTGATTACTAGACTTAACTACTCAATGCAAATGACTCATTGGGGACATTCTTTCTATCCTGACGATCATGTCCCATGCCCATTCATGATCCACCAATTCATATACTTGTCGACCATCTATGAGCTCGCCTATCAAGCTCTTCTTTCAAGAGAATTGGTCGCTCCATGACTCAATGAACCGAGGTAATCTCCTTATAAGCCCTCTCGGATCTTCTAACTTTCCTCAATGATGCAACTCACCCTCTTACTTTACATTGTTCCCAAAATGGTGAATGACTAACCTTAAAATAAATGTATCCATTTTAACTTGGCCCGCTATCCCTAGGCATGTCATGAGCCCTAGAAACATGTCACTACGCCATTAAGAAACCCTCTGCTAGTTGCTTCCATGCGCACCTCTACTCATCTTTCGAGTTCTTACCAACTTGCATTGGCTCTATCACCCTACCCGGTGAGTTGACCTTCACCATCATTACGTTGTCTTTACTCGAGTGGCTCCCATGTTATCTAGACATCTCTATGTCGAGCCATACATTAAGCACATCCTTAACTCCTTCATTGACCACTCGCGAGCTCTTCCCCGAGTACCCCGAGTTTTCATGTACTTGGCCTTGCTCGAGCTTCCTTTCTATAGAATGAGCTCGTTATATATCTCGGAGAGTTATCCCATCTCTTTTCTCATATGTCAATTTTATCCTAATAGATCCCCGCTCCATCTTGTCACCATAATGAGCTCGACCTTGATCCTACACACCGAACTCGTTGCATTGTTATGACCAATTCGTTCAACTATCCATCCTCCAATCATTGTAATCTCCATCAACTCATTCGATTTCTCAATGGAGAACCCGATCAAATCCTCCCCGTCATTGCAAGATCCTTGATTTTCATTCATTTGGCTTGAATTGGCCCGACATATTCACCTCCACGATGGATCTATACAAACTACCCAATCCTAATGCATTTCCTCGTGTTTTGATCTCAATCTACACTTGAACCATTAACTTTACCACTAGTGCCGACTCCCAAGCCACTTTACTAGCTTGGTTTGCAATGAATTCACCTCACCTCACCCTTTATCTCTCTAAGCTACTCCTTGAGCTATTTCTAACTCAATGCCATGTTGCCTTCCAAACCTGACCCTATCCTAATTTTTTATCTTTTGGGGCTCTTTCTCGAAATCAGAGGGTTATGGAAGCATAGTAGGACCCCTTAAAAATTGTTTACTAATTTCGAACATTTTTTTATTGTATTTATCAAGGTGATCCCGCTGGGTCAATTCCTTGCTCTAGGAAAACCCTAAACCTCCAAGACCTGGATAAGGGTTAAATAAAATTAGATGATCCTAAATCTTCAAGTGACACCCTAAATACACCTTAAACACAAAATTAACCTGAAATGTCCCAAAATGTCTCATGAAGGCCTTTCCAGTGTTATGGGTCCAATTTACTTTTGTGGTCCATTTTTACCCAAGGGGAAAAAATGGATAACATTTATTGTGACCTCTTGGGGATGCTTGCCCGCTAAGCACTAGTTAAGTAGACTTGTGTATCCATTTGACATGGATTCCTTCTTGGAATCCTAAAAATGATTTGATTCCTCGTGATGGATCTTGAAATCCCCTCAAGCACCATTGATCCTAGACCTTCCTATGTTTCTAAGTACAAAGTACACTAAATCTAATGATTTCTTAGTAGACATAGCATACTACAGAATTTGAAGTTAAACACTTGTTAGTTTTGGACATCATGGAACTCCATTAAAACTTGATTTTTTCCCTCTCCTAAAAAATCCACCTTTGACACATTGTGCAAGAGAAAAGATGAAACAAAACACATGTTAAAATGAAAATCATACATGCTTCAAATGGAACATGCAGGGTGTGTCAAACACTTATTCTACTGAAAGAAACCTATTCCTACTCTATTCTAACCAGAGGCGTAGGTGAGCTAAACAAACCCCGTGAATCGGTTGTGCAAAATAGCTTCCCTTCCTCAAAATAGGTAGCCATGTGGATAATTTTACAATGGACATGGCTAAGACTGAGAGTGAAAAATTGAACAAGATCAATTCTCCACTTAGTTCACCAAGGCATCAACTGAAAATAGAAAGTATGCCTCATTTATTTTCTCTGCATTTGTTTTGTAGAGGTGTTGCAACCGATGCTTGGGCTTGTGAAAATCATCCTCACATTCCACAGTGAATGTGATGGGTTGTGGCTTCTCTTTTGGCTTCAATGAATCCAAATAACTTATAGGACATGGCATAACCCTTTGAATATGCCTTCTTCTCGACCTTAAATTTTAATGGGAAAATATATCTGCAGACATTCCCGAAATGATAGTTGTCCATTAGCTGATTTTCCTCTTGTTGTTTATCTATAGAAAACTGATGTTTTGCATGGATGAATGATATCAAGTGATGTCTCCTTCATTTTCTCTCTCTTTATTTACAACAAGGGGTTACTCCACAACTTGCATCTTTTATAGATCGCTTGCATCCTCTAATGAAAACATTGATTAATTATTTTCGTTTACGGAGTTTTTGCTCATGTAGGAGTTTCTCCTCTTTCGATGGAAGACAAAATTGACCTTCATTTTTAACCTCCTTATCAAACATGAAACTTACAAGGTCAAACTCTTCCATCTGTTGCTCTTGAAAACTATTAGGGGCAGAAAGACCTTCTTGGTTTTCTTCCACCATTACCCATTCATCAACCAAGTCAAGCTCCACAATTGAGAGAAAGAAACTCTCAATAATGTCATCTCCACTCAAGGCTTCTGAATTTGACCTAGCTTCTCCCATGTGCTCCTTTTCCTCTTCGTTCAATGAGTCATATGGAAGATTCAATTCCTCCAATCTTGGCTCAAGAAGATTGTTATGAGAAACATGTTGCTCTCCTAAGTTTCCCTCTAATGAAACATGCCTTTGGTGTCGGACAAGAGATGATAGAATAAAAAAATTATCAATTTCCATAAGTTCCTGCACATCGAATGCTCCTTCAAATCTGATAAATAAATTATCTCTCCATTGCCTAGTTGTATCACGGGTTCAACTTCCATCATGGTGTCCTCTAGAGCGGAAATTTGTTCACCATGATCTTCTTCATCTTCAAACAAGAAATTTGAAAGCTCAAACTCATCTAAAAATTTAGAATTTTGAAAAGGTGAAGAAGGAGAAGGATTTGGAACCTCATGTATAGCCTGGTCTGTAATCAAAACCTCTAGATCTTCCTTAGTCTCCTCCACAACATAACACTCTTGATGATTGATTATCCATAGCATGTGATGATGGACTTAGTGGAATAATGCAACCTTGCAAGAATGCTGCAAGTTATTGACATGTGGGATAGTTTGGATCACTGCAATCAATTGTAACATTTTACAAATTTGTCATCTTTTGTTCATTTATTTTCACATGCTCCTTTTCTAGTGCACTTGGAGACAAATCTTGTTCTCCTTTATTTGAATTTGCAGTATGTGGTGAAGCAACAATTTCCATAAACATTGTGCCACTATGTATGCTTCACTCTAAACAAATAGACTTCCGATCTTCATCTTCTTGTGTTTGTTCTTGTGCACATTCAGTCTTCATCACTTGATCTTGAGCTTCAACCTTGGGTGGAGGCTTAATTAGGAGAGGAATTTTCTTGATGTTTAGTCTTTCAGCCCACTCCTTTAGATTCTTTACAAGCTCTTCTTTTCTAGTCTCCTTAACCATATCCTCCTCTTCTTCACTAATATTATAAGTTTGGTCCTCCCAAAATAGATTTTGGAATGTAAGAGGAGGGGTGGGTTGGGATTCAAAACTTCCTTCATTATTTGAGATGGTGGAAGAGGTGCAAATTCTTGTCTTGATGGCCTTTGTAGAAAAGAAGGAATTTTAGAAGAAAGAGGAGTAGAAGATTCATGATGGGATGGAAGAATAGGAGATGAAGAAGTGGGATTCATAATATGGGTAGTAGGTGAAAAGCTTGAGAATTGAGATTTAGGCTGAAATGACATTGGTTGGGTAATGAAAGGAGGGAATTGAAGTGGTAATGCAGAAGTTTCCCATTGACATGACTGACTAGAATTATATTCATGAGCATCTATCTCTTCCACCCATATTTCAAGGCTTTGCAACATTTCAGCCATGAAACTAAACTTTTTCTACAGCTATAGTGATTTGGCATAGGGCCAACCCACGGACAAGGTACCCTAAAGCCAATCCTAAATGCCTTCATTTGAGTTGTGGCTCTAGACTGCACCATACCTGCCTCCAGTTTTTACATCTTAAGTTGCAACTTTGCATCTTCATATGTAGGATAGCCTCCATCATCTGCATATTCCTGCTCTTGAAAATCTGCATAGTTAGGTGAATAACCAAACTAACCATGAATTTTCTCATAGGGATATGCATGCTACTGATTTTCACTATAAAACAAATTTGGAGGTGGAATGTAATCATCTAGGAATGAATTTTGCAATCTTGGAAGCAAATTGAACTTGTATTGTTGCTACTGCAAGTGGGAATTCCACTGTGGGAATGAAGCCATGATTGCACAACTTCATGAATGGGAGAAGAAGGGAAATATGTGGAAGAAACCTGGATGGAAATGGGTGAAAAAGAAAATCTACAACTCAGAGAGTGGGTTAATTAGACCAATGGATTCGCCAATTCTGCTTGGTTTTACCTCTTAAAGCTAAAATTTCATTAAGAGCACAACATCTTAATGAAACAAAGTGAACTCAAATACACACACCTGTGAAAATGTTACTCTTATGGTCCCACTAGGTGTGTCAAAAACTATTATAACCGAATGGGACTTTCGTGTGATTGGGTAACATGGGATCACCTCTCAAGCTGTGGGACTTGCGGGCTTGAGGTGAACCTCCGGAGAAGGTCGGCTTTCTCTTCCAAAACTAAGCATTAGACTACTCCTAATGCAAGAAAATAGTTAAATAGACCTATACTGACATTTCCAGGGGATTAAGGAGAGATATTTCATGAAATAAAACCTATACTAGAAGTGGTGATGCACCAAGAAAGGGGTTTTCTAGAAACAAATTTGGTCTTCCAATGAAGAAGGATGAACATGGGAAGGATGAACATGCATCACAAACCCAACTTCATACAATACTTCATTCCCAAATAAGCACAACAACTCCCAAAACCTGCAATGGAAATCAAAGTTACACAATATACCTACAAACATGAGAGAGGCAAAATGAAAGCAACCAAAATGATGCAAGGATAGACAATTAGCCACAAAACATAATTTGATTATTCCAAGCACTTGCACAATGCATCATTACAACAAGATGAGGTAGAAGTTGCCATTACAATCTTTGGAAGGAAGGCTTGAAAGCCTTCAAATTCACAACATCTCAACTTGTGAAGAGAGGGGAAACTTGGAAAAAATTGTCTCGAGTCCTTTCAAATAATGCATTCCCTTACATTTATAGAAAATTTAAGCTGGTGAGAGAAAGAAGGAAGAAACCCCAAACTCTAGGAAAAATTGACCGAGTATGGACTCCTTAATCGCTTGTGATTGTATGTAACACTACATCCCTATTTACATCATCACTCCGTCCACTATGCTTCATAAATATTTTTAAAATTTCCCTCCATTCAAGATAAAATATATTTTTAAATGGAGTCAATTTGTGCCTTTGGTAGGACCCCTTTGGTTAAGTTTGCATGAAAAGGGGCTTGGTGTGCTAGCTCAATAAATGGCTTTCCTAACAACTTGTCGAGCTGGTTGGCAAACTACTTGCTTACATTGCAAATTGATCTCTTCATTAATGTATACAGTGAGTTATTTTATTTTACATGGCGGGTTACCTTCACATATTTACATGCTTCACATTTAAACAACCACCGCTTTATTTTGGCGAGTTGCTTTTTATTCTCCACCGAGTTACTTGGTTGGCCGCTTGCATTACATTTAGCGAGCTCCTTGTAAATCGGGTACCTCACTTCCATGTTCTGAATCGGTGGTTTATTGGTTTGGTAGTTGGCATTTTTGGCCACCCACCTTAAGGGCTCCTCGAAGACTGCTCCACTACCTATGTATCTAACTTCATGGGCCTGTCATTTAATCTCCTGCCCGAATAAACAATCTCTTCATTAACTGTGGCTCTACTTTTCACACCATCAACTCAGGATTTGACTTGGTTCTCATTATCCTACACTACCGTCGATCATTTCTGGGAACCTCATCCAGAAAACCCCCAAAAATGACAACCTCACTGATGCACGTCGCTTCCAACTCAGTAGGTGATTCGGCGAAATACCTCTCCGCTGACCCGGTCCACTCAATCCGACCACTCCCAATCTCCAGCGTGCCATTCTTCTGAACCCCGAGAACACGAACTCCTGAAATCCAAAAAGCACAAGCTATGAACTCTGAATTTTGGATTTCTAGCTTCAGAACTCTCACTCCAACATCACCAATTCGTCTGGGGAGTCTCTGAAAATCTGAAATCTTGAATACCGAAATTCAGACTTCGGGATTTGGGCTTTCAAATCACTTCTGCACGTAAAAATATTCGACATATAATGCTCCAATTCCCTTCTTCTGACTTAATGCCTTTCTCGACCATGAACACAATCTACTTCGAGCTCATTCACCATCTCTGCATGAGCTATTTCCATTCCATGTCTTTACGCCGAGTATTATCATGTGCTTGTTTTCCTTGGATCATAGGCTTAATCAGCTAGCTTGGCCCTTTGAGCTCAAAAAATTTCTTCCACCGCTGAAACTCCACGGCTCGGCCACATCCCGAGCTCTCCCTTATTGACGTGCTTAAGATTTACGATGCCGAGCTCAATCTATGCCATCACCGACATCTATTCTTATGGCCTTGTGCCAATTGGTTTTCCTTGGTGAGTTATTCCTTGCATTTCCGTTCCCATGCTCATTCATGCAACGCCGAGACCAATCTCCCGAATTCACCAATCACTTGATCCGTTCACTTTAGCTTAACAAATTGAGCTCTCCATTATATTGCGACTTGCGAGTCATTTCCTCACCGACTCGGCCCTACACCAGTCACTTATCAAAGCTATTCAATTCTATTTCGGCCCTTACCAAGTTTTCCTCGAGCTCTTTGCATTATGTTGGATCTGATCTCATTGAATTCAATATCCACCTTTCCCCTAAGCTTCATGTCTTCGTGATCAATTTTCCAAGTGTAATCCACTTCATTATCCATTGGCTTAATCGCCACGTTTTCCTCTGTCTGCTTAGTAGAAACACCTCGACACACACAATGCCGACATAACCCTCCTCTTCCATGTCGATCTTGATCCCCCTAGCTCAATGGGGCCAGTTGAATCCTATACCAGGTTGCATGTATGTCTTTATGGCTCGATATGAGTCCACCCTGGATCATTTGTGCAACCTCTGGGCATAAAGTTGAACCATCCTCACATTGGCTCGCTCTACACTCAATACCTTGATGCCAACAATTGAATAGGCCATTCTACCTACCCGGCCGAGCCATTTAATGCTCTCTCATGCCCATGCATGATCCACCGAGTCATATACTTGTCACCCATCTCGTGAGCCGACTTCTTGAGCTCTTCCTTCTCGCGGACTTGGGCATTCCATGTCTCAACAAATTGATCCAATCTCCTATTGAGCCCTCTAATATCTTCTAACTTGCCGCGCCGGTACAACTCGCCTCCTACTTTTCATTGTGCCCCAAAACGGTGAACGAATGACCTTCACATCAACATATCCATTTTAACTCAGCCCTAAGATATCCCCAGGGCATGTCATGGGCCATAGAAACACGTCACTATGCCATTAAGAAACCCTCCGCTAGTTGTTTCCATGCACACCTCAACTTAGCTTGTCGAGTTCTTCCCGACTTACTTTCGCTCTCTCACCCTACCCGACAAGTTGACCTTCATCATCCTTATGCTATCTTTACCCAAGTGGCTCCCATGTTATCCTTCCATCTCAATGCCGAGCTATAAATTGATCTCATCGTAAACTCCTTTTCCGCCCACTTGCGAGCTCTTCCCCAGAGTACCCGAGTTTGCAAACACTTGGAATTTCTCAAGCTTCCTTTCTATGGCACGATCTCACCGTATATTCTAGCGAGTTGGCCCATCTCTTTCTCGGATGTTGAGTTCTTCCTAATGGCTCCTCGCACCATCTTATTACCACAATGAGCTCAAATCTTGATCATACACACCGAGCTCACTACCTTGTTATGACCAAGCCATTCAACTATTCATCCCCAACTTGTTGTAATCTCCATGAACTCACTCGATTTCTCAATGGCGAGACCAATAAAATTATCCCATCATTGCAAGCTCCCGAGCTTCATTCCTTTAACTCGACTCGACCCAATGTATTCACCTTCACGATGGATCCATACAAACTCGCCAACCGTAATGCATTTCCTTAGGTTCCGAGCTTATTCTACACTTAAACCATTGACTCGCCATTGGTTCTAACTCCCAATCTACTTTACTAGCTTAGTTCGTAATGAATTCACCTTAGATCACCCTTTAGCTCATCGAGCTATGTCTAACTCAATCCCATGTTTCCTACCAAACTCGACCCTATCCCGATTTTTTATCTTCTCGACTCTTTCTCGAAATTGGGGGGTTATGGAAGCATATTAGGACCCCTTAAATTTATTTGACCAATTTCAAACATATTTTTCTTGTATTTACTAGAGTTGAGCCTGCTAGAGCTAATTCCTTGCTCCGAGAAAACCCTAAACCTCCGAGACCTAGTTAAGGGAAAATAAAACAAGAAGATCCCAAATCTTCAAGTGACACCATAAGTACACCTTTAACATAAAATTAACCTAAAATGTCCCAAAATGTCTCATGAAGGCCTTTCCAAAGTGTTATGTGTTGAATTTACTTCCGTGGTCCATTTTCGCCCGAGGGGAAAATGGATAACATTATCCACGATGAAGGATGATGTTTCGGAGGTTCTTACGCATGGATAAGGTGTCTTGGAGATGTAGTAGGTGTGTCCAAATCTAGAGGAGTCGTGATGATGATGCGTTTTGCCCTTGAATTTTGAGTCTTGACCGTTGGAGATGAAAGCTAGTATTTTAGGACTAGTTGTGTAAGTTTGATTTATAAGGTTTATGGCGACCTACATGGTCATCTTATATAGCTTGTTTATGTTTGTAATAAGTCTCTTTAATATTTTTATGGCCCACCTTATTGGTCTTGGGTAACCTATCCGGCTTTGTAAGAAATATTTATGTATATAAAGTGAGTGTATTTGCTCATTTGAGAAGGCTAGATGAGAGGAATGTGATAGAGGTAGAGTTAGTGAAAAGATAGTTATAAGGGGTCAAGATCATAGTTGAAAAGAGGTATGAGGAAGTGATAAATGTAGAAGAGTAGGGATTAAATTTCATTATACCTAATCAACATATGATGGTGCATGTTTGAGTGAAGAAGGTGTGTTTGAGAAGGGTTTTAAGTGAGAAGATCCTACAAAGTGATCAAAATAAGTTATTGGAGCAATAAGTAATTGAGTGATCTTCATCTTCAGATGGCTTAGTTAGTGTTTGGTCATCTTAGGGGGTTTTATCCTCCTTGTGGGGTTGGTGACTCACTAATTTAGGGGTTGGTGCACCTTGTGAAGTTTGTGCTTTATTATATTCCTTTGTGTAATATATATAAAGGTTCAGTGGGTTTTCTTCCCCTTGAGGGTTTCCCACTTTATATCTTGTGTTATTTTATTCTCTCTTGTTTCATGTACTTTTAGATGGTTGTTACACACTTAATAAGCTCACATTGATTATGTATGTTGAATAGTTGATTTGAGTGATGAAGGTATGTTATGGTAAATTAAGTAAAAGTGTTTATATGTTTGATTCACCTCCATATAATTTATTGTGCTTCCAAAATGCATGAATACTATAAATATTGTCGAAAAACTAATTTCACTAATAACTTGGACAAAAATATAATAAAATTGGTAACATCTAACTATAAAGTTTTAAAAAATAGTGGTTGAGTATGAAAAAAGTCCTTTGTGTGGTGGATATTTACTACACATTATTATGACCATATATTTTATGGATTACTCATATCACTCCTCTACCATATGAGGCAACATATGAAATAGTAGAGAAATAATTAAAGGCTCTCCACACATTACCATTTAAACCAAGTAAGTCCATTCCATTGAGTATATATGAGGTGATGAGAGAAAATTAGGAAGAATTTAAGGCTATACATCCTAAATATTCTAAATAAACCAAATATCTTACATGGGTGGCCTGATTATCAAATCCAGAAGTCAAAATACACCAAAATATAAATAACAAGATAAATGGAAAAAAACCCATGGAGGAGAAACCATAGAAAGAACATGTGGTTTACACGTAGAAAAAGTTCCCACAAAATGGTGAAAGAACCAAATGGCTCAATAGGCCTAAGAAACTCAAGGTATTATTAGAACATCTCAAAGAACAGGATGTGGAGGAAAAATAAGGTAATCGGGATGATGAGGATTATCATGGAGAGGAAAAATAGAAAAGATGGATATGAAGAAGAAAACACATTTAAGGATAAAAATAATACAAAAAGGGAAAGGAATGTAGAGATTGAGTAAGAAAATCCATCCCTGAATCAAATTAGAAATGAACCAGATGATACCAATAGTATTGAGTCACTGGAGTAATCTTAAGTTTATTTGGCCACTTAATAATTTTATCAAGTATGTCTTGAACAAGGTTGTGTTAATAATTTAGCTAGGCAGTATGGTATTAGTAGTCAGACAAAGAAAGTAGAAATAGTATAAGTGTTACTCCATTATATGAAACAATTTTATTTCTAATTAAATACATATCCTATAATTTAATTTACCATTTGGTGTGAAGTTTTAGAGACAAACTAGAGCTGGAAGATCAAAAGGAGGAAGAATTCTAGATATTTTTAAAGAAGAAAAATAAATCCATGAAGGATAAAGTGTGGATAGTATAATTATAATAATAATAATAACATTGTGAGAAAAAACACATAAATAGTAGCTCAAGTGGAGTAGAATGTTAAGGTAAAAGAGAGAAACATGGAAAACTATATAAAATACAAAAAGAGAAATAATAAGAGGAAGTCGGAAAAAATAGAAAGGAAGTCAGGGATGAATAATAATTACTAGATAAAAATAATAAAAAAGAACTCGGGGATACCAAAGAAGAAAAGTAGGAAAATCAGAAAACAAAAACAGAAAAAGAATCATAACAAAGTGTAGGGAAAGTTGTAGAAAAAACAAAGAACACAAGGAAAATAAAATGGGGAAGAGATAGAACAAAAAGGAGAGGGAAAAAGAGAAAGAACAAAATGAAAATTAAGAAGAGGGGATAATAAGATAAATAAAATAATAAAACATAGGTGAAAGAAAATTAAAAAGTAAGGAAGATAAGAAACAAGAGAAAGAGAGAAAAGAGAGTGGGAAGAGAATAATAAAAACGCAGCGAATAAGAATAGAAAGAGAAGGAAGACAAATTAAAGAAAGAAAAAGGAGGAAGAGATAAAAACAAAGGAGAATCAGGAGATAAATAAATAAATGAAATATAGAGGATTAAAAAGTAGAGGAGAAAGTAGATAGAAAATTAGAAACAAAAGAGAAAAAGTGGAAGTAAATATACTAGCTACACAAGGAAATCCATTGGGAATATTCACAAGAGATAAGAACATAGAAGGAGAAAATAAGGTAGGAGCATCAAACACAAACCTCAATATGCAAATTTAAAAACCCCACCTTCTTCTCCAAATAAAAACAATTTGATAAGCCCATCATAATACATTACAATTTTGGTATCTCACATATATGACTTGTATTGGTTGTATGTATGAGTTAGATTATTGTCATTGTTGTAAAATATCGTTAGTGAAAAATATGATTATCTAGGATATAATATGCATTGTTTGATGGTGACATGGGAAATCAAGTTGTAGCATGATGGAAAGAGTGGAAACAGTGAAAATGGCTTGGCCCAAGAGCCTAATCGGGTGACCTAGTTATCATAGGTGATAGATAATAATGGTTTGAGATCCATGATGGATTGAGGAACATGGTAGAGAAATTGAGAATATGATCGGAGAGTATTGAGACACTCATTTCAGCCTCATAGTGCATCTATAGGCCAGGTACAAGTTCTCATCTAGACCTAGTCTAGGTGATTGAAGGTCTAATGAGTAATAGACATCATTTATAGAGATATGTGAGCCCATTATAGCATATATAGGTGTGAGACATGTTTTGTCAAGGGTGTTAGGTCCTTTTGGAGAAATTGGAAGTAGAGGTATGATGTTATTCTACTTTTTCATGGTCTAAACTAGACCTAATCCTAGTGCATGGAGGCCTAATAAGGCATGATATTCACTTTAAAATGTGTGTGAGCCCTTGGATACATTCATGAAGGTATGTCAGACTATATTCATCATATAGAGGGAGTTTTAAGTTATTTCATGCTTTTTTTTTGTGTTAGAACACTTGATTGTGACTTAAACTAGGAAAAACCCTAATACATAGTCATACAAGTCCTATTGGTGGTGAATATCCAGATCTATTTAAGTTAAAGTGGTGATTATATATTATGCAAAGAGGTATCCTAGAGGTGTGAGAAAAATTTCAGGGCTTCATGATGAGAATTTTGCAAGATATGGTGTTTTGAGCAAAATAAGGTTCTAGAAAGCATGTTTTCTAGCTTGATATGAGAGAAATATACTTGGATGACATGTGTAACCTTTGAATGGGAACCTAATCCATTTAGGGATGATGTAGAATGGAACTAAGAAGGTATCATATTTGGAATGAGGTTAAATGAGGGTCTATTCTTTATGAACGATTGTTAAGAAGGTAAGAAGGTCAAAACCCTTCTTAAACCCTAGTTTGATAGCGATAGAGGAAATATTTCTTGCTTGCACCCATAATGGATAATATGATGAAATGTGATGTTTGGATGATGAAGATTAATTTCCCATATTTTAGATGGTGGTGGTTTTAGGTCATGACACTTAGTGGAACCAACTCAAAAGCCCTTATTTTCAAGAAAGAATATTTTACTCTCAAGTTTGCCATTAGAACATATGAATACTTTATTGTTCTAATATTTATGGGATATATGATACATTTTAAAGTCATTTAATAACTTGGTGAGGCCATTTTATGACTCGCAGTTGTTCAATTTGTTTTGTTAGTTGTTTCATGAAGTATAACATGCTATATCATGCTCATGCGACCTCCTCCCCAGGATGGAAAAACACCATCCGACTAGGGTAGTGCATAAGGCACTATCTAGGGAGCGAGTTGGGTGAAATGTTAAGCGTTGCGATGACCTCACATGGCATAAAATGGTGACCTCCCGGGAAGTTCCCGGTGGCGCACCAATGCAACTCTTGAGGGCTGGCTAGTGAGAAAGAGTTGTGCATGGGGGATTGAAAGGACCATGCTTGTGAGCCCAAGGATGTCTCAGAATCAAGGTTAGCCGAGGCGGGTTGGTGAGCAAAGTTGGTTGCACTTAGGAACAGTGCAGGGTGTCTTGGAGCGAAGAACACACCCAATGTACGCGGAGCGAGTTGGGAAACTCATGAGAGCAATGCAGAGGCAGAGCGAGTTGGTTTGAGCATGAAGACCTTACATGATAGAGGCCTTGTGTTGAGAGTGCAACGCAAGCCTAATGAGCCAGATGAGCATGGCAGACATTAAGACCAACGTGGTGAACTCACACCCACACCAAGTGGAGCGTGGAACACTTGGTGCACTTGGACATTCAGAGGATGGGGTGTTCAGGAGACCTTGGAGATATACTCTACCCTTGCGGAGTATGTCCATGCAGATGTGCATCATGGATCAGCAGTGGGACTCTAGAGTTAAGTGACAGTGGACTTGGGGAGACCTTTGAGGTGGCAACGTCCTTAGAAGCAGAGTTCATGTGGGAAACAACCAAGAGGCGTGATGGAGTGAGACTGGGATCCGAGAGGTCGAAACAGAGGAGAAGTAACTCGGACGTGAGTGAGCCAAGTGTGGCGAGCTCCTCAACCTTGCAGAGGTTAAACAACACAGATGAGTTGAGTGCTCACATAGATGTATCGGAGGCGCAGCGGAAGCGTGGATGCGGAGTGGGTGCAGAAGTAGTGGTTGAGACTCATTGAAGTGGATAGAGGATGGTTCACATGGTGATGCGCGACATGGTGGGCTGAGTCAAGGACATCATGGATACGGTTGCAGTGTGGTGAGCTGACAACTAAGGCAGAAGACTTGAGTAGGAGTCAATGTGGTCTTGGATGCGGACGGGTGTCTCAAAGAGTAGGCATGGCGATGTCAGTGGCCATGGCATCGGGGTGAGATCAGAGGTTGGATCGAGCCGAGGGAAGAAGAGTACCTCACCCGCATGTGATGTGGTCTACAAAGATGGCGAGCTTGCAGTGCTCCCCGCAAGGATCTTTGGTGTTGGACTTGGGTGACAGAATAGTCAGCAGGTCGGGGTGAGTAGAGGCTCACACCCGGAAGGACTCACGAGGAGGACTTCCCCACTGTGCACGCGTAGGTGACCGGCGCGGCAACTCAGGCAGACTCATGGATGGATGATAGAAAGGTGCATGTGATGTTCCTTAGCGGCATTGTGCAGAATAGTTGGATGTTCGACAGTGAGCCAGCCAACGGCGTAGAGAGTTGGGTCAGTGATGAGTCGTGGAGGCATGAGTTGTGCATTCCCTCAGGTGAACTAAGAAGGCATATTAAGAGCTCCCGGCGGTTGTATGGGCAGCCATGGTATTCGGCGAGTGGTCTTCTGGAGCAGTTGTATGGGCAGTTGTGAAAGGTGTTGGAAGGGTTCACTTGTGCATAAGTTGGAGATGCATTGGGAATGGGAGGTGGATGAAGGGGATTGAAGGCGTAGTCTGGGACTGCTGGAGTAGCTTGATCCTCTAAGGCGAGTGAAAAAAAGTAGTGTCTCAGTGCCACATGTTGGCTAGTGAAATCCATGCAGTAGCTAGCCCCCCGATAAATGGTATCGTAGAGCTTTTGGATGAGTTAATGTTGTACTCGATACGATACGCAGTGTGCTTTTGGAACTCTTTGATACTCGCATTATCGAAGCATTTGAGGTGATGCTCTCTCTGGTACGTAGAGCGACTACGAGCATCGGAGCTTGGAGTTGGGAACAGAGTGTAAACCAACGTGAGTAGTTGGTGAAAGAGCTCTCAACTTCAGGTGTGTGGGATGTTGATTGAAGAACGAGTTGGCAGACTAGGGAGCCAATGCAATCAACATCGTTGGTGATCGGATGGGCGGGACACCAACGCGGTTGGGTGGAGCAAAAGTAGAATGGTGTGTGCTTGTGAAGCAGTCGTCAGATTGAAGTGCCCAACGTAATGTGCAGCTGAGTAGAGTCATGCATGTTTGCGGGAGTTGGTTGTTGTACGAATTGGATCAGGAGTTGAGTCTTGTGAAAATTGGCAATCAACGGTGTTGGCGATCGGAAGGCGGGACACCAACACAACTGGATCAAGAGGAGCAGTTATGTTCCATGTAAGAAGAAGACTGGTGTGGGCCAGAGGGCAGTGTCAGATCAGAGTGATCCAATGGAGTATCAGGGCTAAGTTGAGCCTTATTGATGTCACAGTGGAATGAATGAAGCCAGTGAACTTTCTCGAGGTAGACCAAAGGGTTGATGAGGAAGGAGTCATGTAGTTGCGACGTGGTCGGCATGGCGTTCGGTGATAAGGGTATTTTAGACCCATGCAGGTGTCAAGAGTTGGCACTTGTGCAATGCAAGTAAGCCAGTGCAGGTTGCTAGAGACTTTGTGGGAGAAGAAGGCCAGTGTTGATCAGAACTCAGATGTGGAGGAGGTGGAAGGGATGCATATAGTGTGGGCTGGGTAACGTCACTGAGGTGGATAGTTCATGTGAAGGCTGGTGCAGAACTAACTCCAAGCAGCGAAGAGTGAAGGGATAACACTTGGTAGAGTTCAGGTGCAGAGGCAGAGTAACTCAAAAACTCGGTAGGTGCGTAAGCACTGAGTAGCGCGACGACTCCCCAGAAGTTGTTGACAGAACTTGTACATTGAGAATGGCTGAATTGTAGTGTTTGTGAAGTGATATCAAGTTGATACTCGAGCCATGAAGTGGAAAAAGTGGCTCTCCCTTGGTAGAATCAGTGTGGTGATTTTGTGAAACCTCATTTTCAGGTTGGCAACAGTGGCAGTGGCTACGTTTCCGAGTAAAGCAAGTGTTGCATTTTCGGAAGTGTTGGTTGGTTGAAAATGGTGGTGAGTAGATCAGTCAGGTTGTAGTGAAATGAGGTATTCCTGGTGAAGAGTTTTCCAGAAGATCAGCATCAGAGGCACAGTGGTGGTATGGTGTTGGTAGAAGTGTTGAACAAGGGCAGCATTGTGGTGAAGTTGTGGTGAAGTAGGCCCCCAGATCAGGTGGAGAATTTCATGTTGCGGGTGGAAACATGGTGTGACCAGTTCCAGTGGCAGTGAAACCTTGCAGTGGTTCATCAATCAGCATGGAGGTTGTTGGCGGTTCTCCAGTTATGCAGTGATTGTTGTGCAAGAAGGGCTCAGAGCTTAGCAGGGCAGCTTGTACATCATGCAAAATTCCTAAGAGTTGGTAGGAATTGCAGAAGGGGTATCCCATCAGACATTGTGTTGGATGTTTGGTGAAGTGTAGTTCAGTGGAAGGGAGCTACAATGGTAAAGTGTTGAGTGATTTGGCACTTTTTGTCCCAAGCACAGGGAGTTAGCACAACGAGATGTTGAAGAGACTGAGTTGTGTTATGTCAGCAGTGACCGATGTGTTCCTTGTGTATTTGCATGTGAGTAGTGCATTTACATTTTGTCCCAGTGTTGCGAACACTGGTATCCTTTGTGCAGGCTTGTGAAGTCTAGCAACGGCGCCATGGGCGTCGCCACTTTGAGTGGGGGAGAATATAAGGGGGCGCGTCTCCATGCTCATAGAGCGACCGCCTCCCCCAGGATGGGCAGACACCATCCGACTAGGGTAGTGCACGAGGCACTATCCAGGGAGCCAGAGGGACTCCCGGCCGAGGAAAATGGTTGGCCTCACATGCGTTGGGGTTGACGACCTCACATGCGTTGGCCTACAGAAGATCTGGGCGAGTTGGGTGAGTTAAGCGCGTAGGCATAAAATGGGTGACCTCCCGGAAGTTCCCGGTGGCGCACCAATGCAACTCTTGAGGGCTGGCTAGTGAGAAAGAGTTGTGCATGGGGGATTGAAAGGACCATGCTATGAGCCCAAGGATGTCTCAGAATCAAGGTTAGCCGAGGTGGGTTGGTGAGAAAAGTTGGTTGCACTTAGGAACAGTGCAGGGTGTCTTGGAGCGAAGAACGCACCCAATGTACGCGGAGCGAGTTGGGCAACTCATGAGAGCAATGCAGTGGCAGAGTGAGTTGGTTTGAGCATGAAGACCTTGCATGATAGAGGCCTTGCGTTGAGAGTGCAATGCAAAGCCTAATGAGCCAGATGAGCATGGCAGACATTAAGACCAACGTGGTGAACTCACACCCACACCAAGTGGAGCGTGGAACACTTGGTGCACTTGGACATTCAGAGGATGGGGTGTTCAGGAGACCTTGGAGATATACTCTACCCTTGCGGAGTATGTCCATGCAGAGATGTGCATCATGGATCAGCAGTGGGACTCTAGAGTTAAGTGACAGTGGACTTGGGGAGACCTTTGAGGTGGCAACGTCCTTAGAAGCAGAGTTCATGTGGGAAACAACCAAGAGGCATGATGGAGTGAGACTGGGATCCGAGGTCAAAACAGAGGAGAAGTAACTCAGCGAGCGAGCCAAGTGTGGCGAGCTCCTCAACCTTGCAGAGGTTAAACAACGTAGATGAGTTGAGTGCTCACATAGATGTATCGGAGGCGCAACGGAAGCGTGGATGCGGAGTGGGTGCAGAAGCAGTGGCTGAGACTCATGGAAGTGGACAGAGGATGGTTCACATGGTGATGCGCAACATGGTGGGCTGAGTCAAGGACATCATGGATATGGTTGCAGTGTGGTGAGCTGACAACTAAGGCAGAAGACTTGAGTAGGAGTCAATGCGGTCTGACGTGGATGGGTGTCTCAAAGAGTAGGCACGGCGATGTCAGTGGCCATGGCATCGGGGTGAGATCAGAGGTTGGATCGAGCCAAGGGAAGAAGAGTACCTCACCCACATGTGATGTGGTCTACAAAGATGGTGAGCTTGTAGTGCTCCCCACAGGGATCTTTGGTGTGTTGGACTTGGGTGACAGAATAGTCAGCAGGTCGGGGTGAGTAGAGGCTCACACCCGGAAGGACTCACGAGGAGGACTTCCCACTGGTGCACGCAGGTGACCGGCGCGGAACTCAGCAGGCGACTCATGGATGGATGACAGAAAGGTGCATGTGATGTTCCTTAGCGGCATTGTGTAGAACAGTTGGGATGTTCGACAGTGAGCCGGCCAATGCGGCGTCGAGAGAGAGCTTGGTTCGATGATGAGTCATGGAGGCATGAGTTGTGCATTCCCTCAGGTGAACTAAGAAGGCATATTAAGAGCTCCCGGCGGTTGTATGGGCAGCCGTGGTATTCGGTGAGTGGTCTTCTTGTATGGGAAGCTTTGAAAGGTGTAAGGGTTCACTTGTGCATAAGTTGAAAGGTGTTGGAAGGGTTCACTTGTGCATAAGTTGGAGATAAAGTAGTGTCTCGGAATGGGAGTGTGTAGTTATGTTTTTGAATCGATTCATGTGTAAATTTGGATTTAATTGTTTATTTTGAACTAGTTTTGTGAGAGGGAAAACTATGATCTAGGTCTAAGGGTGAATATGGTTTAAGGGAATCAAGACATAACGAGAGAGTGTTTGAATGTCATAGGAGTCTTGAATAATTAGTGTGGAAGGGATACTGTCCAAATCATTCCACGAAGTAACAAGATTTAGTAAATTAGGAGAAGGTGAATTTTAAGAGGGTTTTGAGGTGTATGTACTTGAATTCTTAATCACTATCGGTTGTGTAAGTATCATATCATCGGTGGTCATTCATTTTTAGCTGGTTGAGTTGGTTATTTATCACCTTAGAGGTTTTTATTCTCCTTTTTGGGTTCGTTCTCCTTGTAGGGTTGGTGCCCTCTTGAAATAGGGGTTAGTGCTCCTTGTGAAGTTGGTGATTAACTCAATTTTTTTGGTTTGTGTAATATAATAAAAAGAATTCAATGCATTATCTTCCCCTTGAGGTTTTCCCAATTACATCTTGTGCTCTTGTGTACTCTCTCATGGTTATTATCTTGTGAATTGTTTTTATATGTTGTTAATCTCACATTAATGCATGGTTGAATTCTAATGGTTTATGAAAGATACTTTAAATTAACTAAGGATTTTGAAGGATTGATTCACCCCCAGTCCATTGTGTTTCCAACAATTGGTATCATAACATGTCATTTTGGAGAATTTTAATCACTTGAAAGGAGATCCTTTGAAGCACTAAAATGGTGAATCAAAGAAAGTGACACTTCTTCCAAAGAAGGAACCCTTGTTTGATGGGATAAAAATTTTACACTCTATATTGTTGGTGTTGTCATTGATGACATGATGCATTGATGGAAAAGAGTGAGTGATGAGAATTCAACATTTTAGGATCATGAAGGTTGATTTATATTTATTTCTCCAGTACTCAAATGCATGTTTGGAGTGATTTGTTGTTGTTTCTTGAGAAGTCATGATGTGTGAACAAGTTCTAGGTGCATGGTTGGTGCCTTAGGTACATGGCGGTGTTTGATATCGAATCAAAAGGTGTACTACGTGTCTCAATAGTTGTTTCAAGGATTATAAAGGGATTTAATTGTGAAAAATGGGATAGGGATCATGAATAATGGTGGAAACAAGCTCGTTTAGGCCTAATTCAAGGACCTAGTACAAGATTGTATAGGTTTATGATGCAAAAAAAGATATGAAAGATCAATCCAAGTAATAAGAATGTGTTAAGAAATGATAGACATGGTGTGGAAGGCATTTCAAGTCAATAATAAGTTGGGAAAGGCAGATTCAAGGTCTTCTTCATGACTGTCTTTAAGGAAAAACAAGATTGGCGGGTAAAAATGATGTTAGTCAAGAAGATACAAGACTATTTATGAGAAAATAATCCTTGTGACATGTGAATAGGTTATGGTGTTATGGACCAATATCCAAGAAAATATGAAGAATATTTTTCATGTTATGAGGTTTTTGACTCACTGAGATCTTAAAATGCTTGCTCCCAACTTAAGGGTTAACTTTAAAGTGCTTAAAGGTACATTAAGCTTGGGCATGGTACCCCAATATTTTCATCGAGTATTGGAACATGGATTCTAGATCACTTGGAAAGTTGAAAGAGTTTAATGGATTCCTTAAGCTTTGTGACCAATCCTTAATAGAAGTGCCAAATCGATCACTTATAATTTTAAAGGACTCTTCATAGAACATTTATGCATTGGTGGCATGTTTCAGGTTAACTTTTCAAGTATAGTTCTACCCCTGTTTTGAACAAATTTAATGGTACAGTCATGCATGGTAGAGTTCTAGATGGAACTATTGATGTGGAATATTTTTTTGGGACATTTCCTTGATGTCCTTGAAAATATCCATGCGAGTTCTATGAAAAATCTAGGCGAACGATGCCAATCAGTGAGCCTCTTCCGCTAAAGGATAAACAATCCAAAACCATTCATGTGAGTTGAGAGAGAGAGATGATGTGAATAAATGTTGTGAAGATATAGAATGGGCATCAATAGGTGAAATAATTCCAATGAAACATGTTCTAGCTAATAACTTGTTGTGCTGGAGTGATTTTATGTATTAGTCCTAATGGTCCAAATCCACCTCATTAGGGTAGTCAAGAAGGTCTATTAAATGGGCATGAAAACATGAATTTCACTACCCAACCCATGCAAAATAATGCTTAAATATGGAGTATAGGTCCCTATTGAAATGTCCATGTAACTCTTTGTACATGAAAGTGAGTTTTGGTATATTAGATGAAAATTAAATCACGACTAGTTTTTGAGCTTTTGAACTAGTTTGATGTGTCCCCGATAATCAAGCATATTTGATTTCTATGACCTAAGATGAAGTGTTGGCGAGAAAATTTTTCGTGTAGACAATTTTTTTGATTTCTTTCCAACACTCTAGGAATCTAAGTCCCTCTACTCAAAAAGTTCACCTTCCATGTTCACATGTGCATAAAAGTGATTTATGTGGTAGTCTTTTGACCAGGGGATCCAACAGGGGCACTCCACTGACCCTACAACAAAGCTAGCAATTTCTTGCTAGAGAGTACTTTGTGAGAGAAGGGGAAGGGAGTGAGAAAAAAAGGAGGGGATTAATGCTATGGGTAGAAAATCAGAGTCCCACACCCATTAATCAGAAAGTTCCAACACACATTAAATTTAAGAAGAAACAACCCTGCAAATGGCAACAAGACCAATTAGGACTTATGAGCACAAAGAATCAGTAAATCCCTCAGTCAAAAAAGGCTATAAAATCCTTCTTCTTGTATTGATGCTCGAGAAGAAATTGTACATAGCAAGAATAGAGGAATGCAAGAGTGGGAAAATAGAATAATTTCAGCTATCTCTTTGTTCCTTCACAAGAATTTCTCTCTCGTGAGAATACAAATTGACAACTAGCTATCTTCACCCTTTTATAAAAACAAGGTGACTTAATTTTACATCATGTTACTAAAGTTACTTTTCAACTAACTTAAAGGCATATCAAAAATTTCAAACCCCAACAAAGAGTTATAAAATTTGGAGAGAGAAAAAATTGGGGGGAAGAGAAGAGAGAGAAGAAGATAAGATGATGCTCTTGATGAAGTCCACTAATTTTGATCATTGGAATGCTTTAAGGTGATGTAAATCTGAATATTTGAATCCTTTGCACCCTAAGAAACTCTCTTGGATGGTTCACAGACATCTTGGGTTAGGTGTTTAAGAACATTGTTGAATGAGTTTGCTTATGACCACAAAAAAAAACTCACGAAGATCCCTTCGAAGAGATAGGAGTTTAGAACTAATATTGCCAAGTTGAACAAATTATTTCACTGATGACCACAACTTCCATCCTACACATGATACTTCTACAACTTGAGCCATGAAGTGAGTGTTGAGAGACACTTTCGAGTTCCCTGAGATGGATTTCAAATGCCCTGTGATAAATTCCCATGGATGATCCCAAATGATGATGTTGACTTGAATGATCATCCCTTTATGTCCCATTGTGCCAAAACTTCCCTTTGAGTGTGACTTACCATTAATAGCAAGGTGCCCAGATGGGAGACTTACTATTTTTGGTAAGGGGTGATTTTCACCTCTTCTTGACCATCCTAATGTGATGAACTTATTCATTCAATCCTATGCACACTACCTTCACCTCGGCCACTTCTTGGGGTGACTTACTATTTTTAGTAAACACCTATATAGGGGGCTTAATGTTTTTAATAAGTGTTTATTTTCATTGTTTTCTTCTTGACGACCATTCGAATTCCTAATGATCTTCAGTGTACACTGCCTTTGCCATAGACACTTTTGATGATGACTTTCCAAACATAGCAAGCATGTATAGGAAAGCTTATTATTTTTGGAAAGTGGATTTCTAGTGCTCGGTTTGTAATGGAAAACATATTTTGGACTCATCTTGTCATTTCAAGCTCATCCTCCCAATTTCCCTTTATTTTTCCCACCGGAATGTTTGTAAATAAAAATGAAATTTTCACCTAGGAGTGACTTCGAGCATGGAGCTATCATGATAGCCATTAACGAGCTTTGAAATTTTCAAGCCTGGTTTTCACCTCTAATCTCGATGAAATTGACTCCATTTGGATAGGTTTTTTATTTAGAGTCTATGTGCAAAATTTTAGCTCAATTCCATTTCTGGATTGATGGGAAATCCAACGAATGTGAGCTAGGGCACGAAATGGGGTTTTTTATGAAACAAATTATTTATGGCATCATTTTATATCATTTTTTTGCGTTGTGATGACCTTTGAAAATGAGGAGATTTACAAAAAAATCATCTCAATCTGACTTTTATTTTGCAAAATATGAAGATTTTTTTATCGGGGACTTTGTACTTATCTCGCGAAAAATATTCATTCTCTTCTATATTCATTGTTTTGATCTGTTTTTCTTATAATATCTCTGTAATTTCAATGTGAGGAAGACTTTGAGGAGCTGGTTGAGTGTAGAAATGGAGTTTGGGATGTCTGCAAAAACTTTTCTAGAGTTCTGACATGGTGTGGAGATGTGGGGGAATGAACTGCATGGAAAAATGACTAAGTCTAGATTTTGTTCATCCAAGAAGCAACCATAAGGGGCTGGGTGAATTTTTTTCCCCTATTTCCCTTTTCTAAAGGGATGAATGGGACACAAAATTCCCCATTGTGCCTCATCACGACACATGGTGAGATTTGACTGGTTGAGCATTTGAGTGAGAGAGATTGAGGGAAGCACTTGGGGCTGAGTTTCAAGCATATGGAGGACCAAAAGGCATAGCTAGGGCTGGGCACATTTTTGTATCCCTGATGTATCTTTAACTAAAAATACAAAAGGGACATCAGTTTCCACATTACGCTAGGCTACGACACTTGGTGAGCATCCGTGCAATGAGAGGAAAGGCTCCAACTATCTCCTTGAGGTGAACTGGAAATGCAGAGGGTCACGTTGGTGATTTGAGGGCTAAAAATGGATGGGAACATTTTCATGTCCCTTATGTCCCTTTTCTAAAGGGATGAAAAGGACATGAAATCCCACCAACCTTCTAGTCCTGACACGTGTCCACTTCAAAAATTGGCTAAGTATCGAATTCTTACCTTGAGCCAACTTGTGACAATGATAACTTGAGCTCCCGAATGAGTTTAGAGGTGAAATATTACATGAATATGACTGAAAACCACCCAATAAGTTGAATGGTGATGGTTTAAAGCATCAATTTTGACTGCATCACCTCAAAATTTCCCCATTTTACATGGGACCTCCAATTGTGTGCTAGAAGAGTGAGTTACCTATGGAAGTGCATGATGTCTCACGATGTCTCAGTTTTCCCAAAATTTTGGGCATGGAAAATACTTTCCATATGTAATTTTTTAGCCTCTTGAATATTCATGAATCTCCTAAATATTTTCTTTAAGTTCAAGCACTCCTTCGCAGGTGTTTGTTCTTTTAGGCCTGAAAATCCACTTTTGTTGAATTGGCTCCAACATTTCCGAATCTTTCCAAAATCTCCCAAAACCTTTTTGAGAATGTTCTTGGAACTTGAATGTATCTCGATGTTGAATTTTTCTCCTCTCTTATGCCCTAGGGGGTGCATTAGTCCTGGGAAGGTTAGTGGTAGCCCTTCTCAAAACAACTCAAAAATTTGCATTCTCCAAAAGATCCTAAAATCACATTAGGAGACTGAATTTAATTTCCTAAATATCCTAGGGGATTGGATGGACATCCAATCAAGTACCATTACATATACTAGGTAAGGATTGGTGTTAAGAGTATGGGACTAGGGTGTCTTGGAAAGGTAAAACTTAAAAGTTTCGACATAGGAGTTCGTTGTCATGCTTGAAAATTAAAAAATTTCTGTTGCACATTACATGACAACAATTGCCTCTATCTTGGCGACATTTTAAGGACTTAGCAAAGGAAATACATGACATGAGGAATCCCATAATCTCAACACATAACATGTTGACTAGTTCCTTATCCATTGAGCCCTACGAATTGATTCAACCTATAAGAGATATATCACGAAGAACACACACACACACAAAAAGGAAGGAAACACACAAAAAAAAAGGGAAAAATCACACAAAGGGAATGGAAAAACATACCTAAAAAATCACCTATGGTACAAGGTAAGGGGAAACCCGATTTCACTAAATAACTTTCCTTTTTAAGACTTATCCCCAAAGAGGTAACACCAGATGTCGATGTCTTGCAAATCCATTGAATGGTTCAAGGAAGTAGCCTCCTTTCCTCAAATTTCTATGAAATCCAAGTTATTTCATTATTGTTCATGTACTTCATATGAGTGAGCCTACATGAGATTTTTGGTTCTCAGGCCTTCACCTAGAAATTCCCTTTCCTTTCCATTCTTTGAGACCATTTCCAGAGTGTTGACTTCCTTCCATGTTTATCCATAACACTAATATTTATTTGAACACTTCATCATCATTCCAGGGTTGATCCTTTTTCAAGTTTTTTGAATCTTTTGATCTCTTTTCATTCACATATTCATTCTCTATGCCAGCTTGAATGTTCCAAAGTGATGTGATCAATTTGATTTTGAACAAATTCCCAATGTTCTTGCTGCAAAAACTCTCCTCAACGTGAGTTGGCTCAATATTTTCTCTACCACCTTCCACCATGATGAAGGTGTTGTTATCAAAATTGAATATGTCCAAAGGAGTTCCAAGGAATTTTCTTCTTTTGCATTCACGAAATTCCTCTTGCATTGTGGAAGAAGAAGACATGCTTTTTCTTTCATGCTCGTCATTGAGGAAGTCATCCAACCTATCTAACTGTCCATCTCCACATTGAACATAGGTGTATCAAAACAAGGAGCACTCATTGATTCACACATGTCTTGTATCTCCATGGCTCAAGTCAAGAGTTCAAGGCTAAGATGAGGATTTTCAATTTATTCTACAGACTTTCAAAATATCTTACACGATGGATCTTCCAAATTTATCATAAATTCATAATTGTTTTCAAAAGAGTTTCTATATTGTGACTCATAGGAGTGATAAAAAAATTGATGCCTACCTTCCCATGATACATTTTAAGTAATTATGTTTACTTCTTGGGTGCTTTGTGTTCCCTAAGGTTATCGTTCATATAAGCACGGACCATTCTAACTTATGAAACATTCTGACAAGGAGAAGAGGTCCATGCTTTGTGGAAATGACACACCTTCAAGCTCAAAATCCATATCATCCTCGTGATAATCATCTTGTTCCTTGGTTTTGAGAATGAAATTGGTCTCCTCCATATGTTCATCCATGATTGAATCGAAAAGAGAATTTGATTCCCAAACTTTCTTTGATTCTTCACATATATCCATCCTTTCATTAATTTAAAAGTCAAAGTCTGAAGAGAGATTACTCATGAACACCTCGAAATCATCATTTTTTATTTGTTCATTATCAGTGGAGTCTTCAAAAAGCATCATATCATCCATTATGCAGTTAGGATCTTCCTATATTTAATATGTCACTCCTTCGATGACTTGTCTTTCATGCCGAAATAAATATTACATCTCATCTTACATCAGACAAATTACTTCTTCTTATTTCATGATGAGGAAAGGAAAATCTTCATCTCTCGATGATGTGAGGAAATAGTTTCCTATCCCACCACCTTGGAACAAAATGTTCACCCTTGGATCATCTGATTTTTGTACTATGTATTTCATCTTACACATCAACAACAACTTCTTCATCTCCCCTTTCATAGGTATGGTTGTAGAGGACCAATACATTTTGATTTCACCACCTAAATCCTGAAAAACTTCTACTTAGGAGCACACTGCTTGAATGAGGTTGGAATGTCAGCTACCAAGATGGTGAGCAACACTTTCTTTTATAGGAAGTCGACCAAAACAACTTGAGCATCCTTTATCCTTCCCACCAATGGTACTTATTTGGATTCCATGGAATAGCAAGATTCATTTGAATTGGTCAAGGTAAGTCCTAAGGAATTTGTGACTTTTATGGGCATCACATTATTAGAGGCTCCAGAATATATGATGCAATTATTGAGTTGAAATCCTTTGATGAGAAGTGACAGGTAAAAAGGTTCAACTTTATCGGTTTTGGAGGCACTAAGGGCTAGCATGTTTTGTGAAGGTGGCATGGATGGTGTGGAGAGTAGGCCTTTAGAATTTGAGCTTGAAATTTTAGCACTACCACCATATAATACATTGACCAACCTATCAAATTGAGTAGGGTGTGTTTGTAAGTACTCCAATTCTGTGATCTGAACCTTGGATTTACTTGTGTATTCTACATAATCAAATGGGATCATGTTGGATAAATTTGAGGTTTCGGGGTGATGGAATATTTACATGGAAAATTTTTGGTTATCTTGGGAGTTTGATTTTATTTAATAGGTGTGGTAACTGGTTTAGAAGGGGATGAGGAAGCATACTTTGGTGCAACTTTAGATGATTTTGAAAGAGTTGATGGATCGTATCGGAAACTATGCACCACAAGGAAGTTGCACTCAAGTTGAATCGAAATAGCTCCAACATAATCACAAGTAAGAATTGATCAATAACTGAATAAACTTGCATAACCGAACAAAGCTTGTTCATAAGAAAAGATAGCGAGTGTCTTGGCATGCTCATAAATGAATAGAAAAGGGGTACATATAGGGTGTTGAGTAACCCTAGTGCATGACACATATGAAACCCTAAACCTAACCCTAAACCTAACCCATGTGAGATGACCCTCCAACATGAGAGGAGGACACATAGGATAACTCACACTAACACCCCCCTTCATCAAAGCTGGGGTAGCAGCTGTGATGAGTCAGATGGAAGAGAAAGACACTCCTAAACAACTAAGAAAGATGTACCAATGGGGCCTGGAAACTAAAGGCCTGATAAGGTGCCCATATACAAACATAATCTTCCTAGAAGAAGAAGAAGAAGAAAAGGACTAAATAGCCCTAAGAAGATGGGCAGCTGTAGAAGACCTCACCCCAAGAAGAGACCGTAAGTGAAGAAACTTCATCTCAGTGAAAGGCTTGGTGAATAAGTCTACAATCTGATTAGTTGTCTGAATGTATTGAATGTCAATGATACCATCATGAATAAGCTCCCGTATGAAGTGCATATGGATCTCAATGTGCTTTGTCCACTGATGCTGAACTGGATTTCTACAAATAGAGATAGTGCTCGTGTTATCATAGTAGATAATGGTAGGCCACCGAAAGTGGATGCCAAACTCTGTCAGAATACCCTGTAGCCAAATAGCTTCTATGGCAGCGTTAATGCTCCTTTGTATTCTGCCTCTGTAGATGATATCGCAATTACATTTTGCTTCTTGCTAGACCAACTAATAGGACCCTGAACCAAGAGAGAAACTATAGCCAAAAGTAGATTTCTGATGATCTAAGTCACCGCCCAATCAGAATCTGAACCCAATCAAGTCAATATCAACCCCTCCATGATAGTGTATGCCATCAGCATAAGTGCCACAAACATAATGAAGGATTTGTTTAGCTGCTTTCTAGTGCAGCTCATGTGGCTCTTGTATGAATCTGAGACACGATCCTAACAACATATGATAAATCGGTCAAGTGTGAGTCAAGTAGATCAAGCTCCCAACTAACTCGCCGCTAAAGAGTACCATCAACCAAGGGAGTAGAGCAATCAAACCAACTTAACCCCGAGAAAGAAAAGGAGTAGGAGAAGACTTGCAATTGGACATCTCAAACCCAGAGCTAGCAAATCAAGAGCATACTTAGGTTGAAAAATAAAGATTCCTAAGTCAGATTGTGAAATCTAGATCCCAAGGAAGTAATGAAGCAAACCTAAGTCAGTCATGGAAAACTTGTTGGCTAAGGCAATCTTCACAAAATCAATAATAGAGGAAGAGCAACATGTGATCAACAATTCATCAACATATAGAACAAGAATGAGTATGGAGTCATCTTACCATAGAATATAAACATTTGGATCAGAGTGACACCTAGTAAACCCTGATGTAAGTAAGAAGGAGTCCATCTTGGCATACCAAGCCCGAGGGGCTTGTTTAAGGCCATAAAGAGACTTCTTTAACTTACAAACGAGGGAGGAATCTTGGACATAACCCGGAGGTTGTTCCATATAGATCTCTTCCTCTAGGTCACCATGAAGGAAGGCACTCTTAACGTCCATTTGATGGACTTTCCATCTATTCACTGCGGAAATGGCTAGGGTCAGTTGAATAGAAGTCATCTTTGCAACTGGAGCAAAGGTTTATGTATAATCAACCCCAGCTATCTAGGAGAAACCCTTAGCTACTAATCGCGCTTTAAACTTTTCGACGTCTCCATCTACTCCATACTTTGTTCGAACACCCACTTACACCGAACAATTTTTCTTCCTTTCGGAAGAGTGGTGAGATCCCAAGTATCATTCTTCATGAGAGAGGAATACTCCTCATCCATGGCAGAATCCCACTCAGGAATACCAGAAGCCTCCCGGAAAGATTGTGGATCAGAAGCAGAGGTGAAGAAAGAGTGGGGTCCAACGAAATCTAAGTGAGTACGTCTCATATCCGAAGTATCTCCAACTAAATCTCTAGCACTTTGCAAAGTTTTCTTGGCCCAAAGGGGACCAGGAGGATTAGGCTCAAAGTCGGAAGATTCTTCACTTGAGTGAGAAGGGACATAGTCCTCATCATCACTACTGTCAAAATCAGAAGACTCAAGGGTCTGATGGTCAGGAGGATTCGGAAGAGGAGAATTCTCAACAATATCATCATCTGATGAGTCAGAATCCGAATCAGCGAGCTGAAGAACCTCTATAGGTGGAGAAGTAGAAGTCGAAGAAGACTCATCGAACTTAACACTTCTCTCAATATATAGCTCATGAGAAGTAGAATTCATCAATTGATATCCCTTCACGCCATCAGGATACCCTACAAAGATACAAGGTTTGGATTGTGGTTCCAAGGCCTTACGTTTCTTCTTGGGAATCCGAGCCATAGCCTTGGATCCAAAGACTCGAAAGTGCTCAACATCAGGCTTGCATCCAAACCAGGCTTCAAAGGGTGTCATCCCTCTTACTACCTTGTGTGGAACATAGTTCTGAATGTAATTTACACAATTCACTACTTCGGCCCAATACTGTGCAGAGGAAGAGACTTCGAGTGAATCATACAAGTGGCCATCTCCTTCAGAGTACGGTTCTTTCTTTCTGTGACTCCATTCTATGAAGGGCTATAAGCAACAGTATGCTACAGAGAGATCCCTTCAAAAGTACATAAATCTATGAACCTATTGTTTACATATTCACCTCCATTGTCGGTTCGGAGAACCTTGCTAGAATGTTACTGTTTCTCGTGAAGAGCCTTAAAGTCCTTAAAATGTTCAAAGACTTCAGACTTAAGCTTAAGAAAATATACCCAAGTATATCGTGAATAGTCATCAATGAAGGTTAGCACATAAAGAGCTCTAGTAAATGAAGGAGAAGGAAACGGACCAGAAACATCACTGTGAACAAGATCCAAGGGACGAGTGGCTTTCTAGGATTTTCCTTTGTCAAAGTTATTTTCAGGATGCTTTCCAAGGGTACAACCCTCACAAAGACCCTTAGAAAACTTGACGTGAGGCAACCCGTTGACCATTTTTTTTTTTTACGTAGCGATAGTTTAGATGTCCAAAACACTCATGCCATAGATTACATACCTCATTTGCATGAGTGAGCAAGGCAGTGGGTGTAGAATCAGAAGTAAAGTGGGAGAAGGTGTACAACCGTGAATGGTGATCTACCTTTCCCTCAGCCACTGTAGTGTCATTGTTAAGCTCACGAATAATCACCGAGTTAGGACCAAATTCCACTCGCATTCCTTCACCAAGATGAGTAATTTGGTAAACTGATAGGAGATTGGTAGAGAGATCAGGAACACTCAACACTTGGTTAAATGTCCCCCATCCATCTCTACCGATCCACTACCGGAAACCGACACTGTCATGTCATTACCCATCATGATTTGGGACATTCCACAAGGTTTGATGTTGGAAAACTCAACATGTGGTGTGAGGCACTGGAATTTATAATCCATGTCGATGAAGGAGCAACTTTGGCTACAAGGGCCTTTCCTTTCTTCTTATCATTTTTAGCACCTTTTGCAGTAGAAGACTCGGCCTTCGGAGCACTTTGTTTTATGGATTTAGGAACACTTATTTTATTTTTCTCAAGTAAATGAGATAAGTGATCAATCTATTTCTTAAAATAGTGTTGCTCGTCATGACCAATCTTCTTGCAATAGGAACACAAATACTTGCTTTTCTGTGCCCTAGGCTCAGAAGTCGAAGTGTTTGTGTCATTTTTAGGTTTGATCTTGGTTTCTTTCTTAGGTTGATCCTTAGTTTCTTTCTTCTTTTCAGTCTTCTTTCCCTTGCTAGTACTTGCTACAAGGGCATGTGACTTGGACTTGAGAGACCCCATTTGAATGAGTTTTCCCGTTCTCGAATGAGTTGGGATGAAAAAAGCATCAAAGGAAAGCATTGTCCAAGTATCGTCCAAAGCAGCTTTTGTAGCATAGAAAGTTGACACGAAGAAAAAATATTTGGGACCTTGCTTAGAGAGAATCGACAAGATCGATTGAGAATCTTTCTTTTCTACTTGACATCCTTTTAACAATAATCTAATATGGAAAAATCTGGAGAAGAAGGCTTGTAGGTTTTCAAAGTCACTAGGATTTAACCCTAGTAGTTCGTTTTCCAACTCATGTGCTCTTATGTCATCTAATTTTCCAAACATCGCATCCAACATTTTCCACGCAGATGTAGGTGTTTCAGACGCCTCAATGTGGAAGAGCAAGTCAGGAGAAACGGACATGCAAAGAAGACCTAAAGCTTCATCACTACGGTTTAACCACTTAGATTTTTCAGGTTCGTCATCTGGTTCAGTCTCATTTCCCATGGTGATGCGGTATAACCCTTTACCTCTTAGTTTCATTATTATTTTCGATCTCCATTCGAAAAATTTGAACAGCGTAAGAAAAGGAATTGAAAGTGCATCCATAGTGAGAGAGAGAGAGAGAAATGCAGAAAAGAAACACAACCACCCAGGACAATAACAACCCCTTGCTTTCGGCACTTTATAGTTTAGTGTGTTGATTACAATCGGGTCCGTGCGTGTGGTTTGAAACACTTGGTAACTCATCTTGCAATTAGCATAATAACGCGTAAGAGAGGAGACCACAATAGTGTTTCGTGGAGCGCAACAAAGGAGGACACTGTAAACAAGCACAAGCAAAAAATAGAAATGAGATAAAAGCCAACCACGGTTATGAGAAAAAGTGTCTCACGTCGCAAATGGAAACCCCCTTGCTGCAGACTGTGGTGGACGTGCTCACTATTCGTAAGCAATAATAAGGGTGAAATACAAGGTTTGGGAACTCAAGGAGTTTTGATAGTCTTCAAAACGCCGGAAAAGATCTCGGAAGGTAAATAAGGCACTAAAGTGTCACTGCACACTTAAGCGCATGATTAGTGGAAAAAAATCGACAATAACCCTAAATTTTATCGTGTGAAAATGCCCAATTTTACTATTTTGAGAGCTATCGGAGTTTTTAAAAAAACAATAAAAAGATTATTAGATGTCGATTTTTAAATTAACTAAAAATCGTAAAATAAGATAAAATCAAATTAATTTGCAATTAACAAAAAAATAGATTTAATTAAATTAAATCTAAGTAATTACAAAAAAGAATTAAGATCTAAAAAAATCCCGATTAAATATTTAAAAGTTAAAAAAAACTAATTAGATATTTAAATAAGATCAATGAAAAATCTATTTAAACTTCTAAAAAATTAATTAAAACTTACCATAAGTGAAAAAGCATATGAATTTTTTTAAAATTCTATTTTGAAAAAAATGGAAAAAGCAAATGTTTTGAAAACACGTACTAAAAAAGGGAGCACTTTTTAATATTCACTAAACTTACAAGTTTAGAAAGAATGCGTTTGACTTAAAAAACTTAAACTTAAATTGTTAAATAAGGAAAGATTTTTGTAAAAGCCGTAGTTGTTAAAAAAGAGATTTTTAAGGATTTAAAAGAATTAAAAAAATGTACCAAGATAAAATGACTAAAGTTGCGAGTTTTAAAAGTTTGAATTTTCTTTTAAAACAAAAAACTTACCAAAAAAAACACATGGGCTGCGAGGGCACAAGGGCATGAACGACCCATGGGAACAACAACAAATGGAACAGATCTACGCTTGGGCAGCAATCTACACGTGGGCAACAAATGGGACAGAGTAACATGAGACAGGGGCCAAGGCCAAACGCAACAACAACAGGATAGGTGACGGAAGAGCTAGAAGCATAACAAGCGAGCCACAACAACCACAACAATAGCTTTTTTTTTAATTTTAATTAAAAAAAAATGAAACCGGTAATAACCTATACCTGCACAAAAGACAGAAAAACACAACAAAGAGAGAAAAAAAACACTAGTTTTTTTTTAAAACAAAAACAAAAAAACCTCTTGTTTTGCTTTATAGAAAACCGTGAAAAAAATCAAGGTGATAAGAATCTCTGCTGCTAGACTTTTAGCTAAATACGATCGTCCAGTGTCCTTAGGCCCTATCAATAAAATCCGATTCGAAAGGGACAGTGCCGGGTAGAATGGGAAAAATCTAACTTCGTCAGATAGAGATCTCTTAGTTGGCATAGAGTTAATCTGATGCTGAAAAACATCGAAGACCCGCTTTTCTGCTAAAAATAAGGAATCAAGCTCGCAATTCCTTAGGCCTATTTTATTCTGCTCAAGGAACACAAAAAAAACTTTCCCAAGAACACTTTGTTAAAAGATGCATTAGCAAGAAAGGATAGAAAATTAAGATCGAAAAGCTTGCACGAGGAATGAAAAAATAAGAGTAATTACAAGTAAAAACCGAGTGCACGTTTACTAGATCTTAGCTCGATACCATGAAAAGGGGTACATATAGGGTGTTGATTCATTATTGATCGATTCTTACTTGTGATTACGTTGGAGCTATTTCGATTCAACTTGAGTGTAACTTCCTTGTGGTGCAATTTCCGATACAATCCGTCAACTCTTTCATGGTATCGAGCTACACACTTGTCGTCACACCAAAAGTTTGAGCTTTTGGTGTGATGGCAAGTCATGTAGCTCGATACCCAGTGTGCAAGCGATGCGCCACCCCTAGAATAGTTACGGGATGGGTGACCTCTTGGGAAATTCTGGTGTTACTTCCTCTTAATATGTCGTTGGGCACGATTGGGTGTACACCCGGCTCCATTGCTCGAGAGGGTATTGGCATAAAGAATCGATTAACACGATGAGATCTCTCTCCACCATCAGTTTGAGCTTTTGGTGTGACGACAATTCGTGTAGCTCTGATACCATGAAAGAGTTGACGGATCGTATCGAAAATTGTGCACCACAAGGAAGTTACACTCAAGTTGAATCAAAATAGCTCCAACGTAATCACAAGTAAGAATCGATCAATAACTGAATATGTACCCTATATGTACCCCTTTTCATGGTATTAGAGCTGAGATCTGGTAAATGTGCACTTAGTTTTTAGTTGTAATTACTCTTGTTTTTTCGTTCCTCGTGCAAGCTTTTCGATCTTAATTTTCTGTCCTTTCTTGCTAACGCATCTTTTAACAAAGTGTTCTTGGGAAAGTTTTGTTTGTGTTCCTTAAGCAAGTATCTCATCGTGTTAATCGGTTTCTATGCCAATACCCTCCCGCGCAATGGAGCCTGGTATACACCCAATTAGGCCCAAAGGCATATTAAGAGGAAGTGACACTGAGAAATTTCCCGGGAGGTCACCCATCCTTAACTACTTTGGGGCCGCGCAGACTTAGCTGCTTGGTATCGAGAGATACACGACTTGCCGTCACACCAAAAGCTTGAACTTTTGGTGTGACGACAAAGTCGTCGGTAGCTGATACCATGAAAGAGTTGACAGATCGTATTAGAAACTATGCACCACAAGGAAGTTGCACTCAAGTTGAATCGAAAAAGCTCCAGTAATAATCACAAGTAAGAATCAATCAATAATCGAATAAACTTGCATAACCGAACAAAGCTTGTTCATAAGAAAAGACAGCGGAGTTTCCTCGCATGCTCATAAATGAATAGAAAAGGGGTACATATAGAGTGTTGAGTAACCCTAGTGCATGACACATATGAAACCCTAAACCTAACCCTAAACCTAACCCATGTGAGATGACCCTCCAACATGAGAGGAGGACACATAGGATAACTCACACTAACAGATTTTGTAGGAATTACATTTGAAGAAGAATTATTCCAAGAGGTATATTTGAATCGGAGGGAGTACTAGAGGAATTATTTGGTATGGTAAATGAATTCTTATTTGTCAGTGGTCTGGTTTTTCCTTGGCTGAGTCCATTGATGGTGGCAGTGGTGACCCTCTGTTGATGATATTATTTTGTGGAATTTCAATGGGAGGATCTTCTTTCTTTTTCTTCGCTGAAATTGTTGAAGATGAACCTTCTTTCTTTGATTAAGCTGCGTGAACACCACACATGAGAATCTTGGAGCTTCTTCATCATCATCATCTTCATCTCCTTCAACATACTCAATAAGGCCATTTTGAGTTTCACCATTAACTTCTTTGACCTCAAGGTAGTCTCCATCATCATCTTTATCTTCTTCTTCCAGGTTCATCAACGTCACACGTAGCATTGATTGGTGGTGCTTCGAGAGAAATCCTATGGGGAGGCGGGGTGATTCTTTTTGGTTCGGAGGATTCATCTCCCTTGAAGCATTCCACATGGAGATTTGAGACAGTTGTTTCTTCATGGCAACCAAGTCATTTTCAATTTTTTGAAACATTGGGTCTATGGTAATTGAACTCAAACTTTGACCTTTTTGTTTTCCATTAGGACCTTTCACTTTTCTAGAAAATATCAAATCATCTTCAGTCTCGATCGTGAAGTCTTGCACTTCCTTCAAATCCTTGGGTTGGGCTCTTCTAAGGAAGAAACCAACTTCTAGTGATAGAGCACTGATGAAAAACTTTTCACAATATTTTTTCAGGAGGCACAAAATTTTTAGGAATCCTTCTTATTATTAGGTTATATTTAGCGATAAAGTATCTCATTGATTCAGAAGCATCTTTCTTCATTTACACCAACTGGACCAAGAGATCTTGACAATCCTCCATAGATTTGAACTTGTGTTCAAATATACTTCTTATGTCTTCCTAGCAAGTGATAGACATTGGGGACATCATGTAGAACCTTTCAGAACTTTCTCTTGTAGTGATTCCACAAAGAGTCTGACAGAAACATCCTCATGTTATACACCAAATACACTACAGATGGTGATGAATAATGTTATATCCTCCTTGAGAAGTTGATAACCATCTCCTCTAAATTTTGGGAAGTTTTTTCTTGATCATTTTGGTATCTCGTGGATTGGTTGAGGAAGAGAAAATGGCTCGGTTATTCCATGTCATAGTACATTTGGTATGCATTCTTCATGGCCACAATCTACCATTTAATTCCTGAATCTAGCTTTCAACCTTTCTAAGGATGCATCTTTAACTGCTGCTCTTGTGTTTGCTTCAGTTTGAGCTCTTTCAATCTTCTCAATTTGAGCTCTTATCTCTGCTTTAACTCTTGCTTCTCTTTCTCTAGCTTCTTCTTTAGTCTCTATGTTGGTGAAATATTCAATATTCTCATTGATGTATGGAAACTCAACGTCTAATGGATTGATGACTCTTGAACTTCCAATGGGAATGTTTTCCTATCGTAGGGGAGACCTTGGATTTATGAGCAGCTCATGTCTTCTTTGAATTTATTCAAAGATGGGATCAATTTTTCCTCCTTGTCTTTATTTTCAAGTGTACCTTTGATCCGATAGTTGGAAATCTACGCTCTTCTCTGTGGATCCTGAACTTGTCTTTGTCTTTCTAGTTCAGCCGTATGTTCTTCACCATGGCCCAATACTCTTGTGAAGATGAAGTATTGAGTGAATCTTTTCGATTGTGTCAGATGGTTTCCCTCAAGTCAAAAGTGATGTATTCTTGAATATGAAACAATAGCTTGGGCCTTTCAACAAGAGTGTTACCTGAAATAGCCATTATTAGTAGACATAAGGCTCGGTTGAATTTTCAAATTCAATTTTTGTTTTGGCTTTTAGATTTTTCAAATTTTTTTATTTTCTTAATCTTCTAGTTGTGCTTTGGATGTAAATTCTACTAAATCTACCCCATAGTGGGTGCCAAAGAATGTTGGCAAGAAAATTTGTGGGTTTCTTACCAATGATCTATGAATCTAAGTCCCTCTACTCAAAATGGTACAACTTCTATGTTTGCATGCCCATGAAAAGTGATTTTATGGGTGGTCTTTTGACCGGGGATCCAACAGGGGAACTCCTATGACCCTACGATAAAGCTAGAAATTTCTTGCTAGAGAGTACTTCGCAAGAGAATGGGGAGGGAGTGAGAAACAAAAAGGAGGGGATTAATGTCATGGGTAGAAAATCAGAATCCAACACCCATTTAATCAAAAATTTCCAACACGCATTTAATTTAAGAAGAAACAACCCTACAAATGGCAACAAAACCAATTAGGACTTATGAGCACAAATAATCAGTAAACCCCTTAGTCAAAGAAGGCTATAAAATCCTTATCATATTGAAGCTCGAGTAGAAATTGTACATAACAAGAATAGAGGAATACAAGAGTGGGAAAATAGAATAATTTCAGCTATCTCTTTGTTCCTTCATAAGAATTTCTCTCTCATGAGATTAGAAATTGACAATCAGCCAAGAAGAACCCCAAATGAGGATTTTATTACAATTTATAGAAGATATATGCCTCTTCATCTTCCTCATGACACTTCATATGATTTATTTTTAACTTTAGACTATTCACATTCCTATCAAATATTAAGTCCCTTTTATGAAAACAAGGTGGTTTAATTTTACATCATGTTTCTAAAGTTACCTTTTGAATAACTTAAAGGCATATTAAAAAGTATAAAACCCAATGAAGAGTTAGAAAATTTGGAGAGAGAGAAAGTTGGGGGAGGAAGAGAAGAGAGAGAAGAAGAGAAGATGTTGCTCCTGATGAAGTCCGTTGATTCTGATCATTGGAATGCTTCCAGTGATGAAACTCTGAATCTCTAAATCCTTTACACCCTGAGAAACTCTTTTAGATGGTTCACAAACACCTTGGGTTAAGTGTTTAAGAACATTGTTGAATGAATTTGTTGATGACCACAAACACAACTCATGAAGATCCCTTCCGAAGAGATAGGAGTTCAGAATTGATACTGCCAAGTTGAATGAACTGTTTCACCGATGACCACAAATTCCACCCTACACATGATATTCCTATAACTTGAGCCACGAATTGAGTGTCAAGATACATTGTCGAGTTCCCTGAGATGAATTTCAAATGACCTGTGAGAAATTCCTTGGATGATCCCTAATGATGATGTTGACATGAATGATCATCCCTTTATGTCCCATTGTGCCAAAACTACCCTTTCAGGGTGATTTACCATTAATAGCAGGTTCCTAGATGGGAGACTTACTATTTTTGTAAGGGTTGATTTTTGCCTCTTCTTGACCATCCTAATGTGATGAATTTATTCATTCAATCCTATGCACACTAACTTCACCTTGGCCACTTCTTGGGGTGAATTATTATTTTTAGTAATCACCTATATAGGGGATTACTATTTTTAGTAAGTGTTTTTTTCATTGTTTTCTACTTGAGATGACCATTCTAAATTCTTGATGATCTTCAATACACACTACCTTCACCATAACCACTTTAGATGATGACTTTTAAACATAGAAGGCTTGTATAGGAAATATTATTATTTTTGAAAAGTTGATTTTTGGTGCTTAGTTTGCGATGGAACACATATTTTTTAATTTGGATTTTGTTATTATCTCGTCCTCCAAATTTCACTTGATTTTTCCCACCAGAATGTTTGAAAATAAAAAACAAAATTTTCAACTAGCAAAGAGTTCGAGGAACATAGCTTCCATGATAGAGATTAATGGAGCTTCAAAATTTTAGGTTTTTCTTTCACCTCTGATTGCGATGAAATTGAATCCATTTTTATATGTTTTTATTTGGATTATATGTGCAAATTTTTAGCTCAATTCCATTGCTAAATTGATGGGAAATCCAAAGAATGTGAGCTAGGGAACAAAATGGGGTTTTTTATGAAATAAATTATTTATGGAATCATTTGATCTCCCGTTTATTTCATTTTGATGGCCTTAAAAATGAGGAGGTCTGTAAAAAAATTCATCTCAATCTGACTTGTATTTTGTAAGATATGAATATTTTTCAATTGGGGTCCACTTCGTAGTCATCGGCCAAAAATCTTCATTTTATCTTCATTCTTTGTTGTTTTGATCCATTTTTTATTCTAATATCTCTATACTTTCAATGTGATAAATACTATGATGATATGGTTTAGTGTAGCAATGGAGGTTGGGATATCTGGTAAAAATTTTCCGGAGTTCCGACAAAGATGTGGGGGATGAACTGACATGGAAATATGACTACATCTTGATTTTGTTCATCCAAGAAGAAAGCATAAGGGGCGGAATTAATTTTTGTGTCCCCTATGTCCCTTTTCTAAAGGGATGAAAGGGATGCAAAATTCTCTGATCACGACACTTGGTGATATTTGACTTTGGATGAGCATTTGAGTGAGAGAGCTTTAGGGAAGCACTTGGGGATGAGTTTTCGGCTTATGGAGGACCAAAAAGCATAGCTAGGGCTGGGAGTATTTTTTTCCTGATATCACTTTAGCTAAAGGGAAAAATGTTCATCATTTTCCACATCATGCCAAGTTGCATCACTTGGCGGTCATTCATGCAGTGAGAGGAAAGGCTCCAACTAGCTCCCGGACCGAACCGACAATGCGGAGGGTCACGTTGGTGATATGAGGGATAAAAACATCTAGGTTCATTTTCATGTCCCTTATTTCCCTTTTATAAAGGGAATAAAGTGACATTAAATCCCTCCGGAGCTCTGGTGCTAACACATGTCCACTACAAAAATTGGCTAAGTATCGAACTCTTACCTTGACCCAACTTGTGATGGCGATAACTCCAGCTCGCGAATGAATTTAGAGGTGAAATTTTATATGAATTTGACTGAAAACCACCAAATTAGTTTAATGGAGTTTATTTTAATCCTAAATTATGAATTAATCACCTCCAAATGGCCCCTTATTTCTCGGGACTACCAATTGTGCGCTAGAAGAGTGAGTTGCCTACGAAAGTGCATGATGTTTCATGATGTCTCATTTTTTCCACAATTTAGGGCATGTAAAATACCTTACATAGGTACTTTTTGGCCTCTTTAATCTTCATGAAGCTCCCAAAATATTTTCTTGAATCTTAGGCACTCCTTTGCGGTGTTTGTTCCTTTAGGCCTAAAAACCCACTTTCGCTGAATTGGCTCCAAAACCTCCAAATCTTTCAAAAATATCCCAAAACCTTTTGTCAAATGTTATTGGCACTTGAATGCATCTCCATATTGAATTTTTATCCTCTTTTCTGCTCCAGGGGTTTGCATTAGTCCCAAAAAGGCTAGTGGTAGCCCTTCCCAAAATAACTCAAAAATTTACACTCTCCAAATGCAAGTAAAATCACCGAGGGGGACTGAATTTACTTTATTAAATAACCTAGGTGGATTGGACATACATCAAATTGAGGAACATAGACTGAGTAAGGCTTTGTGTTAATAATTGGTAGGCCTAGGGTGTCTTGGAAAGGTAAAACTTAAAAGTTTTGACACAGGGTCCGTTGTCATGCTTGAAAATTGAAATTTTCCTCTTGCACATTTTCATGACAACATGAAGAAATATATGGAATTGGTGATATTAAAAATACATAAATCCTTATATAAATGTGACTTTGAATCTATGAACATGAGTTCCAATGCATAAAACAACTCACTCTATGAAGGCTTGAAAGCATGTTAATGCCTTTTCCATATCAACGTCTCTTTGACTTAATGAAGGTTGAAGGATTAATATTTAAATCTCATGGTTATCTAGAGATCACATACCATTATCTCTAATCGTGAAAAAGTTTTAAGACTCATGCATTGAGGATGATGAAGCTTTATTATGACTGAAACCAGATCCACCATGACTTTGTATGGAAATTTATGAAGGAGACTTGAAATGAAGGATTGATGCTTTGACTTGTTGATATCCAAGATCATAGTGTTGGTATATACCTCTTGAATATTCATTCCTCCTTAATTCATTGCAAAAAAATATTCTAAAGGGCTTCTCATGTAGCCAAGTTAAATATTGTTGTGTTAAGCATTTGCACCTAGTTGCACATATGAGTCCATACAAAGTCTTGAAAATGAAATGGAAAGATATGAAACATGTCAAGGAGTTATGGATAAATAAGGATGTTTGTATGATGTTCTTGCATACTCACAAAACCTTTCATTGAGTCCTCATTTTCTACAAGGAAAATAATTCTTGCCAAAGATGAAGACAAAAAAGTTTGACCGTTACAAATTAGGAGGACTCGTATGCAGTAAGATTCAAATGTTTTCTCATGAATCGCAAGGTTAGGGAGCTTAGAAGAGTTTCCTTTCTCATCAATTTTTTTACAAGCATGTTGATAGGTTATGTAAGGTATGTACTTTCTCTGATACTTATTCATATGTAATGATTGCAAAATGATAGTTTTGTATGATGTCAACTAGATCCTCCTTGTACGAGTTGAAAAACAAATAGGTGATGAGTTTTTGGAAGTTAAAGTGTAAGAGGTGTAAGATTATGTTTCTCTACAAGATTTAAAACACCTTTGTGTGCATGTAAAAGCTGTTAAGGAAAAAATTGTTGATGTATGAGGACTAGTGCAAATAGATGAAGGACGATGCATGAAGAGTGAGTGTGATATTATATGAGATGATTGAGTGATTAAAATTTTGTTGTTTAAGAAACTAATCCAAGTGAATGTGATCGAAATTTTGTAAATACTAAGTAGGTGCTTAGAAAATTTGGGATTAGGTGTTTCACCGATTCTTGATAAAATTTAATAAAACAGATAAAGGGTGATAGGCCAAGGAGGAATACCTATTTTGAATTCGGTTCAAGGTTGTGCACATTTTTCTGATTTCTAATCCACACTAACCGTGAAAAAATTCCTTTAGGCTAGGAGGAACTACCTACAAATGTAAAACAAGACCATAAGAAGAATATTAAACAACAAGAGAGACTACCTAGCGTGTGCTATATTTGGGAAGTGTGATACTTCCTAGATGGTTTTCAATCCACTATTTGATACAATTTAATGTAATAAATAACTTAAACAAATAACATCCTATTGTAGTTGATATAATTTATTTATCTCATTCAAATACAATATGAAAATTTAAACTAACAGGTTGGGTTATGATTAGATCTGGAGGTTGGGTAAGTGGTTTAGCATTTTTACAGTCTCACAGAGTTCCTGTAATGACTACAAATGATTTTGGGTAGTTTAGGGATGGATATTGCTTGTTGTCCTGAGTTGGGTTATCAGACATAGAAACTGATGTTAGTCAGGGTATGACTGATGATGGTTTAGCTATGATTGATGACATTTTAGGGTGGATAAGGGTAGAATAGTTAAATGTCAAAAATAGGGGTCTAGGTTCTCTCTGTGTCTACACAGAGAGATGGGGAGGTCTGTGGAGTGGCTTTAGGTAGTGTATTTGGCTTGGGTGAGGTTTTAGGGATGAAAAATTCAACTTAGTGAAAGTATGTCAAATATGCAGTAACTGACGTCAGTCTGATGACTAGTGTCGGTGAAGGGGAAACCGACGATGGTCTAGGTGACTGGCGTTGGTAGGGGAAGAATGAGGGAAATCAAATAAACTTGGTTACATAGCTTCTTTTTTATTGCAAGAAGAATGGAAGAAGGATGGTTAGGTTCATAAAAATTTTAGGAAGGCTAAGAATTCCTAAGAGTCGAGATATGGAGGGATAAACGGTTGTGGGTGGTTGGATGGGTGGATTGAAAAGAAAGTGGGGATGGTGGAATGCAAAGGAGAATAGGATCTAATTCAACAAAGATAAAGAAACTACAATCTAAGTAAGCATAAAATGATGCAGATAAAAACACACTTACTTGTATTTGCAGTCTAGTTGGTGGAAGATAACAATGGTTGATCTATGAAACTAGTGATCAGTGCCATGGTAGTGCTTCCCATAAAGTTATCATTAATTTTAATGCTTTCAAATTAGTCCTGGTGCTAGCTAGGGTCGTATGGATCCTCATGCAGCTCTAGTTTGTGCTTGCATGTAGATATCTCTTTCTCCAAAACTCAAAAATGCCCACTTCTTGAAATTGCCAACCTCCCAAAAAAGGTTACCAAAATGAATATATGGTAACTATTGACGCTTTAGGTTAATTGTTGTCGATTACAGTGGGAAATCCTAGGTTTTCCAAAATAACAAATCTTGGTTATCTTTTGGCTGTTTTGCTTGTTAGTTCAGGTATAAAATTGTATTTTGCACTTAGATAAGTGGGCATGCTATTAGAGAAAGAATAGGAACTTGATTTTAGGGTTATACTAAGTCTCGGTTAGTTAGGGAAAGTAGAGATTGAATCTTAGTTAAAAGAAACATGCTAAGAATAGGTTTATGATGAGGTGTCTAGGTGATGTGGCTAGGTGAGGTGGTCAAGTGAGGATGTTAATTAAATTAATTAAAGTAATTAATTCAATTAATCATGTGCACTATGGGATATGAATATGTAAGGTATGGTTAATTTAATTAACGAGGTTATAAGGGTGGTACAACCTAATTTTGGTATCTATAGTAGGTGCTTCCATGTAAGTTGTATCTTGTTAAAAATGTCAATTAGGTGATTGATCTGATTTTGGAGTTGGTGCTTCAAGTTTATTACATTCTCAACAATTTTAAATATTTTTAATCCTTCATTGACAAGTTGTACATCATAGTGCATTGGTTTTAGTGGGTTTTTCTCCGTTCAAAGGTTTAAAACATTTAATTCTTCCTTCCTATGTGTTCACTTGTGTATTTCTTATGATTCTTGTTTTTTTCATGACAAATTAAATCAATTGAATTGTTCTACAAAAGATGAAGAACTGATTCACCCCTCTCATCTTAGTGATTTTTTTTTCCATCAATTGGTATCAAAGCTTTGATGTGAGCTTAATAGTTCAAAAGAGATCCAAGTATCATAAGCATGGTCAGTAATCAAGTTCAAAGTGGCTTCTCTACTTCCAAGGAACCTCTTTTCAATGGATCCAAATATGAATTTTGGAGTGTTAAGATGAATACCTATCTCATGTATCTAAGATTCAATATATGGAAATCAATATTTTATGGTTATACCATTCTAACCACACCTCCAAATGATGTATCTTGAAAAAGAGATAGTGAGAATAAATCAAATGCAATGAATCTAATCTTGTGTGAAATGTCAAAAACACAAATTTTGAAAGTTATGAATTTTAATAAAACCAAAGAAAATTGTGAAAAACTAAATACCATCTATGAAGGAGATAACAAGGTTGAACAAACCAGGTTGTAGGCCTACCGTAGTCAATTTGAGAGCATGAAAATGAAATAAGATGAAAGTATTACATCCTAATTAAAAAAATTGATGAAGTGTGGAGGAAACAGAGGTTTTTTTAATTTGTTAAGATACCTAGCTCCTAGGTATGACTCCAATTGTCACAACCATGGAAGAAGAAAAATATTTGACCACTCTAAAGGTGGATGAAATTCATGGCATTCTAACTGCCTATGAAATGAGAACAAAATAAATAAGGTCAACCAAGAAAGAGGTTTTATTCAAAGCTAACAAGGAACCTCAACAAAATAAAAGAAAAAGATGAATCTGACACGGAGGATGATGATGAGAATATTGAAGCTATGTTTGTTAGGATACTGAAAACAAGATCATGAAAATATATGGGAAAGCTACCTTTCAAGTGTTTTAACTGTGGACAAGTAGGTCATTTTTCATCCAACTTTCCTAACAAGAAAAAGAAAGATACAGATGAGCATGATGAAGAAGGAAAGACCTCTTATAAGCAAAAGAAAAAATTCAAGAATATTAAGGTAAGAAATTTTATTTCAAGAACAAAAATAACTTTTATACTTTAGAGGAAAAAAATTCATCCGAATCAAGTGACTCCAAGAAGACTGAAATTTAAGGTGAATACAATCAGGCTAATACTCTATTCATGGATATAGAGAAAATTCTTAAAAGTATCTCAACATGTAAGGATCAGTTAGAGCGGATATTTCAAAGGATGATTTTGAAGTAAATCTTGAAGCTGAACTAATTAGTACCCTTGAAGATTTGAACCTCTAAAGGATAATAAATCAAAATCGAAGACAATGTTGAAGGATTATAAAGAAAAAACCAAAATACTAAGAATTAAGGACAAATAACATGAAGAAGAAATCAAGGAACTTGAAGCACATCTAGAATTGATAGCATAATCTTTAAAATATAAGGATAAAGAACATCTAAAACTCAAAATAGAGATGGAGATCCTAAGAACTAAATTAGATCACACTTCAAGAAAATTGAAACATATTAAATATTTGACAAGAGTTCAAGTGATCTAGAAGAGATCCTAAGTAGTCAGAGGTCTTCAAATGATAATACTGGCATAGGGTTCAAGGAATATCGTAAGGATGAGAAGGCAATAAAAGATTGGAAATTTTGACTCAAGGAGTGATAAAGGAATATTTTTGGTATATTCTTCAGTAAGTCCGTCTTATAGATGTTACAATAAAAGCCAACAAAAGATCGTATAAAGCACAACCGTTATAGTTGATGAGACACATCCAATCAAGACCAAATATTATCCTAAAGAGACTTCCCAGAGCATAGAAGTTCAGGATGATGATGAAGTTATAGAGGGTAATTAAGAAGATGAGGAAAATTAAGAAAGACTAGATAAAAATCCCTCAAGAGAGATCGCCCTCTAAATTAGATCATATGCAACAAGGAAGCAAGCATAAAAACAAGAATAAAATTGAAGAGTGTTCAAAAAGAAGATAACATATCCCTCCTATCCAATATTGAACAAAATAATGTTGTACATTCCAACAATGACAAAAATTGGATTGATTCAATGAATGAAGAATTAGAACAAATAAAGAAAAAAATATACTTGGGAAATTATCCCTAGGCCTAAGAATAAGAACATCATTATAACTGAGTGGGATATTTAGAAATAAACTCAATGAAAAAGGTGAAGTCACAAGGAATAAGGAAATAATGGTTTGAAAAGGATATGCTTAAGTTAAAGGAGTGTATTTTGATGAAACATTTTCTCCTATGGCTAGAATTGCGGCTATTAGACTATTCCCCATATATGCTACATACAAAGGATTCAAGGTAGACCAAATGGATGGAAATTCAACACTCTTGAATGGGCAACTAAATGAAGAATTCTATAATGAACAACCTCATGTATTTTCACTCATAGATGATAAGGAATATGTTTGCAAGTTGAAAGAAGAATTATATAGACTAAAGAAACCCCCTAGGGCTTGGTACAACACATTACATAAGTACTTGGTTGGTCAAGGCTTTAGGAAAGGATTAGTTGATAGAAATATTTACATAAAAGAGGAATAATATCACCTATTAATTTTTTTTTCTATATTAATGACATAATATTTGAAGGATATTATGTGACCATAACACATGGATTTGCAAAGATTGTGGAGTTTGAAATGTCAATGGTTGGAATGCCTTCATTATTCCTAGGATTGTAAATCAGGTAATTACAAAGAATGTATCTTCATATCACAAGCCAAGTACATCAAGGAAATGCTCAAGAGGTTTCAAATTGAAAGTTCTAAACAATTAGTACACCAATGGTTATGGGATGTAAACTAAATAAGTAGGACAAATAATCTAAAGTTAATCAAACTATGTATATATACATGATAAGAATCCTATTGTATCCAAATGCATCTAGGCCTTATATCATGTAAGAATTTAATCTAGTTGGAATATTTCAAGAGGACCCTATGTAAAATCAACTTCAAGTTGTCAAGATAATATTTAGATATCTCATGGGGACCATGGAATATGGAATTTGGTATCCAAAAGGTAATGAGTTTGAGATAAAAGCCTTCACAGATGCAGATTGGAAGGTAGCATTGATGATAGGAAGAGCACAAGTGGAGGAGAATTATTTATAGGTAAGTGTATATTCTCTTAGCTAAGTACAATAAATATTTTATAAATATATCCATGTGTGAATATGAGTATGTAGTAGTTGCCTTATGTTGTGCTCAAGTGTTGTGGATGAAGAAAACTCTAGAAGATTACAAAGTTGAAAATTATGGTCATATTCCTTTATATTGTGATAGAACAAGTGTCATAAGTGTGTCCAAGAACCCTATATTTCACTCTAATACAAAGCATATACAAATAAAGTATCATTCTTAAGGGAACAAGTGAGTGAGAAAAGGATCAAGCTTGAACATGTATCAACCAAGGAGGAGGTAGAAAATATCATGACAAAACCTCTACCAAAAGCATCCTTTGAAAATTTAAGGAAAAAATTGGGGTAATCCCTACCCCAATAAATCATTAAATTTTTCAATATATCAAGGGGGTAGGTCAAGTTCCATATATAGTCCAAGAATGTTCAAAAAGTGTCAAAACAGAGGAGCTAGTTTAGTAGCTCAAGGTATAGGTTGAGAAGATCAAAGGAAGACATGTGTAAAGAGTGAAAAGTATGAGTTTGAGAAGAATATGTTCATGGGGATCATTGACGATGATTGGTGAAGAATGTCTTACACCATCGCATGCTATGAGTGATAAGAAAGTAGGCTTAATCTAAGGGGGATCATGTAGAGGTAAGTCTATGCATTATTAATGATTTCTTGCATGATGTTTGTTGAAGGATCCTTTTTTATAGATGTCAAAGGGGGATAAGGTTATTAGAAATAATAAAAGATATCTTGGAAAGTGTTGGTATGAATTCTTTCCATCAAAGTTTCTGGTGTTTTTACATCAATGATAAAGGAAGAGATTGTTGAACCTTGTCTTGTTGGTGTTGTCATTGATGACATGATGCATTGATGGAAAAGAGTGAGTGATGAGTTTTCAACCCTTCAGGAGCATGAAGGTTGATTGGCAGTTCCTTCTTCAATCCTCAAATGCATGTTTGGAGTGATTTGGTGAGGTTTCTTGAGAAGTCATGGTGTGTGCACAAGGTCTAGGTGCATGGTTGATGCCTTAGCAAGACACTAGGTGCATGGAGGTGCTTGGTGTGGACTCAAAAGGTTTCCTACATGTCTCAATAGTTGTTTCAAGGATGAGAAAGGGATTTAATAGTGAAAAATAGGATAGGCATTATGAGTCATGGTTGAAACAAGATCATTTAGGCCTAGTTCGGACCTCTACATAAGCTTGGATGGGTGTATGACACAAAACAAGATATGAAAAGGCAATATAAGAAAGATGAGTGTGTTAAGACATGCTAGAGAGGGTTTGGAAGGTATTTCAAGTCAATAATCACTTGGGAGAGGTAGATTCAAAGTATTCTTCATGACTGTCCTTGAATCTACCTTTCCCAAGTCATTGGTCTTCTTCACGAAAAAGAGAAATTATTTATAGAGCATGGATTCTAGATCAATTGGCAAGTGGAATGAGTTTAATTTTTTCCTTAATCTTTATGACTGATCCTTAACAAGGTAAGGTTCTCCAAACCCTCATCTTAAAGTGATAGGAAACATATAAAGTTGTTGGTCCTCAAAATGCATAGAAGTTTCTAAATTGATCACTTGGGGTTGTAAAGGACTCCTCCTGGTACATTTTTGCATTGGTTACATGTTCCAAGTTAGATGTTCAAGTACAATTATACCCATATTTTGAATAAATTTTACCGTACGAGTCATGCATGGAAGAGTTTTAGATGGAAATCTTGATGTGGAATATTTTTTTGGGAAATGTCCTAGATGCCCATGAAAATATCAAATTGAGTTCTATGGAAAATCTAGGTGAACCATGTCAATCAAGTGAGCCTACCACTAAAGGCCAAACAAGCCAAAATAATTCATGTGAGTTGAGAGATAGATGATGTGAATACATGTTGTGGGGGTACAAAATTGGCAAGAACAGATGAAATAAGTCCAATGCAACATGTTATAGCTCACAACTTGTTGTGGTGGAGTGATTTTGTGTATTAGTCCTAATGGTCTAAAACTGCCTCATTAGGATAGTTAATAAGGTCTATGAAATGGGCATGCAAACATGAATTTCACCACACAACCCATTTTTTTAAAGACTAGGTAACTATTTGGTTTCGAGGGGAGTAAAAACCCACAGTACATAGATAAACAAAAAAACAACTAGAGTGAGAGAACAACCCAAAAAATAGTGAGGGCCTGAAAATCACACAACCCATGCAGAATAATGCTTGAATATGGAGTAGAGGTCCCTATTGAAATTTCCATGCAACTCTTTGGCCATGAAAGTGAGTTTTGGTATGTTAGATGCAAGCTAAAGCAAGACTAGTTTTTGGAGCTTGAGAACTAGTTTGAGTTGTCCCTGATATTCAAGTATATTTGATCTTTATGCCCTGAGATGAAGCAAGACATGGAATTTGTGAGATGAAAAAGACATAGATCCTTCCATAAATTTGGATTTGGATCTATGAACATGAGTTTGAATTCATGAAACAACTCACTTTGTAAAGACTAATTTTTTGTGCTTGAAATCATGCTAGTGCCTTGTCCAAATCAGATTCTCTTTTACTTAATGAAGGTGGAATTATTAATCTTTGAGTACTAAGGTGATATATATATCACATACCACTATCTCTAAGAATTGAAAAGGTTTCAAGACTCATGCATTGAGGTTGATGAATCTTTACTATGATTGGCATCCAAATCCACCATGACTATGTATGGAAATATGTGAAGGAGAGTTGAAATGAAGGCTTGATGATTTGACTTGTTAATCTCCAATATTTTGTGTTATTATAGAAATATTGAAGACCCATTACTCTTAAATGCATTGCAAGACTTTCTTTTATAAGGCCTCTCATACACCGAACTTGAAGATTGTTGTGTGAAGAAATTGTACCTAGTTATGAATATGAGTCTAAACGGTGTCTTGACAATGAAATGGTGAGATGTGAAACATATCAAGGAGTTATATAGCAAGAAGTAGGTATGTGTAACATGTTTGCATGCTCACAACACCTGTCATTGAGTCCTAGTTTTCTACAAGACAAAGAATCCTCGCCTATGATGAATTCAAAAAAGTTTTACCGTTACAAATTAGAGGACTGCAAAGGTTAGATTGAAATGTTTACAGGTGAATCAAAAGTTCAAGGAGTTCAGAAGAGTTTCATTACTCATCATATGTTTTAAAATAAATTTTATAGGTTTTTAAAGGTATGTACTTGCTCTAACACCTATTCAAATGTAATGATTACAAAATGACACTTTTGTATGATGTTAACTAACTCCTTATACGAGTTTAAAACCAAGTAGGTGAAGATTTTTATGAAGTGTAAGTGTAAGAGGTGCAAGAGTATATCTCTATAAAAGATTTAAAACACTTTTTTATTTATTTTAGAACTATGTTTTAGGACATAATTCATTATGTATAAGGAATAGTGCTAATAGATGAAGGAAGATGCATGAAGAGTGAGTATCAGATTATATGAGATGATTTAGTGATCACACATTTGTTTTTAAGAAACTAGGCCAAGTGAATGTGATAAAAAAATTTATAAATAATAAGTAGGTGCTTAGCAAATTTGGGAGTAGGTGCTTCCATGCAAGTTGTAGCTTGCAAAAAGTGTCAAGTAGGTGCTTGATCTGATTTTAGAGTTGGTGCTTCAAGTTGAGTGGGTGCTCAACAATTTGAAATCTTTGTAATCCTTCATTGGACAAGTTGTCCATCATAGTGCATTGGTTTTAGTGGGTTTTTCTCCCTTCAAGGGTTTCCCACATTAAATTTTTCCTTCCTATGTGTTCTCTTGCTGATTTCTTATGATTTTTGTTTCTTCATGACAAAGTGAATCCATTGAATTTTTCTACAAAAAGTGAAGAAGCACTTTGATTCATCCCTCCCCTCTCGAGTACTTGTGTTTTATAAAAAAACTATTCTTTTTTTAGTTTTAGGATGAGGACTCACATAGTGTCCTTAGTTTTTGATATTTATCAATTTGTGCTAGATGGATATACATCTCCTTAAAATCCTCCAATTGTTGAATAAAAATAACTTAGTAGTGACAACGCCAAGGCTATGAATGCAATCATATGTGGTATAGCTCAACCATAACTTGTGAAGGTCATGTATTACACATCAACAAAATAAATGTGGGAGAAAATTCAAGTCATTTATGAAGGAGATTCCAAGGTAAGAATATTTAAACTCCAAACTTTCATAAATCATTCTTAAGTCTTAAAGATGAGTGAATAAGATTCCATTGCTAGATATTTTCTTATATTTGATAAGGTGTTCAATACCATGATAGGGATATGTGAAGAAGTGAAGGAAGAAGTTGTTGTACAAAAGGTATTAAGGTATCTAACTCCTAAGATCTACTCTAAATTTTATGCCATTGAGTAAGTAAAGGATTTAAATCCATTGACAATGGATGAGTTGAATGAAACCTTCACTTCATTTTAAATGAGGGTTATTGAATCTAAACTAGTCAAAAAGGATATTTATTTCAAGGCTGATATGAGGGTAGCAAATAAGAAGAAAAAGAATTATAGATTTTCCCCTATAATAGATGATGATGAACTATTTGCAATGATTGCTAGAATATTGAAGGTTGGATCTTGAAATTATAAAGGAAAACTTCCTTTTAAATGTTTCAATTGTGGTGAAGTAGGTCATTTTGCTGCTAAGTGTCCTCAAAGGCATGGCAATGAAAGTGATGAATATCATGAAGATGAACGTCCCAAGAATACTCAAATTTTTGACAAAGGAAAGAATAATTTCAAAAGGTTTGATAATAAGAAGAATTTTAAGAAGAATTTTTACTCAAAGGAATATTTTTCATCTAAATAAATCAGTTGTGATGGTGTCTCTGCTTCTAATTTTGAATCTAATAATGATGATATTGGTAATGAGGTTTTGTTCATGAATAAAGATGCTATGGAATATATGAGTGATAGTTCTATACTATTTTTTTATGAATAATAAGGACATGACATTGATATTAAATTAGTGTGTGTTTAGACTCTGTTAAAGCATGCTAAGAAAAATAACAATAAGCTAAGATATCAAGTCAAAAAGTATGAAGAAAAGATTCAGGACCTAGAGGAGAAACATTGGGATGTGACAGAGAATCTTGATGAGACGATAAAAATACTAGAGATGCGGATGAGCTCCATGAATATAAGATTTCAATCCAAGGAATAAGAGGTGATCCTTCTTTAGGGAGAGTTATCTAATGCAGTTAGCAAGGCTAAATCATTCCAAAATTTTGATAAAAGCACCAATAATCTTGATGACATTTAAAACAATAAGATATCTACATGAGATAAGATAGAATTGGGTTTTAAAGATGACACAAAATTCAAAGGAGTGATGCGATAATATATTTTTCTAGAAATTAAATTGAAGGCGAAGCACTAATGAGTAGCAAATGGAGATAAGTGTAAAATATTATGCGAAGAAAAAGTCAACAAGGAAACCTAATGCTTAAAGGTGTGAAAGATATTTTAATGGATATTGTTTCACTTGTAATGGATTTGGGCATAGTGAAAAGGACTATAGGAATTATTTCAAATATGACCACCCATGGAGGTATATAAGTAATGAACAATCAAATAATGCGATGTGCTAAAATTGTCATGAGAAAGGTCATACTACTAGGTATTGTCTATATGAACCTTCAAGTCAAAATTAGGGTAATAAAGGTTACAAGGGAAGGATTGGTATTTTTGATTCAATTGAAATAGTATTGGACATGTTTCTATAGACTAATATTGAGGAAATATAATAGGTTCATAACTCTAGAGTGCAGGGAAATAAGACAAGGAAGGTCATGTGAGCCAGAGTGAACAATAGAGTCACACCAAAAGTAGATGTGTATGCGAATAAAGGAATTTCTCGGGGTGTAGATAAAAATAAATAAGAGGTGAGTTTGAGGTGTCAAAGAGGGCTTGGGACCTCTTCACTTCACTCTTATAGATTCATTATGAATATGGATGTCTCTAATAGGCTTCTTAGAGGCATACTCATCCATATGAAGCATTCAGAAGAAGGAGCATGAATTATTTGAGGAATTTTGTTGTAAGTGTGTTTTTAAGATATCAAAACCCTTTGTAGTAGGTAACATGGTGTTTCTATAGGTATTTTATGAGGTGAATTAGATCATATGTTGTGTCTCAACCCTTAAGCCATGTTTTAGAGTGTATCAAGTTTAATTATGTTTTATGAAGGAAGTATGAAGAAGTATTTAGAGTGTCAGGGCACTGTGTAAACTAAAAGGTAAAGTCTCTCAAAGTGATAAAACTATGTTACAAGTAAATATATGAGTTCAAGAAGGGGTCATTATGCTCTTGAATGTCCCTACCTTTCTTAGGTGATGATCAACTTTGAAGTTTTAATACATAGTATAATGTTTTAAGAAGAAGTCATTCATTTGAATGATGACTTGATCGGACCATCGAAGAAGGTGGTGTGATGCAATCCATGTACAATTATGAGTTAACATATTCAATATATTGTGAGTCAATTCTTGATTCAAGTTTGAGGTGCCTCAAGATTTGTTTTTGCATCATAAATATTGTATATTGTAATATGAAACATTGTCAGTTATAAAGATCATAATTTAATCTCTCAAGTTGATATGCATTGTGTCAAATATGTGCATAGTTTTTGGATTCTGTAGTATTGTATCAAGTAGTATTTAAGAGTACCTTGAGGTTTTTATAGGCTATTTATGCCTAAGATGGAGAGTCAATTCTTGATAAAGGTTAATGAAAATTGGGTAGATGTATTCAAAATCTAAGTATGTCTTCGGAGTTCATTATTGAAGTGATAATAATGTTTTAATCTTGGGAGTGTGTGAATTAGGTTCTCAATTAGGGTTTTTTTGTCCTTAAATCATGATTAAGATTTCTCTAGAGTATATTCATCTTGTAAGAGTTATGGAGCTACACAAGCATGATTAGTTCTATCAAAGATTAAAAAAATGAGTGTTTCATTGCTAAGAATGGTTATAGGCTTGTATGTAGATACTTGACGTCTACAATGATGTATCAAACAATGATAAATGAAGAATAAAATGGTTTTAAAGGATAAATATTGTGTTAATGCTTAATGAAGGACTCCAATGATGGTGTAGAGTCATCCAAATTTGAGGTATGCCTCTTGTGTGTTCATTCCTTAAAAGGATAACAAAGTTATAAGACCTATAAAATTACTATCATAGCCTTTGCATGATGGTCTTAGTAATCTTAGTATGATGGAATATGTTGAGGGGATTTTGTATGCTCTCAATCCTAATATGATGAATGTAGAAATATTGCATGACTAGTTTGATGTATTTCTTGCATTATGAGTGGACATTACATCTGATAATGGTATTATAGATAGGAAAAACCCTAAGGCTTTATTATGTAACTCCTAGCAGTGGTGAATATGAAGAGATATTTATGAAAAAGTGAGGATTTGAGATCATGCATGGAGGTTTCCTAGAGGTGTTAGAAAACTTTCAACTCTACATGATGAGAAGTTTGCAAGATATGATGTTTTGAGAAAATCAAGGTTCTAGAAAGCATGTTTTCTAGCTTGATATGAGATAAATCTACTTAGATGACATGTGAAACCTTTTCATTGGAACCTACTCCATTTATGTATGATGGATAATGGAGATAAACAAGTCTCGAGTTGGAATGAAGTTAAATGAGGTTTTATTCTTTATGGACAATTATTAAAAAGGTAAGAAGGTTAAAAACCTTATTAAACCCTAGTTTGATAGCGATGGAAGAAATATTTTTGTTTGGCCCCATAATGGATTACATAATCAAATGTGATTATGATTGGATTATAAATATGACTCTCCCATATTTTATATGGTGGTGGTTTCAGGTCATGATACTTAGTGGAACCCACTTAAAAGCCCTTATTATTAGGAAAGTAGCTTTTACTATAAAGTTTTCCATTAGACCCTATGATTAATTTAGTGTTATGAGAGTTATGGGAGATATGATACAATGTTGAATTTATTTCATTTCTTGGTGAGGCCATTTTATGACATGTACAATTCAAAACATGTTGGCTTGTTTTTGGGTCGAAGGGCGCTTTAGTAAAAATCATAAATGTTTGATAATATTTCAAAAACCTCAAAAAAACATGAAAAAACCTATAACAATCATCTCACCTCATAAATCCACTCAAGAGCATGTACAACCAAGTAATCTAAAAATAGTCCTAAGAAAACAAGCCATAACTTGCTCGAATATCATCACAAACTCAAGAGTGATATATCAATGCAAATATCATGACCTCAAGGTCATCACAAAACTCAAACCATGACATAAAACTAATTTTATTACCTCTAAAACATCTCTGAAACCATCATTATCCAAACTTCTCAAAATTTCCTAAAAACTAGTAGTCCAAAATGGGGCACACTTGATCTCCTATGTAATGAACCTTCTTAGATATTGTCAATAAAAATTGCATATAATAACAAAACGATCAATGAATAACAAAATAGAACATTATATAATATCTTATATCGCTCAGCCACTATGAGGGGGCAACCTCTAAAACCTTAAAATAATATTATAATGCTCAAGATGATCCTCAAGTACTACCCCTACCTTCTATATATATCCTACTTAGGAAATGGTTAGTCCATATGTCGAACCTACTATAATATGAAAGCATAGAAAGATGTGAAAATACCAAGGAGATATTATACTAGCCACATGTTGGCTAATCATATCCCATTACAGAGAAAGTAGATTAAGGGCATAACATGCCCCTCCCCTTGAAACCAACATTGTCCTCAACATTGAGTAATCCTAGATGCTTTTGAATGAATTCTTCATCCTCCCAAGTGGCATCCTCATTTGGCAGGTTCTTCCACTTGATCAAATATTATTGGAGGATCCTAGTACATAGCTTCTTTGTACACATTTGAAGGACTGACTCTGGTTCAAGAATAATGTGCCCTTCGTCATCCAGCTCTGGTAATTTTATCTAGGTGGGTACCCATTTTCCAATGACCTTCTTCAAGTAAGAGACATGAAAAACAAGATGTATTTTGGATGAAGGGGGTAGGTCCAATTTGTATGCCACAGTGTCAATCTTGTGTAAGACCTGATAAGGACCATAATACTTGGGAGCCAACTTGTTATCCTTCCTTTGTTGTTTCAGTGACATCTTCTTGTATGGTTGAAGTCTTACAAATACCCAATCACCTGATTCAAAATGCCTTTCACTTTGGTGTTGATCCACTTGTTGTTTCATTCTATTTTGGGAGAGAGCTACAAGGTTTCTGTTGATGTTGGATGTGATCCTCCACTTCCCTAACCTTAGGATGCATCCTTAAAGTGGATGTGATGGAGGGTGGTTCATACCCATATAAAGCCACAAATGGTGACATCTTGGAAGAGGAATGAAAGGATGTGTTATACCACCATTCTGCAAGGGGTAGCCACTGAGCCTAGCTTCCCTATTGATCAAACAAAAAACAATGTAGATATCCCTCAAGGAATTTTTGACTACCTCTATTTGACCATCCAATTGAGGGTGATATGATGAATTATGAGCTAGCTGAGTACCTAGAACTGAAAATAAATCAGTCCAAAATTACTAGTAAATACTAAATCTCTGTCACTTACAATGATCTTAGGAGTACCATGGAGTTTCTGAACTGTGTCCATGAAGGCTGAGGCCACTGTACTAGTTATAAAGGGTTGTGATAGTGCATAGAAGTGAGCATACTTAGTGAGCCTATCCACTACCACCATGATGATGTTCTTACCATCTGACCTAGGAAGCCCTGTGATGAAGTCCATGGAAACCTCCTCCCACCACTGGCTTGGGATAGATAGGGGCTGCAACAAACTAGGTGTCTTGACTATTTCGCCCTTAGTTTGTTGACATATCATACATTCAAACACAAATTTATGTACATCCCCTTGAGGCCTTCCTAGAAGAAGTCCTTTTTGATCCGATGATATGTCTTCAGGAAGCCAAAATGCCCACCTATGGGAGAGGAGTGTAATTCTGAATGATCTTATACTTAAGTATTGAATTGTTACACAAGTACAACCGATCCTTATACCAAAGAGTAGCACCATCCCATACATATTTTTCTAACACTTTGGAATCTTGAAGAAGCTGATGAATGATATCATGTGTTGTTTGATCATGTTTTCATTCAATCTTGGCCTCTACTATCCAATCTGGATGTAATCGATATGAAACAAAACATTAATGTAGTGGGCTAATCCTTTCTCGAGAGTGCATCTGCTACAACATTTTACTTCCCTTCTTGCAAATTATTTCAAAGTAAAATCCCAAAATTTTAGTAACCCATTTTTTTTCAATAGATGATAGCCTCGTTATAAGAAATACTTGATACTATCATGGTTAGTTTCTTCCTTGAATTTCCTACCTAGTAGGTAGGGTTACCATTTTTACAAGCATGGAGGGTAACAATCATTTCCTTCTCATGGATGGGCTTGAGAAGGTTCTTCCCTATGAGTTGACGACTCTCAAAATAAATGGAGAATTTTTATTGCATGAACACCACACCCATTCCATATCCAGATGCATCACATTCCATTATTAAAGGTTTCAAAAAGTATAGAGTAACCAAGAATGGGATAGTGCACATAACTTCTTTGAGTTATTCAAAAAAATTAGTAGTCACATCATTCTACTGGAAATAATCTTTCTGTAGGAGAGATGTGAGAGGTACTTCTATGCCCCCATAGTGCTTGAAAAACCTCTGATAGTAACATGTTAATCCCAAGAATCCTCACAACTATTTCAATGTTTTTGGAATGGGCCATTCCATCATGGATTTGATCTTCTGAGGGTCCACTTTTACCCCTTCATGTGACATAATGTGACCTAAATACTCCACTTCATTCACCCTAAAAGAGCATTTGGATGGTTTATAATATAGTTTATGTTGGTTGAGGGTGAGGATAACTTGTTCCACTTACTGCAAATTATCTTCCCATGTCTTGTTGTAACTTAAGATATCCAAAAAAATACCAAAACAAATTTACGAAGAAATGGCTAGAAGATGGTGTTCATTAGACTATGAAAAGTGGAGGGGGAATTTTGTGGCCAAAATGCATCACCAAAAACTCATAGTGACCCTCATGGGTTTGAAAAGTTGTCTTATGGACATCTTCATCCTTGATTCAAATTTGATGATAACCTGAACAAAGATCTAGCTTAATGAAATAGTCAACACCATGTAACTCATATAAAAAATCATTAATTACATGAATTGGAAACTTATATATGATTGTGTACTTGTTGGTCTCTCTGTAATCTAAACACATCCTCCATTTTCATCCTTCTTACGCACCATTACCATAGGAGAAGAATATGCACTCTGACTAGGGCATATAATACCTGCTTCCAACATCTCTTACACCATCTTCTCAATCTCACTCTTTTGGACATAGGGGTACCTATACGGGTGGATGTTGGGTGGTTGAATTCCTTGAAGTAAATGAATGGCATGATCATGTGATCATTTTGGAGGAATACCTTTTGGAATCTCACCATAAACCTTTGAGTGGTTATCCAGAATTAGCTATAAATTTGGAGGGGTATCGGTCCTCATCTATTTGGATTCGAAGGAGAACAATTGTGCAATAAACCATCATCACCCTTCTGTAATAGCTTTTGCATATGATGGGAGCTAATGAGATGAGGGGCCTTTTCTCATAGTCCCCAAAGTTCAAACTTATTACCCTCATATTGGAAGCGCATGAATAGTTCCTGAAATTTCATCTCAATTTTCCCCAAGGTTGTGAGCCATTGTACTCCCAAAACAATATCGACACCACCCATAGGAATGGAAAACATAGGAGATTCTAATTTGTACTCACCCATGGATAACTTGATACTATGAAATTTTCCTGAACAACTAATTGTGCCCCCATCAACAATCATGACTTGAAATTCAAGGGTTGGATAAATAAAGCAATTCAATCTTGCTGCCAATTTATGGTTGATGAAGTTATGTGTACTACCTGAATCAATCAAGATAATGACTCTTTACTTCTTGAGGAAACCCACCACCTTAAGGATTTAAGGAGTGTTAATTCTAGATAGAGCATGCCATGAAATGGTTGGTGTGAAGTCTTCTGAGACACTCTCAAGATATTCCTTTACCTCATCTATTTTGTTCTCCTCCTCTTCATCATCCTCTACTCCTTTGATGTAGAAAAAAAAATATCAATACATTTGTGACCTCGACTATATTTTCTATCACAATTGAAGCATAACCCTTTGGAATTTTCCCTTTGATCTATTGTGGATTCGGGCAAATGGGTTGGAAGAATGATGGTCCCGGTGTCTGGCATATGTCGTTCTTGACTTGAGGTGAATACCTGAAATTTGAAAAGATCCCTTTCTTCCATTCTCTCATAAAGGACCATAGAGTCAGAGATCAAATTCGAGTTAAAAATACAAACATATTTCTAGATGTTATCTTTGAGACCTCATAAAATTAGTTCATTGATGTTCTCATCAGTGATATCCTCCACTCTCAAGGATAAATTCTAAAATTTTTGAATGTAATCTTTGACCAAACCTATTTGTTGTAATGTGGTGAGTATATTAAAGTAGTTCTCAGGTGACACTATCGTTATAGTATAGTTGAATTTCATCTCCAAATGTGAACAGGAGATAGTAAGTCCTTTTTGTTTCTATGCACTCAATCGATGATATCAAATGAATTTATCTTGTTCTAGGTATAAGGATGTTACAATCACCTTCGTACACTAGGGTTTTGGTGTAGATCAAAACAATTATCCATTTAGTTAATCTAAGTGACTTGATCCTTCCCATAAAATTTTTCCATCTCCACCTTTGGTAGCATGTTACATAATCCTCCATTAGGACCTGTTGGTAGTGGTGTATATGAAGGAGGATTATTAGATGATCTAGTATTTCCTATATTAGAAACTAATGCAATGAGAGAGGTGATTTGGGCATGTATCCATGCCATGATACCACAATTTTTTTGTATCCTTGTGTAAATCATCTTTCTTCACCATATCTTGAACATCCATCTGGATTTCAGCTACTATAGCAGACAAATCAGACTCAGAATCTACCTCTTCCTTACCCTGTCTTCCTGGTATATTAGATCCTTTACCGATACAACAAGTTGAGTCTCCTTCCATTAATTAGGGTATAAGGAATAGGTTTTAGGGTTTTAGGTTCAAGGTTTAGGGTTCTAGGTATAGTGTTTAGGATTTGGGGTGGGAAAAATAGGGTCTTCGATGGACTCGTACATTGCGAAAGATCTCGTTGAAAATAATTCTAGTGGAGGTGAAAAAAAAAGATCGAAAATGGTGGAAAAAGGTTATGGGAAGATGGTACCATTGTGATCTTGACGAGAAGGTTAATCCAATGACTACTATATTGCGAAAGGCCTTAAAATTTTCTAGACTCTTTTTTTAACACTTCACTTTTTGTAAAAAAACATTACAGAGCAATACTACGGTGAGGGAAAATTTTAAATACTTACAAAATCAAAACTATTTTTCCTACCACTGGTTGTTAGTAGACTAGAAAAAAAATTGCCACAAAGAATTTTTCTAGATCAAATATTTGATACCAATTTCAATGAACCTTCTTAGATATTTTCAATAACATGTCGCAGATAATAAAAAAATAATCAATGAACAAAAAAATAGAACATAATAGAATATCTTATATCACTCAACCACTTTGAGGGGGAAACCTCAAAACCTTACAATAAGATTATAATGCTCAATATGATCCTCAATTACTACCCCTACCTTCTATATATATCCTACTTAGGTAATGGTTAGTCCATATGTTGACCCTACTATAATATGAAAGCATAGAAAGATGTGACAAGACCAAGGAGATATTATGCTAGCCACATGTCGGATAATCATATCCCATTATAGAGAAAATAGATTAAGGGAGTAGTATCGTAATACCTCAAACATGATCTGAAACTATAATTGACATGAATAAATTCCAATACTTCAAAAAATGACAATTTAGTTATTAGGTACAATGGGCACTTTTGGAGAAAACTGAACATTTCCATAAATTTACATTTTTGAGTGGGGCCAACATACTATCACAACCTATAAATCACACCTATAGAAATATGGAGGAGTTATATTAAACCTCCAATCATCACATTTGAGAAAACAATCCATTCTCGGGACAAAACAAACAAGTTCTTCCTAATCTACTAAACTAGAGTTTTAAGAGGGTTTAAAACCAGTTTACCTTCTTAACGATTGTTCATAAAAACATAAAGATAAAATGACCTCATTCCACTTGTAAAATATTCATAATAGACCTATTAAAATATCCCCAAGATCTTTGGTCCCCATGCAAATCACACACTCTCCAACGAGCATTAGAAAGTCAAAATTTAGCCTTGGTTTCTCACCTTCAAAACTTGGTTTTAGTAAAAATGGCATAACTTTAAAATTTGTCAACATTATGTAGTAAAATTTGGACTACACCATAAAAAAACATTAAAAAATATCTCCAATTCTCACCTTTTCCCAATAATGGCTAGAAGTATAGGATCCACCACACTAGAACCTACTTTCTTTAGGGTTATTCCTAGGAACATACACAAAACGAAGTCTAACACCTGAACTAGCACTATAAGACACTTGTGAGTATCTCAACACATTATAATCTTGTTTCTCATGATCTAATCATTCTCACATAGGTAATACATTCCATACTTCAACATTCCATACCTCATTCTTCTCACTAGGCCTCTATAAATAAACACCTTGAACAAGCTTGTTTTATTGAATCTCACTTCAACACAACTTTTAGAACCTTAAACACCTAATAATATCTTCAACACACTTCATGAAATCACCAAAACATCACCAATTCCCTTTAACACCTCTACGAGTCCTTAAACTAACTAAAGACACCATGAACCATCACTGGACTAAACAATCTTAACAAGAAACTAACTTGACTTGACACTACAAATCAACCTTCATGACTTTCACCTCTTTTGACATCAATGATATTTAATGAAAACTCTTACATCATCATTCTTTGACATCAATGACAACAATCTCCCCTTTTTCATTGATGGTAAAACACACAAAGCAACAAAATCCCCTTATGGAACATATATGCCATCAGCTCATTCCCCCTTTTGACATGAATTAAAAAGAAAATCATACCCGGAACATCTTATTTTGACAACAAATATGCTCACCTTTTTGTTGGAAACATCAACTAAAACAATCTAGGTTCATTCTTCATCTTCAACACTGATTTGACTCTTTGAGTAACATAAGAGAAATATAGCTCCCTCTCAACAAATGCATGTCTTCAAAACTAACTCGGACCTTATTCAAACAATCATTTCTTCATAAATTTCAAATTTGATAGGTTAAACACATTAACCATAAAATAATATTTAATATTAATTAAATTAATATAACAAAAATTACAAAAACATTATAACAAATACAATAAAATAAAATAACACAAACACAAAAACTAAGATTTAACATGGAAAACCACTAAGAGGTAAATACCACGGTGAAAGAGATTATTCCATTTATTGAGAAACATAATTTACATTCCATATCTCCCTCCTCACTTCTCTCCAACAATCCACCTTGTGAATTAAATGATCATGCCACATGATCATATTTATTTGACCCCACGGGTCATGAACCATTAAGTGATGGGATGTGACTTTATAAAAAGGCACCCTAATTTAAATATTGATTAATAATAATCAATTAAACATAAACAAACTTAGTTTATATTAAATAATGAAGAATATAAATATTCTTAATTATTTAATTATAAACTAAGGTTTATAGGCACTTAATATTATGTTCTAACATTCCCCCTTAATATTAAGTGGGAACATATGCCAATATTGTGTGTTTATACAATAGGATTTACAAATCCATAAACCATAATGAAGGTTAAGGCTAGCATATCACATTTGAAGTATTTATATGTAAACCTTCATCATGTTCATCTTACCTTTTGGTATAAAAGGATTCGGAATGCTTAAATCGAGCGAAATGATTTAGGCTAAACATGATTTTGAGACTACATCTCACAATTTCTCATAGAAGAAATATCAAGAAGAATCTATAAGAGTCATTTATAACACAAGGACATCCTTTACAACAGATACAACTCACTTGAACTATACACTATAGCCTTAGAGTGACAAGTTTAAAAATATCATGAAAAGATGTTTTTACAATGCTTTATAATGGAGTAGAAGTATAGAGGAGAAGGAGATAAAAAAATAGATGCACACTCCCCTCAATGGAAACTCTGAAAATCTAATCATTTCACAAAACTTGCAGAACTTTATAGAACACAATGTATTTGTAAACATATTTATAAGTTGATCTTAAGTTGGGTGGTACCATAGATCTATATCACCACAGAGAACCTTCTCTTGGATAAAATGCATATGAATCTCTATATGATTCATTCTATGATGTTGAACGGAATTCTTAGAAGAGAAATAAAAATATGGCTATCACATAAGAGGAGTAATTCCTTTAGCTTCCATGTATAACTCTTATATTAGTCATTTCAACCAAATGGCTTCTACTTCTACTTTTATCACACTTTTATACTCTAGCTCAGTAGAAGAAATGGAGACTATTGGTTTCTTTTTACTGCTCCAAGTAATGGCACATGTACCAAACTTGAACACATATCTAGTGTTAGATTTTATATCTAACACAAAATCAACATGGTTTGATTCAAAATATTCATATACATCATAACAAGAATATTATAAATCATTATTTATTTCACTTTTAACCATCTATAAATCTTACATTGATAGGTTCCAAAACAAGTTGTATAAAAAATTAAATATTAGTATGCTTAACAACTAACCACATTATATTACCAATATGTTGAATAATTTAAACATCTTAATCTAGTAAAATATATATTAGATGCAATCAATATTGGACATCTCCAATACTAACACAAAGGCATCCTTAAGTGTCATTTGATATGCATATAATACTATTTTTAGTAATCACATACTAATATACTCAACTAGATCTTGATTTCAAATCCATTAACTAGTCATTAACAAGACTTATCTTTGATAATTGGTTAAAATTACTTATAATAAGTAAGTAATTTACATAACTAAACAATATTTGAGAATACTCAAATTGATGATGATATTTCCATCTTTATCAAGGAGATTAATTGTAACTTCAGGGTTTATGACCAAGGCTTAGTAGTATTAAGCAGGCGCATATGTTAAATACTAACCAAATTTATTAATCAAAGTGCATATAATGACTTTGATCAAGGAAAGTAAATAATATAAAGGTATAAATTGATTTAATAGGGTGGACATGTGTCACATATCCAAGGGCTAAAGGAGGGATGCATGGCATAATTCTATGGGCTTTTCAATCAAATGTATTTCATGGAACTCAAGCACGCAGAGTTTCAAATAAAAGGTTTTCGGTCCAAGTAGGGTTATGGTATTCAATGGAGACATATGAAAGGTAAAAGGTAGATAGGATGGAAAGAAGGAAATAATCATGAAGGCATAGATAGGTGAACATGAAGAAAATCATAAAGCGCCACATGTTGACTTGTTATTCCTCCCGAGATGCACAATTTCAAATGGTCATAACTTTCTCTCCACAACTCCAATTTAGGAAAAATTAGTATCATTGGAGAGGTCTCTATGAGCCCTTAAATGAAAAATATTCATTTTCAAGAAATTATGGCATTTAATGAGAGGAAAAGCGGTGAAAATTTAGGTATTAAAAAGTAATTCTAGACTCCCAAACACCAGATTAAATTAATTTATTGATTTTAAACCTTTTTAACCTACATTGATACCATGGCATTTATGAGGGATTAAAAACATTAACCATTAAATAAGATTCAATATTAATTAATTTAATATAACAAACATTACAAAAAAATTATAACAAATGGAATAAAATAAAATAACACAAACACAAATATTTAATTTGGAAAACCCCTGAGGGATAAAAAACACACTTTGAAAGAGATTATTCCATTTATTGAGAAACATAATTTACAATCCATATATCCATCCACACTTATCTCCAACAATAAACCTTGTGAATTCAATGGTCATGCCAAATGATCATATTTATTAGACCCCATGGGTCACGAACCATAAAGTGACGGGATGTGACTTTATAAAAAGGCACCCCAATTTAAATATTGAGTAGTAATAATAGATTAAACATAAACAAACTTAAATTATATTAAATAATTAAGAATATAATTACTCTTAATTATTTAATTATAAATTAAGGTTTATAGGGACTTAATATTATGTTCTAACAATAAATTGATGTATATGGACCACGATCAACATAATAAACAATGAATCAACCTTTACCTTTCAAGGAAATCACTTCTTGCCACAAACCTGCTCATGGATCTTTAAAGATCCTATTGACTTCCCCCTAAACTTTAATACATGTCATATACCTGGTTTGACTCATGGAGCATTGATCATCTCCCCCTTAATGTCTTGTAGACCCTGATCTTGACTCGATGTTTTATTTCTTACTCAATCATACTTAATTTGGTCTTCACACAATTTTACTCTTCTATTGTATCATTTACTAACTTGTTCATTTTATTTCCTAATTATTATAAAACTCAATGATATTTACTAGGTCATCAACAAGAGAAACACACCTCATTTCCAAAAATGACTTTTGTCAAGCTCATTACACATTTCAAACCATTAAAATATACTTTTCTCATAAGCACAAACCTTAATAGAGATCCTCAAGATAGATCATAATGAGATACCTTCATTTCATCATATAATATCCACCAAAACTATTCATGGACATTTTTCTTAGTTTGTAGAGAATTGCAAGATTACTTGTAAGGAAAAAAATTCAGCATATTCATATTTTAGATGTCTATGTCATGTAACATTGTTTTTACTCATCAATTTAACCTTCATAAATGAGTTCAAGAGCCTAGACCACCACATGATTCATACAATGATAATAATATTCCACAAACTGACAAGCCTTACCACATTACTAGGTCTTTAACCTCATGAAATAATCTTTACATAACACACCAAGTATGTGACCCTCTTTTTCAAGACTAAACTAGATCTATATTCAACCTTGAGCATATCAACATAACTACAACCTTGACAATACCACTATCAAACTTTTCAGTGATTCTTCAATTTTTCAATATTGACGCTATAAACATGTTCTTTACATGACTTAATTCAATTGAAATAGATCCTTTAAGTCTTAGACATGATTGTACAAGCACCAGTATTTTCATTTCTTCTAAATTCTAAAGACCTCCTTTGAGACTTTAACCATCAACTTACCTCTTCAATAGATATTTTCAAAAGTCATGAAAGTCCTACAAACCCATATTTATAAGTTCAATAACATTATGCCCATATTTTACCCTTTTATCACAAGATTTTCATAGACGTTAATGAGGTCATACCACTATATAATCTCAAGCATACATCTTTCATTACCTATTGATCCTTTTTCAAGGATATGTTGGCGAGAAAATTTGTCAGGTGGAAAAGCTTGTGGATTTCTCGCCAACACTCTAGGAATATAAGTCCCTCTACTCAACCAATGTAGTTATCGTATATGCATGCGCAAGTAAAGGTGGATTTTCATGGTGGCCTTGTATTCGGGGATCCAACAAGGGCACTCCACTAACCCTACGGTAAAACTAGAAATTTCTTGCTAGAGAGGATTTTGTCAAGAGAGTGGGAAAAGAGTGGATTAATGTTGTGGGTAGAAAATCAAAGTCCCACACCCATTAACCAGAAATTTCACACACGCATTAAAGTTAAGAAGAAACAACCCTACAAATGGAAACAAGACAAGTTAAGATTGAGAACTCAAAGTTTCTAAAATATCCTCATCAAAAAAGGCATGAAACTCCTTATATTGATGCTTGAGTAGAAATTGTACATAACATGGAAATGGAAGAAATTTGAGAGTGGGGAAAATGGAAGAAAATGGCTATCTCCTTTGTTCTCTCTAAGTACAATGCACTCTTGAGTCTACAAAATCAATCACCAACCCTTTGAAATGGGAATGGCTTTACAATTTATAGGAAGAGAAAAGACTCTTCATATGACCCCCATTGACCCTTCATATGCCTTGAAACTTTTCACCTTCTTAGGAAAACTTTAAGTCCCCTTTTATAACTTAAGGGTGACTTATTACATTGAAAATAAAGTCATTTTTAATTAGTTAAGGCATTATGAAAAGTGCAACCCCCAACACAAAATTAAAACATTGAGAAGAGAGAGAATGTTTGGGGGAGATAGAAGAGAGAGAGAGAGAGAGAGAGAGAGAGAGAGAGAAAGAGAAGAAGAAGGAAGAATGATGCTGACGATGAAATACTATGCCTCCAATAAAGTTTATTGATCCTTCCAGATGACTCGATGAAGCACTCCAATGTGATGAACTATGAATCTCCGAACTCTTGCGCACATTGAGAAACTTCCTTTGGATGACATGTGAACACCATGAAATAAGTTTTTAAAAGCATTGTTGAATGAATCTTTTTGGTGGCCATGAGTATCACTCATGAAGATCCTCCTCTAAAGGGACTGGAGCCTTGGAAAAATATTTTCTAGACTCCCTATAATGTTGTCACATTTTTTGGTTGATTCGGACATGATCCTAATGAAGCATATTATGAATGATCTGACGGTGTTGACTACGAATTCCACCTCCCGCATACCAATTGAAGCATGAAATGAGTGTCGAAAGACATTGTTGACATCCTCATTGTCACCTACTCTGCATAGTATGATGATAGAGACTACACTTTTTCTATCTCTTACTCGGAAGTGAAAGACAGTGTCGATTCTACCCTGTCCATTTATGCTTCATGATTTCTTCAAAAAAAAAAACTTACTATTTTTAGTAAGTATGAAAAATCAATTTCCTCAAACCTCAACTGGATGTTGCAACTTAGATTTCCCTTTCTCCTGCATTCCTCTCACCTTTTGGATCAATTTTCTATTTTTGGCAGGTGTTTGTGGGACCACTTACTATTTTTAGTAAGTGCCAAAATTGGACCAAATTTCTGTTCGGGTGAATTCTCAAATTGCATGCATCATCGATGTACAACGTCTCCTTAAGCGGGTTCTTCTATTGATGACTTTCCCAAAATAACAGTCCTATGTAGAAGACATGCTATTTTTAGAAAATGGGCTTCGGAGGTCACATTGATGTGAAAAAAAAATTGATATGTTTTTTCTCAATATCACCCTCTGAAATTTTGTGCTTACCCGATCAACAATTTAGGAGATTTTAAACTTTTAATTTTTGACTTGGCAAAGTGCTTTCTATAAACATAACCATTAATGGACCTCGAAAATTATAGGTCTTTTTTTCTCCTTTTTCATGAAAAAAATATATTTTTGATATGATTTTTTCTTCTTGTGCTTTCGGTGAAATCTTGTTTTGATCCGATTGTCGGTTTGATGGGAAATCAAGCTTTTTTCTCTGTTGGGCCGGAAAGAGGATTTATTTGTTGTGAATGTTTTATGGTACGAGAGGAGGGTATGAAGGTATGTTTCTAATGTTTTTGGATAGAGGAATGAATAGAAAAAAATGGTTCGTCAATCCGTGCATCTGTTTGCAATATTTCTTCAAATTTTGATTTCACGGCAATGGGGATTTCCATTGTTCTTCTTCTCTATTCTTTGTTTCTTCTCCTTAGCTCAATGAAATCTTCTTCTGGGACCTTCATATCACCATGGGAAAGGTATTTTAATGCATTCATGGATCTGGTTTGATATTTTTCAATGGTGGAGTGGTGGTAGGAAGTTGCAGAGGGAGTTTACAGATATAGTTGTGCACGAGAATGTTAGAAGTTAGAAGCAAGAAGTAGGTGGGTTTTTAATTTCAAATAAAGCACGGATGGGAGATAGTCACAATTTCATGTGCATGATTTCCATCACCTCAAATTTACATGAGGGACATCAAAGTATAATTTCGAAAGGTGATGACACATTTTAGAGATCCGACGACAGGGAATTTGAGCCAAGAAAATAGCTTTAAAGCATTAAGGGGCTGGAAGCTGGTCATATGGGTGACCAAAAGTATCCTTAGGGGATGGGAGAATTTTTACATGTTTTACATACCTCACCTCAAAGGTACATGAGGGACATTAAATTATATGACACTCTAGGTGATGACATGTTGAAGTGATCTAACAGTTGAGGTTTTGAGCTCCCCTAAGCACCTGGGAGTTGAATTGGTGATCTTGGAGGTCACATGACGGTCCAAAGGTCTTATGGGGGATAGGTGCATTTTTTCATGTCTGATGTCTTTGACCTTAAGGGACATGAGGGACACAAAATCCCTCCAGGCTCCTGGAGCTAACACGTGTCCTCCCAAAATTTGACTAACTCCCGAACTCGCTCCAAGAGGACATCTTGAAATGGTGATAACTTGAGCTCCCGATGGATGTTTTTGATGAAATTTTATATTATCTTGACTATAAATAGAATTATGAATCCAATTGTGGGGGTATTATGTATTTATTCTTCTCGTTGGATCCCTAAAAAATCAGATTTGTGATCTAGTATTCCACATGTGCATGAGAAAAACTGCTTTCACACACATTACGCCATAGTGTTGAGAAAAAAATAATTTCAACATATTGTAGGGCTTGGAATTCCCTTTTCTGAGATGTTTTTGTTCTCTTAAATCCATCCAGGAGCTTCCGAGTCACCTTTAGAAGCTCGCAGTGGTTGTTCTGCCTTGTGCACTACATAGGCCTGTGAACCCTAATTTTGGTGAAACTGCCCCAAACTCTCCAAATCTTTCTTGAATATTCTTGAATCACTTCCATGATGTCCAAAGTAATTTTACTCATCTCTCGTGTCTGGTTTGGATTTTCCATTCCGATTCATGTGGATGCTCCAGTCCTAGGAAGGCCAGTGATAGCCCTTCCCAAAGCTACCTGAAGCTTGCAATTTTTAATGAACTCCTAAAATCACCTAGGGGGTTGATTTAAATTTCCTAAATCACCTAGGGGAATTAATTAACACCAATTGGGAGGTTACTAGACTTGACTGGGTAGACCCAGAGGTTCCTTAAAATGATAAAACATGAAATTTTTGGTACAGGGGTATCATTTTCATGCTTAGAAATTGTCAATTTCCCTATTGCACATTTGCACGACAACAAGATCATACCAAAAAATTGTTACTAAAAATACTTTCAATAAGGCTTCACACACAGAACACCCTGTTACTCATATTCAAGACATCAACCTTAAAATACATACCTTATTCATATCTTGAACACTTTCAATATTACATTTTACTTCTTCTCCATGGTGTTAACTAATATCCACTTTAGTCTCCATTAAGACTATCTAGATCCTCAAATTAAACCTCACACAAGAATTTATTATTCTTGGTCCTTCAAGAAATTCATATTACTAAAAAACCTACTACTATGAAGAGTTAACAACATATCTTACCTCGTATACATCACATCTCAACATTATTAGTATCCTTAAACTACTTGACCACCATTAAGACATTCAATAATTCCTAACACATATGTTCTTGCACATTTCTACTTGCAAAACTCCCCATGAAACCTTCAAGTCTTACTCTTTCGTCACCATTATCTTACAAATCTAGATTTGACTATATTCTTCCTTCCTGATCATGATCTTCAATACCACCATACTCACACATCATACATTAGAATATACCTTTATTGACCTAGAAAATATCTTGCAGTCCTCCTTTAACAATTCTCCCAAGCTCCATGCTTTGATCTATGACTCCCCTTGATTGATATACTTCTATATATCTTTCATTCACATTAGTCTTGAATCAAACATGAGTCTACAAAATTCTTCAAGTAAGCTTAAAATAGTTAGGATAACACCATACCTTCTTGGTGAAATTCTCAAAGAAACCTTGTAACACTACCTCACTCATCTTCCATAGAACACAAATCTTTATCAAACCAAGACTAAATAACTTTACTTACCTTGGTTCCATAATGGTCCTCATTCCATGAGAAATATATCGATTCCTAAACAAGACCTTCAAAACTTGAAAACTTCATAGAACCCAATTTATAATACCAATTCATTGGACCTTATAGGCTTTCTCTATCTTCATGAATACTAGTTACTTCTAACTAAGTACTTAATAAATGAAACATAAAGATCAAACTAACATCAACATGTTAGAAATTAGGAAACTAAGAGGGGGTGAATCATTTTCTTTTCAATTTTTAACTCATAATTCAATTCACTTAATTTGTGACGATAAAAACAAATCAACATCCATAAGCAGCTAACATGAGAGAAATCACACAAAGACAAGATTTAATGTGGGAAACTAAAAGCGGGAGAAAAAACCAATGAAACTAAGAGCTATCATTAGACAAGAATGATAGTTCTACTCATTGAAGTCTCTCCTAGTCATCTCTGTATGAGAAACCAAGAGCTTTTTCCTAGTCATCTTTGTATGATCAATCAACTCTACTCACCAAGTATCTCCCCAGGTGGCTCTAATCATAACCCTATCCTCCTTAATCTTGGTTTAAATCCAGTCAAGAAAGCTAGACCCTTCAGATTTGAAAATATTTGGTTAGACCACCCTGACCTTTTCAATAAAATTCAAGAGTGGTGGAATGTCAGGGTCTTTGGGGTGGCGATTCATGACTCGATTACAAGTAAAATATCTCAAAGGTTGCCTCAAAAAGTGGAACAAAGAGGTATTTGGTAACATCTTCCAGGAAAAAAGTAGACTAGTTGAAGATTTAAGGAATATTGAGGAACTTATCGATCTTGATGGTCTTAATCCGAAGGCTCAAGGAGCACGAAAAATATTCTCGGTTGAGTATCATGATATTCTAGCAAAGGAAGAAGTCTATTAGAAGCAACAATCGAGAGTGAAATGGCTTAAGGAGGGGGACAAGAATACCAAATTCTTCCACTTCTCAGCCACCTCCTGGACAAACCTCCTCAAGATAAATGAAATTAAGAATGAGAATGGTGAGATCCTCTTAGAGAGAAAGGAAATAAATCAAGTCATCATAAACTACTTCAAGGATCTTTTTCAGCAAGGTCAGGGGATTGAAGAGCAGAATCAAAACAATATCCTGAACCTGTTCCAGAAAGTCATCTCCTGGAAGAAAATCGCGAGCTCTTAAGGATCCCTTCTGAGGAGGAAATCATATTTGTGGTCTTTGATATGGAACCTGACAAGTCGCTTGGGCCTGATGGTTTTTAGGCTTTCTTTTACCATAAATTCTGGAAGTTGATTAAGAAAGAAGTCATTGAAATGGTCCAATATTTCTTCAATAATGGGAAGCTCCTTAGCCAGCTTAATAACACTTTCTTGGTCCTTATTCTGAAAATTTTAGGGGCTAATGAAGTTAAATATTTTAGACCAATCAGTCTCTGTAACACGAGTTATAAAATCCTGACTAAAATCTTAGCTGACAGAATCAGATTGGTTCTCGACCATTTTATCTCTAAAAATCAAGGTGCCTTTGTCCTGGGAAGGCAAATTACTGATAGTATTGTGGTGATTCAGGAAGCCATCCATTCCATTGTTAATTTTGATAGATCAGCTATGTTCCTTAAGTTAGATATGCACAAGGCCTATGACAGAATTACATGGTCTTTCCTTGGTGCCATCCTGAATAAAGTGGGCTTTGATAATACTCTGGTTAGAATGATTATGACCTGCATATCTACTACTAGTTATTTGGTCTTGGTCAATGGCAGTCCGAGGGCTTCTTCAAAGTCTGGTAGAGGCTTGAGACAAGGTGATCCCCTATCTCCTTTCCTCTATGTTATAATGGCTGAATCTTTGAGTAGAATTTGTAAACAGCTCTACTTTCTAGGAGTATTTAGGGAATCAAGATTTCGATTAGCCTCCCTCCAATTTGCCTCAATCAATTTGTTGATGATAACTTCTTGATGGGAAAGGTCTCTGTACAAGAAGCCACCAACTTCAAATCTTGTCTTAAGGAATATGAGTCGGTCTCGAGGCAGATGGTCAATTTTCTCAAAAGTGATGTTTTCTTTATTAATGTGGATAAACAAGTCCAATTAAGGCTCACTTGCATTCTGGGTTGCAAAATCAAGTGTTTTCCATAAGCTTACTTAGGAATGCCTCTTATCCGAAAAGGCCCGACATCTCTGTTTGGAATGCCTGTTGAAAAGAGTTAACAAGGAAATTTCCTCCTGGAAAGGTCTCCTCCATGTGTCTAGGGTCCGAGAAAGTTTCATCGGCCGTTGAAAATTCCAAGCAAGGGTAAAGTGAGTAGAAACCTCCAAGTTTCCTCCTGGCACTTCTTCAAAATAAAATTTAGGGCAGGTCCCCAAACAGGTGCGGTCCCTCCACGTGTCCTAGCCCTTTAAAAAGTTTCTTAAAAATTTTAAGTATATAGAGGAGCCGGCGGAAGCCTCCACGTGTCCCCTTGGCACAACTACTAAGGTGGGACCCTGAGGCGGATCCTCAAATGAGCACCGGCCCTCCACGTGTCCATGGTCCAACAAATCTACAACGGTTGCATGAAAAAATGTCTAAGTCTGGGTAAGGCCAATGGAAACCTCCACGTGTCTCCCTGGTGCAACTCCAAAGGTCAAACTAAGAGGTGAATTTTCGATGAGTGCCGACCCTCCGCGTGGACAAGATTTGAGTTGAAGAGGGATTTAGAGTTTCAAAATTCCCTATCGAGCCACATCCAATCAGAAAGGGCCACATTTCTATAGATGCTTTGAGATATAATTTTGATGGGGAAAACACACCCATCAAACCGTAGAATGCAAGGAAATCACCATTTACACCCGAAAATGAATCTTTCTTTAAGGAAAAAGAATTTGGAAATGATATAAGGCCCAAATGTGATCCACTAAGCTGCATCCAATCAGAAAGGACCACATTTCCATAGATATTGGGACAAAAATTGACAGGGAAAACAAAACGTGACTATGGAAAAATGAAAGGAAGGGAAAAAACCTAATTTTACGCCCAAGTTACAAATTCTTTCACATGGACAGAGGAACGGAAAAAAATTTAGATTTAAAGTGATCCTCAACCAAAGGAAAGGACTGATCATGACAACCAAATGAAGGACAGAGCTTTCACGCATCAACACGGGAGATAGAAAATACGAAAGAGCCCGCAAACTGAATAATTTCAAGGACAAACGGGGTGAGATCAAATTGAGCACCAACATCAGCTCTGACTCGGGGATGGGCACTCCCAGCAAGTGCCACAAGAACAAATAGCAAACCAAGTGCCAAAAATAAACCATTGGGCAACAAAGTCAAAGAACAAGCTTACAAAGCAGAAACAATAATAACCAAATCCCCCAAGGATGAATTGAGAAACCAACAAAATAGTCACCAAGGACCAGGATGAAATAAAACAAAAAACACGAAAGCAGAAAGAAACCAAAATACTATACACTGTATAATGGTGTATACCTTGATTCTGAGAAATTAATCAAGGAAATGTTTCAAATGCCTGCCATTAATAGGCAACTCAAGCAATTCCCCATCTAAGTCTTTTAAGAAGAAGGTATGTTCACTAATTCGAATGTCAATTAAATAATGGCCCATCCATAATTCATCAAACTTGCCATGTTTTCCCTTATCCTCATGCCTTCTATCCCATAATAGCACAAGATCTCCCACACTGAAAGCTCTTGGAGTCAATTTCTTATCAAACAACTTCTTCAATTTCTCTCTGAATTTCACATGCCTCTGATGGGATGCCCTTCTTTCTTCATCTAACTCAACAATCTAATTAATGCAAGCATCGTAGGGTCTAACCTCTTGATATTCTAGTTGTTAAAGAAATTGAAATGAAGATAGTTGCATATGCAGGGGTAGTAGGGCTTGAGTTCCATACACCAACTCAAATGGGATTTTTCCAGTACCTCGTTTAACAGTGATTCGATCAGCCCAAACATAAAACTTTGACTACTCACCCCACTTCATTTTTTTCAACTCCAAATTTCTTCTAATTATCTTCAACATATTTTTATTGTTGGAATCTTCTTATCCATTTCCTTGGGGATTATAATTAGAATTATATATCAAATTGATCCCATATTCATGGCACATGGCCACAAAAGGTTTAGCCCAGAAACTCATGGCATTATTAAAAAACATTTTGGCAGGTACCCCAAATCTATAAATGATATAATTCAGGAAAAAATCCATGAAAATTTGATGAATTTCCTTCTTGGTGGGGATTTCCTCCACCCACTTGGTATAGAAATATGTGGCCACTAGTATCCACTTGTGGCCTACACTTTAAGGATCATAAATTTCCCCAATAAAATCCATTCCCCATTGCCTCAATGGGGCTTCAATTGATATAGGCTACAAAGGAAGGGAGCACAGAAGCTTTCGATCTTCCGAAAAGTGTTAGCAGCTCTCACATGTTCTTACCAATAGAGTTATATCCTTGAAAAAAGTTGGCCACAAATAACTAGCCCCTTAAAATTTTATGGGTTGTGACTCTTCCAAAAAAATGTCCCCCACAAACTCCTCCATGGATATTAGCAATTATTTTAGGGATTCTTGCTCAAATGTTCAGAGGCTGTAGATGTTTGAGATAAAAAAATGATGTCCTTATACCATTCAAAATATATCAGTTTTCCAAGACATTCACCTTTCTTCTTCAACTTCATTTACCTCAATTGTCTACAGAATGTTCTTTGCCATAAGTTTTTTCAAGCCCAAACCTCTAGCCAATTTGTTTGTTTGGATATCCATATCATACTCTTACAATTTGTTTACCCATCGGCATCTTTTGCTTGAAACCTCCATTTCTGATAGGATATCTTTCACCATGGTGTGGGGAACATAAGAAATTACTTTGGAACTTAGAATATATGGCCTGAAGACATTTGTTTCTTTTACCGAGAAAATACCTGCTTCTCCATGATAGTATATTTTAGCTCAGCTCCTTGTAATGCCTTACTTGAAAAAGGAAATTGGTCTTTCAGCTCCCTCATCATCCTTCTACAACAACACGATGCAATAGTACTTTCTAAAGCAAAAGAAAACATTTGGAAATCCTTCTTATAATCTGGAGCTGCTAAAACAAGGGCATTCTTTAATGCTTCTTTGATCCCAAAAAAAGCTTGAATAGCTACCTCTTCCCATTTGATACTTTGGTCTTTCTTCAACGCATGCTAGTGATTGGGATAGTTAGTTTAGCAAAGTTGGAGATAAATCTCCTAATAAAATTAATCTACCCAAAAAGGATTGAATTCCCTTCTTGGTTCTTGGAATGGGGACTTTTCTGATGGATTCTACCCTTTCAAGATCAATCATGACCCCTTCCTTTGACACAATGTGTCCAAGCAGCTTTGCTTTCGAACTCCAAAATGGCACTTCTTGGGATTTAGTGAAATACCATACTCTCTACATCTTAACAACATTTTTTCTAAGTGTTATAGGTGGTCACTCCTTTTTCTAGAGAAAACACTCACATCATCTTGATATACAAAGAAATGAAATCATTAATATAGCCAGAGAAAGCTACATCCATTACTCTTTGGAAAGTGGCTCCAGCATTCATTAGACCAAAAGGCATTCTAAAATATACATATGTTCCCCAAGGAGTGGTAAAGGTAGTCTTGATTTGCTCTGATTCCTTCACAACTACCTGGTTATATCTATAAAAACCATCTAAGGTGGATAACATTTCCGTACCAGTAACCAATTGTAACATATTGTCCATATTTGGTAGAGGGTAGTTATCCTTCATTGATGCTCTATTCAAGTTTCTAAAGTCCACACACAACCTTATATATTTGTTATTCTTTCTAACAGGTACCAAGTTTATAACCCATGATGAGTACCTTACGGGATGTATGATTCCTCCATCCCCCAATTTTTTCAACTCTTATTTCATCTTCAAGGAAAGGAGTGGATTGATCGGCCTCTATTTCTACCTAAACAGCTTGGCGAGCTTGAAGCTTCAACATGAATTTCATGCTGGAAAAAATCCTCTTTGTATGCTTTCAGTTTATAATAAGACCATGCTAAGTATTCTTGGTATTTCTTCAACAATTGGACATATGACTACTTTTCTTCCTTGCTCAGATTTTTACCTAACCAGATCTTACGTGGTTTATCCTTCGTGCCCAGGTCATGCTCTTCAACATCCCTCGAGGCTGACATGTGTTTGTTGACAATGCAATCAACATTATCAAAGTTTGATTCAAGTGCTACCAAACCTCTTGGAATAGTATTAGTCTTCAACTGAATGATGTATTTTCCAAATAAAGTCTCCTTTCCATCAGCCACACAAACCATTGGCTCCCAATCTATACGTTGATCGAAAAATTCTCCTTGGTTCTATAAAAACCTTTGCACTGGGTGTCGTCTTCGAATACTTGCCAGTTTTTAACATTGTCAGAACAAATGGCCTAGTCAATACCTCAATATTATACTCATAATAGGGGATACAATATAATTTTCAAATATGGACCCCAATACGGCCAATTTATCTGCTAAAGTATTGTACTTCCTATCGTGATGTATTATGTTGAAGGAGTCAAAAATTTCAATGAAATCCCGAATGCATGCTTATACTTGCTTCATTCTCTGATTTTTTGTTGCATATAGTTTTCTAACCTACTTGACAATTAGCTCTGAGTATCCTTTAACAATGATGTCTCTAATACCATATTTCCAAGCAATTCTTAAACCCAATAATAGTGCTTCATATTCAGCAATATTGTTAGTGCACTCAAAGTTGAGTTTAAAAGAGAAAACAAACTCTTCCTAGCCTAGAGATATCAAAACAATACCAGCACCATTTCCAAATTTAGAGCAAGCCCCATCAAACAACAAATTCCAAGGAGAACCTACTTGATTAAGAGACTTGCATTGATCAATTTTGTGCTCTTTACCATCAAAGAAATCCAACAAATTTATCTGCATCAGTGTCAGTGTATAACACTTCATAGGAAGCATTATTGGGATCCTCAATGAGATGTAGCATCTTCTTTTCACCATACAACTTTACAAGGCTTCCCTCAATAGGTATAGTGGAAAAATACATATCCATTTGCACACTACCACCCACACTAGCAACTCAATTTATTAACAACAAAATTCCCCATTTGGCGGGGCAATCAACAATAAAAACATCTAGTTTTAAGCTATTGCTTGGGTATGCGGAAAGTTACACTATCATACCCTTGACACATTTAACCACCGGTGCCTCCTAGAAACCGTGTCGGTGCACTTCCCATAATCTATTGTCACTTTGATATCTAATTCATTCATGACCTCAAGATTCATAACATTGCATGATGCTCCAAAATCAAACATACAATTGTGTAGCAATCTGTCTTTAATTATCGAGTGGTGAAAAATGGATCTAAATTCAGGTAATGGGATTCAACCAAGGATGTTCCCAAATATATTTCAGGTGGCTCACCTAGTTCTTCCAACACTTGGGGTTTTTTCAACTCTACAATGGTAGGAGGAGTATTAACATTGTTTACATTTCTACCTTGGGTAATCTTTTATTCTTTCAATCCCAAATACTCAAAGGCTCTTTTCTTGTGCTCAGGAATCCTAAACTCAACAATTGGAACAGAAATCCTGATCTGACTCAAGACTAGGGAAATGTCATAAGGAACATATTTGGGCAAGGAAGCATTTGGAGGAAGACTGAGAAACTCATATGACAACAAAGGATTTTTCACAGTCTGAGCATGGGCAAGGATACTAGTTCTACTTGGGGAAACAAGGATTTTTCTAGATGTATCTTTCTTAGGATTTTTTTGAGATATTGGTGAGAACTCGAGTTTTTGGTTTGGCCTGAGGCCCTACCCCTTTGACAACTTTACTCCTAGTGTTATATTCCTTTTCATGGTCAACTACAACATTCATTAACAATTGTCTATCCTCCTCAGAAGGGATTCCTCCATCATAATTTTTATCATTAATGTCTTTAAGTATTCAAAATCATTACAAGGAAATTCAAAATCTTGTACCATATCTATTTAAAAATTATGAGAGGGAGGAAGGGATAATACCCGGTGGATGTAATACCGAAATATGTAGCAGCTTCCGACACTTTGATTAATTCAATCGAAGTTGCTCCTTGTTGTGAGCTTGTAGAGCACCCCACCATGCACACATCATCATCAGTGTCATCATCAGCTTCCTCAACTTCTTTGTCTTCATCACATGGGGCATGTGGTAAGAAACATTTGTCACACCACTCAATTTCATTGGCTTCTTCCATAGCAAAGAACTCGACTATCAAAGGATCAGGCACAATTCTATTCTCACAGGCTTGGGGCTGTCTATTTCCCGACCCCATGGGTCCTTTTCCTTTGTCATCAGATCTCTGATCACCCCTAGGATGATTTTAAAATCTTTCTTGACCTTGTGCTTTATGATGACCTTGGGAACTTTGTCCAATCCCCTTCTCTACTCTAGCCAGTTTATAGGATATCTCCTTATGACTCCGGCCAAATTTTTACAACCTCCTCTAGATCCATAAATTTACTTGACTGAGGCTTCTCTGGATTGATTAGCTTGATGCATTCTCTCTTAGGAGGTTTACCAATTGCCTTGATGTTATTTTCAATTTGCAAATTTTTGGTGAAGGCCTGCCTCAATGTTGTTGGGTTCTTATCCCTCAAATAATAGGCATCCTTCTTATCAAAAGCATCAGAGTATTTTATCAAATAGGAAACATCACTTGGCCTTAGGATCACAGTTAACCTTTTTAGGGTCTTATTGAACCTTGTATTGAAGTCAAGAATAAACTTGTTAAGATTATTTTTTATATTTTCAAATTCTGATAAAAGAAACCTAGGGTTTGTTTTACCTCCATATTACAATCTAAAAGCATTCTTCATTTCTATCCATGAATCAATGGAGTTGTCTCCCGTGCATCCTCCTCTAGAGTATGAATAAATAACTTTATGTACACATCCTCAAATTTGATCTCAAAGTCTTCCATCATATTGACAAAAATCTTTAAGTGTTGATCCCCAGTAATAGCATTATTTCCTTGAAATTTAGGCAGTCTATTTCTAACATCTTGGGGCACAACATTTGGATATCCAGCCATACCTCTGAAATCTATAGGACCAAAAGTGTTCACAACAAATGGAGGTTTGGGTGGGGGCTGGGCCATATTGTTTTGGGAGGTGATCTTACAGAGAAACAAAATGATGAGGAGTGAGGGGTCTGTGGGGCACATGAATGCAATTCTCAGAATGAATGTTCTCTAAAAACTCTATTTCTTGGAAGATCCTATCAGCTTTGGAGAACACAGGGACAAAATGAGATGTAAATTTTTCAAATACAAAAGAAGGACCCTCTCTAGTTGGAGAATTCAGATTTACAAAAAGACTACCTAATTCAAAAGAACTTGAGGAAGTATGGAAATATTCAATGACAAGCTGATCAGTTTCCACAATTGATAACTCTTTTCTTGATTTCTGATCTCCAACAACTTTCTAGATTCTTCTTCCTTCTGAATTCATCTTTCCCAACTCTGGAAACAACTTTTTGGTAGGGTCTCTAGTGCGAAGGATCTTCTTCCTTCCATATTTGTAAAGATTAGTGATAAATTGCAATTGACAAAGGTTAAGACACTGGCATTTATCAAAAATTCATTCAATACGGAGTCACCACTAAGGATTTTCACCTTAGTTGTGAAAATGCACTAAAATTGATTTATCAAATGTCTATCAACACTAAATTCATGCAAATATTCACAGATATGACCCTCCTTTACCCATATTTAACATTGATGATGTAAACTTAGTGCAAAAAAACAACAGAAACTAGAAATATTACACGCAGAACTTGTAACTTTTCTCGATTCTTACAAATCCCAACAAAGGATGATGTTTAAACCATGTATTTTACACTTAGATCATGTAAGAAATGTTACCATGGCTGAATATAAGAATGCAAATCAGATCCCCAGCAATGGCGCCATTCTAGTGTTGGTATCCAAATTGATTCTCCCTTAGAAACCAAGCAAAGATCAAATATTTAGCAAGACACTGAGAGACAAACATATCATATTATGAGTCATTTTATAGCCGAGGAGGGGATTCATCTGACTCTTTGTCACTCGGGCATCAAAGAAATGGATAGCACCTTCATTAAGGATTTGATCTATCCTCACTACTTTAGGTCATGCCTTTCGACTAGGGTGAGAGGACCCGTTTTGTAACCTCTTTGTCGGTGAAGGAGAATGAAGATATCCTTCTTTACACAAATTTGAAAGGAGACCCTGAGAAAATATGATCAATGCACCATAATTTAACTCTCACGAGTTGTCACTTCTAAAGAATGGTGATATTTCCTAAACAGGGTTGAAGGTTACTAGAGACATTATGGAATCTTGATTGCTTCTGCATATTTTGGCAGTAGAATTTATACATTTGTGGACATACAGGGCAAATAGGGGTAGTTCAGGTAGGATTCATTGTTTTGAATAATTTTTTGGTGGGAGATTAAGCAGGATAAAATTGATTATGCCAGATCTTTGAGAACCTTCACAACAATTGGAATACTAAATGACAAAAAGCTTTAGAATAGCTAAAATATTCCTTCAACTAGAAGGTGTGCATCAATGGAGGCCTAGATTTGCATGATTTCACATAATATCCAAGAATTTAACATGAATACTTGAGCTAAAGACTCAATTAAACATCAAAACCCCTTGTTCCTCATGTCTAAGATACACTCAAAGGCTTACAGACAATCTTTATCAACAAATGACAAGAAAAGTGATTTTAAATTGTTTATCTCATTGTAGGATGAAGGCTCTTCTTGAAATGAAATTGCAAATTCCACTAAACTGATCATAGGGACGAGATCCTGTGTGATTCGGAGGGACTTTAACACAAGATTTCAATAGGAATAAGAAAAACTACTTGCAGACATTCTAAAATAAAGCAAACACAAATTGGTCCAAGATTGACATAGATTAATTTGAAATTGATTAGATTCATCAATAGGGGAAAGTTTCTTTAAACAGTCTCAGATCTTGTCAATGGTTGTACACTCGCAACCAACTTGACATGATTGAAATCTAAAACACATGAAATTAACAGGTTTCTTGAATTGGTCTCTTAGGAAGATGGGCTCTCTCAAATTTTCTCTTAAGAATTCAACCCCAAACTTTTGCAAGAGTATTCTCATTGCATTTATACATTTCACTTGCTCACTCATCCCAAATTTTCCCCCAAAATAAGAATATTCGAGGAACCTTTTCTTGTTACCAATTTTCCTCAGAAAGCAACGTTTAACAAATTCATATCCGAAAGCTGCCAAGTGGACAAATTATGAATTGATCACATTTCTCAAGCCCTCGACTAATGACTAGGATGTCATGTTACAAAGTTTGGACAGTCCTAATCATTCTTATTTTGTCATGCGAGAAATCCCTGTTTTAATCATTTTCTGGTGGCTCTGTACAGCTGGATCTGACAAATAATCCTTTTCACCCTCGAGGCAACACCTTTTTCATCCTTTGCACTTGCAACCTCCATCATTTCATCCTTTTCCCATTCTTTCCTCTGTAACTTTTCCATGCATCCAAATTCTCTGGTAATTCACATTTTTGCAAGTGCCCAAGCAATTCCAACTTTAAAATATCAACCTTAAAAATATTTGCACTCACAAATTAAGCTCTTAAATCCATTCAATTACACTTTGCAGACAAAAAAGACAAAGGGCTTTATCAAAAACGATGAAAAATAATGCGTATTTGCATCTCCAAGAGTCTTGGAGCAAAAATGGCAGAAAAAATAGATGCAATGCACAGAAATCATTAATTCTACCCTTTCTCAACATTAGATTAGAGTTGTCCATGTGTTTCCTTGGTACAACTACAAAGGTAAAGTATAGAGGAAAATTTTCAAACAAGTGCGGACCTTCCACGTGCTCTGGGCCCAAGAAAAACACATTTTGGCCTTTGAAAAGTCTCAGTATAAAAAGGAGCCTCCACATGTCTCTATGGCACACCTTTGGTATGGTGCCCAAAAGCAGAGACCCCAAACAAGTGTGGGCTCACCACGTGTCTTAGTCCGGCAGAGTTGTTGAAAACATTGAAGGACCAATGGAAGGCGCCATGTGTCTAGGGTCCGAGAAATTTTCATCAGGTCGTTGAAAAGTCCAAGCAAGGGCAGAGTGAGTAGAAACCTCCAAGTGTCCTCCTGACGTTTCTTCAAAATAAAATTTAGAGGGAGTTCCTCAAATAGGAAATGTCCCTCCACATGTCCCATCCCTTTAGAAAGTTTCTTGAAAATTTCAAGTATAGAGAGGAGTTGGCGAAAGCCTCCACGTGTCCCCTTAGCACAACTGCTAAGGTGGCACCCTGAGGCAGATCCTCAAATGAGCGTCGGCCCTCCATGTGTCTATGGTCTGCAAAAATTTACACCGCCACATGAAACAATGTCTAAGTATGGGCAAGGCCAGCGGAAAGCTCCATATGTATCCCGGTGTAACTCCAAAGGTCGAACCAAGAGGTGAATTTTCAAAGGAGCGTCGGCCCTCCGCATGGACAAGCTTTGAGTTGAAGTAGGCCTTAGAGTTTCAAAATTCCCTACCAAGCTGCATCCAATCATAAAGGGCCACGTTTCCACAGATATCTTGAGATATAATTTTGACAGGAAAAAACGTCACAAATCAGAAATGCAGGGAAATCACCATTTGCGCCCGAAAATGAATCTTTCTTTAAGGATAGAGAATTTGGAAATGATATAAGGCCAAAATGTGATCCACCAAGCCACATACAATAAGAAAGGACCATGTTTCCATAGATATTGGGACAAAAATTGACAGGGAAAACAAAATGTGATTGTGGAAAAATGGAAGGAAGGGAAAAAAACCCGATTTTATGCCCAAGTTACAAATTCTTTCACATGGACAGAGGAATGGAAAAAAATTCTAGATTTAAAGTGATCCTCGACCAAAGGAAAGGATTGATCATGGCAACCAAATGAAGGATAGAGATTTCACACATCAACACAGGGAGATAGAAAATACAACAGAGCCCACAAACTAAAGAATTTCAAGGAAAAACGGGGTGAGATCAAATTGAGCACCAAGAAGGTCTCTAATGCTTATCCATATGACTTTGACCCTGAAACTAATGATCTCTTAGATGATATTACATGATCCATCCTTCATCTTCCACACTTGGGGGCATAGTATCTAACACATCCCTCCATAACCTAGTAGTATCATTCATCACAACATAGCTTACGCATATCACATCCCCATCACATTAACATAGGTGCATTTAACATCTTTGTGTTATCATACATCACTGTTATAGCATAAGCACATTCATCTACACACATTTTGACCATTTCCCGATGATGCACTCTTGTTCTTCATTTACACTTGACCGTGTTGATGGCTCACTACACATGAACCCCACACATTGTACCATAGGTATTACACACTACGTTTCTTCACATATTTCATGTCATATGTATTACATCCTACATCATACACTCTACATTTAGTCTACGTCATTATGCATCTACATATTATTCATAATAATAGTTTACATTATACATACATCATATTGTTAGGGTCTTTGGTAACATCTTCCAGGAAAAAAGTAGATTGGCTAAAGATTTAAGGAATATTGAGGAACTTATCGATCTTGATGGCCTCAACCCGGTGCTCAAGGAGCAAGAACAAAATCTTTTGGTTGAGTATCATGATATTCTGGCAAAGGAAGAAGTCTATTGGAAGTAATAGTCAAGAGTGAAATGGCTTAAGGAGGGGGAAAGGAATACCAAATTCTTCCACTTCTCAGCCACCTCCTAGACAAACCTCCTCAAGATAAATGAAATTAAGAATGAGAATGGTGAGATACTCTTGGAGAGAAAGGAAATAAACCAAGTCACCACAAACTACTTCAAGGATATTTTTCAGCAAGGTCAGGGGATTGAAGATCAGAATCAAAAAAATATCTCGAACTTGTTCCTGAAAGTCATCTCTCTAGAAGAAAATCACAAGCTCTTAAGAATCCCTTCTGAGGATGAAATCAGATTTTTGGTATTTGATATGGAACCTAATAAGTTACCTGGGCCTGATGGTTTTCAAGCTTTCTTTTACCATAAATTATGGAAGGTGATTAAGAAAGAAGTCATTGAAATGGTCCAAGATTTCTTCAATAATGGGAAGCTCCTCAGCCAGCTTAATAATACTTTCTTGGTTCTTATTCCAAAATTGCAGGGGCCAATGAAGTTAAATATTTTAGACCAATCCGTCTCTGTAACACGAGTTATAAAATCCTGACTAAAATCTTAGCTGGAAGAATCAAATTGGTTCTCGACCATTTTATTTCTGAAAATCAAGGTGCCTTTGTCCCGAGAAGGCAAATTACTGACAATATTGTGGTGATTTAGGAAGCCATCCATTCCATTATCAATTCTGACAAATCATCTATGTTCCTTAAGTTAGATATGCACAAGGCCTATGACAGAATTACATGGTCTTTCCTTGGGGCCATCTTGAATAAAGTGGGCTTTGATAATACTCTAGTTAGAATGATTATGACTTGTATATCTACTACTAGTTATTCAGTCTTGGTCAATGGTAGGCCGGAGGGCTTCTTTAAAGTTGGTAGGGGATTGAGACAAGGGGATCCCCTATCTCCTTTCCTCTATGTTATAATGGTTAAATCTTTGAGTAGAATCTGCAAACATGCTTTAATTTCTAGGAGTATTCAGGGAATCAAGATTTCTAATGGTCTCCCTCCGATCTACCTCAATCAATTTGTTGATGATAACTTCCTAATGGGAAAGGCCTCTATACAAGAAGCCACTAACTTCAAATCTGTTCTCATGGACTATGAGTTGGTCTCAGGGTAGATGGTTAACTTTCTCAAAAGTGCGGTTTTCTTTATTATTGTGGATAAACAAGTCCAATTAAGGCTCGCTCGTATTTTGGGTTGAAAAATCAAGTGTTTTCCATATTCTTATTTAGGAATGCCTCTAATCCACAAAAATCCTGACATCTTTGTTTGGAATGCCCTATTGGAAAGAGTTAACAAGAAACTTTCCTCTGGAAAGGTCTCCTCCTCTCTTAGGCGGGTAAGATCCAACTCATTATGAGCTCTCTTCAAGGAACCTTGGTCAAGCTTTGTGGATGGGTGTATCTTAAGTAATAGTGACGGTGAGTGGTTGTTCATTTATGTTGGTCCCCTGGAAAGTAGAATAATAACATGGTTGAAAGCTAGAGCCCTCCTTTGTAATGAGTGCATTGTTTGGCTCATTAATATCATTTCTTCGACCGGATAAAATACTCTTTGTGATATGACTTATTAGTTTATGAGGATGTTTTTGTAGTCATATCTTAGTAGGTTGATGCATTTTCCTTGCTATTATTTATGAAAATTGTTTATCACATGAACCTCCTACTAACTATCTTTATGAGATCAAATGTGATGATGTGTGCAAGGAATGATGGAAGTTACTAGTGGATAAGAAGCCCGAGTTTGAAGCATGCGGCTGAAGACTGTTTCCATCGAATTGACCTATTAGCTTGGGCTTGACTCTAATGGCTGTAGGAATCTATGATTTTTAATTGATATTTGATGAACAGTGTTTAATGCCACTTGATATGGCGGATCTTGTAACCAACATTATCTATATGAAGACTTTGTCTTCAGAACTTGGGTACCACTTTTTGATTGCTGAAGGAGATTATCTGCATACTATTCTAGATTTATTTTTGATGTGTTATGAATTCATTTCGAAGTTAATGAAAGCCATGACATTTTGAGAAATAGAATTTTTGATCACTCTATCCCAAGGAAGAGCAAGGGCCCACTCAACCGAGGAGATACGAGGTTACTTTGAGTTCATGCATACAGTCCTTCAATTAGTTTTACTGCAATTATCATTTGATGAGTTTTACATGCATGCTTTGATTAACTATCTCTACTTTCTCCATTACCGCTTTCGCTTAGAATAGATGCTTTTGTTATGCAAATCTAGTTCATGAATAGTCTTGCTTTCTGCTAAAAATTCCATTTATTCAGTTGTGATTTAATTTGTTAAAAATAAGTGTGTGCGTATTTTATTTTATAGTAGAAGATTAGTTGCTAAAATTCCTTTCATTGCACATAGTTGAATTCCGTAGAATTGTATTTAATTTCCATAGATTTTAACTGCACATCCATAGAATAGTCACTAAAACTAAGAAACCCGCCAACAGACTCAACGTATGACTGGTTCTCCTAGACTCCATTGCATATTGCCTAGGAAACAACCACAGTTTAGAATGATACTGACAAAGATTATGTCAGTTAAATGATTAGAAGAATACAACAACCCATCACTTTGGGGTATTTTGGTTGCTAAGGAAAAAGGCCTGAAGAACATTCATATTGAAGGTGATTCCTTAATTATTATAAATGCTCTTCTCAATTGGAGTAAGATCAACTAGTCGTTAAAAAATATCATTCACGATATCAAGGAATTGCTAAAGTTTTTTGACAAGATATCTATCAATCATACTTTGAGGTAGGAAAATAAATGTGCAGACAAGATGGCCAACGTGGGAGTCCTTAGTAATGAGTAAAAAATATGGTGCAAAGGGGAGAGATTACCCTCTAATATTAATGATGAAATTATTAAGGATAGAAGGTGCTAGGATTAATGATGCCGGCATGAGCGGGGGAAAGTATTTCAGGTACCAAGATAGCTTATACAAAAATCATTGTTCTAGGTCAAACTCTGATAGGAGAACAGGTTTATGGATTGTGAAATTTTTTTCTGGAATGACAACCTTGACAAAATGCAGATGGGTGCCGACAGGATTCACGTGGAACCCACCAGTCAGAACATGGAAGAGAGCAACAAGGATCTATGGAATAAGCTTAAAGTTGGTGGATTTAGTAATTTTATTACTACATTACATGGCCACGACCACTCTGTCTTCCGAAGGACTTTAGCCAAGCTTGGAAAGAGGGAGTTTTTACTATCTGCGGTGTGGAGGTTGAGGTCTCAAAGTCCAATATTGCCAAGGTGACTGATATGAAGATGGATGGGTTAAAAATCTACAAGGAAATAACCCATAGAGACCTCGAGATTGAGCGATTTTTTGTTGGCAAGGAGACTTGTTTCTTCTTCACTGATGGTATTGCACGTTTGTGTATTCCTGGAGTCTGGAAGGATGTTTTCCTTCAAGTTATGAAATATATTACTGCTGGAGGGTAAGTATAGAAAAATCTATACCCATCACATGACCTTCCTCAACATGTTCCATCACAAGTTTATGGTCAGTATCCCCTTTTTCCTGGCTACCTCTCTTTCGAATTCGCTGATGGCTTTTCGAATAAGAAAGTTGAGTTGCCCCTTCATGAGGGCCTGATTCTTCTTCTGGTTGAGAATGGCAAGCCGGTTCTAGATCATCCTTTGATTATGGCCCTAGAGGAGCAAGACGAGGAAGATGACATTACTCTGGCGGAGTGTCTTACTAAAATGAAAGAGGGTAAAGGTACCCAGGGGGATGAAAAAGATAGAGACAAAAATGAGGGAGGTGGTGGGGAAGCCAGTGCTTCCAGGAAGAATGAATGTGTGGGTGACCCCATTGTTTTTGAAGAATGGAGCAGGAAGATGGTGTATTTAGAGGGGGTCCTTAAAGCTATGGAGGACACGAATGAGGGGAAAAGGGAGTCCATCTTGAACATCATCAACATTTCAAAGAAGATGGTCATGGATCAGGTCCAGATAAAACATAGAATGAAGGAGTTGGAGACTCAGGTCAAAGTGTTGCTTGACAAAGTGGAGGAGATCGAAGGGGAAAAGAAAAGGAGGAGATTCAACCTTCACATTAGCATCTCGGAGGAGGAGTAGGTGGTGGTTAGTTCGGACTCTGGTCGGCCGTTGCTTGGTATGGGGCCTCTGGTGGTTATTGATTGTCGTCGAGGCTTTGTTGGTCTCGAACTTTGTGCGGACTTGACGAACTATGGTGCCCTATTTTTTAGGTCTTTTTTTTTCCCTTTTGGGGGTCCAGATCTGCATTGTAAGATTTAACATTGTTTAACTCATTTTTTTGGACTCCTATCTCGGGTTTTTCTTTCTGTTTTGTTTATAGTAGTGTTCCTCTCTTTTTTTCTAGCCCCTACAGCCGATCCTATTTTTTCCTTATCTAATAAAAAATATTGTTAGGGTCTACATTATATACTTCTCATTTTGCATACTATGCACCTTACACTTTTAGTCTACATACACATTTTACATTGTGTATATATACATCATACATACTCTACACATCATACTAGTATTCATCACATATGTGTCACACTCCTAGCATCATATACTACTCATTTTACATACTACATAGCATGCATCTTCACACTACTAGTATATCTCCACACATTACATACTATTCATTGTGCATTACACATATTACACATCGTATGGTCATCTATTATCATCATGCTTGCTACATCATCTTCTATGCATTCCACTCACTACCCTATAACACACTCTATTTCCTTAGTCCATACTCATTGCGAAGGGTTTACTAATCAAATGGAACTTATCATATACACAAGTTCATCACTCGACCTTCTATCATGCAACATTACTAGGTTAGTGACATACGCTATAGGCTAAATTTTCACCTATCCCTTCATCTTGTAGTGGTATATACTCTAGGTTACATCACCACTCCCTCTATTCCTCTTGTAGTGATATACGCTTTAGGCTACATCATCACTCTTTCAATCCTCTTGTCTTCATATATGATTCATCTATAGGTTTTATGATGCATCATTTATAGGTTGCATATCATCACATAGACACATTCATCATAACATGTTAGACTAAATACACACTTTGACCATTTCCCAACGACACACTCTCTTTTTTGGTTCATTCTTGCCTTCTAAGGGGGAAAACCAAATGAACCTCACTACATACATTTTTCATTCATTTGGGGGCACGTTTCCCCTATCATTCCATCTTGTAGTCCATTCCATCCATCCACATCATAATGCATATCTTGGTTGCTTTTACTCTCACTTATATTTTATTGTAGATGATCACTTTATTACACATGTTAGCTAGATCTCTTATATCATTATCTTTACAATATAAACATGTGTGTTCATGGATTTTCTTAGTTGTGATCATAGATATAGTTCTTTTACATGTAGTACATATGATTTCCATCTATCCATCCTACATTGGTCACTTGGGGCATCCACATTCATCTCTCATAAGTGTTATTGTTTCATTTTGTACTTAGCACTATATATTATATGATTATACATGTTTTTGACATATTGGTTATCTTTCTAACATGCTAACGGGTGATTCATGTGAAACATTTGTTCACGACATTAATACTTGCTTCCATGGTTATTTGTTGTTTGTACTTGTATGTCTATTATTTTCTATTGTATGTGGGCCTTGCCCTTTGTTTGGTGTGCACACTTGTTTTTGTATGCAACCATGATGGCCTTGTATGTCTTGCGGCATTGTGTGTGATGTAGCATATTTGCAGCCCTCTTTATCCATCTTACTTTGTCTTCTTGCGTATTTACATTACTATATTTCTTGGTAGCTTATACACTATTTGTGTAGATTACACTGCATGTTTTTTCTGTACAAACACTTGTCTTTCACTAGCCTCTTATTATTTCATGCCTTGGTTTCTACCAAGCACTTTCCTTTCCCTTACAGGGAATAGTTACAAAGTTCATGCGATTGGTCTTCTTTTGGGGCCGCATTCTCCTATCATTGAAGTCACATGCACCCAAAAAGGGGGAATATTTTGGGATTTTACATACTACATGGTGCCTTTACAAGAGTTCGGTTTAGTCAATTTCTGCCCTTGGCATTGTGGGTTATACAGTGAATGGGTTCATACCAGTCTATGAATCATGTACACGGTAGCTTTTACGGACATGGTTGTCCTTAGAATTATAGGGAGTAGTTACAGGTTAGAGGATACAATGGAATTCCTCTCTACACTACTTCAGCCAGTGGTGTCGAATCACCCAAAAACTAGGCAGTACAAATATCTCTTCACACATATTTAGGGAAGTAGTTACAAGTTGGAGAATAATACAAATTTCTCCCTACATTTTTAGTCCTATGGCATCGGATTGCCCAAAAACCCTAGGACATGATATCCTCTTTCTACACCCTTTCTCTCATCATGGATCAGGTGCACATGTTCCTTTTACACTTTTCATACTTTCATTTCAGTCTTTTCATTACATATACATGTGTCTTTTACATGTGTTTTTACATATACATGTGTATTTAACTACTTGATCATCCTCTCCTTGCAGGTTTGACCGTATGAGAAGAAAATAATAAAAATAACTATAACAATGGGGGTAAATAATAATAACATTTTGCAGCAGCACACACCATACTAACCATGTAGGTACATCACACACAATGAAAACTATAGATGTGTTTCCGCCTAGGTTTTACTCTCATCACCTTTTTACACTTTTACATAATTATTTTCCACACTCCATCATATTTTTTTCACTCCACGCTTGTTCTAGTCCTTCATGCATTTCTACATCACTCTACATGGATTATCAAGTACGCATCTCTATCTACTTTATGTTACCAATATTTTCACTCACCAACATAAAGTGGGGGTAAATGTAGTCACAAAATCATGTACTTTAGAAAATATTTAGTTCCGGTTTCATACTACTATTCATATGGTTTTGAGTGAAGAAAGTATTGATTAACCCCGTCTTTTGGCCATTTTACTTTGATTTTTGTCGTTAGTATCAACCTCCCGTATACACTTACCAAGTCTATTTTCATCGTTTTTGTCATTTTAGCCTTGAATGGGACACTTATGCTTATACTAGGGCACTTGCGAGCCCTAGTTCCAATTAGGGTACCTTTATCCTTTTCTTACTTTTTTCCGCCTTTTGGGCACTTTCTAGTTGTTTGAGCATTTCATATTTCTTGTGGTCGGCCTCTTTGAGGTTAATTACAAAATTAGATCAAGAGAACCATATAAATATAAAGTTATGAAACCATAATGAGGGACCAAGCACTAGTCACTACTATCATCACCTAAGGTTGCATCCATCAAAGGCTCTATTTACACCCATCTAGTTCCATCACAAGGCATAAGGTTGGTTCATCTACATCACACAAGCATAAGAGGGAATTTTATTCTATTACATTTTTACACAGTTATTTCTCTCTACTTTCACAAAGTGCAATTAGCATAAGGGAAACTAGGGCATGATTACACAAACTTACACATAGAACTACATCAGCTCTGAGATGTAGTGCAACGCTTAAGTAAGTCCACCATTCTAGTAGTTGAGGATAGTCCAACCACTTTATATGCATCTTTATTTTTAGGATTTGATGTTTTTCTTGAGTTTTGTAGGTCTTTAATTCATTATTGATTACCAAAACATATAACGTAGTGTAATGAAGTTCATGTGACATGTGGTGAAGGTTTCGATCATATAACAACCTTTCAAATCTTGTTTTTGGATCTCCCTGCAAAGACCAAGGTGTCTAGAAAGCATAATAAGGCACCCACAAGCACCCTCATACTCTCCCAAGTTCCCCAGTCTAGCCAAACATCTCAAATGTATTCTTTTAGATACCTTTGCATGTTCATTCCTACTTCTAGAATATTCAATTCATTTTTTGACACAGTCTAAATCAGCCTCCGGATTAGCTAAGTCATTTCCTTACTCTTATTTCACATTAGGGTTTCTATTTTCATTAACCTAGTTATTTGGGTCACTTTCTATATTTATTTATTGTTATTTACTATTGTTCCTAGTTATATTAACTACCATTTATCCACATTTTAGTTAATCATATATTAAGATAGGTCATTCTAAAGATGATATTTAGGGATTCAATAATTTCAAACTATTTTTAGTCAACCACATATCTAGAGGCATCCAACACAAACGAAAGACATTTTAATAAGTCCTTAGGTTCATAGATATCTTGGGATCATGTCAACATGATCGAAATTACTTGTTCTTAAGGGAATGCACATAACGAGGGTTTTAAACTTCAAAACCCTAGCTTATTTTATGTTATCTTATATAACTTTATCCTTCACTTTCATGACCCTATAGCTACATGAAACCTTAAAGGTTTTAACTCCAATAACCAAGCCCTCTTTGGCATTTTATAGTGGAAAGACTTAATGGTTTGAGTTCATATTTACATTCGATCCGGATTGTCATGAGAGGTCATACCTTGTTATCAATAATTTGATATTCTACTATTGAAGAACTATTCCCAAAGTGTCTAAGGTAAAATTTGAGAAGAATTTAACCTTTTTCAACTTGTCATTCTAAGATAAAACATCATTTAAAGGAATGTGGGCATAGAAACAAACATGTATAGGAATGTTAAAAAGTGATCCTTAAGCCCCACATGGTAGATTTGATCTTGCTAGTCAGTTCTTCACACACATCACTATTTATTTCATTTACAATTTGTTAGGAGGTTTTTCAACATTCATAGTCTTCCCTTGAACGGATTTGAGAGAGAAAGGATCTACTTTTCATGCCCAAAATACAGTCCATTGTGAGTTTCTTGAGTTGATTGTTTTATCTCTTTATAGGTTGCACCCAATTACTTTAATTTGATCAAAATATTAGTTTTAAATCATTATTTGGGACTCATATATCCTAATTTGAGTCATATGGCTCATGTACACAAGAACTTTCCTTTAGCATATTATCCTAGATCAATAACTAATTCTTGTCGGACTTTCTCTCCAAGGACACGACTAAGATAGTCATACCCTGATCCATTTTCACCAAGGCTCTCTAACCATCTCTATATAAACTAAGAGGAATACAAAAATCACTTTCCATGTCACACATTTCATCTTGGAACCCTTCACATCAAGTTGTATGCAAAAACTTGAAAAAAATGAAATACCTTGTACAATATACTCAACCATGAGAACCACAAATGCTATCATTTCTACCTAGGAGTATTATACCACACTTATAATATGTTTCCATAAATTACACATGTTATTTGGAGTGAAAAATCTCATTTTATGCCTATCGCTTCAAGGAGGCCTAGAGAGAGAAAATAATGTAAGAAAGATAAGAGAAATTTCTTGTTCTTCCACATTTTCTCCTCAAACTTTTTACAAAATTTTATGCTTGGAGTTCTATTGAAAAATTTATTATATGATTTATCTAAATAATGCTTGACAAATATTTTGAGTGCTAAGAAGACAGGATGCTCAATTTTCCTTTCTCAAGAAACTGGTTTTAGTTAAAATTGAATAACTTCAAAACTCCATTTAAAAACTTGATGAATTTTGACACAGAGTACCAAAACACATCCCTCTACATGATCCATAGCTTGGTTACTCATAAATATGCATGTACATCCCAAACAAATATCATTTACCTAAGCTTCCATTGGTAGTTGTCGAATGTAGTTTTGGTGAGGACTTGAATTTTGGCTCCAAAAGTAAAATTGAACCTTTTAAATGCTCCTACATGCTTTACGAAGTAGTCGTAGGATCCTTCCATACTTCCCTAGGATTATCATGTCCTACATTGAGCTCTTACACCTCATCGAGATTTAAAACAAGCCCAAAATGGGCTAGCTCCAATGTAACTTACAACACCTGACCTAATGATCACCTTAAAAGATTTTTTTCATCCTATAAACATCAGTTCTAACCTATGGGACACTTGAGCCAAACATACCAAGATTCTCCACACCTCTAGTGGGCACCTACCTCACTGATTAGGTATGCAACACACTAAAGTCATCCTAAAACAACTCTGAATCCTCTCTATGAGCTCCAACCATCATTGATAAGGAACTACCAATCAACCTTAATGACTCTTATTGATTCTCACTTCACCACTTCACACTTTTTTCATCAATTCCACTTGACATCAATGACAAAACCAATTACTAGGGTTCAACAATCTCCCCTTTATCATTGATGTCAACAATTTCAGAAAATTTGATGGAAAACACCTTCACCGCCATATTAAAAGAATTCATACATATTTTCTAATAGTACTCTCTCCCCCTTTGACATTCATGAAAAAGGTTCAAACATCCAACAACATGATCAACATGTAGTTAAGAATTTTCAAAGTAAAAACTTTACCTCAAGAATCTCCCCTTGGATTATATCTACTACCTTTTCAGACATGTCTTTAAAATATGCATAGACTTATTCATCAATCAACCTTAAAATCCCCCTTTAACCTCTTTTCTTCAAACCTCAAACTCTTCACAAATTTTGCCATGTTCTTCTTGGTCTCCACAGCTTGTGCCTTGAACTAGAGAACTGGTTCCCCTATGAAAGAGATTTCATGTTACATACAAATACCTATATCCTTTTTATTTGAGTGATGACTTATTTCTAGATCATTAGAGTTTCTATTTAAATTCAATGGTTCTCAAAACTTGGCCTTCATTTCTTCATTTTCAGATTGCTTGACTGATTTAAGGAATATGTCCCTAAGTCAAACATTTAGAGCACTTTGGCCCAACTTTGGCCATCTAAAACAACTTAACATTAAATTAACTTATTTCTTAATGCTCCCCCTAGGATTGCATCATCTCCATTTTCCTGATTATACATAAGTTAGGCTTATTTCCTTATCCTTAAAACATGTGAGTTTATATTCTCTCATGTCCCTTGAATTTTCTTCTCGGTATTAAATTCCTCCTTTGTAATGGATAATGAATCTCTTGGATGTTCATCATGATTTCCTTGTTAAGGAACCTTCTCAAAACATTTATCCTATCCAAAATTATTTTTGAACACCTAGGGAACTCAATCAATGATCTATCGAGTTCTATCTCTTATGTGAGGTTTTCAAAAAACATGTAGATCACTAGTTTCAACTTGCACACACCCTACAATACCATGTGATAAAGAAATTTTTAAACTTACAAGATATGCAATCCTTTTTGTATCCACCTCTTAGGCTAATAGGAATTTTAGATTATGTTTATCTCATATGTCAACATAAAAAGGCACTTTGTGATCTCTAAATTTCATTATAAAGTTACTTTTAGGATCCTACAATATTATATTAGCTTCAAGACCAAAATCAGTACTATCTAGTATTTAATGTAAAGATGCATGACTTTCATGGTGTTTTTCATGGTTGGATCCTTCATTATGAGTCCGAGAATTTTACCTTATCGATGAATCTCCAAACATTGAAGGTAAAAAAATCAAGATAGACCTTGGAATGACATTTACTGAGATGCAACATATAGTATTTAATATGTATGTTCCTTAGATTTGAAAACATCTATGTTCCCTCTATAAAATATTCACATGAAGAACCACTTCATTATTAGTTTTCACTCTTGCATACCTTCTTGACCCAAGAGGAACTTGTTTGAGGAAACTTTCAAATTTGCATCTTTTAAGCCATCTATCTCACTTTATAGTCCGAGTATAGCTTGTAGCCCTTGAAAGTATTCAACATATATTAGAAATAATATAATTACTTCACATTTGTCTTTACATATAGATTTACATGGTGTCACATTGACTTTCTTGTGCTCATATTTCTAAACCATGATCAACATTAAAAATTATGACATCTTAGGGCCTAGTTGACTATGACATCTTAAATGAGAATCATAAGCTTTGTAGGGTCATATATAAACCTTGAAGACTTGGAGAATGATATGGGTTATTATGCATGCTTGAGAAAACCTTGTTTAAGGAAGTGGAAACATTTCACAGTCTTTAATAGATAAAGTTTGTTTCTTTCAAGAAAATCACACTTGACAAGGACAAAAACACACTTAATATTGTCTCAATGACAAACACACATTCTGATCTCAGTTGGAATGCACATTAGTACTCAAAGATAACCTGAATTAGATTACAAAAATAAAATCATCTTGATAATTTGACTCAAGATACTCTCTTTCACTTATGTAATCTCTTAGATACTTTTATTTCTTGAGGAAAATATTGACAACGTAAGCCTTGAAGCCTATTGAAAATAATCTCTCTTCATGACTACTCAAGAACTTCAACAAGTATTATTACTTAAATATGGAGCTAGAAAAAAATTCCTATAAATTGACATACTTTGGAAACATGCTGGATACTAAAATAATTAAATAATAATGACAACTTTCCTCTCGAGAACATGCTTTAACCCATTAACTCAACTTCGTCATGGAAACAACTTTGATTGGCAGATTGGTATACAAATGAAGAGTAGACCTTACTTCATTTAGTTCATATATATACCTTCTAGAAGCCTAGAGAAGGCACACCACCTTGTGAGATTACTTAAAAATAGAAGATAGTCATCAAAACAACATGATGACTCAATTCTTTCCCTTCTTGTCCTTGATATCTTGTCATTCTTCTTAGATGTACTCCTTGGTGTGACAACCTCATCTCCTAATCCTTCAATTTATGATTGAGTTCCTGATAAACATACATGTTGCATCTCATACACCTACTCTAACACTGCTTGAGGAAGAATTTCTTCATCCCTTACACTAGAATTGTCTTCCTTCTTCTTGGATTTTTCATCACCTCCTGATGTCTTGTTTTTACTAGACTCTCCTATGACTGTCATTTATTGTTGTGTCTCTTCAACATCTTCCCATACTATCTTATTTTCCTTATTTTCTTCTTTAACTCTGGGGTTTCTTCCTTGATTTTGTATATCCATTTTACTTCCTTCTTTTCAGGATTTGTTTTAGGCATGGATGACTTTGTCTCATTTCTAGGATTTATCTTCATGTTTAAAACCTTCTTAACTTGCCCTCTAAAATTATGATGCCTATTTATGTACTTATATTTTTCATTGTGATAAAAATGCTTTAAAAATTTCCTAAAATCATGACAATTATAGCATATGACATTACTCTTACCTCTAACTTGATGTGAACTATCATTCCCACTATGATTTTCCACTTTGTGATCATAACATCTCATAACATAATGTCCAAACTTGTTATAGTTGTAGCATGCTACCATGTTCATACCTCATGAGTATTCTTTTTCCCAAAATTGACTTGAAGGTTATTCTAAAAATACTTGACAATATGCCCTTTTTCTTAACAATTGAAGAAAACTATGTTATTTTCCCTCTCACTTCTATTATCTCTCCATGGGTTCTCATCTATGATCTATTTCCTACATTTATTATCCATATCTATGAGAAGAAAAAAAAATAGCCATTGAAATTCCTTTCACACCTGAATGCATGTGGTTGCCTAACTGACTTAGGCCTACTTGTGCTCGTCTCCTTGATAAGCCTCATACATGTTTGCATGTTTAGACCATCCTTATCATCCTCTTTATTTTCCATAGGTTCTCCTCTAAATCCTATACCTATTTTATCACTTGGTGCTCTTTGATTTTCTAAGATTCCATCAAGATATTCTAAACTTTTCAAGTTTTTTATACATTTTCAACCTTTCATTTACCTCTTCTATTTCAACCTTCAAGATTCTCAACTCTTCTTCATGTTTCAGGTAGGCATCCTCCTTGTCTTTCAAATATTTTGACACATTCTCAATAAATGATTCCATCTCCTTAAGTGTTTGGTCATGGTCATCTTCCATGTTCTGATTTACTTCTTGATCCATTAATCATATATTGATTAATCTCATACTTCTTCTTTGGGATTGGTTTTGCTAATGTACCCATGTTTGTGCCTTCAGGATCACCTCCATGATGTTAGAATTGATTTAAGAGGAAACACTCTAATACCAATTATTGGAAATTTAGACACTACGATAGGGGGTGAATCGGTGTTTGTTTGATTTTTAACTCACAATTCACTTCACTTAATTTTTGAAAAGAAAACCAAATCAACATCCATGAGAATCTAACATGAGATAAAGCACAGAGAGATAAGATGTAATGTGGGAAAACCAAAATGGGAGAAAAAACCATTTAAACAAAGAAATAACTCTAGAAAAGAATGTCCTCTAAATGTTACATTAGCTTTATAATGGAGTTTCTACTCAACATGGAGCTGTAACTTCAAAATTTAACCAAGATCCTTCTTAGTCTTTGAAAGACTTCAACTTGCTTGGAAACATCATCTCCCAAATATCAACCAAGCTTCTACTTGTTTCTTCTACAAATACAAGTCACAAGGAAGATACTAATCCCTCCTACTAAGCTACAACTTAGACTTCTTCAATATTTTGATCACTCAATAATTGTTGTCCCCCACAATTTATGGTGACCAATAAATTAGATTACTCTTCTTCTCAATTATGTTCCTAATTCCTCTATCTACTAATCACTCTTTCACATTAACTTGTTGCACTTCAAGCTTTCACTAAAAAACCAAGTTTGCAAACACTCACAATCACAGGCTATTTTTTCATTAATTCAATTCTCTATCTACTATTTCACTTATACATCTGAGAATAGGTCTTTAAATAAGGTTTAACAATCATAAATATGATTTTCTATGTCATGCAAATGAGCTTCTCATCCATATATTGATCCCTATACATATTTCCACTAAAGTTATTCATATGAAGTAATCTCTCTCCTTCTAGGAGCAGTTCATTTCTTTGACATATATCAGCAAATCTTTCTCAAACTTCAACCACTAAATATTCATTCACCTATATACTTTTGAACTCACACATTTAGTATCGAAACTCAAGGATGATCCTTTCATAGTAAATCTTGCACTCTTCTAATAATAATCATACATGCATGATCCTATTTGACTCTTTATAAGTTTCATCTCACCTTCTTCTTTTAAAGGGAACCTATCTCTGACATGCATAAAAAAACTCTACCAAGCTTTTAACTTCTGCAAAAAAATTTAAAAATTCTTTTTGTAGACAAATAAATTATTCTCCTTACTTTTCAACTTCATATATGATGACTTTTCATATCACATCCTTAATCAATTAAATGCAAAGGAGATGAGGAGACTTCATAAAACTACCTAAGTTTGTCATGATTATAAGCTGACATACGTTTTTCTATCCTCAAATTTTATAGGTACAAACATGATTCTTTGAGAAAAAATTGGCCACATGAATTCCTCTGAACCATTTTTATATCTAACCTCAAATGATGAAGAAATATTTTGACTTCTCTCTTTTGACTTTGGAATGTACTTTTCTCGACCTTTAATATTCTTAGAATATGTCATCTACTTTTGACATATAAAACATGTCTTGTAACTTCAATAAGGATATTTCAAGTCTAGTCATTAAGGAGAAACATTTCAAATTCTCCAAGGAATCCTTTTAAATCCTAAACTTATGTCATCCTTCTCCTTTTAACTTGATCAACGTAATGAACTTGAAAGGATTGTTATGCACTTGAATAGTGTCAAGAGTTTGAGGAAGAGAAAATACAGTTGCTAAATTTTAGAAGATGAACTAGAAAGTTCTTAGTTACATTTATTAATCAATAATATATGAGACCACATCTATTCTTTATAAGGCATGCACTAAGAATAGGGTATATTCAAATTGTTGAGTACAGAGATTATCTTCGAGGGATTTAACAAGTTCAATCTATTTTTCAGTCAACCACATCTCTAATGGCATGAAACACAAATGAAATACATTTTAATATCCCCTAGGTTCATATATATCTTTGAATCATGTCAGAAAGATCAAACTTTCATGTTCTTTAGGGACTCTGTGTAATGAGGGTTTCCAACTTCAAAATCCTAGCTTGTTTTATGTTATCATATATAAATTTATCCTTATATTTCATGACCCTATAACTACATGAACACCTCAAGAAATGTTCTAACTCCAATAACCAAGCTCTCTTTGGCATTTGATAGTGGAAATACTTAATGGTTTGAGTTTATGTTTACTGATCCATCTGATTGTCATGAGAGGTCATATCCTGTTATCAAGAATTTTATATTCTACTAATGAATCAATCTTCCCAAAGTTTCTAAGGCACATTTTGAGAATCCTTAAACCTTTTTCAAATTTTCATACAAAGAAAAACATCATTTTAAGGAATATGGGCATAGAAACAAGCATGTACTGAGGACTATGCAAAACTAGCCCTTAATCCATACGGGGAAGATTTAATATTGCTATTCATCTCTTCACACATCACTATTTGTTTCGTTTAGAATTTTTATGAAATTATTCAACATTCCCAATCTTCCCCCAAATGGATTTGAGAGAGACATGATCTACTTTTCATTCCCAAAATACAATCCATTATGAGCTTCTTGAGTTGAAAATTTTAGCTCTTTACAAGCTCCACCCAATTAGTTTAACTTGATCCAAATATTAGTTTAAAATCACCGTTTGGAACTCATATATCCTAATTTGAGTTATATGGCTCATGTACACATGAAATTTCCCTTAGCATATTCTCCTAGATCAATAACTAGTTCTTTTCGGGACTTTCTCTTGAAGGCCATGATTGAGATAGGCATAATTTATTCCAATGTTCACATGGATCCTCTAAACATATCTATATAAAACAAGAGAAAGATACAAATCACCTTCCATGTCACACATTTCAACTTGGAACCTTTTACATCTAGTTGTATAGATAAACTTGCAAAGATCCAGATACCCCTTTATGGTGCAGTCAACCATGAGAACCACAAATGATTCAATTTTTATAGAGGAGGAGTCTAACAAACTTTTGAGAGGTTTCCATAACTTGAATAAGTGATGTTTAGTCAAACCAACTCATTTTATGTCAATCATTTCAATAAGGAGGCTTTGGGAGAGAAAACAATGTTAGAAAAATAAATAAAACTTTCTTGTTCTTCCACCTTTGGTCCTAAAAAATTTTACTAAAATTTTGGCTTTGAGTTCTCTTCAAAAATTTATTTTATGATTTGACTGAGGAAGGATTGACATTTTTTTTAGTGCTAAGAAGACAAGGTGCTCAGTTTTCCTTTCTCAAAAAACCAATTTTTATAAAACTTAAATACCTTAAAAATTCCATTTCAAAACTTGATGAAAAATGACATGGAGAACCACAACACATCCCTCTACATTCTCCATATCTTGGTTTCACATAAATATTCATGTACGTCTAGACCAATATAATTTACCTCAGCTTCCACTACTAATTATAAAAGGAAATTTTGGTCGGATCTTAAATTTTTCCTCCAAAAGTAAAATTAAAACTAGTAGATGCTCTTGCATGTTCTAGGAAGTAGTCTTAGCCTTCTACTATAATTACCTAGGATTTTCATGGCCTACATTGAGCTCTTACACCTCATTAGGCTCTATAACTAGCTCTAATTGGGCTAGTTCCAACTATGACTTACAACACTTGACCTAATGATCACCATAGCAACTCTTAATCATCCTATAAACACCAACTCTGACACTGTGGGATACCTTATCCAAGCACACCAATATTCTCCACACCTCCGGTGGGTAGATCATTATGAATCCTCTTTTTGAGCTCCACCATCATTGAGAAGGCATTATCAATCAAACTTTATACCATTCATTGATCCTCACTTTGCCACTTCACACCTTTTCCATCAATGTCACTTGACATCAATGACAACACCAATGACTAGGGTTCAGCATAACATAGCTCATTTGATCCTTAGTTAGTTGTACCAAATGATAACACCTTCTATTATTACCTTTAAAAAATGTGTTTATCGAACCATATACACTTACTAGTTCTTGAAGCAACATAACATATCACTCTCTACAAACATACTTTTGATGTACCTTAAAAGAAATTAAGGATAATATACAAGCCCTTTAAATCCCAGCATGAGCAACATGATTTCATCAAAGTCCTTTTATAAATTCTGATGGGTCCAAAAATGATAAGAAAACCTTATAATATTCTTATCATTGTACACCCAATTCTCTATTTGTTGATGAATTCCTTCAAGAGGCTTAGAAGACACTCCATACCCTTACATCTCTACAACAACATAAATTCAAGAGATTTTGAAAATCTCCATGTCTTTTCATCCAACTTGCAGCTAGTCCTTAAGATCCTTTTTCTCTTCTTTAGATCATTAAGTGTGAAATCCAATTTGTCTATCTTCTCATCCTTTGTCTAATTTGCAATTAAACACACATTCTCGAACATTGGCTTAGTCTCAATCAAGGATATCAATCTATCCTTACTTGCTTTACTAAATATGACTTCTTGATTATTTTCTTTTCCTTTTTAGCCTTGATGACAACACTTGCATTCTTAATTTTACTAACGGGATCAATTTTTTAAAATTATTTACTTGACTTGGATCCATATTTCTTGACCTATTTTTTATGATTAAACTTTATAAACCATACATCTTTGACCTTGGGAATAACAACTTTCTTGAACTTCCTTGATGAATCAAAATGACAAAAACTTGTATTATGACCAATTTTTGGCATGTGTAGTAAACCACATTACTCATGTCTCTAGACTGATATGCATACTTACTTTTGAAATAATTTTTATAATCCCTTTCTCTTTGACCATAATAATTACAAGAAAAACAATAACCATGAAACAAACTTACATACCTTCTTTCATTTGGTTGCATGATTGGGTGAGACTTTGCATAGTTCTTGTAATAGGCCTTCTTAACATGTACACCTTCATTTTCACCTTCTTTGGAACTAGGGCCAACTTCTTGACTAGGTAGATCATACTTCTCATCTTCTCCAATTATCTTCTTGCGGTCTCTAATGAAACATAGTCTTTTTTTTTACTAGATGGCTTTTGAATGCTCAAGATATCATCTAGGACCATAGTACTCTTCTTAAACCTTTCAAAGGTATTAAAATTACTAGATACATGCTCCAACTCTTATTTCAAATTCCTTATTTCAGATTCATACATTATGGATTTAACCTATATAACCTTTATGGATTATGCCTCTTCTTTGATCTTTCTACATTCATCATCCTTGTGTTTTAGAGTTGATGTCACTAACCCGACTTGAGATTCCAACTCTTTGATGATATCATTATTCTCAAAATTCATATAATTGATATGTTCTTCATAACCCTTGACCAATGATTCTAAAATTTTGTTCTTCTTACTTTAAAAAATTAGTCCTTATTCATCCTTAGATGACTTCTCATGATCTCTCTCCAACTTGCCCATTTTGTGCTTCAAAGGATCACCTAAATATTCTTAGGCTTACTTCAAAGACCTTGAATTGATACAAATTTTGGAAGAAAAACCACTTTGAGAGGGGGATTGAATAAGTGCACATCAAAAAACTCAATCACTTAAATTTAACAATTCACCATTAATCATGCATTCAATAACCATAACAAAACATGAGCAAGGAGGAACATATAAACACATGGACACAAGATATAAGTGGGAAACCCTAGAGTGGAAGAAAACCCATAGAAACAAAACTTTATTATAGCCATGTTTCAAATTCAGTTAAACACCAACTCAACAAGGAGTACCAACCCTTAGATTTAGTGAGGCACCAACCCCACAAAGAGAACCGACCCTATTTGTAGAGTACCAACCCTACGGAGGCACCAACCAAAAAGGTGACTCATAACCAAAAAAATCCATCTAATTTTTTTTTTTTTTTTTAAATGTTGCTCATCTGACTAATGATGACTCAATGAAGATCACTTCTCCTTCTGTCTCGCTCAAAACACACCTCTAGCCTCCATGCCCAATAACCTATTCCTTGAAGATGATTTCAAAACCTTCCCTATCTCACCATCACCTCATCTCTATATATAACATATTCACATATTTATTTCCCTCTCTTACGTGTCAAAATACCTCTCACACATACAAAAATGTACCTCTGGTCACAATTTTCCTCTACTTGCGTAAGCTAACACAAATGAGCTTTCTAATTTTCTTTTATACATGTTTCTTGATTAAAATTCACATAGATTAGAAATAATATATTAGAATAAATTCGTACATCATAATTTAATCATAAAAATATCACCCATATGACCATATAGGTCGCCACCGTCACCTAGATCCTTTTAGACCACCATTGGGACTCAAGCCCTAAAACACAAAATCAAGCCAACTTGCCAAAAAAGGAATATTCCAAATAAAAAAACAAATTCAAAAAATAATGGAACACAATAAGAAATATTTTATATTCCTTAAATAACCTCTAGAAATCATTAAACAACTTCAGAACAATCATCTTACGTCATGAAGCCATCCAGAGCATGCCTGTGAAGCACCCTCAAACCTCTTCCTCGAAAAACAAGCCATAACTTTCTAAAATCTCATAAAAAAATCAAGTGTGATATATCATTGGAAATATCATGACCTCAAGGTCATCACTAAAATAAAACCATTCTAAAAATGTATTGTAGCACCTCAAAACATCTTTGTAACTAGACTTCTCGAAATTGCACAAAACTACCTAAAAACTAGTCTTCCAAAATAGGGCACACTTGACATCCTCGGACCTCAAACTTAATATGAAACCATCATGGAAATGAATAAAAACTCCCATAATTCAATAAAATCTAATGTAATAATTAGGTAAAATGGACACTTTGGGATAAAACTTAACTTTTACATAAACTTGCATTTTTAATGGGGCCCACATATTGTCACCTCTAAATCACACATGGAGAAAGATGGAGGATTATTATACAACCCCAAATCATAAAATTTGAGGAAAAAGTCCATTATGGGCCAAAATAAACAAGTTCATCCAAGTCACTTCTAAACTAGGGTTTTAAGAGGGTTTAAAACTAGTTTACCTTCTTTACAATTGTTTATAAAAACATGATTATAAAATTACATCAGTCCACTTAAAAATATTCATTATAGACATATTCAATTATCTTGAGGATCTTTTGTCACCGTGAAAATCACACACTCTCTAATGAGCATCAGATTTTCAAAATTTAGCCTTGGTTTCTAACCTATAAAACTCAGTTTTAGTAAAAATGGCATAAATTTCAAATTATTCAAAATTAGGTCCTGAAGATTTGACCACACCATCAAATAAACATGCCAGCATATCTCCAATTCTTATATTTTCCCAAATATTTCTATAAGTAGTGACTACACCAAACCAAGATCTACTTTCTTAAGGGTTGGGTCTTTGAGCAGAACCTAAAAACCAAGTCTAACACCTGAACCAACACTATAAGACACTTATGAGTGTCTCAACACATCATACTCCTACTTCCCATGCTCACACAACTACTACATTCCTTACTTCAACATTCCATACCTCATTATGCTCACTAGGCCTCCACAAAAAAGCACCTTAAACAAGCTTGTTTCACTATATCTGACCTCAACATCAATTTTTGAACCTTGAACACCTTTGTGGAGCTTTAAAACACTTCATGACATCACCAAAACATCACTAATTCTATTCAACACGTCTATAATCCCTTAAAATGGCTCAAGACACCATGAACCATCACCAGGATAAAGAACTATCAATAAGAAAACAACTTGACTTGACACTAGAAATAAACCTTCACGACTTTCACCTCTTTTGACACTAATTAAATTCAATGAAAACTCTGAAAAACATCATGTTTTGACATCAATGAAAACACAATTCCAACAATACTCTTATTATCACCAACACTTATACAAACACTTACATAAAAATGTGCACATGATCTAACCTTTCTCACACTATTTCACACTTCTTAGCTGATTTTGGATTCTTAGAGCTTACCTCTTTTGCATTTGGGTCACCATGGTGAGTTAGGTATGGAGATAGTTTTTCATATTTCCCACTTTCCACCCATAGCAATTCTCTCTTTTTTTTTGGTGTCTCTAGGAGGATTATGCATCAATAGTCACACACATGGTACAAGTAAACATTTGTAGCCCTCTTTAGTCTCTTATTTTGTATGTATGTATTTGTGATTATTGGTCATTAATTGTTATATGTTAGAGTAGATCTCTCTCTCTCTCTCTCTCTCTCTCTCTCTCTCTCTCTCTCTCTCTCTCTCTCTCTCTCTCTCTCTCTCTCTCTCTCTCTCTCTCTCTCTCTCTCTCTCTCTCTCTCTCTCTCTCTCTCTCTCTCTCTCTCTCTCTCTCTCTCTCTCTCTCTCTCTCTCTCTCTCTCTCTCTCTCTCTCTCTCTCTCTCTCTCTCTCTCTCTCTCTCTCTCTCTCTCTCTCTCTCTCTCTCTCTCTCTCTCTCTCTCTCTCTCTCTCTCTCTCTCTCTCTCTCTCTCTCTCTCTCTCTCTCTCTCTCTCTCTCTCTCTCTCTCTCTCTCTCTCTCTCTCTCTCTCTCTCTCTCTCTCTCTCTCTCTCTCTCTCTCTCTCTCTCTCTCTCTCTCTCTCTCTCTCTCTCTCTCTCTCTCTCTCTCTCTCTCTCTCTCTCTCTCTCTCTCTCTCTCTCTCTCTCTCTCTCTCTCTCTCTCTCTCTCTCTCTCTCTCTCTCTCTCTCTCTCTCTCTCTCTCTCTCTCTCTCTCTCTCTCTCTCTCTCTCTCTCTCTCTCTCTCTCTCTCTCTCTCTCTCTCTCTCTCTCTCTCTCTCTCTCTCTCTCTCTCTCTCTCTCTCTCTCTCTCTCTCTCTCTCTCTCTCTCTCTCTCTCTCTCTCTCTCTCTCTCTCTCTCTCTCTCTCTCTCTCTCTCTCTCTCTCTCTCTCTCTCTCTCTCTCTCTCTCTCTCTCTCTCTCTCTCTCTCTCTCTCTCTCTCTCTCTCTCTCTCTCTCTCTCTCTCTCTCTCTCTCTCTCTCTCTCTCTCTCTCTCTCTCTCTCTCTCTCTCTCTCTCTCTCTCTCTCTCTCTCTCTCTCTCTCTCTCTCTCTCTCTCTCTCTCTCTCTCTCTCTCTCTCTCTCTCTCTCTCTCTCTCTCTCTCTCTCTCTCTCTCTCTCTCTCTCTCTCTCTCTCTCTCTCTCTCTCTCTCTCTCTCTCTCTCTCTCTCTCTCTCTCTCTCTCTCTCTCTCTCTCTCTCTCTCTCTCTCTCTCTCTCTCTTTTCCTAGTATGATACCTCTCAATATCTTGGTTGTATGCCTTAGAAACTTATAGATGTCCTAAGGTTAGGACTATTATCCTCTATATTTACAACAATAGCACTCCATGATTACCTTTTTATCTACATAGTATGTTTGGTATTAAATAGGATCCACACATTTGATAACCTAGCTAGGAATCTCTATTTTACCCATCATAGACTCTCGTGAACCCAACATGAATCTTACTCACTCTCTTGATTGAGTCATCTTCACATTTCATCATTCATATTCACATTTCAACACTCATATTCACATTATAAACTCTTGAATTTAATCTATCACTTTTATCAAACCATAGCTACCCCAAGGTTTTATATGTATCAATATTTGAGGTTGTATTCATATTCCCATCTATTGCATTCCATAAAACTGATTTTAACAATTTCACCTAGTGTCTCAAGGTATGCATTCCCCTTTGGGTCTCTTTAGAGGGATTCTTTTTGACAAATCACCTTTTGTTTGATATCTTAAAACTAATTGATCTATTTGAAAATCCTTATATTTTTTATTTATTTTTATAAGTTTAACGAAAACCTCTTTTTGTTTCACATAAATTTTAGCACAATTTTTTAACATTCAAAAATATCATTTTTATAATAAGGGCATAATTTGAAATATACTCACTTATTAAAGAAATTAATGTTATAAAATACCTATTAAAATATCATTAAATTCACTTTCTATTACCATAAATGGTAAGCTTATTAATTTTATGACGATTGTATTTTATTAAAAACATCACTTTTTGGCCTACCTTTATTACTAATTTTGGGATTAATATTATCCATTTCTAACAATAATGTTTGTGATATACTTAATAATACTATTATCAATAGATTTTTTTGCCCTATCTTATTCAACCTATACATTATTCATCTCATTTTTTATTCCCTTCTAACACCATTGGCCCATGTGTGAATCTCCCTTACATGGTTGATCCCGATTAAAACATATAATAGTGTCCCACTTTTTTACGCTTTTGTACGTCTAGAAAAATATGTCCTACAACTAAAACATGAACAAAAACATATAAAATTACCAAAAATGTATTTTTAAGAAATTATAAATACCAAGGTGCAATCTAGAATTTAGTTGATTTTAATAAGTTTTTATAGTATTTTTTAATATTTATTCGCTAGTTAGATTTTAAAATATTTTAGCCACCAAGTAGGACACACTTATATGCTTTGATCACTTATGTATTTTATCTTCCAATATTATGAAATACCACCCTATGCATCATTATATTGTTGATCCTATTAGAATTTGGGAGGAAATTACCATGGGGCATACTTTCAAAAATTAAATCATGTTGACAACATTATCAAAAATCTAGATAATAATATAACTTACATAATTTTTAGAACTGGATACCTAGAAACATTTTCTTAATACTCAATCACAACTAAAGAACCCCAAAATGATTGTTGGTGAAATAATTTATCCCAAAGACAAATTAGTTGATTTTCACCAATGCTTTAGGACAGTGTCCCTCCTCTTTGTGATGGAGAGACTCCCATTTATTTAATAAAGATACAAAAATATTGTGGGTGGTCGTAAAGCCGGGGATCACATAGTACTACTGCAGTAGACATGTGGCATATTTATTGCACCTAGTTCAAGGGAGGAATTTTCTTGAGATACAAGTTGAAGGGGAGTAAGAACCTCAGTGAAGGGGTTAATCTTGTAAATAGGAACTAGAGATTTTGACAACTATTAACTAGAATTAATTCATACTCGATTATAATAAAACAAACTTTTTAGCAATGAAAAGACACAATAAATCATGAACATGTAATTCCATTAATCCGTTCATTGAAGGAACTAACACTTTCCTTGGTTGTATAAGATTATCATGTGTACAAAGCTGAAAAGTAGAGAGATAGATGAAAGATAAAGAAAAGGAATGGAAGAATGATATATTTTACTTGATTCTTAGTAGTGCAATAGCTATCTAATTAGAGACTCATAATTGGTAACCCTTTATAATGAGGAAGTCATACAATATATATCTTTACAAATATACTCTTAACCTACCCCCACATGACTTTTCACTTACCTTTATAACATTTTACCTTTCAATCCATAAGAAATAAAAGTGAGTACCTTCTTATTAATTAAAGGAAACTCATTAAAATGTTTGACTATATGTCACATTTAAATAAACAAGAAAAAATAGGGAACAATAAACCCCTTAATGAAGAATTAGAATGTGAGGGAAGAGATGAAAGGGGAGGAAAGAAAGAATAAGGGAGAGAGATATGATTGTTGATCTTGAAAAATTGTTCTCACGCGGTGAACACCGAGACTGCAAGCCACCAAAAACTCTGAATGATATAGGGCTTAGGACCTCAGATGCAGATATGGATTCTGGATACGAGCACAGAGAAAATAAATCTGTAAAGAAAGAAAATAGATCTGCAAGATGGAAATAGATAAAATTAGATGATGATATACGGGGACCGCTGATAACTTCATTGGTGGCTTTCAATCCCTGTGTTCATAATAAAATAACGAATATCAAATGATAAGATGACATGCCAAAAACTATTAAAAAAATCTGCAATATGTTGAAGAACAATATAAATATGATACCAAATTAGTATCCTGACAGAACAACCGATTGATCATTAGGTTGGCGATATGAAACTGGTAGAGCTCCGCTTCCAAATACTCCACAATATGATGTAAAATTTCACAAACAAATGAATTTAAGCTTCAAAATTTCTAGAATTTTCTCCTCCTTCTCCGAGGGGGGAAAGAGTTCTATTTATAACTTGAATTGAGATTAAAATAAAGGATTACAAATAATTATAATTTGCAAAATAAATTTTGATTAAGAGGACATGATGAAGAGGTGATTTGATGGTGGGGTTTATGATGTGAGAAAAGGAAAAGATGTGATGTGGAGTAGGGACACAGTTAGGTGTAATAGTGAAGTCATGTGCTCACTTTACACTATTGATTTTTGGATTTGTTGTTGGAGAGGGAGATTTTTGAATTATTGATTTTATGGGTGGGGTTCATATTTTAATAATTTGAAGAGATTGAATTTTTAGGTGAGAAGTGATTTTGACTTAAGTGGGGAACATGTGGGGTTATTGATTTATATATATACTTTTGAATTATTTAATTATTAAATAGAATGATATGACTTATTTAAAATAAATTATTTAACATAATATAGTTTTGGCATGTGATAAGATATTAATATAGTTATAAGATTAATTAACTGAATGTGAATTGTTGGTAGGAAATGAGACCTGAATAAGCGTGCTGAAGGAGATCAAAAACCGGGATGATACTAGAATTTGGTGTCTACATTTTCCCCTTTTTGTTGAGTGGTTTGCGATAGCAGGCCATGAGACAAAAACAAAAAGGATTAGATGAAAGATGTTTCGAGGATGGATGAAGACATGACCAAAGGCAAGATGCCCCAAGCGAAGAAGGATTGCAATAAAAAAACAAAATGTATGGCGGTGACTTCAATATCACATCGGTAGAGGTCAATTGCAGTCTCAATGGAGACAGATGACAACGTTCTACATACCAGTGAGTGGGTGAAGACCACTATAGTATGGATGTAAACCATGATGACCAATGGGTCATAGGAAAACATCAAAATATGTGCAACTAAATGTAAAAGATGTGCACAATCCTTTGTCTGCAAGGAATTGTGTGAAAAATCACGCATCCACAAGAGGGACGTGGATGAAAACAATGATGCCCCAACACAAGACACAAAGTGAGTTATATACGCCGACAAGTACAAGGATGAAAAAGGTGCACCATGATAGGGCACGAAGATGACATAATGGGAGATGGATGTGTAAATAAAATGCCCCAGGGGAAAAATCATAAATGTGCACATGATGAGAAGATAGGATAGAAAGCTAAGATAAAATGACCTAAAGGTGTGATAAATATGATGATAATCATGTTTCATGAGAAACATGCATAAGTGTGAGTAAATTATAATGTAAAAGTAGTCCTACTTGTCCGATAAGTAGGATAGGAAGTCAAGATACTTTTGTGACAAAACAAAAGCAGAGAAAATATGCATGGAAGAGTACAAGATCAGATAGGTGTTGGCCGTTATGGTATCCTCCAAGACAAAAATGTCCCAGGAAGATGGGATGATAGATGATAGAGATAAGAGAAAGTGGACATGGTGAAGGAGAGAGGTCAAGTAGAGAAGGACGATAAGAGAGGTGAGAAGATAGACGAAAGCACAAAAGAGAGAGAATAGTATTCAGTAAGAGGGTAGTGGAAAAGGATAAGGGGGAAATAAATAGGTAAGGTATGAGGGACCTAGAGAAAAAGAAAATAGAGACAGTGAGCAGGAGGAGAAGAGAGGGAGGAAGTTTAAACAAGAAGAAGACGAGATGAGGAGGAAAAAGAGATTAGAAGGGAAGTTGAGTGTATAGAGATATATCGTAGTAAAGAAGCAGCAGGGATAATCAAGAGGAGAAATGGTGGCAGAAAGAAATGATGAAGGACAAAGAAGAAGACAAGAAAATGACAGAAGAAGGGATGAAAGGGAGATGGAGATCAAAACAGAGGGAGAGAAAGAATGGATCATGAAAGAGATGATAGAACTGAGAAAGAAAAGTTATGAAGAATATGAGAGAAGGACGATAGGAGAGATGAATATATATAGTAAGATGGAAAGATGAAGGAGATGAAGAAGATGAAGAAGTTAAAGAAGATGGGGGAGGAGGTAGAATGGAAAAGAGAAAGAAAGGCACCATATGGAGCTAAGAAGATAGGGGTGGTAGAGAAAGAAGCTCAGTAACGGGGAAATGAAAATAAGAGGGAAAGAAGGGATGATAGAGCCAAAATAGGAAAGAAATTGAATATGAAACTAAACGTATGGAAATGCATGTGGATGGTGAGATGGTTAAGAAGATGGGACAATGCTGGTGAGTCAGGTTATCAATGGAGGAGTAAGACAAAAGTGTGAGGAGAAGAGGAGATGAAGATGATACAAATGATATGAAAGAAAACCAGAGGTAGAAAGGAGGAGAGGACAACAAAGAAAATGATGCAAAGGCAGTATGTGATGAAGACAATAGAGATATTGAAAAAGGTGAAAGGAAGATGAAAAGGTAATACCAGCGGAAGGATGTTAGGAGAAATCCCCCGATAATGATTAGAGGGCACAAAAAGAAAAAGGGAGGAAGAGAAAATGGAGGAGGTAAAAAAGAGTGAATCGGTATTAGTAGAATGGGAAGAAACGAGTTTTAGGAGAAGTCCACTGATAATTCTTAGCGCGAGAATGGAAGATGACATAATGTTAGATGAACCATGATAATGACGATCTGCATAGTAAGAGAGGGTATGAAGTAGTCAAGATGGATTTTAAAATGAGGGATGATGGAGATGACATTTGAGGGAGTTTGAGATATTTTGTATGAGGAAAAAGAGAAGAGAAGAGGATGTGTTTGTGGGGAATGAAGAAAAAATATGAATGATGGGAAGATGAAGGAAAGAGGAAAGGCAAGGAGACAAATCATTCTTAAGAGAGACTCTTAAGTAAGATCATCATGCCGTAGGAATGATTAAGTAGGATTGCCAAGCCAAAGAAGAAGAATGAGGAAAAGACTGAGCAATGTATACCAAGATGGAATAGGAAGTGAAAGGAGGTAATAACAAGGAAACAAAGGAGTGTGAAATGAGTGGATGGAGGAATATATGTAGTGTAGGATAAAGAGTGTAAGGGGAATTCTTAATTAGGATGCCTATGTTGTACGAGTGATGATGTCAGAGTGTTAAGCAGAAGTTTTATGAGTAAATATGTTGAAGGGAACGGAAAACAATGAAGGAGTTTCTACAATGGCAGGATCTTAAGAAAGAGATGCAATGTGATCAAGAAACCTACATGGAATGGATGATTAAGTAGGATCGTCAAGCCGAAAGAAGAATGAAAGGGAAAATGGAACGATAAAATAGATGGCAGTAAAAGGATATTAAGAGAAAAGCACAAAAATAATGGCCCAGGTGGATGACACGTGAAGTATCAAACAAACAATGGAGAAGGACAAAGTGGGTGAGAAGAGCAGCGGAGAATGAGATGAGGTGAATTTTAGGAGAAAATTGGGTTGATAAAGGGGACTAGGAGGAAGGAATGGTCAATAGACACAATCATGAATGAGACCTTGTCCTGAATGACAGGTCTACTTCAAGTAGGGTTTCTGTGCTACGCGGGGAATTACATAGATGTGCCAAGCTGGGGTGAAAGGTCTGAGATGGTGAAGAAGAGGATAATGAACAATGGTGGGGGATGAGGATGTGCCAGATAATAAATGCTACCTGAGAGTTATCCTCAAGTAGAATTCACAAACTGTAGTGGAGGTCAAGTAGAATTCCCAAACCGAATAATGCATTAAAAAGATTGTTTGAAGATAATAATTGATTTCATGGATTTATGGATGATGTTGATAGGGGACATCTGTAAGAGTAAACATATCGATACAAATTTTATGACATGAAATTTTATTTCTAAGGAGATAATTGTGATAAAAGATGACTTTGATGAAATGAATGTCGCATAACCATAGCAAGGGTCAAGTAAGAAAGTTATGCTTTTAACCCGATAAGAAGTAAACAAGAAAGATACCACTCAAAACATTGCACTTATAGCCGATAACAGGTATTAGTATATAACTAATGAGATTTGGCTATATCACAAGACCAAGAAGAAGATATGGATGAAATATTCTCATAATCCTAATGTCGACATGACAAAGGAATTGGAGATGTATCTTGTACGTGGGAATAAGGTTCTCCAAAGATGGTATTTCTTAAGTCTATGCCCCAGCTCTGGGAATGGGAAGAATAGAATAAAAGAAAGTTGATCAATACGGGAAGCTTTCTGGGAATGCTTAATAAAAGGAAGGTTGATCAATGCGGAAAACCTTCCAAATTCCATAATAAAAGAGTAGCCATCCTTCTAGGGTATGGTCTACTTTATACATAATATGGATGGCAAGAATAATATATATGATAGTCGTCCTTTGAGGGATCGGTCTATTTCTCTTGATTTTGCTTTTGATTTGCATTTTTTTGTTGTTTTTTTGTATGCATAGTTGTCCTTCGAGGGATCAGTCTATTTTAATAACCTTGATCTTGCCTTTTATATACATGAATTTGAGCTTCACATGGGGAGAGCTGGGGATAGCTAGGTAGACCACCTAGGAGGGGAGAATGAATGTACAAGAGACACCCCTAGACCCTCTACAGAGTACAATAGGAAAACAAGATGGTGATGGATGTAATGACCATGGGGTTCTCACCAAATGGGAGAACTTATCCATATTGAATATGCTATGAGTAGAGCCGTGGTACTCATATTCAAGGTCATGACTGTTAGTGATGGTAGACCACATGATTCAAAATCATTACGATGATAGATGGAAGGGGATACTTGATGGAGGAATGGTCTAAAGATAAGACTATACTCATAAGTGTGTGTACTAACAATAGAATGGCCGTAAGTGCAATGCATTAAGAGGTTCAACCTCTGGTTTACCATCAGGAGAGGCTAAATGATAAGCCCCAAACCCATACTTATGTGTGATAATATATGGTCCGATCCAATTAGGAGAAAATTTTCCCGTTGACTTCTTTCTAAGGTAGTGACATTTTGATTTTCTTTCAAAACCAGGTCACCTATTTTAAAATCATGCTCATTGATGTGTTTATTATAAGCACGTTGGATACGATCTTGATAGACATGATGGTGCTCAAGAGCGAGGAGACGATGTTCGTCTAATAACTCAAGTTGCATTAGCCATTCCTGACGATAATCTTCATCAGAAATGAAGTTGTGAAGAGACACACGTAAAGATGGAATTTGGACCTCAAGAGGAAGGATGGCCTTAGAGCCATATACCAGAGAAAATGGAGTAGCTCCTATGGAAGTGCGAATGCTAGTGCGATAGGCCCACAAAGAAAAGGGAAGTTGGAGATGCCAATTTCATCTTGCTTGATCAATAGTTTTAGCCAAGATATTTTGAAGAGTCTTATTAGTAGCCTCGCTTGACCGTTAGCTTGAGGATAATACGGGGAAGAAAAGCTAAGTTGGATTTTGAATGCATCACTAATATTTTTAAGGTCTTTGTTTTTAAATGATTTTCCATTGTCCATAATAAGTTTATGAGGAATGCCAAAGCGGAAAATGATATGTTGATATATAAAATTAATGATTGGGCTAGACTTAGTAGAGGTGAGTGGGATTGCCTCCACCCATTTAGTGAAGTATTCAGTAGTAGTGATGATAGAATGATGTTGTTGTAATGAACGAGGATTTATTAGACCAATAAGATCAAGGCCCCACTATGAAAAGGGCCATAAATCTTGGGTAGGCTGTAAAGCCTGGCTAGGAATACAGATAAGGTTAGAGTGTTGTTGACATCTTAGACATTTCTTGACATATTCACAACAATCATGATTTAGAGAAGGCCAATAATAGCCAAGACGAAGAACACATTTGGCAATAGATAATCCACTGAAATGTCCACCACAAATACCGTCGTGAACTTCTTGGATAGTTGTAGAGGCTTCATGGGATTGAAGGCATCGGAGAAGGATACCATCAAACCCACGCTTGTAAAGAATGCCGCCAAGGATTACATAACGAGTAGCACGTTGGATAAAAGATCTCTTAGCATTTTTAGAAAGATCAAGGGGAGTAATGGATTTGGATAAATAATAAAAAAATTGTGAATACCAGAGGTCTGATGAATTAGATTCAACCAGATGAATCTGAGATATGTCATAGAATGGTTGTTTACGATGATGTATAATAACCGAAAGTTGGGATTCTTGCATTGTCCATGGGATAAGGGCCACAAGGGAGGCCATTGTATCAGCAAAACAATTGGTCGAATGTGGGATAGATTGAATAGTGTAAGAATCAAAGGATTTAAGAAGATGATGAGAAATATCACGATATTGTTGTAAAATATCATTTTTACACTGATATTCACCAATGACCTATTTTATTATTAGTTCAGAATCACCAAAAATGTCAAGGATACGAACACCTAGAAATATAGCAGTTTCTAGTCCTAGTATAAGGGCTTCATATTCTACCATATTGTTTGTACATTCAAAATCTAATTTGAAAGATAAGGGGATCGGGGAATCCCAAGGGGGAATGAGAACAACTACTGCTCCTATACCTTGCTAGAATTTAGAACCATCGAAGAAAAGAATCATTTTAAGTAGGTCATGAAAAAATTGATTGATTGATTCATCTGGGAAATGATTAGAAGGAGTCTGTGTATTGGAAAGAGGGGCCTCGCTAATTGATCCACAATAGCTTGACCCTTGATTGCCTTTTGAGGAATGAATTCCAAGTTGAGCTCGGCCATGAGAAGGAGCCATCGGGTGATGCGATCATTGTGATATGGCTTAGAATGCATCACTTTGAGGGGTTGAAAGTTAGTAACAATATAGGTTTTATGATTAAGAAGATAGTGTCAAAGTTTTGATGCAACGAAGAAAATAGCGCAACACAATTTTTCTCGCTTCAGAGTATCATGTTTCACAATCATGGAGAGTACGACTGATATAATAAATGGCTTGTTCACATCCCTGATTATCATGGTGTGCTAACATAGCTCCTAAGGCATGATCAGTTACAAAAACATATAAATAGAAGGGCTCTCCTTCGTGCAGAGGTGTGAGTACTGGTGGAGATAACAAATATCACTTAATATCTTCAAAATCCTTTTGGCAGTTTTGATCCCAATTAAAGGTTATGTCTTTTCGAAGAAGGTGATGAAAGGGCTGATAGTGATCAGAAAGTTGCGATATGAAGTGACAAACAAATTGAAGTTGACCTTGAAGACTGCAAAGTTGTTTGAGATTGGAAGGAGGAGGCATTTCGAGAATTGCTTTGATTTTTCTCAAGGGTCAACTTCAATGCCTCTGATAGAGACAATGAAGCCCAGGAGTTTTCCAATAAGACGAAGGGAGAAATGAATGAGATGCTCGAAAAGTATCTCAAGAACTGAAAGATGGTCACATCTATGTTTAGATTTTTCTAAGAGGTCATCAACATAGTCCTCTACGGTTTGATGTAAGAGGTCATGAAAGATATATGTCATGGCTCATTGATATGTAGCCCCAACATTTTTTAAACCAAAGGGCATGACACGATAACAAAAGGTACCCCATGGGGTGATAAAAGATGTCTTGTTGATCTTCAGGTGCAATCAAAATCTGATTATAACCAGAAAAACCATCCATTAAAGAGAGCATCTCATGCCCCGCTGTAAGATCTACAAGTTGGTCAATACTTGGAAGAGGGAAATCATCTTTAGGACATACGAGGTTAAGATCTTGAAAATCAGTACATATACAAAGCTTTCCAGACGCTTTTGTGATGGGTACAATGTTAGAAACCCATTGGGGATAATCAATGGGGATAATGAAGTTGGCGGATAGGAGACGTTGTAATTCTTCTTTCACAAGAAGAGAAACTCGAGGATGCATTCGACAAAGCTTCTATCTGACTAGTTTGGCATTGGGGATAACAATGATGTTGTGAATAACGATGGAGGGATCAAGACCTGGCATGTCCAAATATGACCATGCAAATGCTTGGCTATGCTTGGATAAAAATGAAGTGAAGGCTTCGAGCTCTTGAGGTGTCAAATACTGACCTATTTTGAGTATGTGGTGTTCCTAAGGTGCTCCAATAGTAATGTCGATAGTGGATTCATTCAAGAGATTGGATTTTTCTAGCGGATGGATTTTCTGATCTTGAGAACCTTCACCCCATGTAAGAGAGAATGGAAGTGTCATTATCACATTGAAGAATGTCAATGATAGGGGAATCTTCCTCTACCATTTCTGGATATCTAAGGGGAAAATACTGGGTTTCATTTTTGGCTTGATAAGTTAGCTCTCTGAGAAAGATGGTTGAAATAAAAAAAATATTAGGAGGAATAGGAACTATATCGCCTTGATTTGGATCTGTGAGATAATTAGATGGAGAAAATCATTATCTGAGGAAGGATAGTTGGAAGGAGAATAAATATGAATGGGAGAAGATGCATATGTTCCAGGAGGGTGTATGGTGGGATCGTCATATCCTAAACCAAATTTTTGACATGATTCCTAGGCTCGAGCAAAGATATTACTATGAGGGCCCTGTTCATAGTGTCATAAACCAAACCCCTTCCATGCACAACGATATAGGTATGTGTGAGCGAAATATGGTTTACTAAGAAATCCAAAATCGCTTGTATATAATTTGGCATGAAAATGATTTTCAGTGGGAGAAGAAGGTTGGTCAAGGCTGCCATATACTAAATTGGTTTTGAGGGAAGAAGGGCCAAACGAGACAATTTCCCCAACATTCGATTGATACATAGGGGCTTTATCATGGTAGCCGAGGTGATTGGGAGAAAGAAGGGTATTGAGAGTGAGGAGTTGATATTCCCCTAAAGCAAGATTTTACGTTATAGGATTAGAAGAATTTTTCTGAGGCAGGGTAGATGGAGGTATAGAAGAACTGGTGGATGCATCAGGAGAAAAATTGGTTTTAGGAACAAGGACATCTTTAGGTCTATAGATCATGCGACATGTCTTGGAAGGGGGGATCTCAGCTGGAAGAGCATAAGTATTTCCTTCATGTTCATATTTGATACAACAATGAAGAGTAGACGGAACGCAATGCATAGCATGGATCCAAGGATGTCCTAGTAAAAGATTATATTGGAATTCTCCTTCAATGATGTAGAAAATTTCATGGAGGAGTTTATGGCCGACACGGATAGGAAGAACAACTGTTCCTAATGGGGGAGTGACAACATCGTTAAAGCCACAAAGAATGGTAGGAGATTTGGAAACAATGGTATTGGGAAATTTAAGTTGATTGAAGGTATGAGAAGAAATGATATTAATACTGGCACCATTGTCAATCATGGTTCGACGGACGCAGGTGTCATCGATATAGACTGTGATGAATAATGGTAGATCGTGTTCTTCTTGTGGTATCCTAGGGATTTCTGAAATTTCAAATGATACGGTAGTAGATGTTGCGAAGGCATGAGCTAAAGCCGCGAAAGGTTGGGGCTCATCAGAGGATACCAGGATCTATTGTAAGACCTCTATAAGAGCTTGTTTATGATGTGGAGAGCTTTGAATGAGCTCGTAGAGTGACATTTTGACAGGGGCCTAGTGGAGTTGTTTAATAATAGTATGTTCAATGGAGGAAGGATTCGGGTGGCTGCAATGTATACCTTAGCTTTAGAAGAAGATAAAGGTGTTATTGCGGGATGATGGGTAGGAGCAGCGATGAAAACCTTTGGCTGTGATGGAGGTGTAGAGGCAGCAAGCTCCTTAGGAGGAGGGATAGCGACATAAGTCTTAGGGGCGGATGGTGAGGTGGAGTCAGAGTTATATGGCTTTGAATGGGTGGTTATCTCGAACAGTGTTGATTACAAGAGGAGGACGATCCTGAGGATCATCCTCTTTTGGTAATATGTTGGTGGCATTGGTGGTTATATCTCTATTTGGTAGTGGAGTACTGATAGGATTTCTTAATGAGAAGGGTGGTCGAGATGGTTGAACCGACGCATGTTGGGATGTGGAAGTTGATGGAGGAGATGATAGAATTGGTTTTTTATCATTAATATTTTTATTGACAAAATGATGCATGATGGATTGGAGAGCTTTGCAACATTCAGTGTCATGTCTAGGGGCACGGTGAAATGCGCAAACAAGATTGGAATTAAACCAGAAGGTCTTGGTGCATTTGGATCGAAAAATTTAATTGGCGGTAAAGTGATGGCTGAGGCTTGGAGTAGTTGGTGAAACATAGTGGTATAATAACCTGGTGTTATTGACGGAGAACTTTGGGAGGATGCATGGGAAGGTGGTGATGTAATAATGGCTTTGGACGTCGTTTTGGATTTGGAAAAGGTAGATGAATGTGCTTGATGTGGGATAGTAGTGGAAGACATAGACGCCTTTGAATTTGTTTTAAGATATCGGTTGGAAAAGGGTGGTTGCATTGTTCTAGTGGTAGTATGTGTTGTTGGTGAAGGGAAGGTTCCTAAAATGGAAGAGGAGGATGAGGGGTGTGGTCCTAAAATAGAAGGAGACGATGTGGTTTCTGAGGAGCTTCTATCGGGAATAGTGAGGTCTACTTTTGGACGAGGATGTGAATGAGAATGCTTGGGAAATGGGGGTCTAGATCTTGTATATGAATGTGGATTGTTAGAGGGAATGACCAAAATATCTACAGGAGGATCTAGAGATATTGAAGTGGATATTTGTGGGAACTGCGCCAATGTGTGAGTGTCTAATGGTATAGAAGAAATGGGATGATAATTTGAAATTAAGGAATGCTAGAATGTTTGCCAAAAATTATCGAGTAATGACATGGTCATGTGGAAGAGGGAGATGAGATAGGTGATTGTAAAATAGTAGATGTTGTAGGTGTTGGTAGAAGTGTAGAAAGAGGGATTGGAAGAGATGCTAAGGATGAGATAACAAGTAGAGGTGGGATAATTTCTGACAAGGTGATTGGGTTTAATGGAGTAGATGTAAGGGGCCATGATACAAAAGTGATATTTGCATCTGAGGAGAGGGCGGTAGGTGTTGAGAAAGATGTGAGTATAGGAAATGGTATTGACATGGGTATGGATGTAGCCAAGGCTGATGCGGAGATGAATGTTGATGGGTTTGGGGATATAGATAATGTATCAAAGGGAACTGATATAATGGTTGATGAAGAAGGTAAACTTGTGGGTGAAACTGGACTTTTATTGTCAACATGGATAGTGTTTATGGTGTGGGTACTAAGGGTTTGAGATACAAAAGTGGGAGCAGTCTGGTTTATGGATGTTGGTGTATGATTTGGAAATGGTTGTTTAAAAATATCTAAAGGTTGATTGGATGAGGCATTCAGGTTATCCACTTGAAGTTCTCCCTGATCGATAAGCCTTTGGACAAAATCCTTGAATGTTTGACATTTTTCTATGTCATGTCCTCGAACTTGATGATACTTGCAATAATGGTCCTCTCGATACCACACAGGTCGTGGCCTAGATTCATTAACAGGTTGGATAGGTGGTAGTGTGATCAAGTGTGTTGTTATCAACTTGTCAAAGATGGCACTGTATGATTCTCCTAAGGGAGTATAATTGGGCATTGGCCGTGTGAATTGTTGTTGAGTCACTGTAGATGTTGGGGTAGGAGATGATCTAACAATGACGACGTTAGCAGTTGTCTTTGATTTATCGTTTGATATGGACGGTCTGACAAATTTGGTTTTGGCTTATTGGTTTTCAATTTTAAATGCCCCTGTTCCAAGGCACGTGTCTCAAGCTTGCGGGCCATAGTAAAATCCTCTTCGAAAGTGCGAAATGATTGGATTTACAAGGTGGAAGAGATATGCTTGGTGCAAGAGCATGCGAAGAGCTCGATGAGATTAGTTTGAGGTAGTGGAAAAGACAATTGATTTATCATATTACGCCATCATGCGACAAAATCCGTGATGGATTCATCTTTGAATTGGTGGATAGTGTACAGGTCATTGATGGTTATTTTATGCACGATATTAATGGAAAAATGTTCAAGAAATAATTGTGCAAGTTGGGAAAAAGAAAATATGGAGTACTGGGGAATATTATTGTACCATTCCAAGGCGGGACCAGCCAAAGACATGGGGAAAGTATGAAGCATCAAGTCTTGGTCATGTGCAATGAGATAACATGTATGCTTGAATGCTCTGAGATGTTGTTGGGGATCCTCCTTGCTGTTAAACTTGGTGAACTTTGGAAATTCCTAGTGTGGAGGATATGGTTTCATGGGCACGATGGATGGATGGGTTCATTACATATTTTCTCATAAGACAATGTGAGCTTGGACCCTAACGTAGCAGCCTCTAGGTTGGCTAACCAACCTATCAAGATTTGCATGGGGTCATTGGGAAGTGTCTGATTGAGAAATGAAAGGTGGTGGTTGGATTTGAGTAGGTGTGGGGATCTGAGGAATTTGGTATGGGTGAGTGTAAGTTATGTGTGATAGTTGAGGTGGTTGTTGATAGAATGTGTGTTGGTGAGAAATAGGGGCATGGTGTGATTGTTGAGATTGTGGAGGTTGTGGAAGTAACTGTTGAGTGGGGATGTGAGTGTATGCGGGTTAATAGCCTAGAAATGAAATTGTGTGTTGCAAAGGTATGGTTGGAGGAAGAGAGGAAGTGAGGGTATAGACTTATGATGTAATAGGAATTTGCTATCTAGATAAGGGATTTAACACCTGGGATTGTTGAATGGAGGTACCAGTGACCATAGGAGCTGTTGTAGTGGTAGGGATGGCAGTCACGATAGTTGTGTTTATGTGAGGAAGATTGGGCAAAATGGGCATAACTACCTGGGTGGTCTGGTGTGCCAATGGGTTGGTGGAAGATGATGCAAAATCATGTAAGGCCATAGATTGAGGAATTTTAGAACCAACATTATAAGGATAGACTTGTTGAAGCAGTGGCCCATCCAAGGGGAGGTGTATGTATCTTCTTAAAAGATAGTCTTGGAGGGCCACAGGGTTGGCATCAAGAATCTGTCTGAATTCTGGGTCTCCAAGAGGGAAGACTGAGGTACCAATAGGCTCTGATCTAACAGAGGGTGGAGTGGCTGGCCTAGATGGGATGGAATGTTGGTCTAATGCCATAGTGTGGGTGAAAGGTATTGAATGAGGAATATTAGTAAGAGGATGGGTGCCTGTGAGTGAGATAGGAAGAAACACGGATGATGAAGTTGTTGATGTAGTGATTGATTGGGATGAAGCACTATGTGTGGTGAGGTTGTGTTCCATATTTTTAGCAGTGGATCGAGTGATTACAGGCATAAAAAGGAAATCGTTGTTATATTAACAAACAAGTTAGACAAATAGTTTTTTTGTTTTTTTGTTTTTTTTTTAAATCAAGAATGTGTGTAAAATAAAATGGCTAAAAGAGGACCTAGAAAAAGGTAAACTATGTTTGGTTTCAGGTAATTTATGGCTGGGAAATGTCTAAAACGGTTCAGTTGGGTGATCAAATCCCAATCAATGAACCAGGTGCAATGAATGTTTCGATGTGTTGATTAATTTGTGAATTTTCAGGCAGTGTGTGATGATAAGTGTGATGCAAAAAGTTAAACCCCTATTTACACTATGTGAGCAAGCAGTATGCACAGGGTTCGTTTTACTCCAAATTTGAAATATAAAGTTCGATGCTGACAATCAACCAAGTGTATGAAAGTACAATGCAAAAAGGAGCAAATAAGGAAAACTGAAGAATACCTGTATATCACTTTTTTCCTTTTTATCTGACAGCAAGCTGAGCCAAGTGTAAGCTTTAGGCGATCTGGAAAACACCTTTTTTCGTATTGAACTAAAATGTTTGAAAATGATAATCAATGATTGGGAACGTCCAAGGATTTCAAGACTGCATATGAGATTAACAAGCGACGATTGGTGATGTGGTCTGAGTTTAAGATCTTATCTCTGACAGCGCAATCCTGTAAAGGCAAATACGAAAATTAGTGGATGTGATCCAAAAGAGATAAAACAAATAAATAAATTAGAATAAACAAATTACCTGGATTAGTCGGATATAAAGTAAAGTAAACACTAAACAATGCAAGCTTGAAAAAATGAGATACCTTGTACAATATAGTCAACCATGAGAACCACAAATGCTATCATTTCTACCTAGGAGTATTATACCACACTTATAAGATGTTTCCATAAATTACACATGTTATTTGGAGTGAAAAATCTTAGTTTATGCCTATCACTTCAAGGAGGCCTAGAGAGAGAAAATAATGTTAGAAAAATAAGAGAACTTTCTTGTTCTTCCACATTTTCTCCTCAAACTTTTTGCAAAATTTTAGGCTTGGAGTTATATTCAAAAATTTATTATATGATTTATCTAAATAATGCTTGACAAATATTTTGAATGCTAAGAAGACAGGTGCTCAATTTTCCTTTCTCAAGAAACTGGTTTTAGTAAAAATTGAATAACTTAAAAATCCATTTAAAAACTTGATGAAGTTTGACACAGTACCAAAACACATCCCTCTACATGATCCATAGCTTGGTTTCTCATAAATATTCATGTACATCCTAGACCAATCTCATTTACCTAAGCTTCCACCGGTAGTTCTTGAATGTAGTTTTGGTGAGAACTTGAATTTTGGATCCAAAAGTAAAATTGAACCTTTTAAATGCTCCTACATGCTCTACAAAGTATTTTTAGGATCTTACCATACTTCCCTATGATTTTCATGTCCTACATTGAGCTCTTACACCTCATCAAGATCTAGAACAAGGCCTAAATGGGCTAACTCCAACTGTAACTTACAAAAATTGACCTGATGATCACCTTAGAGAAGCTTTTTTTTTCATCCTATAAACATCAGTTCTAACCTCTGGAACACTTGAGCCAAACATACCAAGATTCTCCACACATCTAGTGGGAACTTACCGCACCGACTACACATGCAACACACTAAAGTCATCTTGAAACAACTCTAAATTCTCTCTCGTGAGGTCCAACCATCATTGATAAGGAACTACCAACCAACCTTCATGCCTCTTATTGATCCTCTCTTCACCACTTCACACCTTTTTCATCAATTCCACTTGACATCAATGACAAAACCAATGGCCATGGTTCAACAATCTCCCCCTTTATCATTGATGTCAACAATTTCAGAAAATTTGATGGAAAACACCTTCGCCACCATATTTAAAGAATTCATACATATTTTCTAACAATACTCTCTTCCCCTTTGACATTTATGAAAAAGGGTCAAACATCCAACAACATGATCAACATGTAGTTAAGAATTTTCAAAGAAAAAAACTTTACCTCAAGAATCTCCCGCTTAGATTAGATCTACTACCTTTTCGAGACATGTCTTTAAAATATGCATAGACTTGTTCATCAATCAACCTTAAAATACCCCTTGAACCTCTTTTCTTTAACCTCAAGTTCTTCACAACTTTTCCCATGTTTTTCTTCGTCTCCACAGCTTGTGCCTTGAACTAGAGAACTGGTTCCCCCTATGAAAGAGATTTCATGTTACATACAAATACCTGTATCATTTTTCTTTTAGTGATGACTTATTTCTAGATCATTAGAGTGTCTATTTAAATTCAATGGTTCTCAAAACTTGGCCTTCATTTCTTCATTTTTAGATTGCTTGACTGATTTAAGGCATAGGTCCCTAAGTCAAACATTTAGAGCACTTTGGCCCAACATTTTCCATCCAAAACAACTTAAACATTACATGAAATTCTTTCTTAATGCTCCCCACTGGATTGCATCATCTCCATTTTCCCGATTATGCATAAGTTAGGATTAATTCCTTATCCTTAAAACATGTGAGTTTATAGTCTCTCATCTCCCTGAGTTTTCTTCTCGATATTAAAATTCCTCCTTTGTAATGGATAATGAATCTCTTGGATGTTCATCATGAATTCCTTATTAAGAAACCTTCTCAAAACATTTATCCTATCCAAAATTATTTTTGAACACCTAGGGAACTCAATCAATGATCTATCGAGTTCTATCTCTTATGTGAGGTTTTCAAAAACATGTAGATCACTAGTTTCAACTTGCACACACCCTACAATACCATGTGATAAAGAAATTTTTAAACTTACAAGATATGCAATCCTTTTTGTATCCACCTCTTAGGCTAATAGGAATTTTAGATTATGTTTATCTCATATGTCAACATAAAAAGGCACCGTGATCTCTAAATTTCATTATAAAGTTACTTTTGGGCTCCTACAATATTATATTAGCTTCAAGACCAAAATCAGTACTATCTAGTATTTAATGTAAAGATGCATGACTTTCATGGTGTTTTTCATGGTTGGATCCTTCATTATGAGTCCGAGAATTTTACCTTATCTGATGAATCTCCAAACATTGAAGGTAAAAAAATCAAGATAGACCTTGGAATGACATTTACAGATGCAACATATAGTATTTAATATGCATGTTCCTTAGATTTGAAAACATCTATGTTCCCTCTATAAAATATTCACATGAAGAACCACTTCATTATCAGTTTTCACTCTTGCATACCTTCTTTACCCAAGAGGAACTTGTTTGAGGAAACTTTCCAATTTGCATCTTTTGAGCCATCTATCTCACTTTATAGTCTCGAGTATAGCTTGCAGCCCTTGAAAGTATTCAACATCTATTAGAAATAATATAATTACTTCACATTTGTCTTTACATATATATTTACATGGTGTCACATTGACTTTACTATGCTCAGATTTCTAAATCATAATCCACATTCAAAATTATGACATATTAGGGCCTAGTTGACTTGTGACATCTTAAATGAGAATCATAAGCTTCATAGGGTCATATATACACTTGAAAACTTGGAGAATGATATGGGTTATTATGCATGCTTGAGAAAACCTTGTTTAAGGAAGTGGAAACATTTCACAGTCTTTAATAGATAAAGTTTGTTTCTTTCAAGAAAATCACACTTGACAAGGATAAAAACACACTTGATATTGTCTCAATGACAAACACACATTCTGATCCTAGTTGGAATGCATATTAGTACTCAAATTTAACCCGAATTAGATTACAACAAGACAATCAACTTGATCATTTTACTCAAGATACTCTCTTTCACTTATGTAATCTCTTAGATACTTTTATTTCTTGAGGAAAATATTGACAATGTAAGCCTTAAAGCCTATTGAAAATACTCTCTCTTCATGACTACTCAAGAACTTCAACAAGTATTATTACTTCAATATGGAGCTAGAAAAAATTCCTATAAATTGACATACTTTGGCAACATGTTGGATACTACAATCATTAAATACTAATGGCAAATTTCCCTCAAGAACATGCTTTAACCAATTCACTCAACTTCATCATGGAAACAACTTTGATTGGTAGATTTGTAGAAAAATGAAGATTAGACCTTACTTCATTTAGTTAATATATACCCTCTAGAAGCCTAGAGAAAACACACTACCTTGTGAGATTAATTAATAAAAGAAGATAGTCATCAAATCAACATGACGACTCAATTCTTTCCCTTCTTTGTACTTGATATCTTGTCATTCTTCCCGGATGTAATCATTGGTGTGACAACCTCATCTCCTAAGCCTTCACTTTCTGATTGAGTTCTTGATAAACATACATGTTGCATCTCATACACCTACTCTAACATTATTTAAGGAAGAATTTCTTCATCCCTTAGACTAGAATTGTCTTCCTTCTTCTTGGATTTTTCATCACCTCATGATGTCTTGTTTTACTATACTCTCCTATTATTGTCATTGATTATTGTGACTCTTCAAAATTTTCCCATACTATTTTATTTTTCTTATTTTCTTCCTGAACTCTTGGGTTTCCTTTCTTGATTTTGTATATCCATTTTACTTCCTTCTTTTCAGAGTCATTTTAAGAATGGATGACTTTGTCTCATTTCTAGTATTTATCTTCATGTTTGAAACCTTCTTAACTTGCCCTCTAAAAGTATGATACCTAGTGTTGTACTTAGATTATTCATTGTGATAGAAATGCTTTAGAAATTTCCTATAATCATGACACAGATGTATCATATGACATTACTCTTACCTCTCGGCTTGATGTGAACTATCATTCCCAATGCGATTTTCCACATTGTGATCATAACATCTTGTAGCATAATGTCCAAAATTGTTACAATTGTAGCAAACTACCATGTTCATACCTCATGAGTATTCTTTTTCTTAAAATTGACTATATGCCCTTTTTCTTAACAATTTAAGAAAACTATGTTATTCTCCTTCTCACTTCTATTATCTCTCCATGGGTTCTCATCTATGATCTATTTCCTACATTTATGATCCCTATATCCATATCTATGAGAAGAAAATAAAAATAGCCATTGAAATTTCTTTCATACCTGAATGCATTTGGTTTCCTAACTGATTTAGGCCTACTTGTGCTTGTCTCCTTGATAATCCTCGTACATGTTTCCATAATTAGACCATCCTTATCATCCTCTTTATTCTCCATAGGTTTTCCTCTAAATCCTATACATGTTTTTTTCACTTTGTGTTCTTTGATTTTCCAAGATTCCATCAATATATTCTAAACTTTTCAAGTTGTCTATACATTTTCAACCTTCCATTTACCTTTTGTAGTTCAACCTTCAAGATTCTCAACTCTTATTCATGTTTCAGGAAGGCATCCTTCTTGTTTTTCAAATATTTTGACACATTCTCAATAATTGATTCCATTTCCTTAAGTGTTTGGTCGTGGTCTTCTTCCATGTTCTTGAATTACTTCTTCAATACATCAATCACATATTGATTAATTTCATACTTCCTCTTCGGGATTGGTTCTGCTAATGTACCCATGTTTGTGACTTCAGGATCACCTCCAAGATGTTAGAATTGTTTTAAGAGGGCAACACTCGATACCAATTATTAGAAATTTAGACATTGATAGGTGGTGAATCAGTGTTTGTTCAATTTTTAACTCACAATTCACTTCACTTACTTTGTGAAAAGAAAACCAAATTAACATCCACAAGAATCTAACATGAGATAAAGCACACAGAGATAAGATATAATGTGGGAATACCAAAATGGGAGAAAAACCCATTAAAACAAAGAAATAACTTTGGAAAAGAATGTCCTCTAAATGTTACATTGGCTTCATAGTGGAGTTTCTACTCAACATGGAGCTGCAACTTCAAAGTTTAACCAAGATCCTACTTAATCTTTCACATGCTTCAACTTTCCCGAAACATCATCTCCCAACTATCAACCAGGCTTCTACTTGTTTCTTTTACAAATACAAGTCACCAGGAAGATATTAATCCCTCCTACTAAGCTACAACTTAGACTTCTTCAATATTTCACATTAGCTTGTTGCACTTCAAGCTTGCACTAAAAAACCAAGTTTATAAACACTCAAATCACAAAGCTATTTTTTTCATCAATTCAATTCTCTATCTACTATTTCACTTATACATCTGATATTAGGTCTTTAAAGAAGGTTTAACAATAATAATCATGATTTTCTATGTCATGCAAATGATCTTCTCATCCATATATATATCCCTATACAGATTTCCACTAAAGTTATTCATATGAAATAATCATTCTCCTTCTATGAACAGTTCATTTTCTTTCAACATATATCAGCAAATCTTTCTCAAACTTCAACCATTAAATCTTCATTCACCTTTATACTTTTGAACTCACACATTTCGTATCGTAACTTCGGGATGATCCTTTCATAGTAAATCTTGCACTCTTTTGATAATAATCATACATGCATGCTCCTATTTTACTCTTTATAAGTTTCATCTCACCTTCTTCTTTTTAAGGGAACCTATCTCTATGCAACATGCATAAAAAAACTCTACCAAGCTTTTTAACTTCTACAAAAATAATTTTTTTGCTTTTTGTAAACAAACAAGAATTATTCTCCTGAATTTTCAACATCATATATGAGGATTTTTCATATCACATCCTTAATCAATTTGTACAAACAAGATGAGGAGACTTCATAGAACTACCTAAGTTTGTCATGATTATAACTGACATACGTTTTTTCTATCCTCAAATTTTATAGGTACAAACATGATTCTTTGAGAAAAAAATTGGCCACATGAATTCCTCTGAACCATTTTTATATCTAACCTCAAATGATGAAGAAATATTTTGACTTCTCTCTTTTGACTTTGGAATGTACTTTTCGACCTTTAATATTCTTAGAATATGTCATCTACTGCAGCATATAAAACATGTCTTGTAACTTCAATAAGGATATTTCAAGTCTAATCATTAAGGATAAACATTTCAAATGCTCCAAGGAATCCTTTTAAATTCTAAACTTATTTCATCCTTCTCCTTTTAACTTGATCACCGTAATGAACTTGAAAGGATTGTTATGCACTTGAACAGTGTCAAGAGTTTGAGGAAGAGAAAATACGAGTTTCTAAATTTAAGAAGATGAAGTTGAAAGTTTTTATTTTCATTTATTAATCAATAATATATGATATTACATCTACTCTTCATAAGGCATGCACTAAGAATAGGGTATATTCAAATTGTTGGTACAGAGATTATCTTTAGGGATTTAACAAGTTCAATCTATTTTTCAGATCAACCACATCTCTAATGGCATGAAACACAAATGAAATACATTTTAATATCCCCCTAGGTTCATATATATCTTTGAATCATGTCGAGAAAGATCAAACTTTCATGTTCTTTAGGGACTCTGTGTAATGAGGGTTTCAACTTCAAAATCCTAGCTTGTTTTATGTTATCATATATAAATTTATCCTTATATTTCATGACCCTATAACTACATGAACACCTCAAGAAATGTTCTAACTCCAATAACCAAGCTCTCTTTGGCATTTGATAGTGGAAATACTTAATGGTTTGAGTTTATGTTTACAGGTCCATCTTGATTGTCATGAGAGGTCATATCCTGTTATCAAGAATTTTATATTCTACTAATGAATCAATCTTCCCAAAGTTTCTAAGGCACATTTTGAGAATCCTTAAACCTTTTCCAAATTTTCATACAAAGAGAAAACATCATTTTAAGGAATATGGGCATAGAAACAAGCATGTACAGGACTATGCAAAACTAGCCCTTAATCCATACAGGGAAGATTTAATATTGCTATTCATCTCTTCACACACATCACTATTTGTTTCGTTTAGAATTTTTTATGAAATTATTCAACATTCCCAATCTTCCCCCAAATGGATTTGAGAGAGACATGATCTACTTTTCATTCCCAAAATACAATCCATTATGAGCTTCTTGAGTTGAAAATTTTAGCTCTTTACAATTTACACCCAATTAGTTTAACTTGTTCCAAATATTATTTTAAAATCACCGTTTGGAACTCATATATCCTAATTTGATTTATATGGCTCATGTACACATGAAATTTCCCTTAGCATATTCTCCTAGATCAATAACTAGTTCTTTTCAGGACTTTCTCTGCAAGGCCATGATTGAGATAGGCATACTCTATTCCAATGTTCACATGGATCCTCTAAACATATCTATAGAAAACAAGAAAAAGACACAAATCACCTTCCATGTCACACATTTCAACTTGGAACCTTTTACATCTAGTTGTATACATAAACTTGCAAAGATCGATATACCACTTTATGGTGCAATTAACCATGAGAACCACAAATGATTCCATTTTTACCTACGAGGAGTCTAACACACTTCGAGAGATTTCCATAAATTGAATAAGTGATTTTGAGTCAAACCAACTCATTTTATGTCAATCAATTCAATAAGGAGGCTTGGGGAGAGAAAACAATGTTAGAAAAATAAAGAAAACTTTCTTGTTCTTCCACCTTTGGTCCTAAAAAATTTTGCAAAAAAATTGGCGTCAATTTCTCTTCAAATTTATCTAAAGAAGGATTGATAGTTTTTTTTTAGTGCTAAGAAGACAAGGTGCTCAATTTTCCTTTCTCAAAAAACCAATTTTTATAAAACTTAAATACCTTAAAAATTCCGCTTCAAAACTTGATGAAAACTGACATGGAGAACCACAACACATCCCTCTACATTCTCCATATCTTGGTTTCACATAAATATTCATGTACGTCCTAGACCAATATAATTTACCTCAGCTTCCACTACTAATTATAAAAGGAAATTTTGGTCAGATCTTAAATTTTTCCTCCAAAAGTAAAATTAAAACTAGTAGATGCTCTTGCATGTTCTAGGAAGTAGTCTTAGCCTTCTACTATAATTACCTAGGATTTTCATGGCCTACATTGAGCTATTACACCTCATTAGGCTCTATAACTAGCTCTAATTGGGCTAGTTCCAACTATGACTTACAACACTTGACCTGATGATCACCATAGAACTCTTAATCATCCTATAAACACCAATTCTATCAATCAATGATATCAATCATGTCCTTACTTCCTACTAAATACGACTTCTTGATTATCTGCTTTTCCTTATTAGACTTGAGGACAAAACTTGTATTCTTAATTTTATTAACAAGATCAAATTCTTCAAAATTATTTACCGACTTGGATCCATAATTCTTGACCTATTTTGTATTATTAAAGTTATAAACCATACATCTTTGACCTTGGAAGTAACAACTTTCTTGAATTTCCTTGATGAATCAAAATGACAAAAACTTGTATTATGACCAATTTTTGGCATGTGTAGTAAACCACATTACTCATGTCTCTAGACTGATATGCATACTTACTTTTGAAATAATTTTTATAATCCCTTTCTCTTTGACCATAAAAATTACAAGAAAAATAATAACCATGAAACAAACTTACATACCTTCTTTCATTTGGTTGCATGATTGGGTGAGACTTTGCATAGTTCTTGTAATAGGCCTTCTTAACATGTACACCTTCATTTTCACCTTCTTTGGAACTAGGGCCAGCTTCTTGACTAGTTAGATCATACTTCTCATCTTCTCCAATTATCTTCTTGCGGTCTCTAATGAAACCTAGTCTTGTTTTTCACTAGTGGCTTTTGAATGCTCAAGATATCATCTAGGACCATAGTAAACTTCTCAAACCTTTCAAAGGTATTAAAATTACTAGATACATGCTCCAACTCTTATTTCAAATTCCTGATTTCAGATTCATACATTATGGATTTAACCTATCTAACCTTTATGGATTCTACCTCTTCTTTGATCTTTCTACATTCATCATCCTTGTGTTTTAGAGTAGATGTCACTAACCCAACTTGAGATTCCAACTCTTTGATGATCTCATCATTCTCAAAATTCATATAATCAATATGTTCTTCATAACCCTTGACCAATGATTCCAAAATTTGGTTCTTCTTACTTTAAAAAATTAGTCTTGATTCATCCTTATATGATTTCTCATGATCTCTCTTCAACTTGTTCATTTTTGTGCTTCAAAGGATCACCTAAATCTTCTTAGGCTTACTTCAAAGACCTTGAATTGATACAATTTTTGGAAGAAAAACCACTAAGAGGGGGCTTGAATAAGTGGGCTTAAAAAAATTCAATCACTTAAATTTTAACCATTCACCATTAATCATGCATTCAATAACCATACCAAAACATTAGCAAGGAGGAACATATCAACACATAGACACAAGATATAATTGGGAAACCCTCAAGTGGAAGAAAACCCATAGAAACAAAAATTTATTAAATCCATGTTTCAAATTCAGTCAAGCACCAAATCAACAAGGAGTGCCAACCGTTAGATTTAGTGAGGCACCAACCCCATAAAGAGAACCGACCCCTATTTAGTATAGTACCAACCCTATAAGGAGCCACCAACCCAAAAAAAGTGACTCGTAACCAAAAAAATCCATCTAATTTTTTTTATTTTTAAAAATGTTTCTCAAACATCTAATGATGACTCAATGAAGCTCACTTCTCCTTCTGTCTCGCTCAAAACACACCTCTAGCCTCCATGCCCAATAACCTATTCCTTAAATATGATTTCAAAACCTTCCCAATCTCACCATCACCTCATTTCTATATATAACATATTCACATATTTATTTCCCTCTCTTATATGTCAACAATACCTCTCACACATACAAAAACATCCCTTTAGGTCACAATTTTCCTCTACTTGTGCAAATTTAACACAAATGAGCTTTCTAATTTTCTTTTATACTTGTTTCTTGATTAAAATTCACATAGATTAGAAATAATATATTAAAATAAATTCCCACATCATAATTTAATCATAAAAATATCACCCATATGACCATATAGGTCGCCACCAAAGCACTAGATCCTTTTAAACCACCATTGGGACTCAAGAAGCCCTAAAACACAAAATCAAGCAAACTTGCCAAAAAGGAATATTCCAAATAAAAAAACAAATTCAAACAATAATGGGATACAATAAGAAATGTTTTATATTCCTTAAATAACATCTAGCAATCATTAAACAACTCATAACAATCATCTTACCTCATCAAGCCATCCAAGAGCATGCACAACGAAGCACCCTCAAACCTCTTCCTCGAAAAACAAGCCATAACTTTCTAATATCTCATAAAAATTCAAGTGTGATATATCATTGGAAACATTATGACCTCAAGGTCATCACTGAAATAAAACCATTCTATAAAATGTATTATAGCACCTCCAAAACATCTTTGTAACTAGTCTTCTCAAAATCGAACGAAACGCGCTAAAAACTAGTCTTCCCAAATAGGGCACACTTGACATCCTCGGACCTCAAACTTAATCTGAAACCATCATGGAAATGAATAAAAACTCCCATAATTCACTAAAATCTAATATAGTAATTAGGTAAAATGGACACTTTGGGATAAAACATAATCGTTCCATAAACTTGCATTTTTGAGTGGGGCCCACATATTGTCACATCCTCTAAATCACACATGGAGAAATATGGAGGATTACTATACAACCCCAAATCATAAAATTTGAGAAAAAGATCCATTATGAGCCAAAATAAACAAGTTCATCCAAGTCACTTCTAAACTAGGGTTTTAAGAGGGTTTAAAACTAGTTTACCTTCTTAACAATTGTTCATAAAAACATGATTATTAAATTACATCATTCCACTTAAAAATTATTCATTATAGACATATTATATCATCCTCGGGATCTTGTATCACCATGAAAATCACACACTCTCTAACAAGCATCATATTTTTAAAAATTAGCCTTGGTTTCTAACCTATAAAACTCAATTTTAGTAAAAACGGCATAACATGCAAATTATTCAAAATTAGGTCCTGAAATTTTGACCACACCATCAAATCAACATGCCAAAGATATCTCCAATTCTTATATTTTCCCAAATATTTTTATAAGTAGTGACTACACCACACCAAGACCTACTTTCTTAAGGGTTGGGTATTTGAACAGACCTAAAAACCAAGTCGAACACCTCAACCAACACTATAGGACACTTATGAGTGTCTCAAAACATCATACTCCTACTTCCCATGCTCACACAACTACTACATTCCTTACTTCAACATTCCATACCTCATTATGCTCACTAGGCCTCCACAAACAAGCACCTTAAACAAGCTAGTTTCACTATATCTGACCTCAACACCACTTTTTGAAACTTGAACACCTTTTTGAGGTTTAAAACACTTCATGACATCACCAAAAATCACTAATTCAATTCAACACGTCTACAATCCCTTAAAATGGCTCAAGACACCATGAACCATCACTAGAATAAATAAATATCAACAAGAAAACAACTTGACTTGACACTAGAAATAAACCTTCATGACTTTTGCCTCTTTTGACACTAATAAAATTCAATGAAAACTCTAAAAACATCATGTTTTGACATCAATGAAAACACAATTCCAACAATACTCTTATTATAACCAACACTTAAATAAAAATATGCATGATCTAACCTTTCTCACACTATTTTACACTTCTTAACTTATTTTGGATTCTCGGAGATTAGCTCTTTTGCATTTGGGTCACCATGGTGAGTTAGGTATGGAGATAGTTTTTCATATTTCCCATTTTCCACCCATCACAATTCTCTCTTTTTTTTTGGTGTCTCTAGGGAGGATTATGCATCAATAGTCACACACATGGTATAAGTAAACATTTGTATCCCTCTTTAGTCTCTTATTTTTTATGTATGTATTTGTGATTATTGGTCATTAATTGTTATATGCTAGAGTAGATGTATATTGTCTTTGATTTATCACATTGTCTTATATTTATTATGCCCTCTCTCTCTCTCTCTCTCTCTCTCTCTCTCTCTCTCTCTCTCTCTCTCTCTCTCTCTCTCTCTCTCTCTCTCTCTCTCTCTCTCTTAGATTCCTAGTAGGATACCTCTCTTTATCTTGGTTATAGGCCTTGAAACCTATAGCTGGCCTAAGGTTAGGACTATTATCCTCTATATTTACAACAATAGCACTCCATGATTACTTTTTTATCTACATAGTATGTTTGGTATTAAATAGGATCCACACATTTGACAACCTAGCTAGGAATCTCTATTTTACCCATCATACACTCTCGTGAACCCGGCATGAATCTTACTCACTCTCCCGATTGAGTCATATTCACATATCAACACTCATATTCACATTTCAACACTCATATTCACATTAGAAACTATTTAATTTAATCTATCACTTTTATCAAACCATAGCTACCCCAAGGTTTTATATGTTTCAATATTTGAGGTTGTATTCATATTCCCATCTATTGCATTCCATAAAACCGATTTTAACAATTTCACCTAGGGTCTCAAGGTATGCATTCCCCTTTGGGTCTCTTTAGACGGATTATTTTTTAACAAATCACCTTTTGTTTGATATCTTAAAACTAATGGATCTATTTTAAAATCCTTATATTTTTTATTTATTATTATAAGTTTAACGAAAAACTCTTTTTTGTTTCACATAAATTTTAGCACAATTTTTTAACATTCAAAAATATTATTTTTATAATAAGGGCATAATTCGAAATAGACTCGCTTATTAAAGAAATTAATGTTATAAAATACCTATTAAAATATCATTAAATTCACTTTCTATTTCCGTAAATGGTAAGCTTATTAATTTTATGATGATCGTATTTTATTAAAAACATCACTTTTTGGCCTACCTTTATTACTCATTTTGGGATTAATATTATCCATTTCTAACAATAATGTTTGGTGATATACTTAATAATACTATTATCAACAGATTTTTACCCTATCTTATTCAGCCTATACATTATTCATCTCATTTTGTATTCCCTTCTAACACCATTGGCCCATGTGTGAATCTCCCTTACATGGTTGATTCCGTTAAAACATATAATAGTGTCCCACTTTTTTACAGCTTTTGTACCTTCAAAAAATATGTTCAACAACTAAAACATGAACAAAAACATATAAAATTATCAAAAATGTATTTTTAAGAGATTATAAATACCAATGTGCAATCCAGAATTTAGTTGATTTTAGTAAGTTTTTATAGTATTTTTAAATATGTATTTGCTAGTTAGATTTTAAAATATTTTAGCCACCAAGTAGAACACACTTATATGCTTTGACCACTTATGTATTTTATCTTCCAATATTATGAAATACCACCCTATGCATCTTTGTATTGTTTATCCTATTATAATTTAAGAGGAAATTACCATGGGCCATACTTTCAAAAACTTAAATCATGTTGACAACATCATCAAATATCTAAATAATAATATGACTTACATAATTTCTAGAACTAGATACCTAGAAACAATTTCTTGCTACTCAATCACAACTAAAGAATCCCAAAATGATTGTTGGTGAAATAATCTATCCCAAAGACAAAATAGTTGTTTTTCACCAATGCTTTAGGATGGTGTCCCTCCTCTTTGTGATGGAGAGACTCCCATTTATTTAATAGAGATAAAAATATTGTCTTTGCTCGTATGCAGGCCGGGATCACACAATATTAATCCACTAGACATGTGGCATATTTATTGCACCTAGTTCAAGGGAGGAATTTTCTTGAGAGATAAGGTTAAAGGGGAGTAAGAAATTGAGTGAAGGGGGTTAATCTTGTAAATAGGCACTAGCAGATTTTGACAACTATTAACTAGAATTCATTCACACTCAATTATAATATAACAATTTTTTTAGAAATGAAAAGACACAATAAATCATGGACATGTAATTCCATTAATCCATTCATTGAAGGAACTAACACTTTCCTTGGTTTTACAAGATTATCATGTGTACAAAGATGAAAAGTAGAGAGATAGATGAAAGATAAAGAAAAGGAATGGAAGAATGATATATTTTACTTGCTTCTTAGTAGTGCAATAACTATCTATTTAGAGACTCATAATTTAACCCTTTGGAATGAGGAAGTCATACAATATATATCTTTACAAATATACTCTTAACCTACCCCCACATGACTTTTCACTTACCTTTATAACATTTTACCTTTCAATCCATAAGAAATAAAAATGAATACCTTCTTATTAATTAAAGGAAAGTCACAAAAATGTTTTACTATATGTCACATTTAAATGAACAAGACAAAATAGGGAATAGTAAACCCCCTTAATGAAGAATTAGAATGTGAGAGAAGAGATGAAAGGGGAGGAAAGAAATAATAAGGGAGAGAGATATGATTGTTGATCTGGAAAACTCGTTCTTGTGCGAGTGAATACCAGGACTACCACCACCGAAACTCCTAATGATAGAGGGATTAGGACCTTAGATGCAGATATAGATTCTGGATACGGGTGCAGAGAAAATAAATCTGTAAAGAAAGAAAATAGATCTACAAGATGGAAACAGATAAGATTAGATGATGATATACGGGGACTGCCTGACAAAGCAGATCCGGGAAGCGTTAACTTCCTCGGTGGTTGTCAATCCCCGTGTTCATAATAAAATAACGAATATCAAATGATAAGATGACATGCCAAAAACTATAAAAAAAAAATCTGCAATATGTTGAAGAACAATATAAATATGATACCAAATTAGTATCCTGACAGAACAACCAATTGATCATTAGGTTGGTGATATGAAATTGGTAGAGCTCCGCTTCCAAATACTCCACAATATGATGCAAAATTTCACAGACAAATGAATTTAAGCTTCAAAATTTCAAGAATTTTCTCCTCCTTCTCCAGAGGGGGAAAAGAGTTCTATTTATAACTTGAATTGAGATTAAAATAAAGGATTACAAATAATTATAATTATCAAAATAAATTTTGATTAAGAGGACATGATGAAGAGGTGATTTGATGGTGGGGTTTATGATGTGAGAAAAGGAAAAGATGTGATGTGGAGTAGGGACATGGTTAGGTGTAATAGTGAAGTCATGTGCTCACTTTACACTATTGATTTTTGGATTTGTTGTCGGAGAGGGAGATTTTTGAATTATTGATTTTATGGGTGGGGTTCATATTTTAATAATTTGAAGAGATTGAATTTTTAGGTGGGAATTGATTTTTAGGTGAGAAGTGATTTTGACTTAAGTGGGGAACATGTGGGGTTATTGATTTATATATATACTTTTGAATTATTTAATTATTAAATAGAATGATATGACTTATTTAAAATAAATTATTTAACATAATATAGTTTTGGCATGTGATAAGATATTAATATAGTTATAAGATTAATTAACTGAATGTGAATTGTTGGTAGGAAACGAGACCTGAATAAGCGTGCTGAAGGAGATCAAAACCCGAGATGATACCAGAATTTGGTGTCTACAATGATGAAGGTGATGTTATATCAATTTATGAAGATCCACTTACCGAAGGACTTTGGGAAAATGCTCCTGGAGAAATATCTATTCCTTTGAACTCTTTATCAAGTGATCTTGTGGGTTCCACTTTCTCTCTGCTTAAGGAAAATGTATGAATCTTAAAGCCTTAAGATAATCCTTAGAAGTACTTGATGATGTTTTAAAATTTCTTGAACCAAATTGTGTGCTCATTAGTAGTGTTGGAAATAGCACAATTGATCTCTGTAAGGGATTCCAAGGTGTCCTCATTGAAGGAGAAGGGATCTCCTACCTCTTTTCTAACCATTTCCTTAAATGTCTTTAGAAGATCATTCACTTAGGAATTCTCATTCACCGAAGGTTATCGAAGCTTCTACACTTCCTTATGTTTTCTCACATCTATGAAGTGAGCTCATCTTAATAATACAACTCATCAAGATCATTGTTGAACATCTCATATTGGGAAACCAATGTCCAAGACCAAATTGGAGACATATTCTCAATTATGGAGTTGAACACATTTTTTCCTACCAACACAAAAGAATCAAGGTTCCCCATCTATGTTACAAATGGAAACACCTAGTTCCAATGAATCTTTTCCATCTTAATTTCAGCTTTAGTCATCCTTACTTTTGCGGCAGTGACAAACATGAACTCAAACAATGAAAGAATATCTCGGAAAAAAAAATTACCTTTCTCGTGGATCTTGTCAACCCATATGTCATTATATATCCCGTGCATCGAGTAGCCATATGCATTATTCATTTATTTAGGATTAAAGCTAAAAATTTTGTTAACATCATTGGTAGGGAGAGATGTGATGACACTAGGATCCATAAATGAGTGAACATAGGAAATGATATTTTTTACATGCTCCTCAAACTATTCAACCCTTCCTTTGTACTCTTCGTTTCTTAGAGATGATGAGTGGAAGACTTTGTGAAAAAATGAGCATCTCCTTCATGTGTTGCTTTCTCCAAGGGAATGTTTTTCATCTTATAGTCTAATTGAGTCATTTCCTCAATGTGATTTATTACTTTTGGTCAGGAAACTTCTACATACTGATTTACAGAGACATCATTGAAATGTTGAGAAGTTGGTATTATTTCTTACCTCTTTTATTTTCACAATATTTTAAATGAATTGAAAGTCCTGACACCACTTCCTATTGTGTTATACAAGGCTCACTTATGATTAGCTCTTGGGTCTATGATAAGATATTTGATGTTGCATATTTGACACTAGGCATTATTACGGTCTCGGAGTTCGGTGATGGGGGATACCTTCTACATTTGGTGATTTGACTCGGTAGTAGTAGAGGAAGAGATGTTTGGAGATTTACGCAACACTCGAGGTTGGGAAGGATCTATATCTCCTTACTTGAGGTATTCGGAAGACTCCTCAATGAAATTTTCTTTCTTGTGCAATCTCCTATAGTGAGGGCATTCGGTGTCAATTTTTTTCCTTTTCAAAGGCTCTCATGAGTGAGCGGAGATCCTAGTTCAATGGGTTGGCTTCGAGAGACAAAATATGAGACATTTTTCTTACAAGAGTTTGAATACCATAAGATTATATGAAAAAAAACCTTTTTCTCTTGAACCTATCTTTATACCTCTGGATCACCATTGTAGTTCACTCATTTATATGTCCCAACAAACGCACACTCCATGAGACTAGTGGGAGAGGTGAATAATTTACTACTAGGTTTTAAGGTTCGAACAAATCATTTCAAATCATCTTCTACACCTTCCATAAACCAGTCAAAAATGGATATCCTCCTTTGTCTAACATTCATCACCATATGATCTGGTTTCCTTCTGCCGCAAAGTCATCCAGAAGTTGGCCCAATAATCTTTAATTTAAGGGACATGGTGCAAATCAAGTAGATTGAAGGTTTTAGGATTTCTTTTCGATGTCAAAATCATTATTGGGTGTATATGAATAGAGACTCAAGGAGGAAAATGAATTTTCATGATTCGAGGCATATGTGACATTCTTACATGAAAAGATTCCAAGAAAAATAGAGGACATACCTTTATTCTTACATTTTTGGACTTGTTTTGGACCTAAGCAAGCTACCTACACAACTTTAACATTGTTATGTTTTCACTGAGATATCTAGGGAGCTTGCGAGGAGAAATGTCAAATCCTGAAACCCTCATATAGGAAAATGTGGAGAATCAAATGAAGTAACATATGTATTTCTTGATCAATGTTGTTGCTTGAGAAGATAACCTCATTTCTGGATCACCTTCTAACAATCATACAAGGAATATGGTGAATGCATCATTCACCCTAGAAAAATGGTGATTGTTTTATTTGAGATTGATTTTATGGTACCCTTCATAAGATGGTTCCTCTCGGAAAAATTTGAGCAAGATTTAGGCCCTTGAATGGCCTCATGCTTTGGCAAGATCATACACTAGATATGAAGTCATTTTGAATTTATTTATGACTAAAAAATAGAACAATTGATGGTGAAGGTTATCACTTATGATTTTTTCACAATCTACCACCTACCTTCCTTTAGTGGTAACAACGATGAATTATGTTATCCATTCTTGAAAGTATTTCATTTTTTCCTTTCCCATTACCTTGCTTAAGCAAGATGATTGCATCTGAATACCTTTCATGTAACTCACTAAATTCAGCAAAAGTTATTAGCATATAAGAAGGTTTCCTACGTTGTTTCGACCATGATCATGGTCTTGTTAGAAGTGAAAATGACAAAGAGGGGGTGAATCATTGACCAATAAAAACTTCTACTCTTTATACTTCAAACATCAAACACATATCCTCATGAAACACATGCATTAATGTTTTATCACAATCATATATACATAACATTGAAACATATACCATCAAAACAAGGATTCATGCATAAATATCAATAATAACACAAGATATACTCAAAACCTTTCTTTATTGATATTCAAATCAGATCACAACAATTTTTTCCTTCACCAATATGACAACAAGATATAATCAAAAGATATCAATTCACTCATCTTTGCCTCTTGATTACACAAAGGTATATTCCTCTTTTTCAAAAGACGTGAACTATTTATCAAACCTGAAATTACTTTAGAAACCCGATAAATAAATCAACATACTCTAAAATTAACATTTGAATGCATGACACCAACTCTATCCTCCTTTATTAACTAGCCATCAAAGAAACTTCATCATCGTTTGCTTCACTCATATCCACATCATGACAATACCACCATATACTAATCTATAATGGACTTATAGGGGTTTTGGGATAGTCCCAAGAGGGTTTTATTTGCAGCAGGGTTTTATTTAAAATAATATAAAAGGGTTTCCAAAAGATTAACATCGTAACACCCAAAACTTCACTTTTATAGCATCTTCTTGATTTAAATTAAAAATAGGTCAGTTTAAATCCTTTATCTAGACCATACCAACTTTAAAAACTCCCATAAGAATCATTATAACATTCACAACTGACCCATATAGGTCGGCCATGCCAAAAACCTTCATCCATGCACCAAAAATCCTAAAAACCCCACCAATGGAATGAGAAAACTCCCCTCATATCAAAAATATTTTTATTCAAGCTCAAAATTTCACCACACACGATAAATATTTCATTCAAACATAATCCATGGGTTAAATTAACTTGAAACAATCAAATTGTTTCATTTAATGCTCCCACTGTCTCATTACCTTCAAAAACATCTATTTCCAGCACCTTATCTTCACCTTTGGGCCTCAAGATCACCCAATAACACCTCAATTATGACATGTGACCACTCAATAGAAATCATAGAACATGTAGAACACTCCTAAACAAGTTAGAAACCATGAAACATTCACCTTATCAAACAATAGTAGCTTGTTCCTACACCAAATCAAGCTTCCCAAAAAGAATTTTTACAAATACAACTAGTTAACACTCTTTCTAACACTTTAAAGACCTTAAAATGGATTCAATGAATGAAAAATAATCCCTCTTCACTCTCTAGATGATAGCAATCATCACCCAATCAATTTCATACTCTAACCAACTCAATATTTCAAAAAAGTAGTCATGTCCTAAAATCTAAAATCTTTCTTGTCCACAAATTGAATAGAAACCACATCAAAAAGCATTATCAGAAACCAAATGTATTTCACTGTAAATCTCTATTAATCCTATTTCCATAAAATATTTTAACTACTCCCAACTCTTATTGGAAGGCCTTCAACCAAGTTGATCTTTGCAAACTTCCTGAAACTATCCCAAAACGCCTTTGACTAGTAAACATAAATGAAACATGTTAGACTGTTTAACTTAATCAAAATGACCTAAAATTGTCATTAATATCAATAAAAATAACATACTCACCATAATTGTCATTTAGTTTTCATCTTGGATAACCTTGTCCCAAACGAAAATTCTTCAGAAACTGACTTGTTTGAGTGGGGTCCAGTCATCACCAAAACCTATATAATACCTTTCTCAAAACCTATAAAATTAATATACATTATCCAATCATCATCCATGCACTAGAAACAAATTTTTTCCACTTAGGAGTAATTTATCTCCTACCGCTTTTGAGTTAGGGTTTCAAACTCATAAAAAGATGTTTACCTTCTTAACATTCATTCATAAAAATATGACGATGAAATGACCTAATTATTTTTTTTAAACCTTTTAAGCTCAATTTATAAATATCCTTGAAATCCATAAGGTCCCATGCAAAGTACGCAATTTGGGGTGAGCATCAGAAGACCCACCCGAGCTGGAAATGACCTTGTTCTTGACCTCATTTCACCAAAATTGTCATAACATGCAAAATACTCATCATGTAAACCTAATTTTTTTCCCAAAGCCTCATGACACACACTAATAACATCACCACATCATAAACATATCTCCATCTCTCCATCCTATCTCATTTCCATAGTTATCCATTACGGTTTTGCAGTGTAAAGGATAGGGTTAACTAAAACAGCCTTATAAAACATTATTAAACTCTCAAAATGTCATAAAATACCTAGTATATCATGATAGAACTACATACAAGCATACATGGGCATCCATGGGCTCATATAGAACCACAACTCATCCTCATGCCTTCTAACAACCATACCTAGTCCAAATGAACACCTGAAACATGGTCATCAACCTGTATTTGCACCCTAAAACTCATGTTAGTTCTAAATAACTTCAAAATCATGTTCTCTATCATGCCAAAATGCTTCTCAAGTCACCAAGTAGCTTCAACCACCATCCAATTTCAACAAGGCTAGCTAGATCACCTGATTAGGCTCACAAGAACAAGCAATTCTCATTGAATCAATATGTGTAACCAAGAACATACATGAAATTCCATGCAAACATCACTCTGAGCATCATATGACTCCACTCCATCATCCACTTTATCATTAGTGATTTTTTGTATCAATGATAACACCTAAACTAAAACATGCCAACAATATCCCCTTTGTCATTGATGGAAAAAAACTTTAACTTCTTCCCCTTTTTACATTAATGAAAAAGGAATACCTATAATTCAATATTATTCATCAACCTCATCTTCATAGGATCACATTTTTGCTAGAAAAATCAACCAAATATCTCATTCTAGCTCACAGACATAATATTCTTCACAAAATTTGATTTTTAGCTCCATTTCAAGCATAGAAACACCGTGTTCCCCCTGGGAAGAGCATATACACCATATAAACATACCAATAAACATGAATAAAACATCATCATACCTCTAGTTTGGGATAAAATGCCATCATCCACCTTCTAAGCATGTAAAACTTTCCATTTCACCTCAAAACTTTGCTTTTCCCTCCATGAGATCATCATAGAAGTCATATACCTGAAGAATACATACCAAAAACATGCCAACAATGATGTTTCTGAGCTCAAAATGCTCCTTACCTTCATTCATCGGCTTACACAATCTTGTCAAGGAATAATCTTAACTTGGCACAACCATCTCTTGCTCTTGCTCATACTATATTTGAACTAACTTCCCGAAATGACCTTTTAACGTATTTTATAAAACTTTCTCAAGGCTCTAAAATCACAATCAACCTATCATAGACCTCCTTATGACTCCCCCTAGACTAAAACCATCCAATACTACTAGAATAACATAAATACAAGCTTCTTGCCTTGATATCTTGTCAAGAAACTGACTCACCACTTTGGTACTTCCCTAAAGCTCTTTTTCATTGTTTGAAAGTCATATTGGGATGATATAATACAAATTTGACCTTGATATGCTTGACCTTGAGGAGAAACATTTACAACATACCTCATATACCTTAAAGACCTCCATAACACCTTCTAGAGGCACATACACATGTTCCCCTATGTGATTTGGATCATACACATCATCCACTTGTTGAATCATATTTATAGACCATTGTAGTAATGTAACAGACCTACTAAGATCTTGAACCATCCTTTTGATCCAATCCTAGCAAATGAGCATAGGAAAATGCTACTCTATTAACAACACACTTGATCAACCTTTGAGGACACATAAGAACATCATGAAATCTTGTCAAATATCACTTCCATCATTCTCAACTATCACCTACATGCCTCTAGGTTGCAACATTGAAGCAAAAATTATCATTACCAGGTTATTGCCATTTGGAATTTGTATACATTGTGAAATTTCTTTCGAGGTGAGCACTGTAAGGATGAATTATCACCTACCCTTACTATTATGGAATGTGGTTCAAAGTGTTGAGCACATGCTAGTTGTAGTTTTTTACTCTTTACTAACAAAGGATGTCCTCCTATTTCAAATAACACTCTCATGAAAATATTCTCTTCAAAGGGATCTCTGAGTCCTCTAAGCTTCCTAATTTTCAAGTCCTTTACATCCATGTGAGTGACATCACTATCACCCAGACTTAGATATTCAGTGACCAGTGTTGAAATGGGATCCACACCTAAGAATTTTAAATTCATTTTTCTAAAAATCAACAAGATGATTGAAAATGGATCCAATAACTACTTTTTGCACTAGAATCCAAAACTTTCTATTTTTGGTAGGTTGAGCCAAGAGTTGTTATTTTGGGACTTTGGTCAATTTTTCAAGACTCTTTTTACATGGAGCTCCTAATTCACTTTACTTACTCTTACCGATAATTATTTTCTATTTTTAGAATGTTTATATATTTGGATAGTTACTTTTTCGGAACCTATTATTTTTAGTAAGTTACTCATTTTACCATGTTTGTTGTTTCTCACCGATTTTATATGTTCTCGAGCGATGTGATTTTTTTATTTTTGGATATATATTATTATTGGAATATCAATGTACAAATAACTTTATATTGTTAATAAGTGATCTTCTCAATGTTATATTGCAATGAAACCACCTTCACTAGATTCGGCACCGCATGGGATCAAATGCTCTAATTTTCACTATGTTTCTCTTTCTAGAATTCTTGAAATTCAAAAATAATCTTCTGAAGGGTATGGTTTCATATTTTTTCTATAAATAAACTAGGGAATCATCTGATATATAACTACTATCAACACAAAGGTCCCTGGGAGTAGAACAATATGTCAAAATCTTAATGAAAATGAGCCTATTATTAATGAGATATGAAGAAGACCCAATTTTTCAATGTTATGGTTGTTCTAGAATATTTTTTCCATAATATTTCAAATATTATAATGTTTTTATATGTTTTTAGTAGCATCTATGGTGAATGATCAACCTATGGTGAAGAAAGACTTGAAAAGATGTTATAAAACACTTTTATGATGTCCTGCTGACCATGGTTTGACCCTCGTTGAAACATGAGTCCAATATGAAGTTAAAATATTGTTTATCAAGATGTAAATGGAAAAGGGAAAGAAGGGACACCCAAGTGCACCTTGAAAAAATATAAGGATAAGTGTCATCATGGGAGAGAGGGTGAGTGAGATGGAAGAGCTAGATAAGCACCCTACGGAGCCAAGAGAGGTCATGTGAGTGGCCAAGAGTAGGAGATTGGGCCTAGATGAAAGTTCTTGCACCCTATGTCCCATTGGGGAAAATTATAAAAGAGGGAAAAAAATTCACCTTATCCCATTTGGAAACTCATTTTGAGCATGAGGGGTTGAGTGGTTGAGCACGGGGCTAAAAACAAGCCTGGAAATCCTAACAGAGGGTCATGTGAATGCATAAGGTCTTAGAGTGGGAATTAGGTGAAATTTATCCTCATCTCTATCCCCTTTGGTGCAAATTGACACAAGGGACATAAAAGTGTGCCTTGGAACAAGGTGGTGACATGTGGCACATTAGAAAATTGGCTAAGTATGGGAAACACTCACCTAACTCACCTCTGACTCAACTTGGGTTGACTTGACTTCACATGGACATGGGGAACACTTTTTGTCCTCTTTATCCCTTTTTGTGAAAAAGGATAAGAGGGACATAAAAATGCACCCGACCCCATTTGAAAAGCTCTTTTTTACACTAACTCATCTGAAATAGCCTAGAACATGAAGTCTTCACCCTAGGAGCTCCATATGGACTTTTGAGATGAAATTGTATATTAATCAGACTTGAAATACCATTATAATACCAATTAAATAGGATTAAGAACATAATTATTCCTTAAACTCCCAAAAATGACCCCTTTTACATCAATTCGATGAGGTACACTTGTAAAGTTTTAATCGCCTCAAGAAAACAAAAACTTTGGATAATATTTGATACTACCACAATGTAGAGGACTCTCCAATGTTTATATTTCCTAATGTTTTTCATAATAACTCCTTAAAATCTCCCAGGATCATCTCGGAGATGTTTAAATTCACATTTTGATTGTTCATTCTTTACACCTAAAAACTCGCTTTTAAAGACTACCCCCTGAATCACCAAATCTTACCTAAATATTCCTAAAATTCTTCCAACACATTCAATTCTCTCCAATACCACCTATAGATGTTTGTAATATTTTCAAAACCCTCCCAAAGGATGTACACATGCCCCAAAATGGCCAAAAATTGACTTTCTAGGCCCACCAGAGAACTCGTCTTATGCTCTACTTTGCTAAATGAAAGAATTGACCTTATCACATCACTTTGAGAACTTGTATATGATTTTTAAGTATATTAGGATAACCTCAAAGGTAAATATTATCATGACATGTAAGATAGATTGACCAAGAGAGGGGTTCAGGAATATTTTGAAGCATATTTTCACATTGGGGCTTGGTTTTTATGGATTGGAATTTGCATTTTAGGGATAACAATTTCACATGACAACTGGCCATTGTTGGCCCTTGTGTATTAGTATTGTCATTGATGTCAAGTCTATTTATATAAAATGGTGTCATGGTGTTATGTGAGTCTGCATGAGGTGTAATTTAGTGTAAAAATGAAGGTTTATTGATAGTTTCATGTTTTCATGATGTTTTATGTGGTCATGGAGCATGGTTTGCTAGGCATAGTCATAGTTTGATATATCCCAAGGTATTTAAAGTTTGGTATGATTTAATTCATGGTTGGTATGGTGTGTCAAAGGTTCCCATGAGTGTATATGAGGTCAATGTGGTCAATTCATGGTTTTTCATAGTGTTAAAAGGTCATTCTAGGCCTATCCCTAGTCTTAGAGCTTGCACAATTTTATGGTGACTTACATTTTGGAGATAATAAATCCTATCCAAAAATGGGAAAGTGATTTGTTTCATAATATAGTAGGTGTATGATGAGATTCACATTAGTAATAAGAGATACAATGCATGTTTGAGGTCTTTGGGAAGCAAACAGGTAAAGAAAAGGTAGAATTGCATAGGTAAGTGAGATTGGTTAGATATTTTCAAACCTATTTGACTTAAATGGTGATTTTTTTTAGTTATAGGATGTTTTCATAATTCTTAATGACAACTTTTAGGTCATTCTAAAGAATAAATTGCAAGATATGCCATTTTTGGTAAAACCGGTGTATTCTATAGTGTGTTTTTGAGGAAAAAGTTGACCTTCCGATGTACAATGTGGATTGTGTGCTTTACATGGGACTCAGAGACTTTCAAGGATGTTTTTACATAGATCTAATAATATTTTTTTAAAAATAATGAGGTGGTTTGATCATCACGTTTTTATGAATGATTCTTAAGAAGATAATTTCTTCAAACCCTAGCTAAACCCTAGCTCAAAGCGACTTGGAGAAAAAGGTGTGTAATGAACCATTATTGATTTATTTTGCAAAAGTGATGATTTTATGTTGTATATGAGCCCTCAAGTTTTCTATAAATGTATGATAGAATATGTGATAGTATGTGGGCCCCACCTAAAAATGCTAGTTTCTAAAGAGTTTTAGCTTGTGGAATGGTTCTCCGAAGAAGATAAGAAATAAATTGACATTGGTTTTAGCCATGGATTTTTTATAGATGTATATGATAGTTTCATATCATGGTTGAGGTTCTAAAGGTCAAAGTGTTCCCTATTTATGAGTACTAAATTTTTGGGTAGTTTGGAGTAGTTCATGATAAAAGTGGAATTACAGAGCTATGTGTCGAGATAGGACTTGGTTAAAGTTTTTTTGTGATCCTGATTCAAATATATTTACAATGACATATCACATTTGAGTTTTTTAATAAGGTATGTGCAAGTTATGACCTAATCATTGAAGATCAAATCTGGGAATGCCTATTTAAGCATTGTGTTGAGTAGATTCATGAGGTAAGGTAATTTTTATGAGTTATTAACACTTGTTGAAGGTTTTTGAGTTCTTAGAAAACATTTATAAGGGTGTTACATGAATTTTTTGAGCTTGGAAGTGATTTTGGAAGTGATAGAGAAAGTTGACCTCAAGATTCGCTTTTGAGTCGTAGAAGGCGAAATGAACAATTACAAAGGTGGACTGGTCAAGGCCTTCCACCTTTAGTTGGAAGGAAATTTAAGGTGTTATAGAAATTAGATTCAGAGGTATTTTTAATGGTATATGATTTATTTTATTATGATGGTATTTGATAGGTCATCGAGCTCAATTTTTGAAGAAGAAGGTTGTTTATTTTCAAGACAGATTGCTCTCGCTATAATATTGAGGTATATGATGCATGATATGGATTATTTAATGTTTTCTATCAATTAGAGAGTTAATAGGGATTAATTTTTTTCCTATTGAATGGATATAGAGTTCTTAAAAGTGGCGAAAGGGTACAAACCTGTTGGGTTTCTAAAACTACTTTTTGGGAAACTCAATTTAGTAAAGAGGAAAGTTAGTGTGGATTACATGTATGGATGTTTCATGAGCTATGGAAAGTATGGATGTTTCATGAGCTATGGAAAGTATGGATGTTTCATGAGCTATAAAAAACATGGATATGATCTAAAAGTATACTTATTTCCAATGAGTGGTCAAATGTAATAGTTGAGGTGTTTTAGCATATGCTTGAGGCCCATAGTTGAAGACACGCTCTTGAAACAAATGTTTGTGAAGGACATAAGCCTTATTAATAGTGTTATGTGAATTTTGATTAGTGAAATATAATTTTTGTCTGTGTATGGTGTTTTTATGTCATATTTGACATGTGTGATGAATTTGGGATCTTTAATAATCATGTTGATGAGATTTCTAGCTTTTTGTGATCCAGAGATGGGGTTTGACTTGTTTTTAGCTTGTTTGGTGCATTTGAGCATGGACGACCTACATGTGTCCATTTGATGAATTTATATGAGTATGGTGTTATATTTTGAGTTATTTTTATCAATATAAAGGTATAGTATCTGACCTATCTTATGTTTGTTAGATGAAAATCATATAAAAGTGAAGTTTTGAGTTCATTTTTTAACTAATGTGCATGGGGGAAAATTAGCACCCAAGAGAGAATTCAAAATAGGTATGAAGGCATGAAATCAGATCTGAGAAATTTTTCATATGTTTGAGGATATTTATAGGGCATGTGAGTAACGGTTTGAAGCCAAGACATTTCCATTTAACAAGAACAAAGAGAGAGTCAAGGAATGAGGGTTCAAGGTGTGAGTGTGAGCTGAAATTGTTATCTCCATTAGTTGTGGCAAAAAAATAGAGATATTCATCTATAGGTGGTTGATTTTGTGCTTGATCATTTTAGGGGTCAGAGCCTCCTTGTGGAGTGGGTCCTTTACTAAATCAGGGTTTAGTGTTCTTTGTAGGTTTGGTGCTCTACTAAACTAGGGGATAATGTTTCTTGTGTGGTTGGTGTCTCACTAAATCATGGATTCGGGATCCTTCTAGGGTTGGTGATCTACTAAACTATGGGTTTGGTCTTCTTGTGGTGCTGGTGTCTCACTAAATTTGAAACATGGCTATATAAATTTTATGTTTTAGTGGGTTTTCTTCCCCATGAAGGTTTCTCACTTAAATTTGTTGATCTTGTGAACTCTCTTTGTCTTGATCTTGGTTATAGTTGATTCAATGTTAATTAAACACACATATGGCTAGTGTATGATTGAATGGTTGAATAAATGATAATGAATGGTGAATGGAAAACTTAAATGATGAATTTATGGTTTGGTAAATGAAGTGAAAATTATTGTAGGAATGATTCACCCCGTAGTTTGTGCTTAAATTGGTATCATAACAAGTCCTTGTGAAACAAGTTTTATATCTTTAAGGAGATATTCTTGAAGTACATGTAGCTCAAGTTGAAGAGAATCCATTGACAATATGAAAGCTCATTTAAAACCCTTATGGTTTTATATATGAAAGTCCATCTTTGAAGTTTGTACTCCCTCTTCAAGAGGTATAACTAATTATAAGTTTCATGAAGGAGAAAATTTAGGTTTTTGTGTTGTTCTCAAGTAGGTTATCCTAGTAGTGAGGATGAATACCTTTAAATTGATGATGATGGTGACCTAAAAGCTGATCCCAATGTTTGTGACCTCGAGGAAGATAGTAAATTTGTTGATGATGACCTAAAATCAAGTATTAATGATGCTCTAGATTTGTTTGAGTCTATACAGAAAAAGTAGGGTGTCATGATGATCTAATTATGATAACAATTCATGAATTGTAAATCAAGATAGTTGGATCTATGAATTAAATTATTCATGGAGGGTTTGAGGCCAAGAAGGTTTTGATATTTCCAAGAGAACATATAGGTTTATTATTTTCTCAAATAAGGCATGAGTCTTCTAATTTGCATTTATTTTCATTCAAGATAAGGACCATAACATGTTGAATAATCGAGGATAAAATAATATTATTTGAAGTTTCAAAATTATATCAGCTTGTCTCTGGAAGTGTATGTAAGTGTAGAGGTTTCCAAGTATTATAAATATGGAAGATCATGATGCCAAAATTCCTTTAGAAGATCCTCAAAGTTAGAGTCTAGTATGTATATTCTCATGAAAGTAATTTTCTATTATATATCTAGCTATTCATTGTGCATATAGTCTTATTATTTTGTTTAGCCCATCCGAGGTCATGAAAAATCTTGATTTTATGTTTAAAATGTTTACTCAAGTTTAAAAAATTTGAAGGTCGTTGTCACAAATGATGAATGAGAAAATGGATAGTGTGCATTGAATATTATGTGATTATGATTGGTATTTTAGTTATCACAATTGCAAAAAGTCTCAAATAGCTATGGTGTCTTTCATAATCCCAGGGGGATTTAGTATTCATGTGAATCTAGAAGTTGTGGTCCATTTCACTATCATATAGGTTTGTGTCATGTCCATCTTAAGCTTGAAGGATTCATGGTGTTGATACTCTAATAGGTGGTCGATATTAACATATTTTATGTTGTTATAAACTGATATGAATTGAATGTCAATTTTCTTTGTGTCATAAGTAAAGGAAAGGTCTACAAATTCCCTAGTTTAAATAGTTCTTTTTCATCTTCTTGAAGCTTTATGAAGTTTCCATTGGGTGTGAAAGAGAGTAAAGTCACCACCCATAATGAATTTAGTGGTTGACAATTCATCTGTCTTGCCTCTCATCAAAGTTTGTAACTATCATATCTTATGTGTGTTACACCTTGTTCATAAGGTGAGATTGATAGATACATTTTTGACCCATCAAAGATGGTTAAGTTTTCTAAGTTTTCCATGCTTTGGAATCCTAAGATATGTTTAAAGGAAAAATATTGAATACTCATATCCGAGTCGAGTTGAAGATAAAATCAATGATTGATACGAAAACTAGAGTGTAAAAGATGGGGAAGATTACTTAGGTTAAGACATAGTGTTGAGGTCCATTATAGCTACTGCTCTTTGAAGAGGTGTGTAACAAAGTTCTCGGACTCTCCACAAGATTGAATTTAAGGGATATGAAGGTCAAGTTATCCATGTACACAATGTTTGTATATCTAAGTGTGTATGAAAAAAATTACGTAGTTTCATCTCATTCAAATTCATAGGTTGACATGATGTCTCATAAGGTTATAAAGGAATAGTAGATAGAGGTAAAAATGTAAATGTGTGACGCAGTTGATCCATTAAGGTGTGTTATCATGATATTGTTAGGTTAATTATTTACCTAATATAATTAATTATGCATTATATAATAAATTATTTAATTAATGTTATTAATTAAATAATGTTGTTATATGGTTATATTTCTTCATAACCATCTAATTGTATTTATGTCTACATATGGGTGTAGTTATATTGTTTTAACAATATATTTGTAATTATTCATTTATGCTTCCTAGATGTTATTGGAAGCTAATGTAATTTGGAATGTGGTTGCACCTGTGCAACTTAGTTTCTTGTTTGTATTTAGTTGTACAATACCTATAAGTATTGCAGCTCCTTCCTGTGTAAATGGTTGATTAAGATTAATAAAGCTAATCAGGCTTCCGCCTGCTTTCTCAATTTACATTTGGTATCGTAGTGAGAATCGCTCTCGTGAAGCAAAGAAAGGGTTGAATAGAGGTTGCACTAGGAAGAGAAGAATCTTGGAGAAGAATTTTCTTTCTAGGAGAGCATGTGTTGCCTCCAACAACTTCCCAAACATCCCTGCAACTCCACAACCCCCTCTTCAGTTCTAGGTGTTTGAACGCAAAAAAATTTGCATTGGTGCACCCAGCACAAAGCAAAATTTGTTGTAGGTATTGAAAATAAATATAAAAAAAAAAAATCTCCCCATTAGGGGTTTTGTCTCTAATTTTAGAGATATATTTAGTCTATAATTTGGCGGATTTCTGCAAGTCTGGAGGAAGAGCTCTCCACCGAGCCACAAAAAAAGCCTGACTGTGCATGAAGGGGTGAGCCATTTGAAGACAACCATTTGCTTATTCGGCCAAGCCCGTACAAGGGCCTATCTCTGCGTATTGGAGACACCAAGCAGGCCGAGTTCTCTTAATTGACGCCGAGCCAAGAGCTCTCAAACTAAGTCGTATTCATTCTTTCACTATTCATATGTGCATTGGAAAACAAGTTCGTGTCCCCTGTTGCTCAAATTACAGTCTACAAGCGGGTTGAGTTGAGAGAAAATATTTTATTGAGAAATGTGTTGAGATATTGATCTAGTCCAACACAATGATATTGTCATTCACGGCTCATCCACACATCGAACCCTGCAATCCAAGACTCCTCCAACAAATCGAGCTCCATCTACCTCTGTCTAAGCACCGAACCTACTCCACATACCTGCAACCTACGTGTAAACAAAGGGGAGAAAATATTTAGCAAAGCAATCAATAAAAAACAAATGAATAATAGAGAGATAAAGACGAACTTTGCATAGAAATATATGGTGGAGAAAATAAAATAATTGGTGATTAAAATCAAAACAGCGGTATAGCAATTAGATCCATTTTTTGTGCTTGGAATAAGCCCAATTATAGTAATGCAATCTCGCCTCCAAACATACAAAGCCACGTGGGAGATGTGCCACGTCATTTTTAATGAGGTAAGTCATTTTTACCCTTTATTAAATACAATTTACTTCATTTCTATATGTCAAGCGCTCATAAGAGCCAAGGTGGTTAGAGAGAAAGTCTTAGAAGTGGGAGGTGCATGGTTCAAATCCCACCCCCAACTTGCTTTTTCAAATTTTGTGGAATATTTGGTGGAACCACTAAATTTAGTGGAAAAATTCAAATTTAGTTATAACTAATTTAGGTAATTTATTCAACTTGCGGATTCCTGGCAAATTTTTCTTCTAAAGGAGGCTAGAAATTGCATTTTCAGCTATATTTTTGTAATTTTTTGGCATAGTAGGTCATTTTGGGCTCCAGAGGCCACCAGGGCCCACAAAACAAAACAATTTTCCCTGCCATTCAATTTTTCCATATTTTTTAATGTAATTTGTATATCGCATTATATTGTACTAATTTTCAGGTTGCCATAGTCAACTACAAACTTTGTAACTGCTCAGAACCTAGTAGAATTGTAATAAAAAATAGCTAAAAATTTGTTCTGTAACACTCACGAGATCCTAGATCTCATTCGCACAATTCGGTGTATATGGTGCCTCTGGGAAGCGATTACGGGTAAAGCCTTCATGACTACTACTACACTTAACGCCTAATATAGCTGCAACAACATCATTTGGGCATCGACCCTTTAAATCGATAGGGAGTAATAAGGTCACAGTGCACACACTATGAGCCATCCCATCCGTCCGTGAATGATTGCATGACATAAATCCAGACTAAGAAATTATCCAAGTATATAGTGAAGTTACATGCGTGTATGAGGATATTTATTTGAGTCGTTGTCAATAATCACACAAACCCCATCAGTACTATTTTGGTACCACGTATTGAATTCTTTCACGTACATTAACACCTCTTTCACGTACCACTGGGTATATAGAAAGGGCGAGCTTCTTCCATGTACCACCGGTATATCGGAAGGGCGCGTATATAGAAAGGTTCGGTATATCAGACTAATGGTATATAGATTGGGAGACCTTATACCTAGAGTGATAAGAGCCAAACCCTAATGGCCAGTGATTTCTGTAAAATGGGCACCAATGCCCCCAATTTTTCTTCCAGATTCACAACTACTTAGAGGAAACAACTATGCTACATGGAAGACAAAAATCAAGACACAACTTGAGTTTGAATAAATTTGGCTTGTTGTGAATGGTACTCTGACCAGATCAACTACTAATACAACACAACAACAAATTTGATAAAGTAGATCAGAAGGCCAAACTCATCATCTTGTTTGGAGTGTCCGATGATGTGTAACCCCACATTCGAGATGCCAAAACAGCCAAAGAAGCATGGGATAAATTGAGCATAGTATACGAGGCCAAGAACAAGAATGTTATACTAAATTTGTAGATTTAGTTACACACATTAAAGTTCAAGCAAAATGAAAAAATAGAAGCTTTCTAAGAAGAGTTGTAGAATTGAGGGCTTCACTTCTAGCCCTGGGAGAACCGGTCACAAATGATGCTCTCATTCCCATTGTTTCTGAGAGCACTCCCCTCTTCTTACCGCATTTTTGTCACAACACTAAACGTGTTAGATACGACAGTTGGTTTTGACAAACTGGTAAACCTACTACAACAAGAGGAAGCAATGCACAATAAGGATGATGAAGAGGAGTAGGCACTGTCTTCACATCAAAAATGGAAAGGAAAAGGTAAAGGAAAACCTAATTCCTATCAAAAATCCCAAAATCAAAATCAATATCAAGGGGATAGATAATCTAAAGAAGCAATGTCCAATCTGCAAAAGAGGACATAACCTACAAGATTGTTGGTATAATACTTACAAGAAAGGTTCATCAAGCAACTCTGACCTCCACAACAATCTAACAAGGGACATTCTAACTACAATCAAGGGAAGAAAAAGGGGAACTAGAAAAGAAGACCCCACCAGCAAGGTAATATTGTTGAGCAACAAGAACAATCAGACAATGAAGACTTCTTGTTCACTTCTCAATCAAGTGAACCATCCACGTCATCTAGTGATGTTTGGTATGTTGATTCGGGGGCCACTCGACACATGACCAGCCACAGAGACTAGGTTTATTTCAATGAGGGACACGCCATCAAAAATCATGTTTCATTGGGAGATGATTCCTCATATACAGTTCAAGGGATTGGGAACATTTCTCTACCCCTTGGTTCACGCAAATGCAGACTATCAGATGTCCTATAAGTCCCTGGGTTGACAAATAATTTTCTTTCAGTCAGTCAACTCCTAGATCACAACCTAAAAATTGACTTTGTTAGTCAATCTAGCCAAAAAATGTGTTTGATTCGAGATAAATCAAGAGGCTAAAAATAATTGCAAAATCCTACAATGTGGGACGATGTTCTAACTTGATTTTGTTCGCAGAGATGATCAAGCACTTGTGGTTAAGAACTCCACCTCAGCACAGTTGTGGCATCAAAGATTTGGTCATGTAAGTTTCAAATATCTCGATACACTTCGACGGTGTAATATGGTACATGAGCTACCATCTCTTCAGAAGGATATAGACAAGTGTCCTCATCGCTTAACAGAAAAACAACACAGAGCTTTGTTCCAGAGGAGTACATTTCGAGCTCATGGTAAACTTGACCTGGTTCATACCGATCTTTGCATGGTCCGATGTAGCCAAGTCATTATGGGTTCCAATACTTCATGCTTTGTGTTGACGACTATTCGAGAAAAATGTGGATTTTCTAGTCTTCACAAGAAAAGTGAAGTGTTTGAAACCTTCAAAAAGTTCAAAGTAGCAGTTGAGAAAGAAACTGGTCATCACATCATAACTCTCCACTCAGATCGAGGGGGGGAATTCACCAATGATGAGTTCATAGACTACCTACAAACTCACGAGATTTGTCGACAAATGCCTCCTCCACACACACCGCAAAAATGGTGTTGTTGAGAGAATAAATCGTACTATCATGGAAATGGTGCGATGCATGATCGATGATTCCGGACTTGCAAAGACATTCTGGGCAGAAGTAGCAAAGATAGCAGTATATTTGTTTAACAAAGCACCCACAACTGCTCTTGATGGAATAACACCACAAGAAGCATGGTCAAAACAAAACCATCTATTGCACATCTCAGAGTATTCGGGTGCAAAGCAAGCATGCACATACCCAAACAAAATGAAAGAAATTGACATGAAGTCACGTAAACTCATCTTCATCGGGTACAAAGAAGAGACTCTTGGATATAGATTGATGGATCCTAAGACCATAAAAGTATACACCAGCAGAGATGTTGAGTTTTTCGAGAAGAAGGAAGCAGAGACTCCTCCAAACTCACAAGACGTAGATTTTTCACTTGTTATAAAAATTGAAGTTGATGTTCCTTCAGAAGATGAAAGTGATGATGGGGATGATGGTATTTATCAGATAGAACCACGACCCATGGGAATAGTTCAGTGTATGCCTAAATGGTGTACAAGTACATTACAAGATGCAAGAATGGATGCTCCACCGGATACATCCGCCCCTGGACCACAGACTCACAGTAAAGAAAGAGAAGAAGTTAACTTTGCCTTGATGAGTAGAGTTATTAAATCAGATGAGCCCTCAATAATCTAGGAAGCCCTACACTCAAAATCTTGGAAAGATGCCATGGATTCTGAATATCAATCAATGATGAAGAATAACACTTGGCAACTTGTCAATCTTCCACCAGGGAAGAAACCCATTAGATGTAGATGGATATTTAAAACAAAGTACAAAGTAGATGGGATAGTGGACAAGTATAAAGCAAGACTTATAACAAAGGGGTATGCATAAAAAGAAGGCATTGACTATGAGGAGACATTTTCTCCCACAGCTAAGATCAAAACGATCAGGATGATCTTTTCTCTAGCTACTCAGTTTGGATGGAAAGTCCACCAAATGGACGTAAAAAGTGCCTTCCTAAATGGATATTTACAAGAAGAAGTCTATATGACTCAACCTAAGGGATATGTAGTACCTGGTCAAGAAGCAAAGGTATGCATACTCATGAAATCTTTCTATGGTCTCAAATAGGCACCCTGGGCATGGTACATCAAGACTGATAAGCATCTCGTACAACATGGATTTGTTATAAATCCATATGATCCCAATCTCTACCTCAAAAATCAAGGGAGGGAGATGGTGATTGTTGTTGTCTATGTCGACAATCTAGTCATCACTGGCAGTTCAGTGAGGATGATCGAAGCAATGAAGAAAGATCTTAATCGATCGTTCGACATGAATGATCTCGCACCGATGCATTACTATCTTAGATTGGAAGTATGACAAAAAGAGAATCACATTTTTGTATCTCGATGAAATAAACCAAGACAACGCTTGAGAAGTTTAGGATGATGGATTACACACCATTGCTACACCTATGGAAAATGATTACAATTATCTCGCTCAAATCCATCTCCTGAGGTAAGTGCCACTCTCTATCGGTAGCTGATCGGGAGTCTCATTTACCTAACCTACACTAGACCAGATATCAACTTTGCAGTGAGCTATCTATCCAGGTTCATGTAGGAACCCAAAGTTTGTCATTGGAAAGTAACAAGGCACATTTTGAGATATCTTAAAGGATCAATGGATCTTGGTCTAGAATACAAGAAGAATGACAACTTCTTCTTGACTGGATATTTGGATTCAGATCATGTAGGTAACATTGATGATAGAAAATCCACTTCTAGATTTGTATTCTTTATGGGATCTGACCAATATCATGGGGAAGCAAGAAACAACACTTCATTTCTCGCTCTTCCATGTGGCCGAGAATCATTCTCACAGAGAAGCTATCTATGAAGCAATTTGGCTACGCACATATTGAAGGACTTGAATACCACAGACAAACCGACCACCATATATGTTGACAATGAAGGTGTTCTTAAACTTGTTTGCAATCCAATGTTTCATGAGAGAACAAGCACATTTAAGTATAGGTTCATTTCATATGCGAGCATGTGTCAAGCACAACATCCATCTTCAATTTTGTCCAACAATTGAACAACGGGAAGATATCTTCACAAAGTCACTTACACGTGACAAGTTCGAGTTGTTCGTAGAGTTCCTTCCACATCCCTCGAGACAATGCACAATTAAGGGGGGGAATGTTAGGTTAATTATTTACCTAATATAATTAATTATGCATTATATAATAAATTATTTAATTAATGTTATTAATTAAATAAATGTTTTTATATGGTTATATCTCTTCATAACCATCTAATTGTATTTATGTCTGCATACGGGTGTAGTTATATTGTTTTAACAATATATTTGTAATTATTCATCTGTGCTTCCTAGATGTTATTGGAAGCTTATGTAATTTGGAATGTGGTTGCACCTGTGTAACTTAGTTTCTTGTTTGTATTCAGCTGTACAATACCTATAAGTATTGCAGCTCCTCCCTGTGTAAATGGTTGATTGAGATTAATAAAGCTAATCAGGCTTCCGCCCTTGTTTCTCAATTTACGATATCAAGATTTCAGATAAAGGGTGACTAGATACATGTTGACAATAATGAAAATTAATCTCTGTGTTTTTAACTCTTAAAGAGGATTTTCTTTGCACTCGAAGTCCTAACATAGAAGGTTCTAACGTAAGAAAAGGTGAAAACAAGATTATTTATAGGACAAGTACTATGTATATGAGTGTATGTACTTGGTGCTTATGACTAGAGGTATGACCTTCTCAAAGGTGGTGTAGTTTTGTAAGGATTGGTATGTTTGTAAAGTGAAATAAATGCAATTCTCAAGTAATGACTACTTTTAAAGATGTGTGAGATTACTTAAAATCTATATGGTGTCAAAAAGACTATTGCATGTCCTCAATAAGGAATTTGAGTAAAATTAGAGGGCACGATAGGATATTTCTCCCCAAGTTGAGAATCAAAAGTTGTTAGATGATTGTGGAAATGTATATAGGTGACTACATACACTCATGTGGGTTTATATCACTATTGCTAGCATGTGTATGATGTTTTGACTTTATGGTATGACATCTAACATGCGTTAATGATGATAAGGTAGGTTACAAGGTATTCATTTTCTAAAATGTATATTTAAGACATGAGTGAAGAAGTTATAAGGTGAAAACAAGGCATATACATGGTACATAAAACCTCATAAGCACTTTTATAACATGTTACAAGTATGAAAATAAGTTCTTGAATATGTATGTGAAAACAAGATGATGTGCAATTTTATAAGTTCATATGCCATTTAGAGGTTGTCCACTTGGCTAGAATAGTGGAAAGGATGACCCAATGAAAAATAATTCTTAAGGCTATTCAAAGATTACATAGCCTTAAAGTGAAGTACTGAGTACATTTTTTTCATTATGATATGTGTGTGCAAGTTTGATTTCAAACTTTAAGAAGGGGAGACCGAGGATACCCGACAGGTAAGGATGAACAAAACCAAGTGATAGCTTGAGAAAAAAGTAAAGTGTTGATTGATGCTCCATTGAGTCTGTGTTAGAAATAAAGACCTATTACAACCTTTGCAAGTTTGAATGGAGCCCTTATGTTTGCTCCAAAATTAACTATGCATTATCAAAGGTAGTGGCTCTAAAGCATGACATAAATCAAGGTTTATTTCACAATTTAGTGCTCTTGAAGGACGGTATTTTTCTTTCTCAAATTATAACAAGTCTCTTGAGATTTGAATGTGATTATATTAGTCTAGGATGATATGTTTTAATCATATTGATCGTGAATGTCAAAACAAGTGTATATGTACTCAAGATGTTTGATCGTAAGATTTGAGTGGGTTATTCAAGGATGAAAGAAAGTGCATACATGCCTCTAGCACGTGTCTTGATGTTTTTACTTAGTGTCTCAAGAAGTATGTAGGATTGTGTATTCTTTCTCTTTGAGGTATGATGTTACTATGAAGTTCAATTCAAAAACTAGAGTAAAAGCATCATGGGTAACAAGGTACAAAAATCTATGATCGACATGAAGATATTTTCAAGGTCCTCATCATTACTAAATTAGAAGGCTTATTGATGACTGCATATACAAGATATGTTTATCCTTTGAAGTTGCTACATAAGAATCGTGTTAATACTAAGAAATAAGGTAAATATCAAGATACAAGTATGAGAAGAACATTTGAGGCTAGGGAGGTTGGTTGAGCTCTCGAAGGTAAGTAAGATGATATTGTAAGATAAAATAATGATTTATAGGTGTTTAATAGGAATTGCATACAAGGAGAGATTGTTAAACCTCCAATAGGTGTTTCATGATGAAATAAGACTAAGTTCTCTCGAGCTTGGAGAATTTTGGTCAAGATGTACTAAAGGAGGTGTTCAAGAATCATAGTGTTAAATGATGATATGGAGGTATTAGAGGTATAACTTGAGGTTTTTGGCCTAGAGAGAGATGTTTTTCTGAGATGAAGATGAAATTAAGAGGATATCATTTCGGGGGAACCTTTTGTAGACTCATTACAGTCCATTGGAACATTTATTATTGTTGATGAAGGTAAGGGAAGAGTAAGTATGGTCTAAGGGGGATCCATTTGGTCAAGTAAGTTGTTTTGTGCATTTTTTTCTTTGTGTGTTTTCATTTTCCATGTCTATTCATCATCAATCCTTTTTCATAGATTAAAGAGGGGGAGAGAAGCATCGAAACATGGAAAAGAGGTATAGTAGATTTTTTGGGTTAGTTTCCATCAATGTTTCGAAGGTGGTTGCCATCAATGAAAAGGGAGATTGTTGCACATTTTTTGTTAGTGTTGTCATTAATGTCAATTCCATTGATAAAAAATGGTATCATGGTGTTTTTTGAGTCTCCATGAGGTGTCATTTAGTGTTAAACATGAAGGTTGATTAGTAACGCGGAGTTTTGGTGATGTTATATGTGGTCTTGGAGCATAGCTTGCATAGGCGTAGTCATAGTTTGAGCTCTCCCAAGATATTTGAAAGTTAGTATGAGATAATTCATGGTTGGTATGTTTTTCCAAAGATTTCCATGATTCTCGTATGAGGTCAATGTGGTCAATTCATGGTTTGTCATAGTGTGAAAAGGTCATTCTAGGCTTATTTCTAGTCTTAGAGCTTGCGGAGATGGTATGGTGACTTGAGTATTGGAGTTGATTAGTCCTACACAAGTATGGGAAAGACGTTGCTGCAACGTGATATAACACATTTATGATGAGTTTCAAGTTAGTACTCGAGATACAAAGGCATGTATGAGGTCCTTGGGAAGTAAGCGGTGAAGAACATGTAGGATTACATAGGTAAGTGATATTTGTTAGAGAGTTTCAGACATATTTGAGTTAAATGGAGAGTATGGTCAGTTAGAGGATGTTGTCATGATGCTTCATGACAAGTTTCACATCCTTATGAAGGAGTTGCAAGATATGTCATTTTTGGTAAAATCAGGTATTTTATAGTGTGTTTTTGATGAAAAAGTTGACCTTCTGATGCTTGTTGTGGATTGTTTTCTTTTCATATGACCCAAATAATTTTAGGGATTTTTTTCCATAGAGATAATAATATTTTACAAAAATAATGAGGTGGTTTGATTATCACATTTTTATGAACCATCGTCAAGAAGATAAGTTTCTTTGAAACCCTAACTCAAAGTGACTTGGAGAAAAAGGTATGTACAGAACTAGTTTTGATTAATTTTTCAAAAGTGATTATTGTATGTTGTAGAGGACTCCTCCATATTTCTAGAAATGTATAATAGAGCATGTGGTAGTATGTGGGCCTGACCTAAAAATTATTGTTTCTGAAGAGATTCAATTTGTGGAAAATTTACCCAAATAAGGTATGAAATAAATTTACATTTTTAGACATGGAGTTGTTATAGATGTCCATGATAGTTTCACATCATGGTTGAGGTCTTAAATGGAAAATTGTTCCCTACTTATGAGGACTGGTTTTTGGGAAGTTTGGAGTAGTTTGTGGTAAAAGTGGAATTGTAGGAGCTACAAGTGGAGTTAGGACTTAGTTCAGGTTTTTTCATGATCCTAGTTCAAAGATATTTCCAATGAAATATCAAAAATTAGTTTTTGTAAGGTATGTTCAAGTTATGACCTGATTGTTGAAGGTAAATTTTGGGAAATTCCTAGTTGAGCATGGTGGTGAGTATCTTCATGAGATAAGGTAATTATTATAAGTTATTAATGCTTGTTGAAGGTTATTGAATGCTTATAAAACATTTAGAATAGTGTTACATGATTTTTTTAATCTTGGAAGTTAGTTTGGATGTGATAGAACAAGTTGACCTCAAGACTAGTTCTTAAGCCCTAGAAGGCTAAATGAGAAGTTGCAGGGATGGACCCGATTAAAGGCCTTCCACTTGGAGTTGCAAATACATCTAAGGTGTCATGGAAATTTAATTTATCAGTACTTCCAATGGTATATGGTTTATTTGATGATGATGGTATTTGATAGGTCATCTAGCTCAGTTCCATGAAGAAAAAGGTTGCTTATTTTAAGGAAAGGATTGCTCGCTAGAGGATTGAGGTATATGATGCATGATATGTATTATTTGATGATTACTATCATTTTCTGGGTGAAGAGGGATTTTTTTCCTAGTTAAGGCATTTGGAAGTCTTGAAAGTTGAAGTAAGGGTGGAAATTAGGTGAGTTTCTAAAATTTCTTTCTCAAGGCTCGGTTTAGTAAAGAGGAAAGTTGGTATGGTTTACATGCATGAATGTTTCATGAGATATAGAAAGCATGGATTTTATATAAAATTATGGGGATTTCCAATTAGTGGTTACATGTCATATTTGATGTTTTTTTGTGTGTTTGAGGCCCATAGGTGAAGACAAGTTCTTGGAAAAATTATTTGGTGAAGGACATGAACCTTCTTAGTAGTGTTATGTGAAGTTTTATTAGTGCAAGTTAATGTATGACCATGTACGGTAATTTTATGTCATATTGGACATGTGTGATGAATTTGGTGATGATATTTTTATCTTTTAGTGATCTAAGAGATGGGGTTTTGAATTATTTTTAGCTTGTTTGGTGCATTTGAGCATAGATGACCTATATGGGTCCATTTGATGAATGTTTATGAGTGTGATGTTATTTTTTGAGTTGTTTTGGTTTATATAAATACATATGACTAACCTATATTATGTTTATGATATGAAAAGCATATAAAATTAAAGTTTTGAGTTCATTATTTAACGAGTTGTGCATGGGGAAAGTGCAGCCCAAGAGAGAATGTAAAACAAGTATGAAGGCATGAAATTAGAGCTAAGAAATTTTACGATGTTTGAGGAGACTTGTAGAGCATGTGATCAAGGGTTTGAATCCAAGACCTATTAATGAAAGAAGAATGATAAAGTTAAATGACCGAGGGTTTGAAGGTGTGAGTATCAATGAAATTGTGATCTCCATTAGTTGTGGCAGCATAAAAAATTAAAGATTTTTCATCTATATGTGGTGAGTTGAGTTAGTGCTTGATCATCTTAGGGGCTTGTAGCCTCCTTGTGGATTTGGTGCTTCACTAAATTAGGGTTTGGTGTTACTTGAGAGTTAGTTCTCTACTAAACTAAGGGTTGATGCTCCTTGTGGGGTTGGTGCCTCACTAAATCGGGGTTGGTGCTCTTTAGAGAGTTGGTGCTCTAATAAACTAGGGTTTGGTTCTTCTTATGGGGTTGGTGCCTCACTAACTTTGAGACATGGCGACATAAATTTTTTTCTTTAATGGTATTTTTCCCCTTGATAGTTTCCCACTTAAATATGGTGTTGTTGTGTACTCTCTTTCTCTTACTCTTGGTTGTATTTGATTCAATGTTAAGTAAACATACATATGAATAATGTATAATTGAATGGTTAAATGAATGATAATGAATTGTGAATGGAAAACTTAAATGATGAATTCATAGTTTGGTAAATTATGTGAAAATTATTGTAGGACTGATCCACCCCCTATCAGTCCTTTGGCTTCAAACAACTCTAACTCAAGGACATTAAACTACAAGGGACAATAGGGGACCTAAATTTTCTATTAGGTGATAAAACTAGTACCTTGTTTTAGTTAGGCATTAGATTCCTTATCGAATTATTTGATATGAATGGAAACACACACACATACACACAACAGGAAGTAACACACCAAAATTGGAAAGGAAAGACACACACAATAGAAAGGGAAACTATAGTACAAAGGATAGGTTCACCAACCTCATTGCCTATAGAGTATGAGATATTTCCCACGTGAGGAAACTTTAATGAGGTTTTTCAAGGTATGTATAGTAGTAAGTATTCTCTCCATAGAAGGGTTTGAATTTGAATGGACCAAGCCATGGATAATAAAATTTCCCCTTTGGGTTCTCTTCTTTTATCCCACAACAAGACAGGGTATCTGATTTGAAAGCTTATATCAAGTGTCTTCTAATTGAAGATATTTTTTACCTTGGATTGATGTCTCCTAAATGTGTCTACTGCTAACATTTGTTCTTGTTCGACTTATCCAAGTAGAAGATCCAATTATCAAGAGCATTTGAATGCTCTCCGTTTTTTATTGCCTTCACAAGTTGCAAGGTAGGTAGCTCCTAAGAAATGGGAATATGAGCCTCAATCCCGTACAATAGTTGAAAAGGATAAGTCCTAATAGATTTTTTAGGTGTGATTCAGTCAGCCCATATATCATCATATATATTCTTATTCCAATCACTTCTATTGAGATCCACTAGTTTACAAACAATTGTCGAATATTCTTGTTATTATTTTCCTCCTGGTCATTGTCTTGTGGGTAGTAATTAGTAGAATGAGACAAATAAATGTCATGGTTATAGCTATAGTCCATTAGCTTGCCTAAGGAGAAGTAGGTGGCATTATTTGTTACGATATTGCTAGGCACTCCAAACCAAATAGTGATATTCTCTTTCAAAAATTTACACACAATCTCGAATTTGAATGCTTAGTCGAATGGCTTATATCCGCTTTATAAAGTAGTTTATGGCAGTAAGTACATAAATGTGGTGCACACTAGAGTGAGAGTTTAACAAACCAATGAAATCAATACCCCACTATTGAAAATCCTCTTCAATAATTATGGGCTAGAGTGGTAGAGGAATGAGCCTTGGCCTTTTTATAAACTATTGACATGGATCACACTTCTCGACCCATTTATATGTATCATGAAATAGAGTAGGCCAGTAGAAGTAACCACATATCAAGTTATTATGCGTTATGTCCCCAAGGTATGGGTGTAACCATTATATCTTCTTCTTTCTCTGGTTCTTTTTCTTCTTCTTCTCTTTCTTCTTCTAGAGAAATGTGATTAAGTGGTTCAATTTTTGGTTCTTCGACATGACCTTCAAGAGGAAAAAATTAGGATCAAACTTAGGAAAGTATTCTCAACTAGTTCGCCTTGATAGTTGAGTAGTGGGATGTCTAAAATCATCTATTTTTTCTCTTGAATTTTGGATCATTTACACCACTAGCTTAAGTATACATCTTATATATTTTTTTCAGCTAGCTAGAAGGATTGATGTAAAACTCAAAGCATATTTTTATATCCCCTTCTTTATTAATTATTAGCTTGTCTTACATGTTGCAGTGTTTGTGCACCTTCTTTTTCCAAATAATTTTTTTTTAAGAATGTATGGTAGTGATTTACACTTTCTTTATTATGCTAGATGCAATTCCTCAAATCAAGTTTGAAATGTTCTTAAGTATCCTAAAATAAAATGAGATTTGGATGCAACATAGGAGTATTTTAAGGAGTGGTCATTGTGGGAAAAGTACGAGTAGACATCAAGGCTCTTATGATTTTAAAATTTTGATTCTTATTTATTTTTCATATATATGTTTATTATGGATTTTTTGTTCTATGAAGTGGTGTAGAGACATAAAAATTTGGCCCATGGTGGGCGCCTTAAACCGTTAGAAAAATAATGTCCTCGGGATAATTTAGTTTTTTTTTCACCAATGCTCAAGGGGTTATGTCACTCCTCATTGTGATGGGGAGGATCCGATTAATTGAATGTAGATAAAAATATATCGTGGGTGCCCGTAAATTTGGGGATCACATAGGAATACTCCACTAGACCTATGGAAAATTTCTTACACCTAGAGTAAGGGAGGAATTTGCTTGAGAGCGGGGTTCGTTTTAGACCCCCTAAAATAATTGTATAGATTCCTTAGTGAATCAATGAAAATGAATTTTGAAATAATGGCGAATCTAAAGAAAATGGGTTTCGAATGGTGTCGATGGTAGCATTTTTTGACTAACAGTATATGTTATCAGCTTGTTAGTATATAATGTCAACCAAAAACATATGTAATTTTTTGAAAACTTACTTTTTGACAATAACAGTTAAAATGACCAGCTTGATGAGAAATATTTCCTCACAAAATATGGCGCAAAGAAAAAAATTCAAATTTTGATTTTTTGTGAAAAAAAAATAGATTTTGCTAATTTTGTATGGAATATTTTTTTAATGTTTTGATGTTAGCAGTTAAATTGATCATCTCAATGAGATATTTATCCTTCCAAAATATGGTGTAAGAAAAAATATTCCCACACTCTTTATTTATTTATATCTAAGGACATTACCGCACGATAGCATGGAAAATGCCACCATGCTAGTAATGTCACTAGCCTAACATGGAAAATTGTATACGATCAAGAATACCACCAGTTTAGTATGAGTTACCATCTAGTAGCATTTTTCATGTTACAGATTGGTAACAAGATCACTTGCACGGTAGTATGGAAAATGCTATCGGTCGGTAATACCACCAATCTGTAGCATGGGTTACCGATCGATAACATTTCCTTGTTACGCTTCGGTAACATTACCATATGGTAGCATGGAAAATGCTACCAATCAGTAATAACACCAGCCGGTAACATGGAAAATGCTATCAGGTGGTAACATGCAAACCTGCTACCATTTGGTGACGGCATCATGCTGGCGTTACCCTCATGGATATTCTCGTCTGGAAGCACAATATAATTTCCATCCAGTTGTGACACTTATACCTTCAAAATTTTGTCTTGTACTTTCAGCTCTTTCTTTAGGATTACTCGTTATTACCTTCGGCTTTGACTTCATATCTCAAAATTAACTAATTTTAGAATTATATTATATTACCGCTTTATAGAAAATTAATCATATATATAATAGTATATTATAACATAATGGAAAATATACCAAAATTGGTTGTCCCTTAGTGGAAACAGAATGCGAAATTAGGGTCAATATTATTTATGAAACGTAAAATTTTGGCAAATTAGCTACCATGCGGTAGTAAAAAAAATCACCAATTTCAAACTTCCAAAATCCTAATATTCATCAATTTATAAATATTCTCCCCTAAAATGAACCCTTCGGAGAGACAAGGTCAAAGGGAGTAATAATTTGGGAGAAAGGGTATTAATCTTGTAAATAGGCAATAGTAGAGTATCACAAGTATTAACCAAATCAATCCACACTTAATTAGAAGAAAACAACATTACTAATAATGACAAGACATAATAAAGCATAGTTAAAAAGTTCCATTAATCCATACATCAAAGGTGTTTTAATTGACAACCATGTGGAATGAGGGAGTCATACAACATATAGCTTGACAAAAGACTCTTCACCTACTCGACCACATGAATTTTCACTTAATTTTACAGGTTTATGACATTTCATATCCTTAAGAAAGAAAAGTGAATCTCTTTTTATTAATTAAAGGAAAATCCTTACGATTTTTTACTATAGGTAACATTTAAATTAATAAGATGAAATAGTGAAAATTAAACCCCCTTAATGAACAATTAGAACATAAGAGAAGAGAAGAAAGGGGGCAATGAGATATGAAGGAGATCACTATGTCAAAGGAGATGATGCATCCGCAATGAATATCCACATACTCGAAGGACTTTGGGAGAATAATCCTAGAGAAATATCTATTCCTTTGAACTCTTTACTAAAGTGAGCCACTACGGGTTCTACTTTCTCTACTTAAGGAACATGCACGAAGCTTAAATCCTTAAGCCAATTCTCAAAAGTAATGTTAATGGTTTTACATTACCTTAACCAAATTTGGTGCCCCTTAGTAGCGTTGGAAATAGAAAAATTGATCTCTGCAAGAGATTCCAAGGTGTCCTCATTGAAGAAGAAGGCAAGAAGGGATCTCCTACCTCTTTCAAGACCAATTCCTCAAATGACTTTAGAATATCATTCACTGAGGAATTCTCATTCACCGAAGGTGCTCCAAAATTCTGCACTTTCTTGCTTATGTTTTACCACATCTGTGAAGTGAGTTCATCACAAGAATCCAGCTCATCAAGAGAAATTTTCAACATCTCATATCGGGCAACCAACGTTCAAGACCAAATTGGAGACATATTCTCAGTTATGGATTTGAACACATTTTTTCCTACCAACAAAAAAGAGTCAAGGTTCCCCTTCTCTATTACCAATAGAAACACCTAGTCCCAATATATATTTTCCTTATCAATGTCATCTCTAGTCATCCTTAATTTCATAGCAGTAGTAAGCATGAACTCAAACAATAAAATAATATCTAGAAACTAATTTTTACCATTCTCGAGGATCTTTTCAACCCACATGACATTGTCTTGCCCCAACATCAAGTAGCCCCGCACCTTCTTGATTGACCCATAATTGAAGCTACCGATTAGGTTAACATATTCGGCATGGAGAGATGAGATGACACTAGGATCCATGAATGACTAAACATAGGAAGTGAGATTTTTCACATGTTCCTCCAACTATTCAATCCTTCCTTTTTACTCTTTGTCTCTTGTAAGAAGAAGAGTGATAGAATCTTTAAACAAATGATAATATCCTTCATCTATTGCTAGCCCCAAGGTAATTATTTTCATCTCCTAGTCTAATTGAGTCATTTCCTCAATGGGATTTATTACCTTTGGTTAGGAATCTTCTAGATATTGATTTCCAGAGACACCAATAAAAAGTGAGAAGTTATCTAAGATATCTTACCTCTTTTTTCCTTTACAATATTTTAAATGGCTTGAAAGTATGACACCGCTAGTTGTTTCACTATACGAGGCTTTCTTCCATTTAGCTCCTAGATCCATGGGAAGATTTTTGATGTTGTGGGTTAGAAACTAGGCATGATAGAAATCTCAAGTTTAGTGTGAGGGGATACCTCTTGCATTTGGTGTGTTGACTCGGAACTAGAGGAAGAGATTCTTAGAGATTGATGTGACACTCGGAGGTTGGGAAGCATTTATCTCTCCTTGCTTAAGGTCTTTAACATGGTCCTAAATGACTTTATCTTTCTTTTGAAATATTCTATAGTGAGGGCCTTCACTTTCTATAGTTTTCCTTTTAACAGGATCTCCTAAGTGAATGGAGCTCATACTTCCATCGAGTGCCTTTAGAGATGAAATATGATATATTTTCCTTATGAGAGTTTGAAGACCACCATGTTCTATGAAAACAACCCTCTTTTTCTTGAACCATTGTTTAGACCTCTGGATCATCACATTGCGGTTATTTCATTGATATCTCTTGACTCATGAACACTCCATGATTTTACTCCTTGGTATTCAAGATTGGAAAAATAAGTTCCATCATCTTCTACACCTTCTATAAACAAGTCAAAATTAAATCTCCTCATTTGGTCAACTATCATCTGCATATGATCTCATTTCCTTACTTCAAATTCATACAGGTAGTTGACCCAATAATATTCAATCTAGGAAACATGTTGAAACATAGGGAGATTGAAGGTTTTGGGATTGGTTCAGATGTCAAAATCATCCTTGGATGTATATGAATAGATACTCAAGGAGGCAAATGAAGTTTCAATATTTGAGGCATATGTAATATTCTTGCATGAAAATATTCCAAGAGAAATAGGGAAAGACATCTTTCTTCTTGCAGCTTTTGTGCACTTTTTATGGACTCGAGAAATATTCTTACCCAACTTGAACATCACTATATTTTCATCGAGATATCTGGAGAGCTTGTGAGGAGTGATATAGAACCCTTAAACCATTACATAGGAAAAGGTGGAGAACTGATTGAAGTAGCATCTATGTTTTTCGATCAATGTTGTAGTTTGAGAAGCTAACCTCATTTCGATCAATTATTGGAAGCACAATGGACTGGGGGGGTGAATCATTCCTTACAAAATTTGAAATCAAATTTTAGATAGCTTTTCAAAACTAAAAACATTTTATCCGTTCATTAATGTGTGCACACAATCACATATCACATATGCAAGAAACCATGAGCAAAAAATCAGCATTAGACAAAATATATAAGTAGGAAACCCTAGGGGGAAAGAAAACCCATGAAAAAAATTGTTGATATTACACACAACAAATACTCAAGTTAATATCACACATCGCAAGAGATTTCTTTAATGAGGCACCAACCATACAAGGAGAACCAACCCCTAAACCCTTGTTGATATTACACACAACAAGAGACTTGCATGAATATGACACATCACAAAAGATTTTGATGAGAATATCATTGATAAATTTATAATACCATACCTGATAGTGATCCAAAGATTCAGCTCCAAACTCTTGCTTTCAAACCCTAGGTCTTAAAACTTGAACAATATTCGTCTTTCTCAACTTTTCATGGCTCTAAATACTTACAGACATGCTCTATAATCTTCCTCAACCTTTCATGATCTTCTTTAGCCTTCAAAACATGCACAAATAATTGCAAATCACTCTCCTCTAGGTTACACTTTTTCCCTCCAAGAGCACTACTTCAAAAATGAACCTAAAACCTTTATTTTATATGCTTTTCTTTCTTCAAACCCAAAGGAGGTTGGTCCTACACCTTTGGTTAAACCAATTCATCACTAAAAATTCCCATAAATTTATCACAACAGTCACAAATGACCCAAGTAGGTCGGCCTAGCAAAAAAACCACTTTTCATGCACCAACAATCCTCAAAACCCATACATTGGAATGCCAAAAATATCCTAACACCAAAAATATTTTTAGACAAGATCTAAAAATCACCACACATGTTTAAAATAACATTTAAACATCATACATGGTCACAATTTTCATCATATGAACCAATCATATTTTTGTTTAATGGTCCATTGCTTCTTATCCTTCTCACAAAACACTTGTTTCTAACACCTTGTCTTCACCTTAGGACTTTAATATCATCAAATAAAACTTTAAGTATGGCATGTGAGAACTTGATGGAAATTTAAAATCTATAAAACACTTCTAATAAAGTTATAAGTCTTAAACAACCACTGGTTCAAACTACATCAACATTTTCTTCTTCCCAATCATGTTGCCCAAAAATTAGTTTTCAAAAATCAACTACTTAACACCCTTCTTAACACTATCAAGACTTTAAAATATGGATTAATTGGAGATAAAAATTCATCCCTATTCATATTTCAGGTGATATAAAGCATCACCAAATCTATATCATACTCCAACCAACTCAATATTTCATCAAAACAATTTGTCCTAGAAGCTAAAAATATTATTGTCCACAAATTGATTTATAAACCATAAAAAAACTCATAATCATGAATAAAATATATATCACTAGAAATATATCTTAATTATATTTCCAAAACAACTTGAATCACCTCCTAACTCCACCTGTAGCTCCTTTTATGTCATTTTATTGAAAGAATGTATTTGAACTGCCCAAAACTACCCTTTGACTAATCAACACAAATAGGATAAAATTTGCCATTTTTATGCATCCTCATGATATGAAACCTCTTTTTACATAAAGAAAACTCACATACTCAAAAAATGTTAATTTATTTGGAAACTCCTTTGGAAAACCTTTCCCAAAAAAACTTCTTCAGAAATTGACATGTTTGAGTGGGGTCCACTCATCACCATGACCTCTACCATACCTTTATGGAAATATTAAGGATCCTATACATGTTACAATCATCATACATTCACTAGGAATAAATTCTATCCACTTAGGAAGCAAATCTCACAAATTGCTTTCAAGCTTAGGGTTTCAAACTCATAAATAGTTATTTACCTTCTTAACATTTGTTCATAAAAACATGACAATGAAATGACCTCATTATTTTTTTGAAACCTTATAAACTAAATTTATAAATATCCACGAAAATCCAAAAGGTCCCATGCAAAGCACACAATTAGGTGAGCATCAGAAGTTCTAATTTGAGCTAGAAATGCACTAGTTCTTGACCTGTTTCACCAAAAACCTCATATCTTGCAAAATTATCATCATGGAAACCTCAAAATTTTCCTAAAACACAAGGAAACATCCATAATAACATCTAAAATCATCATAATTTCATAATTACCTCTCAATATTTCTATATCATTGAGACTTACATAGCTACCCCTTAGGGTTTTACACTAAAAGCTAAGGTCAATTGAAATAACACTATAACTCATCATGAAAGCACTAAAAATGGTCCAAAATACATGATACATCATGATACACCTTCCTACATGCATCCATGATCTCATATATCTCCATAACTCAATCTCATACCTCTTAGCATCCATACCTACTCCAAATGAAACACCTAAACATAGTCATCAACTTGTATCTACACCCTAAAGATCATGTGAGTTCCCAAGAACTCTCTAATAATTTATCCAACATGCCAACATGATTCTCAAGTCACCAAAAATCTCCAACCACCATGCAACATCTACCTAGGCTAGTTAGGTCACCTGAATAGGCTTGCTAGAACAAGCCATCCTCACTTAATCAACTTGTGCAACCAAGAACATACATTGTATCTTCATATCATCATCATTATGAGCATCATCTGACCCTACACTATCATCCACTTTTTCATTAATGAGGTTTTCATCAATGAAAACACTGTATGTAGCAACATGCCAAAATCTCCCCCTTTATCATTGATGGAAAACCACCTAAAACTTCTCCCCCTTTTTACATTAATGACAAAAGATACTTGTACTTGCATGATCTTCACATTTATTAACCTTATAGTATCACCTCTTGGTTAGAAACATCAATCAAAGGTCTCAATCAAGCTCAAAATCTTGAAATTTTACTCAAAACCTAATTTTAGCCTTTTTGCAAGCATGTAGACACCATGCTCCCCTTGGGAATAACATATACATCATCTAAATACAATAAATAAAGAATAATATTATCTTACCTTTTTTGATCCAAAAACACCATCATTCACCTTTTAGGTATGCAAAACTAGTCATTTTCACCTCAAGCCCTATTTTTACCTTCATGAAATTGTTGTAACTACACTTATATACCTAAGACATACACTCCATGATGATGCCAACAATGTAATATATGAGCTATAATAAATCCTTCTTACCTTCATTTCTAAGTTTACATTTCTTATCTAGGTATATATTGGATTGACTCTTACCTTTCTTTCTCTCCACATCACACTAGAACTGAGATCCCTAAAAATCATCTTTAGTAGCTTTAGGACCAACTTTGGTGACATGATACATCATAAGTAATACATCATTTTACCATGAAAACCAAAAACTCCCCTAGACTTAAGACCACTATCTCTACTAAACAAGTACAAATTCAAGAAACTTTCCTTGTCTCTTGTCAAAAACCAATTTAGACAATTTTCCTCTTACTTCCTAAACTCCATTTCAATCTTTGAATTATCATATTAGATGATATAATGCATTCCATGACTCAAATCACTTGTTTTTGGAAGAATCATTCAATACATACCTTAAATGGATTAAGAATCATCCAATCACCTTTTAGATGTATACACATGCTCCCCGACTAATCTAGGCTATGCACACCATCTTATACCTATAGAGAAAATCTGTTTTAATATCATAGTACACTAATAACCATAAATTATCATCTTACCTCTAAAATAGCTAACACTTTAAGAAAATCATATTTCTATCACATAAATCACCAAAAACATCTCCATCAGAGTAAAATCATGTACTCCCCCGACTTGATAAGCTTCTTCATACACACTCTAAACAACATTTAGAAATCTTTATAAGTACTATAAGTAGCATTTAATAGTCTAACTCTCATGAGGTCTATATCATTTTGTCTATTGATTTAGAATCCATCAAGTGCTTTTAAATCCAAATATTCATCTTACCATTATCCAGTTGCAAATCCTTCATGAAATCTTTAAGATATCATATATCATACCAAAATAAGCACCTAAAGGCCTATGGATTGCTCTTCATTCTTTAGATAAAAAAATTTTCAAAGATGACTATTACTTATCTTCAACCTTCACTTTTAATTCTTTAGAATCATAATCACCTTTTGAATAATATGGACATTACTATTGACAAATCCCATGAGGATCATTTTACATACCTCACACCTCGAAGAAGTATACTCTACCTCTCATATATACACAATACATGTAGCTAATCATTTTGTTCATGACTCAAATTGAGTAAGAACATCATTCTTTGACAAATACCTGTGATTTTATTTCTACTTCAGATTTTTAAACCCATTATCATAAGTGCATACTCATCCTTCTTGATCTTCATATCAATCAAAATGTAAATTTTCTAAACCCATACACAAATCACCATGACCTACTTTATCCATAATCTATAATTCTTCATATATATTTCACATCTGAATGAGTTGATGACCTTCCACCGAAGAACCATATTTTCTAACTTAGGACATAAATCATGAAAAAATACTTTAACATTGTTTTTGAAGCCATCTCAAATGACCTCGTACTTGATCAAATTAGAGACTTATCATTGGATACTAAGAAAATAGTAACAACTCAAATGCATTTATAATACCTACATACAAATTTTGACATTATTATGCCATCACTTTTCACTCATTCATAGGATTCACATTGTTATTCATGCCCCATAAGGCTCAAAATTCATGAAAATCATCTCTATATCCTTATTTTTAAACATCAAATCCACAGTCATAGAAAAATAGCCCTTAATGAAATGAAAAATACACCTAATTTTTTATGTAGATACTTTCATGAAGAAACATCACTTGTTTCAAATACCCTTTTGGATATTTGCACATAATGCCATGTCCACTAATCTTGAGATCATTAATACAAAGAATCATACCCCCAACAAAAATTACTCATCCCAAATTAGGTCCTTTATAACATTTCATTTTCAAACTAAACTCAAAAGAATCTCAATTTTTCCATATTATAGGATGAAACCACTAAAATATTATAAGCCCTCATTGTCTAAATGATTTGTGCAAAAATATTAGCATTAGGCAACACCATTTGGTCCTTCAAAACCATCTTTCCTTCTATACCACTTAGAGTACACTGTCAAAAACTAGTTATGGCATAGAAGCTTCTAAAATTCCCAATTTTTGATTTCATGAACTTTAACTTGATTACCAATACTAAAATAACATCATTAAACTCTTGATTTCTCTCTTCCCTTGATGGAGAAACAAAAACACCATTCGATTTGAAACCATGACTCAATTTGCACCTACAACCTAAAAATACTACTTAGGTCTTTCCTTTGTTATGATAGTTTAACATACAAACTTGAGACTTTTGAATTTACTTCAGACTTTTGACTATGACCACATTTTTGACCTCAACACTCTTGAAAGGAATCCTTGAGCTATAAATCAAACTACTTAACACCTAAGACACATTATCAAACATGACACAGCCTTATTCAGGTTATTAAGAGAAATTTGGATACATTCTCATTTAAGACAACTTTGAATTCATCCACAAAATCCATCATAAAGGATAGATGAAATATTCATGACTTGACTTATGTATTATAAAATTACTTATTTTGGCATGGTTTTATACACAAAGGATACACTTATCTCAATAACTTTTTGACTTAGAATATAACATCATTGTATTAAGATCATTTAACTCCTTTCTTTATGCACACACTTCAGGAACACTCTTTTGACTTCTTTGGTGCTAGAAATCACTCCATTGACTTATTAATAAGAATTCTATATCAAGAACTCAACGTCACATATTTACCACACATTTTACATGATTAAGATACTTAAATCTCATCTTATTCTTCAGGATATCTTAAGACAACCATTGCATGAAAAATCTTGATACTATCAAGATTACTAGATAATTTGTTAAAACATGATTTATGACATAGATCAGATTAGTATCCCAAAACAAATAACTTCATGAACAACACTTTAGAATTACAAACATATGACACTTAACATAGACTTAACCTACATAACCCTTGAGACATAACCACTTACTTTAATACATATTGATTTTCATCAACACTTGACAAACCTCAAAAGATCAAGATAGTCTTAAAACTATTTTAACAACTAGGATCTCATGACCATCATAATGTAATAAATATACTTAAATAATTATATCATGATAACCACATACAAAGATCCTTTCAAAGCTTTATATAGGAATTTTTGCATTTTCCAGCCCATGAAACATCTTTCTTTGAATACTCAAATACTTTACTTAAAGTAAGACACATCTTTAAAACGACTCTTAAAGACCAAACACACATACATGATACCATATGACCAAAACTCGACACCTACAAGAAATTCATGAAATCAAAGAATCATGAATATATCACATACCTTCATATGATTTAACCTTTGGATGATGGCTCCATGAATCCTAATGGAACACCCAAGACATCTATAGTATGCTTAGAAGGTAAAATATCCATGTACTCATAGGGCCTAACACCAAGGTCTTCCATCAACCTCTTCAAATTGTTCCACCTTCTCTTTTCTATCATCTTCTTGATGGTATTCTTGACAAAAATAACTCCTTTAGGTTCAAAAACATGAACAATATGATCACCATGATTAGTACCAACAAATTTGGAATCATCTTTAGTCCTTTTGAGTTCTTCTTTCACCTTCTCAGCTGGTATAGTCTTAACATCATCCTTCCTTTTGTAGGTGTTCATTTTGACTCTACAAGTATCTTACAATGTGACCTAATTTGTTACACTTGAAGAAAACAGGATCACTCTTACCTCTAGAAGCATCATTCCTTTTCTTAGAACCCTTTTGATGACAATACTTAGCTATATTCCCAAACTGATTGCAACCATAACACACAACTCCATGATTCTTATCATTCTTCCAAATCTAATTAGGTGACTCAAAATGACATTTTTTACAATATGAACATTCTTATGACAACTATATCATACAATATCTCTTAATGATAAACAATGATCATGCCTACTATTTCTCCATGAAATGCATTTTTAACAAACCTCTTAATAGTCTCTAGCTCTATGACCAAAAGTATTGCAAGAGTAACACACACCATTGAACTTACTTGTATATTTCATTGCATTAGGCTTCCTGATAACTTTCTTGAGATCTTTAACATCCTTCATATCTTTGGTGGCATCATAAGGTTCAACTTTGTTCACTTCATGCTTCTCTAAATGTTCTTCTTTGTAGCCAAGACTAGATTTTTCATTTATATCTCTTTGGTTCACCAACATGTCATTTAGGGCTTCTAAAATTTTCTCTAACTTTTCATAGGTATTCAACTTACTATGTGCTTGTTCCAAATCTTATTTTAAGGATATCAACTCATCTTCATACTTGTTGCAATCTTATTCTTTGACCTTTAGGGTTTTAGTCAAACTTTCCACTTGAGATTTCAAATCCATGATGGCTTGATCATGTTCTATTTCCATATCCTTGACCGATTATTTTGATAGCTTAAATACATGACTAAGTAAACTTCATTCTCATTCTTCAATTTTTATAAGATCTTGAAGACTTACCCATTACTTGTGCTTGAGATGATCTCCTTTAAGTTGCTAAACTTTTCATAAGGACCTACTTTGATACCAATTGATTGGAAGTACAATGGAATGAGAGGGGGATGAATCATTCCATACAAAATTTCAAATCATATTTCATATTTCTTATTCAAAACTCAAAACTATTTAACCATTCATTAATGTGTGCACATAATCACATATCACATATGCAAGAAACCATGAGCAAGATAATCAACACAAGACACAAGATATAAGTGGGAAACCCTCAAGGGGAAGAAAACCACTAAAACACATTTTGATATTACACACAAAAAATTTCAAGTGAATATTACACATCATAAGAGATTTCTTTAGTAGAGCACAACCCCACAAGGAGCACCAACCCCTAATTTTGATATTACTCCACAAGGAGAGACAATCCCCATGAATATGATCACATCACACAAGATTTTATGATGAATATCAATCATAATATTTCTTACCATATTGATAAAGATCCAAATATTCAGCTCACTCTTCTTAAAACCCTTTTCAAACCCTAAGTCTTCAAACTTTCACAATCTTCTTCTTCTTCACTTTTCAAGGCTTCAAATATTGCACACATGTTTGAAATAAATATTCAACCTATCACACCTTTATATGATCTTAAAATTCTCATGTACACTTGCAAAACTATCTCACCTAGTCACTCTTCTTCACGCTTTTTCCTCAAGAGCACTAGTTCAAAAATGAACCTAAAACTATTCTTTTATAAACTCCTTAATTAAAATTTAAACCAATTCATTCCCCACCCTTTTCGACAATAATCATAAAACATACTCATAACTTTATCATAATAGTCACAAGTGACCCATATAGGTCGGCCTAGCCAAAAACCCTTCTTCCATGCACCAAAAATCCTCAAAACCCATGCATTGGAATGCCAAAAATCTCCTAACACCAAAACTATTTTTATTCATGCTTAAAAATAACCACACATGTTTAAAATAACATTTAAACATCATCCATGGTTACAATTTTCATAAACCAATCATATTATTTCATTAATAGGACCACTGCTTATCCTTCTTGCACTGCTTCCACAAAACACTTGTTTCAACACCATGTCTTCCAACCTTTGGTTTCAAGATCATCGATGAATCACCTAAAATATGGAATCTGACCAATAATGGAAATTCCGAACCTTTAAACACTTATAAGAAATTTATAATTCTTGAAACAACCACTGGTTCAAACTACATCAACTTTTCCTTCCTAAATCATGTTGCCAAAAATTAGTTTTCAAAAGTAACTCGTTAACACCCTTCATGAAACTTCAAGACCTAAAATGGATTCATTGATGTCAAATTCTTCCCTATTCATATTCCATGTGATATAAAGCATCACCTAATCCATTTCATACACTAACCAATTCAATCTTTCAACAAAAAAGTCTTTCCTGGAAAGCCAAAAATATTCTTGTCCACAAACTAACCTGGAAATCATATAAAAACTCATCATCATGAAGGAAACATTATATCACTATACATATCTCGAATTCTCTTTTCAACACAACTTGAATCACCTCCTAACTCCTATAAACTTACACATTGACCTAGAAATCATATAAAAACTCATCATCATGAAGGAAACATTATATCACTAGAAACATATCTAAATTATCTTTTCAACACAACTTGAATCACCTCCTAACTCCTCTTATAGCTCCTAAAAATTCCATTTCAAACACTACCCCAAAACTACCCTTTGACCAATCAACATAAATAGGGAACACTTTGCCATTTTTATGCATCCTCATAACCTAAAACATCTTTGGTCATCAAGTACAACTCACATAATCAAAACAATGTCAATTTCTTTGGCAACTCCTTTGGATAACCTTGTCCTAAAAAAACTTCTTCACAAACTACCCATGTTTGAGTGGGGTCCACTCATCACCATAATCTCTACCTTACCTTTCTGTAAATATGAATGAGTCCTCTACATGTTACAATCATCATCCATGAACTAGGAAGCAATTCCGGCCACTTAGGAAGCAAATCTCACAAAAGCTAGGGTTTTAAACTCATAAATAGTTGTTTACTTTCTTAACATTCATTCATAAAATTTTGATGATGCAATGACCTAATTATTTTTTCGAAACTTTTTAAACTCAATTTATAAACATCCCCGAAATCCACAAGGTACTATACAAAGAAACAAATTCAGGGTGAGCATCATAAGTTCTAATTCGAGCTAGAAATGCTCATCATGACCATGTTTCATGAAAACTGACATATCTTGCAAAATTCTCATAATAGAAACCTAATTTTTTCCCACAACACAAAAACACATCCTAATAACATCTCTAGTCATCATAATGTCATAATTACATCTCACTCTTTCCATCCACTGAGACTTGCATAACTACCCCTTAGGGTTTTGCATTGTAGAATCTAGGGTCAACTGAAAGAATACTATAAATCAACATAAAAGTACTCAAAATGGTTCAAACATTTATGAGACACCTTCCTACATGCATCCATGAGCTTAGATAGCTCCATAACTCAATCACATGCGATCTAATAGCCATATCTACTCTAAATAAGCACCTGAAACATAGTCACTAACATGTATCTACATCCTGAAGCTCATATGAATGCCCAAGAACTCCCCAAACATGTTATATAACATGACAAAATGCTTCTAAAGTCACCAGAATATCCACCACCATGTAACATCTCCTAGGCTAGCTAGGTCACTGAATACACTTCTAGAACAAGCCATCATCACTTAATCAACCTGTGCAACCAAGAACATATTTGTATCTTCATATCATCATAATTCTAAGCATCGTAAATCGACCTGTACCATCATCCAATTTTTTATTAATGAGGTTTTTAGAAATGACAACGCCTATGCAATAGCATGCCAACGATCCCCGTGCCTCACATTTTCCTCCTACCAAGAACCAACTTCCTATAATATTAATCTCTTTTATTGTTACAAACTACTATTGGACATTCCAATTTTGATTATAAGGATCTCAAAATATACCAATTGATTTCTTCTTGGGGCATCATTTTGATACTTATGTTTTTATCCAAAACGTTATGTAAAATATCATTCCCTTATACAATCCTGATCCATGAGAGCAATCAAGGACCAACTATAAAAAAGAACCCATGAACCAATTTGAAGGTAATATTGAAGGATATTATGATCATACCTACCTCAATTCGTAACATTTAAATGTGGCTAAAGTCAATTGTAGACACCAAATTTGGGTCACACTCCCCTCGATCTCTTTCAATTAATCAATGTAATGCATGCACCTAACCATAGTCCCCTTCCACACCTTAATATTAATTTAATCACTTACGATTGAATTAATATGCATCCTCACGTTATTAATTAATTTAATAATTTTAATTAAGTTAATTAAACCCTCACACATCCACCTCATCAAGACACCTCACCCTGGACCTAGTCCTGGACTCTCGACCAAGTCATCACTCTCAGCATTGAGTCATCACTCACAGGTGATGAGTCACCACTCAACCTAATTAACTTATACTTCTTCTCAAACCTAAATGGACTTCTTCTATGACCCTCCTACCTTTTCTAATGAGAACTCCACTTCCCGAATCGGACCTAACTTTGAAAACATGCCAAATCTGGGAAGATCTTCCTATTTTTGGTAAAAGGGACTAATTCACCCTAACCGACGCCCATTTTTCCTCGCCATCGGTGGCGATTACCTAACCACCATCGGTCACTTTATATACACTTTCACAACTCTTCACCCAAGTTGGTCATTCAATTATTAAAGTCTTATTGCATTCAAGCTCAAATCTTCAAGCCTTCCTACATCTAGACGACAAACACACACAACCACAGTGCAAGACAAGTAGTCGGTTCTCCTTCCAGAGCATTGGAATATTCACGGAGAACACAAGTTGCACTTTGTTGTAAAGACTGGACTCAATAACCTCTTCTCTCGATTAACCATCAACCATCTCCACTCATAGGATTTGTAAATTATCAAGTATTGTGATTTCATCATTTTTGCTTATTCAAAGTGTAGATCTCTTGCTTCTTTTTGTATTTCATTCCTTTCATTACCCGTATATCACCTTCTTCCCACCAACCCACTATTCAACCATCTAATGCCTTTACACCCTTTCTAACCCTCTTTTCAACATTCCCGAGTCTTCCTAATAATATTATGACCCTATCTATACCCCTCCCACTCTTTATGTAATCATAGAGAGGTTAGAAACCCATTTTCAATAGCTTCCCACTAATCGCCCCTATTGACACCAATTACCTAACCTTTGTTGGTTTCTCTCCTATACCGGCCTCGATCACCCGACCAATATCGGTCTTTGTGGCTAACAATATTCTCAGACCAGCGAGCCTCCCATTCACCCAAACTTAGCCCAGACCTCAACCCACCAACCTCAAACCCTTAACACTCTCGACGGACATGTCTCACCCGAACAAAACCCTTCTTCTAATTAGATTTAGTGTTATATTTTATATCTAGCATAAAATCTAGTTTATTGTGTGTATGAGAAACCTAAATAATTACATTGCAATAGGACCTATTTATTTCAATTTCATGTTTACATTAAATTGTTATTAAATAGTGGATTGACAACCTTTCTAGGAAGCACCATGCTTCTTGGATCTAGCATACGCTAGGTAGTCCATTGTCATGTGTTATTTAATACTTTTTGTGGTCTTGCTTTGCATTTACAGTAGTCCTTCCCAGACAAAAAGGAGCTCTCTACATTTAGCTTGGATAACGTCAACAACGCACGCATTCTACCTTCCACCTTCACTTCACAGGTATTCCTCCTCACCTTTACCTTATCTATTTTACTTGTACGCAACTTATTGGTGAAATATTTTGGCATGCCCGGTGGGACCCTCTCTTGGGTTCATTGCTTTTTCTTCATGTAGGGAAATATCGTGTCTCTTTCTTTTTAAAAAATACACATTTAATCTTCTCCCTGGTAACATTCTCTTCTTCTAAACTGATTGAAACGACTCTTGTGATTTGGTTTCTTAAAACAAATCCTTTCTTCCTTATTGCATTTGCATAGTAGTGAAAAAGCACATTCTTGACATATTCATCATTTGCTACATCGAATCTAATTTTGAATTTGGGTTATAAAAATCAATGCATTGCATTATGGGATTGTTGCATTTAGCTCATTTAAATGTATTTACAACCTATATACTGGAGGTCATGACCAATTGATGGTTAGCGGGAATGAAGCATAGTTCACTTTGTGCACACACACCCTAAACCAAATCACCGAAACAAATTATACATTGCTTAAACATCTTCTTTCCCAATATTTACCGTTAATGAATAATAATCGGTTTAGTGGTGGATCCAACTGGTGTTCTAGCTAGACATCATATCAGAGTAGGGCCTCGCATACAACAAAGTATATATTGGGGACCCCAAGCCAAAATTCACCTGAAACCAACCATAGTTGTCAGTTTTTATAAGGCACCCTTGTTGACCAAAAATTCTACTCTACTCACAGACACTCCTAAATGGCATAAGCCACACAACATAAAATATACAGCGTAGGATTTCGTGTTTGTTATCTTTTGACTGATTGTGTTTTGAGGTGTGAGTTCATTTTTCTTCATTTTTCTCATCCTTCACGCCCCCCATCACAACTGGTGTATTCCGATTTATTCTAGGCATGTTAGGACTCTTCACATACATACTTAGTCTCTGGGTTGGCCTTTTTATTTAATCTATATCACTAAAATCCATTTTTTTCTCTTCATAGATTTCATAGTAATTGGTATCGGTCCAACAATCGCCACGGTTACATCATCTTACCAAGATCGATTAACCGATCGTTGTCGCTTTTGTGTTATTTTGGTCATTTCACGCAAAGCAGCGTTCAATCTACATTTCTATGTTTTTGTGCCTTGTTATGTCACTTTATCACATTTTCTGGGTTATGTTATCACCAACAGAGTTTAGGCTCACCTCGTTCATGATTTTTCATCTTCATATTTTAATTTGCTAGTCATCCACAATAGCGATGATCGGTCCAACGACCACCATCAGTTACCTCTTCATATTGGCATCGATTCACTAACCACCGTCGGTTTTTTTGTAGTTTTGGTAATTTTCTCAAAACAATGTTCAATTCACATCTGACACTTTCTGTGACTTATTTTGTCACTTCATTACATTTCTGAGTCTCGATATCTTCTTCAGAGTCCAATTTCACTTGATTTCCTTTTTATTTCTATATTTTTGAATCTTTCATTTCTCCATAAGTAATCGGCATCGGTCTAGTGACCGGATCGGTTACCCTCCAACACTAGCATTTGCGGTTACCCGACCGAGTCGGTCTCTATATTTTGATTTTTCAATCAAAATAACAACTAAATTCCACCTTCCAAATCCATTATGCTCCATCTTTCTGTGTTTCTGTATCATTAGCAGATCTCATATTACCAATTCTACTTTATCAGGTCACATGGTTTTGACTCGTAGACAAGCCAACACTCTCGTGTTTCATGCTAGCCACCAGCCACTCCCACCTAGCCCATCACCACCTTCCATTTCATCACCTATGGACCCCAACCACCTATTACCATACATATCGGTGACGAGGAGTTCGCAAGACTCCTTGATCAAAACCCCACCACACTACAAGATTACCTCTCTCACTCATCTACTCGTGACTCATCTGACAACTTATATATGGCATGCCTATATCATTCCTCCCCACATTTCCCCACTTCCGCATCAGCCACTACTAGCACATCATTACCCAATTTTTCCCCATCGCATGTGGTTTCTCATCTTGACCGACATTCTTGGTATCAGCCGCATCTACGACAACTACCGCACCCTCGACGTCTGTCACCCCTACGACATCTACCATATCATCGTCCAATGCCCTTAGTGTAAGCATACCTACATCATTTGCTCGCCATGTACCTTTTCAATCCCAACCACCTCTGGTGTCGACAACCCACACTCCCTTCCAAAACCTTTTCCTCTCTCTATCCCACAAAGATCTTCCATCGATCTCCACGAGAGTTTGTATGTCCATCCCTCCTACCTACATCTATCATCAACAACCACCTATTTCATCTACCGCTTATTCCAAGTATTTTCCTACGACATCCATCTCGTCCCTAATTCCCTCATCAGCTTTTGTACATGACACCACCACATACTGGAGTTTCATCCATGTCATACCCATCTTATCTCCCCCCTTATACTATAGGGGGTACTCCATCACAACCCACAAATGATCTTATCAAAATGATGATGGACAAGATGCAAACATTAGAAGCATCTTTCTCCGTCTCACGTAACTCTTTGACATACGACAAGATTTGCAATGATCTCATTCACCCTTTCGTTCGATTCGTACGTACACTGCGCGCATTGGGAAATACCAAAATTCAACCAATTCAATAGCAAAGAAGACCCTATTGGATTTTAAATACCCTATCGATTTACTATCATCTCTTCTACCCACTGAGTCTGAAGCCAACCATTTCCCTGTCTCACAGATATTCTTTACAGGGATTACTACCAAACCATCATCATACCCCTCCACTTCTACGCCATTCTCATGTTTGGCCAACCGCTTGGATTATGTTGACAATTCCATGCTTTGGGGATGAATTCAACGTCTGTCTTAACTCAAATGCGGATGTTGTCTGTACGACACTTCCATGATCTATCCAAATATGTTTAAGATAACCAAACCCACCATGCCCATGCCAATTGTAGTCACCCAAACTTCCATACTGCACCCGGACTCACTTCACATTTTGATCCATTGGCGGGGTCTTAGGCTAACATTTTGGGTAATCTTTTGAAACCTTTGTCATCTCATTACCACCGCTTAGACCTTATGACCCACTCAAACCTAAACTAGAAGGGTTTGATGATACCAAAATTTGCGCTTACCATCGTGTGTCAGGGCATGATGTAGAAAAATGTAAGGCTCTTAAGACTATTCTTCTCTAATTATGTCCTCTCAAAGAGAACTTTGACGATGATGATATTTTAGATGAGGACCTCATTCCACCTTCGCCTATCACCACACATCCTTGCCCCATACCTATTCAGCGACCTCCATCTCCACCTCCATAGCCCTTTTACCCTCCTCCAACATTTGAGATCAACATGGTCCACATTAGAGAACTAGCCAAAACTCCTCCAAAATGCCAGTGTGTCATACTCCTTTCACAAGACTCTTTTCCTTCACCACTTTTTTTTCCATCCTATCGCTACACCTTTCACGACACACCTTCTTCACCTCAGATCAATATGGTTCAAGTTGACACTCGAGCTCAGAAGGACAAAGGAAAAGAGAAGACAATCAACTCATCTCGCCACACCTTTACCCAACATTCCATCTACACCTGCACCCAAAATTATCATCTGTGGACCCGCATACCCCATTTCTGACGGGGTTGCACCGGTCTCCTCTCAAAATGTATTTGTATAACCTTGTCCAAACCTCTGAGTCTCATCATTAAGCCTTCATCGAGGTCCTGCAATCTATTGAGGTCCTACCTAATGACCCCACACCTGTCGCACCATTATCACTCCTCATCATGTTGTTGTTATCACCACTTCGCCTCCATTTTTGCTCCCACTACCAATCATAAAGTCTCTACTGTTAGTTTTTCGACGAAGAGATTATACCTCTCAAAGCCGATGATCGTAACCTCGTCTTATTCATTTCCATCCACCTTTTTTATTATTGGTAAAAGGTTTTGGAGGGACCTTACCCAAGTTTACAGAAAAGGCTCAATAGCCAAGATAAGCAAAGTAAAACAATGTGGTTTTTTAATCCATGGGGTCCACACCCCAACCAAAAGAGGAAAAATTAGTAAAAAGTAAAGGCAGGGGCCAACTTCCTATAAAGAGCCTAGAAACAACAAATCAACAGAAAAATTACAACTATATACAAAAGCACAAAAACGGATCCACCGAGAACAATGAACCAACAGCATTAACCAACAGACTTGCTAAAAACTTTGACAACCACCTGAAATCCCGCTAGAGTTTCAAGGCAATGGCGATGGTGGGATCCCAGTTTTGAAGCTTTGAACTTTCTTGTAATCTTTCCATTCTTCCAAGTCGTGTCCTGGGATGCCACTGGAGTTGCAGATTTTCCGGATGTGTACCTACATAAGGTCCATTATAGCATTGTGCATAGCCAAGCAATTGTTGTATTTGTCCTCAAGAGTCTTAAACTTGGTTTCCAAAGCAGCAATTTCATCTTTGAGGCCTGTGTTGGGGTCTCGAGGCTTGCTCTTTAATAGTATACTTAAGCAAGAAATCTACATTTTCTTCAAGGGTTTTAACCACATTAGCTTGCATGTTAAATTTATTTTCCAAACTAGTGCCAACATCAATATCGAGGAAAATAGGGGGCTATCATCTACCACAATTTCTTCACCCTTCGTGCTGAGCCACAACTTCCTTACCTTTAACTTTTGTTACGAGAGAACCCTTTTAGGGTGTGGCTTCGAGATAGAGTCTCTATACATGGGATTTTTAGAACGGATATGAGTTTTCTTAGGGAGGGGAGAAACCACAACAGGGCATGGGTCATTGCCAACAACACTAGATAGTACTAACTAATGAGATATATGACACCCTGATGGAGAGGGATAGTCCTCTTATGGCCCTAAACTTCAAGAATGGATTTTTCCATTGACTTTAGAATGTAGTAGGAGAGGCTTACCTTCACCTCACGCTTGAAGTGGTTGAGCAGGACCAGATGATATTGCGAAACAGTGGAGAATCTCCCTTCTAAAGTGACATAGTGTACCATCATCTGTGTCACCTAAGCATATGGCATGTAGATAGAAGATACCAAAATGCCCTCCTTTTTGATGTTGAGCATTTCTCCATCATCCAAAAATAACTTTTCTTCTACTTCCTTATCCATTTTGTTCTGAAAAATTTATTCCCTTCCATGCTTAGACCGGTAATAAAAGAGATGAATTCCTCAGTGATTTGAAAGCTCTTATCTCCAAAGGAGACATTACGGTCTTTCCAATTCACCACGAACTATATGGATATATATTGGTCATGCCCTTTTATGCGTTGGATGAAATCGGTGAAGCCCTCCATATTAATGGTCTCCCAAAGCTCAATTTGTTCCTACCATTGGGATCAAATTTAGGTTCCACACAGAAAGGGGCACCACCCATTTTGAAAACCCTCTGAGAATTCACAGAATTGAACTGAAAGTTATGAACAATAGACTTCCCAACAGCCCTTCGATAGCATGTATGCCTGTGTGAAGAAGAAATAAAATCCACTTCTTTCTCCCTAAAAAATTTAGTGTGATCAATTTTCAAGAACATGGAAGAATAAATTCGGGCATGCCCAAATTCCATTGAGATCTAGCTTTGGGATTGCACACGTGTTTGCACCATCGGCTGAGGTGTACTAATGAGTGAGTTCATTTCATTTTAAATGATGTTTCTAACTTTGGTAGGAGTGTCATTGATATCATGCCACTCTTTGTAATCATTGCTACAAACTCCAATATTTGCAAGAAAATCCACATTTGTTCCCTTCCCTATACACATGCTTGAAAATGATGTTAAGACCATTGCATAAGTTATGAGCTTCATTAATGAAATCCCTGATGGTCCAACTAGGATTTAAGGATTTAGTGAGAATGTTGATAATATTCATTGAGTCACCTTTGATGATGTTTCCCATATTGAGATTCTTAGCTTCTGATTCCCAAAGTGTAGCTAGAGCCTCAGAGTAGTGGTTAGTTTGCTTACCCATGGGACCAACATATGTTGTAATAAGATGACCCTTGTGATTTTTGATCAAACCACCTCCTCCAGCTAGACCAGGGTTGCCTTTGGAGGCACCATCAAAATTCAACTTATACCAGCCTTCAGAAGGGGGAATCCATTGTACAGTAGACCTGTCAATGCTTTGGATGGGGGTGGTACATGTTTTGTAGATCAATATTCCATGCCTTAAGATATCTGACCTCCTCCTGGGATATGTGGCTTTTTTTGGAGGTTTAAATTTCAAGATATTTTCTTTCGCAGCCACTATGATTTCATTGAGGATACTTTTGATGCTCTTATTAGTATCTCTGAAGATGATCAAGTTTTAGGCTTTCCAGATTCTCCAGATGGTGTGAGGGAATATAATTTTCCACAACCTGCGAAGAAAAGCATGTTTAAAAGGAGGCTTCCATTGCAGCCAAGATTGTGTGATATCTTCAGGAAAAGACCACTTAACTTCAAACTTTTAAAGATGAGTTTCCAAAGAGAATTAGCAATTGGATAGTGGAGAAAAAGATGTTGGATTGTTTCATTATCCATCTTGCAGTGATAGCATCTGTTCGGCATGGTTGACCCTCTTTTGATAAGGTTGTCTATGGTGAGTATCCCTTTGTTGAGAACAAACCAGAGGAACTGATTGATTTTCAGGGTAAGCTCTTTGAACCAAATCTTGTCCCAAGGGAAGTTGTTGATAGGTTCATTGGAAAATATTGATAGCCTGATCTCACCGTGTAGTTACCATCAAATGAAGAAACCCAATTAAACTCATCTTGATTTTGGGTTTGACTAATGGGGATGAGGTTCAATGTGGTTTGAAGTTCCCAAGAAGCTCCTTGTTATTTGATGTGAATGCCTCAAGGTTTTTCCAATGCCATTTTCCCTCAATGTTTTGAATGTAGTTGCAAACTTGTTGTCCCAATGTTGTAGTAAGGTTGTCTTTTAGCTACTCCCACTATTCGTTATTTGAAAGTGTGTTAAAATCAGCCCAATTGTCATGCCAGAAATTTAATTTCTCACCCGTGCCCAGAATCCATTTACATCCTGCAACTAGCTCTTTCTTGATCTTGACGATGTTGTTCCAAAACACAAACCCAATGGGTGGTTGTCATTATTAAAGTAGTCCATGGTACTTGCCTTGATTTAGATATTTGGCTTTAATGAGATTGGTCCATGGTTGTTCCTCCTTCACCAGTTGCCACCCCATTTTAGAGACAAGAGCAACATTCATGGTCCGAATTTTTTTATGCCAACACCACCATCTTTTTTGTTGTTGCATGCTTTATCCCAAGCTACCAAGTGCATCCTGTTCTTATCTTCAATTCCTGTCTAGAGAAAGTTTTTTTGGATTCTTTCTATTTTTTCCACAATAACCACAAGAATAAAGAATAAGGACATGATATAAATCGAAAATTTTGAAGTGTGCTCTTAATAAGAAGGCATTTCCCAACACTTGATAGTATAGATCCCTTCCAACCAACAAGCTTTCTCTGAAACTTGTCCAATAGGGTATTCCACATGCTCATTTGGACTTTTTTGGTGCCAAGAGGCGTAGACCAAGGTATGTAGTAGGTAAAGAATTGATTTCACAACCCAAGATTTGTGCAATTTTCCTTTGTCTTGCGGGAGGTGTGTTGAAGAAGTATAAAGAGCTTTTATCAAAATTGATTTGTTGTCCCAAGCTTCTTCATAAAGTTACTGAAATATGCTTCATTGTTTTGGCTTCGAGGATAGAGGCAAGAAGGAGCAGGATAGTGTCATCCATGAACTGTTGATGGGAGACCATTATGTCAAAAGTGGAGGGTCTAAAACCATTGAGATAGCCCAATGATAAAAATTCTATTAATAGTGCGACTGAGACTGTCGCCATGATGATGAAGAGTATGGGAGAGATGGGGTCACCTTTCCTGATACCATGATTTGGGAAGAAACCCATTGGGCTGCCATTGACAATCACCGAGAATTTTGTGATGAAATATAATTCCATATGATTTTCTAAACCTCTCGTCAAAAAACAAAAATTTTTCAGTACTTGATCAAGAAAAGACCAAGAAACTCTGTCAAAAGCTTTGTTCATGTCAAGTTTTAGCACCATACCTTCCTTTTTTCTTTTCTCCATCGAGTGTATGGTTTCGTGAACCATAATTACTCCATCTTGATAAGTCTTCCTTTTACAAATCCCCCTGTTGGCTAGAGATTATTTTTGGAAGAAGCGGTTGTAACCTTGAGGTTAGGATTTTGGTAAAAAAATTATAGAGCACATTGGAGAGACTTATGGGTCTAAAGTGCTTGAATTCCTTCACTCCCAGTTTTTTTTTAGGAATTAGGACTATGAAAGTATTATTTATTTCCTTGAGAATTTTGCATGTCCTAAAGAATTCATTAACAACTTTGAGGAGGTCATCCACACAAATCTCCCAGGTTTTTTGATAAAAGAAAGTAGAGAAGCCATCCGGGCCCGGGGCTTTGTCACCTTCCATGGAGAAAACTACTTTATGAAGTTCTTCTAAAGTAGTTGGTTTAGCAAGAGCACCAAACTCTTTTGGTCTAACCAAGTTGTTTGGAATAGAGTCCATAACTTGTTCGCAACTTCCTGAGACAATGGGGGTCACTGTTGTTCAATAGGTTTTTGTAAAAATTAACATCTTCTTCTTTGATGGAGTTGGGATTCAATGTCATAACTCCAGCTTGATTTGTAACCTCAGAGATTTTATTGTGAGCTCTATGTTTTAGGGTTGTCATATGAAATAACTTTGTGTTCTTATCTCCATCTTTGAGCCAAATTGCTTGGATTTAAGTCTCCAGTAGGATTCTTCCTGCACAATAGTATGGAACTCTGCTAAGAGAGTTTTTTTCATGAGTGTAATCCTCTTGACTCATGCCATAGGCAGCCACTTTCTTTTCCAAAGCATCAATGTTTTCTTTGAGCTTTTTTTCGATTGAAGATATTGCCAAAAACTTCTTTGTTCCAGTCTCTAACTTTTTTTTTAACATTTTTTAGCTTCTAATAATTCTGTATTGAGTTATGCCTTCCACTTGAATCCCCCACCACTCTTTAATTCTATCAAGAAGATCCGGGTGGTCAAACCACATTTTTGGAATTTAAATGATAACTGAGCAGGTCTCTCATTAGTTACCATATTCAGGACAATGGGATTATGGTCAGAGGCGATTCTGGGAAGAGAAGATAGATGAAAGTCTTGACTAAGGATCCAATTAGTGGATATGAGTGCTCGATCCAACTAAAACCTATATGAGATTGCTACCAATTCTCTTGTTGGACCAGGTAAAAGGATTTCCATTAAGTTCAAGATCTAACAGTTTGGCCTGATCAATGAAATCTACAAGATCATCCATACCAGCAGTGTGGTCCTGAGCTCCCCCATGTTTTTCAACAATGGAAAGAGGGGAGTTGAAGTCTCCCATGAGCAACTAGTTCCAACTAGAGAAGGAATTTTGGAAGGTTAACAAATCCTTCCAAAGTTGTCTTCTTCCATGGAGAGTGTTAGGTGCATAGATCACCGAGAAGATCCAATGCCATTTGTTGTCAGCAGTATGAAAAGAGAGTGTTAGATGGGAATGAGAGGAGAGGATAAGCTTACCAGTAACCTTGGAAGGATCCCAGAAGACCACAATACCTCCTGAAGCACCTCTTGAGTCGACTACTGACCCATTCAACCTTTTTCCATATTTTCTTACAACAAACTTTTAAGTTCTCAGAACTCATTTTAGTTTCTTGAACAACCATAATAGAAGGGTTACAACTTCTTCTCAAATCCTTGAGCGTATGTTGTTTTCCACTTCCATTAAGGCCTCTAATGTTCTAAGAAACAATATTCATTAAAAATACGAGGAGTGGACCAGATGGTCCAAAGAAGACTGAGTGCCATCACCAAGGCTTTGTTGATCTCCTTTTTTCTTTGATCATTTTTAGAAGGTCTACCCTTTGTGGTGTTAGCACCTGTATTTGCATGTCTGATAGTGGACCTAGTTACCCTTGATGTGGACGTGGCCTAGCTACTAGGAGACTTCTTCTTATCAAAAAATAGGGCATCAGGTATATTCTCAAATCCTTTAGATTTCTTCTTTTTTCTACAAAACTAGGGTAAACTCAGGAGAGTTTGTGTTATCTTTCAATATTGGACTGCATGTTGGGGTAATCTCTCCATCCTCCTTAACAAGACTAGGGGACTTTAGTAGTCCTTTAGAGATCTCATATAGGGGTGTGAATCAACCAAAGCTCTTGGTATTCTTTGAATGGTGTATCCTTGTTATCTCCCCTATTAGTGCCTTTAGGAGTTAAGATTTGGCCACAATGCAAATTATGTGTATCTTTTACCAGGATTTGGCCAGATTGCTCCATGTCTTTACTAGGGCTTCCTTTTGGAATGAATGATGTCTCTTCAGGTAGGGGTTTCTCAGGAGCCTTAGAAGGGTTGTCGATCTAAGTCTGAGACTCAGTTTGCGAAATCTTTGGAGATGGCATTTCCTCTTGAATAGTAGATAAACCATTGTCTTTAGTTCGCCCATCTTCATAAGGTTGCAGAAGGACCTTGACAGTTTGTGAATCCTCCTCGGGCTAAGGCTAAGGACAACCAATTTTTCCCCTTCCACCTTGGAATCTTCCTTTTTGAGATGAGTCTTGGGGACCCAGAGGGATCTTCTAGTCGGTTGCTTCTTAGTGGGTGTTTTGAAAGCCATTTCTTTTGGTTGACCTTTCCTTGGGTCATATTTCCATTCAACTTAATGTGCTTATTCTTTTCATTGAGGGCTTTTTACTAGGATAGTTTCGATGAAATGTCCAAGTTTATGACATTTAGCGCACCTCATTTGGAAAGATTCATAGATCACAGTTTGCATCCAAGGGCCAAACTTTTCTCAAGAAACGATGTGGTCAGGAGCTCTTGATCGTATGTGTAGAGACACGAAATCTGCATAAGCCGATTCTGATCTATTCCTAGTTGAGCTTTCTAACCCGATGGGAGAACCGATCAATCTTGCAATATTCAGCAGATATCTCATCATCCCAGAATTATAGAGGGAGGCCAGGTAACCGACACCAGAGGGGAACAATATTAATGTTTTCTTTTTGGGGATCAAAACTTGGGTACCACCGTTTGATGAAAAACCCCATATTTCCCAGGCACCAAGGGCCCCCCAACAACACTACATCCATATCTTCTTGAGAAGTGAATAAGAAAAAGAAAAAACCATTTGACATCGAAGAAACAGTTACCTCCCAGAGGACGCCATTTCCTTAAAGCCCATCTTCTAACAACATCTATGTTAGGTCTAGGACCCAAAAACTTACTCGTCGGCGCCCATTTGATCCTTCGAATAGCTTTGTTTAGGTCGATTTCGGGATATTGATGTGGTGTATACCTTTCTCATCCTTAGAACACAAGAAAACAAAGGGGGCGGCCGGGAGGCAATGTATTAGGGTCCACATATTGTTCCAAGACTTTTTGAAGATTCCCACCCACGTGTTTAGTCTGGTATGAATGTGGACAAAGCATGTCGAGATTATTTGCATTATTTATTCCCCCATTAACGTGACCCACACTTTTTAGCGAAGAGACCGCAGAATCTACTTTTGGTAACCTATCGGTTATGCCATCTGTGATCTTTTGCTCCACGTGTCCCTCAAGAAATTGTGCAAAGAAGAATCTCTGTCACACCTAGGATTTCAAGTGGTCTGCTGACCAAGTAGTGGCTCTCAGTCACTGCACCAAACAAAGCGCCATGGTGGCCAAAATTCAAATTTTCAGTCATTAGAAGCACAGTAACCTCACACTCCATTGATAAATTATTACATTCCATTTACGTCTACATTGATAATACACACGTTCGATGCATTATGATCAATGGAAGTGTCAATATTAACATCGTTTCCTCCCATACATACAAACAAATGTGCATCCACGCCATTGCATGCATAATAACCCAGTTATGTTGCGTTCATTTAATGACGCTATGACTTCCACCTTCGGTACCATCATTCTCCACATTCGCTTAGGCCCTCATATTATTCTTGAATTATTCTATGTCTTAGAGGGGGAATTCTAATATAGCATGTTGCTTGGCCGACCTTGGATCTGTGTCATGGGTTGTGTTCCTTTGACCTTGCACCATTGCCTCAAATTCGAACATGAAGGACATACCTAAACCATTCCAGCCAACCCTTGATCGCTTAAAACCTGCGACATGCCCTATCGACCTAATGATGTTCTTATACCGCTTAAGGCATCTACCACCGCTATCACTTCTTCTTGACTATTTGCCTCATCCACCACTACGCATGCGTTGCATCTTCCACAACCAACTCCTCTATTCCCACTGATGTGTGCAGCCTTCCGCACTGGTCCATCAATCAACACATCTACTTCTCAAATATTTGATGCTTCTTCCCAACCATCCAGTAATTCATCTATTCCAACTACCCACATACCAACTACTGATCGCTTAGAAGTTGTTTTTCAATGCCTCACTGGGGGAGTACTACCTTTATAACATTGACACATTCCTTACTCCTCAAGAGTATGGTAACCTTCATCAACACCCACACTATAATCACCGAGTAGGAAAATTTTTCCCCTATGGTCCTCCCCACCTTCGCACCAACCTAACGTATGGGGACTTGATATTTCTACCTACTCACCTGAGCCACCTTCCCAAACTCGACCATTTTCATCTAATCTCCAATCTCTCACCAACCATCGCTTCGCCCACACCTTCCTCCATCGTTGTGCTTGGAAAGGCTTTGGCTTTGGCTTCTATGAACAAGGCCGCCATATTGTCATTCCTTGTACCACCCGTAAGCATAAAGACCGTAGTGGTATCGATTTTCCAAACCAGCTTCCAAGAAGTCCCGAGTCAAACTCATTGAGGACGATAAACCTTCTCCACCCCATTCTCCTACTTCACCACCTTCACCTACGAAGTCTATTGATCTAGAATCCATTCCTCCTAACTTTTTTTTCATGAACATCATTTCCACAGGGACCTCTAACTTATCAGTGTGATGGTGAGGCTCCCTCTTCTCTTCCCTTCCTATATCCTGACATGATCGATGACGACACGCCTTCAATCAACATCATTCAATGTCGGGACAATGAATCTATTCGACCTACCTTGGTGTAGAAGATTTTTATATTCACTTTGGTCATTACCTTCGAGACGCAAACCATGTTGAATGAATCAACTATTGAGATCAACATTCATACTCAAGACGACCCACACATTCCAAAGATAGGTCAATATTTAGATGTTGTTGAACAAAATAATTCACCACTTTCCTTCGAGATCATAGTAACGCTTTTGCTTGGTCTTACGTTGATATGCCCGATGCGACCCAAATATCGTGGTCCATAATATCATAACCATTCCTGCGCCAAACCTGTGAAAAAAAAAGTGCGAAAAATGAATTTGTGCATTGCTCTTTTTGTGAAATAAGAAATCCAGTGCCTCCTTTTTGTTTCCTTCACTCTACCCATTCTTGTCACCAAAGCAACAAGGGGACTCCGCATTTGCATGAATTTCCACAACCTAAACCTAGCTTTGCCCAAAAATACTTTCCTCTACCTAGTATTCACCAATAGTAGATCTCACCGCCACCATAAGATGTTATCACTCATGGCTAGTTTCTCGGGTTATAACCAAATATTCTCGCCTGGAAGATCAACACGAAACCACCTTCATCACTCTTTGGTGAACCTTCTGCTATCGTGTCATGTCTTTTGGCCTTAAAAATCTTTGGTGCCACTTATCAACGAACTATAACTTATATCTTTCACGACATCATGCATAGCATATTGGAAGATTATGTCGACAATCTTCTTGCCAAATCCAAACATTGGGCCGAACACCTTGTAGTCCTTAAGGTTGTCTTTGACCGCCTCATCAAATATTGCGTTCGCCTTCAACCTAAGAAGTGTGTCTTCGTTGTTCTCTCGGGAAAGCTCCTTGGTTTCATCATTTCTTTGTGTGGCATTGAAGTTGATCCCGCTAAAATTAAGGCTATTCTCAAGATGCCTCCACCTACTAACCTTCATCAACTTCATAGTTTGCAAGGCAAGTTGCAATCTATTCGTCGCTTTATTTCTCAACTTTCCGATCGTTGTCATCCATTTCATCATCTTCTCAAAAAGGATGTCTCCTTCAAATGGGATGATGAATGCCGCAAAGCCTTTGACACCTTAAAATAATACCTCCTCCACCACTGTGCTCATTCCACCAAAGGAGGACAAACCCTTTTACCTCGTATTTCTACCACAGACCATTCCTTGGGTGTCATGCTTGCTCATCGCAACAAGCAACATCGAGAGCAAGCGGTTTATTATATAAGCCATACACTTATTGACTACGAGACTAGATATACTCATGCCAAAAAACTTTGCCTAGCCCTAGTCTTTGTCACCACTAAACTACGTCATTATCTACTCAACCAGAAAACCTTTGTTGTCACCAAGGTGACCCCTTACATTACATGTATGTTAAGCTTACCAACACCAACATGTTGCACGTTGGCTCATGTTTTTTCTGGACCTAGATTTTGAATACATCCATCAAAAGAGCATTGAAGGACAAACCATTGCCAACCAACTTGTTGACGCACCTCTTTCCGGAAATCAATCTTCTAACTTCAATTTCCCTAATGAATCCATTGCTACCCTCTCCCTTGACGACATCGTTTATTAGATGACCTTATTTTTCGATGGGTCTAAATGTCAACATGGGGGTGGCGTAGGGGTCATCCTTATCTTCTTGACCCTAACTAGGGTTTATGTGTAGATCGAGAAGGGAGAAAAATCCTTTAAAAGCAAAATCCACAAAATCAAATCTTATCAAGACTTTTGTAGGTCTATACCTACCTAATACACCTTATTGAACTCTTGTTCAAAAGAATTACATGAAAATTTTCATAAAAAACAAGTTTTACCTCATGAAAACATGGTTCTTTTTCCACTTACAAACATGTGTAGTGTTTCAGGTCTGAAAGCATTATTATATTCCTTCTGCAGTTGCGACACACGTTAGAGCAACTCTCATATCACTTATTACCAAGAAATATAAAGACATATTCAATAACAAAGAACTTGAATTTATTTCTGAAAATTTGTCCTCTTTTTCAAGCTTTGTTTCATACGTCCTGTCAAAATAGGGTGTTCTCTTCTTGAACCAACGCAGTTTTCTCACCTATTTCAAAGACGTTATCTAGCGAAGAACATCCCCAACTACTTTTCATCGAGCCAATACATTTAGTTTTTGTGTATTTTTCTTGAGAACATTTCAAGGTTTTAAGAAGACTCATAATACACCCAAAAAGAAAACATGGCTTTTGAGGATATTACCATTTTATTCAAGTCCACCTTTTTCAAGTTTCTTCAAGACATGCAAATATGTCCTAGACACCAAAACAAACCACGTATAACAACCTAACACACCAAAATTGTGCAAAATTGTCTGCATCCTTATTTGATAAATTCAAACTTGGTTTGGGCGAGAAAACCTATTGCAAGCAAAATTTTGAATTTTAATAGACTTAAATATCTAACACCTAAATCAACCTATGTCAATTGTCCTAAGATGCTTCGGACCAAAATTAGATGCCTTTTACTCGTCCAAGTTGATGCTGCTGCATCAACCCACAAGAAAACATAACAAAGAGCACTGAGAATACAACCCCTAGAAAACAAAAAAATAAATAGCAAAACAAACATGCAACCGCCTTACGAAAATGCCCATAAACAACAAAAGAACTTAATACATATCCATAAGGGCCCTTTCATCAACTCTGTATTGACCTCCACTTTTTCAACAGGTCCTTGACCTTCGTCTTCTTATGTTGGGAAGTCTCACTTTCAATTTCTTACTCGGTTGGCCTTCAATCACATCAGCCATCAACAATTTCATAATGCTAATCTGAGATAAATAATTATCAACCATGCCTTTGAGGAAGTTGGTAATAAGATCCACTTTCATCCTCATGTATCTTCCAAAGGTTGTTACAAGGAGGGACCGACAAAGCTAACCTTCAATCCATGTTTCACATTAAACTCCTTATTTCTCATCTTAAGGAGATAACTAACAACATTATGTCCGAGTTCAAGCCATCCTTGCTTTATCACCCACTGGGCTTTTACGCAAATTAGTCTAACTTCTCAAAATCCTACGATTGGGCAAACTAGGAGGAACCTTATCCTCATATCTAGGTTTAAATTTCAAACCCAAAACAAGTTGGGGAAAAGCATCCAAGACATTGAAGTAGATAAGTAAAATCACAACTTGATGCAGAGTCAAAACTTTCTTGCCCAACTGAACATCCAAGATAGAAATCTCCAACAAAAGTAAAATATAAAACGGAAGACTTGCCAAAATCTCATGCCTAAAATGATTAAGGAGAACACGACAATGACCCTTCACTACCTCGAACCTTACTTCCAAAGTGATATATTTGATGATCGTAAGGGCCACTTCGTCAAAAAGTTTAGGAAGAGAATCATAGTTAATGCCACCTCTGCAAAGAGAAAAAAGGCTCCCCTCCCAAGAAAAAATTCTTGCATTCTTCCTCCTTATCCACTTTCCTCTTGGAAAACCCGATATCTTCCATCTCGTAAGCTGTAACTCGAGCAATTAACACCTCGGAATCTCCACATATATCCCTCTAATCGAAACCCATCTCTTCTTCCAATTTCTCACAAATTCATTAGAAATGAGAGGGTCAGACCCCGCACCCTTTCCATAAAAATAGCTAATCCCCCAATCTTGAAATTTGCCATAGCTATGAATCCTCCTTCCACACATTATCCAAACTCGGCTCAATTTTAAAGGGGTCACCGCCCATGACTGAAATAGCCATATTTTTCCTCGACCAAAGCCAAACAAAGTTGAACTCAACCTTACCAATCCCACCCTACCTAGAATTAATTGCATACCAACAATCGAGGTAAATTAAAACCTCTACACATGTCACGTATGTGGCAATCCCAACTAATCATGGAGTTTAGATTTGATAGACAATGGAACTTCCCAATAAAACTACTTTCTAAAATCATAACTTTTCACCCCACATTAGCAAAAACATCTGCACTAGAGTTTACCTAAAACTTCTTCTCTAAACTTGTTAGGCTTTTTAAGATTTTAATTGGCTTATTTGATATCTCCTCTTTCGTGAATGTGGTTTTAGCATGTTGGGCAACTTGTCCAAAAATATAACTTTCGTGATGAGTGTTAATGTTGTTCAATGGGAAAACTTTCGCCAAATGTTTGCTCATGATAAAATCTACACCTAAATGGGATATTTATTAAGTCTTTAGGTTGCTCCCATTTTATTCCAACCCACCCCAACACTACTATGTTCAGAAGAGACTATGCTAGGTCTACATCAACACAAATTGTTCCATAGTTGAGGTCTAATGCATTTTGTGAACTCGATGTTAATATGTATTCTCCAAATCTTCTTAAGGTTAATTCCTACCAGCATTTTTTGTGTGGTGATGGGAGTCTTACCACACCTAGACCATGCTATGCAGATCTTCTATTGGGGTGAATGCAAGGTACCATTATTTCATGAATATATTCACTCTCTTCATGAAACAAGGACCTCCTTGGAAGGCTTGGTCACTTTCTTGCTTGTTTGGAGAAGATAGTCATGAAATATCCTTTCAGCATTATAAGGGCCTCAGCTAATCCATTTGGTTTCCAATTTTTTTGCATCCAAAAATCCAATGTTTTTGGTCCCCAATAGTCTTCCATGAACTCCGCATATCAATGCCTCTCGCTTTAGAACGCCACAATTTGTATTCTTTTTCCTCCACTATGAATGAAACCACAGGCAGATTTGTCATTCATAAATAAGTCATTTTCCTTTTGCGTGGGGTAAGATGGTTGTCGATAGTCCTTTTGGCATAATATTGCTTGAAATTGTGTAGATCTTTGCTTGTGCTGGATTTCTCTTAGGGATTTTTCACTTTGTAAGGAGTTCACGGCCTCCTCTGTGAGGTGGGGTATCTTAAATCCTCTCATCCTTTCGCATCAAAGAATTGTTGGTTGATTTTTTTCAAATTGATTGTGTTGTGGATTTGAAATGGGCTAGCATGGGATAATTTCGGACGGGATACTTTCTAAACCCATTAGCTAGCTAACTTCAAGTAGTTGGGTTATTACAAATCTTGATATCCATACTACAAAGACAAATAAATATGTACAAACTAGAAAGATATTATAATAAAGAGATTTTAGGAAGGAATAGTAATGATGAAGCACTTGGACGAGGATCTAGGTAAGTTCAAGCCCAACCTTGCATTGTTCGTGAATTCAAGATTTTATTAATTTTACAAGAGCGTAGATGCAACTCTAGATTAATATAATTATCATAATCTTGAGGTACTCTAGAACTAATATTTTTGGGGGAAATTATGTCAACACATTATCGGTCTAGCCATCACATATACTATTTCAAGAGCATCCAATTTAGACTCTTCGGTGTCTCTCACCTTTTCAAAAACTTTACTAATGGAATGATTTTCACATTACATTTTACATATGGCAAGATTCTTCAGCAAACACCAATGCATTACTGAGCGTTGCATCAATCATGAACCTCAAAAAGGAGAAAATTGTAAAGCTCGGATGAAAAGGGAAAGTAGTGTTCCAACAATATGTGCAACTATTGTACAACTTGTGGCTTACAACATTGTGATCTAGTTAGTTTTGGAACTCCAGATTTAATATCAAAAGTAGGGCTAAACGTAAGATGTTTCTATCTGACTCTACTTGATTGACTTTTCCAAGTCAATATATTATTTAAAAAACATCTGCAGCAAAAAAATGATACATTTTTAGGTAGGGTCTTGAAGGTATTAGAATTATGGAATCATATAATAAAAATGAAAAGCAATAACAAATCACTACTGCTATAAACAAAAATTCCAAAGCAGAGTTGCAAAATTATTCCATACAAAAGCATTTCATCAAAGCATTACCAGATTCTAAACAATATTTCGCCCAAATCTTATTTCTAAAATATAGCTTCACAGTATGTTGACTTTGTAACATAAGGATGCTGCAACAATTCAAAATACCAATCACTATGGGTGAGCCAAGACTTTTCTCACTCAAACTGTAACATGGAGGACTCGTAGCTTGGAAGAATGTTGTCTTTCCTAAAAGATATTTTTAAGAGATCTGCAATAGAGAAGACTAGATGCCTTGTGGGGCCCATATACAAATGAAAAGGAAAATTCTTGGGAATGTTCATAATGCATAAAAATAATCAGAAATCACATATAAAGGACTCAACACAACAGAAACACAAACTTGTATTTTAGAGCCACAGAAATGCAACTAAAGCATCATGTGATCTCCATCAACTAATGAAATCCAGAATCCAACCGAAACATGATAAATGAATGCTAAATTACTCTTTCAATTTTAAACTAGCCATTCCAACAAGTGCAGTTTTCTCATAATATTCATGGTAATTCTCATGGTCTTCCTCTTCTGAGACTTCATCTTCATCCTCGTCTTCATCAAGGCCACCTTCTTCAGAAACATTTTGAAGGTACTCATAATCATTATTATGATATCCACCCCCAAAAGATGATTCTCCATAACAATCTGTTTCATTGGTAGTCTGTTCTATGATAAAACAATCAACGAAGTGAAATTTATTTTAGAAGGCTTACCCTGCAGCTAGCTGAAAAATTATCAAAATAAGCACATTGACTTCAAATTTTTCAACAAATGTAAGGCATTCTACTAACAAAGGATGAGATTTCCTTATATTTCAAGTTTGGCTTTCTGCTAATTAAAGAATGAGTGAGCCATATTTCATTTTGCGATTAAGCAAAACAATTATTTACACAACAAATAGGAACGCATCCCCAACCTAAGGAAGACAAGTGTGAATATGCCAAAGAAAGCAAAATGGTCAGGGTAGGCAATAAAGAAGAAACTGAAATTCCTCAGATTGGATATCATGTTACAAATTTTCTAAACAGTATTTAAAATAACTCCAGCTTCTCCAAATTTCAGCTTTTATTACCATCTTTTTCTATGGCTATAATATAAATTTGCCAACCAATCTAAATCATATCTGTCGTCCTGATTTATATGAACTTTACTCCAGAACATGTAGATGTTAAACACATGCTTATATTGAGCGGGTGGGGGAGGTGAATCAGTATAAGATAAACTTTTAATAATTCAAAACTTTAATAGTCAGAACAGCAGCAATCTCACAAGATCTAAAAATTATGCAACACACGAGGAACACAATATTTACGTGGAAACCCTTTCGGGAAAAAAACCACAGCAAAATATTTGCTTTTATATATATATATCTATTCTTTTACAATTTGTGTAGGCACCAACCTACTGGAGACACCGATCCCCAATGCCAAGCACCAACTTAGCAATTTAGGCAGCAATCTTTTATGCTGGGCACCAGCTCAGCAAGAGATACCAATCTCTTCGTTTTATGAGGCACCAACCTCCAAACCGGTGACAATACCACCTTCGTAGTGTTGTTGTTTCAACGAATGATGGAGACTTTTATTTCCTCTTCACAAATCTGCTTGTCTTCTCAAGGTATAGCTCTTATTTCACACTTATAAAATTCTACTCTTCTTCCAAATGATATTCACTCAAAAATCTTCCCTTCCTCCATCCAACAAATCTTCTTTTTATAGCCCAAAAATGCCCTTTCGAATGGTCATGACTCTTCACCCAGTAGGGTCGGCCTACTTCAAGGGAGGTCGACCACATAAAAACAAATCATTTAATCTTAACATAGGTCGGCTAGCCCATTAAATAAATGTTGTCCCTTCATGAATTCATTGCACATTTTGGTATACAATTATTGCATTCACTGTTATTAAATTTAATCATTGTAACACATCAATCTAATCACTGTTAATTTTCTTTTGATCGTTGTGCATGTTCTGTTGACATCAATGACAATATCTCCAACAATCTCTGCCTTTGTCATTGATGGCAACCCTACAAAGAAATAATCATCTTCAAAACAGAATACTCTCCCTTTCTGTACTTCTTCCTCTTGTTGTACTACTCCCCCTTTCTTTTACTCTCCCCCTTTGACATCAATGGCAAAGGGTTGTCCACGGTGCTCCCCTTGAACCGATGCTACTCCTTGAGACTTTAGTGACTCGATGAGAAGGGTATCACACCCAACTTGTGTCTAAGGTACTCAAAAGTCCCTTTTGAGAGGGGCTTTGTGAAAATGTCCACTATCTACTCCTCTGTGGTGAAGTATTCCAGTTCTTTTCAGCTACTTGCTCTCTCAAGTAATGATATTTGATCGGAATATGCTTAGTTCTGGAGTGCATAACCGGATTCTTCAAAATGTTAATTGCACTAATATTATCACAAAATATAGAAATGGGATCATCATTTTCTACCTTAATATCTTGTAGAGTCTGCTTCATCCATAGAACCTGTGTGCAACATGATACTGCTGCTATGTATTTTGCCTCCGCTGTGGACAAGGAAACAAAAGGTTGTTTTTTGCTCAACCAAGACACTAAATTTCCACCAAGGAAAAATGCTCCTCCACTTGTGTTTTTCCTATCATCCATGTCACATGCCTAATTTGCATTTGTATATGCTGTTAACGTGAAATCTGCACCTCTTGGGTACCAAAAACCATAATCTAAAGTGCCTTTTAGATATCTGAATATTCTCTTAACTACTTGCACATGTGTTTCTTTTGGGGCTGCTTGGAAACGTGCAACTAAACCAACTACTTGCATGATATCTAGCCTAGAGGTTGTTGTGTACAATAAGTTGCCAATCATTGACCTGTATAGAGTTTGATTTGCTTCGGAGACTCATCATCCTTACTCAACTTGCATCCTGTAACCATAGGTGTGTTGACCGGTTTGCAATCTTCCATTTCAAACTTCTTTAACATCTCCTTTACATACTTAGTTTGAGAGATAAATATTCCCTTTTCAAATTGAGAAATTTGTAAACCAAGGAAAAATGACAATTCTCCTAGCATTGACATCTCAAACTCATTTTGCATATCTTTAGCAAACTCTTGGTACATTTTTCTATCATCTCCTCCAAAAATAATATCATCTACATACATAACAACAATCAATTGATGATTACCTTTTGTCTTAATGTAGAGATTACTATCTACTACTCCTCTTTTGAACCCTTGTTGAAGAAGATATGTGTCAAGTCTTGAGTACCATGCTCGGGAGCTTGTTTTAGCCCATATAGTGCCTTCTTCAATTTGCACACAAAATCCTTGTTTTGTGATGATAGAAAACCTTCCAACCGCTCAATGTAAACTTCTTCCTCTAATTTTCCATTTAGAAACATGGATTTGACATCCATTTGAAAATCCTTAAAATTCTTACAATTAGCATATGCCAAAACATTCATAATGGCTTCTAACCAAGCAACAATAAGCAAAGGTTTCTTCAAAATCAATACCTTCTACTTGAGCATACCCTTTGCATACTAACCTTACCTTGTTTCTGGTTACTTCCCCATCTTCATTCAACTTATTTCTAAAGACCCATTTGGTGTCAATCACATTTTTGTCCTTTGGTCTTGGAACAAGTTCCCAAGTTTCATTCTTTTCTATTTGATTCAATTCTTCCTCCATGGCGTTGACCCAATGTTCATCTTTACTAGCTTCTACAACATTTTTAGGCTCTATTTTTTATAACAAAGAGAAATTGACTTGCTCATATGTACTTACTATCCTCCGTCGAGTTTGCACCCCAACATCTTTATCACCGAGAATCAAATTTTCTCCATGATTCTTCTAACAAATCTCGATGGTGCCTTAGTATCTTCTTGTTCCTCTTCTTCAATTTCTTCTTCGACTTCAATTTCTTCTTTGACTTCATTTTGGTTTGATTCTTCTAAGTGATCACTTACTTGTGTGGTCACCTTATGTTTTCTGAACTCATCCACTCTTACATCGGCACTTTCCACAATCTTTTGAAGTCTTTTATTATAGCATCTATAAGCTTTACTCCTTGAGGAGTATCCAAGAAAAATACCTTCATCAGATCTAGAGTCAAACTTTCCCAAATCTTCATCATTTCTTTTAATATAACATTTGCTTCCGAACACCCTAAAGTATTTAACGGTAGTTGGTCTACCCTTCCATAGTTTGTAAGGTGTTTTGGTATTGTTTACTCTAATTTGTCCTCTATTAAGGATGTAAACCGCCATCTTAACTAGTCCCCAATACCTATCTGACAATTTGGACTCATTCAACATAGTCCTTGCCATCTCTTGAATTGTTCGGTTCTTTCTTTCAATAACTTCATTTTGTTGCGGAGTTCGTGCAACTGTGAGTTGTCTTCTTATTCCATGTTCCTCACAAAATTCTCCGAATTGGTCTGAAAGAAATTCTCCTCCTCTATCTGATCTCAAGCACTTAATTTTCAACCTAGTTTCATTTTCTACTAATGCTTTAAAAAAATTTTAAGTTCTCAAATGCCTCAGATTTATCCTTTAGAAGAACAACCCATGTCATTCTAGAATAGTCATCAATTAACATAAAGTAACTCTCACCTTTTAAACTTGGGCCCACACAAGTCTGTATGAATCAATTCCAAAGGCTTCATTGTTGAATATTCCTTTGATTTGAATTTTCCTCTAGTTTGTTTTCCATGTTGACATTGCTTGCAAATGGTGTTTGAAGGCTTCGTGATTTTTGGCATGTCTCTCACACACTACTTATTGCTGATTTTCACCAAATTGTCAAAATTCATATGGCCCATTCTTCTGTGCCATAACCAACTCTCATTTGATTGTGTCATATAACATCTTTCTTTCTTAACTTCACTGAGCACATACAAGTTATTTGTGGTTCTGTTTGCATCTACAACTAATCTTCTTGAATCAACTTTCCTTACTTCACAACCTTGAGGATGGAAAGTGAGGATGTGTCCTTGATCACACATTTGACTAACACTTAGGAGGTTATGCTTCAGCCCTTCAACGTACAACACATTCTCAATTTTTGTCTTTCCATCATTGAGACTGAGATTACCTTTGCCTATTATCCTTGTAGCGTTGTCTCCAAATTTTATTGTTCCTCCACTTACTTTCTTCAAGGAATGGAACTTGCTCTTATCTCCTATCATATGGCTCGAGCATCCACTATCAATGTACCAATGTTGCTCTTCATTTTGCACATGAAAAGCAGTTTAAACAAGCATAGCTTTCTCTTTCTCTTCCTTTTGTTTCTTCTTCCAAGCTTTTGTAGATTTTGTTTTCTGTTTGACTAGGGTATCCACTTTCCCGGTTTGCTTTGGATTCTCTACAGAAACACTTCTACAATATCGTGCTATATGACCAGCTTTGTTGCACTTATAACACAGAATATCATATTCATTTAATCGATAGTGCAGCAAATGAGTTATAATTTTGACTTGAATAACCATAAGCACTTTTATTCCAACCATTCTTCCTTGCCCGAACCTTACAATTTATTGTCTTATGATTAAAATTTGTTACATGAGAAACAATAGGTATAAAAGGACTTTTGATACCTGATCATGTAAGGCTGCCTTGGATTGAAGGATCTTCTGAAGTTTCTTACAAGAACCTTATGCCACTTATTCTCATCTTTGTTATCCTTTTGAGGAGTGTTGTTCTTATCAAGAGTCTTATCTTCTTTCTTTGTTGGTTCAACAATTATTGAATTCAAATCCTTCTAACCTCTTGTTTTTCTTCATAGCCAAGACCCGTCTTGATGCATGGTGACCTTTGGCTATTAAGAATGTTATCCAAGACCTCAATGTTCTTTTCAAATTTTAAGCTATTTTAGCTTATCACTAGACTTCTCCAATTCCTTTCTTAAATCAACAATTTCATATTCAAGCTTAGCACAATTTTCCTCTTTTGATTTCAATTGATCTCTTACTACCTCCTCAATTCTTTTAGCCTCTTCTAATTGAGTTTTCAAACTGATAACAATCTTTTCGGGCTCTTGAAAGCTTTGAGATATGTTCGATCGTGAATTTTCACCTTCATATTTCTAAAGCTGTAATTTTTGCTTCAATTTCTTTTTCTTAAGCCTCTTTATTTCACCCAAGGCACGATGTTCTCCCGAGATCCACTTCTCCTTCATCCTCAAAATTTTCTTCCTCTTCCGAAAACATTTGGTATTTATCCTTATTTGTTTCTATTTCCATGAAAAAGTTTTTTCTCTATTACTCTCTTCTTCTGAGCTACTCTCCTTGGTGTAGAGGCTTTTCTTATACCTTTCGAGCTTTTCTTCTTTTCATATTCGTATGAATGTTTGCTCTTTCCTACCTTAGCATGTTCTTGTTCATCACTACTATCATCTTTTGCATGAGGAAACTTAGCAGCAAAATGCCCTATATCACTACAATTGAAACATTTGAAAAGAAGCTTAACCTTATACTTGTGAGATCCCTTTTTCAAATTTCTCACAAAAAGAGCTTCTCCTTCTTTTGATTCATCACTTGACTCAGGTTTTGCATTTTAGACTCTTTTTGAAGCTTTGAATGAAGCTTCTCAATTTGACAACTTTTCTGATACTGTCCTCGTTTCATATGTTGTGAGGATTCCATGCAACTCATCCATCTTTAGAGTGTTTAGATATTTTATTTCCTCAATTGCATAAACCTTAGGATCAATTCTTAAGGGGGCTTTAGCACCTTTTGTACTATTATTGATTCTTCTATTTTTTCATCGAGCCCTCGATGGTATTCACAATTTCATCCACGCGAAGAAGATAGGTTGTAACATTCATTTCTTCTTTCATTTTAAGACTCTCAAACTGCCTTATGTGGGTTTGGAGCTTAGCTTGCTTTACTTTGGTGTCTCCCTTATAGATGTTATGCAGTTTGTCCCATGTTTCCTTTTCCATGTCACAATGCATAACTTTGACAAACTCAAATTTAGACCAGCCACATAATATTGCATTGAGGCTTTGGTGTTGTTTTCACTAGCCCTCTTTACGGCTTGGTCTGTCGGTGGAGTTTGAGGAGTTATATATCTCGTTACTACCGATTGCCAAATATCGAACCCTAGAGCCATTAGATAGGTTTTCATTCGTATGCTCGAGAAAGCATAATTTGTTTCATCGACTAACGAAGCCTTGTTTGTGGAAAAACCCTCTGATACTTGATTACTGGCCATGTGTGCTACCGCGATCTACCTTTCGTCAATTAGACTATTCTTGAAGGAACCACCTCGATACTGCGATTGTTAAACACACACTTAAATGAGAGGGGGTGAATCAATATAAGATAAACTTTTAATAGTTCAAAACTTTAATAGTCAAAACAGTAGCAATCTCACAAGATCTAAAAATTATGCAACACATGAGGAACACAATATTTACGTGGAAACCTTTCAGGAAAAAAATCACAAAAAATATTTGCTTATGTATATAAAATTCTTTTACAATTAGTGTAGGTACCAACCTACTGGAGACACCAATCCCCAATGCCAAGCACAAACTTAGCAATTCAAACACCAATCTTTTCTGCCAAGTACCAACTCGATAGAGACACCAATCTCTTCGTTTTATGACACACCAACCTCCAAATTGGTGACGATACCACCTTCGTAGTGTTGTTTCAACAAACGATGGAGACTTTTATTTCCTCTTCACAAATCTACTTGTCTTTTCAAGGTATAACTTTTATTTCACACTTATAAAATTCTGCTCTTCTTCCGAATGATATTCGCTCAAAAATCTACCCTTCCTCCATCCAAAATCTTCCTTTTATAGCCCAAGAATGCCCTTTCGAATGGTCATGACTCTTTGCCCAAGACTCTTCACCCAATAGGGTTGGCCTTCTTCAGGAGGTCGACCATATAAAAACAAATCATTTAATCTTAATGGACGTCCATTTGGCCCATTAAATAAATGTTGTCCCTTCATGAATCCGTTGCACATTTTGGTATACAATTATTACATTCACTATTATTAAATTTGATCAACAGTAGCACATCAATCTAATTGTTGTAACACATCAATCGGATCATTGTTATTTTTCTTTTAATCGATGTGCATTCTCCGTTGACATCAATGACAATATCTCCAACAAGAGATAATAAAGATGTAATTTTTTTGAAACAAACATTTTCATTGTTTTGAATATAATTGTCTTGTGAATGAAAATAGGCAAAAATAGACCATCTTTGGAAAAAATCACAAACAAGGACACGAAATTTTAAAAACTATTTATATGATATTCTAAATAAATAGTTCAAGCTAATTTATATGATATTCTATTTGACATATTAATAGAAAGAAAATGACTCAAGAACCATCGCTCCCACACAAAAATTGCTCACAACAACAGTAAATTAAACATGTATAAAGACCATAATGTTGAAACAGGCTAGATGGTGTTGGTGCGATATATTATACACCTTTAATTAGCTTGACTTGAGATAGTTATTATTCTAAAGTTACACTAGAGTTTAAATAAGTGCACCATGGTGCACATTTGTAAGTTTAAATAGGATAAGAGGGAATTCAATGCCACCTCTAAATGGGCCAATCATGTTAAAATATAAGTCTTATTTATTAGCATTATATTAATATTAGTTAAGTGTTAACTAATAAATGGTTGAAACTACTTCAATCACTTTGTAACCATCTTTCACATAATAAAATGACAGACACACAATGATAATGTGTGCATTTTGGTTTCTCTTCGTTCTATCTTTGTACATTCTATTCTTTCTTTATTCCTTCTCTCTCCGCATATTCTAACATTGGTATCAGAGCGCGGAAAATTGAGGATAAAGAGAGAAGGGAATAAAGACATTTTTAGTGACAATCCCATTAGGGCATGTTCGTGAAGATTTTAATTTCGATTTTTTGAGTTCACATTTTTGTGAGGTTTTTTGAAAATCGAAAGGCAAAAATGTGAATGAAGCTCGAAAACAAATCATAGACTTTCTCATTTATCTCTATTATTACCAATGATCGAAGATAAAACAGCGGCGCAAGGGAAAACGAAGATCGGAGAAAAATTGCGAGTTTTCATTTTGTGAATTTCAAAATGAAGCCTTTAATATACAATCGGGTTTCACAATTCTAAAATACTATTAGGGATTTTTCGGGGCATATACAAACACGAAACTAAGCGGAATATGGTCACTTTGAAATAGACACGAAACCAGGGAAGAATACGATCGCAATTGCATAGTCATAAGAGCAAAACATGACTCACGAATTCATGTTAAAAAACGTGACTCACGAATTCAAAAGGGAAAAATATAGTCATTTTTTATACAGATGAAAATTGCCACCGCCATTACTGTCTTCAGCAGTCACGATTTGCATAAAATACAGTCGTGATTTCGGCAAAATACAACCATCGCAATTTCTCAAGGCTACAGGTTGAAAGGTACAACATTTGCAAATTTCTAGGGCACGAAAACACAAAACATTGTGCAATTTGGATTCATTCATTCTGAAGCCAAAGATGTTTGGAGACAATGATAAAGAATTGTGAAGAAAGTTCATATTATCAAGTTATTGAACAAAATATTTTTCAAAGAGACGGGTCATATAGTAAAGAAAAAGATGAAGGGAAAATTCCAAGTCAAACCAAATGAAGCCAGTGTTGAAAATCCACTGGATGTTGACATTGATGAACTCACTAATAGAGAATGTGTATTTTAAAAGCATCGAACTCTTTAAAGACATGAAGGAATGCGGTGTAGGTAAACTCAACGTGGATGGTTGTCCAAATAGTTCGGTATGTCAATCTCGGGAATTAACCCTTACGAGATTTGTGAGACAACTTGATGGAGCAACGGGAGTAGCTCGGTGTGAATGGTTGTCGAACAATTTAGGAGATTCTCGTAATTTGAGAGTTCGGGGAGGTGGAATCCGGGAACTACACCTTTACGAGGTCGCTTGATCGAGTTCTACTGTCAAAGCATTGTTTTTAAAAGGGAAATCTTTTGAAGAATGCATGGTCTTGTTTGATTTTGTTATTTTAATAATTTTTGTCGGTGTGTTCTATAAAGTAAGCCTTAAGGGGGTGTTACTGATAGAAGGCTTATTTATTAACGTTATATTAATATTAGTTAAGTGTTAACTAATAAACGGTTGAAACTACTTCAACCACTTTGTAACCATCTTTCACATAATAAAATGATGGACACACAATGATAATGTGTGCATTCCGGTTTCTCTTCATTCCATCTTTGTACATTCTATTCTTTCTTTATTCTTTCTCTCCGCATATTCTAACAAATCACCTGTGACTATTAAATGACTAATAAAGAAGGGAAATTTGTACTTGTTAAAGCCATATATACCTCTTTTCTCTGTGTATTTCATTGTACAAATCCAATATGTTTTTATCTATCTCGTTAATCTAATATCGGTGTGATATTATCGTAATATCAGTTTCACATCCTTGTCCATATGTAGACATACATTGTGCATAATGTTTTTGTCCTATTTTCATTTGTTTGCGAATAAATTGGAGTGAGTCTATTATGGGAGTTTCTTGGGCATTCCCCATTCCTACATGGTGATTAGAGCTCCTTTCCTACATGGTGTCAAAGTTATTTCCCATATGGTACCATAGCCTATCTCTTTCATATGGTGGTTGTGAATTTCTAAAAAAAAGAATCAACTCTTTCCAACGCCCCCACAATTTTCCAAGTTCTTAGCATGTTTTTGAGTGCCCACCTTTTTAGGTTTTCAAAAATACCATCTTGGTATTTTTATTTAGGTTAAAACTATTTTTTTAGGCATTATGGGAGGGGGAGTTCAATTCATGGAAAAATCACAAATTTTCTAGACTATCCCAATATTTTTCTAAAAAAATCAAAAAAATATAAAATTTCAAATACATTTGGAATTTTTTCGATGGACAATTAATTTCTAGTGAACATTTGAAGTTTTGGCACAAGGAGAAGCACGAGATCAACACACTCGACTCATACATCATATTTTTGGATTCTTTTCTCCAAGAAGCCCATGATTGCAAAAAATCTAATAAGTTGTCCTCTTATGGTGTTTGTTTGAAGTCTAGGTGTGCATGGAAGAGCTTCTCTAAGCTTAAACCCTAGTCTGCAACCTAAGTCACAGAATTCGCCAAATTTCAGCCTAAAAATTCGAAATTTGGCGAATTCCATAAAAATCACAAAAAATCGTTCAAGATCGTTTAAAATCATTGGAAAAATTGAATATTTGTTTTCTTATTTGATTTTAAGAAAACCTAAAATACGGCGAATGAAATCAATAAAAATTGTTGAAAAGTCTTTATTTTCCATCAAAAGTGAATTGCAAGATTGAGCATATGGGCAAGATCTGCGAAGCATGTTTGGAGGCTAGGAAAGTGCGGCCAAGGTCTATGTCATGCCTTGTTTCGGTTGTGCCCTACTGTCCATTTGTCCTTGTTCGGTTGCACCACAACTGTTCATTCATACATGTTTATCCATTGGCGTAAAATCTTTGAATGCATCGATTGGGGTCGATGAAGTGTTGAGTTTCACTGAGTGAAGTCCAGGCTACTACCAAGCCTACATGTTGCCACCAATGTTATTCCCATCGGGCTTCCTCCATTAGGTATTTTATTTATTCCCATCAGCTGTCAAGTTTTCATGCTATTTAAATATATATATATATATAATTATTAGTTTCTTACTACTATTGGATAAATCTAATTCCATATTATACTAATAGACAAATTTACTACTATTGTATGCGTGTTGGGACCTAAATTTCCAAATTATGTTTAACACGGGGCTAATTAAATTCCATGGTATGTTTAGGCTTTTAGCTACACTATATTCTATAATACTTCATTTTGTTAGGGGTCTAGTTAATTTCTATGCTATATTCTTTATTATATAGCACACACGTTGACTAAGTAAATTGGGATCTCATTAAAATATAAATATTTTTGGTTGTCTATTTCAATAAAAATAAAACCACAACCTTATTTAGATAACCTTAGTTACATCTTAAGGTGAAACATTATGATTAGAGCATGTTTGAGTTGCGTGTAGGATTTTAATTTAGTATTTAGTTTTAATACTTAATGAATTTAATATTTGTATATTTTGACTATTCTTATATATTATTTTTTATTTTGAAAATAAATTAATAAAAATGCAGATTTATATAATTTGAACTTATTGATGATTTTTTCCCGAACTTTATTGGTTGACAAATTTTGGTCAAATTTTAACCTTCTTTGAACACAAACACGAACACGAACCTAGTGACTTAGTCTACTACTTGTCGGGAATGTGTTGTATATTTTCCATGAGTTACACTCATCTAGAATGTACAACCAGCGTGGCCGTTCCCGAGTCCCGTAAAGATATTTTTAGCCTATGTTAATTATGGGTGGTTAGATCACTCATGTTTATGGGAAGCCATTATGGGTTGTATTCTTGGTACCCATTGTTTTGTAATACCGCTACGATGACGGTTACCTACTAATGTGCTTACATATAGCTAGACATGTAGTAGGATACGGTGAAATTGAGAGTACATTATTGTATGGTAAAACGGTTGAGTGAATATAATAAGGAGATAAGTTATTGCACTAGGTTTTTACCAAAAGGATTTCTCAAGATATATCTTGTGTATTGTGTTATTGTGTGTTTGTCATTTCTCTATTTTGTTTATCTTAAAGATTCTGTTAAGTATTTCTTCTCTCATATTTGCTTATCGAGATCAAACTATCTTCACTAGCACAAACCACCAACGCACAAACCACCTATGTCACCAACACTAACCATGGCCTTAAGCTGCTTTGGTGGGCTAAGTCTTAAAACAATCACCCATGCGACTTGTGGCTCGACATTTTTAGCCCCCAAGGGCTCCTCGGCCTCTTTTGACCTCCAAGCACTCTAAAGGTTGTAACTTTTGATTCGTGAAGGCTAGGAGGGTGTCGTTTTTTTCAGTAGGAATCATGGTTCAAATGCAGATATTTTTGGTGCAAATATCCAGCCATAAGATGTAATGCTCCATTTTTTTCTCAAGGCATTATTCCTTGCTTTGAGCATATAGTGTTGTCTATTTTCGCACCTTCACGAGCTCATAACTTTTGAACCATAAGGAGTTTTGAGGCACTATTTTTTTGAAATTACACAATTTTCCCTATAAAATCTCTTTTCTTACGAGTCATATATGAGGTTTGAAGAAATTACTCTTTTTCCTCATTTTTTCCTCCTAATCTAGCATTATAACTCACACTACGGACTTATAATCAAGACGGTTTAGGTACAGATATAGATCTTTGGTATAGTATGCTTTGCCTCGGGGACGGCACACGGTGGGTAGTGCGTTCATGCAATATATTTTTAAAAAGTAAAAAATATAAATATATACATATATATAAATTTAAAGAAAACAACAAGCTTATAGTCTCATAACCTAGTAAATATTAGAAGCCAACAAGCTTATTATGAATTAGAAGCCACCTAAAGTAAGATTTCTTTGACTGAATACAAGAAGACCACAAAACATTAAATCTATGAGTCCATCTACTAATGGACTCACAAACATTCCACTTATTGTTAAGGCCCAGGGAAAGGTTTGGGGAGAAGGCAATCTTTTCATAGAATTGTTTGGAGGTAGCCTCTTGGAGAGGGGGGGCCTTTGAACCACCTCACGGTATCCCAAAAGTCATTCTCATCTTTGTATTAAAACTCGCGATTAATTGCTCAATTATCGTGATTAATCGTTTAGGGAAGGCAAAAAGATTAATCTTTCTGAAAATCGTGATTTGTGAGGTGTTGATAAATTGGCGATTTCGGTAATAAAACCCTACAAAAATCGTGAGAAACTCACACGTAAAATTGTGGAAAATCGAAGGTAAAAACATGGCTTAGGTTTAAATGCAAAAAAGACCAAATCAACTCGTATTTTCTCCTATTTTCTCTTGCGCGACTCGTTTTTGCTCCTGCGACTCGTATTTTCTCCATTCATGGGCATTCATGTCTGGTTTCGTGGGCATTCGTGGTGGTTTCGTGGGCATTCGTGGCGGTTTCCACTTTCCAACCAGCTCGTGGCCAATTCGTGGCCCTAGCCCTAGGTAACACTACACAGTGCACACTGCAAATTCGTATAAATTCATATACAATATATTTTTTTCCCTTATTTTTAAGATCTTCAATAGTATACTATACAGTGTACACTGTACAATATACACGAATTTACAGATTAATTTGATTTGTATACATTTAATATATTACTGTTAATAGTTATACATTTATATAAAATAACAGTTATATTGTATTTTATATGTTATTTATACAATCTATAACATGAGCGTAAAATAACATATAAATTTATACATTTAACAGTGATATATAATATATATTACTGTTATAATTTATAAACAGATCCTAATTTATAACATTTAACAATGATATATAAGTTTGTAATATAATTCGTGAGTAATATTGTCAAAACTTAATCGAAAATATGCATACGGGCCTATGGCATTCTATAGAGTCACTTCTCGCATCATTTAACAATGTTTTTACATTTAATTTAAGTTTATTTTATGATTTTAAATGTTTTTAAAAGTAGCGATAAAGTTGTCGATTAATGCCAATAAATTGCCGATTCTTGATTTCCGAGTCAAAATTTGGCCTACTGATTAATTGTCGATAACGATTTTTTGAACTATGATTCTCATCCTCCATAATTAGTCCAGTAGAGGGAGTTGTAAAAGCATTTCTCAGCATTGTATACATTCTGAACTGAGATTGAGGAAGTTTAAAGAAAGCTTTAAGGTCTGTCCATTCCATCCACTTCCCAAATCTGTACAAGTCATGAAATATTTTAATTCCTTTCTCAAACCAAAGGAGGGCAGAGCAGCCCCTTGTCAAGGAAAGGATCTTGTCATTATATTTCAGATTTGACGAAATCGATTTGTAGGCTTGGCACCTAGTGTCTAAGGAAGAGAAGATAGGCTTCCCAGCCACCAAGTGTTTCACTTGTTCCCAAGCCTTCCAAATTGACTGAAGAATAAAGGACCCATGAGGAGCAACAAGAAAGCCCCCAAATAGTAAGTCAACCAAATGAAGTCATTTTCATCTCTCTTGAGCCTTCGGAGCCTATTAGCAATATTGAATCTCACACGAACTTTCCAAGGTTCAATTCCAGTCAAAGCCCTCGAGTTTTTTTTTTTTTTTGCACTTAAAAAGAAACCTTGTGGGTACGCTGTGGGTACATACCCACAGGCCCCAGGTATGGATTTCCGTACCCGGGATGTACCCGGGCCCTATGGGTACATACCCACAGCGTACCCAACCGTACCCGTACCAGGTACGTTTCAAGCCTGGTACGGGGTACTTGGAGTTTCGGGCAGTCTAGCTTATAAGCAATAGTGAAAGATTCTAAATCAGGTTTTCTATAATTCAGTATTTTTAGGATTCCCACTTTCTCTGTTTTGTTCACAAGGGAAAAATATTGTAGAACCGCATCATTACAAGCAATACGGAGGGGTTATCCTGTTATTTATTTGTTTTTATTTTCAGTTGAAAGTATTTTCAACACATTTTTCTGCCTATTTTTTTGTAATGGCTTCATGCAAAGATTTTCACACGCATGCTCGCCAATAATAACTGGCAATCAGAAAACTTTATGTTGTTCTATGAAGTTTCAGCACTTCAAGAGGACCTTGTAATCTTTGTTGAAGGGAATACGTAATTCAAGGAGTGCACCTCCGTATTTCTATCACGAATTTCCAACAAAGATGCAATCATAAAACATTTACAAGACATTGTTGCCCTGTTGCAAAAACAGATTTGTCATGTGGAACCCATTGGTATTGCACCTAGTCTATCGTTTGACTCTCTTCTAGATTGTGATCTGCCGACCATGAGTCCTTTTGTGACCCTGCACTATCTATGGTCACCCATGTTGTAAACCCCACTTCAGATCCACCTGCATATGTGCTTGGCTCATTTGAGAAGCACGGTGCTACTGGTTTTGGCTCTTGTATACTTTGTTACATGGGTTATCTTGGCGAAGGTATTCCTAAACACTTACAAGGCACTATTTTCCTCGCCCATCTTGTTCAAAGTATTGCTTGCCAAAGCATTAGTTATCCAATATGAGTTTCTTCATCGGGACCACTTCATGCAAACTCATCACCTGTTTTTGTTGGCTCCACTCATCATGATGATATTGAGCGACATATAAGTTCTACACATGTTTTCAAGCATGATGTTTTTGAACCATCTTTCAATTTTGTCAGACATGAGGGACCTCCCACATCATCTATTGTCCAGATTACAACCTACACCCTTGCTCTGGCATGTGACACCTAATATTGATTATGATTTAGACATTTCCTTGCAAACACCGGTTGTGCACATGGCACCCAACCGAGTACAAGAATATTTGTATACCATCCGCATTCATTTGGGATGGACTGATGATCAATTATGGCGTAGTTATAAGCACTATTTGCCATGATTGTTCCAACATGATTTTCCACTATTCAGCTACATCGTTCATACTGCCTAGCAATGCTCCTTTTTGGAGCAAATCTCATTTTGCGATAACATTTTTGACAGATTGACAATCTCCCACTTATCTGGAATAATTTTTAATATCCCCAGCATCTTTTAGTTTGCTTTGGTGTTCTCTTGGATTTCATATGCGGATTACCCAACACCAAGAGCAAGCTCCTAGTGGTTCTCCAATATTTTTCATCCTTGATAGCTTTCAACTATCCTTTTTAGATTCACTCTTTTCTGAATATTTGACAACTTAATAGTTTGTGTGTTCCCTTATGTGGAGCCTTGTTCTAGTGTTTTTAGTGTTTGTCAGTTATTCGATGTTCTTGTAGTGGTTTTAGACAACTAGTAAAGATTTCTTCATCCACTCCACCCATTCAGCAATGTGGGAGTGTGTTATTATACGACTTTCTTTGGATATAGTTTTGTAGCTCTTTTCGGCATCCTTGCAGATACTTTTAGCATCTACTTTTGGCAATATACTTCAACGATGGGTCAATCATCATCTTTCAGCATATTGTTGTAGTATTTTTGTGTGTTGTACAACTTTTTGGATATCCAAACATATCTCAACGACTTTTGACATGTAAGTTGATTACTTTGCACTTATTATACATGACTACCTCATCACGCCTACTTGTCGAAACTTATTTATGAGGATTCTTAAAGCCTTGTTCTTTTTTTATAGCCCACCTAAGTTGTACTTAAGGGGGTGTTGGTGCAATATATTATGCACCTTTTATAAAGTTAACTTAGGATAGTTATTATTCTAAAGTTACATTAGATAAGTGCACCATAAAGCACATCTCTAAGCTAGAATAGGATAAGTGGACAGCTAGTGCCACCACCAATAATAAATGCTACCTTTAAGTGGACCAATCATATCCCTGTTATGTGGCCAATAAGAAAAAGGAAGCTTGCACTTGCTTACGCTTTATATATATATATATATATACCTCTCTTCCTCTTTGTATTTTATTGTACAAATCCAATATGTTTTTAATTATCTGTTAATATAATATCAGTATTATATTATCATTATATCAGTTTCACGTCCTTGCCCAAGATGTAGACATACGTTGTGCAGTATTGTTTTTTCCTGTTTTCATTTGTTTGCAAAATAAATTGGAGAGAGTCTATCCCGGGAGCTCCTTGGGAATTTCCCATTCCTGCGTGGTGATCAAAGCTCCTTTCCTACATGGTGGGAGAGCTATTTCTCACAAGTACTGGTCGAGTCCAAAGGCAAGGAAGTACCTGGCAGTCTACAACCTCAACTCATCGAGTTGCCAAGTTTGACAGCGAGACTTGCAAGTCTAAGAAGACTCAACCATAGTGTTTAAACTCAGTAAGTACTCCCTGAAACCCAAGACAGGGCAATAGCTACAAAGATGCAGCCTTAACTCACCGAGTCATTGAGTTTGACAGTGGGACTGACAATTCTGAGCAGACTTGTGAGTTCCGCCTGTCAGATTCGACAAGTCTAAAAATCTGGTTGAAAAAAAAATGAGAAAACGTTTTTCCTGAAAAAGCGCGTAAAAAACACTTAAAAGAAAACAAATTATAATTAAAAGCTTCAAGTGATCTTGCTTCCACTCATTTGAATCACCCTTCACTCTCACCAACTCAAAACCTTAACTTTTCACATTTTTGTGTGAAGGAACCAATTGTTTTTTTGTGATGGAGCTGAATACTGTTTAATACTTGACATTCAAGCATGGCAGAGCACATAGAAGCGATTGACATTCTTGTTTTCAGATTTTCAAGCATTCATGTTTATCTAAATTCATGTTAGTTGTACAAGGAAAACATTTTTATGAATATAAAATCAAACCTTTTTCATCTCAGCTTTCAAGATTCACCTTTCAATAGTCAAAATCATAGTTCAAAAAATCGTTATCGGCAATTAATTGACAGGCCAAATTTTAACTCAAAATCGGGAATCGGCAATTTATCGGCATTAATCGGCAACTTTATCACTACTTTTAAAAACATTTAAATTCATAAAATAAACTTAAATTAAATGTAAAAACATTGTTAAATGATGCAAGAAGTGACTCTATAGAATGCCATAGGCCCATATGCATATTTTCGATTAAGTTTTGACAATATTATTCACGAATTATATTACAAACTTATATATCAATGTTAAATGTTATAAATTAGGATCTGTTTATAAATTATAACAGTAATATATTATATATCATTGTTAAATGTATAAATTTATATGTTATTTTATGCTCACGTTTTAGATTGTATAAATAACATATAAAATATAGTATAACTGTTATTTTATATAAATTATAGCTATTAACAGTAATATATTAAATGTATACAAAACGAATTAATTTGTAAATTCGTGTATACTATATAGTATGCTGTTGAAGATCTTAAAAAAAAGGGAAAAAAATATACTGTATGTGAATTTATACGAATTTACAGTATGCACTGTGTAGTGTTACCTAGGGCTAGGGCCACAAACAGGCCACAAGCTGGTTGGAAAGTGGAAACCGCCACGAATGCCCACGAAACCACCACAAATGCCCATGAAACCACCACGAATGCCCACGAAACCAGACACGAATGGAGAAAATACGAGTCGCGAGCAAAAACGAGTCGCGACAGGAGAAAATAGGAGAAAATATGAGTCGATTTGGTCTTTTTTTGCATTTAAACCTAAGCCACGTTTTTACCTGCGAGTTTCCCACGATTTTTGTAGGGTTTTTATTGCCGGAAATCGCCGATTTATCAGCACCTCACAAATCGCGATTTTCAAAAAGATTAATCTTTTTGCCTGCCCTAAACGATTAATCGCAATAATTGGGCGATTAATCGCGAGTTTTAATACAAAGGTCAAAATCACATTATTTACTTCTTATTGTATATTTGTGAATGGTAGATGTCATTGATTAGTTTTATATGTATTTTTAGTTGATTTGATACAGAATGCATATTAAACTATTTATTTTCCTGAAATTCTCTATTTTTTAAGTTATTTTTAAATTGCTGACTTTTTTGGCCACATTTTTCACCAAGTTCACAAATTTTGGCTTTTTTAAGCATAGTATATATACCCGCAAGTACTTGCCATTTCTTTATCGGACGAGTACTCCTAGAAAAACTCTTGAGACACTACCCTTGATTTTTTTAAGCAGTACTGGCAATTAATGGCAGCAAATACTTGCCAAAACCCAGTGAGCCTAACTGTCGAACTCGCCAGACGCAGCAAAAATGCAGTACGTAGAAAAAACATTGGTTTTTGTCTTTTATTAACCTCACACGCCCACACCTTACAATCACACAACTATTAAGCATCCATGAATTGAAGGGATTTTATAGCAAATTTGAAGAGCAGATTTGAAGAATTTCATTTGGAGGTTAGTTTTAATTTTATTTTTCCCCTTCTTTTCAAGCATGTAAATTTTTTCTATATTGTTAAAATTAGGTTTCCAAACATGATTTACAAATTTGCATGCATTCCATTCAATTCCAATTAATTTAGTTGTGGTGTATGTTGGTTTTGTTGATCTCCACAAGTGTCGCACTCTAATTCCCTCCACAACGCCAAGGGATGTTGTAGGCTAGAAGGTAGTCGGGCGCATGCAATCGTGGCCAACCTAGACAAAATCTTGTGCAAACGACCGAGGCTCCACCTCTCTTGAAAAGAAGGCACGCGCACGGGGGAGCCGCATAGGCGGATTCATAAGCGCAGTGCGGATATTCCTTCTCCAAGGGTCTCTCTCACTAGGTTATGGTGGCCAAAAGGTTTGTTGGGGAATAGTTCAAGAAGAGGAGAGAAGTGAATGTTTATGATTTTGAGCACGTTTGCTAGTTCGTTGTTGATAATAGCCAATGTGGGAAACTAGTGACTTCAAGAATACATCACAGGAGTCGATCTGGAGGTTTCTACAAGTGAAACAACCAATTAGCATCCATTCATAGCTTAATGATTGTGCAAAAGCCAATAAAAATAATATCCAGCTATGAGCATCACTTGTAACACATATACATTGCGCATCAATTACAAATTACAAGCTTTAGTCCTAATACTAACGAGTTCATAAAAAAAGTGCAAAAGAGAGTAGGGTAGGGTAGAAAGAAAAATATTTAACAAATCTGTGTGGTTTGCTCCAGCTCGCTTTAACGTTGAGATCCGTGAAAACCATGCCGGCTGCTCGGACCGGTATGCACTCGATCAAGACATGGACAGGTGCGAGAGCTTGAGGGGAAGGACTTAGAAAACCTAGAGTGATGGGCAATGTCGTCGGACGTGCGGGATGCACTCTCGATCTCATAGCCACTAAATGAAGATATTACATTCAATCAACAAAGTGAATCTTCACCATTCATCAAACTAGAGTATGCACAAAGGCTAACTTAGATCTCAAACATGGATAGTCAAGTGAGAGAAAACAAGTGCAAATAAAAGTCTCAGAAGCTTTTCTATTCCAAATTCAAGGACCTTTACTGATGAGTCTCGATTCAGGTATTGTTAACCAAAATAAGCTCCCTCTTATTTTGGGTTAACTAGCTTCCTTTTTGCCTCAGTCAATTTTTTTCACATTTCAGGCACTCAAAATTTTCTAGGTATTGCTCCATCAGATAGAGAATTTTCTTACCTTTCCAGAAAGGTAAAAATTCCTCCTAACTCCTTGTAATTTTCGAGTTATGGCTTGGCGGGGTTTGGAGGGGAAATTTTCCCTAGACAGTCCGTAGCCAATGAAAAGATGCCACATGTCAAGGCGGAGCGGCGGGCGTCGGGAGGATTTTGGAGTTTTTGGCGTTTGGTCAAAAGCTCAAAGGGAAAAATTTGGGCCGCACCCCCGCGGATGAACCAGAAGGCGCCACGTGTCTCGGAGCGGCGGGGCGCGGATTTTTTTGGGGAATTTTTCCCAATTTGAAAACAAAGGGGCAAAATGTTGTTTTCGGCCCGCGGATCATCCATGAAAAGCGCCACATGTCATCGGTGGCGGGCGCGGAGATTTTTTTGGGAAATTTTCCCGATTTGAAAAAAGAGGCAGAATGTTATTTTGAGGCCCGCGGACCAACCAGAGGCGCCACATGACATCGGAGGGGCGGGGCCGCGGAGGATTTTGGAAAATTTTCCCAATTTCGCAAAAAGGGAAAAAGGGAAAGGTTGAGCCCATAGATGAATTAGAAGCCGCCACGTGTCTCGAAGCGGCGGGCCCATGGAGATTTTTGGGAAATTTTTCCAAAAGTGCAAAAAGTAAAATTTGGGCCCATGGACCCGTTTTCAAATTTGATTTTGCTGCCATTTTTCGACCTAATTCGTGCCTTGAAATTTGTGCCCGAATTTATGCCCTAATTTTGCCCTAAATCTTCAGATGGGCATATCTTTCAATCTAGAGATCAAATTTGGGCAAAATCAGACTCGTTGGAAAGATCTTGATCTCCTCTATGTATTGGAGTAAAAACATCATTTTTTTTGCAGGTTTCGAGGAAGGAAAAGCCGTAAACGCGTCTTTCATGCCTTTAATGCGAACCAGATTGCTTCAAATGAGTTGTTTTTGCTCAATCCGCCATGGTTGCCTTCTCCCACACACCAAGGATGAAGAATCAACTTGATTTGATGAGGAAAAAACCTAAAACATCTTCTCACGCCATTAATCCAAGATCAGATTGCTTTGAGAGCTGTGTTTCACCAAATTCATCGTTTTTTCTCCAACACGCAAAAACAGAAGCAGAGGAGTCGATTCGACGGGTTTGCAGGCCAATTTGAAAGGAATTAATGGCGGATTGTTGAATTAGAAGATCTGATTTGCTTCCTCCTCTGTTTTCTCTCTCCTTGCTTCAACTATAAATGGAAAGGATTCGATCCTTTGTTTTGTTGGACGTTTTGCTCTTGCAGGCTCCACTTTTCTCCTTAGCAAGTGGATTCGTGGAGTTTCAGACCTCTCATCAGAGTTGCAGCACATATTTTTGCCTCCTTGCCATTGTAATGCATCGTATTAAAAACTGGGAATGATAATGCATGCTCTGTGAATGATTTTTCAATCCTTTCATGTGTTATTATTGTCTTCTGATCCTTCATTATATCTTGGCAATTTGTGCATGTTCTGTGTTACATTCTTATGATCTGTGTTTATTTGCAAAATAGAAGTTCATCACTCCTTTGGTGTATCACCGTTTTAGCTTAGTTTTGTTTCCTTTTCGCATCTTTTAACTCGTCTCCTTGGAATCTAGAGTAGGATTTAGCATTGAACCTCTGCAAAATTCATGCATACACCTAAACAGAGGGGTAAGAACCAGCTTTCTCTGGAGAGTTTTCTCACCTTGCAAGGTCCCACACCTTGGAGAAAACTCAATGTTTTGCAATCACACTAAATGACCCAATTTTGGACTGCAGATATGAAGGTCATTTAGGGGTGTTGTAGATTTGCACTAACAGGTATTTATAGAAAAACCCAAATGAACAAAGGTGCTTTACAAGCATTACTGGTGGTAGGCTCTTCACAAACTGGATTTAACAATATAATATTACATGGTAAATACATAGTCATATTACAATGAATGCCAAATTAACCATCTAGAAGGCTTGTTATGTCAGAAAACATCCTCTGCAAGAAGAAAGATCTTCATTAAATGGCGTGTACATGAACTGAGCTGAGATCTGACAAATTGATTAGTTACAGCATGTTTTGTCATTTTGTGCATCTCTTATTTGTGGCGCACAATGGTGTGCGCGGAAGGTTTTGCGAATAGACTGCACGTTTGGACTCTCCTTCGATGCATGAATATCTTGCGCATGGTGGCTTCTTGACTCTTTGCCCATGATGGGCCTTATGCCTTCTCCATTATATATTTGCATTTGCACGCACATCTTTCTTCGCATAGCTCCACAAGTTATCCTGTAAACATCAAGTGAAATTGGAGTTAATTAGCATTGGGTGCAATAAACTAAGCAAGGAGAGAAATACTTACAAGGCTCGCACAAATGGGTGCGCAATTCTTCCTCGGATTGTTGCGCAATGTTCCATCGTTAACACATGGAGACGATCGATTTCACCATACATGGGAAGTCTTTTAAAACTTAACTTGGGCCATATAGGTGATAGGGCATTGATTTGGGACACGTGGTGCAAATCGGAAAATCAAGTTTGAGAAGCTCTTAAACTTTTTCCCTAGCCTTTATATTTTGTCAAGGGCTAATAAAAGATACATGGCCTATGACTTATATGTTTTGCAATTCACCAATCGAAGACAGATGGCCCTAATCAATGCATGCAATGGTTTGTGCAATGCAAACGAGAAATTTGCTAAGTGTGGGAGTGTTCGAGAGAGTTATCAAGTTTCCACAACCTAGGATGAGTGAAAGTGTCGCAAAGCATGAAGGGTTCGGCTGGACTTGGGGTGTGGCAGCGCAAACACTTTGCTTTCGCGAGTTTTGAACACGAAGGGACCACAAAAAGGGCTATGTGCTAAACGTGAAGGGTTCAAGGTTCAACGGTGCACAAGAATATGTGAAAGCATTGCGTGGCAAGTATGCGCAATAGTGCACGTGAGAAATCTTTGCGAGTGAATAGGTGCGCGTGAGGATTGCATGGTAATGTGAGAAATATTTTGTAAAATAAAACATAGACATATTTGTGAAGGGGCGCGAGAAAAAAGCAGTCAAAGAAAGACCCTACGCAAAAATGACTATGACGTGGAATGCCAACAAAAGAGGAATTGTGCGTGCAAATAAGGTAAAGCAAGGGTGCACAATTCCAAACTGCCTTGTGAAACTCAAGAGGTTCCCCGATTTCACTTGTGGAATTAGGGGCATGTTGTGGACACAACAAGTTTATCATCATTAATGAATAATATTACAGAATGTATTCTTTAGAAGCTATTTTTTTAAATTGTCTTTATTCTTGTTTATAGGATTTACAATTACAATTACATAGGGTTTTCTTGTACTTAGGGTTGAATTTGACAAGTGCAAATTTATGGTTTTTAAATATTGTTTTTAAAAAAATGCATTTGAACATGTTGCTGGTTAGAACTTAGCATACAATGGCATCCGGCTCCACATGAGTTTCAATATCGGAGCAGGAAGTGTTCCCACTAATTCTTGTACCAAAGATTGGAAGTATGTTGTACGTGGAGCGGTTCGGGACTGTGATCTATAATTTCTGCAAGAAGGTTTCTAGAGGCATCAATGGCCTTAGGTACCATCTTGTATGCATTGTTTGCCGCAACGTCACAAAGATGTCCCAATGCAACAAAAAGGAAAAACAAGAGATGAGGGTTGAGTTTGCATTGTTGGATGAGAAGAAACTAGAAAGGGCAAGGGTGCAAGCAACCATAACAGCAGCCATTACACTCGAAACGACAATGCAGAATCAAAGAGAGATGCGACAATAATTGTGGGCTATAATCGTGGTCCACGACTACGAAGCACATCCACTTTATCGAGTTCAAGAAAAGATCAGATACATAATTTTTTTGTACCTAAAAACATACGTGGAACACAACCTTCATTGCACTGCAGTACAAGTTAGAGTGAGGAGATGCACGAGGAAGCAGATAAGGTGTATGCAAATTTATGGTATTATAACAACCTTCCCTTCAATGTGGCGAAGAGCACATTACTAAGAATATTTGGTGATGGCATTGACGATTCTGCAAGGAAAGGTTATAAGGCACCCTCTTCAAGAGACTTAAGTGGGAGGTTACTCCACAAGTGCGGTTGCAGATGCAAAATCAATTCTAGAAGATCAAAAGAAGCAGTGGCAAAAGTTTGGAAGCATCATTCTTTCAGATGGGTGGACGATGGAAGGAACTGCACCATCATCAATTTTACCGGCTTCAAATGGTGAGATTGTTTTTTAAGTCAATTGATGCCTCTAACATAATAAACAATGCAAAAATCAAGCCTTATGGTGGAGGACGACTTAAAGGTGGGCATCGAGAATATTGTGCAAGTTGTCACTAACAATCCAGCAGCTTTATGTGATATGATTCCTAGGAGACTAGTTCAGCGAGGCATCCATCACTCTTTTGGACCCCTTGTGTGGCCCATTGCCTTGATCTTCCTTTAGAGGACAAATTAAATTGATTAGGTGAGATCACTAGTAGAATATGCGAGAAATATAATAGAATGCATATATAATCACCCTTGGGTTCTCAACTTGATGACAGAACACACCAAGGGGAAAGAGCTTGTTGCAGTGGGTGTCATGAGGTTCACAACTAACTTCCTAACATTGCAAAGTATTTGTAGTAAACACCGCTGAAGCAAATGTTTGTGATTCAAGCATGGATAGACTCACCGTATTCAAAAAAGTCAATGGAGAGAGGACCGCAAACGCAATTTTTGATGATGTCTTTGCGAAGAGAGCTGCAAAGATCATCAAAGTAACTTCAAACTTCAATTTAATTTTCAAATCAATTCCTTTATTTTCATTTTTTAAAGTATTTACTATTGTAATTTAATTTAATTGTAAGTTTGTAACTTTATAGTTAAATTTGTTTGTAGGTGTCGAAGTCGTTGGTGAGGGTTTTGTGCTTGGTTGATGGGGAGCAAAACTCAATAGGATACATTTATGAGGCCATGGATAGGGTCAAAGAGGCCATCCAAAACTATTATAAGGTGGATATAGCCAGATTTGATCCCTTTTGAAAGTTAATTGATTGGAGATGGAACAATCAACTCCGCCAACCCATTCATGCAACAGGGTGCTACCTCAACCCCAAGTTTTGTTTCTCTGATGGCTTTATAGATGTTAATGGGGAGATTATGGAGGGCCTCTCAATATGCATTAAGAGGATGACACCAGAGGTACTTTCCTTCCTTTTGGGCCACATCATCACTCCCAGGGGGTGTTGGTGTGTTCTTCGTGTTGTTTGTGTGACGCACGGTGGGTGATCGTAGGGTATTCTCGTTCGGTGTTTGTTTGGTTGTCTCAAGTATTATTCCCTCTTCTTGGGATAGTCAATTGAAAAATCATATCATCTTGGCAACATGGAGTTAGAGCTTTTAAAAGGACTCCCTTTTGACTCCTTCATTCAAGGAGTAAATTCATGGGGGTATTAGAATTTCTAATGTTTGGTGGAACGCTCAAGTGCAAGGCAAGAGCTTGGAGATTCTCATCTCTTGGCCTCGTCCCAATTCAATGTATTTAAGATGTACGTGTTATCTTCGTTCTTATTACTTTGTAGTAAATGAAGTTAAAATAGATAAAACAATATGTATGATAATAGCAATAACAATGATGAATGAGAGCAAATAAATGGTTACACAAATAAAATTTAAAAAAAAAAACAAAATAGTTTGTTTTTAAACTTTAAGACGTTTTTTCGAATGTATTCCCTAAAAGATTGAGCTAAACTTTTCCGCTTCCATCTTGAACTCGATCCTGAATCTTATGGCTTACTAAGAAGGTCATTAAATAAATTATATATATATATAAACTAATTGTGATTCACATTATAGCCAAAAATAAACAAGAAATTTAATACAAAAATATATAAAGAAACAAAAATATGTGAAAAGATGGAGGGGAGGTGGTGGAATATGTCGGTGGGTGCCCATTAGAGAATAATGGAAAACCGACTTTTGTAAGATGTTGTCGTTGCACCTACTCTCCACTTTCACACATAATGGGCACGTTGAAACAAGCCGTGGAGATCCATTAAAGCAATATGTTGTGAGATTGAGATTGGTGTTAGATGGCATTGACATTGTAAGATTACGGTTGAGGTTATTTCACCCTGTGTTCTAAAAATCACGATTAATCGGACGATAATCGCGATTTATCTTTTTGAACATGCAAAACGATTAATCTTTCAATAAATCGCGATTTTTTAGTGCCGATAAATCGGCGATTTCCAGCGATAAATGCCCTAACAAATCGTGGAAACTCACCTGAAAAATCGTGGAAAATCATTTAGTTTAGGTATATATGCAAAAACGCCCAAATCTGACTCGTTTTTTCTCCTGCGTGGCTCGTTTTTCCTCCTGCGACTTATATTTTCTCTTGCGTGGCTCGTTTCTCCTCCTGCGACTCGTTTCTTGCCATTCCGAGGTGGTTTCAATAAATCCTAACTCGTTTCAATAAATCCTAACTCGCAAAAGAAAAAATCCTTGCCCTCGCGATTTCGATTCTTTTATTTACAGTCATTCCCGTGATTTCTCAGTCCAATTTGTAAATTTTAAACTTTACTTGTAACTTGTATTTAATTTTTTAATGTATAACTAGAATTTAATTGTAACTTGTAACTAAAATTCTGACTTGTAATATTAACTTACAATGAATTTTCTAATATTAACTCTATGTATTTAATTGTAACTTGTAATATTAATTTAGTTGTATAGTATTTAATAGATTAATATTGTAACTTGTAATATTAATTTAGTTGTAATATTAATTTAATATTAAGTGACTCTATTAAATACTTAGTTGTTAAATTCTAACTTGTAATAGTGACTTTATGTATTTAATTGTAACTCGTAAGTATTTTTATAGATTAAAAAAATTCATAGAGTCACTTCTCGCATCATTTAACATTGTTTTTACATTTAATTTAAGTTTATTTTATGAATTTAAATGTTTTTAAAAGTAGCGATAAGGTTGCCAATTAATGCTGATTAATGCCGATAAATTGCCGATTCCCGATTTCCGAGTCAAAATTTGGCCTGCCAATTAATCCCCAATAACGATTTTTTCAACTATGGTTTCACCAAATGAAACAAATTGGTGCCCAACCCAATCAGTCCACCTTTGCGAGTGTACCCCAACCTCGGGCCAAAATAGGAGCTTTGAAATCATTCATGGACAAATGCCAAACCACAATGGGATGGAATGGGACTCTTGCGATGTTCTATTTGTGTGTGTGCTGGTAGATATGTATGCGTAGTGTAGCAGCATGCACAGGGGCATGTGAACTGTTTGACCAAATGCTTGGGAGAAATGCGGCCTCATGGATCGCAATGATAGCAAGTATGCACAAAATGGGTTTGTTGAAAAAGGCCTTGGGGTTTAGGCAAATGCGTTTGGAAGGTGTTAAGCAAACCTCCACAACCTCTCCGTAACATCTTCTCATCCTACACGCTAGGAAGGGCATTGGGTGCAGTGAGCAAAATGTGATTCTTCCTACAATGACCCCCTCTCTGATATATGCTATGAGATTGAATTGAAATTGGCGGTGGACCATTTTGGCATTGTATGGTTATAATTGCAACATGGAAATGCATATGTTATTCAATCTACTCTATCACATTGATTGAGTTGTAATATACCCTTCTAGAATAAGTTAGGAATTAATACAAATCTGATCACACACAGCTGAAAATAATTAATTTTCAAACCCTAACTATTGCAAACTTCAAAAATTCATATCTTTGGCTAGGGAAGTCCAAATGAGCTGAAATTTTGGATAATGGACCATAAAAATATGTGGAACAATATGAAAAATCAGATTTTGCACAGCCAACTTGAAACCCTAATTTTGACCTAAAAAGTAGGTCGCCCAGCACTTTTAGGGCACCAAATCTCCTCCAAAAATTATGAAATTGTTTTCTCCTTATCTCTCCTAATTTCTACAACCAAAACCAATATTAATCTGACCCCAAAATTGCAGATCTGAAATAAATATTAATTTATAAGACCCAGAAAGCTTGCAGACAGCTGAAATCTTCTAAAATTCATAACTCCTTCAATACTTAGAGTTTTTGCATGAAATAAATTGCAGAATAAAGTAGAAATAAAGATCTTTCCAATGAACTAACAAACTGAATTTTTATCCCACTGAAACCCACTCAAATCTGCCTCTGAAATCTGAAAACCAGTCGCTAGGGTTAGGGAAAATTAATTAAATAATTTCCAGCTCATAAAACCCTTCCAAAAACCCTTAAACAATCAACCCTTGATCTGAAATAATTGATTAGACACAGCAGCAAATAGATCTAGCATAAATAACTTCAAAATATGAAAGATCAAACCCCAATACCAGTTGTTATGGCTAAATAAATTGCAGCAGCAATAATAGTCATAAAAGTACTTCAAACCCTTCACAAAAATATAGATTTATCATCCAAATAAATGCGCCAATACCAACACAAGAGATCACAATGAAGAGAACAAGAGAGAATACTTCAATTGATCAAACCAACTTACTAACTTCCCACGAAAGAGAGAAAGAGAAAGCTTTAATGGACATGCATCCCAACTCCAAGCATGGAGCATAAAATATCATCATAGCATGAGTCTAACAATGATCCTAGTACTCCTTTTATAAGCAAGAGGGGCACAAAATTCGAAATCCCTAGGAGAGGGAAATTATTAAATAAAAGAAATTTATTTCCCCTAGGTGTGGCGTCCTTTTTAAAAGGTGATTTTAATATTTAAAAGCCACCTAATTATTATTTAATTAATTCCCCTTTTTAATTTGCATTTTGGGAATTTAATTAAATAATTAAATACATTACTTGCTCCATAAATATTAAATAATTAAATAAATATTGTTTTATAATGTCAAATGATTAAAATCACTCTCTGGCAATATTATCTAATTATTTAATATATTTTTCCCCTTGCAACATCCCTAAAGCCCACGGGAATGATAGGCTACGGGTCTTCAAAAATGGGGACATTACACAGTGTAGAGATAGATAACAACCTTTCTTTGCATTCTTTCAACTCGCTCTGCAATGCGGGAATCTTGGATAGGGTAAGAACATCCAACAAATCATTGTGGAAAGGGGATTTTTCAAATGTTGTAACCACCAGTGCCACAGTAGAAAATTTTGGCCCGGCGCCTCGGCTCCCTTTCTTTGCCTCATGTCTGCTGTCTCTGGTCCTCTTTCTAATGCCGGACCCCTCTGGTCCGGATCGGGGGCCCCTTCTGTCAGGGTCCCTCTCTCCAACGCAGCCTTTCGCTTGGTCAAAAGTCGTGGAGGGTTCCACATCGGCTCACAGCTCGGAAAAGCTCTCCCCTTCACTGTCAGAAGGGTCCTTTTCCCTGCGCATCCCCTCTCATATCACGGAGGCTGCTGCTGCTTCTCGTGACCTGTCCTTGGTGGGTACGCTGATGGGCCCTAGGCCCCCACTGGAGGATATAAAAAAATGGGCTCGTTTAAAATGGCAACCATGTGGAGCGCTAGAAATAGCGGCTATGCCTAATGGATTCATCTTATTCTCCTTCAGCTTGAAAGAAGACTTCGCTAGAGCGCTGCTTGGTGGTCCGTGGTTTTTTGGCAGGCGGGGTTTTTATCTCAGGAAATGGTCACCTGGTTTCAACCCACACACGGAATCCATGACCCAAGCCCCAATCTGGGTTCGCCTCCCGGGGCTCCCTCTGGAGTTTTGGCACCCGGCAGTTATTGAAGGTATTGCTCTTTCAATAGGTTCTTTGATAGCTATAGATCAAGCCACAAAAGCAAAAACTAGATTCATTCATGCTCGTTTCTGTGTTAATGCTGATATTAGTTGCCCCTTGCCAAAGGACATCGAGCTTATCTCGGACTTAGGGAACTGGAAACAACCCATTGACTATGAATACATTCCTCAAGCTTGTTCCTTCTGCAAAAAACTTGGCCATAGGGCCTCTGGCTGCCCCTCTAAACCTCAACCGAAACCAATGTCCCAAACCCTCTCCCCAAAATACAAGAAAAAATCCGTTCCTAAATCGTCCTCCATTGAGATCCCGATCATCCCCACGTCTAATTCCTTCGCTCTCCTTGAGGATGGAGAAATCAACCCTTCTTCTGATCCTGCTTCTGAGATCCTTCCCTCCTCCTTAGCCCTCCATCCCCTCTCCCCCCCCGGCTCCTTCGGCTCTTCCCGGCTCTTCGTCTCTTGGTGAGGACCTTCTTTTGGCTGCCTCCTCCCCTCCCCCTTCGCCGCTGCCTGCTCCTTTTCCCCTCCCCCTTCCTTCGATCCCCTCTTCCCTCGTTCCCCCCCCTGCCCTCCCCTCTCCTGCTTTGTTTGAGCTCTGTCCCCTCTCCCTCGGATCTCTCCACCGATGATTGTTTCAATCACCGTTTCACTAGAAGCAGCAACAAGAAACCCGATATTGGCTTGGAAAAGGTTAGAGGCAGAACTCCAAGCAGTGTTAAGCTTCAGCTAGAAGCAGCTACAAATGTGGCGCAAGGAACCCAAAGCACTATCCCCATGGTGGTGGGGAGTAAACCCAAACAAAAGAAATGAAGATCATTTCTTGGAATATAAGAGGGCTCAACTCTCTTCAAAAACAAAGAATCATCAAAGACATCAAGTTCCAGAACTCACCTGATATCATCATGTTGCAGGAAACCAAACTAAAAACGGAGGTTCGGCTCCATAAAATCTGGCCAGCGGCTGCCTTTGAATCTCAACCTTCAACTGGAAACTCTGGGGGGCTTTGTACCTTGTGGGATCCCAGAAGTCTTAAAGGGGATTGCCTGTTCAAGCACCCCAACTTTATATGTATCCTCTTCCAAGAGATTGGTGCTGACTCCTCTTGGATTGCTATCAATGTGTATGCCCCAAACTTGGAGACTCATCGAGGAAAACTTTGGAGAGATATCACTAACTTCATCATCACTTGTGGTAAAATTCCCATTCTAATAATGGGTGATTTTAATTGCCCTCTTTATCCATCGGATAAACAGGGGGGTATGCTGCTATGCCGTCTAGCATGGAAGCTTTGGCTGACTTCATAAGGGAGAATTCACTTCTGGACATGGATCTCCACGGCTCATCTTACACATGGTCAAACCGCAGATTGGGCAGGAACCACATCCAATGCAGATTAGATAGAGCTCTTGGCTCTCTGGATTGGATTTCTCTCTTTCCGGACTTTTATCTCAGCTCCCTCTCAAGGGCTGGCTCAGATCACAGCCCTCTTCTGTTAAGCGCCAATCACAAGGTAAATGCCAAGAATCCTCCCTTCAGATTTGAGCTGGCTTGGCTTGAAAATAACCATCTGACTCCCCTGGTAGCAAGCTGGTGGAATATCGAGATTGAGGGAACTAATATGTTCAGATTTTCCAGCAAACTTAAAGAAATCAAAAAACAGCTCAAAATATGGAAGTCGAAGGTCTTCGGTAACATCAAGGTTCGCAAGAAGGAGCTTTCTCAGAGCTTGGTTAAAATTTCCGAACAAATTGAGGCTGTTGGAAGGTTGGATCATCTTCACCAACAAGAAATCTCTCTCCTCAGTGATTATCACAACACTCTTAAAGAAGAAGAATCCTATTGGAGGCAGCGTTCTCGGGCCCTCTGGCTTGAGCAAGGTGATCGTAATACCAAATTCTTCCACATCACTGCTTGTAAACATAAAGCTAGAGATAAGATTCGTGAGTTGGTGTCGTCAGCAGGTGGGATCTTACTAACAGCTGAATCTGATATTTCCAATGAGCTTATATCCTTCTACTCAAATCTTCTCCATGCTGATCTGGCTCCTTCGGAACAATCTATGAATGAAATGCTCCAGCACATTCCACATCTGGTTTCTCCTGAGATGAACAACAATCTAACCAAGCCTTTTTCTATGGAGGAAATTCATAAAGCTGTCTTTGCTATGAAGAGAGACAAAGCCCCGGGTCCGGATGGCTTTCCTGCCGCTTTCTTCCAAGTTTTTTGGGAAATCATCAAGCAGGACCTATTCCTAGCAGTTAATGAATTTCAGATGAATGACAAACTGCTTAAGGAATGGAACACCACTTTCGTGGCCCTTGCCCCAAAAGTGCATAATTCCAAGGAGGTTTCCAATTTTCGGCCTATAAGTTTATGCAACACGTCTTACAAGATCATCACTAAGATGCTGGCTTCCAGGCTAAAACCTCTTATGCCGAACCTCATCTCTCACAATCAGAACGGATTCATAAAAGGTCGTCTTATTCAAGGCGGTATAATTACTGTCCATGAGGCCATCCACTCGGCTCTTCTTGCGAAGTCTCCAGGTATGATCTTAAAATTGGATATGCAAAAAGCCTTTGACAGAGTCAGCTGGCCTTTCTTAATCAAGACCTTGGAAAAATTTGGTTTTGACAAAAAGTGGTGTAGCTGGATTTTCTCATGTGTTTCGACCCCTTGCTTCTCTATTCTTATCAATGGCATTCCTGCGGGTTTCTTCAAAAGCAGCAGGGGTATCAGGCAAGGCGATCCTCTGTCACCTTTTCTCTTTGTTCTAATGGCGGACTCCCTCAGCAGAGCTCTGGATGCGGCAAAAAATCAATCCATCATTTCTGGCATGAAAATCACCTCAAACTGTCCCTCGGCCACTCATAGCCAGTTCGCTGACGACACCTTATTGCTGAGTTTGGCTTCTGTTATTGAAGCCAGGGCTATTATGGATATCCTCTCTCTTTATCAATCAGCCTCTCAGCAAACGGTTAACTTCATCAAGAGCAGCATCTCCTTCATCAACACGCCCCCCAGAGTCCAGAGAAAGATTGCTGATATCTTTGGTTGCTCGATTGTGGACCTCCCCGCCTCTTATCTGGGCATCCCCCTCTTCCATGGAAGGCAATCAAAAAATATGTGGAATCCGGTCATGGAAAGATATCAAAAAAAGCTCGCTGCATGGAAAGGAGCTCTACTCAGCCAGGCTGGCAAGCTCCAGCTGGTGAAAGCCACTCTTCAGAACCTTCCTACTTACTTCCTGTCTATGCTCAAGATTCCCAGCTCTGTAAGGGAGGTTGTGGAAAAAATTCAAAGGAACTTTCTGTGGTCTGGAACTGAAGAAAAGAAAAGGATCCATCTTGTGGCCTGGAAAGAGGTTTGTAAACCAACTGCTCACGGTGGTCTCGGTCTTCGGAAAATGAATGAGATGAACGGGGCCCTCCTGGCCAAACTTGCTTGGGAGGTGGCTAAAGGTGATTCCTGTTGGGCCCACTTGCTCAGAGCTAAGTATTTAGCAAACAATGAAGACTTTATCACTTCCATCCCCACTAGAGGCTCAGCCATATGGAACTCTATATGTAGCTCGCTTCCCATCATTCGGGCTGGCACTAAATGGAGATTCGGGAATGGGCGTCTCATTGATTTCTGGAGGGATACTTGGATTGGAGATGAACCCCTTGACCTCAATCCCTCTTGGGACCCTATCAAGAGAAGTATCATCAATATACATGGCAGATTAGCTTCGGGCTATTGGCAGAGGGTGAACTCCATCCCCTCATGGGATATCAAGGAATGGGAGGATATCAGCGTCCTGCAAAGAAACCTGCTGTCTTCACTTAGAGCGCTGCTCTCTTCCATATACATCCCTTTTTCCCATAATGAGGACGAGATTATCTGGACTCTCTCTACATCGGGCTCCTTTTCAGTTAAGGCTGCTTATCTCTCGATGCATAGTGCTGACATAGGCCCCCCTCTTACAAATTTCTGGCCTAAGGAGATCACCCCAAAATTGGTTTTTTCTCTTGGCTCTCCTCTAAGAATGCTTTCCTCTCTGGGGAGAACCTGAAGAGAAGGGGTTTCTCCCTTCCCACCAAATGTGTTCTATGTGCCAATGAAGCGGAGTCCTCATCACATCTCTTGATCCATTGCTCTTTCTCGCAAGTTATTTGGCAGTGGCTCTTATCGAGATTCGGTGTATTTTGGATCTTTCCGGATTCCATTCAGACACCCTCTCCTTCACTCATCCGATTCTAAACTTGGCTTGGAAACTCCTCCTCCCGCATGGTTTATGGGGCATATGGAAAGAAAGAAACAGAAGAATCTTCAAAGAAAAAAGTCTCAATCCTGGACAGGTGGCTACTCAGATTGCTCTGGCTCTCCAAGAAAATATCAACCTGACCACGTGGTCCAAATATCAGCAAAAACTACAGTTCTGTCACACCCAGGAGTGGCAGAAGTTTTTATCCATTCCTTGTAAAAGAGCTCATACTGATCGGAATTTGGTCTGCTGGCTTCCCCCTCCAAGGGGCTGGAAAAAACTCAACACGGATGGAGCTTCGAAAGGAAATCCAGGTATGTCCGGAGGAGGGGCCATTCTCCGTTGCTCTTCGGGTTTAATTGTTGCTGCTTCTGCTCATAATTTCAATTTTGGCTCCAACCATCGTGCGGAGGCTTTAGCTATCCTCAAAGGCCTTGAGATGGCTATCAATTTAGGCAATGATCCCCTTCAAGTTGAAAGTGACTCCCTCAACATCATAAACCTCCTCCGATCTAATGACCCTGGCCATTGGTCGATTAGGAACATCATTGCTGATATTAGAAGTATACAAAGATCTTTCCTTCAAGTCCAATTCCAGCATGTCCTCCGGGAAGGAAATAAAGCGGCGGATCTTCTTGCTAATATGGGTGTCCTCATCGAAAATCAGCAAAATTGGACTGATAACTTCCCGAATGACCTCTGTCAGATTGTTCAAAACGACACATCCCACTGCTGACTGGTGGATTAAAGGGCTGACTCGGGTTTCGGCTTGCTCGCCTTGGCCTTCTCAAAAGGCGGCGGTGAATATGGCGAATTTAATTGATTTGATACTTAACACGGGATACTTGATTAAGGTGCCTTGTAATGATGCGGCAAATCCCCGCACGAATGAGCTTTATTCACACATTAATCATCTGAGGAGGTGGCGAAGGGTTTTAATAACATTGCCGGTCTCTGTTCAAGCTGGTTTTCGTCCTCTCCTATTTCCGCTTCTGTGACTATTCTAATTCTCATCTCATGGGGGTCAATTGAAGCGCTTGAGCCCGACAACTGCGAGTCGTTTAAGAATGATGGCGAGGTGTGGAGCATTTTAGTGGAAAATGGGATTGCCACTTTTCTGGAAAAAATGACTGGTTACTCGGCTCTGGTTTCTTATGCTGTCACGGCTTCGTGGTCGAGGGGTCGTGTCCAAATTGGCAGCACTCGTTTCACCATCTCAACGAACGCCATCGCTGATGCCACCGGGCTCCCTGCTGCGGGCGATATTTACTACAGGCGTTCCCTTCACGCCGAAATTCAAGATTTCAACGCCCCAGGTGACAGACCAAAGAAATATCTTTCTGGCTATACCCGTGACTCTCTGCCCTCTCCCTGGGACAGAGTGGCGGAAGTCATTATGAGGTACTTCACTATCGACGGAAGATACCGTCTGGTCTTCGGCCCCCATCTGTTCATCCTCTCCCATCTCCGATGGGGGAGAAAAATCAATTTGGCTGCCTTCCTTTTTCAGTCTCTGGAACATTCTGTTGTTGGCTCGGGAGGCGAGGGTGTCATCCTCCACCAAGGTTTACTCTATCTGCTTTTCTCCGTCGCCGCTTCCCATTCCGACCTGCTCCGTTTCCCTCCCAAAATGGGTCGACGCCGCCGCTCCCCCTCCCCTTCTTCTCGCCCCTCCTCCTCCTCCCTCCGCTCCTCTCGGCGTCGTCGCCGCTGCTCCTCTCCTCTGGTTCGGATTCCGATGTGGCCATTGTGAGCCCCCCGCGACGCCTCCATTCCCACTGCTACCCCCTCTTTTCCTACGCCCATCTCGTGTCTTTTCTTGGAGGACACTAATGCCAGTGGCCATGCTCCTTCTCCTGTCTCCAGCCCTGACTACTCTAGCGCGGCTGATCTTTTGGGGCTTGCTCATCTGTACCCTGACTCCCCGGAAGCGGAGCAGGGTGATATCAATCAACATGTGGCGGAACCCTCCTCTCATTCTGCTGGTACTAAGGACCCCTCTGTTGTAAAAGATTTTGCTGCTGACACTCCTCTCTCCCCTCCTGTTATGGACTCTAATACTGCTGATATTGAGTCTGCTGATGCTAAAAAAGACCATAACAGAGCTGAAATCATTTCCTCCATCCTAAGTAAACTACAGCGTGCCTTCAAGGCTCTGAAAGCATGGGAGGACTTCACGGATTCCACCAGGGCGGCTTTAGCTGACGACTGTTCGGAGCTTCTCAAGCTGGCTGATCTTCTGGCAAACGACTCTGGCTCTCCTAGAGCTAAAAATGCTGTCTCTGAGCTGAAGAAGCTCATCTAATGTTTCTTTTCCTTTTCTCGGCTTGGCTCTTCTTCGTTCTCCTTTTTGGAATCTTCTCGGGTATTTTTGCTTTGCAAATTCAAATGCTAGATCTGGCCTAATGGGCTTTTTGTATAAAGGTTGTGGGACCTTCTAAAACCCTCCTTTTACCCAATATATTCCAAAAACCACCAGTGCCCTGGTTGACATGTATGTAAATGTAGAAACAGACATAAGGCATGTGAACCGTTTGACAAAATGCCCCAAATACATCGGTCTAATGAAATGAGATGGCAGCGGGATATCACAAAATGAGTTTTGGAAGGGCCTTTTGAGGCATTTATGCCATGGGTAGGGTTTAAAGCCAACTCCCCTACCTTTGCTAGCATTCTCTTAGCCTATGTCAAATGGGAGCTCAGCGGTAGGGTTTGGAGAGTCGAACAATCTTTGAAAGCGGATATTTATCGAGAATGTGGAAGCGTACACAATGCATGTAAAAAGGATGACAAAATGTATGTTGTTGTGGACTCATGGAATGTGCGTGTGGACCAGCCTGGCGCACCACTGTGCATTGTCCCTCATGTACGCAGGCATGGATATCTCTTCCTCCTAGCAATGTCATTGTGTTTTCCTTCCCATTCCATTTAAAATTGTGTCATTATGTTAATGTGTGAGTTGTATGGATGATTAACAATAGATTTCTGTCCTTATAAAAGTAGTGTAGAAAACGGATGATGATTAGTGAAAACCAACCTTGGAAAATGGGTCCTTTTGGATATGCAAATCAGCTTGAAAACACGGTCGACTAAATACCACATGAAATAGGCCTCTGGTGTGGAAGTTGTTCACACAAGTTTCGTAAGACAAAACCTTAGCCACTTGAAAACAACCTTGTTTAAGTTATAAAGTCAATTTGGAATCACCTGATATTAATTGCTCACAAGCCAAGAAACTGCCACTTACCAACTCTTAACTTGTTTATTTCTGTATTGGAATTGGATTCCCATAGCTGGTTTCTTTACAATTGTTTGGGAGGTGCTTTTTCTACAAGTGTTTTGGAGGCTCTTCGGTTTACAAAGTGGAAGTGCAAGCTTTCAATTTTCGATAATTCCCTCCATAATGGTACCTCCAAAATGAGTACCGCTTATCGAATTTTACTCCCGTCAGTTTCCATGCATTCTCATTATATACGAGGATGGGCTGAAGTGACAGAATCCCTATTTGGCTAGCTGACAACTATTTTCTAAGGCCATTCTATGGCTGTTTGAGCTGCTTTGAACTATATTGTGATCAAGTCTTGTTAGTTCATAAATGAATTTGGAATCACCCTACGAAAAATGTCTGTGGAAGAAGAAATTGTGTCCCACCACCTCAAACCCCTTCATTCCTGCAATAAGAAATTGCTAGCCATATTTGGTTTCACATTATCTTGTTGGGAAGCATTTTTCCTTGCTAGTTTCATAGCCACTTTGGTTTACAGTGTCCAAATGCAAATTGTCAAACTTTACCAAGTCACTCTGGAACAATACATCTAAAATGAGTGCCGCATATCAGATTTTACTTCCATCAGCTCCTTGGTGTTCTCACCATGTAGGACAAGAGGTTAGAAATGATTGTTTCCTATTTCATGCACTTTTTGGCCTTTTTGTAGCCCATTCCATGGGCATTTTAGCTAATTTGAACTGTGACATTGTTAAGGCCCTTGACCCAATGTTTGACTCTACTAGATAAATCTTGTCTAGTATGAAGATCTGCTGTGATGGAAAGTGTTGTTAACATTAAGTTATTCCTTGAACTTTGTTAGAAATTCGAATTGTCTGAAGATAATGAATCCTCTCTCCTCTCGAGAACTCGGAAATACAAAGGAAATGAGAAATGTGGAAATATTAAACTCTCTCTCTCTCTCTCTCTCTCAATGATTAATGAAATCGTGTGATATCATTGTTAGATAGGAAAGTGAGATCCATGCTAGCATTCGTGCCAACATATGTTATCCCAGGTGGCAAGTTTTACAGTGAAAATGCAAATGCTTGGTGTTATCAAGAGAATGTATTTACTGTTAGCTTTCTTCAAATTATATAAATTCATCTAAAAGAAAAATTTAAAGCTTGATTTAGGAATGTAATCAAAATGCAATTGGATGGTTTTTTTTAAGGAAAAAGTTGGTTAATTCTTAACGCACATGACAACAATAGTATGCATTGTGAAATTTTATCTTGATTGAAATAGGTTGGTCATGTGAAACATCTAAGGAGAAATTGTTAATTTGAATCATTTGGATGTTTGCTTCAACTTTATCTTCACCTATTCTAAAACACTTGTTGAGACTACAACTTAGGAAACTATGCGATAATGAAAGTGTGTTGGTTTTACCTCTCTAGTTGGATTCATTCCACACCTAATCTTAGACATGAAATATACATAAATCTAAATACTCTTGACAGTGCCCTAATGTAAAACTCCTCCCTTGGAAACCCAAGAATCGAGAGATGTAGCTTATGGAAAACCTATTTCCTAATGAGCTTAATATTCTCTTCTTAGTCCGAGTAACAAATGTGTTGATCACCTCTTCAATTATGTGTAAGCTCCAGCAATGGGGCCACACATACATGACCCTCCTATTGTTTGACCCAACAACTTCCTTGTTTGGGTGTTGTCCCTCTTGAACCCCTTGTTAACCTTACGTCAACTCAATGCGAATGACAAGCCCTTAGACTTTGTAACCCTTGTTATGATGTCACTCTAGTATGGAAAACACGAGGTGTAACAAATGTTGTACTTTTGGAACGAGAGTGATTTTCCAAATTGTATCACCGTATTACTTGTATTTTTCCAACTGTAGTAGGATAACAAGATATTGTATCACGTGAGAATGGTTTTTGTCATTTCCCCTTGTATATTATTTTCTATTGAAAGATGGGATTTGAACTCCACTCAATGGACCCTCCATCCTAGCTTAACTTAAATAACAAGAGATGATACCCTTCTTAGCTTGTGTGACCACATGGAAGGCATCATATCAAGGTGACCCTCCACAAGTGTCTTGGCCATTAGGCCTCAGCCTTGGGTGTCGTCCTTTCTTAAACTGCTTGTAATTAGGATGGAACTCAACATGTTTTGCAAGTGTACCTTGAACTCGGAGTGGGAAGAACATTTTTGAACCTTGTGTAAAAATGTAGCATGTTAGATAACAAATGTTTTAGGAGCCATTTGTGTTTGTAATTGAAAATGCCCCTCGTTAAAATTGATGGTAAACCTTTAGATTACTTGATAAAAGAAAAGTGAGGTGTTTCCTTGAGGGAAACACATTAAACGAGAAATAGAATTCAATAACTTGAAAACAAGTGTTTTTATGCCTCTTTATGTACTTTATAAAGTTCGACAAAACAAAAGATTTAGTAAGAAAATAAAATTGTACCAAGTGTGTACACTAATTTGTAATTTATGTAAATTGAGGTTTTCCCTCTTTGGATGGATATTCAAGATTCAATCAAATCATGGTAAAGGAGGAAGACCAATTGAAAACAGCTTTTACCACAAAATGGGAACCTATGCCTACAAGAAAATGCCTTTTGGTCTATCTAATGCAAGAGCAACATTTCAAAGAGCCATGGATATGGCATTCAAAGGACTAATCAACAACATTGTTCTTGTGTATCTGGATGATATCACAATATTCTCAAAAAATGCAGAAGACCATCTCTTTCACCTCAAGCAGGTATTTGAAAGGTGTAGACAATTTGGGGTCTCTCTCAACCCCAAGAAATGTATCTTCCTAGCACATGAAGGCAAGCTCCTAGGCCACATTGTCTCCAAACAAGGGCTTGCAATAGATCCGGAAAGGGTTAATACTATTTTGGCTCTGTCATTGCCAAGCCATAAGAAGGTGTTTCAAAGTTTCCTCGAAAGAATTAACTTTGTCAGGTGGTTCATCCCAAATTTTGCAAATCATGTTAAGCCACTGACACCATGCTGAGAAAGAATTTGGTGTTCAAATGGACCGTGGAAGGGAAAAATAGCTTTGAAGCTATTAAACAAGCAATTGCACAAGCCCCAACTCTCATCAACCCTAATTTTACCAAATATTTAACATTATACACTTTTGGAGGCACTGATCACATGCTCTGCTTTGTTGGTGCAAATAAATGAAGAAGGTTTGCAGCAGCCAATTGCATTCTTCAGCCAGAATCTAGAGACTATAAGGTGAGATATTCTTTCGTTGAGAAACATGCCTTGGTTGTGTTATAAGGAATCTGAAGAAATTCAGACATTTGATATCTAATAACAAAATTCACCTCATGGTTCTCATTTTGAGGGAGAGATTTTCTTTTAAATAGGGATTTGAATGAGAAGAGAGTTGGTTGGATAACCAAGGTGAGGGAGAATGATATTGACATCAAGATGACTATACTAGTTAGGGGCGGAGGACTTTGTGTGAATAGTTGGCTTGAACCAGCAGATTAATGAAGAGGTTGTCCTCGTGCTCCATCATTATCAAAACAACCGATAATGCCTTGCTTGATTCTGTTGACGCGTAATATAGTAAACTTTCTACATACAGTCAATGTCCTCAAGGCACAGTAGAACAAAGATAAGGTATTTTAGACTCCAATTCATCCTCTATGTCCTTGTTGAATGAATTTTGTTCACAAAGGATGTAAATGGTGTTCTCTAAGATGTGAATTTCACAAGGGAAAAACTATTATTGGCCAAATCTCTTCAAGGATTGCCCTGGTAGGATCAAAAATGTAAGAAGTGTGCCTTTTTCACAGGAAAAGAGAGGCTTGTGGCTCTCCCACTTCACCCTATTTCAGTAGAGCAGCCATTCATGCAATGGGGGCTGGATTTCATAGGAGTAATCAACCCACACTCTAGTTTGGGGCACAAATGGATTTTGACAGCCACATATTACTTCACCAAATGGATGGAGGCGATTGCCTTAAAGGAAGCAAACAAAACCAGCATTCTAGATTTCTATGAAGGCATTATGACCAGGTTTGGCGTCCCTTCTACAATCATCTTTGTTAATGCTTTGGCATTTCTTGGCACAAAATTTTTTTTGGGTTGTCAAGAATGGCATCCCTCTAAGCACCTCATCAAATTATTACCCCCAAGGAAACGGACAGGTTGAGTCAACCAACAAGAACTTATTGAAAATCATCAAGAAAACCTTAGATGAAAATTAAAGGACATGGCACACTAAGTTGAAATCAGCCTTATGGGCAGATAGGATCACTCCTAAAAGGTCAACAAAAGCTCACCATACAAGATGGTTTATGGTAAGGAAGCAAGGCTACCTATATCTCTTAAGCTACCCGCATTAGAGCTCATCAAACGGTAGGAATTGTCCAATTTTGGAACAATGGAGATCAGATATCACGAGAACTCATGGAGCTCGAAGAATTGAGAAACAAGGCCATAAAAGCTATGGGCCAATCGAATCAACACTCAAATCAAGAAATGTTTTGATAGGAAGGCGGTTGTCGGAAAGCTTTGAGGGGACCTTGTGCTAAAATGGGATCAAGATAGAGCCAAGCCAGGTAAACATTCAAAGTTTGATACAATGTGGAGTGGCCCTTACGTGGTTTCAATTGTAAGCCAACTAATGTTTTTCATGGTTAAAATTGGATAGAAAATAACTTACAATCCCAGTCATGGGGTTTATTTGAAGCATTGCTTTTGAAAAGAATTCCACCTTGTACATAGTAGTTTAGTTTTAATTCCTCCAAGTGCTTTCGAGCACATGTCTCGCTTTTAGTATAGTTTTCTTTGCAATAAGTGCTTTGCATTCTCTCCATGTTTCCCTTAAGACATGTATGACCTTCTCTTTTGTAAATAAGTTTTGGAGCCACTTGCAATCATACACGGATCTTCTTTAGAGTAGGTTCATGACAAAAATCAGATTTTGGAGTAATTTCAATATACATCTTTCAAAATTCCATAGATCAACTCCAGGTTCAATGTTAGGTTCATGCGGATTTAGGAGACAAGTTTTCAAAGATGAGATCAGTTTCTTCAAGGCTAAGCTTGACCCCATGCCCAATGGATGCTTCAAGGCAATTGGTCTTCATCATCTAGACAAGTTTTCAAAGATGAGATCAATTTCTTCAAGGTTGAGCTTGACCCCATACGCAATGGATGCATCGAGGAAGGTAGATGTCCCCTTAAAGTCACCAAACTATTGTCCAAAATTACACCCCATGTAATTTTGATCAACTTATCAAAAGGACTTAACCATTTTCATGCTCTAGAAAAGCCGCGAGAGATTAGTTCGGTTTACACGGAATGTAGGAATTCAATGTTCCGCGGATTCTCCAAACTGCGGAAAAAAAGGAATTAGCAAGTCACGAGGACTTAAGCGGGAATGGGCGAAATTTAGTGTTACGCAGCCCTATTGTTGCACTAAGGAAATAAGTCCCAAGGAAGGTAAGGTCAAACAGCAGTACCACGGAATTGTCTTACTGCAGAGGAATAGAAGAAATCGGCTAAGTTCAAAAGCCGCAAAACACTAACATGGTGTTCTACGGGTTCACTAAATTGTAATGTCTCGCGGGTTTTCTCAAACCCGTGGAACGAAGGAAAATAGTCGCAAGGCCAAAACCCACAGATAAAAAAGTTAGATCCTCGCAGGTAGAGTGAAGTGTTCCACTCATCAAAGCAGCAGATAGTCTCAAAGCCGCACTGGACTTCGAACCAAAGAGCCAACCACCCCAACCACCGAATTTTAATGAAGAATGGTGTCGTTTTGCACAGTCTAATGGTGTGCAATAGACTCAAGGGTCATGTTGTGTTTATTCGCTGAAATTGGGGGCGTCCATACCTGTACTACAAGTAAAATTTAAAGATAAATCATGGCGGCCACACTCATTCAATGCATTCTTCAGGCGATCAATTCTAGCTCGGCGATCCTTTCTTCTCTCTCTTCCTCCTCTTTCTCCATTCCACAAAATCATATAAATATGAGTGCCCTTGCATATGAAAAGTGTAACGCCTTGATTTTTGTAAGCTATCATGGTAATCACTTTTCATGATGTTGTAACAGCAGAAATGAAATAAATATGTTAAGATATATCTTTTAATCTTAAAAGGAATGTGTTACTAATCTGGACCCTTGTTTGCTGTAATTTGTTTACTTGGGACAGAGGTTATTATTGCTTGTGTTTTTCTAAATGAGACAACAAGACTTGTCGTATGTTTGATGAACTCTTTTCGCTGATTGACAACACACCTTGAATCAATTCCATTGATCCAAGGTATGTTGTGGCCTTCTTGTGATCGCTTTGTCGATTTACTTCTAAACCAGAATGAAGTCTGAAACCAGACTGAAGGTTGATATAAATGTTGCAGCACCTGATTCCGATATAAATATCCGGTACCTAGATGCCAATGGAAAAGGTTCGATTCCCGAACCACATGCAAAGTTGTAACGCTAGACAGCGTAAGACAATAAGGGCCTGGATGCGAGTGACACAGGTATGTGGAACATAGGACGAAATGTCCTGCATTGTGTTGAATGCTGAACACTAGTCAGAAAGACTTGATTGGAAACTATTAAATAAATACTATGGGATTAAACCCTAACCTACAACTAAGTTTTATCCTATACCCTAACTACTACCCTATATGGATTTTAAATTTCATAAGGATGAAAATAGATGCAAATTCTAATAACTTATGAACTAGGTGAATAACCTAGCTATGGACTATTAAATCCTAAACTATTACTAACCTATGGAAGGGGACTTATGGACCCATGTGGATGGAAAACGGATAAGAAGGGAAGGTTAGAAATTTAATAGGACAGTAAATGAAGTCCTTACAAGTTGCAGCGCCAAGTTTGGCGGGAACAAGGAAAAGTTGGAGGCATCCAACTAGCTATGAAGCTAAAATGGAATTGCAAGCAAAATTTGAAAAAGGAAATTCGCCAACCTGAGTCGGCGGTGGCGTGAAAATTTATGAAAAAGCAATGCATTCAATGCATTCAATGACCTTGGTCTTAGCGACCAGCTCGCCTTGGAAAGAGGATAGAGGAAAAAAATGTTTGTCATTGTGTTCAATCGGGTTTTTAGTTGCTCTGCATTTCTTCCATGGTTCTGTCGAACCTGCTGTATTTTTGGTTATTGTTTCTGTTCTTTGGAGAAGCCAAGGCTATTTTTGAGCTTGAGGAAGTTAGTGGACTGTTGGGAAAGCCCTCTGCGGACGCCGTGGAGAGAAATAGCTCCTGTGGACGCGGTTTTCTTCGAACCACAAAAAGAATTGCAGGCATGTTAAGCCCTTCTCCTTAAACCGTTTGCTTTTGTTTAAACGTCTCATTAAAACAACCCTACTCTTATGAGGGGTGTTTTAGTTAAATGATATTGTTGATTTGAATGAAGTGATTTCTGGTTTGAGTCGTTTTTCTTTTCTGAGCACGACTTGGGTAATTTCTTTTGCGAAATGGGTAAATGAAATAAATCTGTTCTTGATGAGTGAGTTGTTTGACAATGTTGGGTAATCGTTCTTTACTCAATATGAGTTGAGTTTGTGCTTGAATAATACATTAGCTATGCGTGTATCAATTCTGAGTTCTGTGCATTCTTGTAAAAATGGAAGGATAAGGTGATTTTGTATGCCTGGTTTGAACTGTCATTATAAAAATGAACACGGCTTTGGTATTTCTTGCAAATGAGTGAAATAAAGGAGGTTGTGCTTGTTGTATGAGTTTGTTTTGACTGTGTTTAGCATTCGCATCTATTACCCTATACGGGTTTGAATTGATGAATGTATTGTTATGCGAATATTGTTTTCTGAGTTCAGTGCGTGAAAACGATTGGGAAAAACAAATTCGTGGTAATGTTGATGAACTGTTGTGTGAGTTATTTCTCCTAGTTGTTTTTCATTGCATAGAATACGGTTTTCCCTGGGACAGTAAGGTCATAGTAGCATCTTACATTGTTGTTCTAATTAGATATGGTGTTCTGCCTGCTTGTTCTTGGTATTCATATAGGACTGTTTGGAAGGAAGTTCTGATCTGAATGGGAACAAAAAAATCAGTCTATAGAATAGACTGGGTAGAGCATACAAATCATACTCTGTGTCTTGCTGAACTCAAGGATATATATAATTTACGGATTGAGAACCTTTCATTGTTTTCATTGAAGCGGAATATGAATGGATTTCTTACTTTGCTTTGTTGGAAAGTGAATTCTCTCATTATTATGATGAAAGCGTGATTTGTTGTTGTTGTTGTACACTCTTACATGTTATATATAGACGTGAATGTCTGTAGAGTGAATTATTTAAAAGGAAATGATTGTGTTTAGAGGTTCTTTTGGTACCGATGCTTACGGACCAGTTGCAATGAACTCTGGTCAACTTTTTGGAAAGGTAATTAGTAGTTTTGAATATTGAAATATACTATTCAGAATGAATCATATTATTGGATTATGTCTGTTCTAAATAGTGGATATTTGGTTAGACAGTGAGAAGAGGTAATATGACCCATCTTCCTTTTATTCGATTACTGATTTTATTTATTTCTCTTTGGACTATTATCATTGATTGATATCACGTCTGGATTAAATTCTCAGTACAGTTATGATGAAAGGAAAGAGAGTGTTGGATGGATAATTTGAAGTAATGTTCATTTCTTCTCTCATACAGTTGGAAATCTATAATTGTTATGGAATGAATTTTGTACTGCTTTGGTTTAAGCATCTGCATTTAATTGTTGTTTACTTTTCTCTTCAGCGTTTGATTGTTTGAAATCAGATGAGTTGTATGAAAGGAAAGGAAAGTAGTTCGGTTTGAATTTTTAGTTAAATTCTATCTTTTGAAATTACAACTATTGTAAGGGAATGGAAATTACAGCATTTACATTAGAACAGCAGTATGCACATATGTGTTTTAGTTCTCACAGATGTTAATTCTGGAACTATTTGAAGGAAATTACTTCTTGTAGTAATTATTTGGGAAAAAGGGCAGTAATCCTTTTGTCTGATTGGGAGGGTAATTAGATGATTGGGTTGTTATGTTGTTCATCCTTATTGGTACTTAATTCTTGGATGATGTTCATTTTAACATTTCATAAAAGCAGGGTTCTTTTATTGAGACAGTTAATTAAAAGCACCTCATTTTAATGACAAGTGCTTAATATGCTCAGTTCAATGAACTGACCCGTGCAAGTAATTTTGCAGATGGAACTTGAGTATAAACGAAGACATGGTTGTTTTCTGATACTTCTTTTGATTAGCTGAGGATGGATCGTATTTGATAGCTATTATTCCTCTACGAGGAAATGGGAAAAGAAGAAGTTACATTCTTCTATCCTTATGTGTTGAAATGTTGTTTGATATAAACGAAGTCCAGTTGTTTGGACTGGCGATTGTATAGATTGTAAATCTTATAGATGAATACAAGGAAAAGTGTGATATTTTAATGGTTGTATCAGTTTGAAACTGTTTGAATAAAGATTGAGAATATAGTGTTATTCTTTGATTGGAGTTATTCAAATGATAGTGGATAGATTTAAAAGGAAATAATATCTATTCTTTATTTGAATGCAACTTTTAAGTTGTAATGTGCAATTAGTTCATACTTGGGTTAAGATGAATTTTAAATTGACATTAAAATGGATTTAGGTGTATATGAACTCTTAATTGAATGATATTCGGATTAGCTTATAAGCTAAGGAATATCAAATAACATAGGAGTAGCTGAACCTTGTATTCGGACTCCGTTAACATCCTCGAAATGTTTAAATTCAGAAAATATTAGATATGGGGAAACATATCTATTGGTAACCAACCTTAACTGAAGTAAGGATATGGAGAATAAATGAATACATTCATTTAGAATTAGACCTCGTTTAAATGATGTCTAATAAGATGGAATTCTGAATTTGTTTACAGCTGTGGGTAAAACTTGGTTAAGTTTAATAGGTTAAACTTATTACGTTCATCTGTAATGGACTGATTAGTCCGAAGATTAAAGAAAAGAACCAAGAAGAAAATATGCAACCCTTCGGTATGAAGGAGAGGATGTATATTAAGCTATAAGACAAATTAAGTCTCTCTTAGCTACATACAACTGTAACGAGAACGAGGTTAAAGGATCAGCACGGTTGCTGAAAATTGATCTTAAATATTAAGATTATAATCTAATCACACTCGAGCTGGATGTGTACTTCTTGATGAGAGGATTCCGTAGGACCTTGGCACACGCCAGCTACAATATGGTGTCTTCATGAAGGCGGGGCCTTCATGACGACACAATGTTGTAGCTGACATGTTACAACGCCCTCCCGAATCAAATCATCAAGTTTACATAAGCTGGATACTAAGTTTCTTGATGGGGATAGGAATGTGATCGCGTATATGGAGTGACTCCGGAGGACTAAAGGTAACTAGACACACGGAGTCGCCTAGGGACGACACCGTATGTCTGCGTACCTTTAGTTACCATGAGTAACTTCCTATACTCGTTCATATTGCTAGTTGGGGTTAGAGCTTGACCTTAGACGGAAGGACTGACAGAGATCAGGAAAGACCATTCTAGATAACAGACGAAGTGAGGTGAAGGACGTATTCCATTGATGTGTATCACATCTAGGAATATGATCATGCAAAGCATGTGAAAATCTTTGGCCAAAGTATCGCAAGTGCTGGTTGCGTTGTCCTAATCACCTAGTTTAAGATGCAGGATGTCAGATGAATATCAGTAACAAATATTCAGATAGGCTTCTTAAATGGATCACTTCGATAACCGGAAATGGTAAAAAAACCTGTATAGTTATTATACAATGCATGGATTAACATGAAGGATCGGTAAGTCACTGAGTCATGAAATGAGAGATCGTTGAAACTCCGAGCCATAAAATGGGAGATCGGTAGTTCTTTGAGTCATTTACAGCAGCATATGGTATACATTATATGATTGAATGGCATTGAATGTGTGTTCCATATTGCAAATATGCGAGCAGAGAACATTGGTTTTGAAAGAAATTGTGTGATCCGAATTACATTAATTGACGAGAGAACAATTATTAAAACTTGAACGTGTGTTTGAATTATATAATTGGAACAAAGAACGTTGTATACAAAAAAAAAAAAAAATTCCCTTGTTACTAGTATCTTAAAATGGGGATGTTACAAAAAGAGTTCTCTCATGCGGAGTTGTAAACATTGCTTTATGATTCTATGTTTTTGAACCTCTGTAACTACATGTTTTAGAAGGTTGTTAAGCCTCTACTCTTGAAAACGCAAAGTAATAGAGTTTAATGAAATAAGACTATGGTTTTCCTTCATGTATTGTGTATTGAATGGCAATCCCTAATCCTTTCATTTTTCTTAAATCAACATATTCATCTTTTACAGAGCTCGAGTTTCTTATCAACTTCCATACGTGATAATTCCAATTGTGTCCATGAAAGCCAGGTTTGAACCCTATTTTAGTTTGGTGCATCACCTTCTTTTAAGTTTGTAATCCTTCTCCCTTCCTCAACTCTGGATCCTATGAAAGTGTAGTTTAGTTTAGATTAGTTGCATTCTTAGGTTGTAGGTTAGTTGTGGCGGGCTAAGACTCAAAGGAACCAGCCTTCTCTGAAGGTTTATCTTGCTTCGCGCATCCCACACTTTCGAGATCATCCCATGTTACCCAAAGTTTTGGATGTTCATTTATGAACATTCAGAGGGCGCAACTTTTGGTGTTAATATTACATTGGAAGAACCAGGGAATTCATGGTTATTCTTAGCGGAGTGAAAAGAGGTGATTTAAGTGAAGGGAAAGGATATGTTGTTTGTGTTGTGTGTTTCATCTTGGAGGAACCAACACTAGCCATGATTCTTTCGTGGAAGAAAGCAGATAGTAAAACTACATATGGTCTCTCTCCATTGCTGAAGCCTTATGGGTAGGCTTGGTAGTGTGTATCGTCTTTACATTTGGTGTAATGTCTTTCTCTTCTCTCCTCTCTATCCCAAGTAAAAGCTAAATTGTTGCATGAGCGGAGTTCATGTTATGTAAGAGTTTAGGCATTGTTGTGTTCGACAGTGATCCTAAGTGTTGTTTTTAAATCACCACTGGTCTTAGCTTGTGATTTTGGTATTAAAATATGGGTGTAACAGTTTGTAACTTCTGATCATATTTGTTTGTAAATCTTAGGAGCCATTGGTGAGAGTTTTGTGTTTGGTTGATGGGGAGCGAAACCCGATGGGAAACATTTATGAGGCCATGGATAGGGCCAAAGAGGCCATCCAAACCTATTATAGGGGGATATTGCTAAATTTGGTCCCTTTTAAAAGCCAATTCTTGAGAGGTGCACAATTAACTCGCCCCTGACCTATTCATGTTGCGGTGCTACCTCGACTCAAGTTTTCTTCTCTGATGGCTTCACAAATATTAACGAGGAGGTTATGGAGGGCCTCTCAACATGCATTGAGAGGATGACACCAAAGGTTGAGGTGAGGGACCTCATTATTTTAGAGTTGCAGAATTACAAGCATCTTAGGGGAGGCTCTTTTCTTTGGTGTTAGTTGTCTGAGGGAGATCCACCCAACCACCAGGTAACAAAATTGGAGTATTTACTTATATGTTACAAGTTACAAATTTACAATTATTAATTACTTACAAACTTTTGATTATCTTGTTTGTAGGTTCTTGGTGGGAAGATTGGGGTGGAAATACCCCAAATCTTCAAAAGCTAGCCCTCCGAAATATTATTTCAACCTAGCAGCACACTTTTGGATGTGAGCACAACTAGAGTTTGTTTGAGGCCATTCACACGAAGAAGCGCAACAAGTTGACTCAACGACACCTCAATGACCTAGTTTTTGTGCAATACAATCTTCAACTTCACACAAGAAAGGTGGGCACATCACAAGAGCCTATTGATTTGGATGAAATTATCTATACAAACAACAGATTCCGCATGAAGAGGACATCACCACATTCCATGATGGAAAATATTGTTGCTTTCGAGGGGAAGCTATGGAGGGTGAAGCAAAAGCTAGAGATATTGGATTGGACATCTTTGTAGATGATGTCAAATATGCGACAGAGAAGTCACTACCATCTACTACTAGGGTGGAGCCGTAGTTGTAGCTTCTTAGGAGGAGCGAGTAATCACAATCGAGTGTGGGGTCTAGTAGAGGCACTAGACCCTCTCCCCAATATTTTAGTAAAACGGAGAAGAAGAAATGTAAATTATTGTAACTTGTAACTTAGATAAATACTTATAATGATAATTTCAATGACAATCATCATAAATTCATAAGACTTATCAATTGGTTGTTGTCTCCGCATGTTGATGTGATTTTGTAATCTACTTCTATTCATATCTAATGGAAAATGCTTCCCCAACATTTTATAGACTCGTTTGATACATTTTATAACTATATTTTGCATAAAATTTATATTTTTTAAAATTTAGGTATTTTTTAAGTTCTCTAGTATTTACCAAATCAAAACTTGTTTGGTCGGCCGAGTATGAGAACTATGTTTCCAAGTACTCGCCAAGTACAAGTCTCGTGACTATGATAAAGACAGCATATGAGAAATTGAGATTTGTATGGATTCATGAAAGCAGAAACCTATTTCAATAAATGTCACAAACACAAAAAAACAACATTCCAAACACGAAAAAACAAGACTCCAAACACAAAGTTGTCAAAAGGTTAAATAGGATAGCCAGTAGTAAAAATAGTGTTGTCCAATATTATCAACTTATCAAGCTTACCTGGCGTCCAAACTTATGTTGCCGAACAGAGACACTCAGATCTTTTGTCTCTCTCAAAGCATAACCACACTTCTACATGTTAATCCCTGCTAAGTGACGGGAGAAAAATAAATACATTAGTTATGTCATTAGTTATTCACATAAACAAACCATTCAGAACAAAAAAAAATTGATTTATCCATTTAACTCTACTATTACTTGTCAATTCAACTAAACTGTTAGGAAAAGGAAGTAATGTGTAAAAGAAAAATAAATCCCACAAGTAGCTAGCATACAGTTGATTACTGTTCATTCTCAGCATATAAATCCTAATCTATGAAAAGAAAAAATGGAATCGATAGTGTTGTTTGGGACATGAAAATTGTCATTTTTACCTCCCCTTTCTTGGCTGCATTATTTACACTTTTGACATGATCATCACAGAAGCAAATCTTGCAACGTAGACATGTATATATTCCAAGTCGATTGCAAGATAGGCAATGGAAAGTCTCGCTCTCAAGCTGTTGGCAGGAAGCTTGATGCTCAAACTGATCATCCTCGCATAACCACTGATCACATGAAAAACATCGGAACATTCTTCCACCATGCTCCCAGACAGTCCTCTCACATTCAATGCATATTGCATCAGTTAGTGGGCATGTACAGCAATGAATTGTGAGACAACGTTTTGAATGGCACAAGAATGCCTCACAAAAATCACATATGCAGCCCACCATGTTCATTCCTATAAAGCAAATCATCCAAGGCAGATGACATTAGAAAGCCTTAAATGTGAAAGAATCTAGATAATGGAAATGGTTTCATATATGTTTATCCTTTTCAACAAAAATAGTACTCCCCATAAAAGGACAACTAAAATAACATTCGTCTCTGCAATGAAGCAAATCTAATCATCTATTATTTGACCATTAGTTTAACTAAGGAGCAACAATAAAACAAATAACAAATATCTATACCAGGAAATACCCTTAAACAAACATTAGATTGTCAAGGTTGAAAATTACAGTATAGATTGAAATGGCAATTTTGGCTTCATATGAAAAAAGCTATAAATATGCAATATAAACTTGGTCACTTTTTCAGACAATTTCTCTCCAAAACATCCTATTTTGGGAATCCTTAGAAGCAAGATGTTTGGATTCTATTTTTGAGAATATCTTGAATAATTCAAGCTGATAGTACAAGCACCAATACTGCCAATCCATCCTGAACTAAATTCCAAACAAATAATATATAAAAACTGGAAAAACCAAGCCTATACATTTGGCCTCAAAACTAGCTATTACTGATACAAAACAAAAAAAAACCCAGACAGCCATCAACCCCACAATCACATTCATTGAATTTTTATAAAAGACAGGAAAAACTTCGCTCAGCAACAAAGATTATCAAATTTCAGAGGCCATGCATCCTCCACCACATTGTCAATCCGGAGTAAACTTACCTTGCATCTCTTGGCATATTTTATTAAAACTATTCATCTGCTTTCCATATGCATCATTTTGCACACGTCTGCCTGGGAAGTTACAACATCTAAAAAGTCCATTTCCAAACATTCGAAGACCCTCCGTACCCTGAAGCTTCCCCACCCGCTAGTAGCCTGCTGGAATGATTGCCAGGTTTGGCTTTACACCTGCCAAAAGCACTTACAAACCCAAAATTGTGTATATCCTAAAATCATCACACTCCATGAAGCCAAACTTTATTGAAGCAATATTTGTGTGCTGGAATGCTTCCACATTTTGCATTGGAGCAAACACAATATAGCCAGCTTTCAAATATTTGTATGCTGGTAAAGATTCCTGGGTTTGGCTTTGGACCTTCCAAATTCATCTACTGAAAAATATCCATTTGATTTCCAACAAGCCCTTTATCCTACAATCATTTCATTCCAGGAGACAACATTTCAATAAGGTAACCTGTCAATCAATTTATGTGCCTTTTTATCATAGTACTGCATCTTTTGTTTGTTGTGCTGCTTCTATTATGTGCATGTGGGTCAGTTGTGTATGGTGATTAAAAACTTCAAAACAGGATAAAATAAAAGGACTGCCCATTATTGAATGTTTATCCAAGCACCTAAATTACATTTGCAAGTACTTGTATGATTTTCTGGGTGACACTAAATATCTTCTTGAGCTAAAAAGCATTTACTTTCTCGCTGACTCATGTTACCAACATCATCTTCACCAGTAGCTTCTACCTCCGTACGAATCTTGCTAGTTATTTCAACAACCATGCATGCTATTTCTGAGGTGGCCAAGGCCTCTTAAAAAATCTGATCATTCTAAAGCTAATCATCAATCTATGCTGATTGGCTCATGACAGCAATCCAGTGTGTTGCTTTGAAAGCCACCTCAAACATTCTTAATAATAATTGTATTAACATTTGTTTGTTTTACAAAAAAATTATTGCAGCATAAGAATCAGTGAAGAACTTTTTGTCTCTTAAATGTGTAGCAGTTGCTTCCCCATCTTTCTGTTTACATTTCATTGCATATTCTTTGATTAAGTAGGATTCGCCTTTTTAATTAGTTGTGAATTGTCCTCCCTGCATCTCCCGGGCTCACCACGGATCATTGGTATCAGAGCACTTTTAGCAGCATTTTGTCAGTGCATGACAACTCACTGCAATATTGGAAAGAAGGCATTCAACCTGGTGTTATTTCAGTCTATCAAGAAGAACGAAGAGACAAAGCCCAAGATATCCAACAATGTGAAGAAGCTGACATCTGCAAAAGCCCAAAAGCTTTTCCAGGAAGCTTGGAAGATAAGATAAGATAAGATAAATATATTAATGTCCAACAACTGACCACAAAGGTAGGTCAAAGGGACTGTAGAAAACAGCGAGCACTGATACAAGGCGGGAAAACCAAAGAGTTCCCGAGAAAGACGAAATACAAAAGCTAGAAGAGGTGGCCAACAGGAAGAAGAAACCACACGCACCCAAAATGGGGGTGGAAAAAACAAGTGAGAGGAAGAAGGGGGAAAGACAACTAAGGAGAAGAAAAGAGGAAAGCCCATCAGGGGATGGAAGATCCAACTCTCCTAACATCCAAGGCCGACTAGAAGAAGCTGAGAATAGAATGCCGACCAGCCGAAGAAAGAGTCTGTCTATTATGTTGTTGTCTGGATACAGTATTATCTCTCTGATGCCTGGTGGGTCTCGTCTGTCTCCTGAGGCCAGGCCTAGTACGGGCATGCCTGTGATGACTTGGAGAACCATGGATGGTTTCCCTAGGCCGAACCAATCTAGAGGAAGAAGCGGGGACGGTCTCACCAGGGTGCTTAGTGCCTCTCTCTGCCAGTAACACTGTGAAGAAGGAAGTGATCCGCTGGGTAGAGTTCGGTCTAGGATGCAGCTGAAGAGTGTGCTCATGGAGCTTCAAAGCCTCCTGTAAATATAAAGCCAAACACCTCTGATCCTCAAACCTGAAGAAGTCAGAAAGATCCTGCGTCCTCCTAAACAAACAGTGAAACCTCCCTTTGATCTCATAGTAAATGGGGCACCAAAAGATAAGTGTGTTTCCATCTTGGTCTCCTGGAGGCTACACAACTGGCAGATCCTGTCTAAACGATCAAGGTGGTGATCCGTCTCACAACGAAGCCTATGAGAACCAACCCTGAACTGACCAAGGGGATGCGAAGGGCATGCATCTAGTGCCGAAGGGTGTACTGAGGGCGGATAATGAGACCGTCCCTCAGCTCTAAAAAATGCTCAGCATAAAAGGCCATCTTGGGACATAAACCCCCCTGAGGGTTTACCCAAGTGGTATGGATGAACTACTGCCTAAATATCCTCTCTGATGATCATGTTCATCTCTTGTTTCGTAGGCAGAAGGTGGAAGAGAAAACAAGGAATTTTGGTCTCAATTCTGAAGCTGATCCTACAATTGGGTTCTCCCACACCTTTGGCTCCTGCCAGCTCTTTTCTAGCACCAAAATCTATTCAAGGTGCTAGTCGACTTGATGTCCTATATTTCTAAAGCAAAAATTGACACCAAAACATTGGACAAGTGGATCCAACAACTGGAGTCTCACTACACCATCAATAAGTTCACAAATATGGAATTGATCACCTTCGCAACTCTGAAGGCATCCCGTCCAATTCTCAACTGGTGGAAGTCTCTTAGTACAACGAAAGTGAGAAAATATGAACCTATGAATACAATCCAAGTTTACCAAGGTGATAAGTTCATAATACTATCACCTAAAACACTACAATGATGTGTAAAAAAAAATTCAGTTGTTACTACAAGAAGGATCAGAGTGTTGCATATTAGACAAACAAGTTCCATGAACTCTAATCCACATCTAAATCTTTGTGAAACAGACTTTAATAAAATCTTGGAGGAAACTTTTGGACTCCATCACTACATACAAGCCACCATGACATTCATACTGTGCAGAACCTTGGGGGAAGCCTAAAGGAATGCCATCAAGATCGAGGAACAAGCAAAGATGAAGAAAAATACCAAGCTCCCTTTGGTCCTCCACCCAAGAACAAATCTTCAGGTAACAACAACAACAACAAGGCCAGAACTGCACAACAGTAACCTCAGTGGTAAACCTTTGCCTAAGCAGCAGACTACTCAACCAAAAGCTCCTGCCTAGAAGCAGGACAAGGTAAAAGTAAGGAAATAATTTAGTTTTCAGTATCACAACATTGACAACCATGCAGCCAAGAATGTTGTGCGCAAAGACTACTTGGTCAGACTTCATAACAGCTCATAGCTGAAGAAGAGCAACCCACCAATCCCGATGTTCGACATTGTTTGAACATCAATGCTCAACCAACTCTCGTTGATGCTAAAGAACTAAATATTTTTCACAGCAAATGTTGAGTAACGGGACAACCACTGTTGATAATAGAAGTCATAAGCATATCATTACGGAAGACACTGAGAAGCTTCCACACCTAGCAACGGAAGCACACCCTCAGCCATGCTCGCTTGTATGGTTTTAACAGGGACATGATAACAATGTCACTGGGCAATGCACATTTGAGCACGCTATCTCATTCATGCAAGACTCTCACTTGTGGTGTTGCTCCACTAGAAATTTGTAATGTTCTTCTTGGCAAGCCCTACTTGTATGACCAAGATGCAAACCTACATAGCTAAGCCAAAATGTTGGTCCATTAAGATCAACAATTGCATAAATCACATTCTAGAATTTTCACTGAAGACCAACATTTCATTGTTTAACTGTGAAACAATGCAAGAATCGTGTCTCGTGGCCAGAAGTTTGTCCTAATCACAGTCTGTCCAGAGTATACACACAACACTAATAGAAGTATGCTAACATTGTGCAATCTGCTGAGTGAGCAGCTCAACAAATGCAACTTGAAAAAAAATTACAGAAAAATGGTGATATCTCTGAAGAGTCCAAAGGCATTGCTACACATGGCTTTGGCAAGCATCATATTAATCTCATCCCGTGATCACCACTACCCAACAGTCCTCTCTATCTCAGATCTGCTTTGGAAAATAAAGAGATTCACAGACAAATCCAGGATCTCGTTGACCAAGGGAAAATTCAGCCAAGTTCTTCACCTTGTGGTACTCCAATCATCCTCACACCCAAGAAGGATGTTTCATAGCGACTCTACATTGACGATCATGCACTTAACAAGATCGCAATCAAGAATCGGTATCCTCTACCTTGCATTGGCAATATTTTGGACCAGCTACATGGTGCATAATACTTCTCGAAGATTGATCTCAATTTTGGTTACCGCAAGTACCAATCAACCTCGAAGACATCTAGAAGATTGCATTCAAAACAAAGGAAGGTTTCTACGAATGGTTGGTCATGCCAATTGCTCCAACCAACACCCCCAACAACCTTCATGTGGCTCATCAACAATATTATACGATCCTTCTTAGATTCATGTTGTCTACTTGGAAGACATTCTCATCATAGTAAGACTCAAGAAAAATGCATTGCACGTGTTTATAGGGTTCTTGCATACTGCACACAAACAAGTTGCAAGACAAGTTAGGTATCAGCAGATGGAATGCATCATTGACCACAAAGGAATTGGTGTGGATCCAGAAAAAATTAAATCCATTCAAGATTGACTGTCTTCTCACAGCCACACAGAAGTGCAAAGTTTTCTTGGACTCGGTAACTTCTATGGCAGTTTGTACTATAGGCATTATGCACCTCTCACAGTCATCAATTTAGATCATATGAGCTAAATCAACATTGCAATAGACTATGCCTACACCAATCCTTGCAATGCCTAATATTACTTAGCACTTTGAAATCAAGACCGATGCATCCAATTTCGCAGTCGGCATTGTGCTCACTCAACATACGTATCCTATTGTATACCATTAAAAAACATTCACGAGGTGCTCTATAAAATTGTTCAAGCCAAGACCCAATGGAGACATTCTCTCTTGGGTAAGGAAACTATCATTCACTCTGATCACAAACCTCTTTTACTTATTCATACACAAAACAAGTTGGAGAACTAAAGGCACAAGAAGTTGATGATGTACCTTCAAAAGTTCCATCTAACTTGAACAGGCACAAAAAAGGGAAAGACAACGAAGCAAGCAACTTCTTGAGGCAGAGCTCGAGTCGTCTCGCTTAACCCCGTGCTCTATACTCGCAGCCATATCACAGTGGATTGGATTTCACAGTACTCTGTAGATTTTGAATTGGCAACTACCTACGGCGCCTTTTCTCAAAGACAACAGGTTGAAGATTTCTATGTGCAGGATCAACTTCTCTACAAGCTTGGTGATTTGTATTTTCTAAAAATTATTTGCTTTTCTGGAAATGATCGAACTAGAATGCTGTCCTAATTGATTTAACTTCAAATGACATAACTGAAATGCAACTTTCTGCTAGTATTGGTTGTTTTTTTAAATTGTTGCAAATGTAACAGTACTTGTAGTTGCAGAAGCTCAACAGAAACATACATGAAACAACAAAAAGAAGAAGCTATCACATCAAAACTTGGCATAAGAATTCATCTTGGAAACCTTAGTGTGTGGAAAACTAGCTAGAACTGTCAACTTATAACTTTCTATCTTTTTAACCAAAATATTTACAAAGAGCTCAGATAGAACATGCTGCAACACTCGTCCTACTGCTATGCTCAATCAAAATACTCTTTATGCTTCTCTGCCTCTTGCAACCAACTAAAATCACTAACACTCTCACATTCATTTAAGCTAAAATTGGGAGTGTTTTTTTATGCACTGAAAGACACCCAAATGACTGAGAATTTAAAAAGACGCCCTTTCTTGTCGTTACCATGACTGTTCGAATACTTGAGCGAAACTGCTGCTTAAAAGAGGGCAAAACCACCACTACATTGCAAAACACCCACTAACACACAATTGCGGTGTCATTTCCACAACTGCCCCTTTCACAATTACACAACCACAACTTCGTTGCAACCCGACTGCTATCACAAGCTCAACTTAATGATTTTGGTTCAGACTTTCATAATTAAACACTCAAATAACACTCTTCTATTCATTCAATTTATATGGGACACACATAGATATATATAGCCACAAGTACTCCTATTTACAAGGAGCTACAACAAACTAAACCAATCCCTACTCTCTTAAGATCACTCCATGTATCTCTTCAACCTATTCTATGAGAGTAGTTTCAACCACCATTATTCTTACTATGAGTTGTTTATTAAACAACTCATTTACATAACAATATATTCTCAATAATAATTCTATGCTAAACTATGTTTCCACTAATAAATTCCTAGCATACCTCCACTTAACATTGTGGACATGGTAGAGAAAGAATTGCACTTTTTCAATTGCAGCGTGCTACCTCTGCCTGCTCATGATCTTGGTCCACAACTCGAACTGAAGGTAGAGAAGGAACTCATCAACCTCTCATCAACCATGCACTATTGGGAACCCATCAACCAAACCAGTGTGGGAACTATGAACAAGAATTCTACATTTGTTCAACCTTCACAAATGGTTTTACACAAGATGACCACTAACCTAGGTATGAACAGGGACACACACATTTGTTCATCCTCTTCAAGTATCATGATGCTACAATGTGCTTTCTGTTTTCCACTACATTTTTACATCAGGGGATTACATACAATTCCTCACTTTTTACATTTGATGAACAGGAATGTGCTTTTGTTCTTATTTTCAATCATACCACACAAAACAACTGATAAACAAACTTTATCACTAAAGCAAAATGTGGCCCCATCGTTAGTGATGAATGACAGGGCACTCATTGTCCTCCAACCTCTTGTGCCTCCATCCTTCGGTAGAAAATCATCTAATAGAGGTAGTCTTCGTCACTTAGATTTTCTATGTGAGAAGTATTTGCTTCCTCTTCATTCTCATCTTCATCATCAGCAGCCATGGCATTTTCTTGTTTTCCATCAAGTAAATCTTGTGCTCTTTTCCTGGAGTTCATAAACCAGTGACCAAACTGTTTGCAATAGTAAAAACAAATTGTTTCTTTGTATCTTTGGAAGTTGATCCCTACTTAAAAGAAGATTTGGATCTCCTTTTAGCATATGATCTATCATGTTTGCTATACATCACACTTTCCTCTAGATCAATTTTCTTAGTTCTATTTTCTTCCTCTATCAAAGAAGAAATCAGATCTTCTAAACTAGGATTTATTTTACTCAATGTGAAGACCATGTTAGAATAGTTGGGTGGCATACTATTTAGCAATACGGCTTTTGCATCATCATCATGCACATCAACTTTTATTCTAGCTAACTAATTTAAAATAGAACGAAACTTACTGATGTGTTGAACCATATTGTCACCTTCTTCTATCTTGAGCCCAAATAATTTTTGCTTCAAGGCCACTACTGCACTTCCTACTTGTTATCCAAACAATTTGTTCAATGTCGTCTAGATGAAATTTGAATTCTCTGAAAGGTTTATATGATGTAAATAGGCATTAAACAACCCTAGGCCAATAATTATTGTTGCTTTTCAATCTATGGATTCCCACTTGACTACCTCATTTGCATCTTTTAGTTTTGGTAATTTGCTATCAACAATTTCCCACAAATCTTTATTAATTAATAGCAATTGTGTTTGAACTTGTCCAAGATGGAAGTCTTTCCCTTCAAATTTTTCAATAGATCTAATTTTCGCCATCTTTAGACCCCCTCAAAAACTTAATCATTTCACACACAGGGAGGTTGGTTTACAACCGAAAATGCACCCGAACAATTTAAAAAAATTATGACACAACTACTTATTTAAATACAACTTTTGACTCGCAACAAAACAACAGTAAACCCAATTAAAGATTGGATTTAACGAATAATTACTATAGAATGAACTTTAAATAACATAACGCTATTCACCCACACTATTGACTATTGTCAAAACATTGTAGGCTGACATAGAACTTACATACTAGGTTTAGCAAATCAATTCTTCTCATACCAAGACTGTCACAATAGGCATATGGGTCTAGACTTTGACATAAGCCTGAATAAATGCAAAGGGCTCTACATGAGAATACCCACACATGAATTTGAAATGCACAGACTAAAAGCTTTGGTGAGAACAATGCAAAGTGGACAATGAACTAAACTTGGCAAAAGAATCTTGGAGGCTGATTTGGTGTATTAAAGGTGCTCTCGTCAACCACTATTTATGTTGTGCAGAGTTCAGTTGTGCAGAGTTTGCTAGTGTCAATGAATATTGAATGGAATTTCCACCTTTTGACCATAATAGCTTGGCACCAACATGGTAAACTTGTCGAGGCAGGTCTGAACGGCCAAATAGACAAATTGCAGGTTGCGGCATGACGCATTAGCAGCATATGGCGAGACAAATAAATGAATTGCAGACTGGTTGGATGTACACTGATAACAATCAATTTCAATGGAGATACATTTCCCAACATACGAAAAATAATAAATAAATATGTAGACCAGACAAACTAGATCAGCGATGCACAAACATATCTGAGTTTGTATGAATGTCGCTTATTGTAGGAGTAAGTCGTGAAAACTGTTTGCACAAGTCTTACACCAAATGACATGAAGAATGTACCCAAATTGAACTCTATCAAAAGGAAGTAACTGACCTTATACAGATGTGTAAATAAATTTCATGGACAAGGGAAACCGAGAACAACAATGAAGTTGCCCTATTCAATTATCAGGTTCCCATACCTTCTCTCGATACCAAACAATGATTTTGGTTCAGATTTTCATAATTAAACACTCAAATTGAAGAGCACGCGCTTAAACTAAGAGGGGGTGAATCAATATTATAAAATATTTTACTTATTTAAAACTTTAACATCCACAACAGCAATCATACAAGATCAAACAATTATGAAACACAAGATTTATGTGGAAACCCTTTCGGGAGAAAACCACAAAGAAAAGACTGTTTGGATCTATTGTCCAAATCCAACCCCAAAATATCTCAATATGAATTTGTAGGCACCAACCTACTAGAGACACCAATCCCCAATGTTGAGCACCAACTCAGCTAGTTCGTGAGCACCAACTCACTAGAGACACCAATCCCCAATGTCAAGCACCAACTCAGCCAATTCGTGAGCACCAACTCACTAAAGACACCAATCCCCAATGTTGAGCTAAAACTCATCCAATTTGTGAGCACCAACTCACTGGAGACACCAATCCCCAATTGTGTGAGGCACCAACCTCAACAATACACAGTTCCACCTTCTATAGTTGCTTCTTCAACTTGATGATGGCAATCAATTCATTCTTCTATCATGGACGTTGTTCTGATCAAATTACTTCATATTTTAGTTCTTACTCTTCACTGTTGTTCCAAATCTCTCTCCCTTTGTTATTCTACTTTGAATGATTTCTCTTTATTATTCTTTTCTCTTTCTCGAACTTTTCTTGATTACACCTATTCACACTTCACTCTTCTTGTTTTCTTCACACACCCGCACTTCTCACACTTCACTTGTTCATGCGTTGCTCGCCCTTCCTCTTCAACAATTTGGCATTCCAACCTGCTTGAGTTTGCTCTTCCTTCCTCTTCATAAATCTTCTTGATGTCTTCATTATTCGCCGCATTCCACATCCAGAAATCTTCTTAGGACTTGAAGATATTTCTACATTATTCGCTCCATCTTCTTCCTTAGAGATTTGTCATTTTCTCCATTACGATCAACCTTAGCAATTCGCCATTAAGCTTAAGAGATCTCTCTTTTCTTTCCAGCTCCTCACAGCAATTCGATGTTTTTCCTCATTCGCACATTCTTTCACCACATCATCTACTCAACAATTCATTGTTCCTCCATTCTCCTCCTCTCTCTTGAAGTCTGCTTGGGCTTTAATGATGCATCTTCATGATACAACTCCACACCCACTCGCTCTCTTCACCTCTCGGCGGTTCATTGTCTCTCCCCCTAGACATGCACTCTTATTCTCTCCAATTTGAATCTCTTTTATATCATATTCATTTCTCAAAAGGATGTAGTAACATTTGAGAGTCGGACAAACCAATTCAAATGAAAACACCAAAACAAAGCATGAGTCGACTAAGATAATTCCTTCGAATGCAAAACAGGGTTGATCATAGATTCAAATGTAAATGCCTTGGGTCGGCCATATCAATGCATAAAACATATCAATGTCAGCATGATTCGACTCAATATTGCTGGCTTCGAACCAACTCTTCTACCATCTCCGGACCAATTCTTCTACTAGCTCCAAATTGATCATGTTACGAGCTATGCCTAGCTCACCAAACATACTTTGAGCTCCTGATGACATACATTGGTTCAAACGAGCTATGCCTATTTCCGGACGACCAACACCACTTCGAGCTCCGGATCATTTATACTCTAAGCTCTGGATGACCAACAATGCTACGAGCTCGGCTCCAAACAATAGACGTTCTATAAGCGAGCTCCGGTTTAAGTCTACTACGAGCTTCGGACCATTTATACTTTGAGCTCCAAACGACCAACAACGCTACGAGCTCGCTCCGGACAATAGACGTTCTTAGGTGAGCTCCGATTTAACTCTATTGCATGAGCTACGGACCATTTTTACTTCTAGCTCGGATGATAGGCATTGCACTATGGCGACCTGCATTTAGCTACACTACGAGCTCCGATGAGCTAGCAAAACCTTTTGACATCGATGATCATAAATCCAACAATTTGTTATGTTTGCACGCTCCTTCAACTTCCTTTGACATCAATGACAATTATTCTAAAACAAATAACACTCTTCTATTCATTCAATTCATACAGGATACACATAGATACATATAACCACAAGTACTCCTATTTACAAGGAGCTACAACAAACTAAACCAATCCATTTTATCTCTTAAGATCACTCCACATATCTATTCAACCTATTCTACGTGAGTGGTTTCAGCCACCACTATTCTTACTATGAGTTGTTTATTAAACAACTCATTTACATAACAATATATTCTCAATAATAAATTTAAGCTAAACTATGTTTGCACTAATAAATTCCTAACACAACCACCGTCACTTATCCAACCCCTGTTCTATATGAACCAATGGTTTCGCCATGGTACAAAAGAAACATAGATAGAAAACCTGTTTTGGCTAAAACCATGATCGATGATGAAGAAGATTGTTTTCCTAATTTCAATGCATCATAGCGTCCATTTTCAAACAGTTTTCCCAAAAATATCGGTGATTTAGAAGAAGTGTGAAACATTCTCTCACTTACTCCTTCGTGTACCATCTTGTTTGCCTTCTTGTCTTTCCCTTCATGTCAATCTTCTAAGACTCTTATGGCCCTCTTCTAGTCGCTTTGATGTTTCTCTGCAACATCGCATCTTCCTCATATTCTCCTTATACATCCATGACAAAATCTTCAATAAAGGGTAGTAATTACCCTTTATCTTCTTCATCCAACATGGATGGATCATATAGATGTAAGTTCTCACAATTTTCTACTAAGTAGATCTTCATGAATGAAGGCGAGTCCAGGCTTGAGAGCATTCTCTCAAACCTACTCCAAGATGGTGAATGGCCCATATCATAAAGGTTTGAGGCTTTGAGCCTCCTAGCTTGTCCTTCGATTCTCTACTTGTAAAATAAATCCTCACCTTCTCCCACCTTGAATGTATGTTTTTGACAATGTTGGTCATACCTAACCTTATGCTCAGCTTGAGATTTCTCTAGTTGTTCCTTGAGATGGCTAGTTTTAAATTTTTAACCCTCTCAATGAATTTTGCAGCTCTTCTCACGTCTCAATTTAGTTTTTTCCCTTCTCTTTGATGTCACAATGCCACATCATGTGGGTTGGTAGGAAAATAAGGTGACCTATTAATGGATGTATGCACTACCATATTGTGTTGATGTTGAATGCACATCTTGTGGGTTGGTAGGAAAATAAGGTGACTTATTAGGGGATGTATGCACTACCATATTGTGTTGAATGCATTCCAATGACTCATCCCAAGTTTTGGATGCTTGTTGTCCAAAACACTTATTGACTTCACCAAGGTCCTATTGACAACTTCTATTTTCTTTTTCTTGAGGATGGAAGAAGTGCTTTTTGCAACTTGGTATCATCTTGCTCCACAAGGCAGTCCAAAATTTCCCTAAAATTCCTACTTACGCAAACCAAAACCCACCCAAACATTAGAAAAGAACAATTCAATTGCTTTACGCCTTTTATAGTCTTCTTATATGGAATTGAAACATATATCTTATTGATCTATCAACAACATACAAGAAGTCATGTGCACGCTTAGAAATAGGAAAACCTCTCACAAAATCCATTTAGATGCTTTCCCATGGACTAGTAGGTGTAGACACAAAATCTATGCACTTGGGTACATTTATAGGTCCTAAAGCATACTAATGCATACATTATTCCTAAGCAAGAAAGCTAGTGGTTAACTTCTTTTGGGCCTTTTGCTTTAGCTCTTGCACTTTTATTGGCCTTACATACCTTACACTTTGTCGGAACTTGACCGATTTGTCTTCTATGCCCTCGAGACACTAATGCCCGGTTAGGACGAGTGCCCAAGCGCTCCCGGGTGCTCCTAACCTTCTTTATCTTCTTTTTACTCTTTTGGGTCTCTTTTTACTTCTTGGTCACCTTTTAAAACTTTGGGTCGGCCTTTCAGTTGTCAATTATGAAATTCAAACAAGGGAATCATATATATACTTAGTTATTGCTCTCAAATAAGGGGCCAAACATCATAAGCATTATCTATCATCACCTAATCTTGCATCAAAGGCACAAGAGCATTACAAAGCATACATCTAGCACATCCATACAAGGGACAAGGGTTGCATCAATTTGCATACACAGCATAGGAGGGGAGTTCATTCTATTCCATCACACACATTCTACATACTTGGTACATTCTAGATATAGCCTGCTATCATCGTGCAACTTACATAAGGGCAACCTAGGGCATCATTACACACACAAGCACGAGAGAACTACATGGAGTCGAGATATGATGCGGTGCTCGGTCGTAAAGTTTACTCTTCGGGTGAACGTCGAGGTCAATCCGACTCCCCATTCTGCATCTTCTTTATTAGGTTTGATGTAGTTTGTGGGCATGTGCAGCTAGATATCTGTTTTGCAAGTTACAGGTACGACCAACGACATTACAGCGAAACCAGAGCGAAAAATAGAGATCAACAGCGGAGCTTCTCCAGCCCAAAAAAGACTAGAACCTGAGCATTTGAGCAGTCACTAACGCCCAAGCGATCTTGTCCTCTTGTGGGCGCTTGTGTCCAACATAATTTTGAGTCACAAAACCCTCGGTGAGCCTTGACAACATTGTTTCCACTCTGTTCCAGCAGTTACTCAATCCAAACCATTCCCAGAGTGCACGAAATCAGCCAAGTCATCTTCCCTCTTTCATTTGCTTAGGGTTTCATATCTTTGAATGTTTATTGTTTGTCCATTATTGCATATTATCATTTGTATATCATTAGTTGCATAAAGTACATTACTCGAAAATAAAGGTTTAATTCAGTTTAGAATAAATCGGTAGGCACAAGTTTGAGGATGAAAGGTTGTGCTTTCTTACAACTTGGTATCCATCTTGCTCCACAAAGGGGTACAAAAATTCCCTAAAAACCCTACTTAGGCAAACCAAAATGTACTAAAAGATTTACAAAAGAATAATCCAGCTACTTCATTCCTATAGTGCCCACTTGTTTCGCTCCCTTTGATGACGTTCACTCTATGCTTTATTCATTATTGGAATATTTGAATTGATACTATCATGACTATTTGATTCAAATAATTATGATTGTGTCATCATGTAGTGATTAGTTGCTAACTTGTTCTTAGCAAGATGACGTGTGAGGCATACGATACCAATTTACTATTGTTTTCATTATTGCTTGGTTTAGTAATGTTGTTATGGATGTTATTGAGATGAGATTTAGATGGATTATATCTTGATATATTGTGGATGATTATCGTTTTGCTTATTTATCTCATTATGGATAGAAGTTGATTAATTAATTTGAATGGTTTAGTTTGAGGTGGATTTGATTATTTAGACGTATGTAGTATCGTTTCACTTGGTTTATTGTATCGAGCAGACATGATGACATGTGAATCAAGTGTGCAGGTTACAAGTTCACCACGAAGAACATGGGACTTAGGGCTTGCACCTCCAAGATTGCACAATGGCCTTCTAGGTCGAATCCTCACCTCTTATTTAAACAATTTTGCCTTGCTTATCTTCGGATTTGGATGGAAATGAGAAAACCATCATCCTCGTGTGTGTTTTGTCATTTGATTTGGGAACCTTGAGTTGTTGTCTCCTTAGATTCATTTTAGTTTTAATTATTTTAATCTCTTGTTTAAATCCATTTTTAAGGTGTAATGATTCCTACTTGTATTAGTGATGATTTTGTTAGTTAATCATGTTTAAGGAGGTGTGGGACCACCTAAGCATGGGTTAGGTGGGCCCCACCACCTCACAAAGTGTGTCACTTTTCCCAAACCCGAATTTGGGCTAAAAGTGGAATTTATAAGAGGTGTTTTACTTGTTAGGGGTCTCATTTACACTAAAATGGACCCCTTGGACCCTACCTATGGGTAGGAGGACCTTTTCAAGGTTCAAATGGGTTTTTCCTCTCATTTGAGCCTCTCTTGTCCACATCCTAATTAATGAGCTTGTTTTAAGAGCCACTTGGGAATTTGGAGGAGATTTTATTTGATTTTATTTTTTATTTTGTGAGATATTCCTCCATTAAGTCTTTTGTCTTATGTGTGATGGAGACTTGGGGTGTCTTGTTTTGAGAAGGAGATGGGTGACACATGTCACCCTCTCATTAGTGTGAATATTTTAGATTCTCCTTCTTATTCCTCCACTTTGGAGGGGGTAGGGGACTTCTCACCTCATTTTTGCACTTGGGAGTTTTGGGAGAGAACTTGGAGGAGCTAAGAGCTTGGAGAGCTTAGCTTGCACTTGGAAGTTGGTTTGCTTGGCTTGTGAGGTAGGCCTCACACCTCTTGGTTTGGCTTTATGTTGTTTAAGAAAATTATGGATTGGTATGTTTGTTTTGGTCTTAGGAATTTTCTTGTGTGTTGGTTGATGGATGTTTGATCTTGTATTTTCTTTTTTCTCCATCCATCTCACTTGAAATGGATTTTGGAGTGTTGGGAAGAGGGAAGAACCCCTCTTGAGAAGCATGGAGCTTCTTGGTTGTGTTTTGGGTTATGGAAGAAATAAGGAGTGGGATTCTTGAGACTTCTTGCAAAGTGATGAATTCATTAAGAATTGAAAATGGTGATCAAATAGACAATCTTTCCCTCTTCCCCCTCATGAGAAGCTTGGAGCTTCTTGTTGGTGTTGGTTTATGGTTTGGTGTTTGTTGGTGTGTATGAAAATCTTTTCTTTCCTCCCTTACCTTATGCATCTTGGAGGCATGCAACCTCTCTCTCCCATGGGCTTGGAGGGAGGCTAACATGTCCTCCACTTATGAAAATGGCATGTAATGATGCCTATTGGTTGGGTGGACAACCAAGCCACCTCTCTTGTGGCCTTCGGAGATTTTTTGATGGAGTTTGGAGATTACTTTTCCGCTTCAAGATATGGAGGTTTCATACAAAAATTTGACATGTTGTTCCCTTTTAGGGAGGCTTTTCCACTTGCATTTTAGAGTTGTATAGGTTGCATTGTAAATTTGTAAGATAAGAAGCATTGTAAGATGGGTTGTGTTGGTGCCCACTTTGATCCTTGTGTATCATTGGCACCTTCTCTACCAAATCCTCCATTTTGTTAGGTATGTCTTTCATTTCCCCATGTTGTTCCTCATTTTGCCTATGACTTGTTGGTCTTGTTCATAGTCACGTTGATGTAAGCCTTGTCATAGTCTTCATTTGTCTCCTACTTCCCTATGGCACTTGCTACCATGTTTAAAGAAGGGTTGAAGGGCTCCCTAAAGCTCATTTGCAGGTTGAAAAAGTTCCAAGAATGATCTTGCAGTTTCATAGTGTTCCTTGTTGATTTCTTGCCTTGTTATTGATTTGAAGAGCTTTTAAGAAGCCAACTTGCAAATTGGAGAGGTGTGGAGTGATTACGCGGGTTTGGAGGTCGAATTATTGGTTATTATCAATCCCTTTTTGTCATTTGTGCCCCCTTGGCACTATGTTTGGGCCTCGACATGAGAATTAATGTAATTCCTATGTTTATTTCAATTTCGGAAAAAATGCACAACCGCAAGTTCTATGGTGGTCCCTAAACCTTCACGTTCTCATTGTAATCTAGATGCAAAAATACCCATCTCAAGAAACTTGAGTGTTTTTGCGATGGGGGTTACATTGTGTTTTTGCAATTGCAAGCCTGCAGATTGCATGCCAATGCTTGACCGCCGCAAATGGGAATATTCAAAGCATCATCGGAATGAGGGCCCTTAGAGTAGTTTCGTACATTCGGGAAAAATTACACGTTGCAAATGCACATCTAAACCCCACAAAAGTATATTCAGGAATATTCCCTTACCCGGATACTTACGTGAAAAATTCAACGTTGCTACAAAAATACAAGCTACAATTCCATCCCCGGAGCCCAAAATGAATATTCCTCGAATCTTGAAGTCGCGGAGGAAACATGCAGCTTTGCAATGTTGCAATTGGCAATTTCACAGTTGCTGCATTCCTACAAACTGTAATTTGATCCCAAGTCCAAAAGGGGACACGTGGCACACCATCGGAGCTACAATGAGGAAAGGTAGTGTTGTAATTCTGCAGTTCGCAGCTTTGCAGTTGCTGCAAAACTAAAAATTGCACGTTCGTCCCCGCAGCCCTCAAAGGGACATGTGTCATCATTTGGCAATGTTTGATCAAGAAAGCAAATACACAGTTTTGCAGTTTGCAACTTTGCAATAGCTGCAATGTTGCAAGCTGCATTTCCACTCCCACACCCCGACAAGTGGGAGACATGTCAATGTCCCGAAACTCTTAGAAAGAAAAATAGCAATGCAGCATGCAGTTTTGCATTTTTGCAAAACTACAAGCTGTCGAGAGATGCCTTGACCTCGTAAAAGGGGTAACTAAGTGGCTCATCTATCCACGTGTAAGGCTAGAATTCAAACTTGAAAATGGAAATTAATGGTTGCATGAACAAATAAGACATGAAGGCATATGTCGCCATTAATGGAAGCATTCAAGAGCAATATAAGACTGCAGTTCAGCAAATTCTTCGCTTTGCCTCCAAATTTCAAGTTCAAACAGAGCTTTGAAGCCCTAAAACGATGAAGAGACCAAATTTGTGTATTTTAATCAATTAAACGGTGATTTTCAAGCTCCAAAGACGATTTGGTTGTTATAGAGTGTGAACGAGAATGACAGCATTTGCACAGGTAAAAGCTTCTTTCGAGTTTGTAAGCAGTTTTAAATCATGTGGTGCCCTAGTAAACTGTGATGGAGGAATGAACCAATACAAATATTTGTAAAATTTTCCCCACAATATCTTCTCCCGAACTTTCACCTTGCAAAATGAAGATCCAATTAGCTGGTGTCCACACCACTTCCCACCTCTTATCTGATTTGGACAAGATCACAGACACCAATTTAGTCAATGCAGACCTAACAAAATTCCAACAAAGGTTGCATGCCATTGACAGAAATGAAACTATGGCCAAAATTGATTAGAATGGGTTGGCCCTAGCAGTTGCATTTCCTCCTGCTCAATATCCAAAGCTAGTGTGGGTTTGTGCACAACATTTTAACCCAATGACTAGGGAAGTTAGAGACGAGAGCAACGCCCGGTTTTGTCCCTCACAACTCGAAACATTCGAGGAACTATTGGGCCCTCCCGATGCAACTCATGTGGCAAATATTTCAATTAAAAGTGTTGAAGAGTACTTTGAACGTCAACATCGCTAAGTGTTCTAAGATGTTAAACAACAATTGGCTTGCTGTGCCAAGAATTGTTGCCACCAAGATTCTCAAGAAACCGAGTAGAGCAGATTTTGTAGAATAAATCAAGGGGTTATTATCACCATGTTAAACAGGGTTATGGGGAAAGAATCTACCTACTATTACAGTGATTGGATGTTCAAGTTCATCCTATACTCGTTATAAAGGTGCACATTCACCAGAGAGAGTTCATAAGTGATTGCATCCATGAGCAGATGCTCAAATTAGTAGTTCAAATTCAAGAAGGCTCCACAAGCAACATGGAATTCTACATGACTTCATATCTGGTGTACAACATTGCTAGGCATAGGACATTTCCTAGGTTGGACAAAGCAAGAGACTTTGGCAACTACGAGTTTATGATGTGTACCCTCAATTGAACCTAAGCAATTATATCAACTGTTTTAGGATGGTACATGACACTTTCTTTGCTCCCATCATATGCCTTTTCCACCTGAGTGGGAGAACAACAAAATATCAACACAAGCAAAGAAGGTGATCATTGGGTTTGGATGCTACTTCATCCAATTTCAAACCTTCACATATATCGAGTCAGTGGCTTCCATGATGCTCCCTACATGTTGCCAAGATACCTAGATGATAAATGGGCACTTTTGGAAGTGTCAAGACAACTAGTGGCAGTACACAAGTTGATTGCAGAAAGCACAAAACAAACATCAAATTCCCAATCAACATTGGAAGGTATACTTGCCCAACAAAGGAATAGGCAACACTCCTTGAAGCAAAATGGGCGTAGAGTTGCTTTGCGAAACTTTCTCCCAGCCCAATTATGATATTAGATGGATTCTTCAAGGAGCCTTAGGCAATTCATATGAACATGAGCCTCATTATGAGGATTATTGGATGGATTGCAAGGATGAGGAGGAAGTCAGGTTAAGATATTACTCAAGGATGACCCTCACCCAAGTAGTGGATTATAAACTTGTTGTTCCTCAGGGGTTACATGATGATATGAACTTGGTAAGCAAATATTATGTTGATAAGAACATAACATCTCAACCCATCCCAAGTGTAGATTGGGCAAGGAAAGAAAACACCTCTCTACATGATAGAACTACCCACATCATCAAGAGGACATTGGTATGGTTGAGCAACAAGGGGATTGACTTGACCCTACAAAACACAATAGTCCTAAGGGAGAACAGGGAACTAGGGTCATCAAGGATGTGCTTCTCCCTTATAGGAAGGAAACTGCAAGTTTGGATCCTTTGAAGGGAAGTCCCCACAAATTTCAATCAAAGGACCAACTTCGTGGGGTTGTTGAAGAGCTAAGTGCAACAACAAGCAAAACAAGGACTCCAATGTCAAAGTTGACAAGAAAATATTGGAGAAAACCATGCAATGCCCCAGTCATTGCATCTACACCTATCTAAGCAATTCCCCATCCTACCTCAAGGCAAAAGGCACATGTGGCCAAAGGGACTGCTCAAGTTAAGGTGTCACCACTCCTCCGAGGGACCATCCAACAACGGAAAGAAAATGAGAGGCAACATTGCTTCGGTGCCAACCAAAGGTAGATCCAATTTTGGCGACTATCCATGAGGAGGAACCTATAACATTGCACTTTGTGAGGACCAAGAGGAAAAAGGTGGCAACACCTACAATAGAGACAACCATAAGTGCAACACTTCAAGGGACAACTCCATTGGTCCAAACATCTATTGTTGCATTTCAGGACCCCGAGGTAGTGCTCACTACCCCACCTCCTATGCAACAAGAGGCATATGTTAGTGTGCCCACACAAGAGGTCCTTATCAGTGTTCTCACTCATGAAACTAAGGAGCAAGAAGCTCAAGTGGAGGAGAAAACAATAATGTTTGACCCATCCATGGAGCAGACCTTCACTGAGTTCTACTGCATGGTTTGGACCAAGATGTTGGGGCTGACCTCCCCCATGAAACCATACAAGATGTGTCAATTGAGAAAGGGGGAGACCAAGCACACCAAGAAGCACCTACCACAGAGAAAGTTGAAGGTGGTGAGGTGAAAGAAAGTGTTGAAGAAAAGGTTGTTACAGAGGAAGTTAGGCAAGCTCAGGCTAGAAAAGTTTCACATGTTGGGATTGAACAATCAAGTATTGTGGAACCTACACAGCCAAGTTTAGAGATAGTTGAGAAGGAAGTTGCAACTCATGAAGTTGCAAAACAAGAAACACAACAGCAAAAGCAACAACAAATTGAGCTAGCAAAGGAACCTTCTCCCTCTAAAGAAGAAGATGATGAGAACAAAACACAGATCGATGCAAATACTCAACCATCTTCAACTATGACAGAGGAAGAGGGAAGGACTTAGGGACAGATGAGGCAAGAGTCCAAGAGCATCTTGTTGAGTCTACTAGTCAGCAAGAAGCACAAACTAAAAGCTCTACTCTTGCTCTCATTGCACCCCAAGCACAAATTATGATACATAGTGTTCCCCAACTGCAAGAACAAGAAGAAGGCAGCACTCAAACTGAGCGTTGGTTGGTAGCAGCCCTCCCAAAGAAGCAAAAGGTAAGGGTGCAGGTGGAAGAAGATGACCTTAAGAGTATCATCTCATTGAAGCTTTCTAAACCACCAAATAAAGCAAGAAATTTGTCAAGGACTATGGCGGGGGCCTTAAGGAGAAAGGTTTGTGGAAGTTGCCACCCCATAAACAAATGTCTTAAGAGATGAAGCTTCCCCTTCAGATTACTAAGTAACCAAGATCCCACTTGGAAAGCCAACCACTGAGGGCCTAAAGCATGAAGTTACCGTGGTTGTGGTGGACTCTTTCAGAAAATGGACAAGGACAAGGAAACCAAGAAACAACTGAAAGAGAAGGTTGATATCTTGTCAACCTATGTGCAAAAGTGGATAAAAACTCCCCAGGGGTAGTGAAGAAACAACTACATCCCTCACTCCTGAAATAATAAAAAATGTTGATGACTTGAGGTGTAGGGGAGAAGCAAATAAAAAGTGGGAGGAAGAACTTCGTAACAAGGCCAAAGAAGGTGATCAAGGAAATTATAGACTTACTACAACCAAGTGTTTGAGCAAATAGAGGAAAGTAAGACATTAATTGATAAATATCAAACAGAGGTTGAGTATTGGGATGAACTATTACCCAAGCTTGAAGCCATCACAACTTTGGATGATGAAGTGGTGGAGAAGGAAGGGATAGTTCCCCTAGATTGCAGAGAGGAAGACAAAGATGAATATAGAGGAGCTATCAATTTGAGAATAGAAACCTTAGGGAATTGTATAAGCAAGCTCCAAGACATGAGGGAGAAAATATGGAAGTATGTTGATGACATTGACTCCAAACTTGAAAGAATGCTTCCCTTGAAGGACACATACACCCCAAGATCTGCAGATGCAAATAAGTTGATAGAAATTCTTCGGCAACATATTGCAAGGGATTTGGAGCCTTCAAAAGATTTTGACTATCCTTCTATTCAAAAGTTCATTCATTTAGAGAGATATATTAATAAATTGGCCAAGAGGATCAAAAAGAAAGAATTATTTCCATTGAATTTAATAGTGTTCTATCCAAAATGGAAATAATCTTCCTCTACCATGTAGGGTCGGATGAAGACCCCATTTTGGGATGTTTGAATGTTTTGATGTGTACAGAATAAGTTGGGAGAGGAAACAAAGACCAAGCAAATAGATCTCGACCCCTCTTAAGCATTTCTTTATTCTTTGTCCCCTTCCCCATTCTTTATTCCTTTCTATTCATTATTCTTTCGAAAAGGAATCAAATGATTTGATTGCAATGAGTAACAAACTCTTCCTTGGAGCATATGTATGATAATGACAATGCATAAGAAGAAAAAAGAGTTTGTTTGCAAAGAAGGAATATTCTCCACTCCTCCACGGGTTTCATCATGGTTCAAAACCGTTCCAACCTAGCAGAGTATCAAAGTGAATCTTTTTCAGTTGGAACAGCTTATTCATCCAATTGGTGGATCAAGGATCACATCCTCGCGTGTTTCTCGGCTTTTGAATGCTTCATAAGGGGGTATCTAGGCATATTCCCTTAGGGGAAATTTTGTATAAGAATGAAGGCTTGTCTTCATTCTAAGGGTTCTAATTTTGGGGTTTTTGCTAAGGTGATTACATTGTATAGTCATTAGCAGGCATTGAGAGCATTTTCATGTCTCCCTTGTCAAATTGAAGTATACATAACCGTTTGCCATGCTTCATCCAGCATTCGGATCGGCATTCTAGATTGTAAATATGAACACAGTTAAGGAATGTAGTCTTTAATGTAATCTTGTATTTGTTGAATCAATGAAATACGAAGAAGTTCTTTCTGGTTATTGTATGAGATTGGTTATTGAATGAATATTATGTTGTAGTGTTACTTTGCAATGTTTGTTTAGTTATAAAATTCTTTTCTGCAATATTACTTTGGAGGTGACTATTTACAACCCTTGAGTGTATTTTGGGTGTTATGGAGTTGATGCAATAGATACTTTATTGAAGTTTTATGCACAAGTGTTTGTGTTAAAGATTCAAAGATTATGTGGTAGTGTTTACATGAATTTGGTATCAATGAATGCAAATGCCCCTTTGAAGGTTATGTTATTTTAATCTTTGTTCTTCTACATTTTGGAAGCAATAGGCTAAAATGGCGAGCACTAATACTTCTTCCCATTAGATCCACCTCCCTCATTTAACTAAGTACCATCCTATCCTACCCCTGCAAATCACATCACCTTTATTCATTTTACATGTGTTTTCCTACAAATCACACATATCCCGCATATTTCAAGTGTATTTGCCATGATCTGTGAAGTTTAGCATCTCAACATTATCATACCCCAAGTTGTTAACAGTTTATGCAGAGATGATGTTTGTGATCATATTTTATTTGTCTTTAGTGGCTTGTGTCTGATGTATCAAATGTTTACAATGCTTGTGTGACCATTCTTTTGAATGAGCATTGCATTTTGTGGTTGCATTTGATCTCAGATTGAGGTTCCAACAAGTTTGAGGGTTTGAAATATAATACATCTCTCTCTTCTTCCAAGCCACCCTCAGTTCTCTCACCTTGGTTCAAGCAGAGCCATAAAGTAGCAAGATAACAACCACATCCTTAGTCACATGCCTCCCTATCATTCCCATAAGGCATGGTCAAGAGAGACAGATCCATCCCTGGCTACAAAACGACACATCAATAGGTCTATCTTTTCTCCTTGCCCACTTCTCATCGTTGCCTTGTTTTGGGGTGTTAGATTGGGAACCAAAGATATATTGCATTAGACTATAAATCCCATTGTTATATCTTACACAAACCTTGTTCAAGAAAGAAGAAATTATGTGTATGCATATAAAAGGGATCTAAATTTCTATGTTATATTAAGGTTGAAAAGAAATTATGATCCTATTTTTATCTTCTCTTGTAAACTTGTGCCCAAAAGGGGTTGTACAATGATGTGAGAAGAAAGATACCATTTCATCTTGTTTATTAAAAAGTGAATCTTATTAATTGCTTATAAAGGATTAAATAGGTAGGATTTTGCACAAGAAACTCTCCTTTTAGTTTGGCTTTCAATGTAGCTGATAAAGGATCTTATTAATTGCTTATAAAGGATCTTATTACTTGCTTATAAAGGATTAAATAGGTAGGATTTTGCACAAGAAACTCTCCTTTTAGTTTGGCTTTCAATGTAGCTGATTTAAATGTACTTAACTCATAAGCTTGATAAATCTCTAGTTTACTATTAATATGATATTATATGGTGTCAATATTGGGCCTAATAATCATGATGCTATCTATAAAAATTTTGTGGATTGAGGATAGATCCAAATAAAATGGGAAAATAGGTTTTAGTTTTATGATGCAATGGCTTCTATAAGTAGTGAGTGTTTTAACAAATTCCAAATTTAAATTATAACCTTCTTGTTATCAATGGAAAAATAATTCTCAATATAGCAACTTAGTCTCTCTTATTTACTTTAGAAAAAACAAATATATATAGATTCATTTGAATACAAGGAGCTATGTATATTTGCCATAGGCCTTGTGTATAACCAGATGAAGTTATTTAGTAATTCCTTATTTCTCTTTTGACTTGTTTTAATGAGATAATCAACTTCCTAGTCATCTCCCCTTTTGGATCTTGATCTGATTTGAATCCTTGGTTGGAAAATCAGAGATAAAATGAAATTTCCAATTATACGAAGGCCATTAAACCTTTATGTGAATCTGAAATCTGTAATGGTTTGATATTGACAAAGTGATTTCAAGGGGGTGTAGATCCTCTGTTTGGATCAGAGTAACCTGTGTACTTACTCTTATATATTCAAATGTATATAAAGGCCATATATTTTTATTAACATGGTTCTGATATACTATGGAATCGGTAACTTTTATACATCCTGCAGAAGTAAAATAAAAGGGTAGAAGACTATAACACACACATATTTATGGCGTTTTTTAACTTTCATATATAAAAAATAAAAAATAAAGCAAATAAGATGGGGGAATGGCCGATCACTCCCCCAAAAACTCTGGTAATGCAAAGCCCACATACTATGGGTGGGGCCGTGAGTAATATTAGATTTGCAGCCTCTTTTGCAAGCCTTCACCCTAGCCACAACCCACACACACACACATATAAGCATACTCCTGGACTTGGTTATGTGTCGGTCACCTTTCCTTGGATCTATAAATTTAAATAAAAGTAAGAAAAGAAAAGAAATTTTCTAGTGTGTGTGTGTGCGCGCGCATAAATCTGGATAAATACCCAAGAGGGTATGAATATTTTCCACTCTGCATTTTGATATTAAAATGGGAATACAAGACATTCCCCTTCAACCTGAGCATATGGGTTGTAGACAAATGGATTCTGAAAATCTACAACAAATTTCCTTCTTCCTCCACAAGAGTTCTTGGTAAAACCTGCAAAACTAGATGAAAAGACAAGGATAGAAAGAAATGAAAATGAAATATAAGGTAATAAGAATGCATAGGGTTTCCTAACATAAATGGTGCAAAATGTTTTGATCCTAGGGTTCTCCTTAGACTTAGGATGAGCCACTTGTCAAGTGGTCTCATACTTGATTTAAATTGTTGGTAGGATTTAATTCCCCTCCTTCCTTTTTATTTGGGTGAGCAAATAATTACAACTAGCACTAAATTTGGATTTTAGTGTGATGGTCACTTAGTGCTAATAAGTGTAATAAATAAACTTGCTTTTAAATTATACCATTGAACTAGGGATCTCTTTTGAAACCAAATAGGTGGCCTAATAGAATAATTTGAAGCCTCTCCAATTAAATTGTTATCTTAGAAAACCAAACAGACCCTTAGTGCAGCAAAATAATTCCCCTTTTGATTAGGAAGACCCCAAGGAGAAATACAGTTATCCTCTTTAAAATTGATTCGGTGTCAAATATAAGGTTATTACTTAGAGATGAATTCTTACCTACATGGTAAATAAATATATGGTGGCGTTTATACAACATGATTAATGTTATTGGCCTATGATAATAAGAGATCACAATTAAGCAAACGAAATTTACCTATCAACCATAAGGTCAAAATCAATACTGCAATATTGACACACTCCAAGTTTATGCTTAACGATTTGGAATAAACGTAAACAAGCTGAATCCTCCGATTAGCACAAGTAACATCTGGTATATTTCGGGACATCCCCAATTAGAGTTAACTCAATTGCGTAACCTTTTACGATGACGCTTTGGTGTGCAATCAGTGCACTAATAAATGATGAGGGTTTGAATAGAGACTTCAAGCTGCACAATTAGATCTACAGATTACCTAGTTACACCTTGATTAAATTTAACTACCCGTAATAACGCGTATATTATCATACCTATCTTGTTAACAGATTCCTTGGTGAGAGGATCATGATAGAAACCTAAGTGACTCTAAAGCAACGATAGAATGGTCTATCTATCTTTTCCGCAACTAATTTATAGGACTTGAAGTTGTGTTAACATAGGAGGTCTAATTTTGTTCTAGTGGTACTTGGTTTACCCTTGTCACCTTTAGTTGGACGAGCGAGTTGGCTTATTGATAATTAACCTCGTTTAATATTTAACTAACGTATAAAAAAATTGTTCCAAATTTTACGGGATTTTTCAATGGTTGTTCGGTCATGAAAATCATGGGCACGACGATTCCCATATATTGTCTTCTTACATAGAATAGAAACATACATCTTATTAAATCTATTTATAACAACATACAAGAAGTTGTGTCCATGCTTAGACATAGGAAAACCTCCCACAAAATCTATAGATATGTTTTCCCATGGTCTAGTAGGCACAAATAAAGGTATGTACAATCCTTTTTCCTAACCTTAAGCTTTTCTCGTGCAACATAGTTTACATGATTTAATGAATTTGGAGGCTTCTTCTTGCATTTTGGGATAATAAACATATCTTTGCGAATGAGCCATGGTCTTGTCAACACAAAAATACTCAAAACTTTGGAAGTGTATGTTTCCCTTATAAATAGAAGTCTTTTCTCATTTGGCCCGCATAGTTTGTGTAATGTCCCTTTCTAGGGCTGAAACTGAAAATTAAGGGTTTTGGCTCAAAGCCAAATGACAACTTATTTTTGTTACAGCCACCAGTCAATCACTTTAATCTTAGAGGAACAAACTGAAAATGGCATTAGCAACAAAGAGAAATATGAATATTTATGACAGCAAAGAAATTCATATGGCAGCAAACTGTATGGGCTTTTCAAGACAATATTCGCATGCAATATAGACTGAAAATCAATATAGAAATATCCCAAAAAATTCATAAGTCCAGCAAGATGAAATATGGAGAAAATATATTTTTATAATTTTAATTCAAGTGCAAACACAATTGAAACTTTGAAAATTCATAACTCCATCAATACTTGGAGTTTCAACACAAACAAATGCTCAAAATGATCTCGGAGAGACCAGTTATCAAATAAAAGTGAAATCACAATTTTCCAACCACAAAAACCCCTCCAAAAGTGATCTTGAACTTCCCAAGTGGGTAGATCAAGTGGAGGAAGGGTGCCAACACCCTTGAAAGTGCCCTAGTTGGAGTAGAAGTGCCCTATGCATGGATAAACACCTTGTTGTTCCAGAAATCTGCCAATGAAGTCCACTTGTGACTCCCGAATGAAGCCACCAATGCACACAAGAGGGTTTCTGTCCCCAAGTGTGATCCTATTGAAGGTTTTCGTCCTCAATAGGTAACCAAGGAAGGGGTTTCATCCTTCAATGGCAAGAAGAGAAGCTACACTAGCTCCAAATCCAAGTAAATGTCAAATGATGAATGATAATGATCCCCTCCTCCATTCGAACCTCCTTAAGTACCCTTCTTTGGTGCCAAGGATGAATTAGAAGATCAATCTTCATGACCGACCTCTTAATGAAGGGGGAAGTGCACTTTTAATCTTCACTTAAGAAGACTGACCTCATAAAAAGGGAAAGAGTATTTCTTTATCTCCATTGTAGCTCTCAAGAAGACCGACCTTAATGAAGGAGAAGATAGAAGTTCCTTTTTGCTTTGTCATTCACCTATCACCTAATCGAATCACTCCAAGCCATAATTAGTAATCAAATAAATAAGGAAAATACAATCACTTACAATTATGGCAATGTTCACCTCCCTTGCTTTCCTTCAAGCCCACGGAAGGTGGAATGGGCCCAAGGCCTTCATAGTGACTAGCATGGAAAAGGGGACATTACAGTTTGTCCTACTTTCCCATCCTTGAGGTAGAAAACTTATTCTTAAATGTCCATTTTTTATGCCTTCAAATTTTAATGTCTTCCAAAAATCTGTATCTTGTGCTTAAGCTTCTTCATTAGCCTCTTTTGTGAAAGGCTCAAATTGTAAAACTGTTGTTAGAGCTGAAACTTGCTTTGGAAATAGCATATTTGCCAATACATTTCTGCTTCTATTTGTGTACTTACCCACCAAATGAAATTGCTGAAGAAATCCCATGCACTTGGAGTGTCTTGTTTGCTGCAATTAATTTTTGTTTTGCAAATATTGAAGAGGGTTGTGGTCAATATGAACAATGGTTTCCATGCCCAACAAATAATATTGCCATTTCTTAATTGCTTGAACAAATGCATATGTTTATTTTTCATTAATAAAGTAATCTTACTGCTTTAGTAAATGCCTCTGAATGATACCAATTTGGCTTACCATCTTGCACTAAAAATTCCCATAGCATATTTGCATGCACAATTGCCCCATCACTGATGCAACCATTGACACATGCGCAATCACTGCTGTATATGAACCAGTAATTTCATACGAAGCCTCCAAAAAGTCATGATAATGGAAGGAAACGATCTCTTCCCATTTTGAGTCTTTTGGGAGTCTTTTACTGCACAAAATGGCACCCTGGTATTCTATAAATGTGGAGGCATGAGCCCAATTGTAGCATAAGTGCATGTGAGGGTGAACGTTAGTGAATTTAGTTGGTTGTAGGAGAAAGAGAAATGCAGAGTAGTTTGAATGACCATAGCAGTAGGATGAATACTGTCACATGCTCTATTTGAGCTCTTTGTAACTATTTTAGCAAAAGAGAGGAAGTTCAGCTATTGTCACTTCTAGCTGGTTACACTGGCATTTTTAGGTGAAATTATTGTACCAAGTTTTAATGTGGTTGTTTCTTTCTTTTTGTTTTATGTATGATTCCATTGAATTTCTGCACCTACAAGTATTGATACAATTCCAGAAGCTAAGAACACTAATTCTAGCACAAATTTATATTACAATTCTATTATTTGAAGTTGAATTCAAGGACAGCAAGAATTCTAGTTTTGTAATTTCCAAAAATATAAATAAACTTCAGAGATTATTAATCATATGGTATCGAATTAGTTAAAAAATCATATCGGTATCAAATTAGTTTAATATTTCGATATTGTGGAGAGTATTGATTAATTTGTCTGACAGTGAAAAGTTCAGAAGGAGAAGAATTACAGCCTTACAAATCTAAGATTTCTACAAGGTGGAATAAAGAAGTAAGGAAAATAGCCAGAGAAAGTGAAGAGAGCCTTGCTAAAATAATTGCCACATTTAAGTCGACCATGGAACATGTGATGAAGACTCAAGATATCACCACCAAGCATCAAGAGCTCACGCAAAAGAACCAAAGATCCATGGGCATGGTGGTTCCTACTCTTGCCAAGAAATTCGGTATAAGAAAAAAGAAGCCCCATGAATATGATGATGGATTCAAAGATGGGTTCATGGATGAAGAATAACAGCCTATTAAAGACAAAGCTAAACCTAAGGTAGCATCACCCGCTTCCAAAGTTGAATTAAGGCATTTGAAGGGCAAGTAAATGTCAAAATAGTGAATATATGGTTGAAAACTTGAAACAAAGGAGGTTTATTTTAGTGTGTTCAATGTTGGTGAAGCATAAAAAAATTCTTTTGCATGTCTAAAAATGAGGTGTCATGCTCGAATATGGTGGCAAAGCTATTTAGTTTCTTCTGAAATGAAGAATTCAATTGTAACAAGATAGGATCAATTCAAAGAATTTTTAAGAAAGAATGTTTATCCTATTGGGCATAAAACTAATCAAAAGATTAAAAGGTAATATTTTAGACAGGGAAGTGATCAAAATATGCAGGATTATACTATAGAGTTCGTGAGACAAGCCCTATTGATGGGCTTGGACATCAAAGATGAGAACAACTTGACCACGTACACAGGTGGTCTCCATTCAAGCATTTGGAGACGAGAACCTTGATGAGGCATGTGTACAAGCATACTACAATGAGGAATAGAAGAAGTAATGAGAGGGTGAATCCAAAGCAAAATCTGCCAAATAAATACCCTAAGTAAGAGCAAAATCAGTGGCATCTTTAATCCCAATTTCTACACTATCTCAGTGGAAACTAGATTACCAGTGCTGCCACTAACTATGATCAGCTTGCAACACTTACCTCCCGCTTTGCACCTAGTGGTCAAAATGCTTCTTCTCTATCAATGTTCATTCTCTTCCTTGTCTGGCTTCAACAAGACTCTACGGAAAATCAAATTCTCTCCATGCTCAGGTTCTACAGAAGAAGTCTTTTCTACCTATGCTTCCTCTACTTGTGCTACATGCATCCTCTTCTCACTTCTTTGTTTTCTTGTTTGCTTCAAGCCACTCATATGCTCTATGCCCATGTTGGCCACGTTTGATACAAGTGCTATTAAATCCTTTGCCTTGTCCTGTATTTCCATATCATCTTCCTCTATAAGAAGAACAACCTCGTCTTTGGTTCTACTGCAAGGAACTAGCTTCTTGCTCTTCCTTCTTCACATTAGTCTGGCCTCTTCCATAGGATTGCTGTCCATGTCCTCTACCCTTGTCCATTTTGATGTTTTCTAGATGGATTCTCCTCACCCTTCAAAGTGCATCGATAGACATATCCTACAAAATGTAATTTTATGATAACAATCTCAGCTTGTATGGAAATACAAAGATCGTCTACATACCTTGAACTATTTTCTTCATTATCTTCCACATGCCCTGCTCGAATGGTCAGCTTATAGCATTCCTCTGTAAAAATTTACATTCATATCTTTCTGTTTAGGATTCCGCAGCTTCTTGACCAAACTTAGTTGATAATCAAATGATTAAAACTACCCTTTCAACCTAGCAATCATTCTCTCCCAAGATTTTATCATATCTCTACCTCTTCTTACTCTTTCCATTTGCACATGACCACACCATAAGGATGCATATCCCTTCAATTTTGTGCAAAAACTGCACTCTCTTGTGGTCCTCAACTGTTCAAAATCAAAAACAAATTCAAGCTCCATGATCCAATCCATCAAATCTTCAGGGATCAAACTCCCAGAGTAACTAGAGGTGTCCAATTTTGGCTTGCCTCCCATCTTGGGAATTGCTTTCAAAGGATTATCCTCCAATTTCTAGTCCAACTCTTGTAGGCGAAGTTCCAAAGCTTCTTCTTCATCATCCTCACTTATGTCAGCAGCAGCTCCTCTTCATTGTGCATTCTCCACAACATCCAATTCGGCTTACAATCCTCTCAGCACTTCTACCAGATTTGCAATTCGCATTGCTGAACTCCTCTTCCAAGAAGTATTCCTTTGTGTATTGTTTCTTAGTCTTCACAATTATCAACTATGCAGCACTCCTCTTACCCTGCTCTTAACTCTCAATAACGCAATACTCAACTTGGTCTAAATACCAGATAATGGTGAGGTGGGTTGTGGGTCGAATGAACAACCAACAAAACTAGTTACTCAAAATGGAAACACAACAACACTTCATTCATTCTTCAATGTAACATAGAGACATTACATTTAAACACTTACGACGTCAGCACTACGTAATTCGCAAGAAGATTTCTTACACTACTCGGTCGGTTCAACCTTCCTTCCTATGCACACTTACACCGCTTCCCCTACTCGCTACATGCTACAATGCTCTTATTCTAGCTACTCAAAACCCAACACACTCTACTGGAACCCCTTCTCTTGACAGAGTCTCTCTCCATCTACTGGGCGGATGCCTTTTGTTTGCCTTTGCCCATGAGCCTTTGTCTTTTTATAGCCGTCAATCCATTAACACAATGCCCCAGTTCCCATACATAATCCCATTAAACATGGGACCCACTCCCATTCACAGATTATAGACTCTCAAATATAGGAACCCACAAAACTCGGGCTCCAGTTAAACCAGACAAAAGACAGGACCACCTACCATTGTTGGGACCAGGCAAGCAGCCTTGGAACTCTGGTAATGGTAAAAGCTCACTCCCAATTCAGTACAGTAAAGATTCGCCTTGTAGTCTTAAGGTTCGTACTGGCAAAGATGTATTACAAGAAGTTGTTGATGTCAAAGGAGTTCATATTGCCAATTAAATTCTAATTACACCCATTACAGAAGTAGTTTGGAAGCAATTGATCAACTGCTGAAAACTTCATTGCTAGGCATTTGATTCCAGCCATTTTTCTGAGATTTCTGACATATTTTTCCCCTGCAGTACCAATGCTTCTCTGGCAATCCGTTGATCAAAACAATGGGTGGATTGCAATGTTTCAATCACTGCCATGTTCTTTGTTCTGATTCAATCTTTGCACATGACAGCGATGCAGCCTAAGTCTTGCGCATTAAAATTCGCCACGGATGCATCTTACATAGTGGAACAAGTTCCCAAACACTTCTGCTATGTAACACGTCATAGTGCTGCAAAGCTGGTGGGTTTATCTTTAGATAATGAAAATTCACCATGAGAATGTTGAATCGTCACTTCTCCCAATGGTTGAGAACACCCCTTCAAGATCACTGTAACTTGTCTTCACTCACAACTCAGCTGCATAATTCTTCATTTTTTCCACTTCACTTTGATTTTTCACTTGGTCTTTATTATGTTTTACTCTTGCTTTTGTGGTAGCTTTTACCTATTTAACTTGTTTTAGCTCCATTTTGGTTCCATCACTTCTCCTTATCCCATTTCCCAATGTGTTTAACAGCTTAACTTTTGTCAAAATGATTTTACCATTTGTAATCTCATGAATCCAATTTGGTTTCTATACTTCCCAGTTTGATTTTATTTTTCCCTTTTTAACCATTTGTTTCCCACCATTTCGTTCTTTCTATGCATCTTTATTTGAAATTCCACTTTTTATATGTGTTTGTTTATCCACCATCCACCCACTCATCGTACTTGTCAATTTTGATGTTTGATCAAGCTGCCAATGCATTTTTGCAATGATAGCATTTTTTTGCACTCTCTTCCTTGAGGGTTTTCACTCCCTTAAATCACTAAGCTACCATTTTTCAGGTTTTCAACTTGGTGCCCAATCCCTTACTCTTATTTTTCTTCGATTATGTTTTTACTCATTTTTTCCAAATAAATCTTATTATTATCACTTTTAATCTTTTTACGTATATATTTACGTACATTAATCATTTGTTCTATTCTTATTTCTATTTTTGTCTCAAAATTGTTTTTCGTTGTATTAGTTTTTATTAATTAATTTATAGTCTCCAAATTAGGTTTTATAGTACACCTTCAATATGGGGTCAAGTGGCATGACCTCATGTTATCCCTAACAATGTTTCAACTCAATTGCTCAAGAGAACAATATATAGTCTATGAAATATGGCCTTGCCACCTTATTCGAGGCTTTTCTAGATGTTTGAGCTTACTATCATATAGTAATACTCTTATCTCCCGGCAAGAAATCTTTGTTCTTCAAATTTCTATTGCACCATGCTTTTGACTTCTCTTTTCTTGTGTTTGATAGTAAGCTTCTATAAACCTATTTTCATCTAATTTTTCCGGTTCTAGTAGCATTTCCTTTATTGACGCTTCCTCATTCATCCTAAATTTTATAACCATCCTCAAACTAGGTACAATATATTCCATGGGTACCGCATTTTCTAATCCATACACCACCCTGGAAGCGACAATACTATGTTCCGCAGTATGTCCAAAGTGTTGCAAGTAACTTCTTGTCCCACTCTGCCACTCGAATATCACAAAAATTTGTTATCATTGTCTCCAATATCTTATGAAAGTCTTCTTCTCTACTATAAGCTTGAGGATGGTCATGGCGTTCATTTGTTATGATTTATCATGAAATGTTTCAAAAGTTCTTCTATTGTGTGATTCACAAAGTGCTTCTCTTAGTCACTTGTTATACTTAGAAGGGTACCCAAACCTTGTAATTATATTTTCATATAGAAACTTAGCTATGGTCTTCCCAAAGATACAATTAGTGGTCAAATTGCTTTTGTCCACCTCAAAAGATACTTCGCTCTTGTTATTATAAATTGTGCTTGCCTCCTTCATGTCACAAGCTTGATTGGACCAATGAAATCTATTTCCCATTCTCAACCAAAGGTCAATGCATGTACCGGTCTCCATGGCATCTCATCTCACAAATTTGGCTTTCACACCCTTACACAAACATCATAATGTGGATTCCAAACAATGCAAGTGCAAGTATTGTCCTAACATTATGCAATGTGGATTCGAGATCCTTTCATTGTCGATCGAACATATGAGCCATAACCATGTGGTATGTTTCATAATTCTCCGCATACAACAACTTGTTCTTAATATTTTAGAACTATCACTTAGAAGTATCAACCATAACCATGTGGTGTGTGTCATATTTCTCCACATACATCAACTCACTCATAATCTTTTACAAATGTTCATTATTGACTTGTTCTTCTATGGTGTTTGTACATTACAACGATGAGGAATACAAGTTTTCCCACATTGATGCACACATCTTGTACTATTGTGCTACTCAATGTTATGTTGCTTTGAATTTGAATCTTGATGCATAGTTGAAATTTTGGAGACTACATTATTCAAAGTTATCTTGTCATCTCATTAGAACTGTGAAGTTTCACTAATTAAAATTTGTTGTGTGCGTAACTCAATCGATTGTTCTTGAATAGTGATTCAAGGCCATGCTCTCAATTTGCCTACATCCTCCCATCTAAAAAATTTGTAGTTGGTATCATTTGTTTCCGTTCCCACTCTATCTATATACATGCATCCTCAAATTTTAGGATACCATAAATCCTTATAACCACATTGGTGTCCATGTCAACATGTGTGGGATGTTGAATGTGCATCTTCGTGTCATCGTGCATCGGCTCATCCTTGTCACCACAAATTGAGACATTTTGGTGATGCGCTCATCATGCTTTCCCTTCTCCACAACAAAGTTCTCATCATCCTCAAATAATGGGACACACCACCATTTTGTTTAGAAAGTGCTTAAATCACATCTTCCTCAACATTTTGCAGACTGCGGCACTACCGTGGTCTCGTGACCTAGCTCATATTGCGAAACGCCACAAAAACTACATAGTAGGGACTTCAATCTTTGGAATCAATCTAGAAGCACTAATACTCTTCTCAAAGTAGATGCAAGGTGCCATATCATCTTCTTGAGTCAAAGATTTTGATCGCTCCTCAACACTACACCCCACATTGTCAGTCCTCATCACGATTATTATTGTTGGGTTCATTTTCCTTGGCATTGCTGCCATCTTCAATGACAATGTAAGTGGTGTCTCTCTACTCATTTTCTAATACAATGTCTTTTACATTAGGATCAAATACCAAACATTTACCATCTAAACCTTTCGATTTTAACAAGAATTCTCTTTTGCACGCGCCATTATGTTCATTGCATGTGCATTTGCTCGAGGTTAGTCTCATGATCATACTTTTATCCTGATATACAAGTAACTCCCACTTCTCCACACTATTCTATGGTGAGATGTCCAACATTAGTGTCAGTTGTGGTATGTCAAATCCCTAAAGCTTTCCAACAAAACATTACAGGCATTCATGTCTCTCACGAACTTCGTGCAATACCTAGTTTGTTTACATCACAATTTGCTAGTAACTTAGCTTTGCCAATTTTGTCCAAAATAATTGCTAGCACTCGCAATGTCATGTAAAATCCTTTTGAACATTGTGTTAATGCATCCTTTCTTCACCGATATAAAACTTAGCTCAATTATAGACTTGTCACCATGACGATCTTCTAATGTACGAAATGACCCACGGTGGTAGGTCTAAATTCCACATCTCTCTAATCAATCTACAACAAATGAGATCTTGCATTGCCTACAACGCTTCATTATATCATGTTAAATCTATATTCTCTAGTTTTTGTACCATAGATCTTATCAATCGTGCACTTCCTCTTCTTATGTTTCTTCCTCATTGATCTTTTCCTCTTGTATCATGTCATCGCTTTCCAAATGGTGCTTTGTCCACACAAAAATCATTGTTGAACTCATCCTTATCCTAATGTGCAATTTTCTTCATCTTGACTTTTTCCTTGTCATGCAAGCTCATAACAAACCAAGGACTCAGGGAATGACCTTCGTCTCAAAGGTTACTTCATGTATTCTCTTCTCCACTAGGCAACTAAATTTACATGTTGTTAGGTAAGACTTATGGAATAATGAAACCAATAAGTCTTTGTGAAATGTTGTCTCAACTTTTTCTGGTATGCATAACAAACCAAAGACTCATCGGATATCTTCCATCTCAAAGGCTACAAGGCTACACCAAGTCTTCTCTTGTCCACCTGTAATGTCCCCTTTTCGGGACATTGTCTACATCGAAGAATTGAAGACCCTCAACCCAATGGGTTTGAGGATTGGGCTCAAAATTTGTCTTGAGATATCTATTATCTATTTTGTAACCCCTTGGTGGGCCCTTTTAGTTAGTTAAATGTGCACACAAGCTAGTATCTTTATTATTTAATTAAAAATAATAAAGTGCACATAGTTCAAACAATATTTAATTAGAGTTTATGTTTTCCCTCCAAAAGGGAAATTCAATTTTGCACCCCTTTGTCTATAAAAGGAGGTTGCTTGATCATTGTAAGACATGCTATGATGATTATCGATTTTGGCTCCATGCTTGGAGAAGGGATGAATGCCCAAACTTGATGCTCTTGCTCTCTCATTGTTGAAGATCTTTTGTAACCATTGTAGTTGGTTTTGAATGTCAAATTGAAGGAATTTTTGGTGCCTCTCTCAAGTCGACTTCTTTGTGTATGAATTCTTCTAGCCCTAGCGACTTTTCTTGTGCTTTAGCAAACTGTTTTGAGGAGTATCTTGCACTCCAAACCCTAGCGAAATCTTGCATGCTGATTTGATGTCTGGTTTGAGGCATTTTTAGTGTGGATCAACTGGGTTATTGCATGATATTGTGATGTTTGCAACCTTTATTGCAGTGTTTGGTATGAGGCAAGTTTGGTAATGCATTTCCATGATTAATGATCTGATTTTTATCAATATAAGTCTGTTGTTCCTTCCTTATTCCAGCGACTTCACTTGGAGGCTCATATTTGTGTGAAAATATATATTTTGGGCAGTGATTTCTATTTATTTGAATATCCTCTTTGTGGCTGATTTATTTCTAAGTGTGGCGATCTGAATAGTGCATGGTTCAATGGTATTTTGGAGTCATTTGTAGCAGCGATCTGTAGGAGGTGGTTTGAATGAAATATTAAATGTTCCTTGGCATCAAAATCAATGCTTATTTGAATAATAATCACAGTCTTTAGCAGCGACTACCTGGAGTATGGTTTTGATCTGGTTTTAGGTGCATTTTCATCTCTCCCTCATGTCGACTTGCATCAATATTGATTGGCAGAGGTAGCTACCTGTTTAGGAGGGATTTGAAAGTCTTTTGGGGCCTGGATCTATTGTGTGTTGGATGTGCTAAGTCCCTTGTGCAGCGACTTGTGCTAGGAGTGTTAAATCTGATTTAATATGCCTGTTTTATATGCACTTTGAGCAGTGAATTCATCCTACATTGTGATACTATTTTTTCTAAATAGGATCGACTGAGTTTAATGTGTGGTTTGGAGTACTTGATAGCTTCCAAGTGCAGTGATCAGTGTTTGTTGCAGCAGTCTATATTTGAGTTTATAGCAGCAGTTTGTAGAGAGGTTTTATTTGATCGCTGTTATTCTACCATCAGCTTGCAATATTTATTTCATAATATAGTGGGTTGGGTTTGATTGAATGTGGTTCAGCTTGTGGTCTATTTGTATTAGTTGGGTCTGTTCCTTGAACTCCAAGGTGATTTTAGAATGGTTTATGGAAGGTAAAAGCCCTATTGGCTGGGTTTAATCTTTTGAAGTTGTTTTCTAATCAGTTTGAGTGCTAATTCCAAACAGGGACATTATACCACCATGCAACTGAATCTACCCATTGTCAAGTCATACGCGTGGAATAATGATAACAATAAGTCACTATGAAATGTTGTCTTCTTGTCAAAGACATGCATTTGTGCCACATGATGAACTTTTGTTTGTTCAAGATTCTTTCTCAATTATGTCTAGGGCATTGGCCTTCTATCAATGCACAATCTTCTTCCCAATCATCAAGCAAAAGAGCATCTCTTTTGTATCTATCCTTGCTTAAGGATTTTTATCATCTCTCTTTTCACTCCTGACAAATCCAAAAATTGCAGCAAAGTAAAAAGAAAAAATAATAAACCATACAATTACAATTAGACAAAAAAGAGACAATCCTCAACTTCATTGATTCATAAACATTACATAAGAGTCCTTAAATGAGCACACTCGAAATGTAATTAATGTGAAAAACAACCCTAAAGCTAATTAAATCAAAAAGCTAACTAAGACTCGCTAGAACTAACTGAAAAATGCTATTTTTAAAAGCAGCTATTTTTAGTAACTTTTACATGCAAGCTGCGATGGGCCTAAATTAAGCCCCCGACCAAAGTTTCTTTTAAAATATAAGGCTTACAAGTTAGCATTTAGTTAATATTAATTCAAAATTAACTAATAAACAGTTGTAACTACTTCAACATTTTGTAACCATCTCTCACATAATAAATTGACGGACACACAATGAACATGTGTGCATTCCGATTTCTCTTCATTTCTTTTTGTGCACATTTTCTAACATCAATATCAGAGCCCTTGCTGCTTGAAGGGATCTGCGACTCGAAGGAAGAACATTCGGAATATTTTCAAGAGTCGTCTAGGGCATTTCGAGCATGGATCACAAGGTCCACGTTCGTCTATGCATGTATTGTGTGTTGTGTATAAGGGCACAAGTGGTTAAACACCTACAAAGTGGTCACGAGGGCTAGAAAGCTTAGAGACTCGGCCGTGAATCCCATTTCTGTCATTTTGAGGGCTGGAAAGCTCAAAACTCATTCGTGAATCTCATTTCCACCATTAATACCGCAGTCAAAGGCAAGTTTTTGACGGGTTTCAAAGGGCACGGTCATTCGCAAAAAGACACTGAAAACGAGATTGCAAAAGCCGTTTTCCTACTATCTAGGACACATGGCATGATTTATCTATGCTAAAGGCACAAACAGAAGACATTGTTGCTTACAGTTATGAAATGGCATAATATTGTTTGCAAATAATTACAGTTGTGAACATCTGCAAAAAGGGAATAAATTTGTTTGTAAATAAATATAATCGCCAATATCACATAAAGTATTTTAAAAGACACAAAACTAGTCAGCCAAGCCAGATTTGAGGACATTTGAAGTGGCCTAGGGCACAGTTCGGGTATTTATGTGTACTCATTTGTTTTTCGGTTTAAACAAATATTTCATAATGGAAATCGCAATGGAGAAATATTTTGGCTTTAACTTTCACATTTGCAAAGATATAATACAAATGCAATAAATGAACAAAGAATTGTGGGGTATTATTAATGGAAAAGAATCACAAACCACCGATGCTACCAAATTGTTAGAGTGGGAAAACTGTGATGATAAAGCTAAAGCTATAATCGGGCTTACTCTTTCTGATTTTGAACTCCGTGTAGATTTAGAGAAATCGTACAAATATATCTGGGATAATTTGAATAAGTTGTTTGGGGCAAAAACAGTGAATGCTAAATTTTTTTTAAAGCTTCAACTCTTTCGATTCAAGATGGTTGATGATGTTACTATGTCCAGTCATATAAATAATCTAAGATCTCTTCTTAGACAATTAGCAGAGGTTAAAGCTCTAGTAGATGACGAAGATTCTAAAGCCATTTTGTTAAATAGTTTGCCTTCTTCGTATAGCAATGTCATTTTTACTCTCAGTCAGATGCCTTCACAAAGCCTGGAAGATATGATTTCAGCTCTTCTAGCTGAAGAAAAGAGAACAATTGCAGATGATATAGAAGGTAATTCTTCACATGAAAATGCACTATACTCCCGCATGAGAAATAATCACAAAAAATCAAATAAAGACACCAAGCAAGTTGAGTGTTATTATTGCAAGAAAAGAGGTCATACAGCCTAGAATTGTTGCATTCAAGCTAATGATGTTCTCAAAGGAAAACTCAAAGATACCCTAAAGAAGCAAATGTGGCCCTCGCAACGCATATGCCATTGAAAGTCCTTTGCACTCGGTTGTGTAGTTCTGCTCCACTAGTGAGAACTTTCCAATGGAAAGGAAGATTGGATGATCCAAGTTGTCCTTCCCAAGCTACAATAGAATGGCACCAACTACCGTGCCATATGTGTCGGCACGTACATGAAAAGGTGTTGTCCAATCAGGGAACTACTAGATCGGCATGCTTGACAAATTTTTGTTGAGATCTTCGAAGCTTTTTGTTATGTCTCGTCCATCCAAAATTTCCTTGTTTTTTAAGCGAGTTTTCCAAAGGAGCAGCACTCTTTGCATATCCTCGAATAAAAATTTTGTAGTATTTACAATGTCCAAGGAACGTATGCATGTCTTTTTGAGTCTATGGAACCTTAAGCTAAAGAATAGCTACAATCTTCACAGATCAACTGTAAGACCATCTTTACGCATGATGTGACCAAGCAAGGTACCAAAAGGCATCACCACACCCACAGCGACCACAATCTTCTTGATTGTTTCCCATCGCTCCTGTTTCATCCTAAGGACTCGGCCTCATGGATTTGGCCGATAATGTGACAATCCTCGGTGTTGTGTGTATGCACATCGCATATCTTACAATAGAAAGACACCTTTGTCTCTGGGTAACATGCTGAAGTAGAGGATAGTTCCTCACATCATGGTCCTCCATACAAATCTTGCATGCCTTAAGTAGAGCATGCACGCTACATTGGGGCAATTGGTATTTGTGTTTATGCTCTGCAAACTGTTGAACCACATCAATCTTTGAATACTCTATCCCACCGAGCGTGCAAAGAAATTGTTGTCACCCAGAAGTTGCACCCTATAAGAGAATGGTGTGTGTACTCTCTCTCCTGTTGACAAAATTGGAACACCTCAAGGTTGTGGGTGACCTATGGCTGAGGTGAACCTCCAAAGAGGGTTGGTTCCCTTGTGAATCACCTAAAAATGGAAAACTTGACAAGGAAAAGGGAAAAGGAATGCGGAAAATGGGAAATAGGGGTGATACACCAAAAATTTGACACTTGCATGTAACTCTGCACACGAAAATTTAAAGATCCACACACCTGCACAACTCTAGACTATTTTGCATAATAAATTCAAGGATTTAGGAAAAGACAGCGGTAGAGGGAATGAATTCCACACTAAGGCAAACACAATATCCTATAACAAACACAATGAATAATCTGAAAACAAAAATATGAGAGGGCAAAATGAACCTTTATTATTCAGAGGTGCAAGTACAAAAGTTGGAGATGCAAGAGCAAATCAGCGCTCCAAGTATATGAATTTTACAATAAAAACCAGCCTATATAGACTGATGAATGATAAGAATAGACTGCTGAAACCTGCAGTTCTTTTATTATTTTATTCTATTCTTATCCCTTGCTGGCGCATGGGGACAGCAGTTCACTTTTATATTTATTTAATTCCTTGTCTATCCTTGGCGCATCCTTTAACAGCAGTTGCTGTTATTTTTAGCCCTTCCATGCTTATCTCCCTTGCTAGCGCATGGTTTAGGACTGCTGCTATTTTATTTTATTTATTTCCTATTTTTATCCTCCTTCCTGGCGCATGGAACAACAGCAATCTATTTTTATTTAATTCCATTCTTAGTCTTCAGTCAACCGTAGTTTATTTTTTATTTATTTAATTCCATAGAATTAAATATTAATTCTCCAGTCAATAGCAGTTTGATCCATGCAAAGTCTTCAGTCAACCGCAGTTCATTGATCCATCTTATCCTGGCACCTGAAATAGGAATTAAATTTTATTTATTTTTATTTCCACCCTTATCCCTCCTTGGCGCCAACCTTAGGACTGCAGTTCCTTTTTATTTTATTTATTTATTTGCACCTTTATCCTTTTGGCGCCAACCTCTTAACTGGCAGTGGATATATGATAACAATAGCTTTGAAATCAATGTTTTGAAAAGTGCATTTCATATGCACACACTTTCCATCAACTCCTATCGAATGTCCTACAGGTGGAGATTATTTATTGTTCAAATTCAAATATCAAACTCCTTGAGAAACGCTTCTTTTGTCTATCATTGTCTACCACAGCTAGCTGCAAGTCATACTTGTGATACCAAGTATGTGAGCGCTCCAACAGGGTTGTGGCAAATTGGCTTGCCTTAGGCTTTGGAGAGATGATCCCCTTCACGTGCCGATTAGTTCACACTTATGAACGTGCTCCGTTGTGTTTTCTACCCCTTGCATATTCTTAAAGATGTAGAGATATCTCGTAGAAAATCTAAGGTGCATGAGCAACTTGTGTGGCAGCAACAACTCTGTTTTGTATTGGTTCTCCCACTATTTGTCCAATCCCTAATTTTCCTATACCTCCCCCACTTCCGGACACAAGGGGCACAATAGTAGAGTTTGCATTGGGTGTGAATGTCCCTACTCCACCTATTTGGGAAATGATTTCTTGTTGCACTAGAGCAACGTTTCCAGCCCCTATAGACTATGTATTGCCCGAAACCTAGTTCACTACTCCACTGCTCAGCATTCCAAATTGTTGCGCGCATGATGGATTCCCAGAGACCTAGATGGTCCTCAACTTGGTTGTCTCGATGAGAGAAACATGCAACACAAAAGGAGATGCTCCGTCCAAAATTTCCTTTTCTTTCCCTTTGTCTAGTTCCTCATCACTATCGGTTTCGATTCTTACAATCCTATCAATGTCAAAAGACCCGGCCGCATGAGCAATCGCATTGGATTGGGAAATGAGGTCACCAACATTGTATGCGGTTCAACATTCTCGAGAACTTGTTTTTCTCTAAAGAGCGTGCATCTTTTCATTTTCCGGTCTTCTTCTTCGTGGTGATCATCCTTGCGTCATTCCCATTCACTACGAGTCTTCACGGCACTCCTAGAGTTACCTCATCCTCCTTTTGAAGGCCTCTCTTGGCTAGAGCCTTTCGTTGAGCTTCTTCATAACATTATTGCCTAAGCACTAGCTCTTTTGAGACATCCATTTTGAGCTTCGCATTCAAGTTGCACTCCTCCTTCCCCTCAACCTTTCACATTGCTCACGTGTGTAGGGGTTTGGCCAGCCATAGGGAAATTCTCAATCCCAAGGTCTGTCATTAGCTTCTTGATCTCAAGGGGAAATTTTTCTTAAGTAAGTTCCACACGACTCACGAAGAGTTAAACTACTTCCTCAACGCATGAGTAGGTGGAAATTGCATGCTCCAAAACGTAGCTACAAAGCACTTCGCTCCACCAAAATCTACCACGCATGTCCACGTAACGTTGAGTTGCGTGATTCTTCTTTTCGCATTCTACTATCCAAGTGTATTTCTGCCCCAAATTCAAACTTTGTTGCATTGAATAAGAAACCAACTATGCATACAAGTTTGCAAGGAGTTCGCTAAAGAACGTCTCATATAAATAGTCATATAGGTGCCTCTCTACCCATTTTCTTAGTGAGCAATTTCTGCTATTAGGATACTTTTCGCAAAATTCCTCTTCCACTCTCTCTAACCAGCGCTCAATATTCTCTTGAGTAAGTCGAAGCATCTTTTACAGTACCATCATGTCAACACAATGTGACGGATCCCGACAACGGAACCAAAATGTTGTTCTAATCTACCCTTCGCTAGTAATGTGTGTTGAAGCACATATCAACACTTGTGCACACCTTGTGAAGTAACACCCTCATGTCGCTATTACAAAAGAGATCCACCTTACACACTCACCCGAGGCGTCAAAGAAGACCGGTCCGAGTCGGCTTTGGCTCATTGCGTCATGGTGTCTATACTAAGGTTTACTTATTTAGCTTCCAAATAACAACACACTCACACACACAGATGCATTAGAACAAAGAGTAGCTACATGAGCATAATAACTCAACACAATAATGCTCAATAACATGAATAACCCTTTCATTCATTCAACCCATGGATTATAATTTGTCTCAATAACAATCATTCGAACGTCTTCCACCTCCCTAAAGACATCATCCCCTTTTAACACAATGATCAAGGGGTATTTATATTGGTGGAGTATTGCCTTCACTAGTTAAACAAACAGTTTATACTAGTTTACATTGACTTGACTTGCATAGCTACGGTCAGCAGTGTGCATGCATGTCAAGGCCAATCCCTATCTTTAGCGCATGCAACACTCCTCGACCGACTTCATCTTGTTGATAACTCCGCTTTATTTTGGAAATGCAGCTGCTCGGTGTTGCGCTCCTCGATTGTCCTTTCTTCCATGCAACCACGCCTTAACTAGTAGTTAGAAGTCTTTTTGTTCCTTGATTGCCACCCTTCAAATTCTCGCGCACAAGACATTGTGGAATGTGTTCGAGTTCTCACATGCGCTAGATGGGTGGAGCTTTTCCTTCTACCATGTGTGCCAAAAATAATTTTGAACCTAAGCCCTTTGCGCGCACTAGCTAAGTTCCCTCAAACGTGCGGTCACATGCGAAGTACAAAACTTATCTTCATGCATATGCGAGTACGCCATCCCAAAATGCCTTTTCTCCGAACAAAAGAGTACTTAGCACAAAACTTGTATATCTTCGACAAAATATGGGATTGACAAACCGTAGGACCCGATGGAAAGATGACAAAGAAAGCTCGAAAAGGCCACTATGACCATAGCACTTCGCTATCATCGCATACCAAGCCCAAAAATGCTCCAAAGACCCCCAATAATGCAAAATACTAAAAGCTGCCAAAAATTGCTAAAATATATTTTCGTGGCTTTTCAAAAATCCTATTTTGGATCACCCCTCTCAAATCTTGTTTGGATTCCTCATAATCACGATCTTCTAGCTCTTTCGAACACTTTACGCCTTTGGTTTTGTTCACAAAAACCATACTTTTATCGCAACAATCTGGAAAAAAATTGCAATTTCTCTCCATAGCTTTGCTTATCTTTTTCACTTTCATAGTTACATGTACATGTGCTCTCTATATGCACACCCAACTAATTGGCGATTCTTTTAGAATTTGATTTGCATGTTTTAATATTGTTTTGCTTCTCTAGCCCTCCATCTTTCGACATTACTTTTATTTCTAATCGCAAACAATTTTTTATTTTTTATTACACATTCATCCATCATATTTTTTGTTTACTCTCTAGAAATAAAATTTCTACTTTATCATTTTTCCACTTTTTTATTCACTTCATCACTTTTATACAATATTTGTTTTAAAATTTAATTCTAAAATTACCAATCTCTTTAATGATTGCATTCTACAAGTACCTTGGAATTTTTGTCTTCCATATCATGATCTTGAGCACTAATGGCTTCTTAGTAATTTTTGTATAATTTTTGACTTTTTCATTTCCATGTTCTATTGGCTTGTTGTATGTGTTGATGGCCTTTTAAAAGGTTCGTCTTTGTTTACACAACCCTCATGACATGTTTAGCCTTATGCCCTTACATCCATATCCTCCTTCCACTCGTTTTGCGGCCCATTTCGATGCATTTTTCTAGCTAGCTCAAGGTTTGTCGATCACGTGATCACCCTTGCCAAACATTGTCACAACCCCGAGGACGACCTACCTTGGTCATTTCCCTCTCCTTATACATTTGTCTCGAGCTAAACCCACATAGATCTGCCAAGGCCATCACATCCTTACGTGTTGTAGATGGTTTGACAACCTTAAAGGCTTATCCAACCTACATGCATTCCTTTTAACCCAAGTGTCTCTTCTCATGTCATCCTCAACACCTCCTCCACCTTGCTCATCTCTGCCACCCTATTCATCATTCTCACCCTCGCAAGTCTCTCGCCTATTACAACCTTTATGACCTCAAGGTCTAGGTGAGCGGTCTTTGGTGGCCATCCATTTAGCTTCTCTTGGATATGTTGGCCTCGCCTTTGATTTTAATGGGACTTAATCTAACTTGGCCTTCTCTTGAAACAATGGGATTTGCCCTAGGGTTGGCACAATCAAGTACTCTTGTATTTGAGGTCATCCGAGTTTGGACCCTAGAAAAAATTCTTAAAAACTTCTAAAAATATCCACTAAATTTTCCTCCATTGTTATTCCATGGCTTATTCATGGCAAAACATTGTTGACTTTTCCTATGTACCCAAATTTTCTAGGAAATAAATTTTCCCTTTGGACATCTTTGTCTTTCTAGAAAAAAGCATTTGACATACTCATAGATACACCAAATTTCCACACCACTTTTGTAAACTCGAAATTTCTCCAAATTATAATTACTATTATCATTTCGATCTCGACTCGAGTTGGCAATCTGGTACGGAATGGTGTGTACATAGGAAAATTATGGGAAACGGGTAGGGTGATTGGGGAATACCACAATAGCATACATAATTGGGAACCAGTACAAGGAAATTCTTCATGCCATTAGAAGTGATCAAGGCGCATGCAAATGAAACTTGGAAATTGGGTGTTGTTTGTGTGAAAAGAACCAGCGATTGTTCTTGCCACGCCTTCTCTCATATTAATCCTTCGTTGCACACTTGTCGAACAAACTTGAAATATTCCTCAGCAACAACCATGTTTTATATTCTCGGTTTTCCAATGGTATCATGCTTTGTTTTCTTGGCCCTCTCTTCATTTGTATGCAAACAAATCCACGTACTTCTATGTTTCACAACTCCTTACCCTTCTACCCGATACATATTGTCGGTGTGTGCCCAATGTGTTGCACATTGCACATTGTTTTTTGGTATGTTAAACACTTTCATGTATAACATTTGGATTACCTTCCCCTATACTTTCTTCGTGTTAATCTCATTCTTCTCTCCCATCCGAGTCCAATCTGTGTTTCAACTCGTCTTGTCACCCCTTCATTTGTACAATTTCAACTTCAACCCATTAAACGCTTTCTAACAACTCAACCATTAAGTTCTATCAAAAGATCCACGATGTTATCGAGCACATTATTAATGCGACATAGTTCTAACCAAATCATTTTAAATTTTCTAAGTCTAATCTTTCATCACCCATAAAACTTATAAACTATCATTCTTAGCTTAAGATTCATATGTTTCAAGTACTTGACATGCCAATATTTTTTCAAGATTGCACAAACTCAATTGTCTAGTGTGTTATAATGCATCTTTCATCCGGTCGATTCAATTCGTCTAGTCTTACATTTAGGCTTTGCACATCGCCTAATCAATTCTCAATCGCATTAGCAAAGTTGGCACCATGAATTCCATTGAAACAACCACCACTTGACCATGCATCAACCAAAAATGGTGTATATCCCATCGGAACTATGTTCGTCATCCATGCCCATAGGATCATTAGGAATCACTCCTCGCAGCTTGTTTACTTCGACACCATGTGACTTATTTATTAATGAGGCTAACACTTTATTTGTCACCTCTACCCATCCATAGACTCTTGAGTAGTGAGGACTTGAGAGCGTGTCCAAATTTTAAAATTTTCCTTCATCAAATATGGTATAACCTATTGACAAAGTGTACTCCATGATCACTAGTTAAATACAATGGTATTCCAAATCGCATGATAGTCGACTCAATAAAAAGATTGTTTTGTCAACAAAGAGTTGTCCGACAAAGCTCTTGCCTCTCGGCCATTTGGTCAAGTATTTTGCCACAACTATGTTGTGACTCATCTATTTCAATGGACTAATGAATTCTAGGCCCAATTTCTAAACAACTCTTGTAGTTGCATTGGGTATAATGGCATGAAATCTTGTTTCGATGGTTTACTCCAACATGTGTCGCAGCGAACAACCCATTATTTCGTGTCTTGGAATAATGTAGGCCACCATAGGCCTATGAGAACTTTAGTCACCATCAAATTCAGCCCCTATATCCTCCACCTAGTCCATCATGCACTTCTCGCAAGATTTTATGGATATCTTCATGTAACACACATCTTTGCAGCAATTGATTGAGTCCCATTTGTACAAAAATTCATGTACCAGTTGAAATGTTCTCGACTTCAATAATATCCTTATGTGTTTTGGATCCAATCATATCATCCCTTCTCCTCGAGAGAAAAAATCCAATATTTTCATGCAATGAAGTACGGCAATGTGGAACAATTGTGCATCTAGAAACTCATTGAGTGCTCTATATGCACATTCTTCCAACATAATTCTTAACAACTAAGATGCCATCCAATGATGTCTTCCCAATCACACAACTATTATAAATATAAACTCTTGGAGTAGTAGCAACCATCTACCCACACATCCATGGATCACTAGCTTGTTCACCAATGCTTTTGGTCGATATAAAACACAAATGGGCTCACGGGAAGGTAATGTAGGAACTTCTATAGGAACATGCTACTCCTAGCACTTCTATTTTTGTAGTGTTGTAATTGATCTCAGCCTTCATCAACAATATGCTCGTAAAGTACACAAGATGGTTAAGTTTATGTCCACCCTTTTGAGCCAAATGTACATTTTATCGTGTACTTCGACAAGTCCACAAGAATGTGAAAGTCCTTGATCCGAATGAGCGCTCAAGCAAGATTGACCCATGACAACATTCGAGAAGGATGTAGCAGTGTCTATTTTTAGAAGTACCAAAATCGATTTTTAGCAATGAATGATTGAGATGAGTATTCAGAGCAATATCAACAATCGTGAGCCGAATTTCTATAAAAAAATTAGAAAAAACTGAAATCTAGTTTTAGCAGGTTTTCAACAGCTTTTAGTATTTTGCATTTTTTAGGGTCTTTGAACAATTTATGGGCTACCAATCGTATGCGATGCTAGCTGAAGTGTTATAGTCATAGCAGTTTTTTTCAAGATCGTTTCGTCATCCTTCCAACGGATCCTGCGTTTAGCAAATCAGGTCAACGAGTTAGGAGATGACCCCAACAACGAGCACTACTATATAATTATTTTCAGATTTTGTCATTTTCTCCCCATTTGAATTCCCCCAAGGTGGATGCATGTCATCTCCATGTAGGATGACCTTTGGGTTCCCATTCGGAACCCACATTTTCTATTCCCGGCAACCTTCCATCTTCTACATTGTTTGGCCATAAAGAAGATATGATGGTTTTGAATAGAAACAGAAGTTTGCAAGTTAAAAGTTTTTGTACGCATAAGTTGCAGTTTTGAAAGTTCTGAGGCATACATCTCTCCTATAGAGTTTGCCATTTGTATACATCTTCATTTGCAAAGAATTATGAAGCATACATCTCTCCTACAGAGTTTGCCATTTTGCATACATTCTCAATTACGAAAATATTCGACATACATCTCTCCTATAGAGTTTGCCAATTTGTATACACGTTCAATAAAGTTATTTTATTTGTACAATTACAAATCTATTCATGCAATACAATTCTGTTTCAATTCTGCAATACAGTTCTTTGGTTTTGCAATACAGTTCTTCAACTATACAATTTCAGTTATTAACTATGAATATATTGCCATTAAATGCCATCATTAGTGTGTTGTCCACCAAATTCCAAAAATATTTTGGATTAGTGGTATCGTAGCGCTTAAAACGAAGTTTTTCAAAATTTTGTAGGTTTTGAAAATGATGGGAAAATTCAGCCGAAAAAGAGAGAAGAGGGCCCAAATTGAGATGTAGAGCCATTTCTAACATTCTGGAATAAGCAGGAATCACTCCTTTCTGAAAACAAATTTATGAGGGAAAAGAACCGACGGTTGCAAACCAATCTAAACATGATCATGGCGTAGATGATGAATATGCAGAAAAATTGTTATATTTCAGAAGCCGCATTGTGGAAAGATTGCTTCAAGCAGAAGTGAAAGTTATGCATAATCAACTTGGAGAAAAAGAAGCGATTTGTGAAGAAATTAAGCAAGACCTAGCCATGTTGCAAGGTGAATTCGAAGAGATGAAAGGAAAGAAGAAAAATTTTGTAGATGCACAAATAGAAACAAGGAAAGCATGGTATGTTTATGTAGTTCTGCACATACTGATAATTCTCCACATGTGATCGGCAGTTGTGAAAAACACACAAAAGGGATTGGTTTCAATAAAATGTGGTATAATGGTCAAGGCCTTAGAAAATATGGCTAAGGAATTTAGGAACCTCTCAAAGTGGAAAAGGCAGACCCAAGAATTTGGGTCTTGGGTACATTGGGGCATAATCTCAACCCACCATGGATCCCACATTCATTAAAGCAAGCATGCATCAGGTGCACTCTACTCAATATTGATTTGAACATTGTATTCACACATATGGTAGGTATTTGATCCATCACTTCATTTACAGTCATTGTGGCAAAAAGGTCACGATTTTGATCATTGTTGGAATCTCCATCCTTGTGATATTTGTGGGAAGTGCAACCGTGGCAGTTCTACATGTTGGTTCGTTGATATACCTACACGAGGTCTTCCAAAATGGTAAAATAGAAATTTCAGTGGAATGGTAAACAGGGAATTTTGGGTGGGCCACCCCACTCAAGTGGAAGGAAATCACTTCAGCACTCCAAACTTCCTATGTACATCAGAGGTCAATCCTACAAGCAATGGGGCCCATTGCATCTAAAGGAAGGCAAAATGATCCGGATGAGCGCTCGGAGCAAGTCTGACCCATGTTAGCATTCAGAGAAGGATGTATCAAAGTCTATTTTTAGAAGGTACAAAAATCTATTTTTAACAATGAATGATCAAGATGAGTATTCAAAGCAATATCAACAATCGAGCAGATTTCTAAAAAGTCTATTTTTAGAAAGTCCTTAAATATATTTTTAGTAGGTTTTTAGTAACTTTTAATATTTTGCATTTTTTGGGTCTTTGGAGAATTTTTGGGCTTCGTATTTTATGTACGATGCTAGCCATAGTGCTATTGTCATTATAAAGCAACTTTTTCAAGTTTGTTCCATCATCTTTCCAACGAATCCTACAATTAGCAAATCAAGTCAACAAGCTAGGAGATATGACCCCAACAAGGAGCATTACAAATATATATACATATATCTAATAATATTATTTATTTTCAGATTTTGTCTTTTCTACCCATTCGAATTCACCCCAAGGTGGATGCATGTCATCTCCATGTAGGATGACCTTTTGGTTCCCATTCGAACCCTCATTTACTATTCCTAGCAACCTTCCATCTTCTACATTGTTTGGCTATAAAGAAGATGGTTTCAATAGAAACATAAGTTTGCAAGTTGAAAGTTTTTGTACGCATAACTTGCAACTTACAAGTTTGCAAGTTTTGAGGCATACATCTCTCCTATGGAATTTGTCATTTGTATGCATCTTCATTTGTAGACGATTACGAAGGCATACATCTCTCCTACAAAGTTTGCCATTTTGCATACATTCTCAATTGTGAAGATATTTGGCATACATCTCTCCTATAGAGTTTGCCAATTTGTATACATATTCAATAAAGTTATTTTATTCCTACAATTACAGGTCTATTTACGCAATACAATTATGCTGCAATTCTGCGATACAATTCCTTAGTTCTTCAATTATACAAGTTCATTTATTCATATGAATTTATTGCTATAACACATTAAATGCCACCATTGGTGTGTTGTCCACCGAATTCCAAAAATAATTCGGATCACTCGCTCCGATTCGGATATGCTAAAATCAACACATTAATCGGTTGCACCTTCAACTCTTCAAAAGTGTTTTATTTCTTCCACCAAATGAATGAAATTCTTTCCTCATTAGGATATATACCAGTTATGACACTACTGCCAAATTCTTCATAAACCTCTCGTAATATCCTTTGTGTCCTAAGAACAAACTTATCACTCCCACATCTTATGAAAAAGCCACCCTCTCAACCACATAGATCTTATCCAGATCTGTATTTAATCCACTTAGACGCAACATGTGTCATAGCAACTTTCCAAATAGTACCATGAAAAAACACTTCTTGGAGTTTTACACAAGCTTGGCCTCTCCAAACAACTTCATGTGTTTCTCCTTCGCTCTCTCACATGTGTCAGGTGGGGTCCCTATATTGACTAGTTGTCAAGGAACACCTTGAAATTCCTCATTTCCAATTTCCAATTAGTCGTAGATTATGTTCTTGAGCACGAAAATTGTTTTTAGCTTGTCTTATTTAACAATGCTTATATGATTGTAATGATTGAACCCGTTGAGGAAGGCGTATATCTTGTGAGTGCACTTCCTCAAGGATTCAATATGTTAACAAGATCAAAAAGGGGTCTTTTCATGTTACTACTCCAAACTTCGAAACTACACATGCATATCTAACCCTATTCCTTCTTCAAACTTAAAATCATCAATGATTGGTCACTTTGAAGATTATCTTTGCATCCAACATCTTGTCAAACTCGGTCCGGACTTTCACTATGTACTTTGGATTCATTCTCGTATGGTCTCAATTTTACTTGATTGTGCTCTTGGCATCAAAGAAATCTTGTGTACACAAATCTCCAAAGGGCATATCTTTTAGATCTTTATATGTCCATGCAAATATATATTTATAGTCCAAGAAAATATTGTATGATGTTGCTTTCAATACTAGGTTCCAGAGAATCTCCCATGTGGTGTCCTCTTTGTTCCAAGGTTCACTTCAATGGTCTTCAAACCTTTATATTGTATCCCATCCTTGTTCAGAAATGAAGGTGTGGGTATGTTACTCACTTTCAAATCTACCTCATAATACTTGATAAAACACAGAGGGTACCCATGCCTTATAATTGATGTATGTGGGCTAAGAAGGTCAATAGATTATCCTCTCTCTTCTCAATAATATAGATTAGGATATAGATAGACCATTCTAGGGCCAACACACAAGCCAAGATTGTAATTATGTAGTGTATGAGTCGTGGATCTAGAAGATGATAATACACACTCTATCAAAGGCGTAGGGTTCCAAAGCCTAAGTCTAGGATAGAGGGTGGGATCTTACTAGGATTCTAGGTTGTAAGAATAATGATAGTAAGCAAGTGCATATAAGATATCTAGACTAGGGTTGCAAGAATAAACAAGGAGGCAAGTGCATGCCAAGGATCTAAACTAGGGTTGTCAAAGCCAAGTGGGATAGAGACAAGGGCCGATGAAAATAATGTAATAGATAAAGAATATGTTACTTTATCATAGTTTAGATCATGATATGTCCATCATAATCAATCAAACCAAATGTAAAAGAAAAGGAAAGGTTACAGATACTTAACTTTTGAAGGCACTGCTGGGCACATTAACCACCCCCAATGTTAGTAGCACCTTATGAGAGAGTTGTTGTGGGTGGATCATAAGAGGGATAGGTGGAAGACCTAAGTAGACCAAAGTTGGTAGGAAAACCTTGCTAGTGCAGCTCCTATTCTTGTGGCTCCTAGTAACCCAATGCTCCAAAGTAGACTCCCAAGTATAAGCTCCTTTACACCTTTAAAAGCAAGTTAAGGAGCACAGGCAGATCAATCTGCAATGATGTGTTCATGTGGAAAGTGACCTCAATGATACCTATAAACAGGGGACATAACCTGAAGTTACAAACCTTTCTAGCAGAAGGCATCGACTCAGTCGGCTGATAAAAGGTCTTACTAGACAACATGGATCACGGTCAATGCCATCAACTAAAGAACTACTAGCATGAGGGTCCTAAAGGGAAACGGAGGGAGGAGTGGAGAAAAGAGGAAACAGATGTGAAAGTGATCTGACTGGGATTTAACGGTGTTGTAAGTAGGTGTGAAGGTGATAGTAAAAGTGTAGTGAGAGGATATCAAAGGAGGTAGTAAGGTATGATTTTCCATACTAGCACGATCTAAGGCACATCAAACTTCTCAACAAATCTCTCTCATTAGGTACCACCAACCAAGCCACTTGTTCCGACACACCCCTTACGGCATGCGCTCGAGAAGATTAATGTGTGAATGGCCTACAAAGAGAAATTGTTAGTAAGAATGAAAAAATAAGGAGTATACAAATGACACTCCCAAAATTATGTGTTCTACCACATTAGTACTTTTCTTCTTCCCAATGTCACTCCTAACTACGACGAGTTCTATTCACGGCAAAATAAAATAACAATGAAATAAACTTTGGAAAATAACTTCAATAACTTTTATATCACAGGCCACTTCAGGGGCAACCTCCTTTGAGCAAGCTCAATACAATAATATTCGTGGATACATTTCTTGGCCTAAGCACTCCTTAATATACTAGTTCTATTCTAGAAATTACTACTACCCATGCATGTGGGATAATACTTAATAGCTTACAGGGGACTTACAAAGCATACGCGTTCATCGCATCTATTACATTACTAATGCAAGGAGAAAGGTAAGACGAAGGGTCTTAACATCCCCCCCCTTAAAAAAGTTGTCCTCAAAGTTGTAATTGTGGGAATTGTTGCTTGAATCTGGAGAAGGGGCTCCCAAGTTGCATCTTCTGGTTGCATGCCATGTCACTAGATCAAGACCTCGATGATAGAGCAATTGCGAAAGTTGGCAGGAGCACCTATCATGAATTACAGTAAGCTCAAGAATGATGGATCCTTCACTGTCGAGCTTCAGTAGTATTTTTGTCATAATGTGTTGGCCCAAAACTTTCTTCAAACAAGAGACATGAAAGACAGGATGAACTCGCAAGATGGGTGGAAGCTCAAGCTTGTATGCAGTGGCACCGATCTTTTAGAGAACTTTGTAGGGTCCATAAAACTTAGGGGCAAGCTTTTGACGCCCTTTAAGTTTCAAGGAAGTTTGTTTGTATTGTAAGTAAGAGCAGAAAAGCATAACCTTGTGATGAAAATTGTGCTCCGAGTGGTGTTGATATGCTTGTTGTTTCATATGGTTTTGCACCATATGGAGATTGTCCCGAAGAGTGTGGAGAATTTGGTCCCATTGGGTGAGGGCAGTGTTGACGGCCCGAAATGGAGAACTTCCAGAGTGTAGTGTAAGGAGAGGAGGTGGTGGCGATTTTCCATAGAATGCTTCATATGAATCATTTTGGTGGAGGTGTGATATGAGGTGTTATACCACCATTCAACAAGAGGTAGCCACTTGACCCACTGTTGGTGCTTAGAGATAAAACATCAAAGGAATGTTTCCAAACATTTGTTAACAATTTCAGTTTGACCATCCATTTGCGGGTGATATCCTGAACTCATCCTCAATTGGGTAGCAGGGGATATCCCGAACTCATCCTCAATTGGGTACCTATCTCTACGGAATAATTATGTCCAAAAATGGCTAGTGAAAGCAACATCACGGTCTGAGACAATGGAGGTTGGGATACCATGGAGGCGGAAGATTTGGTCAATGAATAGTTGGGAAATGGTTGAGGCCATATATGGGTGGGATAAGGAACAAAAATGGGCATACTTGGAGAGGCGGTCCACTACGACCAAGATTACTAACTTTCCCCTAGATTTAGGAAGCCCTTCAATGAAGTCCATGGAAATATCAATCCAAATCTGGGTTGAATGGGTAATGGTTGTAACAAACCTAGGGTTGCCACTATTTCACCCTTGTTGTGTTGACATGTATCACATTCCGCCACAAATTGTTTGATGTATGCCTTCATTCCCTACCAAAAGAAATTCCTACAAACCCACTCATAGGTTTTAAAAAAATCTAAGTGACCGACAAATGGAGAAGCATGGAGTTCGAGAAGAATTGCATGGTGAAGCTCAACTTTAGATGGTAACACCAAGCGCCCTTTATACCGCAAATAGGTGTTGTCCCAAGAGTAGTGTGGGGATGAGGTAGGATCAAATGCCAATTGTTGGATGAGGCATTGCATAGGTTGGATCTTTGTTCCACTCTTGTTGGAGTTGTGGAAGCCATTCGAGTATGGGCACAAATACTTGCGCATAGGGAGACTTGATCCTCGAAAGTGCGAGAGAGAGCATCGAAAACCACATTGTCTTTTCCTTTCTTATAGGTGATCTCATAGTCATACCCCATAAGCTTGGAGACCCACTTTTGTTGAGCAAGAGATGAGACCCGTTGTTCAAGGAAGTACTTCAAACTATGATGATCTGTCTTGATGCAAAAATGCCTTCCTAACAAGTATGGCCGCCACTTTTGTACTACATGCAAAATTGCCATCATCTCCTTCTCATAGGTAGACAAGACTAAATTCCTTCCCAGAGATTTTCTAGTGAAGGCAAGCGGACAACCTTCCTGGAGGAGAACAACACCAAGGCCATTTCCACAAGCATCACTTTCAATGACGAAATTCTTGGTGAAATCTGGCATGGCTAAGACAGGTGTACTACACATAGCTTGTTTTAAGGCCTCAAATACCTCTTTAGTCGCCTCATTCCATGCAAAAGCATCCTTTTTCAACATGGTTGTCAATGGGATGCAATTTTACCATAATCCCGAACAAATTTTCTGTAATAGCCTGATGAGACCCAAGAATCCACGAAGGCTTCAAGTGTTTTGGGGAGTGGCCAATTTTGCATGGCACTGATTTTATCTAGGGTCCACGCGACACCCTCCACAGAGACAATATGTCCCAAATATTCAACTTCAGTTTGGCCAAAGGAGCACTTGGAGTGTTTGGCACACAATTGATTGTCTGCGAAGAAGCTATAATGCCCTATCAATGTGTTGTAGATGCTTGGCCCAAGTTTGACTATAGATCAAGATGTCATCAAAGAATACCAGATGAAACAACGAAGGAAGGGCTGAAAAATATTATTCATCAAGCCTTGGAATGTCGATGGGGCATTGGTAAGCCCAAAGGGCATGACTAAAAACTCATAGTGACCATCATGAGTGCGGAAGGTTGTCTTCGAATATCTTCCTCATGAAGGCGAATCTGATGGTACCCCGAGTGGAGATCTAATTTGGAGAAAATTGAGCACCATGAAGTTCATCTAGAAGCTCATCGATCATTAGAATAGGGAACTTGTCCTTGATAGTGATCTTGTTGAGTTCTTTGAAATCAATGCAAAGACGCCACAAGCCATCCTTTTTGCGGACAAGTAAAACCAAGGAGGAATACGGGTTGGTGCTAGGGCAAATGACTCCCACCTTGAGAAGTTCCTAAACGAGCTTTTCAATTTCTGTCTTTTGTAAAAAAAGGATACTAGTAGGGCCGTTGGAGAGGAAAACGTTAGGAGGAGCTGAATATGATGATCTTTTGGGAGTGAAGGTGGCAATCCGTTGGGCTCGGCAAAGACATGAGCATGTTTGTTCAAAATGGCTTGTAAATCTACAGGGGTGTTGGAAGAAGTAGGTGGATTCAACTGATAGAAAACAACTGAGCAATGACCCCATGTGATCCTTTCTTTAGAAGCTTTTCCATACGATGGGAACTAATAATACTAGTGGAGCTTGGAGAAAGACCTTTTAAGGTGTGTTTTCTCCCATTATCAAAGAATTGCATCCATAGTTTAGAGAAATCCCATAGGATGGGTCCAAGTGTGCACAACCATTGAGCTCCCAAAACGACATCACATCCACCCAGGGGGAGGAAAACATGTCAAAGTGAAGATGATAATCTCCCATCACAATACAAACATTACGACACTTTCCCTTACAAGGCAATGTACCACCATTAAGCAATCATAACTTCAAAGCTAGAACAAGGGTAAACAAAGCAATCTGCTTGTTTGGCCAACCTTAGATCAATAAAGTTATGTGTGTTACTTGAATCAATTAAGATGGTTAGAGGAATCTTTTTGAAATACCCTTTTACCCTCATGGTCTGAGGGGTGGTGACTCTTGTCAAGGTGTGAAGTGAGATCTCTGGTTGAGAATCCTAAGGAGGGGTTTCATCCAATGGCGAATCTTCTTCTTGGACTTCCTGGGCATCTTCATAGTTGTTTGATTCGGAGGTGATTCAACATCCAAGAGGTACAATTTTTGTTCCACGCATCGATTCCCTCTAGTGAATTTATCATCACAATTGTAGCATAGGCCTTTCTCTCTATGCTCTTGCATTTCTTCTTCACTAAGACGTTTGATAAGGCATGAGTTCGAGGGAGGCATCATGGGAGCACGCTGAGTGACTGGATTTTTTAACAAAGGGAAACCGAACGATCGGCATTGTGTGTGTTGTGATTTTTCATCCGCCAATTTGGCCAAGCCCAATGCTTCCATCATGGAATTGGGTTTAAACATTTGACTTTTGAGCGTATTGCCTCCTTGAGGCCACTAATGAAACAACTCTTGAAAATTTGTCTTGACAAGCCTTCTGTGTGATTGGCCAATCTCTCGAATTTTGTCTAGTAGTCAAGACTGAGCCTATTTGTCGAAGTTTAGTGAGCGCGCCTATGAAGTCATCATAAGCACTCGAGCCAAACCACTCTAGAATGAGAGATGCGAACCGTGGTCAGTCTAGTTCATCATGAGCTTTTAAATACCAACGATACCATTATAGGGCCTCTTATTCCAAATGAAAAGAAGCAATGGGGACCTTGTTCACACAGTAGGTATTATGAGACTAAAAAATTGTTTTGCCCTATATCCATCCAGTTGGGTCCATCCCATTAAAGCGAGGAAAATCCAGCTTGGGGCCACGTGGCATATTTGGCATTGAGAAATTGTAGTCTAAAGTGGACTCAATATGGAGTTTCTTAGTGAGGATGGCATTTTGTTGATTTAATCCTTGTATCATGTGTGTGAGCTCAAACATTTGTGCCTTCAAGGCAGTGATTTCTTCCTCCATGTTTTTTGTTTGCATTTGCACAAGTGACAACCATAACCAATTTTTTTGCAATGGATAGAAAAATGTGTTTTAAGACACAATCAATAATGGAAAATTTTAATGTGAGCTCAATCGGAAGGGGTAAATGGACTTTTACTAGTTTTTGGCACCTCCTGATTAGGATTGACGAATGTAGGGGCAATTTCGGAACCGGAATGGAAAAACTCAAAAAAATTCCGAGAGGGACAAAGGAGCAGAAAATGAGAGGAACACTATGGTAAAAATTCGAAGCAATTGGAGAAAAACTAAATAAGTTATGGCAAAACCCAAAAAAACAAAAATTGAGATTTCAGGCTAATAAAAGTGGAATTTGGATATGGACCCTCAAGGAAAGAAATGTGCGAATGGAATTTCAGGTGTTCCAGAAATTTTGAGAGTCAATGGAACTATAAAATGAAATTATGGCATAAAAATTGAATTTTTTTTTTTTTTTTCTCTACTTTTGTTTTTATATAAACTTTGGGAATTCTCGACGGCCACTTTTTTGTTTCTGTCAACTGTGATCGCTCTGTTGTTTGCCTGTTGAATTGTTATGTTGGGTATCACCCAAATAGGTTAGGCTGCCTAAGGGTTTTAAGGATTCTCTCTACCAATGTTGTCTGAATGAGTACCACTCACCAAAAAAAATTTGGTCACAAACTTTACCCCTTAATCAATCAGGATGGGGTTGTTACCACGGACAACTCTTGGTTTACCTCACGGGTGGAAACTAGTCAATCGGGATGGGTCGGTGCCCTTTTCACTAGTAGGTCCTCTCAATGGGCCAACGCTTCTTGAGGTTCCTATGGTACTCCTCACAATGAGTTTTAGGGATTATGCCCAAGTACTTCCCACAGTTATGCGGACAGGTATTTACCCTTATTTGAACCTGCAATAAATATGTAGAATGCAAAGAAAATATTTATGGAAATTGTGCAACTCCTAGGAAGCCCTGCTAAAAAAAATCTACCCACTCTAGGCCGTAAAAAAGTGTTCTTATACCAAATGTGAGGATCCTTCTACACAGATTTACAAACTACAAAAAATAAAATAACAATGAAATAAACTTTGGAAAATAACTTCAATAACTTTTATATTGCACGTCACTTTCAGGGGGCAACCTCCTTTGAGCAAGCTCAATACACTAATATTCGTGGATACATTTTTGGCCTAGGCACTCCTTAATATACTAGTTCTATTCTAGAAATTACTACTACCAATGCGGTGGGATAATATCGTAATATCCCCTTTACGGGATCAATGGGAAGTGCAACATTCAAGTAGAAAATCAACACCAAAACAGATTAGAACACTGCTGCAAATGGTTCGACCCAGCCAAAAGTTAATTGTGCATTTAATTAGTTGGCTCAATAAACCTAAGAAGAGGCATTTAATGGCCTCTATCCAAATAAACACAAATAATTGATTTCCAACTAAGCTAATAAACATAGAGCATGCTACGGCTGGTCGATTATTATGGGCTCTCCGCGTTTTCTCCCCCACGCTTTTATTGCAAAACCTAGTTTTGTGAGGCGGCGCTTACAGTGTGCGCGCAAGAAGGGTGGTTCTCTTGCTTGAGGCGGCATTGGATTTGGTGTGGGCGGCAAAGCTGGTGGCGGCCCTCTTCAACCAGACGTTTTCCTTGTTGGTGGTCAGGGAAATCCTGCAGGCAAACTCTCCTCTGCTTCTACTTCTTTCTCCAGGCCCCTTTCTTTGCTAAATCTGCGCCCTTGGTTTCCCTTGGGGATTCTATGCTTTGAAGTCTGAGGATTTTTTCCTCCAATGGTCTTATATGCCGTTTTAATGGCCTCTGGCCTGGTCTTCCGCTCCTTCATTCGTGGATCTCTTCGAGCTGGCGCCCCTCATCTCTGGTAGGATTGATATTTATCCCTGTGCAAGGGGTTTTTTCATTGTGGCCTTTAGCTCTGACGATGCTAGAAATATTGTTCTTTCTAAGCTCTGGGAACTACAGAATCATCATTTACTGATGAAACCCTGGTTCCCGACTTTTAATCCTCTCTCTGCCTCTTTCAATGTTAAGCCGGTTTGGATCCGTTTGCCCCATCTTCCTTTACAATTTTGGGGAAATGACAGTTTAGCTGCTATTGGTGATGCTTTGGGTACTTTTTTATCCATTGATTCAAATATAGATACCTTCTCTCATACCACCTACGCGAGGATATTGGTGGATCTGGATACTTCAATTGATCTTCCTGCTTCTATCGATCTCAAAGTGCAGGGATAGGGTTTGGTCTCAACCGCTCGATTATGAAGGACTGCCCTTTAGATGCAGAAAATGTTTTAACATTGGGCATCATTGCTTGTCACATGGTCAAGCAAAAATCCAAAATCGATAAGGTCTCTTGGTGGAAGGATGCCCACCAAAATCTTCTATTTGTTGAGGAGGAAACGTGTCAGCTGCTCATACTCTGGTCAGTGAAGACAAGATTTCCAGTCCAATCCCTTCGGCTAAACCTTCAGTTGTTGGAGTTGTTAAGGTGGATCATGAGCTGACGTTGATTCCAGCTGCAGATACGGAATGCGCTCAAACCAGTTTCACTACTGATAATTCCATTGACGGTGTCTTGGATTCCTCAAAGTCTCCAACTCCCTCAGATGAAAACACAGATCCTAATAGGAGTGACGAATGGACAGTCGTTAAACGTAAAAAAATTCCTTTTCTATGCATCTAAGATCCCATGTAAGGGACTCTTCTTGGTAATCTAGTTGTAACTTGGGCTTTGGACGCTTCTGCTTGTTGTGTTCTTCTCTTGGACTTCTTCTTCTCTCCTTCTCTCCCCCTTTGTTGTTGGGGTTTTCTTCTCTGTTATGCTTAAATGTTCTATTCAGCCTTGAGGGCTTGTTGTACCAGGATGTGGGTCCTCCCAAAACCCTCAAACTTTTACCCTATTCCAAAAAAAACATAGAGCATGCTACAAAATCAGATTTAATCTTCTCCTTTTGTTTAATGTAATTAAGACACCTAAGCACCAATACCAAGGCACTAACCCATCGATTTTCCCCAACAGATATTTGCCTGGACAAACCACGCTTAGATCTGAAATAGAAGACTCCTTAATAATATGCAAACACAGTTCACCAAGGCTGTAATATATCAGCCATAGAAAGAGCATTCAACCCCAGATGAATCACTGCCAAAGAAGATGGAGAAATACATGTAAACTCAGACCTGAATGTGCCAATGAGTCGCTAAAGAGGAGAAGTGCATTCACCATAAGAGCACAAGGAAATTCGCTGCCGGTAGAAAAGTATAGACAGCCTTTCAAATCAGATCTATAGCAGTCGTTGGGTAAGGTAGGAACTCAAGCTGATAGCTGCAACATAAATCAGTCTTGACCTTCAAACATGTGTCTATTCATGCCTTCAAACATACCTTGACGAGCTCCAAATGAAATCGCTAGGGCAGAGATGATATAGCAGACTTAGAAAGGCAAAAGAACATGTATTTTCGCTGTCAAAGCATTCAATATTTTACCCCAAACACCCTTCCCCAGATCGCTGTCACAAAGACCTTCAAAACATCATTAAATCATGCCTATACAAGTCGCCACACTCAGAGTTAAACAGCCACAAAGGAGATATTCAAATGAACAGAGATCGCTGCCAAAAAATATATAAAATGAGGTCGCTGGGATAAGAAGGAATCAGCAGACTTATTGAAACAAACCAGATCAATAATCACCCAATTCTATTATTCAACTTTGCCTCATACAAATTGCTGCAACCCTCCAATACCATGCACAAGTCGATCTACTCTAAAAATGCCACAAACCAGTTACCAAAGCAAACATGCAGTCGCTGGAGTTTAGAGAAGATTATAGCATAAGATATTGCATTCAAACCAGTCGCTACAGTCAACACATAAGCATAAATAAAGTCGTTGGGCATGAAAGACTTCACCACACTAAAAATCGATTTGCAAAGCACCAATAAATTCTCCAAATTGATATCCAAAAACCAGCAACAAAGATCTCCAATACAATGAGAGAGAGAGAGAGAGAGAGCAGATAGCATCAATGGTGGGCATACATCCCTACTCCAAGCATGGAGTCAAATCAAATTCATCATAACATAGCATAAGTTTTTACAATGATCCCATGACCTCCTTTTATAGAGGAGTACAAAATTTGAATCCCCTTTTTGGAGGAAAAACACAATTTGAAATTATAAAGTATTCTCCCTATGTGTGGCGTCCCCTTTCTAAGGGTCTTTTGACATTAAAAGCCACTCTATTATTATTTTTATTTATTTTTAATAAAGGCAAAAGTTGAGGGTGTTGAGAGGACCCATATCCTATTACAAGAAGCCCCAGAGCCCAGATATAGCATTAAAGCCTAGAAGAAAAGATGCTCAAAAGCAAAGGAAGCAAAGGACCAAACGGGTCCCAATCAAACACAAAGAAGAAAGAAATACCGGAAAAGAAAGAGAGGAGAAGCAACTGTCCAAAAAAGACAAGTTGCAGTAGTCCCAAAGGAGAAGAAGCGAAAGCGAAAAGTTTGCACCCAATAAAGCAATGAAGGAAGAACAAAGGAAGAAGAGGAGATGCAGCCCAAGGGAGCTACAAGACCGAGTAGAGAACAATAGGATAGTGAGTGGAAGATATAGAAAGGGAAATCAATGTCTTCCCTTCTTTCCTTTCTTCGAACGAACTAATTGCCATTTATCCTGCGTAATCATCTCTGAAATAAGAGGATTATATTTCGTTAAGTCCAAGGCCGAGGATCCCACAAGGGGGAGGCCATTATCCTTATCTGAGTCATAATGATCAGATTCATGGGGCCGCTTTGACACCAGGGATGGTCCTTCTAAAGAGGGAGTAATAACAAGTAACCGCCCAACTTCTGAAGAAGGGGCTGAATCAGTGACAACAGCTCTTACGAATGAGCTGCCACCGTGGAGACACCAATTACAACATAATGGGTTGTAGCTGCAGCGGGGAGACAACGATTCTGTGAGAATGGGCTATAGCTGCAACTGAGGGAGTTGTAGCTATAACTGAAGGAGTTGTAGTTGTAGTTCTTTGATTTTCCAAGTCAGAATTGTTGTCTTCCTCTAAAAATTCATCTTTTGCTAAATCTAGTGTGCTCCAATGCTTGGGGATCACTCCTTTTTTGCGAGGAGTCTATGTTTTCTTTTGACGGCAGGTGGCATGGAGATGACCCGGTGTTCTACAATTGTGACATTTGAAAGCAATATTTTCATAGTCTAAAATCTAGGAGTAACTAGTATCACCCATTTTAAGGGTCATCTTGTCCGGCAATCCCTTGCTGAGATCAACTTCAACACAAATCCTAACAAAAGTATGAAGACCGCTTATTAACCTCTAATCATCCACCTTGATGAACCATCCAAGGAGGTTACTGATATCCTTTAGAGAGGAAGTAAAATGAAGGGGTAGATTTGGTAACCTCACCCAAACTGGAACCCTCGTGATGGAGAAGGTATTCGGGTCAAAATTTGGAAACCATGGGGTAGTGAAAAGTCCAGCTCGTACCCAGGAACCAAGGGCCCTCATCAATGGCTCTCTAGTAATCTTGTTGTTCATTGAAATAGACCAGAAAGTAACCCCGAGCACAGAGGAAATATCTGCAATTTTCGATCCATGAGGTGTGAATCCATTGGACAATTGCGTTTGACGATGGCCGACTCCATTAAATCTACAAATCAGGGTTTTAGCTTTGATGTCTTGCAACGAGATTCAAAAGATCTTCATCCTTTACCTCCAAGACCGGATTAACGAAGATTGCCCAACAATGTAGGCGGGGGAGGGGGTGGAGGAGATGAAGAGGATTTCGTTGGAAAGGCATTTTTGAAGAGTGCCTCCTTGAAAGAGGCAACACCATGATTCTTGGTCCCTCCCAAGAGGAAACCGGTCACAAAGATCAAGGAATCCCTGTGTATCCTATAGGAGAGGAGAGGCAGATCATCCTCAATCAGTTTGCCTGAAAAAATGAGGCCAAAAGAGCCCAGCTTATAGCCTAATTTTTTTGGCAAGAGTGCCTTTCAAATCTAACCCAATAGCAAGTCGATTGAGATGCAAGGTCAGAGTATTACCAGTAATAGTACGGGCAAAAATTTGTATGTGCCTGCGCATGTTATCACAACAGCAACTAGGCGCGACATGAGTCAAGGGGATATTTACAGCAGAGGGAGAATCTGTAAACTCCCGTATTATTTTGTGGTCTAATCTACCAACGGCTAGTCCATCAATGCCCCATTCCCTTCCAACCCCCAAGATAGCATGCTGACGGGGGAAAGAGAGCAAAGCGTCCCGAGAAGAGAGGTTTTCAGAACCACAAAATCTGTCATTTCCATGGGGTTTTTCTTTGGCCGCAATATAGAGCCCTACACCCCGAGACCAGTCATCACAGGTCATCAAATCGCCAGGGGTTGCGCTTGCAAGCAAAACTGCGCGGAGAAGCTTTGAATCGCGCCATTAGAGTGTGGGAGAGCACAGAGCGGAGCCATCATTCTTTTTGCTCAAGTGGCTATTGTTCAATTGAAAGGAGTAACGCAATCAACCCATAATCTAGAATATGTTAATGTGGAAGTGATGTATCCTATTATTATTTAATTAATTCCCTTTTTATTTTGTATTTTTGGGAATTAAATTAAATAATAAATTACATTAATTGCTCAATAAATATTCTTTTGTGAACAATACTACAAGGTGGTGGAAAAACCACTTAGCATCCATAATTAAATAATTAAATGAATATTGTTTTATAATGACAAATGATTAAAATCACTCTCCAAGCAATATCATTTAATTACTTAGCATAATTTTCCCTTTGCAACATCCCAAAAGCCCAAGGGGAAAGATAGGCTAAGGGTCTTCAAAATAGGGACATTATAGTCCTCCCTTCCCAAGATTGTTTGTCCTCAAGCAATGTCAAACACGTGCATCCAAATGCAATGATGTAGCATGACCAAAGTCTTGCTCCCGTACCAATCAAGTGAAGAAGCATTTGCAACAACTTGTGTTGCTTCTTCTTCTTAGAACTTGGGAATGTCTTCAACTGCAATTTCTTCTTCAAACTCTGCACATGGAACAAACATGTTAGAAAAACAAGTGTTAAAAACACTTTTCTTGCTTCCTCTTGGTGTCTCCATGGCTTGGATGGTGCCCAACTTTCTTCCATGCATGGGTTGCCCCAAAATCTGCTATGCAGCCCCAAACACTATTGTAACCATGCAATTTCTCTTCAAAAATCAGACTTAGCCCTCCCTAATTAGCCATGCATGAGTTACAATCAAACACCAATAACCATATCATCATATACATATCAAAAATTTGAACTGTAGAGAGGATGGAGGGGCTGATCATGATGATATTAGGCACAAGAATGATGGGGCAGCAGCTAGTATACTTCAAGAAATTTTTCCCAATATGCATGGACATCAATCTAGTGAAGAGAAGTGGTTCCCATGAAACTGAAATTTTATCTTCACCATTAGTAAACTGAAAATAATTTGTTAACTCATGATCACATATGCATTCCACATCACTCCTTGCATTGTTAGCAATGTAACCCTTTTTAAATAAGACCAAAATTGATTCACCCAATTGAGGATTATCATTTCTATGGGTTGTCCTTGTGCTTATGGCAGCGAGAGTATGGGTGCTAAAATTAATTATCTTCCCCACTTTGGGGGTGTCAAGGGTCCTATAAAGTGAGCCATCAAAAACATGGAGTGTATTCTATCAAAATCAACCAAATGTGAACTAGAGGAGAACTGAAAATAATTTATCTTTCCATTCTTGTTCACAGCTGAAAGTGAAATGCCTTGCTTACCATGTGAAGAACTTATAACTTAACCTTTCATCTCCTTCAAGCCTTTTGTAGAAGCCCCAAAATTTGTAGCCATGCAAGCAACGTCAACAAGATTCATCCCACACATCTCCTTCACCAAATTCTCCTTTGAAAACACAAGAATCAAATATCCAAGTGGCAGCCCATCATGTTAAAATTTCATAGCAGCAAGATAAAGTGCAAGAAATGGCTCTAAATGGGCCTCAAAATTGTGAGAAATGATTTCAAACCTTTGAGAGGTGACACCATCTAGGTAAAGACCCTTACTATGATTGAAATTTAGGCCATGTTCAATCCAAAAGAGTTGAAATTCACCATGATATAACTACTGCACCAAAACTGAAAATGAATTTCTTACCATGTAATATGTGGTCCATGCAATTTCCTCTTTTTGGAAGGTCTTCATGATTACCCCTTGTGCTTTGAGCTCCTCAAAGTAAATAACTGAATTTTGTTTTGCCCATTGGTGGGAAGAGACGAGAACCAACAAGATTAAACACATCTTCCTGCAAAGCACTACCAAGCTTCCCATTCTTTATGCATGCATGTAACCGAGTCTCTATCCATGGAGTGACACACCTCATTTTGCTAACCATACCCTTCTCTCTATCATGCCTATAAAAGCTCATCATGGAAGGAGAAATTAAATGCAAAATAACATACCTTGGGCTGCTCCCAACTTCTTCTAAACTCAGAATTTCTGAGTTAAGTGCAGCACCTTTTCCTTCCTCATTCTCCTCATCTAAAACCCCTTTTCCTTAAGTGTTTGTGCTTGGTGGGTAATGACTTGGAGTCTTTATGAGACTCATGCTTTCCTCTTGTCCTTCTAATGGCTCATAGTGGGATTGAAGCATTTCCCTCAAATCTGATTTTTCAAGGTGCAGACCTGAATCTTCTTTTGCTCTTCTTTTAAAACTCCCCTTTTGCCACTACACCATGTATGCAATTGTTAGGATACAAAGAGACCTTTTTATCCAACAAAGAATTTTTACCTTCTTCTTCAATCCTTTGGGTGCCCTCATGTTGCTCATTCATGCAACCTTGTAGCTCCAATGTTTCCTTCCCTTTTGATTCTCTTTCTGTCATTCCACTCATGCAAATATTAGAAGAAGCATTCTCAACTAATGAAGGAACTTTACCTTGTTTAGTGTCTTCTTGGGGCTGCATATGGTGGAAACCTTGCTTAACACCTCGAAGCTTACAATACCCTTGAAAAGTCAAGAGTTCCTTTGTGGCCAAGCTCAAAGATGCATAGTCTTGTTGCAAAGTCTCAAAGAAATCAACATGATAAATTGGCTTACCCTTCTTTGGTTGTTCTTCTTCGTGATGGCTCTTGCTTGGATCTATGATCTGCTTCATCAAGGTTGCCATGTTATTCTGAAGTTCTTGGAAGCTTGCTTGGATCACATCCTCCAAGAGCTTCATTTGCTTTGGAGTGGGACCTCCACTCTCCATTCCCATCTTCCTTTCTTGCGTGCAACAACCTCACAAGTGCAAAGGAAAGAAGCTTTGCTACCACTATAATATCCCCTTTACAGGATCAATGGGAAGTGCAACATTCAAGTAGAAAATCTAACCAAACAGATTAGAACACTGCTGCAAATGGTTCAACCCAGCCAAGAGTTAATTGTGCATTTAATTAGATGGCTCAATAAACCCAAGAAGAGGGGTTTAATGGCCTCTATCCAAATAAACACAAATAATTGATTTCCAACTAAGCTAATAAACATAGAGCATGCTGCAAAATCAGATCTAATCTTCTCCTTCTGTTTAATGTAATTAAGACACTGAAGCACCAATACCAAGGCACTAACCCAATCAATTTTCCCCAACAAATATTGCCTGGATAAACCACAGTTAGATCTGCAATAGAAGACTCCTTATTAATATGCAAACACAATTCACCAAGGCTGTAATATATCAGCCATAGAAAGAGCATTCAACCCCAGCTGAATCGCTGCCAAAGAAGATGGAGAAATACATGTAAACTCAAACCTGAATGTGCCAATGAGTTGCTAAAGAGGAGAAGTGCATACACCACAAGAGCACAGGGAAATTCGCTGGCAATAGAAAAGTATAGGAAGCCTTTCAAATCAGATCTATAGCAGTCGCTGGGTAAGGTAGGAACTCAAGCTGATCGCTGCAACATAAATCAGTTTTGACCTTCAACCATGTGTATATTCATGCCTTCAAACATACCTTGACGAGCTCCAAATGAAATCACTAGGGCAGAGATGATATAGCAGGCTTAGAACGGCAAAAGAACATGTATTTTCGATGTCAAAGCATTCAATATTTTACCCCAAACACCCTTACCCAGATCGCTGTCACAAAGACCTTCCAAACATCATTAAATCATGCCTATACAAGTCGCCACACTCAAAGTTAAACAGCCACAAAGGAGATATTCAAATGAACAGAGATTGCTGCCAAAAAATATATAAAATGAGGTCGCTGGGATAAGAAGGAATCAGCAGACTTATTGAAACAAACCAGATCAATAATCACCCAATTCTATTTTTCAACTTTGTCTCATACAAATTGTTGCAACCCTCCAATACCATGCACAAGTCGATCTACCCTAAAATGCCACAAACCAGTTACCAAAGCAAACATGCAATCACTAGAATTTAGAGAAGATTATAGCATAAAATATTGCATTCAAACCAGTCGCTACAGTCAACACATAAGCATAAATAAAGTCGTTGGGCATGAAAGACTTCACCACACTAAAAATCGATTTGCAAATCACCAATAAATTTTTCAAATTGATATCCAAAACCAGCTACAAAGATCTCCAATACAATGAGAGAGAAAGAGCAAATAGCATCAATGGTGGGCATACATCCCTACTCCAAGCATGGAGTCAAATCGAATTTATCATAACATAGCATAAGTTTTTACAATGATCCCATGACCTCCTTTTATAAACAAGGAGTACAAAATTTGAATTCCCTTTTGGAGGGAAAACACAATTTGAAATTATAAAGTATTCTCCTATGTGTGGCGTCCCCTTTCTAAGGGTCTTTTGACATTAAAAGCCACTCTATTATTATTTAATTAATTCCCTTTTTATTTTGTATTTTTGGGAATTAAATTAAATAATAAATTACATTAATTGCTCAATAAATATTCTTTTGTGAGCAATACTACAAGGTGGTGGAAAAACCACTTAGCATCCATAATTAAATAATTAAATGAATATTGTTTTATAATGACAAATGATTAAAATCACTCTTCTAAGCAATATCATTTAATTACTTAGCATAATTTCCCCTTGCAACATCCCAAAAGCCCACGGGGAAAGATAGGCTAAGGGTCTTCAAAATGGGGACATTACAAATACTTAATAGCTTACGAGATGACATACAAAGCATACGCGTTCGTTACATCTATTACATTACTAATCCAAGGAGAAAGGTAAGACGATGGGTCTTAATAGTTCTTCAATCGACACAATATTTTTCTTCGTGTTCAATCCCGTCTTGGCCTTTTTGATCCAAGATCTCCAACAACGCATCATTTGCAAGCTTTACCAAATATCACAATAGAGGAGTTGATGAACTCAAATCCTCCAAGTTAAACTTGTGTTCCCAAGACTCTTAGGGGTTGAATCCCAAATTGATTTTCCATTGTCGGTCATAAAATTGGTGGTCATAATATCGTTTTGTTCAATCTTATTCATGTGCTCTCTAATAAAGAGTTCAATCTGGAGCCAAAGTCCACAACAACTTCCGTCGAATGTGTGTCATACGATATCCATGAACATGAAGATAGGGTCATCCACTTTTCCCATTAATGTCATTAGGTTCAATCAACCTCTTTTTCATTCATTGGTACCCCTTTGTTTTCTCTAGAGGTTCTAGTAACACATTATGCTATGATGGCACAAAGTGTGTGACAATTCTCCCATTTTGAAGGCTATTGTGATCTCATTTATCTTTTGTGCAAGGGTCAATGTCAGCAAGTAACTATTCTTCCCGTTGGACTTGTCCTCTTTTCTCTTAAGATTCTTCATTGTGGTCTTTTGTATTTGTTCTCTCGCATCAACGAGTCTTTTTTCTCAATTTCCTAGTCAGGTTATTGATTCTTCTTCACTTGTGTTCGATCAAAACCACATTACACTTTGGCTCCACTAAGTTCACATCGATTGCAACTACCTACTTCAAGTAACTTTTGTCCTCGTGGCCTCCAATGCACACCATTTATATATACATAATGAACCTCCTTATTGTTTATTTGAGCACTTTCTAGTTGAACATCCACAATCATTACATGCATGACATTGAATTATTGAAAAACCAATCGCATCTCTAAAGAATGTGTCATATTATTTTGGTTCAATCCGTTCGGTAAATGGTTCGATAATGGTTCCTCCATTTTTTTATTTTTTTATTTATTTTGAAGAGGTGATTCCAAGGGACAACACTTGCGCCAACTTAGTCATCTTTTGAGTTTGATCCTTAACCATTCACAAGTTACACCAAATATGCGCTATTGTTGCGGTCACATATTGTCTACTTGTGATCTTGTTATTCAAGGAATGCTCAAACACATGGGTTGGTACATAGGACATCCACCCCATGCTCCCAACCCATGTGCCCAATGTACGCATAATCCTTGTCCTTTGTATCACTACTCGCTTTCATCCTTGTGATTTCATTGTCCTCGCTCTCCAATTCCATGGCTCTTTTGTACACATCAATATAGGTTGTTGGTTAGACCACTCTCAACTTGCTCTTGTACTTTGGTCTCAACCCTATGATGAAACATAACTTCTTGAAGGCCTCTATTGATGGATTTTCTAGTTGTAATATTAATTGTTTCAAATTGTGATTATATGTCTGGACTAGTTATTCTTTCCTTGTCATAAATTTTATATTCCTAATATAATCTCATTGTCATTACAAAGCAATTTGAATTCCTTCTCAAAGGCCTTTCTCAACTTTTCACATTCGTTCATGTGTCATTCTTGTTCTACCGTGTGTCAATCATTCACAATGCCTCTCAAGGTTACGAGAAAGGATTTGTAGCAATATCCTTGGTCACTCTACCCATTCATTGTCCACATTAGAACGCACACATCATGTAACGCACATGTTACATGCCTCATACGCGGTCTTGGTTACCCTTACCTATAAACTTGATCTTTATTTAGATAAATCGAGTTCCTCCGAACCGACGGAACTTTCAATTTCTAATTTTTTTAGTTTCTCAACTGTAAAGCGTTTGATTCGTCGGATACGTCAACAAAATGATTGGTAACTTATTTTTGTTTCCCATCATGGTAGACTCGCCATTGTGCGCTGCATTACTCAATAATTTGGGTGGTGTCGGTGGTAGTGATCTCGCAAACAAAATTGTCTAGCCTCTCTCCACCCAATGTCTTACAATCCAAGTCTCCCTTGGGTAATGTGTCGAAACTCCTAATACATTACCAAGCTTGAAACATAATCCTTGTCTACCCACACAAAATGGTGTAACCTCTCTAGAGACGCCACTAAGTGCCTAATCGTCCTCTCTTTAGGGTTCATCCTTCCCTCACCACACATTGTCCTTGCACCATCACCTTCGTCCTAAAGTTGCCTCCCTTCAACAATCTTCCCAAAGTTAGGTTGATCAATCTCTTCCTCAATAGTCCTCCCACCAACATTGCGATCCTCTACCTCTTTGCTTCACAAGGCTACTCTCACCTTCTTCGCATATGCCTCCGAGTGTCCAAACTCAATATAACTAATCTATATATAACTTTGAGGAAGCCCTCATCTCCTTAATCATGACTTTCCATTCCAAGGGTCTCAACAACAACACCCCTCTTGTTCAATTCATACATCATTCAAGTTGATTTTCTCTTGTAAGATCCCTCTTGATAACTTTGTCTCTTAACTCTTTTCTACACGCTCAACTCATAGTTCATAAGTTCCCCCGACCACATTACTCACTTTCTTGTTCGAGTTCTTTCTTTAAACGTTCCTCGTTTTATTGTAGTGTGTGTTGCTTCTTACCCTCCCACTAATATTATTCCGATTCATGCTCTCTTTATTTTTGGGTAAAGAACAAGAGATGAAGATCGACAAGTTCACATTCTTCCCACATGCAAGCTCAATGTCAAATTTTCCACTACATCCATGAAAGTATTTGGTGTCAATGAACTCTCTCTATGTAATTTTTGCCTCAATGCATCCCATACAATGCACAAATCAGATGCAAACTCTACTTCTTTCCTATGGAATTTGCTCGAATCAAATTCTCTCCCGTTAGTATTTTAAATTCTCCATTTTAAGTATTCTTTATGTCACATCTTCACCGAGGCCTAGTCATCGGGCTTCAAACCTAGGCAACATCAGCAAAAGTGTAGAAAGGAAACACTCTATGTGTAAACATGGTAGAAGACACATAAAACAATAGAAACATATTCTCTATAGCAAATAACAAACATATAATATATGTGATGCGCCTCTTGGCCTAGGGGATGCATCTCTCGGTACGAAAATGCAAGATTGGAATGGGGACATCTTCAAAGTCTCTCGCGTCTCCTATGGAAATCTCCAAAACTCATGTCTCTTGCCCCCAAAAATTGAAATATATATATATATATATCAAATTTTCTATATTAAAACTTTAAACTTTAAATCATAAACTTGAAATTAAATAATAAAAACCAAACAAAAAATCTTACAATAGCTCCATTCCCCTCATTTTTCTCCATTTGCAGCCAAAAATAAAAAATAGTGAGTGGGAGACATATCATTGTATTAGGGGTGCCCTAAATTTGGTCTAAGCACTTGCAATGGCAATTTTTGTATTTATCTTCATATATCTTCCATTTACACATAATTGACCAATTTCAATCATCTTTCCACTCTTCCCACACTCTCTAAACCACTAGACGACAACCATTCTCCAGTTCATCTTATTAGAAATCACGTAATATGCCATTGAACATTTATATAGACTCTCCATGTCTTAGTTTGGATTTTTGTCACTCCTAAGACATGGCCAATACCACTCCCAAAACTATCTAGGTGCCACGAACCCATCCTCTTACTCTCTAACGGTAATAGTTTCAAATGGAAAGCTTGGCTTAATCGGCCTAGATAATATTCCAAGGTCGGTTGAGTGGGAAAATTAACGAAAGGTCACCTAAAAACACAAACACACCCTAACCTATTAGGGGCATCTAAGCATTTTGTGAGAATACCTTACATTCCTTGGAACACGTCAACTATGTATCTAAAGACAACCAAGCGCAACCTAGATCACACGCATTAAGATTTATCCTAAAGTACAAGGTCCAAACTACATGATACCAAGTGTTAACGCCAAATTAGGGGCTCATTCTCTATTATATATTTTGTTGCATCTCATCATAGGATTGGGAGAACTACATATGGCTTGGTCCCTCTTCCAAGTAGCAGTATGTAGGAAACGCGTTCATCACATCAACTAGGTGTGGTGAGTTCATCCAGCCCAATCATACTAACCCTTTTTCAAGTCAAGGGCATAAAAGCCAGGGCTTCAAGCAACAAGAAGACAATATCTTATTCACTACTAGTCATTGCATGATTCCAAATCACAAAAGCAAAGGTGCAGACACAAACAAGCCTACACAAAAAGAGCAGGCTAGTACAAAATCACAAAGGGCAAGTTCGTAGCCCAAGACAATACCGTCCAGCATCGTAAGAACCTGTACAGAACAAAGTCTTAGGTCCTGTAATTTCCTGAGCACCTTGTCAATTACATGTTCTCCTTCTATACACAATCTAAGAACTCTATCTTACTTTTTGTTTGCATATTCTGGTGAGTTTGTTCCATAGCCTAACCCTACTTACACTTTGCCGAATAGTGTGTAGTGTAACATTCAATATTCAAGCTTTACAATAATTTGTGACTGTTCAAAACTGCCCTTTATTAGTTCTGAATTAATCTAATTTATGTTAGGTAGATTATGAGTAAAACCTAATTTCCCTATCGCATTTTTTGGTGAACACAATCCTTTATCGAATTGATAAAAACCTAGAGTTTCATTCTTCACCCTTAGGGTTTCAGATTTTAGGTCTGATTTTCTGATTTTAAGGTTTGTTTCAAACACAACCCATTGAAAATATTGGAATCTGTCGGTCAACAAGAGTGCGGAGACCAACCAAGAAGGTACAAGAAAAATTGTAGCAGACACGAACAAAAATGCATCATGTGAAGAAGTTAACCTGGGATTGTTGAGTACGGTGGTTCATACCTCAACACCAACTTCAGTTAACAAGGCTTTGTTGTCAATTAAATGGACAAAAGTGTTATCATGCATGATCAAACATAGGAGCTTGTGATCTGCCAACTCGAAAGAAATCCATTCTTTGCAAATGGGTGTTTCGAACAAAATATAATGCACATGTCGCCAATGACAAACACAAAGCTCGTTTGGTTGCAAAAGGTTACAATCAAAAAGAAGGAATTGACTATGAGCAAACATTTGCAGCAACATAAAAGATGAAAACAATAATAATTGTATTCTCTCTTGTTGCATAATTTGAATGGCACATCCACCACAGGATGTGAAATGTGCATTTTTAATGGGGACTTGTTATCACAAAAGTCGGCACCTTAGGATTTGCTCATGGCAATTCCTTACTTCTTGCTAACATGGGACGGTCTCCAAGTGTGGGACTTGCATCTTGAGACAGACCTCCAAAGAAGGTTGGTTCCTCTACCTAAATCTAGTGCTAAAACTACTCCTAAAGCTGAAAACACAACTATCTACTCCTAACCTAAACATTCCAAGGGACCCGGAGAGAGGGAGTTAGAAGGATGCATGAAAATGGAAATCCTAAGCTAAAAAGAGGTGATAGCACCAAAGAAAAAGGGTTGAGACACTCTCAATGACGGAAAATAGGAAGAAAACGGAGGAGAGGGCAAACAACTATGCCACAGACCAAAACAACATTTAATCTTCCCTTTTCACACAATGCACAACAAATCAGAACCTGCAAAGGAGAAAAGGCATGCACAACACACCACAACAGCAATAGAGAGGCAAGATTGTAAATAAAACCAAGTCAGGGTAGAGAAACAACCACAAAACCAGATTTTATTGCTTGAAGTATGCACAAACCATTACAATGGAGTGGAAGAAGGCACAAAACACCTTGTAGATCCCAAATACGAGGCTTGCAATGGACATACTTTTGCATTCACTTTTACAAATGTGCACAACTTGCCAATATATAGAAAATGGGAGAGAGAGGGAGTGGAAAAGAGTGAAACTCATATTTCTAGCCCCAACCACCAACATCATACATTAAATGTCTAAAAACAGGCATGGGCACCCTATCAAAACCATTTCCCCACATCACTTTGCTTGTTGGAGAAGGTAAGGGCACCATTCTTCATTAAATGCAAGTGGTTGAGCTGCCAGAACCATCCCTATCAGGTTTTCTACCCTGTCGAACACCTCCAGGAACCCAACACACTGAGTCAAAACTTGGCCTTGATATGCACCTTGAGAAAACATTACACCTGTCGAGTACCTTGAAATGTCCGACACAAGCAAGTCGAGGTTTTGGGCTCGAGAGAACATGTGACATATAACATGCATTGACCACAACATGTTCCAATGCATGAAGGACCCAAAATCCAACACAAAGGAAGATTGTGGGGGTTTCGGGGGTGGAAAGCAAGGGACGTGGAACATGTGTTTGGGTCAACATGTTCCGATGCATGAAGGACCCAAAAACTCGACACAAAGGAAGATCGTCGAGGTTTCGGGGTGGAAAGCATCTAACATGGAACATGTGTTTGACCTAACATAGTCTAATGCACGAAGGACCCAAAACCCGATCACAAAAATGGAAGCTCCAACTCCGGAATGAAATTGCAAGTTGTCAAAATAGCCCGGGGGGAATTTTGAACAACAAGACCTTCAAGAGGAAGTGTACATGAAACAATCCAAAGGATTTGAAGTTCAAGGCAAAGAACATACAGTGTGCCAATGGATAGTGTAATATCCCTTATAGGATAGATCTATAAAATGTTGATTTTCCCTTAAAACTTTTATGACAAAGACACTAAAAACTCACAACCACAATATATCAATTTGTAAAAATAGAAAAAACCTTGATAAATATCTGGAAATGGATATTTCACTTAAGTATAATGAACCAGCAAACAACAATTCTTAATTTTTTTTTTTCCATCTAAAGATAAGCAACAAGTACAGCTTAACCGTATGGGTAAAAATATAGCAAATGAATGGCTCCAATTGATTGCAAATGATGCCCTAGGGCAAATCATGACTTGGTGCAAACCCTAGCACCCATTGCACCTCAAATTGTAGTTGTAATGGCTTCCAAAGGGGGTCATCCAGCTCCTCAAGGTGTTCGCCCAACCCTATGAGAGCTCCAAAATTCTCCAACAGCCCACCCAAATGAAGTCCCAACTGATTGATGGCTGCCCTAGCTATAGAAATTCTGAAAATTGCCTTGAAGGTGTGCCCTAGCTATCAAATCTCTAAAAACTGCCTTGAAGTGTGCCCTAGTTGATGCCCTAGCTACTAAATCAGGTCTGAAAATGAAGATCCTTGATTGAAGCACAAATGTAACCCTTGTAATGGAGTCACCTCTAAAGATTTGGAGGGTTTTCGTCCTCAAATCTGCAGATTAGGAGGGTTTTTGTCCTCTAACCTTGTTGCAATGGAGGGTTTCCATCCTCAATAGTTGAAAGTAGAAGCAAGAGTGCTCAACTCATAAAAATCAAATGATAGATGTATATTCCATCCCCACAAATGAACCCCTTCATCCTCCTTTATACTTTTCCTGTCACAATCTCCAAAGTGGGGCACTCCAAATGGGGAATTTCACTTTAATTAATAAAGTGACTTTTAATTTCTATTTAAGCATTGAGTTACTTAAAATAGAAAGTCCCCTTTTTAGTTTAATAATAAAACATAAGTGCTTTTAATTAACATTACTTTTGCACTTAAATTATTAATCTATTAAACTTTATTTGAAAAGGGGACATGACAGATAGTCATTGTATAGATTAAAGCAAGCACTTTGTGTGTGGTACATCAAGATTGATGAACACCACGTGCACGCATGGCTTTTGTCAAAGCCCTTCGGACTACAACTTGTACATCCAAAGGGCACATGGAGAGATTATCATCTTGATTTCGTATTTTGATGATCTTGTGATTGTTAATTAAGGATTTGAATAAGTCATTCAAGATGATAAATCTTGGATTACCCATTATTACCTTGGAGAGGAGGTATGGCAAACAAAGAATCATGTTTTTGTTTCTCTAACAAAGAATAGTGTTTTTGTTTCTCAAACAAAGTATGCCTAGGAGTTGATTGCAACATTTGGGATGACTGATTGCAAAAGTCAGGACAACTAACTACAAAACAATCACGGCACCCATGAAACCTCAATTGCAACTTTATAGATATGATTGATCCAAAAAAGTAAATAAAACCCTCTACCTTCATTGATCGAGAGCCTCATTTATCTTACCACCACCGGACAAAATCTAGAATATATCTCCGGGTTCATGACAAAGCCTAGACAAACATATCGAAGGTAGCTAAAAAAAGGTTACTTGAGATGTGTTTTCCGTACGCTAAACTGTGGATTAGAGCACAAGAATAATGACAACTTCTTCTTGACTAGCTACCCAGACGCCAATTGGGCAAGCTCCATTGATAATCGAAAGTTGAAAATCAGGTATGTCTTCGACTTGGGATCAAAAGCAATTTCTTGTGTAAGTAAGAAGCAAACAAGCGTGGTTACATCTTCTATCGAAGCGAGCACGAGGTAGCAAAAGAGGGTTTCTGCGATGCCATCTAGTTTTGTCAAATTTTGGTAGTACGATAATTAAAGTGTTTTAAAGATGGTGAAAGAATCTGTTATACATGAGTGATCCAAACACATAGATGTGTACTACCACTTCATGAGAGAGCGTGAAAAATAATGAAATATAAATGTTGTTCATTACCAAATAAGAGCAACTTGCGGGTGGATTTATAAATTCGTCACATCAAATTTGCGTTGGATAGGATTGGATTCTATGTAACGAATCAAATACTTGGTGATTGGGATGGGGAGGTGTTAAGAATATTTGATAACAAATGTTTTGGTCAATGAGCCCATGCATGATTTGAAATCACACCACAACTCAATTTGCAAAGCGATATCTTGGGGATCACAAAATCAATATACAAAAAAAGTCATACTAGTCAACAATCTCCAACAAAGAACAGAATTCTCATAACACAAGAAAATCGTGTTTGTCTTGAGGAAACTTTAGAGCGTCCCAATGCATATAGAAAGAGTACATTTACGAACATCAAAAGTTATGAGTTGACAAAAATTATTCAAGAAGCACTTGGGAGTTGCAAGAGGTCCAAAAACAAGAGGAAAAAATCAAATGGTTTTCCAACAAATAAGTGGTTTGATGAGGAATGCAAAGCTGCAAGGAAAGCTCTTAAGGTCTCAGAGAAAGAGAAAACAAACATAAAAGTGTACATCATAGTTACCGAGTTCATCGGATTTGTATGAAATCCAAGATCGAACCGTATTTTTGAAGCTAATGAATAAATCCGGTTCGGTTCGGCCTTTTTTCCTTTTTTGGCATTTTTTCCATTTCGGTGAAAAATCCACAAGGAAAGAAAAAAATTGCCATTTTTGGAAAGGGTCCGAGAAGATGTAGCGAAAAACTTGCATGTGCCATAACTTTCATTCGTGGCTCCGTTTGGTGTCGTCTTCTCGAAAGTGTATATTTTCTCGAGCTCTACGCATTGATGGCAATATTTTTCTTATTTTCATAAAATCCATTTTTGCACCTTTTGGACCAACCAACTTCTTGCATCTTTTGAAAGAATCATTATGATGATGATGATTATGGTAGATGGATGCTTTTTTGTATGATTTGTCTATATATAATGATATAAGTATACAATAATATAAATTTATAATAATATAAGTATATATATTCGAATCGGATTTTTCCGTATTTTTCGAATTTTTCAAGAACTCCGAATTTTCGGATTTTTTTGCCCTTCCGAATTTAATCGATTTCGAACTTGGTAACTATGGTGTACATGCAAATTATTAAGAGAAAGAAAGATGAGTTCATGAGAAATAGGAGAGAAGAACTCATTTATCTGGGGAAAAATACGCCGAAGTTATTTTGGAGAGAACTTCAACAAAGAAAGAAGCAAACAAGAAAATAACATTACAATGACTCAATGGCTAGAATATGCAAAACAATTATATGAACAAGAACAAGAGGTTAAGGCTCCACCTCTAGTGCACACAACAAATTTATTCACGTTACAGGAGGTTAAAATGTATCAAAAATCTAGGTGCAAGTAAGGCCAAGGATTTAGATGAGTTACAGAGCAGAGTACCTAAAATGGGGATCAGATACTCTTGCTCCTCACATTTTGAATATATTCAACAACATCATTCAATGTGGTTTCCCAAATGATTGGACTACTAGTATGGCGGTACCTCTTTTTAAGAGTGGAGATGTTGACAACCCAACCAATTACAAGACCATCATGATCAATCCCTTATTTGTGAAGTTAGTAGGATGGTTGAACACAAAATCAGCAATTAGGCAGAAAGAAAATGAGAAGAGAGAAAAAGGGCAAGCTGGTTTCAGACCTAAGCACTCCACTTTAGATCATGGTATTACTCTAAGACATATCATTGAAAAAGTGTGGGAGGAAAAGAAAGAAGTCTTTTGTTGTTTTGTTGATTTCAGGAAAGCTTTTGACATGGTCCCTAGAGATAAGTTATGGTGCAAAATGCAAGAGCTTGGTATACTAATGCAACTTATAGCAGCGGTTCATAGATTCTATGAAATCAGAACTCAAATAGGCATTTCAGAGAGCTTTAGGAGCAACATTGGTGTTAAATAGGGTTGTCCATTATCACCCACACTCTTTGGTTTATATATAGACCAACTTGAAGAATTGTTAAATATGGAGGGTGGTGATGGTATCCGGTTGGGTGAGTATGTTATAAGGCTTCTTCTATATGTTGATGACCTTATATTGATTGTTACGTCCGCTCAAGGATTGCAAAAACATTTGCTCACACTTGAATTTTTTTGCAAAAAAGTGGGTATGCAAGTTAATATCAACAAGACCAAGATTATGATCTTTAGCAATAGAAGGAAAAGAAATCAGCAACAATTTTTCTTTGAGGGTAGTATTCTAGAAGAAGTAATTGACTACAAATACTTGGGGATTGACTTCAACAACAAACTTACTTGGGAGACTTGCGAAAAAAGAGAACGACAGGAGGGTGGAAAGCTCTTTATGTTTTACAAAACAAATGCGAGAAAGCAGAGTTATGGGATTGGAAAACTACTCAGACCCTTTTTGAATTATTAGTTACTCTTGTTGTACTTTATGGGTGTGAAATATGGGCCAGCAGCATACCATTATCAAAATGGAAACAAATTGAGAGAATTCAAAAACATATGATCACAAGCAAGTTTAAGTTGAATGTTTTTGTCCCTTATGAGATTCTTTTAGCTGAAACAAGTGCAGTTCCAATCAAAGTCGTTATGATTCGACTTCTAAGATACCTCAACAAAACTGAAGATAACAACAAGTGGCCCAACATAGTCTTCAAAGAGCCATTATGCAGAGAAAAAGGTCATGGGTGAATCAAAACATCAAGTGGATGAAAAGATGGAATATTGAATGGAATGCATGGCCCAAAGACAATAAAGAAATAAAAGCATTTGTAATAGATAAGGTCCACAAAGCTATGTGGGATAAAAGAGGAAGAAAAAGAGATACTACCTCAAAGAATTTAATTACACTTGTGATCATCAACAAAAGGCCTACATAGGGGCCCTCATCCCTTGGAGAGCTAAGATTCTCATAGCTCAATTAAGAACTAACTCCCATTGGCTTAGATGTGAAACAGGTAGATGGAAAAGGCCTAAAGAAAAAAGGGACAAGAAACTTCGTGTCTTTTGTTTGGATGGGACAGTGGAATCAGAAAAACACTTTATTACAGAATGCAATGCTTATAATGACATTCGTTCGAGATATGCAATCAATTTCACAACATTGTCATTACAGGTTATGTTCAATGAGGAATTAATAGCTAAAATGAGGGACTTCATCATCAAAATTAACAAAAGAAAATCAAAATTGATGAAACTAAAAGAAACTGATTTTAGTGTCACATAGACTATTGTTAGCCTCGTGGATGTTAAAGAGTTTCCATTTCATATAAAATTAATAGAATATCATTTTCTATTACTATATATAAATTCTTAATTACGGAAAATGGTTAAGGCTAGTACCTGTAACGTTGCGGGCAGGATGAGGTAGCTGGCAGTCTGAGGAGGAGGCCATGCATTTGGTCTTACCGCAGTGAGCGCATGAAGGGATTTTAGGGGCGGAGGCGCAGAAGTAGCAGAAAGCCCTGTTCTTCTGCACGCGTGAGCACACATCGCAGGTATAGAGGGAATTGCATGGATGCTTTCCCAGCTCTATATTGAACTGCTGTTGCGAAATGCCCTTTTGCCTCACTTTCTGCCTTTCTGCCTTCTTTCTTGCTCCTGTCTTACGTTTTGGCATTTTCCTTTCCACTCTACTAAGCTCTGCAATTTCCTTCCCTCTCTTACACCCCCAATCTTACCTAGGGAAAAGGACACCTTTCATATGAATAACAATTTATTATTCCCGCTTTATGCTCCAAATAATGTGTCAATGGACTATTTAATTGCTATACTAATAGAATATGTATGTCTTTATTGATTAGTGATTTATATTATGTTTTTATTAGTGTGTTTTATGTTTTATTTTTATTTTAGATTTTATGTGCATCTTCTTGTTTTTATATTCTTTTGTTATTTTATTGATTAGTTACAGGATGAGTATGTTTGTTTGTTTAGTCTTCTCCTCTCTTTTTTTTTTAGCTTCGTAACACTAAAAGAATCAATTTAATTGTCTCTAAAATACATGTAGGAGTCTTTCAATATATCTTGTAAACACTAAAATTAGCACAAAATCATTATTATATCATGATTTTGGCAAACTATATATATGCAAGTCTCAAACGATGAAACTAAGTCTTAGTGGTTGAAGTCCTTCTTGTTTCGCTTTTACATTACTTGATCTAACTTCAAGTTTGTGATAACGTTGATTCTTCCTTGTGTTTTTATGTTGTGTCACATAGATATGTGGCATTTACTACTTGTTGATTTACTTTTGACGACTTTAGTCCAAGTCCATCAGATTGGTTGGAACCATACTACAATGTATGGTCTTGACCCTTTGGTTTTTGGGGCCTTTCTACCCATTGAGTCTCTTAATTACTCCTTTCTCTTTCAATTCTTGTGTTATTGGTCAACCTTGTGTGCCACTAAGATTCAAATTTCAAAGTAAAAGATTCTTATATATACAAGTTCGCCCCAAGTATTTATTATATAGTAAACACTTGTTTAATTACCACCTATTGAGCTAAGAAAGCAAGAATCGCTATCTTCATATTATATATCACAACATAGGAGAACATAAATATGATTTGCACATCTTCTTACAAGGGTTTGTATGTTAGTAAACTAGCATAGCTCGTTATTAGTGTGGAAGCATGAGGACAAATGTAATGATTTTAGTTATATGCGCACTTACACAATGCACTAAGAGAACTACATTGACTATGAAATGTAGTGCGACTCTTGGTGTCTCGAAATGGGGTGACCATCGAGGTTAGTTTGACTCAAACATTTGCATATTTTATTTTTATGTAATGTTTGCTTAAGGTTTTTACAAGAAGCTGGGTTTGTTTTACATGTACATGGGTGAAATTTAGGGTTACAAGAGAAGTCGAGCTATTAAAGTGTGACACATGAATAATGAAGTGACACACAGAAAATTAGAATCCTACCATGTATATGTCCAAGACCATACAATAGGGTTTGTTTGTGAGATCTGGTCCTTTCTATTTGTACGGTCATGTCCCTACATAGTTGAGTAAACGAGTAGTTGATATGGGCACATAAAAAATTCTTCATCTAACAAAATAATTGAAGTTCAACATGAGTCAACTAAGTCACCTCTCAAACCCTAGTTATACTTTTAATTGATTTATCATTGTGGCAATGTTTGCGATATTTTAGTTTCCTTTTCGTAATTATAAATGATTTTAATCTTAATTAATCATTTTTCTATAACACATATTCAATCATTTTTAAGTTAATTAGATTAACTCCATTTAAGTAATTTAGGGTTGATACATTTTAGTGAACAACTATTGTTCAACCCTTTACCTAGCTTACGGTTTAGATTGTTTATTCATTAGCTAGGCCTTGTGATTTGCAAACCCCTTAGTGACTTTAAGGTTTCTCCTTTGAGTTGGGATAGTTATGGCTCGTAATCTTGCTTTGCAAAACCACAAGGGCTACCATCCCTCTAACTAGGTCCAAACTACTTGTGGGTTCAAGAATAAGGTTATATTTGCACCATACCCTGGTGTATATGCTTTCACAACTTATTTTCTTGTTGATGTGGCTTATGGTTATGATTATACATCACCTTATATTCATCCTACCCCGTAGCATCCACGACTTTGTATTTACTAATGTGACACCCACTATCGGTATACCTTATATTAATGCATCTCTAACTAGCTCTTTACCCATATTAGAGGCACCTCATGAACCACTCGCTTTGCATACTTCTATTTATTCTTCACAAGTAGTTGAACCTAACATCATGGACTCGTTGGAGCCATGTTTTGACAATGACCTTCGTTCTAAATATGTATTTAGTGATAGTGATGATTGAGATCCTACTTTACGTTTTCCTACCAAGTTACCTAATTCTTATAATCATGCATTGCCTACTGTCATAAAATCCACTAAGTGTGTAGATGAGTCATATTTTCATATTGGTGTGTTCCCCCTAAATAGGTTTATCCTACATGTCTTGTAAGAGCTGATATTGGTAGTTTTATTCTTGATACTAACATGGATGAGGATAGTGATGATGAATGTTCTTATACTTCTATAGATGGTGATGCACATGTTGATCATGATGTCCAATGTATAGTCTTGATGATGTTCTTATTCATGATGATGTTTCTATTCATAATAAGGTTTCCATTTATAATATGTTTTTATTGAATAATATTTTTTTGTAATAATGATTTAACAAATATTGAATTTATAAAACCCTAATTGCAGAGTCACATGTGATAAATAATACACTAAAGTACAAATCAACCCTAAGCAATAAACTAGATATAAATGAAACCCTAGGTGCAAGAGAGGGAATAAAAGTTAGTTGATTTCATAATTGATCCCAAAGTATGTTGAATCGGAAGGCCGATGGAAAGAGGAGGAAATTGTCACAATCGTGTTTGATAAATTTTGTAGTTATCGATATATTTGGACTAGGTCAAGCACGCCTAGGCACCAAAGTCTGCTCATGGGCACCTTGTGTGTCTATGAAAATAGTCAAAATCTATTTTTTTGTCGCACCGATTTCACTAACCTTCGTTGTTGATCGCTGTGTGTCACACTATATCTGTAGAATTCACCTGTAACTGAAAAATAAATGATCTTCTCAAAACCCCAAAAACATAAAATCCTAAAAAGAAAAACATGCGAATGGAGAGTCGGTGACCCAGACGGTCACCCTGACACCCGACGAGTGAACTTATGATCGAGCACTACACTACATCTCGAGACTCCATGTAGTTTTTGTGTGTGTAGAATCGTGCCCAAGGAGGCTCTTGTACAAGATGCACTTGATAACAATAGTTAGATGGATCAATGTAGATAGATGTGTGGATGTCAAAATAAACTTCCTCCTATGAAGTGTATGAAGAAAAATATAGTTTCTTGTCCCTTGAATGAAGCTAGATGGATGTTTTGATGCTCTTATCATGCCTTTGGATGCAATCTTAGGTAGTAGTAAATGCTTAAATTTTGGTCCTTTATTATGGTCACATAGCTTTGTATTTATATGATTCCCTTGTTTGAATTTCATAATTGACAGACTAAAAGGCCAACCCATAAGAAAACAAATGCCCAAAAGATAAAAGATGCCTAAAAGGGGCGAGCAAGATACAAAGAGATTGGGGGCGCCCGGAGGGGACGAGGGCACTGGATGCGGCGTCTGGGCCGGGCACTAGTGTCTAGAGTCAATAAAGATAAAGCAATGAAGATTAGATTGGGTTGTGGGGTGTGTAAGACCAAAGAGGAAACCGAAAGAAAAAAAAAAAAAGCCAAAGATAGATGTCAATTACTAGTTTTCTCGCTTAGGAATCATACAAATAGTAGTATGTGATTAGGACCTAGAAATGTACCCAAGTGTGCAATTTAGTGTCTACATTTTCCCCTACTTTATGTTGTTGAGTGAATACTTGATAACATAAAGTATATAATAGATGCGTACTTGATAACCATATAGATCGATGTCGAAAGTGTGCCAGGAGACAAGAAAAAATGTGGAGTGATAAAATGAAGTATGGAAGCTAAGGAAGAGGAAGTGACCCTAGGGGTGAAGCGTATGTGTTGTGTCACGTTGTACTTGTTGTCATTGTCGCTTGTGCTTGATGTTTTTGTTGATGTGATTGTTGTTCTCATAAGGACGGACCTGCAAAAGAAGAGAAAAAGAGTAGTCAAATATGTGTATATGAAAAAATTGATCCAAATATGTAAAAAGTGTGTAAAAATGTGAAAAAGTAGTAAAAGGAACATGTGCACCTGATCCGTGATGAGTGAAAAGGATAGAAAGTGTCCTAAATTGTTATAGGAGAGCAAATTTTTCATGTGATCTCACGCCAAGAGCAAGTTTTTCAAAGCTGTCTCATGCTTCTGTGAACAGAAGAAGTGTTAAGGAGAAAGGTCTAGTGGTATTCTCAATCCTTAACTGCTTCCCAAAATTTATACACCACAACAGATGGCGTGATCCTGCTTTGTTCCACTTCAATCCAAGTAGAAAAAGAAGAAAATGGAGTTAGTATGCATTCTGATTATTGGAGGATTGTGCTTGTCTTGTGCAATGCAAAAACTTGTGTTGGTTTGAAAAAAATTGTAACTATCCCTTGGTCATAGGCACCCAGGAAATCTCGAAGTAATCGAAACTCATGTCTATATCGGGGTACTAGCGTTTGTGTTGTCTTTGAGGACCCAAGTTAGATTATGGGTCGTTATATGATTGTATGATTGTTATGTTCATGTTTTGTGTGGGTCTAAACTTTGATTGTGTATTATTGTATGGGGTAAGTGATTCACCCAATGTATGCCCCCTCGTTTGGGGTACATGTGACGTCACTAGGAGGATGCGGCCCAAAGGAGAGGAATGAAAATCGATCGATGCCCTATAAAGGGAAGGGAATGTGCATGGTAGAAACTAAGGCATGTGCAAACAAAGTGGCTAGGAGATGTGTTATTGCAAACAAGACAAATACGCATATAGATGGCAATGTGTTATCTAGCAAGAAAGAAGACAATGCAGACCGCGAAAAGGAGATTGCAAACATGGGACATCGCTCACAATGTCGTAAGACAATCAAGGCCAAAGCATACAAAAGCATATAAGCAATAAACAAGCAAGACATAGGGCAAAGTCTGCATGTGAACAATGGCAAACAATGACAACTAATGGCAAACAATAACAAACAAAGTAACAGACAACCATGGTGGAAAATAGTTTCGCAAAGTGAATGCTACACATGAAGCACCTATTAATGTGTTAGAAAGATAAAAATTATGTCAAGATGTGTATATATTGATAAATTTGTATGCTAGGAATAATAATAAGTAGTATAAAACGAAACAATAACACGTGTAGTGTGTACTAAAATAGATTCCCAGGAGCCTCAATGGGATTGGTAAGAGGTATAGTGCCAAGCATCTATGTTTGTGTGTAAATATTTGTGTAAAGTATGCATTCACAACTATAGAACAAATGAATGTGCATGTGTATATAGAAAAGATAATGACATACAAAATATTTGACTAACATAATAAGAAAAGTGTACATATGAGTATAAGTAAGCAAGAACAATGTGCAACCAAGATATGCGGATACTATGAGTGAGAATGAAATGCAAAGTGAATGTGATAGGAGCAATGTGCCCCCTAAGTGGATGTGTATGGATGTGTATGAGGTGAGGTTCATTTAAAAATTCCCCCTTGACAGTCAAGAATGAACCATAGAACAAAAGTGTCTCGTCAGAAATGGTTTGAACGGTGTCTTTAGAAAGATGATGCATAGAGTGTAAAGAGTATGAATATTGTGAGGTTCATTTCATATTTAGACCCTCAGCAGTTGAGTATGAATAGTGGAACTAGAGTGCGTCATAGGGTAGTGTGATGTGTGAGAATGTGATGTCAGAGAGATGTGTCATGAATGTGTCGAGTGTGAAATGTGTAGTGTGTGAGGTTCATGTATGTAGTATGCCCTCAATAGTCAAGTGTGAACCGTAGCATAAGAGTGTGTCATAGGGTAATGTCGATACAATTTGTGTGTATTGATGTGTCTAGGATGCATGAGGAAGACTAGATGTGAAACATGAAGTGCACTACTATAAATGTGAGACACTGATAAAGTGAGAGGGGGAGGAGTAAACATGATGCCCCCCATGTGTACGATGATGAATAATCTATCTCGAAAAAAGGATGGTAAGGGTCCTTCACCGATGCTCACGAAGATAAAGGAGTGTGATCATGCTATGATATTGGTGATGTATGAGATAAATGATGTATCGATGAATGAGACCTATGTGCATGAGACCTAGAAAGTGATGAATGACTATGTGAAGGAGACCGAAGAGGTGATGTGAACCTATGTGAAGGAGATCAATGAGGTGATGTGTACCCATGTGAAGTATTATGAGGAGGTGATGTGCACCTATGTGAAGGATACTAAGGAGGTGATGTGTACCTATGTGAAGGAGTCAGAGGAGATGATATGCACCTATGCGAAGGGACTCATTCGAGAAATGGACATAGGTTGGTGAGATGGACTAGTGGACCAATGAGGTCGAGTATGCCATGTATAAATAAGAGATCTAGGAGAAGATTGTGCTTTATATTTGAGAGGTCTAGGAGACCAAGATGCTTTAGTGAGTGAAATGACAACCTCAAGAGAAGGTTGTGGCCATGATGTGCATGTTGGAACACCCTTGATGGTGATAACTTGTTTGTTGTGAATGAACTTTAGACATAAGTGATTCATAAAAATGATAGCTTAAGCAGCACGGAGCTAAGGAAGACCTAAAATCATGTCACACCCTACGATTGAAGGTGCCACAAGGAATGACACAAGCATGGTAAGAGGACCAATTGTAACTGGAAGCTTGACATAACCGTAAGATTTAGGAACTAGATATGAAATATGTGAGAGTGGATAGTTGATAGCAATAAAAAGCGTAATAGAGAACACACCCATGTGGATTGAGGGATCGACCATTATATTATTGATAACATGAGGCCCGATATAAGCATTAATATGTAATTTATTAGAAGAGAATGTAGCATGATAATCATGATCAAAGAATGCAATGATTGGTGGAGATGCATCAATGTGAGCAACTAGAAAATCAAGAGCCCCTAATGAAGGAGGATGTATTGCACGATATGTATGATTGGCCGAAGAGTCACCTTGCTTGTTATGCTTAGTAAGAGGGTCATTAAATATTTTTAGCTTTTTATTTTCATTGGTAGTGCGAGATGTCAAAGGCTCGGGAATCTTGATTGTGTTTTTGTCAATAAGATCTTAAATTATATGTCCGAGGTTGAAACATAGATCAAGTAGAATGCCTAACGCATTGATGGTAGTCACATCTAAAATGTTTGTTATAATTGTTTCCTTTAGGTTGAGAGGGATCCAGTTAAGTGGAGGAGTAGGTGTAATAATATTGCTCTCAACAAATTGTGGCAATAGAATATGTGAAGCACAAGGTAATTTAGTAACTGTATGCTCTGAGGCTACCATTGAAGTTGTTTAGGAGTAAATACAACGTTAACATTAGATTTTTCTTTAATAGGCTTAGTAGATGGCTTGAAAGTTGATTTTCTTTGAAATCGAGTAGAAGATGAAGCTTGATCATGATATTTAATCTTTCCCATAGATAATAGTTTGTTTTCACACATCTTAATAATATGACATAACTGATCAAATCAAGGATATGTCTCAAAGATGACACTCTCTTGTAGAGGTGGTAAGATACTTTGGAAAAATAGATCTTGCAATTCGAGTTCATGAGTACATTAGATATCTTAGATAAGTTGTTCTTATATCGTAAGACATAATTTGCTAGATGCTCATTAGATCCTTGTTTAATTTATGCAAGTTGAGCATATGATATCTTATAACCAATATTGATTGAAAAATATGCGAGAAAAGCATCAGCTAAGTGCGTAAATGATAGGAAAAATTTTAGCGGTGAATATTTGTAGTTTGGCGAGTAGTAGAATTTTGGGAATTTAATTTTGGTGAATACTACAGCAACGATAGTACCAAGGTTTCACCCAAAAATCCCATAAACAATAATCTGTCCAATCTGAATCTCCAAGGAATTTCCAATCCCAATGTATATCTTTATATTAAATCGTCGTGTGATCCCAACTCTCGGGATTTGAAAACATTAATGTTTTTCCTAGAAATCGACCAATAGGGATTTGAAAACATTAATGTTTCACCAAGAAATCAACCAACAGGAATTTGAAAACATTAATGTTTCACCAAGAAATCGATGTGTTAGGATTTGAAAACATTAATGTTTCACCAAGAAATCTATGGAACCTTATTTGGCCAAGAAAACATTCCCAAAATTTTCTTGATATATACATAAAGGTGATGTTCCATTTGCGTATTTGTAAAGTAACATAAAGGGATTTAGCGAATCAACATATTACAATTTGCTTACAAAATTTCAAATAAATCTAGGTCTTGTCAAGGCCCGACTAGTGTATTGCAGTTTACATCCTAGAAGCACTTACTGTAGGTGAGTCCTCAGTCTATTTGAGACTTGTTTTCTTTCATGTCGCATTGCTTTATCTATGATTCCGCCTTTGTAAGTTATTACAAAGCCTGAACATCCTCATCCTGATAACCACTATGATTTTGTATGTCATTTAGAATAGTCCTCTGCTTGCAGAGAATTATAACTAGTTTTCCTATCTTAGATACATCTAGATTCTCGTAATATATATATATATATATATATATTTAAAATCACTTCATACATCTCCACGAGTTCTTTGCTCTATATATTCCTTGATTTATCAGTGTATCTTCTTTGAATATTTTTGTTAATGTTCTCTCTTCTGCAGTATATATATATATATATATATATAATACATATTGTGTTTTCACTTTCCATTTATTCCACAACCAATACCATGACCGTTTATCACTGTCCGTTGACATTGCCTCATCCCACAAAGGACTCAAAAGATATATAAAATGTGGTACATTCTGCGGGTTTTGTGTTTACAAGGGGCATTTCCTTGGGAGACTGTGGAATGGTGATGTGTGGCATAGACCTCAAGGAGTCGGGACCCACTCCGGACCCGAAAACATATCAACTATGGCTCATTTCGCGGGGTTCACGTCTGCTGGGAGGATTTGGTCGGGAATGGGAGGTTAACAGAAATTGGAATGGTGACAAACAATAATATATGAAATTAATAGAGACCATACAGAGATGTCCAAAATGATACTTTAGTTGGCTTTGACACATTGACATTTCATTGTCAAGCCAAAGAACCTTGCATACATTCTCAACCTTGAATTCACAGTCTCATACCACAACGAGTCATAGATGGAAGACCATATATTATATCTCAGCTCCTTTGAAATGATGAACACTCTTGGTAATTGGATTATGACAGACCTCATACCTCTGATGAATCAATAATTTCTTCATGAGCAGATGCACACCTTATTTGGCTTGATGACAACATTTAGAACCTCTATACAACAAGAAAAACCTTTATACATTATGACAGAGCTCGATCATTGAGACTCCTTCATTAATCAACTAAAGATAGATCATACCTTGGATGAATCATTAAACTCATAGTCCTTCATGAGTAGATACATATTATACTTTGATTAAAAATTGAGCACAGAGACCCTAAGATCACCTATTTCATGTTTGATTAGCTACAACAGAGACTTCTTATCACTAGAGTGTCTTATCATTAGAGTGTCTTTGGCTGCTCAACAAATCATTTAAAATTTAAAATTACTTGTTCTCTTCTCAAACCTCTTATACATCTTCAGTTTGCTTGATGTATGCTCTAATTCTTATTATACTAATGTAACACTCTTGCAAAAAGTAGTACATGTTAAGTGACACAACATTATTTTTCTTTATACATATTTCTCATGTTGAGATGTCTGTGCACATATCAATATCATTTAGTCTAACATGTTGTATCTTTTTTCTTTCAATTCTACAGATTCATTGATTCAAAAAAATGGCACCTAAAAATGGAAGCTCAACCTCAAGCAAAAATGTTATTCCAACCCCTCTCTGGTAGTGGTACTCACATTCAAAAATAGCATCTTATTTTGAGAAACCATCTAAGGAAACCCACCCTTCTCCAACATTAATATCACAATCAAGGGATAATGATTACATTCAAAATGAAACCCAAAATGAGAATGTGTTCATTTTTTATTTTCCTGATGTTGTCAATGACAACAATGAAATGCCTCCCGTTGAAGACATTCCATTGAATGATGTTGAGTTCTACACTGTACTACTTGCCCAATTGAATGAAGATGACACTGCATCACCTGTCAGTGCCCAAGTGAATGTTGGAGGTGAAAATTCTAGCAATGGTAGTCAACGAAGTATAAATTCCACCAAGGAAAATACTCGTCGAACACCTATTTCTGGAAGAAAGAGAAATGAAAGAAAATGACAACGAGGAAGGAGTTTCAGGTTAGAGTGGGTTTCTAAGTTTCCATTTATTGAACCTATTAAAAATGAGAATAAAGCTGAACCTCCCAAAGAATGCAAATGTACAATCTGTAGTTGGAGATTGGGTAGGGACAAGAAAATGCAACTTAAGTTGGATACTATTGAGAAGCATGTAGGAAATATATATGAAAAGACAATTGTAGATGGCGTTGAGAAGAATATTGCCAGATGGAAAAATGCGGATGATTGTTTGCATATTAGGTATGAAAAATAATTTGAAGAGAACAAGAGAAATGAAAGAATAGTTGTAGTGAATGGAGGGACAATTACCTCTCAATTCAACAAGATCGTTCAAAATAGTCTTTTGGGTAAAACAATTCAGCTAGCTATTGTTTTTCACATTTTGAAAAGAGGTCATCCTATAACAAATTTTCCTAAAAAAGAAGATGTTTTCTTTCCTTGGTGTCCCACACTTTCCTCATTCTCACTTGGTCAAAAGTAGTGGTTGGGATTGGGAAAAATGCATAGTTATGGTTGAGAAAGAAGACTTGAAAGATAAACTTAAGTCTACATGATACATATCTTTGTCTATTGACAAGGTTAGGATTACGTAGTAGATAATATTGCTATTGAGAATTATAGGAGACAACCTCACTTACTTTCCATTCACAAGATGAGAGAGAACTCCAATGTTGAAAACCTTTGTGAGTTGGTGATAAAAAGTTTGAAGGAGATCAATGACATGGATGGGGCATTTATAATGCAAGGTCATCGTAATGGCATATGTGTAAGACTCCAAACATCTCATTTCCCTTATATGATTTTCATTCATTATATGGCTCATAGAATGAACCTATCTTACAAAATAGTTGGCAAATTTAAACTTGTAGAAAAAGTTGAAGACCTTGTTCAAGAGGTGCATGCTTATTTTTCCGTAGTCCTAAAAGGTTCATGGAATTCCAAATATTTTCAGAAGGACTAACAAATGGGTATAAACTATTAAAATATGTCGACACTAGGTGGATCTCATTGTACCAACCGGTTCGTAGGGTGTACGAAGAGTATCAATCCTTATTAGGAGTGATGTGGAAGAATCACATGGAAGTGGACAAGGCCCAGGATTTGATACATCGTTTGACTGATATAGAGTCATTGTTGATGTTGTGTGGTATCCTTCCCATGTTGGAAGAAATGTGTCATTTAATTAAACAAGCACAAGAAATAACTATCTATATTGTTGATTTTTCTAGTTTGAGGAAATGAGTTTGTATGACAATAGAATATTTGTATCTCAATGAAACTACTTTTACAGGTCCAACGTTTGATGGTTGGAATGATTTGATAAAGATTGGAAATGCAAGTAGCTTTCTAAAGCTCAACTTGTTTGGGGAAGTATGTGCTTTTGTACATGGATATGAGATACCAATGTACATGTTTAAAGTAGTAGCCGATAAGGTTGAGGAGGTAAAAGTCACGGGTCACTATTTGATAACATTGTATCATCAACAAGGGCGAGGTTAAGAGAAATTGCAATTTCCCTACTAGAAGAAATAAGGGAGCGATTTAGAAGGGATGTTTTACTTGAAGCAATGGCTATAGTAAATCTAACCTTTTGGAATCTTGTCCAAAATGAAAGACATATGCAGGAAGACTACTTCAAGAGGTTGACTACATTGATTCAACATTTTTGTAAGCTTGTTGATATCAATGGAATGAATATTGCAGGTATTTTAAGCAAGGATAGTTTGAGTGCTCAATCTCATGAATTCACCACTACAATGATTCAGCAATTCAAAGATTTGGATAATCCCTTATAGTGTGGAGCAATAACTCAACTATGGAAAAAAATTGGGGTGAGTATTATTTTACAGACAAACCATGTCCAAGTTTTTCTCATTGGCTGACCTATGTCAAACAACGATTTTGGGTTTAGTTGAAGATGAGAGAATTTTCAGTGCCTTGGCCTTTATAAAGTAAAAATTGTGAAAAAAGCTTGACAAAAAGTTAGAAAATCATTTGAGAATTCATACATCACAGTATGAAGTGGATAAATTTCACTACGACAGGGTTTTGGCATTATGGAAGTCGATTATTGAAAGGAGAGGGGCTGAAAACAATGGCACAAATACAACAGATGACCCTATTGCAGCAGTTGACTTTCAAGAAAGAGAGAGTCAGTCTCAGAGATTTGGTGAATCAAATGATAGAGATGATCCAGTCCATCAAGTTGGAAGCTTCCATTGGTGGATATCCCATGATATAGATGTTCATATAATAATTAACATATTCAAATATTCAATACATTATTCTTAATCTCAAACAAGGATTAACACTCACTCCAAACTTATATGTGCCTAAAGGTAATCATATTGATTCCATTTCCATTTTGATTGCAAAAACATTACAAAGTCATGTTTTAATGAGTATTTAATATATTTCACATACAATGTTGTTGATCTCTTTTATAGAAAGCATACACATGGTGATTGGCTATTAAATCACAATGCATTTGCATTATTATATACTTTAGGCATATAAGAGTTGTGGTGCTTGATTATGAGATAGAATAAGTGGCTTTTCTTGAATCATTACTAAAATGAAAATTTAAAAATAACATTATTCCTCATTCAACTTGCTTGAGACATGCCTTGTATGAAAAAATTGAAGATTGTCATGGCAATAAATGGAACAATTTTCAAAATGGATCTAAATACACTAAAGAGTAAATCCATGTACATATATATTTAGCTTGTGCACCTCCTAGTAAAAGTTTGCTTCAACCACAAGCAACCTAAATATCACATGTTTATTAATACAATAAACAAAAATATAACTCTAGTGTATTAATAAGACAATTTACTATTTTTATCCATGACCATGATTTCCTCCCAAATAATAGAAACAACAAAACCAAACTGCCACTTCAACTTGGAATCAAGCTCCACAACTTTAACAAATTATATCATCTTTTGTAACATGCTCCACTCTTCATCTGTTGGAATTGCAATTTGTTGTAAATTAGAGTGACTAACATGTAACTTTGTTAGCAATTCATAACTGATAGTGGAGCTTTCCTTTACTTTGTTGAATGCAAACTTACTGACAAGGTTATCAATGGTTTAACAGAGTCAATTTTTTTTTCATCTAGCTTCTCAGGAATTCAGTCCTTCTCTTGAGTCATTTTTCTTTCATCTTCTTCTGGAATGCATCCTTCTTAATGAATTGGCATGTATTGTCAAAAGGCATTAGAAAACCAAGCTTTGTGAACTCTTGTACCTTTCCATGCAGCTCTTATAACATTCTTTGACACTTATTCAACAATTCATGTGCTTTGCCCAACATCACACACTTCCAAATGATAGATGATACCTTTATTGAGGCATCAAACTAGTTTTGAATTCCTTTGGATGCCAATTCTATGTCACTAAATTTGTAGATAGCTTCCAAAATTTTCTTTGTTGTATCCTCTCTTAAATCCATCACTTTCTTCTTACTTGTTACGTATTTGCGGAGCTTATCATAGATTCTCTATAGAAAAGTCATGAATTCAAACAATCTAATAAAATCATCAATTTTTTGGTTTATTTGCTCACAAAAATTATCTGTCATATTAATCAATGCCTTTTTATGAAATTCGAGATAGTTTAATGTTGGAAGACTGTATTTCCTTTTTGCTTTCGCCAATTCCTGTTGCAATATTTCATTTTTTTCTCATCATCTAGGCTTTGTTCCCATTTTTTGACATTTTCTTTCTCTTCCTTTACAACCTCTTTCAATTCTCGCAATGTTTTTTTAATCTATCATGCTTACTCATTGTTTCCTGTAACTTTTTCTTCACCTATTCTAGTTCTACATGTGCTTGTTCATTCACAACAACTGCAATCATAGAGGAAAATGATTTTATCTTCCTCTCCAACTCACCTGCCTAATTAACTGTTGTTTTTCCTTTTGCTTTCTCATATTCCAAGTCTACCTCTAACTTTTCAATATTATTATTAAACTTATATTTCTCCCTCTTTGCCTTGATAATGTTGCGTGAACCACATCATTGTTCCTTTTCGATACATTAATTTTTTCAGAAGGTTTCATTGCCTTAAGATCCATTTGAAGGGAGGTCATCTTGTAGTCACTGGAAACCATTTCATTCTCTAGTTTTACAACTTTGGGCACAACATACATGTATTCCATGGTATCTGTGTCTAGGTTATATGTAGGCAATACCCTGATTGTGGCTAGTTCTGAAGTTCCAGTAGCCTGTAGAATTTGCTTCTTGTTTCTTTTATCTCTTTTTGATTTATTGTCAAACTCAACTAGGTAATCAATACCTGAGGTGTTTATAGGAATGAACTGTTCCACCTTGAATGGAGAAGGAGTAATTGAAGTTTGGGGAGAATTTCCTTGTGGAATGGCAGTTTGTTTAGGGGTGGTAGTGGCACCATGCCTTCTATAAATAGTTTCCTTGAGCCAAGAGTAACTGTACCTGTGTCTGCCTCTATCTTTTGCCTCTTCTCATTTCCTTGTTGGACAATAGCCCTAACAACTTCAATTGTCTCTATTGTCCTCTTTATGTTTCCAATACTTTGTTGACTACTACCATCATCACTAGAACCACCAACATTAGCAATAGTAATAGATTCATGGCCAACTTCTCCTCTAGGATTTTCAACATGTGGCTGAACTATTTGCTGAGGATTTGACTCGGAGTAAATTGCCTTTGGATTGGTAACTTCATTGACTACGACCAATACTCTGTTGACTACTACCATCATCACTAGAACTACCAACATTAGCAATAGTAACAAATTCATGGCCAACTTCTCCTCTAGGAGTTTCAACGTGTGGCTAAACTGTTTGTTGAGGATTTGACTCGAGTAAATTACACTTTGGATTAGCACTTATAGATGTTGAAGTATGCAGTGGTCCTTTCTCTGAAGTTGAAGCTCCAAGGCTTGACTTGTTGAAAACTTTTCTAGGTTGTGCCTCTGGTGGAACCCAAATGCCTTGTCCTATTGAACCCAAACCACCACCATTAAAACCCATCTTTTCAACAATAACTACTCATGTAGAATATATTTGTTTCAAGCCTTCATCGAGACTTGGTTTATATGTTCCAGGTGGATTGTGTAATTCTTCGAGAAGCGCAATGTCATCATTACTACTTTTCTCTCGAATGCGCTTCATTCCACTTCTTGTTAAATGGTTCATCTTCTGGAATAAAATCATACTCTGAATCAAATTTTGGATGGCCTAGGTCCTGCCTCATAGACCAAAAGGCAACAATTTTTGACCTTGTCTAATTATTTTCTTGCAATTCATTTTGTAATTCCTTTGGCATTCTTTTAGAGGACTTTTTATGATTTTGCATACACTTTGGCAGATTGAAAATCCTCTACCTGTTTTCTTGGAGGTTGAGGCAATCCAAAAATTTGTGTTGAAAACTCTTGAAAAATAATTCCTTTCTCAATAATAATTTCATCCATTTTTATTTTTACTTCATCCCAAGAGTTCTTGTTTTTCAATTTTTCTAGCAAGGGTTTGCTTTCATGTTGAATTTTAATGGTAGAGTTTTCGTTCACCACTACCCTTGCTTTAATCACTTCACATGGGTCATACAACTAGTGAGAGTCAACATCAAACTTAAAAATCTATAGGATTTCATGTGCCACATAGAATTCTTTTCTTTCAAATGTGAACCCTCCACATGAGAACAATAAGGAAGGAAATATGTTCTTCTTTTGCTGAGAAACAAAATAGAGATTATCTGTGATTTCCATCTACCATATAGTCCAAGGAAAAATCTCTCTTTGTCACATGTATTAAAAATTTTTTTAAGTTCCACTCTTGATCCATAAAACCTTAGCACAATACAATCCTTCGTGAAGTTCTAGTTTGCTAACTATATTTCTTATCCCAGATTGAATACAATCTCTACATTTCACAAGCAATCTAGGAAATGTACTTTTTGTAATTGCAGTATAAAATGGAGCCCAAAAATAATCCACAAATTGACTGTAGTCCCTTTTATGATCATACATCCTTATCTTGGGGGTCCACTCAGTTAATGGATGCACTAGCTTTTGGCTTGACTCCAACAAAAAAGGGCTTAATTGCAAGTTTGTTTTCTTTAAACCATCCAGAAAACCACCACAGAATTAAATAGCACAAGTAGGTAGTGAACCTAAACATCTTAGTGCCAGAGCCTTCTTTGATTGTTAATAATTGTTTATGCATAGATTCTGCAATGTACCCAACAAATCTATATTTGAATGTGGATTAATGTAATGGATATTGTATACCATTTCTAGGAGGGTTTCATCCACTGTCTCATCGCTATCGAAGCCAAGGAAAAATACTAACATATAAATGGTTTCCCTAACCCACGATTTAAATATGTTAATTGCATACAAAGCCTTCCCTTTTGGTACCCCTGCATCAAATGTTAATTTTCATAAAAACTCATCTTTGTCTTCTTGATTTGTGGCATGATAATCACTAGCAATTTTTCTAGATAATGTGGACGGTTCCTAAATCTTTGCTTTCAAACCCCAACACACTACTAAGATTTGCCTCTGTAATGTACAAAAGTTCTTGTCTGTTGCCCTTTGCAACAATTGTTTTTTGTCTCATTGTAATTTTGGGCACATATATTGACAAATTCAGGGTAGGGGAAAACCTCGTGGAACATCATGCGTCCCAATCCAGACCCCCATGTTATCTAACCTAAACCTTTAGGTTTAATTGATTTCTCTGAAAGTCTACTTTCCCTCATCTTTGTATCAAACGTGTATCTAAGTTGTGAAGCTCTTGTGTGAATTACAGGATCATAAATATCATGATATTCATCAGTAAAACTAGGGGTTTTACTTTTAAGCAGTTTGGCGTATGGGATTTGGGTTTTACTTGTTACTTTGGGATCTGTGGAAGTAGACATGCTTGGAATTTTGGATTCTGTAAACCCTCAACCCTAATTTCTCAACCCTTATATTGAAATATTTGAAAGTGAAGGCTTATACAGTGCTACTTATAAAAAAATATAATATTTAAAGAATCAAGACTCAAATGCAGGATGACACTTACTTGGAAATATGAAAATTTTGAGTCTTACGCGGTCCACAACTTCTATGAATCTATTCTACCTTTTGTTGCAGTATGACTATGCCTTCCAGAAATAGAATTTCAAATGTCAACATCACTATAAACGATTAGGTCTTTCACTATACTTTGTAGATGTCAAATTTAGTCTTTAATCAAATTCCATTCAATGGATGACAGTTGTCACTTAGCTAGGCCTATTCCGGAACTTCCATTCGAATGTGAGTGTGTCAGGCCTTCATCCCAGAATAGAGCATATGTCGTTGATCTTAATATATTGAACAATGTAGATTATTTATCAGATTGCCACGTGTCGGATTTTGGGCCTCCTTAAGGCAAAGGCATTCCCGGACTCCAAGCCCACGGAATGAACCGATTCAATAATAAAGTTTCAGGTCTGTGGTGACAAGTGTGGGCATTTAATGACTTGGCCATTGAAATTTTTGGGGGCTATTGAAACATTTTAAAATATACCCCGCTTTTTCCCATGCCACATGGAAGAATTCCGTGGATTTCTTTTTGTCGTGCCACCACGGACGTGAATCTCCCAAATTTAGGGGAATGAATTATAATTTTGGGTCCAGGACTCGGGATTAATTGTTCATTATTGGTCATGGATATTGGAATTGGAATATATAATGGGCCCGAACATATTATATATTTATATATATTATTATATAAATATATATTTATAGTATTTACATTATTGATTTCTTAAATAAGATTCTTTCTTTCTTAAATTAATTTAAAGTTTTGATTCACAAGTAATCGTTCACGTGATTACTAAGGGCTCTACCCTTTCTTAGAACCTTAATTTCTATATGTCCAATATCCTTTTCTGGCTTGGAAAATTACATAGCTAGAGTATTAATCATGTTTATAGGGAGGCCAACCATCTTGCCAATCACCTAGCTAAAGAGGCAATTGATAACATGACTTGGAAGATATTATCATTTATGATGGGTGGTACACACAAAGCTCAAAGAATTAATGGTGGCACGTGCCACACTTTGGGCCTTTATTATTGTTGGCCACTCGCTTTACTCTCTCCCTACTTGTTTGTTTGTGTTTTTGAGCTGGCAAGAGAATGATTTTTTTGGGGTTTCCTTTCATTGCTCTTTATGGGGAGAGAAGGGAAATGGCCTTTACTTGGCCATTTCCCATAGGTGGCTTCAAGAGGTGTTTCATTATGATTCTATGCTCAAGGCTAAGGCCATTGAGCGTGTGATAGGAGATTCCTATATGCATGATTCTCATAACACCGAGTCAATTAGAACTTCATTGCGCGGAATTTGTTTCTAATTGCCTCTTGCTCCATCCGTTCAAGGAGGATGTCGTGGTTGTCATAGAGTTCTTTATTTACCATGTCCATCGAGTTGATTTGCTTTGAAGAAATGGATAGGTGCTACGTCCCATACCCTCTGCTCTTGGTGGAGGAGGTGGATGCTTAGGAAAATGACATTGGGCGCGGGGAAGATTTGCTCAAAGAAGCGGTATAGGGAGCTACTTACTCTATGCGCAGAGGTTATCCACGTTATATTACGGCATGGTGGTCCGAACCTTAGTAGGCTGCCTCCTCTGGATCTCACCGATGCTCACTCACTTATCGACTTGGCCATTGACCACCTCAATGAGTTTTGGGATAATGTCAGGGAGGCCTTTCTTCTTTTGCTAGGTAAGGCCAAACAATTGGAATGTGGAATTTTTGGTGGCATCAGTTGGGGTATGGCGGGAGGTAGGGGGGATGGGATAGATGTGGTTCTTGACATTGTGGAGGGGGAAAAAAGTGGTTCTCTTGTTTCAAAATTCAGGGGTGATGGTTATTTCGGATGAGGATTAATTCTCTTTTCCAACTTGTTTTTTTGGTTCTATGCCCATGTGTATTCACTGTCTTAAAGCCACTTATGTTTGTTCAAATGGTCTTTCCTTCTTATCCATGCGGGCCATTCAGTGGGGCCTTTGTGTTGTTAATTTATGTTTGGTTTTGTTCGGAGTATAGTTGTAAGGGTGGGGTCCCTTAACCCTCCGGTTCATAGCTCCGGTAAAAATCATTTAAACATCAATATATATATATATATATATATATATATATATATATATATATATATATATATATATATATATGGTTTATGTTCGGTTTTTGTTTGGAGTATTATTATACTAGCAATCACATGTGTACAATGCAATGTGAACACCAAACGATATATGTTATTTGATTTATAGGGATAGTTATTACTTTTGTAGTTGAAGTTGATAAGGGGTGTGATTGATTTTGTAAGTGTAGGATTATAGATGAAGCATTACATTTAAAGGTATCATCTCTACATTTCAAACTTGTTACCATTTCACTCAGTCATCTGAAACAAAGCAAATGATATTTATTTTCAGATGTAATTTGTAAAATCAGTCTACTGCAACACTTTCACTAATCTTATTAGGGGTTCATTTTCTTGACCAAACATGATTAGATAAGTTGACATTTTTTAACCACCAAATGTAAGTAGTAGTATCCAAATAACTCATCTTTTGGATAGTGTAATAGGTCAACACTGTGTGTGAACAGTGACCAGGAAAATGGTCATAATTGTAGCCCATGTATAGATCCTGAATGTATGTGAAAACATAAATGATTTATTGAAACTTTGTATACTGTAAATAATTATTGTGGCAGATTTAGACCTTGTACATCAATGTTTGATCGTGAATTGTAAGTTTGTAACTAAGCTATCAAGTTGTAAGATAGATTATCCACAATCACAAACCTTTGGATAATGCTAACAACCCACTCAGAACCTACACAAAGCTCACTGTACTATGGATTTCATGCAAACAAGCAAATTTGTTTATTCTAATAAAGATTGATCCCAAGAAAATTTAATCTGCAAATAATAAACATGACTTATATTATTATATTGTTCGAGTATTGTTATATTATATATATATATTATATATATATATATATATTATATATATATATATATATATATATATATATATATATATATATATATATATAATATTATGTATATATATATGTTAATTTAAAGTTTTCAATAAATTAAAAAGCTATCACAAGTTCAATTTTCAAAATACAAAACCAAATATCCATATATGAGAATAGATCAAAGGAAGTCTTTCTAAAGAAAGAGAATATGAATAAAATCAAATGTTGTTTAATATTATTTACTATTTGAATAGAAATAACTAACGAAAATGTTGTTTTTAAATAGAATTCAAAATTGTTGATGTCATTACTGATGAAATATAGTGTTTTCACATTTATATAATGTTTACATTTATATTGATTTCTTAAATTAGATTCTTTCTTTCTTAAATTAATTTAATGTTTTCAATAAATTAAAAATCTATCACCCTCACTTTCGCCCATGCCATGGGGATGAATTGATATAATTTAAATACGTTATATATATATTGCTATTTTTTATTATTAAAGCGGGTTGAAAGGTCCTGTTCCCTTTACAAAAGAAAGAGGTCAAACCTCATATACAACATGAAGATGCAAAAAATTTTCAATCATGACTACAGTGTATATTGAGCAAAAGCCATTCAGAAGGAAGGAATGCTATGGCTATACTATACTATAGACATTACAACATATATTTAGATTGAGGATTAATCCCCTAAATTAGAAGACATACAAAATTACAACTGGAGATCCCTGCCTCTTAACCACACCCTCCTCACAATCTTGAGCAACAATTTCATTGGCCCAACCACACCAAAGATAATTATAAGCTTCCCTTGCAGTTTCATGGATTTTCGTCCACCAAAGTGGCACTGGCTCGATTCGAGAATTAAGGGCAACCAAATTAGGGAGTTTGAAGCGCGTCCTTCTAGTATTCTTGTCACAGATGAACACCGCCAACTTCTCTGCAAAGGCCATTAGCTCCCCATGGCAATGTTCCAGTTCCCTTAAAATGCTCAAATCCACACCACCCCAAAGCTTCACCTCATCCCCCGCTGCCTAGAAAGAAACATTACACTTTTGCATTTATGCAACCAAATTTCCGCAAAAAGATGGCCGAACCCAGCGGAGAGCAAGGTTGACCGCATCTGGATTCGATGGCTCAATTATCAGAATATTTTCCACAAAAACCAAGGCCACACAACTATTAAATATACACCATCCATCCTCAAACATATATTTTCCCCCGAAACCAAGTTAATTTCCTCTCGATCGCTACCTTTACCAATTTTGAAGATCCACCACGACGATTATTAGATGTAGACGGCACTGAAATTCATTTCCCTTTTATTGCAAAATAAAGACAACATGGGAACTCAAGGGGAATCCATAAGTTCTCACCAACAAAAAGATGAAACGAAAAATCGGCCGAAAAATAAATAGGCAAAAAACAAGGCCCTTCACACGCTCGAAATGATTGGCAACAACATATATTTAAGGCCCTTTCATATTTAATTCAGAATTGTTGATGTCATTACTGATGAAATATAGTGTTTTCAAATTTATTATTAGATGTTATATATTTCGTAATTTTGACCTTTTTCATATTTATTTTATTCAAATTAATTAGACATATATTGAAAGAAAATTAATATTTTCATTTTTTTCTGTTGAAGGGTAATGTGTTTTCTAATATCTCATTTACGACGGGTAAAGCTTTACCTAGATAGTCAAATTAGAGTATGAGGAGCCCTTCAAATTTGATCACTTGAATGCAATGATGGAAATTTCAATATATTTTGCAGGAAAGTTCCCTTTTCATAAAGCTTGGTAACTTTTGAATATACATATTTATTAAATATGCCACTTTTATGAAATAAGTCTTTTCCGTATTTATTAAATATCTCATTTCTTGGACCTTCATGCTAGAAAATATAACGTCACCAAGAATTAAAATTGATAAGACATTTATTAACTGTGAGGGTACTGATTAAATCTCTGGCGGCACACTTTACATGTGTAATGAATAGGTAAAATTGTAATTAATTTCAATTACCTAAAACTTAGGTCGAGGGCCGAGGCTAATAGCTATCGATAATTGCTCACTGGCATCACTATCATGATAAAAGGACATTTAAAAGGTAGGTGGAGGCATGTGGGATAGTGATGCCGGTTTCAATGCAAATTTTTCACCAAGATTTACATTTAATAGTAACTGTCAATTCATACCGGGGTTTGGTTGACACGTGTAAAGGTCCAGTCGGAGAACTCACTCGGAAATTATAAATTCAAGGCCCATGGTCATTTTTTGACACTTGCTTTCTTTTGAAAAATCATGGGGGACCAAATTGAGTGCATCAAACTAGTATCAAGCCATAAATACGTCGTGGTTTCTTCTAGTTCTGATACGGACTCAGATGAGGTTATTGTTGGGAAATCCTTTTCCCTCTCTGCTTCTAGTTCTCATCCTGATGGTGCTTCCACCCCCCCTCTCTGGTCAGTCGATTGCTACCATTTTTCCCCTTCATTCTCTTGGAACTTCTTCTGCAAAGCTCCAACCAGATTCCCTATCTAAGTAACCGATTCCGAAGTATTACTAGAACTCTTTGTTGTTTATCTAGAATCCCCGGACCCGAACCTATGGATTCTCCACATGTTAATATAAATGACGTGGCTATGGAAATTGATGGCAATAAATCCTGAGCGGTGATCCCTTCGATGGACAGTCAATTCGAAACGGTGTCTTCCATCCTTGCAAGTCTGCAATGATCTTTTGAGGTGGTTAAAACCTGACAAAACTTAATAGACACCTGCATAGCTATTGTTGATAAAGAATGTGTCTTGATACTAACCCTGGCCGACACTTTGGTGGAGAAGATCGATACCGATGTAGTTAGGAAAGTGGCACAAGAACTAAGAAATATATTATGATATGTAATATTTATGTTATAATATAGTGGGCTTATAAATTTTTTGGTATGCCTATGTTATGATATGTAATGTTTATGTAATGTAATGTTTATGTTTCAAAAATATATGAGATACTCTTGTGGAACTAGATGCTCTTGTTTCTGGATCTCAAAAATATATGAAATACGCTTGTGGATACTCTTGTTTATGTTTCAACAAATAGTTTTTCTTGTTAGCACCTATTCTTGTGGATACTCTTGCATTATTACAATGTCGCGCCTTTTGATTTGTCCTTTCCTTCTTGAAACATCAGAATTTGTTCTTCATTCTAGGTTATTTCCAATGTAATCACTGAAACCCTGCTTGGCCATTTAACTTACAACCCCTGAACCCCATGCTCGTATCGTGTGCTTGCTACGTGCTGCCCTTTAGCATCATCAATCACCACTAAATTTACTTTGCCTTTTCTTTTTAGCTATCACCGAGAAAAGGAAAAAGAGAAATCCTAGAAATGGACGATGATTTAATGTCAAAGAATGAGGAACAACATGGAAATCATGTTCTGTGGGATCATTCACTACCTCAAGATGTTTGGGAAAACATATTTCTTTGGCTTCCGTTAGAATCCATATGTAGGTTCTCTCTAGTTTCTAAGGAATGGAAAACACTCATGTCTTCCACTAGATTCTTCAGGCGTTATAACGAAACAAGGAACAAACATCCATGGATACGAAACAAGGAACAAACATCCATGGATACTTGTAAATCATGATAGTGGTCATCATTGGATGAGATACAACTGTTACAGTAGGACATGGAAAATTCTCAACTTTTCATGGTTATCATGCTTTGATGAGGTACGATTTGAAGATATTTTGTTCGAGTGAATCGAGTCACGTTTTAAGGGTATGTAATCCACTGAAGGCTGGAACCTCCTTCAAGCTTCCTTAAATGTTATCAGCTAATGAATGAAACTTTTATATTTATGTGTCGGGAATTCTAGTTGCGGATGAAAACAAGGGGTATAAAGTGGTTCAAGCAGGTGGTAATAGATCTAGAGTTAATACATGCAATGGTACAATAGAAATTTATGATTCTTCTAAAGAGACTTGGAGGATTGTGGCGGGATTGAGAGATTATTTCTTCTATGGACCCGTTGTGTTTAACAAAAAAAAAATCTTCTTAATGTCATATGCACCTATGTTGGGTCCGAGAATTTATAACACTCAAGACTATGCTACTGTGCATTTTGTGTTGTTACTGTGTAAGATATGACAGAGACCATTTCCTCACTACGAGACCAAGGTTGATTATATTTGTAGAGAGGGTGTTACTTGTAACACCAATTATAGATGGGGACCATATGGAGGACATAATTGTGTTTGAGCTCGAGATTGAGTTTGGAAGGAGGAGAGGCAATGATTGGTCTTGGAAAGAGATTTTAAGGATGCCTCACACAATGTGTCGAGTGTATTTCGTGAGGAAAATGATATTCTTGTTTATTTGCCTTTGCGGTGGAGAGTTCTTGTGTTTGAAAGGTGTTTTCTAGAAATATCATCATCCTTTGTTTTCATTTAAAGCAAGGGTCTTGGTCGTGGCTGCCAAAATATATAAACACAACTGGCATCTGTTATAACGGTGGCATCACCTTTGAGCCTAGGCTGATTTAAGACAACTACAAATTTGTTTCCTAAAAAAACTTACAGATTTGTAGCAGATTTTCTTATTTTTACTATTATGGTCTATCTTCTAAAATCCAAGCATCCAAAAAATGGAAAGTTCTATATTTAAGGCACGATTATTCTCTATTGGAAACTATTTTTTCTCTTTTAGTGGCATGATTTTCGGTTCGTGTGTTTTTGGCATGTTTTTAGAATTTCAATTCTATTACTTTCCATAGTTACATGCAAAGGCATACTCAACACTCATCTTTATCCCTATTCCCACGCATGTGACGCTAACTGTGCATTCGAATATGACCATTTGGCATCTTTATTCGATTCGATCATCGATTATTGAATGATCTATGTTGTTATCATGATTAACGATGAGAATTGCACCAAGACCTTATAAAATTTAAATACATGTGATTTTTAATTTTAGACATAGTAATTAGGCCCCCATACTATTTTTCATTATTTATCAAAAGACAATAGCTTGAAGGATTTTCCATATCATGGCCTTGTTAAAAAAACACATTCTTATTCTACACATACCTGACATAAAAAAATTAATAGCAACCAACGACATATCCTTGATTATTAAATATAAGTTATTTTTGCCTTATTATTAAAGTTATTAATCCTTCCTTGCCCATCAGACAGACACGTGGCAGGGATTCCCGACCTCCCAAGTCAAAGTAATTCCCTAGACCGTAAGTTCACATAATTAACCAATTCAATAAAGTTTTGGGTCCGTGGTGTCGGTGAGGCAAGGTAGAGTGGCAATGAGTAATCAGAAGATACCATGTGTCATTTTCCTGTTCCTCCAAGTGGCCAAATGTCACACATTCTAGGAACTTGAGCGTAAAGGTAAGGCATGCAAAAGAAATGAATTTTTTGGGCCTCATTACAGTCAAGTTCGACAGAAGGTACTTGTCAAATAAGTTACTAGAGATTGTTAGAATTATTAATTGCTATAATCTCGAGCCCCGCAAATCTGTTGTTACCAACTGCCAACTACCTGCAAGCCGAATTTAGTGTTATTTGGTCGTTGAATTAATACTTTTTCCCATTAAAAGTAAATTAATAGTTTTGGCCATTGAAAATTGAATAAACCCCTGGAAACGTTTATTCCACGTGGAGACATTCTAGGCTTTCCACTCCTTTCTTCTCCCAATAGACTTCAAAGTCCCGGAATGCATTGTTTTGCATAATATTTTGGGTCCAATTTATTTTATATAGTTTTCTGTGAATTTTTATATCAGGCCCAATATATTTTAATATATGTGATACAATATATATTATTTCGGGTAATTTTTTTGGGGCTTTATTTTGTGCAACAAAAGTAAATAGAAGAGAGAAGAGAGAAGAGAGCAACAACTTGGAGTAGAAAAATACAGAGAAGAAGAATACGAAAGAGGGAGAAATTTGTGTAATAACACAATAAAGAAGAAAAGGGAAAATACAAAGAGAAAGAAAAGGAGAGAAAAGTGTAGCAACACAATGAAGAAGAAATAGAAATAGAGGAGAAAATACAAAGGGGAAATTTTTGCAAACGGAAATGTGCAACAACACAGAGTAATTTTTGTAAGAAAAAGAAAAGAAGATTTGGACACAAGAAGAGAAACAATTGAAAAATAGAGCGAAGCTCTGAGATTGTAAAATTTCTCAAATTAATTTAATATTATTGTGTGTTTTATTTGTATTTCGATTGTGTCTTACAACACATACTCATGTTCGTGTCTTTCTCGGGATGAATAATTTTCCATAAATTATGTCACATCAGTCTAAATATCTTTTTTTGCACAATGCTAATCTCTTTCCCTTATTGGTTGCGTTTGGCACTAACTTTTGTCAATAGAGATTCGCCATATAATTTCCAACTATTTTTACCATTTTCACCAAAAGAACAAAACAAGTTAAAGGGATATTCGCCAAAACCACGAAACTAGTTACAGGTATATTTGCCAAAACCACGAAACTAGTTACAGGTATATTTTCCATCATTTCTATAAGTTTTTTTCAGGGGTTCCTTAAAATTTTCCCTATAAATGAAGTTATCAAATAAACAGTAGATTGTAGAACCAACACATAGAATCATTTTGGAGGCTTCTAAGAAAGAACATTCTTTAGTAAAGTATGATCATCTACATAATCTAGACATGCAACATGAAATTCTTGGAGATGTTGTTAAGGGTTACCATGGCCATTGAAGGTGGAAAACTTAGGAGTGATGAAGTTTGGAGGAATTACATAAGTAGATATGACGGGTGCAAAAGGAGTATGAAGTAGCAAAGTGGAATCAAGAGATGGAGATTAATGAGAAGTAGCCTATTGTAGTTGATGGATTTGAACTTGGAGATCCTAATTGAGAGAGGATAGGTCTTGAGTGCCAGTGAAGAGACTTTCATTGTGTGAGAAACAAGAGGCAGATTGAAGTGGTCGGTGGGAGTAGGAATAGATACATGAACAGTAGGAGTAGGTGGAAGAGTGGAAGTAGGGGATGAGTAACAATACACATAGAAGCGACGATCGATGTAGGAACATTAAGTGCAACAATATTGGTGGCCTCTTCATGAGCAACGAATAAAAGTAGATCTAGATCTTGGGGATGTTCAACAAGATGATCATTGAGCTCTTAAAGGTGGGCTTCAGTAAATGGTCCATAAGATTGAGCCATGATAAAAAGATGACAAAATACCTAGAAGCAAGGTTGGGTTCGAGCAATGGGTTCACCAAATGATTTAACAAATATTGAATTTGTAAAACCCTAATTGTAAATTCACATGTGATAAATAAAACACTAAAGTACATATATGACCTAAGAAATAAGCTAGATAAAAATTAAACCCTAGGTACAAGAGAGGGAATAAAAGACTTAGCTGATTTCACAATTGATCCCAAAGTATGCTAGACTGGAAGACTAACAAACAAGAGTAGGAAACTATCACAACCGTGCCTGATAAATTTTGTAGATTTTGGATGTCTGGACTGGGATGCTTGGGTGGGTCAAAGGCTCTTAGGTGCATGTGTTTGTGAAAATAGGTTGAATCTGATTTTCTTGTGTCACACCAATGTTGCTAACCTTCGTTGTTAATCACCTGTGTGTCACACTATGTCTGTAGAATTCTCTTGTAACCTAAAAATAAATTATCTCTAACAAAACCCCAAAACACATCAAATCCTAAAAATAAAAATATGCAAATGGGGAGTCGATTGACCCCGATGGTCACTTGACATAATGAACTTACGAATGAGAGTTGCTCTACATCTCGGACTCCATGTACTTATTTATGCGTGTAATGTAAAGCGCCTATCTTTAACAATAAAAGATCAACATGCTCGTGAATATGAATAAAATGTGTGAGTTCTTTGTTAAACCAATTAATGTGTAATATCAACCATAATTAAGCTCAAATTGAAAGGAGAAGAGACAAGAATGAGATAAGATTTATCCTGGAGAAACTTGATATGGTAAAAACTCCAGTGGGTGAGAAAATTAGCTCCCCTTCACTATGTAATCTCAAAATGATACAACTTACTGCAAATTTGGCCTTGAAAGATGAACACTCCTAAATTGTATCTATTTACTCACAATCTTTCAAAATGATTAACAAAAATTTGGAATAAACTTATGGGAAGTATAACAATTAGTCAATCTAATATAGGAGGACTAAAATGCTGTAAACTATGATAAAAAAATATGTAAATTATTTTTAAATAAATATATCTAATGAAGTAAACCCTAACTATGCAAAAAAGCAAAAGGAAAGGACTTAGCGGTTCTTTGGAAATTATCACAATTTGTTGCGGAGTGCATTTGTGTATCCCGGGAGTAAAAACAATCACTTAGAGGTCATGTAAATGTCGGATCTGGAAGATCTAAGGAGGTTATGGCCTTGATAAGGTACTTGGGTGCACGGGGTGCCCCGGTATGTAGAATAGGTGCCATGTTCTCTGCTAAAGCTCGGAATCGATTTCAGAAGATGTCACAAGATGTCTTGAAATTATTTGTCTATCACATTGGACCAAATTGAACTATGTTGGGTATCTAAAATGATGTAAGATGAAGGAATGACCTACAAAAGACAAAGAAGTATCAAAACCCTAAAAATAAAAGATGCAAAATGAATGGGTCGATTGACCTCAACTGCCACAATAGTGGGCTTACTAAATTAAGCATTGCACTACATTTTGGACCCAATGTATTTTCGTGTGTGTGTGTGTATGTTGTGCCCTAGGTGCTCTTGTGTCAGTCACACTTTGTGAAGTAGCGAGCAATAATAACTATAGAAAATGTAATAACATGTGTGCATGAAATATAATAGAATCTCTCCCCCTATGTTGTGTGTGTTGATGTAGATCTCCTAGCCTTGATGCATGACATTATGTGGATGCAAGTGATGTAATGGATGCAACTCTAGATGGAGTGATAGTAGTATGTGACGCTAAGACCCTCATTATGGTCTTATAACTTTATATTTATAGGGTTCTCTTGCTCTAATTTTGTAATCAACCCCGACATGGCCGACTAGAAAAATGGATAGAAAGAACCCAAAAAGAAGCGGGAAAGAAGAACATGGATTGGGGCACCCAAGGTGGGACCATGACACCTTGGGGTGCCCTAAGTGCTGAGCTGGCGCCCCAATTTGGGCTAAAATTTCAGGACAATCATGAAAGATGTGGGTATGCATAGGAAAATACATGGGAATGATGAAATAAAAGGTAAAAATAAGATGGCCAAAAGGTGAGATTAATTAGTACTTTCTTCACTTGAGAACCTTTTAAATAATAGTATAAGACTGTGTTAAATAATGTCTAAAGTGCATGATTTTGTGACTACACAAACAATAAGAACTCTTCACCATGAACAAACAAGAAAAGAATCCAACTCTCTAAATTTTCTCACACTTTGATTTCACCCAAAACACTTGCTTGAATCCTTGGAAATGCTTGTATTTATAGATGCTCACTCAGGGAGGTGTGGTAAGTTGAAACGAACTAACTAATAAGCTCAAACATTTACAAGTGTTGGCATCTTGCGTTATGAAATTTTTAGTTATAGGAAAATCACTTTCTTGAGACCAAGCGGTTGTGTAACCATTGTGGTAGTTGCTTGTGCTTTTCGCTACTCTACAAAGAGCAACAATTATGTAACCACCAGGGTGGTCATGTAACCATCGACTGAATCCCCTAAAAAAGAATATCAAATGGTCTACAAACTTCATTCTGAGGTGTCCGTATCACCCCCATCCTGACTAGACCATTTTGTGAATACATAAAGAGTGAGATCTGTTGAGCAAGTATCGAACATAGAGATTAAATAGAATTGGGCTATTCCTGATCCATTTTTGGATCATACCTCCCAATTTGAGGCTTTTAAGTATCTAAAAGCTTCAAGGAATGGTGAGGTGAAGAAATTTGTTCCCCACATCTTCTTTGGAATACCACTTAGGTTGGTAGGCAATTGTCCTTTCAACCCAATCAACCACCTATCCTACACTCCTATCTGTGTTGTTCTTTCTTTCCACTGTAAAACCACATCTTCCTCCAATTCTGGCTGATTTTCTGGAGAAAGATCCTCAATAGACGAAAGTAATACTCCTTCTTCATCAACCAATATGGAGGGCTCAAAAAGACGTAATTTTTCAACATTCACAACTGAATAAATCTTCATATAAGGAGGCAAATCCAATCGAAATGCATTCTTACCCACTTGGACCCACATTTTAAATGAACCTTAATGAAGAGGTTTACGTTTCTCATCTTTTCCCTATGGCCTATCTCGACTCAAATACAACCACACCTTGTCTCCAACAAGGAAGGACTGCTCGATCCTATGCTTTGATAATGTCATGCCTTATACTTAGCTGCGAACATGTCTTCCTTTTTTATACTTGAAGGGTTATTTGCTGAATATTCTTAGTGAACTTCTCAACTTTTTGAACCTCCGGTTATACTTTCTGTTGTCTCTACATGGTAATAGATCAAAACAACAACAAAAGAACTCTTAGATAAATAACCAAGACATGTTTAAAAGGAGTTATACTAGTCGAAGCATGAAGCGCCTATTATAAGAATGTTGGATATACACCAAGTTCTCATGCTAGGTCTTTGAATGTTTTTGGCATACCCTCTCAAGAGATGGACCAAGGTATGGTTCACCACCTCTGTTTTCCTGTTTGTTTATGGATGAAAGGTGGTAGACCTCTTTAGCTTTGTATCCATCTTTTCCCACAAAGTAGAACAAAAATTTCCTACGAACCATGAGTCCCCATCTGACACAATAGAAATAGGCAAACCAAAGTGAACCCACACATTAGTAAAAATAACTCAGCTACATCACTGACCTTGATGGTATTTTTGTAAGGAATAAGAATACACATTTTTCTAAATCGATCTACAATCACAAATATATAATCATGACCTTTTTTGGTGGTAGGAAAACTACCCACAAAATCCATGGAGATACTTTCCCATGGTTGGGAAGGAACTAGAAACAACATATATAACCCCAAATTCCTATTATTAGGCTTGCTTATACTACATAAAACACAACCCTTGATGAATTTAGCAACTTTAACTTGCATGTTTGGCCAATACACATACCTCTGTAAGTGCGCTACAGTCTTTGTCACACCAAAGTGACCAACTACCATGGAAGTGTGTGCTTCTCTCATCAACTGCACTCTTTCCCTCCTAGGCACACAAATTTTCTTGTTCTTGTAGAGAAAACCATCCTGGAAATAGTATTCCCCTCTAGGTGTAAATCCCTTGCTTGGAGGTTTCTGCTAAAATATCTCTACAAAATCCAGATCTTGCTCATAGCCTTCTTGATATGCTTCACACAAAAAGGCTCAAGAAGAGTTAATGTTCCCATAGCTGAAATCAAAGGAGGTCTAGATAACATGTCAACTAATTTGTTAGTCACACCTTTCTTATATTTAATAACCAAATGAAATTACTTTTAAGAAACCCATCCATTTATAGTGCCTAGCTTGTTATAGTTTACTTTGAGCCTATAGATATTGGAGAGGTTGATGATCCGTATGAATGATAGTTTCCTTACCCATCAAATAATATTTCCTTTTCTTGATTGGTTGAGCAAGATCATACAATTCCTTTTCATAAGTACAATAATTTAGAATTGCACCGTGAAACAATTCAGAGTGATAACACACCAACCTACCTCCCTGAAGGAGGATGACCCCCATAACATAGTCATTGGCTTGATTTTAACTTCAAAGGGAAGTTATAGGTTAGGTAAAGCCAAAAATGGAGCATGACTAATTTTATATTTAAATGAATCAAAAGAAATATGTTGTTTCTTACCCCAATAAAATGTCTTACCCCCTGCCATCATGGAATGTAGTAGCACTACTATGGAAGAGAATTTCTTAATGAACTTCCATAAATATTGAATTGCTCTAAAAAATCCTGGTCTTAGTCAAACTTGATGGTGTAGGCCAATTCAGAATGGCCTCTATGTTATCCGGACCAATCCTTAACTCTCGATCTCCAATAATATGTCCCAAAAGACAAGCGAATGTTGTGCAAAACTGACATTTATTTTCATTTATCACAAGTCGGTTCTCCTTAAGTACTTGCAAAATTTGATGCAAATGATCAATATGCTCTTTATAAGTTTTGTTAAAAACCAAAATTTCATCCAAGTACATAATAACAAAAGAATCAATAAACAACCTCGTTACCTCATTCATCAACCTTATGAAGGTAGTTAGTGTATTGCATAGCAGCCTGAATGGTAATACCAACCATTCATATAACCCTTTCTGGTCTTGAGCGGTGTCTCCCGGATGTCCTCTTCCTTAATCCGTACTTGATGATATCCAGGCTTCAAATCAAGCTTAGTAAAATATTTAGCATGTTGTAACTGATCTAATAAATCATCAATGCGAGGAAGAGGGTACCGCTTCTTGTTGGTTATTTTGTTTAAAGCCCTATAATCAATACACATTCTCCATGAACCATCTTTTTTAGGCACTAAAACAATAGGAGAACCACATGGAGAAGTGCTAGGATGAATTATACCTTGTTCAATCAAAGATTGTAATTGTTATTTTACCTCATTGGCATCTTTCAAATATTTCCTATATAATCCCAAGTTTGGAAGTGGACTATTAGGTAGTAAATGGATCTCATGCTCAGTTTTCCTAATTATGGGTATCCTTGTAGGTTCTTGAAAGAACTCTCTGAAATGTTGAACCAACTCTATTATCTGTGTTTACTCTTTATTAGAAAACATGCTACTAGTGGTTTTAGATGTAACAACCTCATCATCTGGCATATCCCTCAACATAAGTAATGAAAATTTACCACTAGAATTAATGATCTTCTGGGATTTGTTGGCACTTAGCAAAGGTATATTTGAATATCTTGAATAGGTTGAAATGACGTAGCTCTTACCATCCTTTACCAAGTGATACCGATTGACTCTCATTACAAAGATAACATTCCGACATACAAATATGGGATGCCAAAAACTACACCACACACATCAAGGGGAACACCATCCACAATAACCTCATCAATAAACTTTTTTCAATACCAAAAGTGATCTTACACTACTTTATTACCTTGATATCTACATGTTTCTTTACCCAACCAAAATAATACAGGGCTTAGGTGACTGAAAGTTTCCAACTTCAACATATCCACTAACTCTTTACTAATTAAATTAGTTTGAGAACATGTATTAAAAAAACATCCACCTTAGTTTTCTTCACTTGAATATTTAAATGAAAAAGATTCGTTAGTTCATTTCCCAGTACCACTTTATTCTACCCAAACATACCTCTCTTCAAGCGAAGGAACAACACATAGTCTCATACACCTCTTCACTGCAAAATAATTCCTCTCCCTGGAGGGCAGCCATGACCTTATTTTTATTCTTCTTATTCTTGAAGGGATGTAATTTTGGGTGGAGCTTCCAACATTTCTCCTCGGAATGAGTGTCAACATCACAGTGCCTAATGAATTTTAGTATCCTTTTTAGAAATAGAAGTAGCATTTTTCTTACCCTTTCCTTTTCCTTTGTCCTTCTGCTTGGCGTCACCTTGTTTGTTCGAAGCATCTTGAGAGGTAGATGAAATCTTTTTCTTGTCCATCTCCAAATAGTGAGCTTGCGTACAAGCTTCATCTACATCTGCAGGCTTGGCCAAGAGGACAGGTCTCCTCAAATGGCTATGGAGTCCACCGATATACTTCATCAATAGGTCCTGGTCTGCTACATCCTTTCCCATCTGAATAGATTTCTTCCGGAACTCACTGGTATACTCCTACATAGTCGACCTTGTTTTTTCCTGAGATATTGCCAATACATGGACCTCTCTTCCTCATAACAAATAGGATAAAACTACTTTTGGATTAGCTTCTTAAAAACATCCCACTTAGTAATTAGAGGAAGCTTCTTAACAACTAATGTATGAACATAACTTTCAAACCAAGTTAAAGCAAGTTTGGTTAATTTTAACGAGAAAATAAAATCTTCTGAATTTCATTAATTTGATGCAAACTGAAATATACCTCCAGTTGAGCTAACAAATGGTCTAGCTTCTCAGCACTCATGTCTCCATCATAAAGATCAATTTCAATTTTGACCTCTACTTTGAATGGAGGCATGGGAATGAAGTGGGACAATTCTTCTTCATGAACCTCTTCTTCACGATCTTCCGTGTCTCGTTTGTAACACCAAGCTTATCCATGAGTAGTCCCATGATGGACTCCAATTTCCCGATGGACAAGGAAATACTACCCACATCTTTGGACAGACTTACCACATTAGCCTCCAACTTGTAGAAATGCTCTTCACTGCTATCCTCTACATCATCTCTTCAAGCCATCTCTCAAATTCCTTGCTTCCACTTCCTTGTAGAAATATTTGCTTCAAAAGGAATAAGGCTACCTTCACTTTTCTTTTCCCTTTCGAGTAAGGGGCATCTAACTGCAATCTCAACACAAGTTAACCACACAAAATACTGAAATCTTAACTACTCTAATACCAATCTGATCCATAAACTACTGCCTTTAACAATAACAGATCACTATGCTTGTGAATATGAATGAAATATGTGAGTTCTTTATTAAACCAATTAATGTGTAATATCAACCACAATTAAACTACAAATTGAAAGGAGAAGAGACAAGAATGAGACAAGATTTATCCTGAGAAACTGATGTGGGAAAAACTCCAGTGGGTGAGAAAATTAGCTCCCCTTCACTATGTAATCTCAAAATGATACAACTTACTACCAATTTGGCCTTCAAGAAAGATGAACACTCCTAAATTGTATCTACTTGCTCACAATCTCTCAAACAATAAGAACTCTTCACCATGAATAAACAAGAAAAGAATCTAACTCTCCAAACTTTTCTCACACTTTTATTTCACCCAAAACACTTGCTTGAATCCTTGGAAATGCTTGTATTTATAGATGCTCATCTCAGGGAGGCATGGAAAGGTGAAACAAACTGATTGGGAAGCTCAAACATTTGCAACTGTTGAGATCCCATGTTCTGGAATCGTTAGTTATAGGACCGTTATTTTATATAGATTGGTGGTTGTGTAACCTCTACGGAAGTTGTGCTACCACCAACCGCCACTCTACACAGCGGTGGTTACCTAACCATCGGGGGTTGCATAACCTTCTCTTTGAATCCCATGAAACAAAACATCAAATGGTCTAAAAACATCATTTGAAGGTTTCTAGATCACCCTCCGACTAAACCATCTTGTGAAGACATAATGAGTTGAGATCCTATTGAGCAAGTATTGAACATAGAGAATACATAGAATTGGGCTATTCTGATCCATTTTTGGATCGGTGTGTGTGTAGAATCATGCCTTACAAGGCTCTTGTGCAAGATGCAATTGATAATGAGCAATAATTAGATGTATCAATGTAGATAGATGTGTGGATGTCAAAATAAACTTCCCCTCCTATAAAGTGTATGTAGAAAAATGCAGTCCCTTGTCCCTTGAATGAAGCTAGATGGATGTTTTGATGCTCTTAGAATGCCTTTGGATGCAACCTTAGGTGGTGATAGTAGATGCTTAGAGCTTAGTCCTTTATTATGGTCACATAGATTTGTATTTATATGATTACCTTGTTTGAATTTCGTAATTGACAACTAAAAGGTTGAACCATAAGAAAATAAGATGCCCAAAAGGGGCAATCAAGATACAAATAGGTCGAGGGGCACCCAGAGGGGATGAGAACACCCGGGTGCTGACATCCTGGATAGTTGTTGGTGTCTAGAGTCAATAAAGATAAAGCAATGAAGATCATACTAGGCTGTGGGGTGTGTAAAACCAAAGAGAAAACCATAAAGACAAATAATAGGCCAAATATAATTGTCAATTAAGGAATCATATGAATAGTTGTAGGTGATTAGGACCTAAAAATATACCCAAGTGTGTGATTTAGTGTCTACATGTTTCTATTCATAATAATGTTTTTGTTCATAATATGTTTCTATTCATAAAGATGTTTCTACTTGTGTTTCTCCTTCTCCTCTTGAAAATGTTAATGATGTTAATTATGTCCATAAAATCTCTACTGAGTGCAAAAATGGTGTTCCTCCATGCCTATTATACAAGTAATTGTTGATAATGATAATATATCTTTTGTATGTCTCAATGCATATGAGCATGTTCCTTCCTCATGTGTTGATCCTAATTTCATCTCTTCCACTAAGATTATTGTAGATAAATTGGATGTAACTAATGATGAGGTCCCTTTAGATCTTGTATCCCAAGATCAATCTCTAATTCTTGATGTGCCACATTAGGATGACATATCTTTTAAACAGAATAATGTTCATATGGCTACTATAAATGGTAAAATATTAATGAGGCTCTTAGTGCTTTTTTTATACCTCCTCAAGAGGTCCTTTATCTCATGCACATGAGTACGTGATTTACAATGTAAAATACATACTTTGGCCTGATAAAGTAAGGTTTATTACACTACAATTGATTCTAATAATATACATGGCAACCCCATCGGCATAAAATCTTGATCCTTATTTTCTCATAATTTTTCATACTCAAACTTCAATTATTTGAAGGGACCTTTGACCCTTATCTCGCATCTTAAATACTACAGATCCATTATGTCTTTTTATAATGTTGCTTTAGGTTATTATTTTCCAATTTTGTACCCCCTGCAAATAGGCTAACTTGATGAATCTGTACTTGGAAAAATTCATGGGACCTTGATGAAGAAACCAAAGAAAATAGGTAAATTCCATGTTTTGAGCACTTGCAATTGTTTTGATGCATTCCTCTCCTTCTCTCCAGGCTTAAAAGATCCAAACACTTAGAGAACTTTAGAGATTATTGAGAAAAATGGCCTTCAGTAGTATAATGTAGAAATACGGGTGGAAAAAGGAACTATGGAACTGGTTCTCCGAGAGAAACTTGTTCCCGTAAAGGCTTTCCACCCGTAATACAAAGAGTTTGGGAGTCCAATTAGTGTAGTGGAGAACATGACAGTGATATGGGAACCATAGTGAAAAATGCAATAATTCTCGGGGTTTAAAGATTCCCCACATCACCAATTGGCCACCAAAGGAACACATGTAAAAATGTCACGGAGTTAGGTAGGGGTTAGTTTTGTGGATAAAAGGTTTGCAAGAAAAATGAAGTGTGGGAGAATTGAAGGTGCATAAAATGGTTTTGTGGGGATGTGAGTTCCCTGTGTGGGTTGGTTGGCCGATGAACAAAGTAAGGAGAAGGGGGAAGATTGATGCGGATGGTGAGAAGTTGGGATGTTTTGTGGAGCTAAGGGGAGTTAGGGAACCAAGTGGTGGGTGGAGCAGCTCCCCCAAGTTTCACCCATAGGCCGAAACCCCGAATCTACGCCAACTACACAAAACTTAGACACTGTAGAAAAGGTAGAAAATAAAGGAACAAGTGGCATAATTATTCGGTTACTATGAGTTCTCTGAAAACCTAAAACACACTGCACATCAAATGAAAAATATATTTAATGTGGAGTGTTCATGATCCTAGAGAACCCGCATTCTTCCTTGACACCCCTAGACCCACATGGGAATATCTTCCACCTAGGTTGTCCAAATTTGACAAAATTAGAATTTTTAGAAATTTCTTTTCACCATTGACACCATGGAGAAAAAAATCTCAAGTTAGGTGATAGTAGGTGGGGAAAAAGAAGAAAATATTCTTAGCATTAAAAGATGCACTTCCGGTTGCTCAACAACTAGATTTAATGAGGTATGGTGCCCATTTCTTCTCCTACAAGTAAGACATCATGGAGGAATGGCCTTGGTAGGTTACCCATGCCCCTTTTTAGGATTTTAATACATGTTGTTGGTGGGTGGAAGTATGAATTTAAGTTTCCCTCTCTTTTCCCTTTTCTCTCTCTTTCACATTCTTCTATATATTATAAAAACCTCTCATTTGTGGGGGAAATTCTAAGATGTAAAGAAACTTTGCCAAAATTATTTTTGAGCAGCTTTGAGTTATAAGCCTTCATTTAGACTTGACAAGTGTTCTTGTGCCTTATTCTTCACATGTAATGGTCTGTGCATTTGAAAGAAATAAAATATTTGTTTTGTGGTGTTTTATCAACCCTAGCTTATATTTTGTTGTATTTCCTTTTCTCTCCATTCTTATTATGGTATTTTGTGCATGTATTTCTCACTTACAGTTCATCTTGTTGTGTTTCATGGAGAATAGATGGTGAATGAAGTCTTGGGTCTATGTCACTTCTGTCTAGCCTCTCCCTTCTCCATTTTCCCTCTCCCTTTTCCCTCATTAGAGTATCTCCACCCTCTTCTTGGTGCTATCACCTCCCTTTAGCTTAGGATTTCTAATTTTATGCATCTTCTCTTCCTTGGTCCTTGGAATTGTTAGAGTAGGATTATATAGTTGCATTTCCTTCCTTAGGATTAGTTTAGCATTAGGAATAGGTAGAGGAACCAGCCTTCTCTGGAGGTTTGTCTCAAAGTAGAAAGTCCCATAAAAGGTTGAACTTACTACGTTAAGTTTGTGTAGTGGACTATTAGTCCGAAGCTTAAAGAAAGGAACCAAGATGAAAATATACGATCCTTCGATATGGAGGAGTAAATATATATTAAGCTATAAGACAAATTGAGTCTCTCTTAGCTATATACAACTGTAATGAATGACGAGGTTAAAGGATCAGCGCGGTTGCTGAAAATTGATCTTAAATATTAAGATTATAATCCAATCACTCGAGCTGGATGTGTACTCCTTGATGAGAGGATTCCGTAGGACCTTGGCACACGCCAGCTGCAATATGGTGTCTTCATGAAGGCGGGGCCTTCATGATGACACAATGTTGTAGCTGACATGTTACAACGCCCTCCCGAATCAATTCATCAAGTTTACATAAGCTGGGACTAAGTTTCTTAGACAAGGATAGGAATGTGATCGCGTATATGGAGTGACTCCGGAGGACTAAAGGTAACTAGACACACGGAGTCACCTAGGGACGACACAGTATGTCTGCGTACCTTTAGTTACCATGAGTGACTTCCTATACTCGTTCATATTGCTAGTTGGGGTTAGAGCTTGACCTTAGACGGAAGGACTGACAGAGATCAGGAAAGACCATTCTAGATAACAGACGAAGTGAGGTGAAGGACGTATTCCATTGATGTGTATAACATCTAGGAATATGATCATGCAAAGCATGTGAAAATCTTTGGCCAAAGTATCGCAAGTGTTGGTTGCGTTGTCCTAATCACCTAGTTTAAGATGCAGGATGTCAGATGAATATCAGTAACAAATATTCAGATAGGCCTCTTAAATGGATCACTTCGATAACCGGAAATGGTAAAAGAACCCTGTATACTTATTATACAATGCATGGATTAACATGAAGGATCGGTAAGTTGCCGAGTCATGAAATGAGAGATCGCTGAAACTCCGAGCCATAAAATGGGAGATCGGTAGTTCTTCGAGTCATTTACAGCAACATATGGTATCTGTTATATGATTGAATGGCATTGAATGTGTGTTCCATATTGTAAATATGCGAACAGAGAACATTGGTTTTAAAAAGAAATTGTGTGATCCGAATTACATTAATTGGACAGAGAACAATTATTAAAACTTGAACGTGTGTTTGAATTACATAATTCAGAATAGAGAACGTTGTATAATTTTTTTCCCTTGTTCTAGTATCTTAAAATGGGGATGTTACATCTTGGTATCAGAGCTGAAGGTTGCAGCTCTTGGACCTAATGAGTCCACAATTTAATAAGGTTTACATTTTCTTATTGAGCGAGTAAAATGGTTAGACAAGAGGAAATCTTTGCGAAAAACCCGTTCTGAGTGGAGAAGTAGCTCTTTGCTCAAAAGCTGGATGAAATCCTTGCTACCCTACTGGATATGAGAGATCATCCGATTGTTTTGGAACAACAATTAATGGGTAATGAGGAGGAGGAAGAAGAAGCTGATATAAATGATCAACCACCTCCATGGACAACACCAATGGAGGGAATCAGTGTTGATAATAGTAATGCGAACACTTCTAATCATCCTGAAAATAAAAGGGCAAGATTAGCAGCTGAACTTACAAATGATATAAAGAGAATAAGTCCTTCAAAGTTTGATGGAACAACACTTGGGGACGGAGCTGAAAATTGGCTCAGTGAAATGGAGAAGTACTTTGCAATAAGAAAATTCTCCGAGGAGACCAAAGCGATATGGGGAGCATATCAGCTTTCTCATGAAGCATCATCATGGTGGGACAACAAGTAAGGTTGAGTTGAATATTGTCGAAATGCAGGACATAACTTGGGATCAATTTAAGGGTTACTTTAGGCAACGGTGGTTGCCTCGAAACAGTGGTTGCCTCAACTCTATTTTGATAGGAAAATGACCGAATTTGAGGCGGTCACAAGGAAGGCCGACGGTGATGGAGAATAATGGGAAGGGTTTACTAAACTCCTTAAGTATGTGCCGCAGTACCAAGCTGATGAGAAGTTCAGAATATGAAAGTTCATAATGGGATTGAATCCCATCATTGGTGGCAAAGTGGATGTCCACAGTCCAACCACTATGGAAGGAGTTGTCGAAAAGGTAATAAGACAGGAACAAAAATTGAGAGCAATTTCTATTCATAGGGAAGAGATTAGGAAGAAGATTCCCAACTCTTCTTCATCTCTCACACCCAAAAGGGGGCCCTGGAAAAGGTTTGGTGTGAAAAACAAAATTGTTGTAGATAACAACAAGAAATCAGTAATGAACAAACCTGTAAATAGTGTGCGGAGTAGCTTCGCAAAAGTTAGTGGCAATGGAAAAAGTCCTATGGAAGCCAAAGTGATAACTTCAAAGCTGGTAGCAAATTCAAGCCTAGGAAAGGGCCAGTTGGAGGATGCTTCAATTGTGGAAAGGACCATTACGTGAGTCACTGTCCTCTGAAAAAGGATGATCGCGATCAACAACATAGGATACACGCTGCGGTGGCTAACAAATAAGCTGAAAAGCAAGTTACACCCATAGAAGTTCCGGGTAAGTTATTTGGTACACCTGTAGTCATACTTTTTGATACTGGAGATACTGAATGCTTTATTTCTACTAAACTTGCAATGAAATTAAAAAGAAAAGATAAACGAATGGATAAGACATGGACAGTGCATTATGGGAATAATACTATCCATACAGTTGAAATGTGCCTTTTTGGGGCAATTCTTGACTTGCCCAGTTTCTCCACCGAAGTTGACCTGTATGTCACTCCTTTAGGATCATATGATATCATTATTGGAGTTAATCGGTTAGCGAGAACATAAGGTAAAGGTCGATTGGTATGAATTTTTTTGTTGTTGTTTTGATGACCTGCAGAAAGCAACAGTCATTCAAGGTGTAAGGCGTGAGGTTGCAGTTAGGAAACTAACAGCTATGCAACTAAAAAGGGCTAAAAAAGAGGCTACATGTTGTATGCCATAAAAATGACAAAAAATGTTGAGGAAGATAATGATTTCATGGAAAGGTATCCACTATTAAGGGATTTCAGTGATGTATTTCTAGAGGAATTACCAGGTCTTCCACCCAAACAAGAGTTTGACTTTGCAATAGAGATCAAGCCAGGAACTGAACCCATATCTAAGGCACCTTATAGAATGACCACCCTCGAGTTGGTGGAGCTTAAGGCTCAATTACAGAAATTTTGACTAAGGGGCTGATAAGACCGAGCGTCTCACCATGGGGAGCACCGGTAATTTTTGTAAAGAAGAAGGATGGCACACTGAGACTGTGCATTGATTATAGAATGTTGAATAAGGCAACTATTAAGAATCGATACCCACTTCCTAGGATTGATGATCTGTTCGACCAAATGTGTGGAGCATCAGTCTATTCAAAAATAGATCTTCGATCTAGATATCATCAGCTGAGAATAAAGGAAGAAGATATTCATAAAACAACTTTTAGAACAAGGTACGGGCATTATGAATTCACGGTGTTACCTTTTGGGTTGACAAATGCACCTGCCGCCTTCATGAATTTGATGAATAATATTTTTCAAGAATACCTAGACAAGTTCGTGCTTGTATTCTTGGATGACATTCTTATATACTCTAAAAATGTCGAAGAGCACCAAGAACATTTAAGGATAGTGCTGGAAGTTTTAAGAAAGAGAAGGTTGTATGGTAAATTGTCCAAATGTTCCTTTTATGATGCAGAGGTGCATTATTTGGGACATGTTATAAGTAAGAACGGGATAGCTGTAGACCCTTCAAAGATCGCAGCTATAACCGAGTGGCCTGCGCCTAAGAACGTGCATGAAGTAAGAAGCTTCATGGGCTTGGCAGGATATTATAGAAAGTTCGTTAAGGACTTTTCAAAAATTTCTGCCCCAATCACTTCACTACAAAAGAAAGATAAGAAATTTGTCTGGACTGACAAATGTGAATCTACCTTTAAAAATTTAAAGGAATAGTTAACTACAACACCTATTTTAACTGTACCAGACCCAAATGGAAATTTTACGGTTGTAACGGATGCATCTGGAGAAGGTCTTGGAGGCATTCTGTTACAGAATAACCATGTCATAGCTTATGAAAGTAGAAAGCTTAAGTTACATGAACAAAATTATGCTCCACATGACCTAGAGCTCACTGCCATTGTACATGCACTTCAAATGTGGAGGCATTACCTTCTTGGCAAACCCTTTGAGTTAAAAACTAACCATCTGGGGTTGAAGTATATTTTTACTCAACCAAATCTGAATGCAAGACAATGAAGATGGTTAGAATTTCTGTCTCAGTATGATTTTGATATAAGCTACATAAAAGGCAAGGAAAATAGAGTGGCAGATGCTCTGAGTCAAAGGAAGCACATCTCTACTCTTATAACATTAAGAACTCAGTTTAAGGATGAGGTGAAAGATGTCATGGAATCAGACTCTTATTTCCAGCAAGTTAAAGCAGCACTTACTGCAGATCCAAAGGATGTAAAGTACAAGGGATTTCGTTTTGATAATGAAGGAATTCTGAGGTTCGAAAACAGGGTATATATACCCTTGGCAAATGATTTAAGAAAGAAATTGTTAACTGAATTTCATAATTCACCTTTCTCTGGACACCCTGGCATTACTAAAATGCTTGCTGATCTCAAGCAACAATACTTCTGGAAGGGAATGAAAAAGGATGTGGTGGAATTTGTAACACACTTGCTTGGAATGTCAGCGTGTTAAGGTAGAACATATGCATCCCGCTTTGGATTATTGTATCCCCATAACATTCCGCAGTATAAAATGGCAAGTGATAACGATGGATTTCGTTCAAGGATTACCTATGTCAAGGAATAAGCATGATATCATCCTGGTTTTCATCGACAAATTAACCAAAGTGGCACACTTCATTGCTGGTAATTTGAAAGACAATGCACCAGTGTTAGCAAGAAGATTTGTACATGAAATTTTCAGATTGCATGGAATACCCGAATTGATCATATCGGACAGAGATCCGAGGATGACATCAAGGTTTTGGCAAACGCTTAATGCGGCCTTGGGAACTAAATTAAACTTCAGCTCTGCATATCATCCGGAAATGGATGGACAGACAAGAGAGTCAACCAAGTTTTAGAGGATATGTTAAGAATGTATTGCATGGACCAATAGTATAAATGGGAGGAATACCTTCCATTGGTTGAATTTGCCTACAATAATACATACCACGCCTCTTTAAAAATGGCGCCTTTTGAAGCATTATATGGAAGAAAATGCAGAACCCCTGTTAGTTGGGATAGCGTAGAGGACAGAGAGGTAATTGGGCCAGAAATCCTTACGGAAATGGAACAACAAATCAAAATGATTCGGGAACATCTAAAGGAGGCTGCCAATAGGCAAAAGAGTTATGCAGACTTAAAGTGGGTTGATAGGAATTATAAACTTGGTGAGAAGGTCTTTCTTTGGGTTAAGCCGAAAAAGAGCTCAATAACTTTTGGCAAGGCTGCCAAGTTGTCGCCTCGTTATGTGGGACCTTTTGAAATTGTTGAAATAATCAACCCTGTAGCTTATCGTCTAGCATTACCTCCTGCTTTATCACAAATGCATGATGTTTTTCATATTTCTTTGCTTAAGAAATACGTAATAGATTTATCACATGTGTTGAATTGGAATTCCTTACAGGTCCAAGACCCAGGAATAATCATGGTTAAGCCCATTCGAGTGCTGGGAACTCGCCAGTTGTACTTAAGAAATCGCGAAGTGAATCAATGTAAGGTCCAGTGGGACCAGTTTAGCGAAGAAAGTGCAACTTGGGAAAATCTCGAAGAAATGAGATCTGCTTTTCCATACTTGTTTGATCGAAATTGAATTCGAAAAACTGATAATTCTACCAAATTTAGACAATTACTGGTCTATTTTACAGTTATCTTAAAACATTGTTTTAATGAGTGAATCTGTTTTTGGTATGAACTTATGAATGGAAGGACAATAACTAAATTTTGTCCTAGAAACTCCTTGAATTGGTTAATTTGATCATCGGGACGATGATTCTTTAAGAAGGGAGGAATGTAACGCCTTGATTTTTGTAAGCTATCATGGTAATCACTTTTCATGATGTTGTAACTACAGAAATGAAGATAAATATGTTAAGATATATCTTTTAATCTTAAAAGGAATGTGTTACTAATCTGGACCCTTGTTTGCTGTAATTTGTTTACTTGGGATGGAGGTTATTATTGCTTGTGTTTTGCAAAATGAGACAACAGACTTGTCGTATGTTTGATGAACTCTTTTCGCTGATTGACAACACACCTTGAATCAATTCCATTGATCCAAGGTATGTTGTGGCCTTCTTGAGATCACTTTGTCGATTTACTTCTAAATCGGAATGAAGTCTGAAACCAGACTGAAGGTTGATATAAATGTTGCAGCACCTGATTTCAGGTATAAATATCTGGTACATAGATGCCAATGGAAAAGGTTCGATTCCCGAACCACATACAAGTTGTAACGCTAGACAGCGTAAGACAATAGGAGTCTGGATGCAAGTGACACAGGTATGTGTTGAGCATAGGACGAAACGTCCTGCATTGTGTTGAATGTGAACGCCAGTCGGTAAGACTCGTTGGAAACTATTAATTAGAATACTATGGAATTAAATCCTAACCTATAACTATGTTATAACCCATAGCCTAATTACTACCCTACATGGATTTTAAATTGCATGGGATGAAAATTGATGCAAATCCTAATAACTTATGAACTAGGTGAACAACCTAGCTATGGACTATAAAATCCTAAACTATTACTAACCTATGGAAGGGGACTTATGGACCCATGTGGATGGAAAACGGATAAGAAGGGAAGGTTAGAAATTTATTAGGACAGTAAATGAAGTCCTTACAAGTTTCAGCGCCAAGTTTGGTGGGAACATGGGAAAAGTTGGAGGTATTCAACTAGCTAAGTAGCTAAGGAAGAATTGCAAGCAAAAATTTGAAAAGAAATTCGCCAACCCTAGTCGGTCGGCGGTGGCGTGAGGATTGAGGAAAAAGCAATGCATTCAATGCATTCAATAATCTTGGTCTTAGCGACCAGCTCGCCTTGGAAGGAGGATAGAGGAAAAATTGTTTGTTATTGTGTTCATTCGGGTTTTTAGTTGCTCTGCATTTCTTCCATGGTTCTTTCGAACTCTTGTTATTTTTTTGTTATTGTTGTTGTTATTTGGAGAAGCCACGGCTATTTTTGAGCCTGTGGGAGTTAGTGGACTGTTGGGTAAGCCTTGCTGAGGACGCCGTGGAGAAAAATAGCTCCAGTGGATGCGGTTTTCTTCGAACCACAAAAAGAATTACAGGCATGTTAAGCCCTTCTCCTTAAACCGTTTGCTTTTGTTTAAACGTCTCATTAAAACAACCCTGCTCTTATGATGGGGTTTTGTTTATATGAAGTTGTTGATTATGTTGAGGTGATTTTTGGGTTGAGTCATTTTTCTTTTGCTGAATACGACTTGGTTATTTCTTTGCAAATGGGTAAATAAATGAACCTTTGTCCATGCTTGTGTGGGTTTGTTTTGACAGTGTTGGGTATTCGTTTTTATTACCCAATATGAGTTTGTGCTGATGAATACATTAGCTATGTGTATTGTTTTCAGAGTTCTGTGCATTCTTGTAAAAATGGAAGGATGAGATGATTCTGTATGCTGGTTTGAACTGTCATTATAAAGATGAATACGACTTGGGTATTCTTGTGCGTTTTGAAGAAAATGAGTGTTTTCTTACTGAAATTATTAATGAATTAAGTTTTCTCTTTTGCTGTTTTGAAATCTGAAGGTAATGGTAAGTGGATTTTATTGTGCATTATGGATTCGGTTTTATGTAAATGATACTGATATGGAGATTGTTTTCTGAATTCTGTGCGTGAATGGTTTTTGAAGAACCGTGAGAATGATAGATGGAACTGTTGTGTGAGTTATTTTCCCTGAGGGTATACAGCGCATAGAATATAAATTCTTGGGAACAGTGGGCTTGTTTCATCGTTTTACTCTCACGCCCTTTTAAAATGATTAAAAGCCTCCGTATTTGGTTTGAAATCCATGAAAGATTTTGTTTAAGGAATTATTTTCCTAATTCTGGAACTGAGTATCTGGATATTTACCGGATGGATTAGAGTTTACTATTTCAGTCTTCTTTGGATTGGATGATGAAATTATTTGCATATATATGTATGTATATCTATACGAACTACGCCTTCTAGACTTCTTGTTGTTTCATCAAGACTGAACTGAAGTGGAATTCTTACTTTGAATGTTTGGAAAATGATTCTTTTTACTATTATGATGAAACTCATGATTTCGTAGCTAGTTGTACATTCTTGTTGTTCAGGTCTAGCTGAAATGCTTGTTTTTGATGAAACGTTGCTTATAAAACTAGTTGTATATTCTTGCTTGTTTATATCTGGCGAGAAAGTCCGTTGAGTGAAATATATGGAGGAAATGATTGTATTTAGAGGTTCTTTTGGTACTAATGCTTACGGACCAGTTGCAATGAACTCTGGTCAACTTTTTGGAAAGGTAATTAGTAGTTTTTGAATACTGAAATATACTATTCAGAATGAATCATACTATTGGATTATGTCAGTTCTAAATAGTGGATATTTGGTTAGACAGTGAGAAGAGGTAATATGATCCTTCTTCCTTTTATTCGATTATTGATTTTATTTACTTCTCTTTGGACTGTTATCATTGATTGATATCACGTTTGGATTAAATTCTCAGTACAATTATGATGAAAGGAAAGAGAGTGTTGGATGGATAATTTGAAGTAATGTTCATTTCTTCTCTCATACAGTTGGAAATCTATATTTGTTATGGAATGAATTTTGTACTGCCTTGGTATAAGCATCTGCATTTAACTATTGTTTACTTTCTTCTGAATTGAAAGAAGTATTATTCTGTTGTTGAATTTTGAGGATTGACACCAATGAGTTCATGGTGAATGACTACTTTTCTCTTCAGCGTTTGATTGTTTGAAATTAGACGAGTAGTATGAAAGGAAAGGAAAGTGGTTCTGTTGGAAGTCTTATTTAAAATCTATTACGTGAATCTTTTCTTTAACTATTGTAAGGGAATGGAATTGATAGCATTTACATTAGAACAACAATATATACATAGGTGTATTAGTTCTTACAGATGTTTTAATCTGGAACTATTTGAAGGAAATTACTTCTTGTAGTAATTATTTGGGAAAAAGGGTAGTAATCCTTTTGTCTGATTGGGATGGTAATTAGATGATTGGGTTGTTATGTTGTTCATCCTTATTGGTACTTAATTCTTGGATGATGTTCCTTTTAACGTTTCATAAAAGCAGGGTTCTTTTATTGAGACAGTTAATTAAAAGCACCTCATTTTAATGACAAGTGCTTAATATGCTCAGTTCAATGAACTGACCCGTGCAAGTAAATTTTGCAGATGGTTCTTGAGTAAAAATGAAGACATGGTTGTTTTCTGATACTTCTTTTGAATAGCTAAGGATGGATCGTATTTGATAGCTAATATTCCTCTACGAGGAAATGGGAAAAGAAGAAATTACATTCTTCTATCCTTATGTGTTGTAATGTTGTTTGATATAAACGAAGTCCAGTTGTTGGACTGGTAATTGTATAGATTGTAAATCTTATGGATGAATACAAGGAAAAGTGTGATATTTAATGGTTGTATCATTTTGAAACTTTTGAGTAAAATTGAGAATATAATATTATTCATTGATTGGGAATTATTCAAATGATAGTGGATAGATTTAAAAAGGGCATAATATCTATTCTTTACTTGAATGCAACTTTTAAGTTGGAATGTGCAATTAGTTCATACTTGGGTTAATATGAATTTTAAATTGACATTAAAATGGATTTAGGTGAATATGAACTCTTAATTGAATGATATTCGGGATTAGTTTATAAGCTAAGGAATATCAAATAACAAAGGAAGTGAACCTTGTATTCGGACTTCGTTAATATCCTCGAAATGTTTAAATTCAGAAAATCGAAACCTTAACTAAAGTAAGGTTCGGGAGGATAGGCTGAATACCTTCTTTGGGATAGCTGAATGTTTAAATTCAGAAAATATTAGATATGGGGAAACATATCTATTGTTAACAAACCTTAACTGAAGTAAGGTTCAGGAGGATAGCTGAATACCTTCTTTTAAGAATGGACCTCGTGTAAATGATATCTAATAAGATGGAATTCTAAATTTAATTACAGTTGGGAGTAAAACTTGGTTAAGTTTAATAGGTTGAACTTACTACGTTAAGTTGTAGTGGACTATTAGTCCGAAGCTTAAAGAAAGGAACCAAGATGGAAATATACGATCCTTCGATATGGAGGAGTAAATGTATATTAAGCTATAAGACAAATTGAGTCTCTCTTAGCTATATACAACTGTAATGAATGACGAGGTTAAAGGATCAACGCACGGTTGCTGAAAATTGATCTTAAATATTAAGATTATAATCCAATCACTCGAGCTAGATGTGTACTCCTTGATGAGAGGATTCCATAGGACCTTGGCACATGCCAGCTGCAATATGGTGTCTTCATGAAGGCGGGGCCTTCATGATGACACAATGTTGTAGCTGACATGTTACAACGCCCTCCCGAATCAATTCATCAAGTTTACATAAGTTGGGACTAAGTTTCTTAGATGAGGATAGGAATGTGATCGCGTATATGGAGTGACTCCGGAGGACTAAAGGTAACTAGACACATGGAGTCACCTAGGGATGACACAGTATGTCTGCGTACCTTTAGTTACCATGAGTGACTTCCTATACTCGTTCATATTGCTAGTTGGGGTTAGAGCTTGACCTTAGATGGAAGGACTGACAGAGATCAAGAAAGACCATTCTAGATAATAGACGAAGTGAGGTGAAGGACGTATTCCATTGATGTGTATAACATCTAGGAATATGATCATGCAAAGCATGTGAAAATCTTTGGCCAAAGTATCGCAAGTTGCTGGTTGCGTTGTCCTAATCACCTAGTTTAAGAAGCAGGATGTCAGATGAATATCAGTAACAGATATTCAGATAGGCCTCTTAAATGGATCACTTCGATAACTGGAAATGGTAAAAGAACCCTGTATACTTATTATACAATGCATGGATTAACATGAAGGATCGGTAAGTCACCGAGTCATGAAATGAGAGATCGCTGAAACTCTGAGCCATAAAATGGGAGATCGGTAGTTCTTCGAGTCATTTACAACAACATATGGTATCTGTTATATGATTGAATGGCATTGAATGTGTGTTCCATATTGTAAATATGTGAATTTACAACCTTCTAACCCTAATTCTCATGCTATACATATACCAACTTAACTGCTATGTAATCTCCTCCTTAAATCAACTTTACAACAAAGATTAGATATAATTCTGTGAGTTAAATATAAACATTCATGCATGACAACGATGTGGCTAATCTAAATGATGTCATCTCCTCCTTTCCTGATCGATATTGGTCCTAGGTGACCGATGTATAAGTCGATTGTCGGTTCTTTGTGTATTCCAGCAAGTTTGTAAAGCATGCTAATGTGAAGCAATTAAGCTCCACAACTCAACAATCTCCCACTGGAGATAAATTGCTGCACTGCACGTACTAACTCCATCCTTGAATCCTTTTCCTTGGCCCATTTCTCCCTCTTCAAGTCTCAAAATTGAAGACCAACAGAAGTGGAGTGAATCTCCAACTTCTCCTTTGCCAATGAATTTGTTAGCATATTTGCAGGGTTCTTATTTGTATGAATTTTCTCCAACTTTAGTTTCCCATCCTCCAACACCTTCCGTATGAAGTGATATCTCAACTGAATGTGTTTCATTCTTGAATGAAACAATTGAGTTCTTTTCCAGATGAATCACACTTTGACTATCACTGTACAACCTGTAATCCTCTTGCTCCTTTCCCAACTCTTCCATGAACTTGCTCATCCATATCATCTCTTTTCTAGCCTTTGTAGCTACAACATACTCAGCCTCTGTAGTAGATAAGGCCACAACCTTCTGCAATCTCAAAATCCAGCTAACTTTCATCCCACCTATTGTGAATACATATCCAGTGGTGCTTCTCCTACCATCCAAATCTCTAGCCATATCTGAATCAACATAGCCACATAAAGAAGTATCTGACCCTCCATAACATAACTGCATGTTGGATGTCCCTCTCAAATACATGAGAATCCATTGGATTGCTTTCCAATGCTCTTTACCTAGATTGGCCATAAATCTACTCACAACTCCCACTACATGTGTAATGTCTGGTCTGGTACAAACCATAACATACATAAGAATTCTAACTGCTGAAGCATATGGAACTCATGCCATGTACTCGACCTCCTCATGTGATGTAGGAAACTTGATCTTTTCTCAATTTGAAGTGTCCAACCATAGGTGTACTTACAGGTTTTGCATCCTGCATTTTAAATATTTTCAACACCTTATTGATATAATCCTCCTGAGATAAATATAATTTCCTATTCTTCCTGTCTCTGTGAATTTACATGCCAAGGATTTTCTTTGCAGCTCCCAAATCCTTCATTACAAATGTGTGAGCTAACTTTTCTTTAAGCTCACCAATGTCTTGCATACTAGATCCTGCAATAAGCATATCATCCACATACAATAACAAAATAATATAGCTCCCATTTTCAAGCTTCTTGAAATAAACACAATGGTCGATTCACATCTCATATAACCATACTCATGCATGAAACTATCAAACCTCATATACCATTTCCTTGGAGCTTTTTTGAGCCCATACAAGCTCTTTTTCAACCTGCACACAAGTTTCTCCTTACCCTTGACTTCATAACCAAACAACTGATTCATATAGATCTCTTCCTCCAAATCACCATGAAGGAAAGCCATCTTAACATCAAGTTGTTCTAAATGCAAATCTTCTTACTGCAACCAAACTAAGAACAATACGGATGGAAGTCATTTTAACAATAGGAGAAAATATTTCACCAAATTCAATACCTACTTTCTGTGCAAATCCTTTTACCACAAGCCTTGCTTTATATCTCTTCTTTCCACCCTCTTCCTCCTTGATCCTATAAACCCACTTGTTTTGTAATGTCCTCTTACCTACTGGAACTTGACTAAATCCCATGTCTGATTATTTTCCAAGGAGTCCATCTCCTCATCCATGCCATGCTCCCACTACACATGGGTATCCTGTACATTACTTCTTCAAAACACTCGGTTCACCATTATCAGTCAATAATAAATAAGATAATGAAGGAGTAAATCTTTTTAGAGGTCTACTTACCCTTTGTGACCTTCTCACTAAGATTTGGGGTGCCTGGGGCTCATTCTATGCTTGTTGCACATTCATGTCAATCTCTCTGATGATGACTGATGCTTGGTCACACTGTAATCGATGACCTTTGGTCCTCTATAGTCGACATCGGTTCACCCAATCGACGCCGGTCCTACTCTAATTTCACCCACCGACACTCACCTCTCGACTGACACCGATCACCCACCGACCGATGTCGATGTGTGGATTTTGATTTTAAATCTGAATGCATCTTTCTCAACAAACTCTTCACCTAGTTCATTCTTGGGTACCAAAACCTGATCCCTGTACATTCTCTTTTCATTCCAATCAATGTTACGACTCCTAACAATCTTAGTATCTTCTAAATCCCAAAACCGGAATCCAAAATCACCATAACCATAACCAATGAAAGTGCATCTTTTGGATTTAGCATCCAATTTCTTCCTATTTTCCTTATCAACATGCACAAAATCTTCTTGAACCAAATACTCTAAGAAAAGAAATATCTACCTCTTTTCTAGTCCATGCTTCTTTTGGTATTCCACCATCTAGTGCACTTAAGGCCCACTATTAATTAAATATATCATTGTATCTATTTACTTCTTCCCAAAACTTTAAAGGCAAACCAACATGTAGTCTCATGCTTCTAGCACATTCCATGATTATTTTGTTCATTCTTTCAAAGAACTCCATTCTCCTGTGGAGTTCTAGGAACCATTTTTCTCTGTGTATTCCATTCACTTGAATAGTAATCATTGAAAGCCTTTTGTAGTACTCACCACCATTGTCAAGATCTAAGGCACTTTAAATTTAAATTTGTTTCATTTTCCACAAGGGCTTTCCATCTTTTAAAAGTCTCAAAAACATCATATTTTGATTAATACAATAAACCCATACCTTTCTTGTGGCATCATCAATGAAAGTCACATAATATTGGGATCCTCCAAGAGAAGCAACCTGAGTTGGTCCCCATACATCTGAATGAACAAGCTCCAATTTCTTCTCCTTCTTTGTTGCCCCAACCTTAAGAAATCTCACTTTCTTCTGCTTTCCAAATATACAATGCTCACAAAAATCAAGATCTACATGTTTCAAATATGATAACTTACCCTTTTCCTTTAAGATATGCATTCCTTTTTCACTCATATGGCCTAGCCGATAATGCCACATGATTGCATCTGAATCTAAAGTAGATAACATAGAAAAGGAATCAATAACACATGTAGACAAATACAATGTTCTTACCTTCTTGCCTCTTTACTACAACAAGGGCTCCCTTGGAAAATTTCCAAGAATCATGGTGTGAATGTAACCATGCATCTAGATTCTCCTAATTGCCCTATAGAAATTAGATTTCTCTTGAGGCTTGGCACATGCCTCACATCTTTCAATACCCATGTATTTCCATTCTATAATTTAAGATGAACATCACCTTTACCAGTAATCATGCATGGTTCATCATCTCCTAAATAAACATGTCCAAAATTACCCTGAACATAATTTCTAAAATAACCCTTATTAGGGGTAGCATGGAAAGAAGCTCCAGAATCTAAAACCCATGATTCTACTTTATTATCCAAGGAGAGAATAAGAGCATCTTGCATTACCTCACTTGCAATGTTTTCCTCTTTACCTTTTTCCTTTTGTCTAGTATATTCTCTTTGTTTTCCTTGAACCAACACTCCTTCTTTGCATGTCCTCTCTTTCCACAATTCCAGCAGATTATATCTCGACTTTGGATCTAGATCTGCCATTCTTTGTTCTACCATTCTTCTTTCTCTTGGATCTCTCTTTAGATCTTCCCTTGCTTTCCACATTCAAATCATTCCCAGATGATGATTCTCCTGTAATTTTCCTGCGTATTTCTTCATTCAGATTATACTAACCACATCATCAAACTTTAAAATATTAGAAGCAAATGTTGTATTACTAACAACCATTACCAAATTATCCCAACTATCTGAAAAGAGCATAAGAATAAAATTTCTTTCACTTCATCATCAAACAAAATATTAACCATTTTAATTGATTAACAATAGAAACAAAAATCATTCAAATGATTTGACACAGATCCACCTTCTTGCATTTTAGAATTAAATAATTTCTTCATCAAATAAACTTTATTCGATGCACTTGGTTTTCATATAAGTTTTAAATATTTCATTAAATCTACCGTGGTTGTTGCTTTTGTTATATTCGAAGCTACGATGATTTTGTCAGGATCAATCTTATAGATCCCAGAGCCTTTCTATCAAGAATCTTCCATTCTTCATTAGTCATCTTTACAGGCCTTGCCTTCTCATCCAATGGTAAATATAAATCTCTGATACAGATAATCCTCCACCTACATCTTCCATAATTGATAATTATAGTTGTCAAATTTCTCTACTCTATATTTTCTATCTTCTGTCATTTTTGTGCTCCCACTCAATCAAAAAACCCTTTGAGAGTAAATCCTATCAACACACAAAACCTCCAAACAAAGCTCTGATACCAGTTGTTGGGGTTAAACCATAAACCAATGTTGTACAAATCTATAATCAATTAAAGCATACAAGCAATAAACACAAAATTTAACCAAAAGATAAAATAAACAAGAGAAAGATAACACTAGATATAACGTGGTTCACCCAGTGTGGGCTACGTCCACCAAGAAACAACCAATCTTATTATTCAGTGCTTTACAGAGGAAATACAAATGAAGATCTATGATCTTCCACACCTCACAGGATGTACAATGCTTTCTCCTCACCAACTACTCTTTCTTGCTCTCTAAGGAAACTTACATTCAACAAATGCAATTCACCACCTTCTAACCCTAATTCTCATGCCTTTATACATATACCAACTTAGGGCACCTTAGCTATGCATTTACAACCATTAGATCAACTTTACAACAAAGATTAGATCTAATTCAGTTAAAATGTAGAAATATAGTAGAATGTGTGGATGGAATAGAATGAACTTCCCTTCCTATCGCAGAGTATACATAAGTGATGTAACCCTTGTCCCTTGTATGGATGCTAGATGGATTCCTTTGAAGTGATTTCATGCCTTTGAAATGCAAGCTTAGGTGATGGTAATAATGCTTAGTTCTTAGTCCCTCATTTTGAACACATAACTATGTATTTATACAATTCCCTCATTTCAATTTCGTAATTGAGAACTAGAAGGACAACCCATAAGTGAAAAATATGCTCAAAAGATAAAAGAGAACCAAAAAGAGCGAGTAAGGTGGGAAAGGGTCAGGGCGTAAAGAGGGATAACAAAGGGCTAGAACTCATGCTGTCCTAGTCTTGGGCACTAGTGTCTAAAGCTATGAAAGAAAAAAAAATCAAAGTTTTGAATGAGTTGTAGGGTGTGTAGAAAACAAGAGAAAATAAAAGAGGTTAAAGATAGTTGTCAACCACTAGTTTTTTCTGCTTGGGAATTATATAAATGTTAGCATACTTTTAGGACCTAGAAATGTACCCAAGAACTTGATTTTGTGTCTACATTTGCCCCCAATTTATGTTTTTGAGTGAATATTCAATAACATAAAATAGTTAAGAGAAGCGTACCTTATGATTTTGTAGAGCGTGCAATGAATATCATGTAGAGTGGACAAGTGAAGCATGTAATGATTGCAAAGTGAAACATGGAGACTAGAAAAGGAAAGTGTCCATAGGGGTGAATCATATGTGTTTCTTGTATATGTTGTTGTGCTTGTATTTTATGTTATAGGTTGTTTCTTGTTGAGTATTAAGGATGGAATTGCAAGAGAATAACGAAAGAGTAGTTAAAGTCCTGTATATGAAAAATTTGAGTAAAATATGTAAAAGTGTTTAAAAGTAATAGCAAAAGAAAGTGTGCACCTGATGTAAAAGAGTGTAAAGGATAGAAATTTATCTTGAAATGCTGTGAAGAGTGAGTTTTTTGGGTGATATCATGCTTTGATAGTGAGGTTTTGGGTGATCTCATGCCAAGTGCAAGTTTTTGGGTGATCTCATGCCAAGTGTAAGTTTTTGGGTGATCTCACACCAAGTGTGAGTTTTTGGGTGATCTCACACCAAAGATCAAGTGTTAGGGAGAGAGGTCTTGTTTTACTCTCCTTCCATGACTTTGCCCAATAAACACCACTATAGATAGTGTGTCCTGATTTGTTCTTGTTGTTCCTTTTGTCTCAATTATTCCGAATTAGTTACGATTGCACTTATTGAAGGAGATAGAATGCATTTTGTGGCTTGAGGAATGTGCTTGTAACTATAGAATTACTTTGAATAATTCAATGAAGTGTTCTAATTTTAGAATATGATATTGTATGTACCCTAGGACATTAATGCCTAGGGGAGGACACATGTGCTAGGTGCTCTTCTTGTCGATGATGAGCGTTAGTGTTTGTCTTTGTGATGATGACCCAAGTTATATTTTGGGCTATTATGTGTGACTCTATTTCTATTCTATTTTTGTATTGTATATATCTATGTTGTAGCTTTAAGTTGATGTAGGGATGATTTTTTCACCCAATGTATTCCCCCCTCGTTTGAGGTGCATGCAATGATGGTAGAAGGACGAGGCCTAAAGGATAGGACCCTGAAGCTAATCTAAAGTGTATACTAGCGGAAGGTAGATAATGTGCATGGTAGAAACCAAGGCACATGTAAAAAAGTGGCTGGTTACATGTGTTAGTACAAACCTAGGTAACATGCAAATGGAAGACAATGTAGTAATCAAGTGTGCAAAAATATAAACCAGTGAAAATGGGTTTCGGACATGGGACATCACTCATAATGTCACAAGATCATCAGGGTTTGAAATGGCCAAAGGAATACAATGGTTATATAAAACATATGGCATAACCCGTAAATAATAACATACAAAAGAGTAAACAATGTCAAATAAAGTGTATCAAATAACCACGGTGGCATATAGTCTGCGCAAAACAAAAATGCTACGTAAAAGCACCCATAGCATGTTAGAAAGATAAAAAAGTATGTCAAGACATGCATGTATCAATGGAAAATAATGTGTTAGTAAGAATAGGAAGTAGTAAATTATGAAACAATAACACCCGTAATGTGTGAGAGAGGTAGATGCCCTCGGGAGCCTTGATGGGAATGGTAAAGGATAGAGTGCCAAGCATCATTGCAACATGTGAAAATATGTAATAGATCTGCATTCACTCTAAGAGACCAAGAGAACGTGCATGTGTGTATATAGAAAAATAATGACATGATTGAGTATCTAACTAGCATAGTAGGCACAATGGATCATGTAAGTAGTATAAGCATGCAAGAGTTAGTACAACCAAGATATGCAAATGTGGTGTATGAGTGTGATGGAATGGTATGCAATGTGTGAATGTGATAGGAGCATCGTACCCCCATCGGATATGTATGAGATGAGGTTCATTTATAAAAGACCCCTCAACAATCAAGAATGAACCATTAAACAAGAGTGTTTCATAAGGAAATTGTTTGAGAATGTGTGCTAGAAAGATAGATCATGAAATATAGAACATGAAAAGTGAATGTGGTAAGGTTCATTTAAGATTTATACCCTCAGTAGTTGAGTATGAATCATGGAGTTAGATCACATCATAGGGTAATGATGATACAATGCATGTATCAAAGGGTTTGAAAGTATGTAAAAATGATGAGGCTTGGAGCGTAAAGTGTGGGAGAAATCATTAAAGAAGATTGCTATTGATGGGGTGGAGAAAGTGTAATACCCCCCAAAATGTGCCAATGATGGAGAGCTACGTGACTATGAAAGAAATACATTGTGATGGTGACAGGGGATTGACATGTATAATAAGAAAGCATATTGTCATCACAATGATAGGCAAGAGCAAGAGTAGAACTAGGGTTAGATGTCAAGTTAAAAGGAGGAAGTTTAAAGAGGTTATCTAGATTTTGTTAGTATTTCTTAGTGAGTAGTTGCTTATTTGGAATGGGTAACATTGTAGAATGCTTGAGAGGAGGAGGGGATGGACTTATTTTTAGATAAGGTTTCTTAGTTGGAATTGGTAATGATGTATAAGGCTTGAGAAGATGGGATGAATTGATTTTTAAAGGAGGTTGCTTAGTTGGAATGGATTGGATAGGTGGCTTCAAAGAAAGAACATGAGTGACTATAGAATGATGCTCATTAGATATAGGGGGATTGAGTTTGGGAGCCCATTGGGATTAGTAACTGAAGATGAACATGACACAAAATATTTTGTAATAAATAATATAAAACCTTGATGCTCAAGGTGCTTAATTCGTCATTTTAAAGCATAACAATCATTTTCATTATGTCCATTAAGTCTATGATAATTGAAAAATGGGAGACCTTGGTATTTGGCAAGTCGATAAGGAGGGTAGCAATTAGTATATGGCAAGTTGATCAATTGGTGATTAAGGAGCTCAGGAAGAATATCATGTTGCTTAGCATTTGAATCAAACCTAAGAGGTACTGGTAGTGGTAAGACTTAAGGTTCACTGACATGAGCACATGTAGAAGAAATATGATTAGACTAAGGTGTATAAGAAGAACTAGCATGGGCTTGAGAAGCATCCTTGAGATGTTGGATTTCAACTTTAAGATATGTAATCATTGTTTCCATAGATTGAATTTTGTCTTGAAATAAACAATGTAAATCTTGAATTGACTCTAAGATGGGTTGATTGGTGGAGGAGTGGACCAATAGAGTCATTATATCAACAATTGAAAATGGCACTAACTTGACTAGGTGACATATTCCTAAGGATGTACATAGTGGCTAGGGTTTTTTGGAGGACAAATTTGTAAGGTGGGTGCATTTGAATCATGTCATGCAAGGAGACTTGAAGAACCTTAGGAGCCATGGAAGATAAACCGATAGAATAGGGATCTAAATGACCGATCACGAGTGGGGTTCACCAAATGATTTAATTTAGTTTGAATTAATTAAATCTAAATATTACGAGAAACTATTGATGTATAAATGCTAAAATACAATAGAGGCTAATACACAAGCAAACTAAGATCTAAAATATAAAAACCTAAGTAAGGAAGAAAGATAGGGGAATTAGCTAATTTTTGAATGAACTAGAAGTAATCGAGTAGGGATAAGTGTTGAACATGATGTAAGTAGATTCATATTTGACCTATGTAAATTCTGGAGCTCATGAATAAGGATGGGTAGGGGAAACCACAATAGGACAAGGGTGCATGGGTGCTGATGATTGGATCTAGGCACCCGTGACTGCGTAAAATCTCTGGATCTGGTTGTTGTTGTGTCGCAAGGGTGTCACTATTATTCCTTGTTTATTTCCTAGTGGTTGCTCCTGGGTCGCCGATAATACATGCGAACCTACAAAATAAAAGCTCATCTGCACAAGCCCATAAACCACATCAAACCTAAAAAGGAAAATGTAGAATGGGGAATCGGACTGACCCCGGTGGTCACCCCAAGAGTGAACTTACAACTAAGCAATGCACTACCTCTCAAGCTACTTGTAGTTATTGTGAGCGTGTGTAGAAATGGTGCGCTAGGATGCTCTAATGCAAGTTACACTTGATAAAGACTTATAGCTAAAATTTAGCAATGTAGTAGAATGTGTGGATGGAATAGAATGAAATTCCCTTCCTATGTAATGTATATAGAAGTGATGCAATCCTTGTCCCTTGTATAGATGCTAGATGTATTCCTTTGAAGTGATTTAGTGCCTTTAGAATGCAAGATTGGATGATGGTAGTAATGCTTAGGGTTTGGTCCCTCATTTTGAACACATAACTATATATTTATATGATTCCCTTGTTTGAATTTCATAATTAAAAACTGGAAGGTTGACCCATAAGTGAAAAATATGCCAAAAGATAAAAGATACCCAAAAAGAGTGAGTAAGGTGGGAAAAAGTCAAGGGTGCCCAGGAGAGGATAGGAGTGCCAAGGAATTGTTGTCTTGGTTAGGTGTTTGGTGTCTGAATCCATGAAAGAAAAACACGTAAAGTTCCAAATAGGCTACGGGTGTGTAGAAAACAATAGACAAAGAAAAGAGGCCAAAGATAGTTGTCAACTACTAGTTTTCTTGCTTAGGAGTCATGTAAATGATAACATGATTTTAGGACCTAGAAATGTACCCAAGTGCATGATTTTGTGTCTACACCTTCATAGTCTAATTAGTGATGCAATGTATTGGTTTACTTGCATTCCTAGTGGATCTACGAGCATGCTTTTAGAACTTGAAGAAGTTTTTCTCATTTGCTTCATAAATAATAGGGCTCCTAAAGTTACATATGAGCATATTCCCTCTGTACATCAAGGTAAAATATAGCCATTTATTTATTATATTTGATGCTTTAAGGCTAGCATGTAATAATTAATATATAATCCCATGGATTTAGAAATTAAATACCATTTTCGTCATGGCCTCATCTTCCCTCTCTAGGAGAAATTTTTGTATGACACATTTGATTCATTTATAGAACTTTACTTAACATGTTATTGATCTAGAGTGTGAACTTGTTCCGACACACGGTACCACACATTCCCATGATGTTGTTTCCACTTCACCTACACAAATTGCATCTACCACTACACATGATTTTCCTTCTCTTTCAGTATGGATTTTTTTTTTTGCATTGTGGAAATAATTCATATCATATTACACCTAAACCCAAAGCTATTATGAAGTCTCCTCTTCCTAAGTGCAAACCATTATGTTTTGACAAGTGTGCGGATCATCATCATATTATTTACTTACTCTATTTGATAAGTGCTTAATTCAACTACCCTCTATTGAGCACAATCCTCTCGATCAAGCGTGAGAAAGGTCACTGAAGCATGAAAAAGGTTGAGCTTTTTGTAGACTTCCATCATATCAATGGGAACTAACGGTAATGATTGTTGTGTATTACATCATAAATTCAAGGGGCTTGAAGATATGAATTATCACTTTGATACACAACATGCAAGTAAATACCCTTCCCCTCTATCATGACATTGACCTATAGTCGCTACGATCTCCCAAGATGGCTACCCTTAGATGAACTAATTTATTAATCTCTTATGAGAGATGTCCCCAGAAAGGAGCCCCTAAATTGAAGGGGATAAGTTTAAATGGGTCACAAAATAGTTTAAAAAGACTTGCTCCCATGTGATTTCATGCAACAACTCATTTTCTCTCTTTATCTACTATGCAATGTCATTATACATTGTTGTATTCACTAAACAATGATTTATTCCACATAATTCAATTGACTATTTACCCTCTACTCAAAATAACTATAATAACCAACCTAAATGTCACATCATAATTTATACAATGCAATCACATTAGACAATATATCCTAACTACAAAATTATTATCAATTAATAACTCTTACACAAAGACACCATATTTGTTGAAACACACACACACACACATAGTGTGTCAAAAATTACAATACAATGAAGATCATGCCCTTATACAATTATCTATGCATCATCACTATCATCCTCATCCCGATTGGAAACATTGATAAGAGCTAGAGAAATTAAGGCCTCCCCTACATCTCTATAACTACAAGGATGTGATCATGATCTACATTATCATAACTTCTCTTATATGGTTCTTATCTCTGCCATGGCCTCAATATATTGTGCTTGAATGCTCATAAATTTTCCTGCTAAGTCTTGTACAATATTTTTCCTAGGTGGAGCTTAGGGTATCCATGCTAACATTACTCGATCTTTTCTTGTTCACTCTAAATGACAACACATGTGACAGCTTACCACATAACATGGTTAAACAAATATTTGATCCCACTTGCGACATCATTTGCATGATCTAATATCGCACCAACTATAATATGATGATGGATGTTTCTTGTATGGTTCATCACTAAGACATCCACAATCATAGTCCCATACATGTCACCTACAAACACAAAACAACATACCCACATATTAGACATCACTTAATCTACAATTTCGCAACATTTAATATATACCTATCACAAGTCACTACATATAAATCATTAAATACTTACAATGTATAATGCCACTATTATGGAATCATTTAGAGGACATCTCCCTCTCTTGCACCATCCCCGCCTTTAGTTGGGGGCATATCAAATCGTATGCTCCTTTTGGTGGTGCTCAACCTTCTAGGCCACTTATGATGATTGGAAATAGTATGACCCATAAGGTCTCATTCCACCACTAAGTATATGTTCTTTGTATACCCAATATCATCCATCGCACTCATGACCACCTCCAGTCCATCTCATTTAGATGTTAAGAAAATAGCTCATTATGGGCCAGCCTTCGCCGAATCCCATCCCTTAAAGTTGTATGTGTCAATCTCCTCCACACATAAGGTGTTGGAGGAACATCCCGCATTAGTCCAAACTAGTTCACCACGTGCTCATACTAATACAACTCCCATAGTTTAAGAAATCAATCCTCTAGATGCATAGGTCATCTCACTCACTATAGCCGTAGGACATCCTCATCCCATCCTCAAAAGTCTTTATATGGTCTCCATATGATCCCACCTTAGGGTCATCCTATCTAATAAATCCTAGTAAGACATAATGTCTAGGCCTCACCTCCCGAAAAATCACCCATCGTGCTACAAATATCTCCAAATGGGCCCATTGGGTCAGTAAGTCCTCCAATCACCACATAATTGCAATGTTCTCACATGCCCATATATATAATAAGGTCACTAGTACCACACCATCTTTATGACTCTTCAAAGTGAATATGTACAAGTATCTATACATATGGGCTAGCATGCACCGACACCATGCATATTTGATACCATCATCCTCTATAGACCGTAAAATATTCCACATCCTATATGAAATCAACACACCACCTCCATCCACCGTAATAAAAGAAGCTAATACTATAATAAATTTATGTACTTGTAAAATCCTTGCAATCACAATAGAACTCAAAAAAATAGTTGAATTTGTAATGCCACTGACCCTAACCGAAATATTTGTTCCTTATGCATGTGATATGGAACATGTATAGGGAACACATGTACCCTCTCTCTCACTATCATTAGTCTCAGAATACGATACACATCCTCTAATGTAAAATTTATCTTCCATATGGAGAGATAAAATTAAGATGTCTTTAGGTTCCACCAAAGAGCACAATATTGTGTTCAAGTGCATGTCTAGGGATACCTTCCCAATTTTGCTACATGTTTTAATCTAGCCATATTTGATATATCAAAAATATCTTCATCTAACCCTAATGTAAGAAGGGTCTCCATGCGATGACCTCCATGGAACTCTTTAGGGTGTACATCTCTTTATAATCATCAATCAATCACACATACTATATAATATTTTATTTATTACCAATCTAATACTCTAACATAATCACACAAGATATGCTAAAATATCAAAATACATAATGATTGATTAGTTTCATTCATTATTTCTACTCAATGGGTCCTGGACCATATAAATTAGGTTAAAAATGTACATACCTTGGTCGAGACTAACCAAAATATAAAGTTTTGATCCTTTTGCCGAAAAATGGACCATTCAAATCTATATATTATGTTGACCTAAAATTCATCAAAGTTAACAATTTCACAAAAATGAAATCTCTGCTATTTTTCACTAAAATCACAAATTTTAAACACTTACTAACTCATCACTTATCTATGACTAAATCGGGTTCATTTTAAGACACCCCTATAAAATTGAAGGTGGAAAATACCTGGCGAATATCCCCGTAACCACTTTCAGCGAAAGGCGAATTTGACAGTATTCAAAAACAAAATTTTCGCCTGGTTTTTCAAGGCTAAATCAGTGACGTGCGACAACAGGAATCCTTAATGACGCACGTCACTGGCGCGACAATAGCTCCTAATGACGTGCGACACTGGAACGACACTAGATCGTAACGACGCGCGTCAGTTGATTCTATTGACGCGCGACACTGTTCTCTATTGACGCGCGACACAGTCACTAATTGACGCGCGACATTACAGTCTATTGACGCGTGACATTGTCCTCAATTGACGCGCGACATTGCCCTCTATTGACGCGCGACATTGTCCTCCATTGACGCGCGACATTATACTAAATTGACGCGCGACATTGTCACCTATTGACGCGCGACATTGTCCTCTATTGACGCGCGACATTGTCCTCTATTGACGCGCGACATTGTAAACAAATGACGGGTGACACTGTAATCAAATGACGCGCGACACTACAGACAAATGACGCGCGACACTATAGACAAATGACGCGCGACACAGCCTTCTATTGACGCGCGACACTGTAATCAAATGACGCGCGACACTATAAACAAATGACGCGCGACACAACCTTCTATTGACGCACGACACTGCTTCCTATTGACGCGCGTCATTTGAAGCAAATGACGCACGTCAATAGGGGACAGTGACGCCCATATTTAGGTTATAAATACCCTTATTCCGCTCATTTTCTCGTTTACGTTTTCCCGTTCTTGAATTTTTGCAGGTCTAAATCTTTGACAAAGACGCAATTACAGCTACAATGTCGACTTCACATGCCTCCCAATTGCAAGTTCAGCAAGAAAATGAAGAGAATCCAAGTCAATCGATTTCCAAGATAACCTACAGGAATCCCTTATGCCCTCACATCCATACGGCTTTAAGGATGTCTCCAGAATATCAAGGTATAATTGAAGAGTGTGGATTTACAGGGCTCGTTAATATGCCCCATTTCGAAACAGATCCGGATATTTTGAATTACCTTCTGTCATGCTACAATTCAGAGGACGGTATATTTTATGTGACTCTGAACGATGGCCAAATGTTCCAATTCACTATTGAACCGAATGACATACATCGGTTTACCGGCCTTCCTATCAGAAATTTACCAACTGTTACAACCAAGGCAACACTCGTGGAAGAAAACAAGAAATTTCTCGAATCAAAGTACGGTTTCCATGTTGATTGTAAGTATAATTCGTTTTAATTCAAAAATTTTATTCTGTTTTTTATTCTGATACAATTTGCTGTTATAAATTGATAGTAATTTTCACTGTTTCGCATTTGCAGCCCATGTCAATAAATCCAGGCGTGGTGTAGATACACAATCAATTGCACACCACTTTCTTGCTGCACTTATTGCATTTTTTCAAGCCAGAATTGTTATGCAGGGTCGCCAAACAGATATACCAAATTGGGCCATTGCATACATTTGTGCCACTATCTCAAAACAAACATTCGATTGGTGCACATTTCTATCCAAAAAAATAAGAGCTGACATATCAAATTCGAAAATGTCAGAAAAACCTTTCATTTATTCAACAAACTATCTCCTCGGCTTCTACTATGAGGCACTTTTAAATTTAAAAGCTAAAGAAATTCCTACTTGCTCTGATGAGGCTTTGAAGAAATTCTCAATTCCATTTGCAGAACAACAGGTATAAACTATTTAGTTTGTAATTGTATTACAATTTTCTTCATTACAGTGCGAAGTTATTAAATATTAAATTTTAATGTTTTGCAGAGAAGATATCTTGAAGCCATTCCCAAAAAAAAAAAGATGTCGAGAGGAAGAGGCCAACTACACGCGGAGGCTTCGGGGGACTCCCATTCTGAAATGGAAGCTCACTCCTCTCCAGACCCTCAACAATTTGAACTCGTTAAACGCCAGAGAAGTAATACATTCTCATATATTAATTACAAATTCCAAAGTTGCAGATTTATTTTTCAATTTAAATTTTATCAAAATGAATTGACAACATTTAATATTGATGAATAGCAGGGACTATGGAACCTTCTTCCCCAACTCACTCAATACAGTCGCATGCATTGATATCTTCAGAACAGCCACTGAGTACAACTCCTACAAGGCCACCCGTAGCACCGAAAAAAACAACCCCTCGACAACAAGGTACAACTTTTCTATAGAATGTTTAATTTCGTAGTTTTGACTTTATGAATTGTTTTAATATTTTTCATTTTTTCTTGTACTTTTCAGCACATGTCAGTCATGATCAAGCCATGGCACCGACACCCACTCAACCATTAATTTTTAAAATGCCAACCAGAGGAACAGTGAAAAAGACCATTGGTAAACGCATGCCTTTTGCTCCGGCCCCTAGCGGGACACTAAACCTTGACTCCTCGTTTCGAATTCCAACTCTCTCACTTGGTGGCTTGCCCAGTGCAACGGGCATATCTGTTTTGAACAATATAAATTTAGATGAAGATTATTTGGGCATTGATAGCAATGACCCAACTGGTTTTTTCGATACCCGCGAGATGATTCAAGGCCAGCAGGTATACTTCAGTCTTCAAATTTCAATTTTAATATTCTTTACAATTTTTAATTACATTCTGATTTATCTAAATCTAAATCTTCAGTCTTCAAATTTATTTATCTAAATCTTGATTTATTTTTTCAACAACAGGATCAGCCCACCCAAAGACAGAAACAAGGAGCAGTTGATCTTGGTCATGGTGAAAGCCCCCACACTTCTCCAGCAAGATCTTCTGCCTCAGATTCAGATAGTGAAGAGTTTCCACCTTTTCCTTTGGAGAACTTAATTGGTAATGATTGTCAATCCCATGTCAGTGAGTTTATAATTCCTCAAATCCAACAGCTTATAGAATGGGAGAAAAGGGCTAAAATTCTTATCAATGAGATTATTAGTCGTTATGAAAATTATTGGCAAAGGGATAGTTTATACGCTGCAGTCCAGAATCAACCTGCAAAGATGGATTCCTTACTTACCCAAGTAAAATGTGGGACTGTCACGTTTAATAACGACTATAAAGATGGCATTCTAGATAAGGCACTAAACAAATTGGAAAATATTAGTGCCGAGGCCCAGGCATATTTTAACAAATGGTCAAAGGACAAGGATTTGGTATCAATCGCAAATGCCGAAAGAGATAGAGCGGTTGTAAGTACTATTACATTCTAACAATCATTTTTGTTAATTTGAAATTTTGAATTTACATTAATACTTTGAATTGACGTTACTCTTTTTGTGCAGTTGAAATATGAAAATTTGAAGAGTCAGGCGAAGGTTTTGCAAGTTCACTTGGAAACAGCAAAGAACAGCTTATCCGCAGCAAAAAATTTGAAGCAAAATATTGTTTTGGTTAACAAACAAAACAATACACTAAAGCGGATCATTAAAGAGCATGGTCTCGACCCTGACATCTTGTTCAAAGCCAAAGCAGTTGCTGATCCAAATTTGCTGTCGCATGGAGATGCAACAAATCAAGAAGAAAGAATTATAAAAAATCTGGACAGTGCTGCAGAAGATCTTATAAGTTCAGGGGTTATTTCTGCTGTTGGGGAAAGGGTTACAACCATAGTGGAAGAAGCCGTTGGGGAAGGGAGCAGAGGAGTACAATTGGATAAAGAAAAAGAGGGTTGAAAACTAGAAACTTTTATTATTGGGGAAACTATAAATATTGAGTTTGAAAACTTCTAATATTGAGTATGGTATTTGAATTTAATTATATACAATCTTTAATTTTGATTGCATTAGATGGTTGTGAAAATTAGAAACTTTTATTATTGACTAAACTTTTAATATTGAATTTGAAAACTTCAACTATTGAGTTTGTACTATGCTATTTGAATTTAATTATATGGTGATTAGATGGTGATTATCATGAATTATATGTATGTTTCTTGTTTACTTGCATTGTCATGAATAGTATGTGGACGTAGATGATGAATGATGACAATTGATAATCAATGATAGATGATGATGAAAGACGATGATCGATTTAATGTGTATAATGTAAAATTTATTGCCTGAATATCTTGTGGGACTTTAATTATCTTGAAAATTATGTCGTGGGACTTTAATTGTATCTGTGGGGTTATACTGTCTATGAAAGTAGACTTAAGGTTGATAGGTTAAGAATCTGTGTTGTACTATGATTTTTCAACGTGTTGAGGACTTCAAAGTGTGTTTGGATTTTATGAATGACCTTTATCAGTCTAAAATAAAGATATCCAAGTCAATGATGCTAAGGTCTAGCAATCTGTCCTGTTATCTAGTTGGTAAAGCTCATCCTTGTTAAGGAATTCATGAATTGAATATTGGAGTGTCAAGTGCAAGTTACTCTGTCAGTGCTTCAAGCTGACTCAGTCCTAGTTGGTGATGAAAATTATCAGTGCTTCATGATGTACAAAGTGAAAGAATTTCATCAAGGAGATTTATAATTCTCTAAAAGTGGTATAAGACCATGTCAAGGTGTTGATTCATCAATGTCTTGTAGTTCTAAAAGGTGACATATTAAGAGGACCTTGTTTTATGCCTTAAGAAATGTTTTCACATCTTTGAGAAAAGCTCAAGGTCCAGCCAAGACCCAAATGTCATGCTATATGTCATTATGTGGTCTATCATGGTGCTGAGACAAGAATGTATTGCTACTACAAGAAGATGTATTGTGTAATAGAGGTTATACTTCTGATTCATGCTCAAAGTTAGGAAAAATGAGTATCTACAAATGTTATAAAGTTGAGAAATCTCATATTGATGTTACCTTGTCATAAGATTTCTGCATAGTAAGGAAGAGTATAACACATTGTTTCTATATGTCATTATGTGGTCTATCATGGTGTTGAGACAAGAATGTATTGCTACTACAAGAAGATGTATTGTGTAATAGGAGTTATACTTCTGATTCATGCTCAAAGTAGGGAAAAATGAGTATCTACAAATGTTATAAAGTTGAGAAATCTCATATTGATGTTACCTTGTCATAAGATTTGTGCATAGTAAGGAAGAGTGTAACACATTGTTTCTTAAAGGATTCTTAGAGGTCAATGCAAGGTTTGACAGTGGCTCCAGGAATGCGTTGATTCAAATGCTCATCTATCTTTGCATCACAAGGTTATTGCCTATAAAGGTTGTGAGTTAATGAAAGTGTGAAAGATGATGTGATATGTGTAAGGTAATTGGAAACAGTCTCTTCCAGTACAAGAAGATTCATGGTGTATGGTCAGGTTATCTAAGATGAGCTTTGTAACTTTGTTTGACCTGAGGAGTGCAGTGGAAAAGTTTAAACAAAAAAAAGATCTTAAGAAAACTGATGGAACCAAGAAGGGGAAATTAATTGATGTTCCCAAACTCGATGCAAATCAAGCAGAAGGGAAGAATTCTGATCAATGTACTTTAATATTAACGGAGGGTGACTCAGCCAAGGCTCTTGTGGTTTGAATCAGGGAAATGTGAATATTGAATTTGGTAGTATTGTGACATGTTTCGACATCACTTCAGGTGGCAGGAATATCTATTTTTTGGGAAGCTACCACTCACCAACAAATGGAGAATAAAGAGATAGTAAATAGAAAAAAAATCCTTGGTCTACAGGAAGATAAAATATATTAAAAATAAATTAATATAATTCTAAGAAATCAAGAAAGAATCATCACTGGTAAGAAATTAAACATAATTGCAAATATGCTAGGGTTTAGCTTACCTCTTGCGTATTAGATTGCTGTGAAAATATCAAGGGTAACGTGCTAGATCTTTGTTTCACATGACATTGTAGATGGAGGGGTGAGTTGCTTGACATTGTCAGTCCTGAGAAGTGCCAGCAACATCTTTAAATATATAGACCAACAATATCTTTAAAGGTCAAGTAAATATAAATATTATGTTGAAGAAGATACCTATTTAAAATTGAAATCATCACCGGTAATGTGCTAGATCTTTGTCTTAAAAAATTCAACACAAAAAATTGATTAGTAGATAGATGGGTGAGTTGCCTGACATTGTCAGTCCCGAGAAGTAAAAGCTTCCTCGGACGGATGTCAACCCACGTTTTCAAAAAATAAAATTTTTGTATTTAACTAAATGTAAATACATACACCTGTAACATCTTTAATTATAACCAGAGCTGAAAAAATGAATAGTAACAAACAATAAGATTAAGGGGAAAAAGATACCTGCTTAAAGTTGAAATCATCACTGCCATTGGTAATGAGCTAGATCTGTGTTTTAAAAAAATCCAACACGAGAAATGGATTAGTAGATAGATGGGTGAATCGCCTGATATTTTTAGTATATAGACCTGTAACATCTTTAATGATAAAGATAAAAGATAGATAAAGAAGATAGATAGATAAAAATTCGGATTCATCACACCCATGGCTTCCGAATTTTATCTTTACGAAACGTTCCTAATTTCGATGACAAGGTTTCTGAAATTTTTTTAAGCTTTATTCTGGTTTCAACTATCACAGACTCAAACAAATTACGTGTCACAGGAACATCTTCTCGTTCCGATCCTGTAATATCTTGACGTCTTTGCAAAATGTGCATAGGTATTTCCTTCCCATTAACAGAGATGCATAGGTGATCGTGGATATTAAATCTCAAATAGGTGTTAGGATTTTTAAGATCTAATAAATCTCTCCAATTTTCAAAAACAGGTGCATCAAAACTATCCTGGGAACAATACAATATATCAAGACTTTGACATACCATTTTCCTCATCCGTATAAAATCCACAATATAGATCAATCTGCCCTGTGCATGCTTCATCAGTGTATTGATCTCCTTTAACATTGGAAGAATACCAACCAATGTAAGCAAAGTCTCCAAATCGCTTAAAGCGGAACAACAGTCCCTTCCCTATCAACTTCATGACGGTATTTGTGCATGAAACCAACCAATGAAGGATACTCCTCACAAACTCGCATGCTTTGGTTCATACAAAGAGATCCATCTAGTCTCCACATCCTTCGAAGTTTTTGCCATCTCGTAATTCCAATTGCAAATTTTTGGAACTCCGAGAAAACGCTTTGGGCTGCTTGACATATATAGGCATGGAGTTCTCTTATTAGGTCTTCTAATTTAGCAACATTTTCATGGTTGCTTACCATTTTATACGCTAAATTCATTCTCATGAGCCATGCAGTTGAATTGGTAGCATATATGGGGCCACCGTTGTTTGTAATCTAACACAGAGCCTGTTCGGTGACCCCTGCATGTGCGATGCACCATCTGCTCCAACGCATACCAACTTCGTAGCAATTTCATAATGTCAGTCACCATACCAAAGAACATCTTTCAAATGAGAAACAACTATTTTGTATAGGTTTTCAGCATTGCAGTTTTCAACCATTTTCATAACACCCAACAGATGAGGTGTCCTTATATGATTTTCTAATGTATAGATGTGGATACATACCCATGCGGTGTTGTCGACTGCTGTCACTTCATCAATTGAAACAGAGATAAAGTTTGCTTTTTTTACATTCTCTTTCAAATCTTCCTTCTCTATCATCGAGAGGCATTTTGCCATTTCCCATCCACTACTCTCAGACCAATGAGACTGAGGTACATTCAGCATTCCGTTAAATTGATACAAAACTTTGAAATCAAGGAAATCTGACATCGCCCTTCCTTTTTTAAGTATTTGAAAAAGAGTAGAGAATTGTATGAATTTTGCATGTAGATTTGTTTCTTTCATCTTACCAATATGCGATGTGATTGTTCCTCCCTTTTCCAACAGATGTCTGTGTTTTTTCTGCTCTGCCTCATATTCCGCTGCGTATCTGACATGCATGCACTCCTTTTCAGTTTTCCACCTATGTGTTTTGATTTTACGCCATCCGCCTACATATTCGATTAAATATTGTTTTCCACAATGTTTTTCTATTGTGTCCAGCTTCAGTTGCATTTTTTGTTGCTTTCCCAATTTCCACGTACATATTGTACATGTACATTCACATGGGATTTCTTCAGAATTTGATGATTGTACAGGTTCAATAAATGGAAATTTAGCTGCCCAATCAAACTTGTATGTCCTGCCAATGGTCCACATATTCTTGTTTGTTTTCAATGCTTTACTTTTTTGAGTAGAATTTTGAGCAATATCGCAATCACCTGGTTTCCTCTTTCTTGGACCAGAGTTTGATATTGATTTCTGTCTTCCATTTTGCTGAGTGTTTGTATCTGTGATATCTAGCTGCACTTCTGGTTGCACCCCAACAGGAACAATATCTTCAAGATCTGGCATATTATCGTAGGTTTCATTTGTTTGACTGTGATACTGTGCAGAATGCATGTCCACCTCAATAATGCCTTCCACACAGTCAGTATTCTGATTCTTTTTGGTGGCATCTATATGATTGGTATTTACATTATCTGTATCCGCAGAGTTTCCAAAATACTTGAAGAGTGATTTCTGAGATTTCTTACTTACTTTTAGGTTATTCGTATTCTTTGAGCACCTTCCATTATTATTCAAAAGAGTCTGCGTCGGCAAAAAAAAAACCAAGAAGCGACTGCATGTCGGTCTCGAGGTCTTGTCACGCGTGAATCGCGATGTCGCGCGTCAACACGCTTGCCTGCTCGTCGCGTCAAGCCTTCCTCTCGCCGCGTCGAAGCCTTCCTCTCGTCGCGCGTCACTTCTTAGCCCAAGTCGCGCGTCGGTATATCTCTTCGCGCGTCAATCATATCTTGTCGCGCGTCAAGATCGCTTGTCACGCGCGTCGATATCTCTTGTCGTGCGTCAATACTGCATTTGTTGCGCGTCAACAATCACAGGATAACAGTAATATGAATCTCTGGTGCAAAGGGTATGCGAGTTCAAATTTCACAAGATTGGTAATTTGGTAAGCTACTTGAGGTATACTACCCAAATAATCACATAGGTTTTTATAGGAGATGTTTTCAAATGAAGGCGGCCGACCCCCAAAAAAAAAAAATATACTTTATATTTTAGGCGAACAGACACCGACCCACTCCGAATAATTCGCCTTTTCAAATTTTCCTAAAATGAAATTTTTGCCATATTACGAATATTCGCCGCTAAAATTATCCTGGACTAAATGATGCTTTCCACCTAATTAAATTGTGTATTGTTCCACTAATACGTGATACCCTCTCTTAGAACACCAATTGTTATCAATCATGGTAAAAATAAAATTTCTATTTGAATTTTCTACCTTACTATTTTTACTAAATTTCTTCTTGGGCCTATAATTACAAATCCTGACCTATATCAACCAACCACTTAATGCCTTGAATTTATAAATCCCATATCTCAGTCCTTGTTGATATTATTTTTACATCATTCGAGGCATTGTGATTGTTATTCCCTTTATTTCTATACTAATATATGACTTCACTCTATTTTACCTCTATTTGGATCTCATGTTTACACATTAAGCACCTATTTGATTACTCATATACAACTTTTGTAGCTTTAATCTAGCTTTATTAGCCACTATTTGTAACACATTCAATATTATTCTTTTTTTTTTATATAGACACAACCTCTATTTCATAGTTTTTACAAATTTTATGACAATTTATCCTACTATCTGAGACATAGTCTCTATTTTGCAATTTATACATATTTAATCATATTCTATCTTTCTATATAACCACAATTTATATTTCATAGTTTCTACCAACACAATCTCTTTCTCTAATCTTTACTTCTATCATTGAATCTCACAAGAAACACAACATCACTACCATTTCTATATGAAATTCTTACCATCGACAATTTTATATTCTAAAACCGTATTTATCTTTGATAACATCATTTAAATTTACACCAACACTTATTTTCTCCTTAAGAAAATCTATTTTATGTCATCCCTTTCATCAAAAGAGGGAAACTTTATGGGTTTGTTATGAAAGGTCACCCCCTTGTGTACAAATAAACATGCAGATCCAATGTCCAAATGGTCAACTATAGATACAAAGATACATGGAATACTAAGTTACAAATAATGTGCCACCGCATTTATCACAAACACGGGGAAAAATATTGTCAAAATTACAATTGCCAAAATACACATGTGTAATACATCATGATTATTGTGCAAGATATTAAAGCATTTGGGACCTAGATATATTTTAAATGATGTGGTCCCAAAAATGGAAAGCATTATTTTGGGGTGATTAGAAAGGTCTATGACACTCTTTCCTTGGTGTCGGGACACCCAATTCCCATCTAGTTATCAAATATATATTGGGGATTCATTACCTCCAATTTTCCATGAATACCAAGTGTAATATCTAGATCTCTAAATACACATCTTATGTTTATAACATGATCCTCCCTATCTCTTCATGATTTACATTGGTGGCCCACATTGTTCACCATATTTTGGTTACTTTATCGACATGCCTAAAATTTTTATTTGATTCAACAAAGTGTCTAGTACACTCTTCTTTTTCTTTAAACTAGTAAATTTTAATCACTAGTATAAAAGGAGGCAAATGTAGACACTAAAATTAGCACAAAATTATTATTACATCATAATTTTTGAAAAATTTATATATGTGAGTCTAGAATGATGAAACTAAGTCTTATTGGTGTGATTCCTTATTGCTATAATTTCACATTGATTAATTTGACTTTTGGTTTGTGATTTATGTGATTTTTCATTATGTTTTTATGTTGTGTCATGGAGATCTCTGGACTTTATAACTTGTTTTACTTTTGATGAATTTGGTCCAAGATTGTACATATTGGTCACGACCATACTATAATGAACGGTTTTGACCCCTTTTGTTTTTGGGTTTGTTTAATTTGTTGGGTCTCTTCATTACTCATTTATATATTAGTTCTTATGTTTATTGTCACCCTTGTAACCTAATATGTTAGGAATTCATATGTTAGTGCTCCATTTGAATGTGTGGGTAAATAATAATTACATGTGTAATTATTATATAGGTAAATGTAAAGTTAGTATTTTAGTAAGTTAGTGATTTGTTATTAGTTATAAAACAACAATAACAAATATCTATGTTGTTAGAGAGTTATAAACAACTCACGTAGGTTGGTGAGTTGTTATAGCTACCTCCTAAATTATAGGGGATCTATTTCCTATTTATATGGGTGTGTATGTAATGAAGTTTACGATAATATTATTGAAAATATAATTCGTATTGTGTTCTTATTATCTGATCTCTCTCTATAAATCTCTGCGTATTCTTCATCTAGTATTAGAGTAGGGTTTTTAAGAGATAATGGAGTTTTAATTTGATTTGAAGGGCAAAAAAACCCTGTTGTTTATTGCCCCAAATTGATAGATTTTTTTATAGAATATACATGTTTTAGAATAGAGAGGCATTTCTAATATCAATTGAATCTCTATTGTTGTTTTGTTTTGGTGTTGCTATTGTAGAGAAAGTGTGAAGGAGCTATTGCTTTCAGTTTGGTCTGATAAATAATTTTCACCAACATCTGTATATGAAGTTATGTATAATGTTCATTTAAATTGGAAAATATTCATCCTACACCACATGTATCTATGCCCTCATTCATTCCTTGGATTAAAATTTGTGTTTTTAGTCATCATATGTAGTTACCTTGGACGTTATCTCAATTTTTCACAATCAGTAGTTAACCAACTTCAAGCATGTGTACAAACACAGATTTGAAATAATTTTTTAATTTTGACATTGCTATCCAATGATTCTAATAATTGTTAGTGATTCATTTCAATTTTCAATGATTCAGTTCCCAATCACCAACATTTTTGGTAAATCACTAACGATTCCTTAGAAATCACCAACAATTATTAGTACCATTAGAAAGATCTTGAAACCATATTTTTGACACATTTTATGGTTTGTAAAACGAGCTTTGGTTCTCAAGTTATTGTCAAATCATCAAAAGTGGTTTTTTTTTCAGATTTAGAGCTTCATCATATAGATCAACAATATTTGCATCATGAGCCTCAAAGATAAATTAGGTTGATTTAACAACATGACACCGAGGATAGAGGCATCGGAGGTAAGAGGTCAATCAATGAAATTTCATCAATCACCTATGACGGGGCCACATAAAAGGTTTTGTGGAACATTTTGTTGTGTGTTTTCTTTCGATTGTGTGTGATGTGTTTTCTTTCGATTGTGTGTGATGTGTTTCATTTTAGTGTTCATGTTTTGTATGGTTTTGGATCTTTGGAAAAGAGTTATGTTGGAGCAAATATGACCGTTAATGATCCTATGGCTAACGCGCAATCCTATGATTTCTATACTTAATTATAAGATGGTCCTCTTTTGAATACATTCACTTGCAATGGTGACCATGTGCAACAAGATCTAACTAGAAAGATCTAGTCAATTTTATGTCTTTGATACAATTTTCTTCTTAGTACACTTTCTGTCTAGTTTGAGGAATAAGTGGAAATTTCACATTGAGGGGGGAACATAATCCCAATGTTCCATTTCCTTTATGTTTGCATTTTCTTTGTGTGTATGAGGAATAAAATTTCCTATGTTATCTCCTGATGGAAGAATGTGATGAGGACTGATGATACTATTGCAACATCATGATATTATGGTTGTTGGTTATCCATTGAAAACTATTCTTTATTGTGGTTATTGGTTATCCAATGAAAACCATCATTGTTGTGGTTGTTGGTTTTCCATGAAAACAAAACCGTCCAGATCATGATAAAGCTACAAAGTGGCACGTTGCAATACAAGACAAGTTTTCCCCATGTTCGTACTAAGGGGGGGAATGTTAGGAAATTCTATGTTACTGCTCCATTTGAATGTGCGGGTAAATAATAAATACATGTGTAATTATTATATAGGTAAATGTAAAGTTAGTATTTTAGTAAGTTAGTTATTTGTTATTAGTTATAAAACAACAATAATAAATATCTATGTTTGAATTTTTGATGTTTTCATAGTTCATCATTGAGGTATTTATTTTAAATATTGTGTAGTAATTTTTAGGAATATCTATGTTGTTAGAGAGTTATAAACAACTCACGTAGGTTGGTGAGTTGTTATAGCTACCTCCTAAATTATAGGGAGATATTTCCTATTTATATGGGTGTGTATGTAATGAAGTTTGCAAGAAGATTATTGAAAATATAATTCATATTGTGTTCTTATTATCTGATCTCTCTCTGTAAATTTGTTGCATATTCTTCAAGATTAAAACTTCGTAGTAAAAAGAATTATATACAATTTCACCCTAAGTATTTATTATCTAGCAATTACTTATCTAAGTATCACCTATTAAGCTAAGAAAGCAAGAATCACAATCTTCATTCTACATAGCATATCACACAAAGGCATAAATATGATTTACACATCTACATACAAGGGGTTTTATGGGAACACAATGACATAACCCACTATCATTATGGAAACATGAGGGAAAATCTAGGTCAAGGGTTTTAGTTACATGCACACTTGCACAAATTATTAGGAGAACTACATTGAGTCTGAAATGTAGTGTAACATGTAGTGAATCACAAACATGGTGACCACTGAGGTTCGTCTGAGTTAAGCATTTACATATTTTATTATTAATATAAATATTTGGTTAGCAGAGAGTATATACCTCTAATCATTTATAGTTGATAGTATTTAGGAGGGGAACTTACTTAGTTTTTGATGAGTGATCTATGGATTAGCACCATATATAGATAGGGCCCGAGGTCAAACCTTACCTTACAGTTTTGGTCTTATCTATTCTATATCCACCAGCCCCAACCATATCGGGACATTAAGATTAGGGCTATATAGATGGCCCCAAATCTCTAGTCAACCCCAAATATATAACCAACCCAAACTAGATAGGGTAGTTTGGGTTCCTCCGAGGTTGGTATGCCATATTTAATGTGTGTTTGAGGTTCTTATAAGTAACTATGTTTGTTTTACAAGTATAGGTGTGAAATATATGGTTACAAGTGAAGTTGAAGATATCAAAGTACAACACAAGTGACATAAAGAAAACTATAATGTTGTCATTTATATGTCTAAGACCATACAATAGGGTCTTTTGTGATATTTTGTCTTGTAGGTTTGTTCGATCCCTTTGCACAATTGAGCAAGAAACCATTGTGTTCGCACCTAAAATTATCCCGTTATAATTTTGGGGATGTAGTCTTGTATTTTACCCAAACAACCCAAGGTGTCTTTGGAACATCACTAAACCATAACCGAGCACTCACCAAGCACACAAGGGTACCATGTCCCTCTTTTATGTAAGCCTTGTTAAGAAGTTAACATGATGAATAGAAACATTGATAGATTCCAAATCCATAATATCCATTATAGAATAAAGCATAACATAAACTAGATCTAGATCTCAACTATCATGCATGCATATTTAAATAAGAACCAGAATGAGATCTACTCTACAAGATCCATTAACACCGCTATTCATAACCAATACCCATCCACAAAACTCCATTATATTAATCCACAAATAATACAATAGCTGAATACATCATAGTGATATAACCATAAGTCACACGCTCACATAAACCATCAACATAACTCTAACAAAATATGGATGATGATCCCTAAACCATGCAAATCAATACACATATATAGGGGTGAGGAATTTCCCTTCACCACCTATGCATCCTCAAAATAGGCTACATGCTAAGAATAGTCATGTGTCAATAAAAATAATCCCATAAACATGCAAGTTTTCCTAATAATATATATTATTTAGTTAACTTCTAGTTTAGATCCTATTATTAGCTCTACACTATGCATGTCACTTTACATTCCTTCACAAGATATCTATCCCAAAATAGACTTTATTTGAACTATAAGTTTTCTTATAGTTGCGTTCTCTGCACTCCATATCCATATTTAGATCCACATTTCAAAAACTAGCTAAATGTTTGGTCCGTCCATTCTTCCTCCTACGTAGATTCCTATCCGACTTTAGCGCGTAAACATTGTTCTTCTCGTGCATGTGTCCTCATGTACCTTTCTTATGCAATGATTCTTGTGCATGCTAACCTTTTTCTAAGGGAAAATTATTTTCCATACTCAACATTACCCCACACTTACTTCATTGCCACCCCTGACAATGGTTAATTTGATTAGTCTCTCCAAGAATAAGGAATAAGTAACAAAAGAATGAATGTACACAAAGAATGAAAGAATACTTGGGCACTCTATCCCTCTACAGGTAGGATTAACTCTAGCTATCCATCTTTGATCTCTACTTCAAGCTTGTTCCAATTGGTCAACGCCTTATTATTCTTGTTCGGGATGTCTGCAAGTACCTGTCCATCTCAAAGGTCATGTTTTGGCCTTCATTTTGTAGTATCCTAAGCACGTTCACCGACTCAAAATCATCCCATCCATTACACCCATTATCCACACCATAAGTTTCCCTAACTCCTTGATTCGATCCTTGAGGGTCATGGGCTCTTAAAGCACATCATGATTTTCTCGCTTCCAGGGTTTGCCTCTCCTCTTGCCAAAGTGTCTCGTTATTCACCTCTTTGAGGACATTATCCTCTTCTTCCATAGTCCTCATTCGATGATGATTTTTCGGATTCACACAAAATTTTAATGCCATATCTTCTCTTTGTTCATAACGATATTTTTACCACCAATAACTTATCCAACTTGTCTTTGTTATCCTTGGTTATATGGTTGTAGTCACTTACTTTGCAGCGCCAAATGTGTGACTTCCAATCATGGCCCATAAAACCCCTTATGGATATTGCATCTCTAAAAATCACCTCTCAGGGGTGTATTCAACTTCTATTTAGACTTCCTTCTACTTCCTACCCCTTGTAGTTGCTCTAGGTTCTCGCTTAGGTTCCATAACAACTATAAAAGCATGTTCTTTCAATCGAAATGAGCTCTACAACTCAAAACTCGCGTGCCTTATCTCGGAATTCACGTGCCCTAGCTTCAAACTTGAACCCTAACTCGCCAATTTTCCTCCTTGCATGCTATTGTTATGCTCAAACACCCTCTCCAATGGAGTGCCAATCAATCACATCCACAAACTTGTCTAGTTCAGTTTTGTATCACAACTCTTTGCACTTCACATGCAACTCATTCTTAGCTCACTTGATAACTCGCTGATACCTTCACAATTGCAAGGTAAAAATGATTTCATGACATCACCTTTTATAACCTTGCTAATTTTTTTTTGCATTGATTACTCTCTACCTACCACCATACTCAACATTAGTTAGTGTTTATTTCCTTTTTCGTGCTGATTTTTCTGCCCCCTGACTATAACCTTATGACGTGCCTACTACTTCTTGGCCACATAACCTCTTTCTCACACCTTCATTCGCCAAAGTACTTATCCACTGTGCCTTTTACCAAGTATTTTCCCATGCAACATCCTACCTTGCATTGCATTGTGCGGCCATTCATTCGTCGTGGTCCTCATTCATGATAAATATCTCTCAGTATCTATACCTTTACTTCAAGCACCTACACAATATTTTCCTATCATACCCATCTTCCGTAGAATGTTTATACTTGATTGATTTACCCTATATATACTTGCACCCCACACTAAGGGTATGTGTTGTCCTCTGCACATGAAATCACTAGACAATAATCACTTCGGTGCTCAAGCGCACTTATTACACAAAACACTAGAATAAATTGACAAAGCATAGAAACAATGAAAGGAAACACGCATAAAGGAAATGATTTAAAGGAAATATAATCTAATATAATGCCTTATTACAAACACTAAGAAGACTTATTTATAGTAGGGATTCATCTTACTCCCGTTGAAGTAACCAAGAAACCATGTCCCATCTAGCACCTACAATGGAAAGTGCCTAAATCAAGTATGTAAGTCACAACATACGGTCCTAACCAATGCACTTTAAGATTTCTAGGGTGGCGTAAGAACTTGGAGTCATAAAGAAGAACCATTTGTCTAACTTTAGGCTTCTCCTTAATATGCCTATCATGTCATGCCTTATGCCTAGCCTTTTCTCGTCTTCCTCGACTCTATTAAGCAATGACACACCTTTCATCCAACTACACTAGTTTATCAATATGATCTTCTAATGTTTTTCATCATCCAAACTTCCTGCGCATGTAATACACAGAGAAGGTAACATGAATTCCACTGGTAAAACAACCTCCATGCCAAACACCAAATGAAGGGCGTGGGCTTATACAACCTCTTGTAGGTGTTCATGAATGCCCAAAATGCAAAAAGAATTTATCATCATAGTATTTCCTTCCAACATCACAAATATTAGTCAGTGTATGTCCCAATATCTTGTTGAAAGCCTCAACAATTCCATTTTCCTATGGGTGATAAGGTGTTGTTTTATAGTGTGCCACAATAAATTCTGCTAATAGTATCCTGATAGTATCATTAAGAAAATGTGTACCCCTATCACTTGTCAAACTCAATAAATATCCATACCTACGATAATGTTCTCCCACAAAACCTTACTCTGTTATAGCTATCGTCGTCCTTTGTAGGTGTTGCTTTAGCCTACCTTGTAAGATAGTCTATACAAGTTATAATGTAGTGCGATCCAGTCCTGCGTGTGGGTGGGGAAATAAGACTCATAAATTTAATTGCCCACTTTTCAAAAGGTTCTACACTATCAATAGGCCTCAAAGGCATTTCATTTCGATGCCCAATATTTCCAGGTATTGAAAATGATCACAAGAATTGTAATATTCTTTACAATCCTTATAGAACATTTCCCACCATAAGCCAGACCAATAAAATCTCCTACATAAGTCCACCTACAATCCCATTATCACCTTCCTCCATAATAGCTTCATGCTCATGCTCAAGTACACACTAGTGAAAAATTTCATCCCTGCCTAGTTTGTATAAGTCTCCACTGATTAACATATAAGGTACGATTCGTATAACAAGTTTTTTCTTATCCAAAGCCTTCATTCCTTCAAGCGCCACACCCATTCACAAAAAGACAACAATGTCCTCTAAGTCAGAAGGTGTGCGGTTTAATCTGAATATATGTGAATATGACATTGTATCCTCAATGCTCTCCACACGTGAATTAATCCTTGATAAATGGTTTGGTAAAAAATTACTCTTTCCTGGCTTCACCACAAATGTGAATTCAAATTCCTAGAACAACATAATCCAATGACATATGTGCCCCTACAAAATGGGCTTGTTTACTAAATACTTCAATGCCATGTGATTTGTAAGGAATATAAATGGGGTAGTCAACAGTATTGTCTAAAATTATACAACAAGTACTATCTAAAATTATACAACATGTAAATATAGACAAAGCCTTGTGCTCCCTAGTTGTGTAATTACATTCAATCAAATCAACTTCCTACTTGCAAAAAAATAGGATGATCAACAATACCTTCTCTAGGCTGGGATAATACCACACCAATGGCCATGCCAAAGGCATCCACATGCACATGAAAATGTTTGGTCCATGAAGGAAAGCATAGAATAGGCGATGTAATAAGCCTTTCCTTTAGTGTCTCAAACACGCATTATGCACTTCACCCTAATGGAACTTGCCTTTACCATTTAATAATTACTCCAAGGGCATGGTGATACTAGCATAACCTTTGATAAAATTCATGTAATAACCTGTGTGCCCCAAGAATCCACGCACCTCACTCTGGTTAGTAGGTTCCTCTAAGTCCAAAATAACAACAACCTTAGCAGGATCCACTAACAAGCCTTCTTTACAAATAATATGTCCCAACAAAGTCCTAAAGGGTGTAACAAAATGGACTTCTTAATGTTTATGGAGATTCTCAACTACCAACACATCTCAAACATAAGCCTTAAATTATCACAATGATCTTTTACTAGCCCAAAAATGTCCAATCATCCAAGTAAACCTACAAAAACTTATGAATGAAGTCCTAGAATGCTTACACAACAATGCGTGAAAAGACTACAAGCACATTCTTCAATCCAAAAGGCATAACTATGTATGCAAAAATTCCCCATTCAGTGGTGAAATTTGTCTTCTCTTGATCTTCCTTAGCAATCCTCACCTGATGATATCCAAAAATCCATCAATGAAGGAGTAGATTACGCGCCATGCAATGCCTTCCAATATCTCTGCTGTAAATGGTGTGGGGAAGGGATCTATTACAAATGTAACATTCAAATCCCTATAATCCACACAAATTCTTATCCTTAATTCTTTCTTTATACTAATCACCATATGGATAACCCACTCTGAATCCTCAATGGATTCAATAATCCCAAATTTCAACATCTTGTCAATTTATTCCTTTAATTTAACATGTAGATTATGATTCATCTTGTAAGGTGTCTTCTTAACCAGGTACACACCTTATTTTAACTTAATCCACATTTCACCCAAGGAAGGATGTACTCCTTTTAACTCATGATAGCCTCTAGGAAATAAGTCATGGAAGTCACGCAGTAGCTCAATGATCTTCGCAACCTCTGAGTCAGACCAACAATCACCAATGATGGCTTCCTTAGGTTCAAAATATGTTCCAATGTTGACCTTCATGGTTTTCATAGGATCATGGTTCACATGTGCCTTCTCATCTACACCATCTAAGACCTCACATGTACCCTCGGTATGATCAACATCTATATTGTCCACTTCTTCATCATTAATCAAGTTGACCATTTTACCCTTTTCCATTTTTGAATAGGCGTGCTCAAGTTATACTTCATCTGTCTCTTCTTCTTCAAAACACGCCTCTAGATCTGACTCACCTAGTAATTCCTGAATAAGTTCCTTGGCCTTTGCACTATCTCCTATAGTCAAGCACTTCATAATCTACAATGCCTCATTCACTAAAGGCTTATTTGAAAAGTAGTCAAAGGTTTGAATCATACCTGCAATCAATTCTTGCCAATTCCCTGTTTCTCTATTCAATTCTGCATAGACATACCATGTGTGTGCATAACCTTGCAAGGTGGAGTAGAAATTATGCATCCATAGTGAAGGTGGTAAGGCCTCCTACCCCTCTATCTAGAGTATCTCACACTGCTAAATGTGATGCAAAGTAGAATCCTTCCCATGAAATTCACATGTCTTGGTAGGTGCATTGCTCCGAAGAAATCTAGTAGAGAAGGTGATTCTCACCTCTTGCCACTCTAAGATATTATCTCTATGTACAATCCACTAGTGCACTTATCTTCCACGCAAAGTATATACAAAAATATTCCTTATTTCCGGTTGATCTGTCCATTGTGCATCCATAGTGCATAGAAACACATCGGGAGGTCCTTTCTTTAGTGTACCTTAATACTTGAGTCTTGCCTAAAGGCCTAACACATCGAGGCCTACTTACATGTGTAACTACACTCTTCATTTCACATCTAACCATCTCATAAGTCCCATACACCTAGTTTCCACAAGCAACACTAGTTGTATCACTCATATATCTGTGCATCGTCCCATTGAATAACTCCTTCCTTTGATAGCTTAAGTACTTCGGGTCCTTAATGGTGTGCACATAAATTCTGCTCAAATATTCTTCACTCAAAGGCTAGACATACGGGGTGCATACTTTCTGTTTGTCAAAGGAATGACTACGTGTTCCTCCTTATTCTCAAAAATAATGTAAACCTTATTAAAACACATATCCACATTGTTTTCATAACACCAAGGGCACCAGGTAGTGATAAAACTTACTTGCTTCAAAGAACGCCAAGACTTCAAAGTCCCTAGTAAACTTGGCCGCTTGTATAGTAATAGTGGCATCCTTTAAAAGTCCAATGGCCATGGCTTGAGTCCTATTCACCATATACAACACATTAAAAGATGGTTGCAATGGTAGCCTTCCAATCTGGTTCCATGTGTCCAAAGTGAGTACATTCACTTCTTCACTCGTATCAATCAAAATGTTACTTAACATCCATCCCTCAACAACCACATTCGAGTGATCTCTTTGTCACAATAAAGACTATGAGGAGGTAAGTTGGCATGTAAAATCTGTCTCTCACGCTCAACTCTAGAGTGTGGAATCTTCCCCCTTAACCATTCTCCTAACAAGGGAATGATGTTTTCTTGATGCAACATCTTGTAAATCTTCCTCAAGTTGTTGACATCCTTATGAGGAAGCCTAACTTCTTTCATTTGTACCAACATCCACGACTATTTTTTCAAGCATTGTATCTCACCCCTAAGTTCCTAATAACCTCCATGGTTTTTTTATAAACTTCCTTCATCATGAGTGGGGTCTGGATACTTTGTATGTAATACCTCCTCCTTTATAATAAGAGGTTTCTTCTTTAGAACTTCCCAAGCACGCGAATCCTTAGTGCACGTAGTCACTAATACCGAGATGATTTTAGGGCCGGAGTTAACTTCAAGATTCACCGATCCTCCACCATGTACTATACTCAAATATTCATGTGCCCTTATCTTGTTTGTGATTCTTATTCAAGTTCTCATACAAATTCAAGAACTCTTTGTAATTATGATTCTTCCCACAAAAGGGGAAAATAATATTATGAGGGCACTTGTGCTTATAATGATCGGGGGATCCACATTTATATCATATTCCTCGTGGAAATTTACTTCTTCCACCGCCATGACCTCACCTCTGAATCCTCCATGGTATCTTCTACCTCTAACACCTCCATCGAATGCCTTTCATTATGATTATGATTATTCTACTCATGTTATTCCTTAGAATTACTCGCAACACCGGTCCGATTTGACACCACTTAATGGCTTCCTAAATCTAATCAATCAATCTACAATTCTCAGATCATGAGTGGTAGACCTACAAATTTTCCAATAACAAGACACATTCTTTTGGATCACGCAACGCAAATAGGGGCACCTACTTGAATCATGATCCAAGTGAAAATATCGCAATCCAAAGAACATGACATGCATTTATTTATGAGGACAACTATACTTAGTATGGCCTTCTACTTCATAATCCATGTACCAAACCCCACCGCATGTCTCATGGGATGAGTTGGTTGATAATTCTTCTAACTATTTTTCCACACCACAATCTATGTCTTAAAAATGGGCTAACTCTAGTGTCCATGCTCCCAACTACCTCGGTGCACAAAGATTCCTCAAACACCTCATGTAGATCTATGTAAGTCTTGTGTGAGAGCACCCTTCCAAAGGTGTAATAAAACCTCCAATGAACCACCGAACATGATAACTTGGGTGAATTTTGTTTGATAACTTTGACAAAAGGGTCTTGAAACATGTGTCATATTCCCTCACACTCTCATCCATGCCATGTTTAATGTCCTTCAACACGCTGATGCTCTTTTGTTTGAACTCGGGTATATGAAAATCTGCGAAGAAAGCATCACGTAACTCGATAAAGTCTACACAAGTCGTTCGGATTATATTTTCTATACCAACTATGCACGCACATTTGCTATGTGGTAGCAAATTGACTTGCCTTACACTCATGAGCTATGATCCCTTTCACACACCATAGTATCTCACACATATGCACATGTTCAACTACATCTTCAATTCCTCTCAGTATTCCGGGAGATGAAGAGACATCTCAAAATACAATTGCACGGGGCTGGTGTGGACTGTTCCCACCGGATCCAAACCTACATTACCTTTGCCTCCAGAACCATTGGATCCAATAGATCTTGAACCACCTAATCCTCTTGACCTACCCCATATGGAGGGAAATTGTACAATGGAAAAGTGACCAGTGAGCATGGGAATCTACAAGTAACTCTTTCTCACACCTGACCTCTCGAGGTCATGCCGAGACAACCGGTGGGGATGGAATATATTTGGTGTGTGGATAAACTAGTTAGGTAGTCTTATGTCTTCAACACGTAATAACGGGATCAGAAATCTAAGGTAAAGAAGGCCCTCCTAACCTGAATCGGTGTGATAGATCGTTCGACGAGGATAGCTGCTCGAAGGCTCCAATCAATATCGAGCTCTTCTGTGATCCGATCTATGGGTTGTGGGATACGTGGAAGATGACCTATGGGTGCTTCATATATATCTCCCGAAAAGGTCATGAAAATGGAATGGCTAAATGTGTAGTAGATATTTTGGTGTTTTATGGACGATTCTCTGGTCTAGTCTAGAAATATTTAGCTTGATTAGCTGCTACGTTTAATAATGATAGTTGTGTGATAATGTCTGGTGGAAGTGGAGAGGACCTAAACACCAGTGTTCACAAGCTGGTGTCAATACTTGATTGATTTATAGGCCCGTTGGGTTATGGGACCTATGGATCACAACCGTAAGTTTGTGGTTGCTTTGTGAACCTTCTATGGTCATATGAAGAGTCAATCCTTGATTCCGAGTATCCAGTAATCATATGCCTTTTCGACCTCTACGTTTAGAACTAGAAGTTGCATGATTTTCTTGGAGTACCTAATGGTGTTCAGCAACTTGATACATAAGGTAGTGTCTATATCAATGAGGAGGTCTCCTACATTTGTTTCCGAGATTTTGGTCTATGTCAGCTTAATGCTACAACAAGATTGGGTTGAGGCACGATTGGCTCAAAAATGTATTCCCTAGGCTCCTTAGGTCTAATGATTGTCATACAAGATCAATATAAACCTAATCAAACAAAATAAACTAATTATGCAAGATATATCTACAACACACACACACACACACACACACACACACACATATATATATATCCTCTATTTTTTCATATTTTTGATAGATTTTTTAATAGAATCAAAAGAGCAATTAATCTAATATATTCAGAAAATGACAACTAATCTAATAACAAAATTAAAACAAAAGCAAGGTAATGCGGTGTAGCTACTTGCTCAGTGCATTGTGAGTTTATCCTAAATAACTAAATAGTGATTAACTTAATTAAAAGACTCTCGATCCTACATCGTAGTGAAGAATGAATCATAGTTTCGAGAAACTATTAATCCCCACAACTTCCCCGACAATATCAAAAGTGAAATTTAACTCGAAATGAAATAATTCACTACTCTATTTGATATGTTTTAACTAGAACTTTGATAGATAAAACCGGAATTTGCATAATAGTGGCGATTCCAAAGAGTGTATGAATTTTCCCCTCGAATGATCTCCTCATTCCTTCATGTTCACGTGAATCCGAAGAGCATTTATATGCTAGCATCAACAAGAAGGTATTTGAATAATGGCATCTTTGGATATAGACCAATATAATGTGAGTAGGAGAGGGAAAATGCAAGTGACAGAGCTTGGAGTATGTAATTCGTAGCGGGATTTATTGCATGGGAATACAACACAAGTGTACCGAGAGATTCTCGAATCTACCTTCATGAAGAACACAACTCCGAACTCTAATGGATTCAATCTACAAATGACACTACTCTGCTCTAAACTAATTTGTATGAACAACAATGAACAAGACTGAAGCAAGAAGATCGAATGGCTTCTAATAGCAAAGGAAAAACTAGCATGGATGCAAACATGAAAACAAAATGAGTTCTAAGCAAGAAATTGAAAGACTAAACAATGGAAATGAGAAGTTGAGGGGCCATTTGCTTGAAAACAAGTTGGCTATTTATAGATTTCACATTCACCCAAAGGTGATTCCTATTAGAACTCTTTTACCATTAAACAATGAAGAAACACTATTCTAGGGAACATAAAACATTAATACGAGCTAAGGTGGTTGAGAAAATTTGGTAAATGTTGAAAAATTATGCAAGTCGCGATCAAAGGAATGTGCTGGAAAATGCATGAAGGACCGCCACATTGAGCAGGGTGGTGGTTTTGTTACTAAAGGTCAAAACACGTTTAAAAAGGGGGGTGAGGGATAAAAAAGCACAAGGAACTTGGATAAAGCATTTGGGATGCTAACATATACTTCGTGAGCTTCTCTAGATCCTAAACACCTTGCGAGGTGACCTATATCATTATTGGGGCATGTGTAACATCATTCACGGCATACATACCCTACAATTTTGGGTACATACATATTTCCCCCTTGGAGAAGTGTTTTAACTATGAAGAGGTGTAAAATGACGAGTCCGAGTATGGCGGTCCCAAAATGGGAAGCTAGAAATTATACTTGACACGCTCGTGTGTCGAAGTCACACCATCCAAATTCTTGCTACCTACAAAATGAAAAGAGGACTCAAGTGCATAGATAAAATAAATTGAAAAATAAATACTAAATTAGTATGAAATGAGGACTTACATTTGTGCGGGGATAAGAAATTACCTCCGTCAATGCTCTAAACCTCGCGAAAGGGGCATTCTTAATGAATCAAAACACCATATATATACAAAACGAGCTTATTTTCCTATTCATTTGTGCATGTCGATTTGATAGTTTTTGATCTCTCGGGACCCATGGTGATGGTTTTTGATGAAGATAACGATCATGCCTCTGCAAGTAGAACCTTGACCCGCGAGATCTCGATTAGTTCTCCTTGATTTAACGTTTTTGCACCCAAAATGTTAAAATGATGAAATCTTTGTTAGTGGGGTTTTTTTTTTTAGAAATGTCAGTTTTAAATGTGTCTCTTAGGGGGAAACCTAATGGGTAGGCTTTCATTTTAGCTAAAATGGTCAATTTTTGCATTTTAAAGCATTTTTAGGGCATGCAACCCATTTGTAGTCGCGGGCAGGATCGCCACCCCGAGCGGGGCGGTGGTTATGGGAATGCCACCTTTTAAGGTGGTGGTTACATGTAACCACCACCCTTCTTAGGGCGGCGGTCCTCTATAGAGTGTTAAAACAACACTATTTTGAATTTTTTTTTGCATTTTTAGTATTCCTACTTGCTTTAATGATTTTTCCAATGCAATCTTGACACTAACTTGCTTCTTTGTGCATGTTTTTGGGTGTTTTGTAGAAGAAGAAAGAGTACATTAGATGGAGCTAAGAGAGGGAGTGTGATTAGCTTCCAACAGTGTTAGATGCACTCTCTCAGGCTGAGCAGGATACTCTTCAGAGGGCAGGTATATTAAGGATCACACGGGTCCCCCACGTTACACCTGCCAGTCACATACTATGTGACTTATTTTCTTATTGGGATGCAGATCGGAACACCTTATGATTTCTAGGTGTTAGGGGTGAGTGGACTATCACCCTAGAGGATGTCTACTGCATTTTGGGAGTCTTGATTATTGGGAGGAGACTTTCATTTGATACAGTAGTATCCAGAGCTTAGATGACTCAGTGGGCCACCTATATGGGAGACGCAATTGTCTCCACTAGTTTGAAAAAGGGGGTGAAGGTCCGTTCTATTCCTGGCTTGCCCATCCCTCTGATTTGTGATGCCATTATGGGCATCCTTGCTTCGAGATTGATTGGGGACAAGGGAGGGGATACTTTGCTTTACTTCTGGGCCCCCATCATCGCACAGATTGAGGCACATGGTCAAATTTATGCCTAGGGAGCTGATATACTTGGGACCACCTATCACGACTTATACAGGGTGGTTTGATTATAGGGACAGTCACTAAGCCATCCGACCTTAGTTATGAGCTGGGTCTATGAGTGCATTATCCCTTATGGGAGAGGCATAGAGGTGGAGGATCTCGGGGCCGTGAGGGTAGCTAGATGGATAGAGATGATGGTGCTTAGGGCACCGCATCAACCGGTGGCTTCATTGACCACTATGGATATGGAGGCCACACCTTATCAGGCCATGGCAGGGTTGTGGGGTGAGGAGGTACGCACCCTAGTTTCCTACTCTATTACAGGGCAACTTATGGATAGGATGGGGAAGGTAGAGATACACCCCTTCGATCGAGTGCCTCAGCAGTTTGGCCTTGCTTATATTGATATGCTTCCCCCAGTGGTGCCAATGTTTAGATCAGTTCGGGAGGCTAGGGGAGGTCCTAGAGGTCGGGTTGGACTGTTGTTACTCCTAGCGTCCCTATTACAGCCAAGAGGGTGGTACACACTCAAGAGAGAGCTGGTGCTTCTCGTGCACCTTTACTTTGTATTTCCATTTGTCCCGCCCATAGCAGTGATGATCCCATTGATATAGACTCCGAGTTTGAGGAGTTCATGAGGGAGAGATGGAGGAGGAGACCGAGGACATGGAGGTTAGTGAGTCGGTGGGGGAGAGGATAGCGATCCTGAGTGGCATGACACTCAAGAGATCCTACAGGATGAGAGGGCAGAGTAGACGCGAGAGGGTGACTTTAGTCTCAGAGGAGTTACTTTCTCAGGACCTAGGTGGAGAGGATGAATCCGTGGCGGACGCCATGCGCCCCCAGGGCGTAGGAGGGGGACACCAGCTAGCGGTGGTGTCATGGTAGGTACACGAATCCAAGAGATCCTTCTTGGAGGCCTAGAGATCCGAGTGAGTTATCACTCTTATTTTGATATTTATTTTAGCTAGAATTGCCTTAGTTACTATCTCTCTTTTTGTTCATCCTTGGTTTCACTTTTTGATTATTTTCTAATTTATTTTCTCCTTTACTTACAGACTATTGATGAGTGGCGAGACTTGATTCGCCGGGTATGTACTGACACCCTATTGCTCCCCATGGAGAAGACTCGTGACTTGAGCTATCCATGGATGCAGGAAGCATTCAAAGAACTGGTAGGCATACTGATGTTTTTGCCCCTGTCTGGCATGTGGCCAAGATCATGACTTCCTTTCATGTCGAGGTAGTGGGTATAGGACTGCAGAGCACCTGATGAGGAGGAGCCATTCTCATGGCGAGACTATAGCTAATGTTCGGATCACGAGCCCTCAGTGCACTTAGAGCACCGGCGTAGCCGAGTCCTAGACGTGATCGTGTGCCTTCTGAGGGATCCCATAGGGATTGAGAGGCCACTTGGATCTTTTTTGTAGTGACTTTGTTAGGTTGTTTATACGAGTATTTTTGTACTTTCTGGGCTCATTGAGTGTTTTGACCATGCCTAGTGCATGATGGCATTGTATACTGAAACCTGATTTGTATATATATATATATCTCTTTAGATCTAGACTCTTGGTATCTTGAATTTTGTGACTCATTTTCTAAATGTGTTTTTAGATGTTTTTAGAATATTTGCTTTTCATGTTTCCAGAATGTATGCAATGGACAACAAATGATAGTAAATAGAATGTTTTACTCTATATGTTTTTTGCAAAGGTCTTGATATGAGATGATACTAACATATGGTAGTACTAAACTTTTGAACTCTTTGGGAAATGTTTGTAATTCCTTCTTATATTGGAAAACGTGATGAATGGATAGTGATAAAGAGATGAGCTTACCCCAATCCCAAATCCACACAACTAGTAAGACACGAGGGCTCAACACCAAGAATTAGGAAGGGCATAAGTTGTATGAGTTTGATTGAATGGAATGATGAGAGACAGACAAACCAAGAACAAGAACCAAATTTGGACCTACACACCCACCCTACTTAGAACTACTACCAAGCTTAGAAGGCCACTTACTTTTCAGTTTATCTAGACTTAGATTCATAAATGGCAACTTGGTTGACAAAATCTGGTTTTGAGGATTTGATCTCTTTGGAATTTGGATGTTTGGATATTTGCTTTCTCTTACTGAATTTGACTTATGTTTTTAGTATACCAAGATTTGTTAGTTTGTGTGACTGACCCCCACACCCTACCTCATGCCACTAGTAAGAAGCATGGGTTTATCACCAAAGGAAAGATACAGGTGAGTAAGGGCACTTATTTCCTTTCCCAACCTCACATCACTAGTAAGAGATGTGGGCTTATCACCGAAGGTTGATGGAGCAAAGAAGTGTGTAAAATAAAATATTTTATCTATTTGGTGCTTTTGATTTCATTTTATTTTGACATTTCTGATCTATGACTTTGGGATATCCTTTCATTCCAAGAGATTTTAAGAGGGATAGATGTGACACCAAGAAGCTTCCAAAATAGACCGTGGGCAAGGACAACTTCACCTAGTAGAAAGAAAGAGCAAAGCCAAGTATGCAGGTCTTGGCATGGTTTCCGTCAATGTTTGTCTGTCGAAATTGATGAGAAGATTTGAAAATATTTGATGATGTTTGAAGAGATGTGATATGAATATCTTTTCCAATATCCTCAAAAATTTGTAACAGATTGTTTTAAGAGTAATCTCCTGGACTATCATTTTTACGAAATGGACAAAATGAAGCAACTAAAAGACTAATGCAATGTAGGTAGCTATAATGTACTAGTAATGACTTTGATGTTTTATGCATAAAACCGCTTAAGGTGCAAGGAATTGACAGTTTCACCAAATTCCTCACCTTCTAGTGTGCACAAGAGATACGCACCGTTTCCATAGTCCTTCATGACTCGGTATGGGCCCAACCATTTGGGCTAGAACTTTCTTCCTTCGCCGGTTTTCTTACTAATCCGGCTGTCTAGTCTTAGAACTAGATCTCCTTAATATATTTCTCACTCATAGACTTTTTTGTTATACTTTGCCGGCACATCCGGTCAGCATAGGCTTTATGCCATTGTTCGGCATTTATCCAGGCCTTGTCAAGGCTTTCTAGTTGAGAGAGGTGTGCCTCCCTGTAAGCTTCCTCATCCAGAATCCCTTGTAATGAGATGTAGAGATTGGGTATTTCAACCTCAAGTGGGAGAACTACTTCTACTCCGAATACCAACAAGAAAGGAGTTGCTCCTGTTGGTGTTCTTAATGAGGTTCGGTGGGCCCACAAGGCCGGATATGGTTTTAAATTCCAATCTCATTTGTTCTCATTTATTGTTTTGAGGAGAATAACTTTCAACATTTTTTTTGTTGCTTCGGCTGTCCATTGGCTTGAGGGTAGTAAAGAGAGGCCAGTGATGTTTTATCTTGAACTTGCTACATAACTCACAAACCTCGTCATTCTTAAAGAACGTGCCATTATCTCGAGATAATGACTTGTGGGACACCATACCTACAAATAATTTGGTTCAAAATGAATTTGGCAACCACCAAACTCCGGTACAATGGTGAGAGGCATGGCCTCCACCCATTTGGTAAAATATTCCGTGGTTGTGATTATAAAATTATTGCCATCGATTGATGAGGGAGACAATTTCCCTATTAAGTCTAGACTCCAAGTGGAGAAGGGCCACAGAGTCGTTATTGGTTGTCAGAGGATTGTCTTTGGCATGTGAATCTCGTGAGAGAATTCTTGACATTTGTGGCACTTACATACAAATTCCACTACCACATGTTCGAGAGTGGGCCAAAAATATCCCATTTGATGTATTTTGCAAGCCATGGCGTGACCATCGAAGTGGCCCCACATATCCCATGTGGGATTCATGAAGAATCCTCTTGGATTCTTCTATGTCAATGCATCTTAGAAGCATTCCATCGAAAGCTCTACAATAGAGTATTTGGTTTAAAACAACATATTTAGTGGTAATAATGCATAGCCACCTTCTTTGTTGTGACGTGGCACTTTTTGGGTATGTATGGTCCATGATAAAATTGATGATATCAGTATACCAGGGACATGTAGAAATGGGGGTTTGGTTTCAAAAAGTATACACATTCATCGGAAAGTCTAGATCTACCAGCTCGCCTCCATCTAGTGGATTGTTAGCTAACCAATCTACAATGATTTGTCCTTTAAGATTTTTGGTTTATGAATGTTAACTCAAATTCTCCCATTAGGGTTATGAAATGGCCAACCTTTTTAGATAAAGATCCTTGTGTGAGAAATGTTCGTAAATGGTTTGTCTTTACAATGACCCTTGTTTCCTAGTTTAACATGTAATGTCTCAAATGTTTTGTTGCAAAAATTATGGCAAGGCATTCTCTCTCTGACCTATGTGTAACATGTTTCATAATCGAGCAATGTTTGGCTAATGAAATAGATCACGCATTCTTGTTTGTCATCGTCTTCCTGAGCCAGCATACAGGCTAGCGAGACATGAGTGGCTTGTGAGTATAGGATTAAAGGGCAGTCTGGCTTGGGAGGAATTAGCGTGGGTGGTGGCAACAAGAAGCACTTAACTACTTCAAATGCCTCATTGTAATCTTCAGTCCAATCGACACTATAATCTTTCTTGAGTAGATTCTTGATTGGATGAATGGAAAAGCTTAAATTTGGGATGAACCTTTAGATTGCACCGAGTTTCCCAAGAAATTACCTGATTCCAGACTCGTTCGAAGGTGGGATCATTTCGACAACAACTTGTATTTTGGCGGATCAACATCAATCCCTCGTGAAGATATAATGTATCCTAGAATTTTTCCTCCTGTTACACTAAACATGCACTTCTCTTGGTTTAATGTGACACCATACTCAATTAATCATGAGAGGATGATATGTAGCACTTCGGATGATCACAACATTTCTTGGCCTTGGCCAACAAGTCATCCACATATCATTCCACAATTTTATGGATAAGATCATGGAACATATAAGTCATTTCCCGCTGATACGTAGCACCGACGTTCTTAAGACCAAATGACATGACAACATAACAATAAGTTCCCCAGGGAGTTATAAATGTGGTTTTGGCTTGATCTTGTTCATATATTTTAATCTGATTGTACCCTAAGAACCCATCCATGAGGGACAATAGTTCAAATCCAGCTGTTGCATCAATGATAACGTCAATGGATGGTAATGGGAAATCATCCTTGGGACAAGCTTTGTTAATATCCTGAAAATCTATACAAATGCGTATCTTCCCATTCTTTTTGAGGAGGGAATGATATTAGACACCCATTGTGAATAGTCAACGAGCTTGATGAATCCTACTTGGAGAAGTTTTACTACTTCCTCTTTTACCATGAGAGCCACTTTTGGCTTCATTAGTCTTGACTTTTGTTTAATTGGCTTCGCATCTGGTTTAGTGATGAGATTATGTACTATGCAACTTGTGGTGTGATACCCACCATTTCTTTATAATTAAATGAAAAAGCCTTTTGATTTTTTTTTGAGGATTTGGGTGTGTATTTCTATTTCTTCCAGAGTTAGCGAGGATCCCAACTTCAAAATTCTTGGTTCTTCCTCCATTCCAATGTTTATGTCAATGGTTTCTTCTATCAAAGAAGTGTTACCTTCTTCAAATTCAGGTGGGGCTGGAGGTAGTTCCAAGCTTTCTCCATTTTCTATCTCGTAGATATTGAGATCCTTCTGTGGAGGAGACTCTACCATGGGATTTCCAAAGTAGGAAGAGGAGTGTGGTATTAGGGAAAGATCAACTATAGGGTGAGCAAGGTGTAGCTCTGCATAGGTGTTTAGATATTCGAGAGTGACTTTATCACTGTCAACATGATGTAAGATAGAAGATTCATTCTTAGCTGTATGTGTTAGAAGAGGGTTCGTTGATATTTTCTTCACCAATGGTTCAGTATGAAGTGATACCTTGAAACTTGTATCTTCTAACTCATTACTTGGGGTAAAATGTGAAGCTGAGGTTGCTATTGAATCTGTGAGAAGGTTCTGTTCTCATGGGATTGCCTTAATGGATATGAAGTTGAATCCTTTTCTTAGATCTAATACCGTTGTTTTATAGAGCTGTAAGTGCTTAGCTCTACTTCAAAGACTTGGTTCGCAACTAATTGCGAGTCTCCTAACACTGACGATGTTATTAACACCGATCCTTTTTGCTATGATGAGGCCAAGGAAGAGGGATTTGTACTCAACGTCGTTATTTGTACATTCAAAGTTTAACTTAAATGCAAAAGGTAGGATCTTTCCCTCAGGAGAAGTGAAGATCACACCTACCCCAGCTCCATAGCGAAATCTAGCTCCATCAAGTGGAGAGTCCAATATTTACTAGGAAAAATGGATGTTGGGACATCCTTTGCATCTGTTTCTTCTATTTTGGTTACTTCTACCATGCAAAGTTCCTCTGCTGGAGGAGAACCAACTCCTAGGGTACATCCCATACCCATGGAATCAAATGGTAGGAAAATTGGTAGATCTTGTTCCAAAGAATTCAATTTTTTTTTTTTACGCAGTAGTTCCTAATGACACTTTGTTTCTACAACATTAGCTTCATCCTTGAGTCTTTGGGATACCCTTGACTAGGTTCGTAATTTCTAGTTACATTGTAGATATTAATTTTTCTTCCAGCTTTTGAGTCGATTGGTTTGTTGGGAGTTCAAACTCAGAGTAAACGCCTGGTCTTTTCTTCAGGTTTGCTAGGTGTATGTCAAATGGTTTTGGGTCACCTTTTGCTACGAATATCTTTCCTAGGTGTAATAATCTTATTTCTTGGAATAACGTAGAAGGGATTGCTTTCATGTGATGTATCCATGGTCGACTGAGGATCATAGTTGGTTTCCAGATATATGATATAAAACTCGGTGAGGATTGTCTTGGGTCCTAAGGTGACTGGTAATATTATAGTCCCAATTAAAGTAGCTTTAAGGCTGTCATAACCTCTTAGCATATTTCTTGTTGTGGAACAGTTTGTTTCTCCATATCCTAGCTGTTGAAGGAAAGAAAGGGGACAATGTTAACTGCTGTCCCATCATCAACCATTACATGTTTAATGTAATTATTATAAATTCACACCTGTAAATGCAAGGCCAGATCACCTCTACATGTAATTTCAGCATCTGTTGGCATTTTGTTTATGTCGAATATAAACTTGGTATCCCTATCTGGCTGCCCTGGAGGGTGGATATCGAAGTCTATATGGTTTACTTGTGTTTCGGGAGGTGGAGTGATGTTAATTAAATGACCTAGACCTAGTGCTTCTAAAAGAGTAGCCCTATGGGTAGGAGATTTTTTCAATAAGTCCAAAAAGGAGATGTGAGAGAAGGTCTTTGTTAAGTCATTAATTAAATCATAAGCACCTATGGGTTTTACCAACATTTGTTGAATGTTATCTGCTCTAGTGGATAGATTGGATTTGGTTGAGAAGAATATTCTCATGCTCTTGTTATGGCTTCTACATGCAGCTCAGTATCTAACTCCACTAGACCAACTATCTTGGTTTGTGGTTGATTTCCTAATTGTGGTGCGACAGGTGGATTTAGTGAAGTTGAGGCTTCATGATCGTTATTTCCTATCATTACACCTTTGTTCATCCCATTTGGATTTAATTTATTATTGTTATTGTGATTTGGAAGTGGATCATTGAAGATCTTAAGAGGTGCGTTTTGAGGGAAACTACCCCTGTGAAAGTATTTGACATAGGTGTCATAGAATCAGTTAAGAACATATCTATGCAGAGTTGTCTTTGTTCTTCTAGTAAACGTTGCATGAACTTATTGTAATCACGGCAAGTCCTAGTGTCATGGCCTCGAATTTTGTGGAAACCATAATATGAGTTGGGATTATAACTCCTAGGTTGTTGGTTTGGCATGTGTTGTGGTCCAAAACTCTAATTAAACTGTTGACTATTAGGATTAAAGTTTTGTGTTTGTTGCCTTTGGTTTTGGTTTTGATATCTAGTTGAGTTTTGACTTGGACCCTGTGTCTGGATCTCGTTGTTGTTGTTGTTGTTGTTGTCGTTGGGGATGATTAAAATCCACCGCATTGATTGTTGGGGTAAAATTGTTGTTTCGTTGATTGTTAACTGGTGGTGGAACATTTACAATGTTTGTTTTTTTAGTTTGGTCAATCACTCCATCTGTTGTCACTCCATGGTTTTTGTTAAGGATTTTAGGTCCTTGATTGGCATTTGTGGTAGTAGGATAAGTCGTAGTGTTTTGGTTGGGGATGATTAACCTCCCATTTGTTCCATATGTCTTGCGACTACTATCTATCAGCTTGATCTATTCATAGAGCACTCTCGAGCACTTCATCATAAGTTCTTAGTGGGAACTTCTAGACTTCTTCCTTTATCTCTCTTGAGAGAGGATGAAGGAATAAATCACATGGTTCTATATGATCCATGTTAGGAGCACTTGCTGAAGAATAGAGGACTGTACACCATCTTTGGATGAAATGAGAAACAGATTCATTGTGTTCTTGTTTGATATGCAAGAATTCCCTGATCCCTATTCTCAACAATTTGTTCATGTCGACGCTTTGATGAACTTTGAAATGAGTTGTTTGAATGAATGTATTGAGGCTTCAGGCATTCTATAATACCAATCGAGGGCGATACCCTCTAAAGTTTTGGGGAATATTTTAGCAACAAATCCATACCAAAGGAGTAGTTCTCGAATGGCTATGGCATAGGCCTTAATATGTGCATTCGGGTCTCCCTCCCCTTTATACTTGGGTAGATCGGGAGAGGTCTTGGAAGCATGATGCTTCATATAGTGAAGTCTAAAGGTTCTTTCAAATATTCTGAATAAGTCCCTATCGCATAGGTTTCAACCATTGATGGTGCTTGTTGAGGGGGTGGAGGTGGAATGGGTTGTTGATATGGCATAGCATATGTATTTGCAGGGGCATAAGGAAATCCTTGTGTTTGAGAAAACATGCCGGGAGAAGAGAACATATCTCCTGTGGTGATTTGGAATACATGTTTAAGTATGGAGGAACATTGCTTAGTAATGGGTTGTTTTGTACTAAACCAAGAGGTATTATATTCTCAACTGGAGTAGTGTTAGAAAACACATTTCTAGTTGGTGTTTGTTGTAAGTACTGAGGAGGCATGCCCAACTTGCCTGTTCCTGTGAGGAGGTGTACTTGGCTGGGATGATGTGGAGGATTGGAAGTTCCTATTTGCATGAAATATGAATTTTGATTTTCTTGAGCAAGTTCTAACCCTCTAACCTTCTCAACTAAGGCTAAGATGACCTCGTTTGGTGAAGACACGATATTTTGCCTTAGTGGTGTTTGTTGTATATATTGAAGTTGTATAGGCATATGGTACCTGCTATGAATTGATCGGTGCCCTGCCAAGTTTCACCGAGGGCATTTCCTATAGGTGGAGGAGTGGGGGTTTTTTCTTGGAACGAGACCTTGGGTTGTGTTTGTAAACCTCCTATAGGTGGGTACATATTTTGAGAGCGTTGTTCACTCCTAGCATAACGTGCTAAGTATTTGTCATCTAAAAATAGATATGGATATGACTGTCTACTAATTTGTGGTCTAAGCAACACCCGAGGAGATGAACCAGATTCTCAGTGAGTGTCATGTTGTTTGAGTCTAAAGGCTCTGGTTGTTGCATTTGAGTGAGCTGATCCAACTCCTCTATTTGGAAAGAAGAACTATATCTAGTCCTTTGAGGTGGAGTTTGTGTTGAAAATCGGTTAGTTGAATAGTTTTCACCACATGCTGAGAGTGAGGGTGATGGTTGTTTATTTAATTGATCGTAGTATGCTTCAAGACCTAGGAGAGGTCTGCCATATGCATCGTATCCCTGACATATTTGGGGGTATATGAATACCCACAAAATAATGGGAAAGAGTGAAGGTGGATGAAAGAAATGAAAACAGAAAGAGGAATATTAGTTTGTTTCACGTCGGGTTCACCAATTTTATACGATGGAAAAGTGACCAACGAGCATGGGAATCTACAAGTAACTCTTCCTCACACCCGACCTCTCGAGGTCGTTCTGAGACAGCCGGTGGGGATGGAATATTCGTGGGGTACAAATAAACTAGTTAGGTAGTCTTATGTCTTCAACACACAATAACGGGATCTACGAATCTAAGGCAAAGAAGGCCCTCCTAACCTGAATCGGTGTGATAGATCATTCGGCAAGGATAGCTATTCGAAGGCTCAAATCAATATCGAGCTCTGCTGTGATCTGATCTATGGGTTGTGGGATATGTGGAAGATGACCTATGGGTGCTTCATATAAATCTACCGACAAGGTCATGAAAATGGAATGGCTACATGTGTAGTGGATCTTTTGGTGTTTTATGGACGATTCTCTGGTCTAGTCTAGAAATCTTTAGCTTGATTAGCTACTACATTTAATAATGATAGTTGTGTGATAATGTCTGGTGGAAGTGGAGAGGACCTAAACACTAGTGTTTGCAAGCTGGTGTCAATACTTGATTGATTTGTAGGCCCGTTGGGTTGTGGGACCTGTGGATCACAACCTGTAAGTTTGTGGTTCTTTATTACTGTGGACCTTCTATAGTCATATGAAGAGTCAATCCCTGATTCTGAGTATCTAGTAATCGTATGCCTTTTCGGCATCTATGTTTAGAACTAGAAGTTGCATGATTTTCTCGGAGTACCTAACTTGGTGTTACGCGACTTGGATACGTAAGCTAGTGTAGTGCTCACTTTCCTTGGACACTATTCGAGATATTGATCCCCGACACTATTGATCATATTTTGGATATTATTATGTTTTGATGTAGTATGATGTATCAGGGATTATTATGGAAACTATTATGTTTTGATTAGTATGATGGTTAGATGTTAGACTATGGATTAATATTGATCTGGATTCAGTTATTATGCTTGAGGATCATTGAGACATTATTACTATTATGTGGATGATGATATACTAGTTGACATGGATAGATTATTGATGTTGATTTTAGACATGTGACATTGGTATTATGAATAGCTCTAGTGTAGAGATCTATTGGATGACGATATAGTTACAAATTGAATTTTAATTGATAAATGTTAAAATCTTGATATTGTTGTGATTTGGATTTAATGTTTATATATCATATGGATGTTCTGATATGGCCACGAGGCCGAAGGAGGTATTTTGTATTTTGTAGGTTAAAATCACAACAATGTCGGGGGACTGGAGACTAACCATATTGGAATTCAGTGTGAAATCAACAAGGTCACCATGGCAACTGTGTTGATTTGTGTGTTGTGTTGTGTTAGGATTCCATTTTTGTGACCATGGGGCATATGTGTGTGTGGTTATTATGTGTTCCCTTTTTATTTATTGTTGTGTGTATTTTATTTTGTAATGTGCTTTTATTTTAATTATTTAAATATGATAGTATTATGTGGGAGACATATAGTTAAAATTTAATTAAATTAAATGGGATGTGGAATGTGAAATTAAATGTTTTTGCTTTGGTTGAAAATGAAATTTGATATATAGATATTTTTATAACCTTATGGTAATTAAATAAATCTTATGTCAAAAGGCTGTCATAAATAAATGTCATAGAAGTTAATGCATTTTAGAAGAGTGTGTAAGTTACCAAGTATGGGTTGTGTAAGAATTTGTAAGAGGTTGTAAGGCTGATTTTGGAAGGTCAAACACTCCTTCCACTTTGAAATTCGAATTTGGCCTTGAAGGAAAAATTTGGAGGCTTAAACTTGTCCCACACCTCTCAAAAACCTCCACCAACCATGATTATAATTTTAGAGTCAAAAGAAACTTATTTTATTATGTTTTGACATGATTTTATGAATGAAGTGATTGCACTTGTCTTACAAATTTTAAATGCATTTTCCTTTTGGGTATGGGTTGAGTTTGTGTATGTAAGTAATTTTGTCTTTCACATTTATTATGATGTATTTGCATTTGATGTGAGTTCTTTTTGGGATGAGGAAAAATGATGTGGCATCCCACTTGGAATCCACATCATCCTCCTCCATCCTCTCCTTTAAAATTGAATTTCTTCCTCATTTGGAGGTTGTTGAAACTTTGCCATTTGCTTCTTGGGGTCAAATTTTCTCTTGCATTGGGAGCTTGTCCTTGTGGAAGGAGCTTGGACTGATTTGCATGCTTGCATTGCTGTTTTGGGACTGATTTGTGCAACAAAGAAACAACTGTTTGAAAGCAAATCTCCATTATGGAGAGGTAGGCTCTCATTCCTATAAATTGTTGTTTTCTTTCCCTTCTTGCATGCAAAATATTGAATGGTATTGTGTTTGCATTCTTTGAGGGATGGGTAGAATGCCTAGGACATGGTGTAAAAAGAGAAGACTATGGGGTTTCAAATGGGGGCATAAGGGATTGCCATTGGCATTGGTTCTTTATGGAGGGAGTGTTGGTTTGGGATCCACCTAGGAAAGGAAATAGCTTGCATTTCCTACTTTTGGGGGGCATAAGGGATAAATTTGGGGGGCATAAGGAGGGGTTGGGAGATATAAGGTTTATGGGATTTGATTGTGTTTATGGCGGTTTGCTTTTGGTGGATGCCCAATTCCAACATGGGAGGCATAAGGAGACCCCCATAGATCTTGCTCTTGTTGGCTTGCTTGCTTGGAGAAGGAGCCTTTATTTTGATTGAAATTGGTTGTTGTAGTTGAGAACTACATATTTTTGTTTGTGCATTTCCTTGTGCATGTGAATGTATGTTATATGTGAAGAAGCTATGTTGCCATGTGTTGTTTTTCATGTTCCATTCCAATATGGTTGGGGCTCGGGGCCAATGGGGAAAGATGGCTTCTCTTTTTCCATTGGATGTCTTGGTTGGGTGGAGAGCGTTGCCTTTCCCCCTTCCTTGTTGTGATCAAAAGAAGGATGAAGGAAGAAGAAAACAACATGTTGTTGTTTGGGAAGAATTCCATAGTTTGACAGTCATCTCCTTGAGTAGATTTGAATGTAACCTGTCCCACTTCGAGTGGATGAGTGCATATATCTTTCAATGTGAAATGCTGGCATTGTAATGGAAGTTGTAATTGAATTTAGAAATGTAACGAAGAATTATATTCCTTGTTTTACTTGGAAAGAAAATGAGAAAGATGTTTCATACTATGTATTAGACAAATTGAAAAGGAAATCAGTTGTAAGTTATTTGAACTATCAATAAAGTGTTGGCAATGATTATTTTAAATTTTATATGGCAATGTATTCTGGATTTGTATTGTTGTCCTTGAAAGAAATTTTGTTTTGAAAAATAAAATAAATAAGAACCTCTATTTTGGTATGTTAAAAGATGCATGTGGAATGAAAGAAAATGTTGTCTCTTTGCATGATGCATAGTAAAACTGAAATTTGGAATGTAGTTTCATTTAGAATTGGATGGATGATTTAAGAAGTATTGTAAGTGATTAAGTTAGAATTCTTATGCACATTCAAATGACAAATTGTCAAGTCAATTTAAAAGAAACAATTCACTCTTTTGAAGTTCAATTCTGGCAATTCAATTTTTAATGAAAGAACAGTTCACATTTATACTTCCTAATCAACTTCAAAAGATTATAAATTAATATGCTAGGACCTATTTAAACCTAGGTTGACAAAGAGAACTCGAGAAACAATTTAACCATTCCAATTTTAAATTAATTCCCTTCCTAAGTCATTTTCTGTCTCTTGTTGGAGAAAAATACAACTTGAATAATTGAACAAATTGACCTCACTAAAACATTCTAATTCTTCCCTAAGTTGATCCTCCATGTCTGTTTGACATGTTGAGTGGAAGAAGAGTTCAAATTTTATCAAATTTACAAGTTAAAAATTGTCAGTTTTAAAATTATAAACCCTGCAGATCAATTTCTTAAAATTGACCCTTGAAACTTCACCAAATTTCAAAATTGATGATTTCTATGTAAAGAGGACTTTGAGAGATTTCCATAAAGTCCTTGTTTTCCTAAAATGGAGCTTCCTATCAAAAGTTATGGCCATTTGAAGTTTTACTTCAAAATGGCCATCCCAAACCAAAAATGAAATAATTCGACCTTAGAAAAAAATTTAAATTTTGAACTTTGGAAAAATTTCCTAAAAATTTCATGCAGCCCCGCCACCCTCTCATCCTATCAGAAGTTTCCACATGGCACCTTGAAGGGCGGGCCCTTAATAAAAACTTAAAATTTTGAAAATTTTGCTTGGGAAATTTTTCCAATTTTCCCCACAACCCCGCGGCCCCCAACCAATCACGTGCTGACACGTGGCGGGTGCGTGGATCAAAATGGAAAACTTAATATTTTTTCCTTTGGAAAATTTTCACTTTTCTCCCCGTAACCCCGCGGCCCCGCACCAATCACGTGCTGACACATGGCAGGGAGGGCCCGAGGATTTAGAATTGAAAACTTAACATTTTACACTTTTGGAAAAATTTCACTTTTTCCTCCACCGACCCGCATCCCCACAGCCAATGGGGTGTTGACACATGTCCCCATGGGTGTGTAGGTCCACGCAATTCTTTTAACCTTTTTCCCCTTGGGTGAAAAATCCAAATTTCCTCCGCCGGCCCGCGACCAATCACAAAGCGCCACATGGCCATTTTGAGCAAGTGCGGAGGCACGGAGGAAAATTTTCCTTTGGAAAATTGAGACTTTGGTTTTGGGAAAAATTTAAAATTTTTCCCTGTGACCTGCCAGCCTGAACCAATCATGTGATGACACGTGGCATTTGGGAAAATTTTCCCAATTTTCTCCCTAACCCCGCGGACCTCCAAGGGAAAATTTTCCCCTAAAACTCCGCCCGGCCATAACTTGAGTTTTACAAGGAGTTAGGAGGACTTATTTATATGGTTGGAAATGTGAGAAAATTTCCTATCCAATGAGCCTAGTTTAAGAAAGTTTTGATAAATCTAATTATGTGAAAAATCCATTTGAAGTTTAGGGCTTGATAGAGAGCAGGCCTGGCGATAAATTTCTCCTTGAACCTTAGTAAAACTTGTAACCTCCAAATTGGAACCTTGTAAACTTGTTATAAGATAAAAATGGAAATCTTGTGTTTGGTTAATCATAATTTGTTCGGAACCTATTTAGTTTCAAACTAGTGTCTTGCTACTTGTTTGTAGACCCTTCTTACAAAAAAATTTATTCCATAATTTTCCTAGTTTGTTTCTTGGTCTCAAGTGGTAGTTGAAGCAGTATTACAAATAGTGTCTATATCAACAAGGATGTCTCCTGTGTCTAGTCATGGGGACTAGTGGATCACAACAAAATGTTTTCTCTCTTTCGGTCCTTCTACAAGTCATATGGATATCTATCAAGGCGATCTATAATTTGGCTGATTTGACCATAACGTGTGTGCTTTGTCGTCTTCTATGTTTAATCCTCTTAGCTATGTGCTTTGATTTCTTGTAGGTTTGTTATTTTTCTAAGACCAATTCGATATTTTGGCCTATGTCGAGTTAATGCTACAACAAGATTGGGTTGAGGCACAATTGGCTCAAAAACATATTCCATGGGCTCCCTAGGTCCTGTGATTGTCATACAAGATCAATATAAACCTAATCAAACGAAATAAACTAATTATGCAAGATATATATATATATATATATATATATATATATATATATATATATTCCTCTATTTTTTGTATTTTTGATAGAATTTTTAATAGAATCAAAAGAGAAATTAATCTAATATATTCAGAAAATGACAACTAATCTAATAAAAAAATTAAAACAAGCAAGGTAGCGCGGTGTAGCTACTTGCCTGTGCAGTTGTGAGTTTATCCTAAATAACTAAATAGTTGATTAACTTAATTAAAAGACTCTCAATCCTACCTCAGAAGTGAGGAATGAATCATAGTTTCTGAGAAACTATCAATCCCCACAGCTTCCCCGACAATATCGAAAGTGAAATTTAACTGAAATGAAATAATTCACTACTCTATTTGATATGTTTTAACTAGAACTTTGATAGATAAAACCTGGAATTTGTAGAACAATGGTGAATCTAGTAGTGTATGACTTTGTCCCCTCAGAATGATCTCCTCATTCCTTCATGTTCACGTGAATCTAGAAGAGTGTGTATATGCTAGCATCAATAGAAGAAGGTATTTGAACAATGGTAGCTTTGGATATAGACCGAATATAATGTGAGTAGGAGAGGGACAACGCAAGTGACAGAGCTTGGCATATGTAATTCCTAGCGGGATTTATTGCGGGAATACAACACAAGTGTACCGAGAGATTCTGGAATCTACCTTCTGTGAAGAACACAACCTGTAACTCTAATGGATTCAATCTATAAATGACACTACTCTTCTCTAAACTAATTTGTATGAACAACAATGAAAGAGACTGAAGCAAGAAGATCAAATGACTTCTAATAGCAAAGGAAAAACTAGCATGGATGCAAACATGAAAACAAAATGAGTTCTAAGCAAGAAATTGAAAGACTAAACAATGGAAATGAGAAGTTGAGGGGCCATTTGCTTGAAAACAAGTTGGCTATTTATAGATTTCACATTCACCCAAAGGTGATTCCTATTAGAAATCTTTTACCATTAAACAATGAAGAAACACTATTCTAGGGAACATAAAATATTAATACGAGCTAAGGTGGTTAAGAAAAGCTGGTAAATGTTGAAAAATTACACAAGTTGTGATCAAAGGAACGTGTTGGAAAATGCGTGAAGGACCACCACCTTGAGTAGGGTGGCGATTCATGAGGACCGCCGCCTGTCAGCCGGGAGTGGCGGTCACGAGACCGCTGCCTTGGTAGGGTGGAAATTTCATTACGAAGGTCAAAACATGTTTAAAAAGGGGGCGAGGGATAAAACAAAGCACAAGGAACTTGGATAAAGCACTTGGGATGCTAACATATACTTCGTGAGCTTTTTTGGATCCCGAACATCTTGCAAGGTGACTGTATCATCATTGGGGCATGTGTAACATCGTTTTAGTGGTACAGTACCCTATAATTTTTGGTACATACGAAACAAACTAGAAGATGCATTGTCTTATGTTCCAAAATTTGTGTTGAACTAAACTCCCACATTCTATGAGGTTGTACTACTTCTAGACGTGTTACCAATGATCTGTGCACCCACTCTCTAGGTAAATGGCGCGTTAGATAAAATACCTCCATCTGGACCTCCGAAAATGCGAGGCGATGTCTACACTATGATAGATGAATATGATTTTTGATTAACTCCTGAAATTACTGGAAACTGAAATCTACTTGTCACCACCAAAGTACCTACACTAGCTTGATTCTTACTATCTCATAAACCGGAAAACCAAGCATAAGGGTTAGGTCGTTAGGAGGGATCAAACATGCTCCCATGGTACTTGCAACTTTTAATCAACATGTTCTCGCCCTGCTACAAAGGGTTCTCTATCATACTTAACTTAATGGGGAGTACCGGATGCTCTAGATCCACTTCTTCCATATGAGCTCTAAATCCTTCGAGCCATATCTCTCCGTAACACCATTCATTCTACAACATCACGTTGCTTTTCCGATCCCTCTCATGTACTTCATTAAACTTAAGTCACCTCTCTTCTATCTACCTTTCTACTTCCAGTACACCATCTTTCACCACACTTTCTCTTGCCCCGCACGTGATGGGGTTTAGCTAGCCATAGGATGTCGTTCCAAATCTAGAGTTACAATCAAGATCTTAATCGTTAAAGGGATAACACATAGATAAGATCCTATAGGTTCTTGTAAGAATTGAAACTTAGTAACCTCTAGATAGGAATAAGTAAAAAGAGTACTCCAAAATATAGCTATTAAAAAGACCACTCCACCAATAATCCACAACACATGTTCAAGTCGGATCGACATCATGCAAATTTTGGAAATCTTCTTATGTCCACATGAGTGCTCTATACCTCCAACTTCTATTTGAAACAGATGTTACCAACCACTCATACAACTCTATAGGAAAGTAGTTAAAGAAATTCTCATAGATCTCATGATACAAGTTCCGTTCAACCCATGCACGTGTATCAAAATAAGCTCCAATGTTGAATCTTTCAGCATACTCTTCCTCTAAATCTTCTAACCAATCATAAATCTGGCTAAAGTCAAGTGATATGTCTTCATCATACATTATCTTGGAAAAAAACTTTAAAAAGAAGTCCCGACATCAAAACACAAATGTAGTCTTATATTTTACCCAAACGAAATCGAAGGCACACTGACACATCACTAAGCCGGGCGAGCGATCACATGAAATGCACAAGGGTATCGGGTCCCTCTTTTATGCAAGCCTTGTCAAGAACTTAAGATGATGAACAAAAACATTGATAGATTCCAGATCTATAATATCCATTCTAGAATAAAGCATAACATAAACTAGATCTAGATCTCAAATATCATGCATAAGTATTTAAACAAAAACTATAATCATATCTACTCTACAAGATCCATTAACAATGCTATTCATAACTAGAATCCATCCAAATAACTCCATTATATTAATCCACAAACAATACAATAGCTAAATACATCATATTAAGATCACCATAAGTCACACGCTCATATAAACTAGTAGGACAACTTTAACAAAACATGGATGATGATCCCTAAAATGTGCAAATTAATACATATATATGGGTGGGGACTTTCCCTTCACCTCCTATGCATCTTCAAAATAGGATAAATGTTAAGAATAGCCATGCACTACTACAAAATAATCCCAAAATCATGCAAGATTTCCTAATAATAGATTTTCTTTAGTTAACTTCTAGTTTAGATCCTATTATTAGATCCACACTATGCATGTTGCTTTATATTCCTTTCTGAGAGATCTATTGCAAAATAGACTTTGCTTAAATTGAAATTCTTCTTATAGTTGCATGCTCTACACTCCATGTCCATATTTAGATCCACATCTCAAAATCGGCTAAGGTTTTGGTTTTTCCATTCTTCCTCATGCATGCATTCTTGACCAACTTCAACATGTAAACCTTGTTCTCCTCACGTGCGCATCCTTATGTGCCTTTCTTCTCGTAATGCTTCTTGTACGCACTAACCTATGTTATCAAGGACTTATTCATTTTCCATGTTCAATAGGGGCCTTAGAGTTAAATTTTGGAAGTTATGGACAAATTTAGAGTTTGTAAGTGTTACAATAGATGGCTAAGAGATTACTCATGTTATAAAATTGAGCCCCATGATCCTTGTTTGATCAACTATAGTAGGATGCATTTATTTTTTTACATTTTTAGGATTTCACGGTCTCTTTTTAGATGCTTTGTGATCCACAAAAGTTTATAGTGTTTACCAAAAATTATCTTGGGTGGTTTTGAATTTTTTAGTGCGAAAATGTTTCGGGGAAGAACAAAGCCTTTTCCATTAACACAACCACCATTAGGAACGTTTAGACTCTCTTCATGGTATTGATAACCATTTTTGGAACCTTTTTATATTTTAGTAGTGTACATAGATGATATTGGATAAATTTTATATCTTTGCATCATTGTTATAGTATTTAAGAAGCCTTGAGATGCCATATGGCTCTTTATTCGTCACCTAGACTAGTTGTAATCATGTTTGGTACTCTCAATGGTGGCTATATTTTTGTCTATTAGAGAATTATCCCATATGAATTGAGAATGGAGTACATTTGGGTTTAAATATAAAAATTCCTTGTTATTTTACTTGTGGATATTGGTATAGCACATACATGAGAATATTTCATTATAATTCTTAAGTTTATTCGATAGCAAATATTATAATAATAGGAAATATATTTTCTTGATTTAAGAAGTTATATCATTATCACCCAATCATAAAAATATTTCAACAAATATCTCAATATACCTATAATATCTCATATAATATCCCAAATCCCTATTATTTCTCCCTATAATATCTCTCGTTCTTAATCTATATGAGTTTTTCTCACAACTCACTTTACAAATATATCTAATGAGAAATTTAATATAACTCTATATAACAATCACACATAAAAATAATATTATAATAAGTTATTTCTTAATAACTTATTATTTACACACATCATAATAAAACACATACATATAATGTGAGCACTAATACAATTTCCTAACAAGATTGGAGCAATGTCTCCGGTTGTTACACAAATTTGTGAAGCGCGAAAAATTACCTAGTGTTGGTCTGAAACACAAAAATATATAAGGCATAATGGTACATATGACTTGCATTATAGGTAGTCACGAGTTTTGATTAAGGAAATATTTAGGGTGAAAAACCCTATGTGATTAAGTACATGGGATTGTGCCACATAACACTATATCGAATACTTAGCTACCCGGGTAAGTTGGGAAAAAATGGAAAAGGTTTAGAGGTAATTCCAAGAAAATGGAGACTTATGAATTGTGCCACATGTCCCACTCACGAGCATTCAAATCCTAAGAAATTAGAGGCCTATGGTTGGGCCACGTGGCCTACTCATAGCCGATCAATTGCCAAGTGGACTCGGATGCATATCAAAAGAATAATCTTAGGAAGGATGAGAACATGTGATTTGGCCATATGGTCCAATCATGAGGTGAAATAGAAACAAAATCAATGTTTGACATGTGGTCTAATGGGAAAATCACAAAAGTGTTTGTAGTTGAAAAAACCAAAATTTTTCATAATTTTAATGAAGTGGGTAATAAATAGAGCTCTGGTTTTTCTACCATAACTTTTGATTCAAAGATCCATTTTGAGAGTGACAATAAGTTGGGAAAAATAATTGAAAAGGTTTGGAGGTAATTCCATAAAATGGAAACTTTTCAATGGTTCCACATGCCCTACTCACGAGAACTCAAATCCTAGGGAATTAGAGGCATGCGGTTGGGCCTGTGGCCTACTCATGGCTGGTCGATTACAAGTAGACTCATATGCATATTAGAAGAGGGAGCCTAGGAAGGATGAGGACACATTATTTGGCCACATGGCCACTCATGAGGTGAAATATAAACCAAATCAATGTTTGACATGTGGTCCAATGGAAAAATCACAAAAATTTCTATAATTGACAAACCAAATTTTTACACAATTTTAATGGAATGGGTAGTAAATAGAGCTCTAGTTTTTCTACCTATTATCATGTGTTTTTACAAGGTCAAACATTTAATCTTGAAACATGAAATATAAAAACCCAAGTATGAAAAACTTGCTTGGAAACCCTTTTGAACACCTCTGTGATCGATCTACCACCTGTATCATGCCTATTCATACCTTTTAATTCCTCATACTATGTTGTAAAAACTTTTCTTAATGTTTGAAATGTTTTTCGTAAGGCCATTAAACTCATTTAGTGAGGTGTTATCAAAAGAGAAATCTTCGTTAAGCCTAGAAAGGCTATTTTAATCCTTTCTTGGACAAGTGTGCACCCTATGGGACTGGTCTAAATTCCCAAAATCATCGGAGGTAGTTTTGAAGAGTCCAAAGAGTAATGAAACTAATTTAGGAAATTTTAGGAGGGTTAGGAACAAATGCAGTGAAAGTGGGTTTTTTTAGGGGTAAGAAATATGTAGTCTAAATTGGCAATTAAAATTCCCAGGATGATTAAAGAGCTCTATAAAGAGTTAGGAGTAAAAAAATTAGTCATTGGAAATATGATTTAGTCCTCTACATGATGGAATCAAAAATATTTCATAAGACATGTCCACTTCTCGGGAATCTTAGTTTCATAGACACACCCCGCTATCGTGAGGAAAAAGGAGACATTTTAGGGAGTTTCAAGATTAGTTGGAGATTTATACCCATCCCATTATTATTGGAAGGATATCGGGAGTCATAATCATATAAGGGTTCATAAAAAATGACCCCTTAGAGCTCCGACAACCTCGTCGACAAGTTTCTCTCTCATGAGGTATGTTTCTTATACTTAGCCAATTTGGATTGAGGGGACAATAAAATTCACCCCACCCCAAATTTTCCTCCAAGTTCCTCATATGACCATGAAAAGAACTCCACGGAGTCTTTTTTTCCTAACTCTAGCCCCTCATGTCATGCAATCATACTATGGAACTTGCCAACGTAGGGTAAGGGTGCATTTTTACGCCCCTCCTATCCCTTTCCTAAGGGGATAGAGGGGAAAAAAAATTCTCCCCACTCCATCCCTTGATTTTGTTTTTCATGTGACCTATTTTTAGCCCCGTAGTGCTTAATCGAGTCTTTCCTCACTTCCCCCACACCATTTCAAACTAAGCCACTTGTCATCACCACATGAGGGCACATTTTTCTATCACCCTTATCACCATTCCCAAGGGGACAAGAAAATAAACCCCAATATAGCCTCTATCACGATTCTCCATGTGACCCGGTTTGAGCTCGAGTCTTTAAAAGTTTTTTTTTCTCATTTCTCCAAAGTGTAATCGAAGGAGACACTTGTCAAGCCCAAGTGTTTTTGTCCTTATCATCCCCATTCCCAAGGGAACATAGGGGAAAATAAAATGTGCCCCATGTCAGAAGTAAAAATCCTAAAAATTAACTAAGTCATTGCATACTTGTTGCTACACCTTCTACCTCATTCGAACACCAAAAACATTATCAGAAGATTTAAAAACATAAAAGAACTTCTTTGTACCACATTTCTTCACCATATATCCATTGTTGCTAATAAAAAACCTCCAAAAACCTATATTTTTACTAGATACTCTATCAAAATTCCTCTAGGGCTGCCGTAAACAAAAAAATCATGAAAAACTCATAACTTCCAAACCTACAATCCATTTCCCTTGATATTTTCACTATTGTCCCTCATTCTATGTAACTGTTGAGAATTCATATTTATTAGTGCTCACATATAAATTCATATTAATTTGTGAGTGATTTATAATAATAAATCACTTAGGTGTATTGTTGAGTGAGTTATACTAACTCACATATTTAGGAAAACAGAAAATAGTGGGATATTTAGTTGTAGAAGTTTCCTAAATTCTAGGGATGTAAAAGCCTATATATGTGGGATTGTATATGTTGTGTTATGATCTACATGAATGAAGTTTTTATTATGTGTTTTAATTATTTAGATCTCTAACAAAATTACATTTGGTATCGGAGCGATTTTGATCATGGAGAGATAATTTGTTTGTCAAGGAAGATTCATTTTGATTTTTGTTTCTTAGTTAATAAAAGCTACGAGAAATTTTGGTTTGTTTAGGATAGTGCTACAAAATGAAGAAAATCACTACACGAGGAATCTATAATGTGATTGAAATGTATTAGAAGAGTAGAAATTCATCTCAGTGCCTATAGATATCCATTGATTGCGTCATACCCTGCTGAGGACATTGTAATTTGTACACCATGCGGCAACCTCCAAATGGATAGCCGGATCTAGGCTACATATCTTAATATTCATTCGTTGATGTGAATATATTCAACGACATCAACGAGTGCAATAAAAAGTCCTATAGATCTGTTATACTCACAATGATGTTTCTTACTTAGGACTCGTACTCATGAGAAGATTGATTGCCTTATCGAGATCTTGAATTTACATTTCCATTGATCACCAGTTCGCATTAATCATTTTGACTTGCAGGTGATTAGCCTGAGCGGCATTAACATTGGAACGACGCTTTGATAAGTAGCGGATTTTGTTTGGATTCTCCCTCAAGTAGATGAATGCAGCAATCAAAGATCAACCTGTTAGCATCGTTGCCTTCTCATACATATGCACAACAAAAGCATAGATTTGTGGACAATGTTTTTCTGGGTGTGGTTATGGTTTGAGGAAAGAAAATTTATTAGTGTACATTGTTTGGTAGTCTACCACTTCCAACATCACGCCATGCAAGAGCAGGTCCGTGTCCATTTTCCGTTTAAGTCCACGTAGCATGCTAATTTGATGCAATGCTTTCTTAAAGTTTATCAGGTTGTTTAAATTATAAATCATGTATATAAAAGAGCCTGGGTCTTCAAATTTTGATTAGTGTGAAAAGGTTATTTTATAATAGTTTGGTATGGGAATTTCCTTTTAATCGAGGAAATAAAGAGTTTTCTTTACAATTCAAGTGTATTTAGTCATGTGTCAAAGTTAAAAAGACGAGTTGGTATGTGTTGTCAAGTTCATTAAAAAGTTAAATAGAGCCAAAACAATTAAAGTCTTTGTGAGTCGTTGAGAGAGTCAATGTCATGTAAAATAGTCAGAAAATTTTAAAAATATAAAAAATTCCTCATTTTAATTATCGGATGCATTATTTCTTGTCGCGACATCAGGAGTCAATTTTATGGGGTCATTGTAAAATTTAATCTCAAAGTAAAAATATAGTCAAATTTCCATTTATAGTTGTTGAAGTTGTAGTTGCCTAGTCAAAGTTATCATTTTTTTCCCTTATGGACGCATTATCGCTGAAATGCAATGTCCAATATGTAAATTTGAGCTTCATGTTCACATTCCGTTAAGATATCAACATTGTATTGGAGGTTAGAGGCAATGGAGGATGGAGGGTGATCAACACCTCTCGTCAGTCACCAATGATGGGGTCACATACAACATTGGTGACACCTTTTTATATATTATTTTAGTTGTGTGGTGTGTGCAGAATAAAATGGTGTGTGGTTTCCTTCCCCTGTTATGATTGAAATGAGGAGGATGTGTATTTTGGAATCTACAAACAGATTGTATAGGAGGGCGGTTGAATCTGGAGTGATATTCGATTGCTTAGATTATTTGATTATTGTACTTCTAACATCAATAGGCCAATGAAAGAGCGTTCATTGGAAGTGAAATTAGGAACTGTTGAGTTTGCGTATGTAGGTGAATCGGTGGAAGTGTGATCATCCGGTAAGGGATTAACTATGGTGAAGTAGGAAGATCTAGACAACAAGATCCAAGACACCAATATGTAGACCTAAAAGTATGTAGAGGCATATGATTTTGTTCCCAGATCTTGAGATGTGATTTCTTCCCATGTTCGCACTAAGGGGGAATGTTGGGAATTCATATTTATTAGTGCTCACTTTATGGATTCATATTAATTTGTGAGTGATTTATAATAATAAATCATGTAGGTGTATTGTTGAGTGAGTTATAACAACTCACATATATAGGAAAATAGTGGGATATTTAGTTGAGGAAGTTTCCTAAATTCTAGGGATGTAAAAGCCTATATATGTGGGCTTGTATATGTTGTGTTATGATCTGCATGAATGAATTTTTTATTGTGTGTTTAATTATTTGGATCTCTAACCAAATTTATAATAACACCTCTATATTACACTTCATCAAACTAAGGAAATTTTTATATCAACTCATTAATTATAGTTAATGCCTTCACTAAATTTAACACATAACAATTAAATTCCAACATACAAAAGTTTATAAATCCCTTAAGTTATCTTACACTAAAATGAGTAACATCATTTAAAACAATGCTAAGTTATTCCAACATTAGTTATTATTTATAATCCAACCAAACAATCTATGATAACCATGTGCAAGCTGCAGGGTTTATAGATCCCATCCAATCCCCTAAAAACTCATTATGAGCCAATATACCTAGTATATTATTTGGTTAATCCTTATTATAGGTGGAGACCACTTGTGATTCTTCTTAGCATCTTTCCTAAAGCTACTACTATAACACACATCCAAATCTTGACACCATAACAAGAAGAATTTATGGACAAATAATGCATTCAGCTACATGCACTACTATGGCCATAGTTATTTGGTGTTGCATTAACAAACTGTTTACGAGACCACACACAAGCCTACGAAATCTGTCTTCCTCACCTCAAAGCAGTTCCACATAGACATCAAGATTCATTTCCATTGTTTAAGTTATTAAGTTTGTTGTTAAAAATATTAAGTAATCATGTATTTAATTATTAATTCAAACACCGAAGCTACAGTTATCATAACTCGTCATCTAGGTCGTGTGGCTCATGCTAAATCAACTTTGGGATCCATATAAGGAAAATTACGTTCACATTTAGTCATCTCAAACTGATGCGGTATGATTTACAAGACACAAAATTCATGTCATGTTACTTGTCTTCGTGTACTTTTCATTATGAAATATAAATCATGATAGAGATATTTAATGATCTATTTGAGTCACTGTTTGATGTATATACCTCTTACCACTTCTCAATCGGTTTACGATCTAGGGTCTAGTTTAATTAGATATATACATCTGTAATAACGTTAAGTAAACATTATTAAATCATGTTTAGTCGATATATATACATCATACCATTTCATGATTTTTCAATATGCTTTCGTACTTTTTGTTACATATCATCGTATCTTCTTTCACGCTATTTGTTATACAACATATTCGGGTTTGTTCATATGATAATACAACTTAATCTTTTTGAAGTGAATTTTTTGCCAACAAAATTTAGTATTTAGTCTCATAATGATTCAACCATATAATTTTATTTAAATCCTCTTACTTACCAAATGTTAGCAGATATAATTTCATCATTAATAATCACCTCTTTAACATACATCCATATATTATTTATTTCATTACTGTTTATGTATATTTATTTACCTTAAGCATACTTAATTAGCCTTAATAAGTTGAGGTCTTAAAACCAGTAATATGATTTACACCATTTCATTCTTAGAAGAATAGTTAAATTTATTAGACATGTTTGTCTTCATTTTGTACCATATTATTGTACATCTTTACTATTTCGATAAATAATTATATACTCATAAAGACATATCCTACAACAATATTATTTATCAAATATATAGAATACTTAGTTTATAAAAGAATTACTAGAATAAATTCATAGAAACCATTTCTTGAATCATTAATCAATTAATAACTTCTAAATTAATACTTTTTACATGGCCAAAAAAGACTAACAAGAGAGTTAATGTATACTAGGTCCAATGACCCTTTTATCATTACAAGGAAACCTTTCCCATTTAATCAAATGATATTACATTTATCTCATTCATATAAATATGCATAATAAAAAAATGCAAGTCATGTTGTCCATCTTTAACTAACTCAAATTCCTTTCAACCCTATAAACCAAAATGATAAAGTACAACAATGTACATGGTGGTTTGAAAGAACTAACATGGATCATTCACACAACCATGTTACATTATCAAGAAATACAAAATATTAAATGGTTACCTTTATTTTTATTTAATTAAAAATTATCATTTAAATCATAAAGTGTCTAAATCTCATATGGTTATGACAACAAATTTTAATGATTAAAAATCCAATTATAGAACTAGGCAAGCATTTATATTAACTATCCAACTAAGCCAAATTATAATCAGCCAAGAATAAAATTATTACCCTCAATGGTATCAAACATCATTACCATATTACATTCCCAGATAGTGCTACAATTGAATCATAATAAATATAATTTTTATCATACATCAAATTCTAAATATGTCACACTAGAAATAATTCTTCCAGGTTAAATATGTCTTAGCCATAGTAGGTAAAATACTTGAATAACATGTACTAGATTTAGTACTATATCGACTTAGAGGATCTTGTAGAGGGTTAAACATACTTTGAAACAATAATCAAACTATCACTGACAACCAAACAATCCATGCTAACTCCTTAAGAGTTTAGCAAAAGTTCATTAAGGGATTAATACCATCGACAATCAATTACCTGTTTTAAGTAAACATTTACTCCTTAGAATATTACCCCACATTTTTAGTAGGCTTAAACTTATTTAAACCACAATTTATGATTAAAATTTTAACCAAAATCTTCCTATTAAGCTTGTAAGAGCTGTTTAACTTTCTAAATCCCATAGTGAGCTCAAAGAGCTCTCCTTTATTTAATGAAGGGATCAAGAGTTCCTTTCAATTATGTAATTCCCAAAGAGAGAAGATATGGAATAAGGTTTATTCCAAATTTGATCCATGTCCCAAATAATGGGTCATTTATTATCAAATTTAGCCACATCTAACTTTTTACGGACAAGAGTTACACCATATTTTTCAAAGACACACAAATATATATTAAATTTGATGTGACGTTGACCTAGGGATTAATTAACAATCATTCAAAGACTTCTTGAAACACAAGTAACCTTAAAAACTTCATAAGTCCTATGTATACAAGGAATGAAAGGCCAAAACATTTAACCTAGATCGATTTAGTACCATGATCATTATGTATTACTCAAAGCAACATGCACTTAGAGTAAATAAAAATGAAAAACTGACTAAGGATAAAACAACCCACTAGCACACAATTCTCGAGACAAGGAAAGTCAAATCATTAATACCCAAATGGCATTTTTCATTCCCATTAGATTCTATAACAAATCCATTGATTTATTTTCACTTTTAATCCACATAAAAATAGAAAATAAACTAAAGAAGCAATCCCATTCAATATTCAATATTTCATATTAAAGCAACAAATTGAGTGAAGGGTCCATGCCTATAAATATGCTTGAAGCTCTTTCTTCCTGAAAAATCCCTCAACAAATCCTTCAACTTTTCATATAATTAGAGAAACATAATCTCATGAAGTTTGAACCCGAGATAGCCCCCATTCATTAAGGTTTAATATGAATTTAAAACACACATGCAATCCATAATAACAAACTAAATATAACTAAGAGGCCACAATTAGCTCACAAATTTCTCATCTATCATGCACAACCAAAGGGGAGTTCGAATGGATACCAATAAAGAATAAGATTTTGTATGCACTTAGCTTCCTGAAGAAGCTTTGCGCTTCCTAAGTCTACCATGCAATTAATTGAATTCAATATTCTTAGTGCAATGTAAGTGGCTTTAATAAATCTTCTACTTTTAAAATGGCATTGGCCTTATCTGTTTCTAACTTCCCATGGTTTAAGACCTCATTGAATGGTATTTTACCCACAAAATAATCAACTACAAATTCCTCATTGTTTGCATTGGTAGTATATCAACATAGCCAAATTTTAACAACCTAATGCACTCCAGTAGGGTCGATTCGACCACTAAAGCAATTATTTTCTAATTAGAAAAGAATCTAATCCACTTAAGTATGGTCATCGATCATATTATGAAAAATAAATTTAATTGATTTACTTATCAAAATGATATGACATTGTTGTCATGTAAATGCGTAACATGAAAATTCTGGATTTTCAAGCATGACATGGACCCTAATGTCAAATTTTTTGATTGTAGACATCTCCAGACACCCTCCCAGTCATTCTTTTCCTTAGATAAGTCCTATAAAATTATCCAAATGGTTCACATGTGTATGTAATCCTTTCCCTTAGGTGATTTAGGAAGAAAAATTCATTCAATTACTTCTGGAGAAGCACCTTTCAAAGTGGAGTTTCAAGAAATCTTCGAAAGGGATATCTTTAAAATTTCTAAGCCAAGTGCACAACCTCTAGAGTTTTTAGAAGGCCAAAGTTCATCAAGGATGAGTATTAAATAGTGAGGATCATCAAGGAATTTATTTTGGAAGATATTTGGAAGTTTCGAAGGCTCCGAAGTAGATTCACTGAAAGTGGGTTCTCAAGATCAAAGGAGCTAGCATCACGAAAGAGCACATGAAATTCAACAGGTGATTCTAGGAGCTCTAGAATGAGTTATGAGCCAAAAAATATCATTGGAAATAATTTTCATTCATCTACATGGTGGTGAAATCAGATCAATGTCAAACCCACACATTTTCTAGGCGAGTTTACTCTTTCTAGGTACAACGAGTGGTATATTAAAAAGAGGGTTTTTAGATGGTTACAGGAAGAATAAATTCATGAGATGCACCCCATTATTCTTAAAAGTTCATTTACAGTAAAATTCATATAAATAAGTATGGGAAAAGTCATCTAGGAGCTCAAGTTATGATCGTTTCAAGTTGTCACAAAGATACACCATCCATCGGTTAGTCAATTTCGAGAGAGGGACACATGGTGGCATGAGGCTGAGGTGTAATTTTGTGCACCCATTATCCCCTTTAAAGGGAATATGGGAAAAAAATTGCACCCCTCCCCTTTGGCTCTATGGTCACACCATGTGACCCCAACAGCTCATCTAAGCCACTTTGACTAGTTTGACTAGCCTCCTCACCTACTCTTGAATGCATGAAAAATGTCACTGTGAGGCTAGGGTGCACTATTTTCCACCCATCATCCCTTTCCAAGGGGAAAAGTTTTTTCCCCACCCCTTAGGGTCTAAGGTACCTCATATGACCTTTCTAAGTCCATTATATGCTTATTTTTCAGCCCCTTCCTCCATTCCTCTCATCAAATGCATGTGCGACACTTGAAAACATAAGGCTAAGGAGAATTTTTGTGGACTCATTGTCCTCTTCTAAGGGAAAAATGGGTAAAAAAATGTGCCCACTCCCTCTTTAAGGTTTCAAAAGTTATATATACCAGAACATAGCCATTTTCTTCATTCCCCCATATTCCGCCGTTTGCACCCATAACTCTGGATTTTGTTTTTTCATAATTCCTTCAGCATTTTTTCTCATTATCCTTCATTAAACCATCTCCTTTGGATCTGAGCACCATTATTTTGTAAGAAAAACCATAAAATCCATGATTAAAACCCCATTTTTTCCGAATGAAGAGGTGCACATGAGAATGAAAAAATGCAATATCTAAAAAACTAGTGCACTGAGATAAAAAAACTTATTGCATTATTTTCCATTCTCAGAGGATGAAAAAACCCATGTGCCAGATTTTACATGCAAGATAACATATTTTTTGTGGTGATCAAATCCAATTTCCTTGAACAAAAACTTTGAAAATTATTATCTCTTGTTCCTAAAATTGGTTTGATCTGAAACTTCTGAGGTATAATAAGAAAGAAAAACCCATATCAGAAAAACCAATTTCATTGAAATATGACACCCAAAAACTTAATTTATAAAAATAGTAAGCCTCCTACACGAGAACTTAATATTTTTATTAAGATCTCGTAAGAATTAGTTCTAAGAAAGGTGATGTGCATATTGATCATCTAGAAGGAGAATCAAAGTGGTTGAAGCTAGAAGGAGTGAGAATATCCATTTATTAAAAATAGTAACCCCCTTTTTTTGGTATAGGGAAATGCTTCAAAAGCCATGAAATTCAAGTTCACATGTTGTTTCAGTTTCTCATTCCACATGTGTAATTAGTCATGAAGAAATGGTGGTGTTCCATGGCTTGGAATGGTGGTTTCATGTTTACAGAATGAGCATTCTTCATTTTCATCAATGGTGTACTCATCAATGCTCATCACTTACCTTCTCGGTGTGTATAGGAAAATTACATCATTCCAAGAACAATATTTATCATTAGATCATGATAATGCCATAGAAGATCATCATGAGAATTTCTCATAGGTCATCTAGAATCCACTTCAGGAGATCTCAACGGTGTTTTTCGACTCTCATTTTATGGTTCAAGTTGTCCATGTATCATGTACAAGGAGGATTTTGTGATTATCATCGTCGAGAATGTCCATGGTGTGCTTCATTGGAATATTCAAATCAGTATAGAAGTATTGTAAATGGTCATGGTAGGGTCAGTTTCAATCTTCAACTTCTTCAGAGTGGACCTCAGTGAGAAACTCTTGTGGTCATCAAGGTGATCATTCAAAAGTGTTCCTAAGCACTCAATTCAAGTTCTCCGCATGTCATCTAGGGAGGATTTATCATGGTGTAAAGAGTTCAAGGATCTAGATTTCATCACATTGGATAATTTCATCAGATCATCTAATAAGGATTAGTCAATTGATGGAAGCATCATCTTCATCAACATTGTTCTTTATCTCTCTCTTATTTACCTATCTTTTCTCTCTCCTTCATGTTCTATTTCTTCATTGGGGTTGCACTTTTTCATTATGTCTTATTTATTTAAAGTGACTTTAATTTTCAATGTAATAAGTCACCCTTAATTTATAAAAGGGGACTTAATTATATTCTTAGGAATGATAAAAGTCGGGGTTGTGCAAGACATATGAAAATTTATGTGGGGGTAGGCGAAGGGATTTCCCAAGTCTATAGTTTGTAATGAAACTTTCATTCCAAGGGTTTTAAATTTTTTATGTTCATGAGATATTATCACTCGTGAAGAAGAAAAAATATAACATCTCCTTTGATTCTTATCTATATGTTCTTCCCACTTTCACTATGTACAATTTTTCTCAAGAATCAATGAAGAAAGAAGGATTTTGTTTCCTTTTTTTGATAAGGAGGTTTTTGAGACTTTGTGTTCTAAATCTTAACTTGTCTTGTTGCCATTTACAAAATTTTATTTCTTCTAATCTATGTGTGTTGGAATTTTCTAGTTAATGGTTGTAGGAATCTGATTTTCTACCTACAACGTTAATCCCCCTCTCTTTTTCTCACTCCCTTTCCCGCTCTCCTAGAAAATTCCTCTCTTACAAGCGATTGCAATATTTTTTCGCAGGGTCAATGGAGTGCCCCTATTGGATCCCCAATCGTAAGGCCACCACAAAGTTCAATTTCACATGCGCATAATAATATGGAGCTACACCATTCAAGTAGAGGGACTTAGATTCCTAGAGTGTTGGCAAGATACTCACAAATTTAGCGACCTAAAAAATTTTCACGCTAATAGTTTTGGAACCCATCATGGGGAAGACTTGGAAATAATCTGCACCCAAAATATGATCACAAAATCCAAAAAAATAAAATATTCCAAAAATATAAAAATCAAAATTTGAAAAAATAAAAAAATTATTGATGGGAATCCATTGCTACAAAACCCACTTTGTTGATTCTTGTGAGTGACCCTTCATATTCTACAGTTCTCTTTCATATTCCTATTACAAGATCTTCCAAAAACTAGCTGAAAGGAAACATACCGTTGAATAGGTTGAGAGGAATTTTTGATCCCACTTTCAAGGCTTTGCAAAATCAGCAAGAATGAATTAGAGACAATCCATATTTCTTCTCTCAAGCCTCATCTCCATCTAAGTCTTCAAGCGGTACCCATGAAAATCCTATTCAAACTCCTATTGATACCCCCCCTGCAAACTCTCCCATATTTTAACCACCATTGAACATTGAATTCCCTAGTGAAGAAGAACAAGAACCATAAGAAGAATCGAGAGAAGAATTCACCAAAGAAAGAGAAGAATATGAAGTGAAAAAAACAACAACAATGGCATATGAAGGAGAAATACATCAACCCATCATTTCATGGGAAAGGATACAGGTCCACTCTCTCTTACACCCCCTATTCATAATTTACCAACAGATTCCCAAAGGAAATTTCCAAAGTTCAAAGGTGATGTCACTCAACTTCAAAGAATATGTTTCGCCTTCATCACATGATGAAAAATCCTTGGGATCAAACACGAAGATGTTGTTGTGATATTATTCATGGATTCCCTATAAGAGAAAGCAACATAATGGTTCTACCTCCTACCCGATGATCAATCACTGTAGGGATGATATCAAATCTAGGTTCAAAGAAAGATTAAAATTTACTTTAGAGACTATTAATATCTCATCGTTCAATTAGCACAAATGAAGATAGAGGTAAATGAGACTATGAGAAACTTCGTGTCTCATTTTAACATGTTACTCAAGAGAATACCAGAAGATGATTCACCATCTGATAATAACATGAAAAGGTTCTTCATTAACTCTCAATCGCGAGGTAGTATTCTTCCTACGAAGTGTTAAACCAAGGAATATTACACAGGCATAAGGAATGGCCATTGAAGTTGAACATGATCTCATCATATCGGGAAAGATCAAGAACCCTTCAAAGGGTGAGGTTCAATATCCTAAGAATGAGAGAACTAATCCATTACTACATAAATTGGAAAATAAAATGACATCATTGAAGAGGGAAAATTTCCAATGAGAATTCCATTGAATCCCAAGCATAAATTAGATTGTAGGAGAACCTTGAAGGCTTGCTTTGGAGGCCCCACCTATCAACGTAATTTGGAGGACTGAAAAAGATGAAGAAGGATCGAAACAAGAAGGTGAAGAAAATTATTTTATAGAGGTTGAGGAAGTAGATAATGATATAGAAATCAAATTTTGTGAGTACTGGGGGTGAAAAGATGAGGACACGAGAGGTACCTAGTATCTCATGTGTAGTTTTCATCCACTCTTAGTCCCAAAAGAGCTTCTTCCTCCACTACAATAAAGAAGAAGAGAAAAGATCATCTTGTGGTGACTCTACCAAACAAAATAATCAGTCAAGGATCTCCACTTCCACCTTGCATTGATTCCGCATTGGAAAAACCTGATCCCAAGACAAGCAAGAAGTCACCTGCTTATCCCAAGTAAGTATTGCAATGTCCCTTCTAAATCCAACTCTACTCCTGCAAAATGTAGTCCCGCAAAATTTCCTAGTGTACCTTTCAAAATAACATCCATTCCCCAAACATATACTCCTACTTCACGGTTTGTCATAGCTTCAAAGTAATGGCTTCATCCCCCGCATCCACATTTTCTCCTTTTGATTATGTTGAACATGCAAACAAGACCAAATTTTTGTTTTCTAAAACCAAATATCTACGGACTCATCCTGAGAAATTTGAGGGATTTTCCCAACATATAAAGAGTAGTAGTTCAAATCCCAACTCCACAAGCCCCTATGTTATGACTCCTAGTTCTAAAGGATGAATACCAAACCCACATACATTCCCATTACAAAACATGCTTTCTTTGAGTGCATGGAATACTTTAGTAAGGTTCACTCTTTCTATGTATCCCTTCTCATCGGAGAGAATACATATTGAATAATTACATAATAGATTTAAGTGCCTATGAAAATGTAATGCTAGAAAGGTCGCTAATTCTCTTAAACCATGACTCATCCTAGTGGCTCTTATTACTCCATGGATTCAAAAGAGGTTTCACTTGTAGGAAATTTCAAAGATGCACATGTGGATCTCACTAAATTTCCAGACAAAGAAGGTTTCAATGATGATCTTGGTAGTAGAAATTATGGCTTCATTTAGAATGTTGTAGAGTAGAATATTTTTCTTAGATTTGGGAGGAAAATCTAGATGAATTGGTCTTCCATAACCATTCCAATTAAGGGAGATATGGAAAATTTTCTTCCAAAGAAGAAGATAAGGTACACGATGAAAAAAGTGGGAAATATAAGAGCTAACATTCATACATAGATAGCACGATGATGAATCATTTTGTGATAACCAAAGAAGAGGATGAGATTCTAATATTGATAAGACCAAACTTTCCTTCCTAAAGGGGTATTGATCTTGAAGAAGTGTTGAGAAATCTTAAGTTGCAAGAGGATAGTTGTAAGTTGCCAATTGATGCGAGCCATGAAGAAGAGGAAGCGGTTATTGATGAATTCCAAGCTGAGATATCATCCCATGTGCATACCCATGAAGAGGATATATTCTAATTCCCATTTAGAGAATAATTTTCTCTTGATCATGTCACTCGGGGAGAGAATACAACTTATAATGAGATATTAAGAGATTTGAAGGAAGGATCTCGTATAAGAACTCCTAAAAGCCACGAGAATAAATAGAAGATCTTGAGCTTAGTTTTGAACTCCTGATGCAAGGTATGGATTTACAAGATAAGTGAGAATCTAATTATAGGTTCCCAAATGATTTGAAACTAATCATGATGAAACAAGGAAAAGTGAAGAATTTGATGCCCCTCCCGAGACAATGGGTGATGGATGCCATGATGAAATTTAAAATTTCTCCTTTCCTTTTGAATAAGAAGATTTCTTCTATGATCAAATGATTGAAACAAAGAGTTTCAAAGTCAAGAATCATCCACACAAAAGAGTGGTAAAATTTCATGATCCTCAAGATAATAAAGCAATGATTCCAATGGTTTCCCTAAATTTTAGAATGAAGATACTTTGAATGAAGGTAGAGGTGAGTTTTGGGTAGTTTCAAAGAAGGATTCAATACAAGAAATCTTAGATGCAAAATGTAAGGTACATAAAATCTCTAAATTGAGTCTCAACCTCTTGATTCAAGCTATGGCCATGTAGGATAGGTATGAGGTTATGTATGATTCTTCACCCAATTTAAAAATGGCTCATGACGTAAGAAAACAAGAGGTTAAATTTAAAACCTCTCGATGAAAGGGTTTTCAATAGCATGAATATGGAAAAGAAGGGAACTTAGGATGTTCAATAAATTTAGACAAAAAACAGCCTTAGGGAAGTGATGAGATGCTAAATAAAAATTAGTAGTATATGTGAATGTTAGTGCAAAATCACAGCACCCCTGGACGCACATCAGGCTTCTAGGTTGATGTTCAGGCATCCAGTGTGATTGCACAACATGGAAACCTCTCTCCAAGCGTGGGACTTGTGAAACCGAGAGAGGAATCTCCAGAGAAGGCTGGTTCCTGCTCCTAAACTACCTGCCACAAGCTATTCCAGTGTAGGCAAGCTAATCTAATCCTAATCTAACCATGCCAAGGAGACAGAGAGAGAGAGAAAGGGAAAAACAGCAAAAGCCTACACTAAAACGGTGATACACCAGAGAAGGAGAATGTTGAACATCTATCAAAACTGCCATGGGACAAAGAGAGGTGAGCAATGGGAAGGATGGACACATGCATCACAGGCCCAAGGATAGATTTCACACAGAAAATGTCCCAAAACTCCATGAACACAGCTCCAAACCTGCAATGAACATTCAAACATGCACAGATACCTGCAATGAAGAGAGGCAAGAAGAAAACAAGCAAAAACGAGAAAGGATGGACAGATGCATCACAAAACACGTTTTGTTGCTTCAGAAGTTTGCACAGAACATCATTCCATTAGTAAAAGGCAAAAAACGCCATTACGGAGCGGGGAGGAGGCTCGAACTCCATTTTCAACCCTAGAGAAGAAAAGAAGGGAGGGCAGAGCAGAAAGAATGAACAACCACTTTTATTTTGCCACTCCTTACAATATATAGGAAGAATGAGAGAAGGAAGAAAGAGGAAAGTCAGATCTACTCCAACCACCCCCAGGTTGTATTTTAAATCATCTCATTATGGTATAAGCGGCGGATCCTGGCAAAACGGCGGGTTGTCTGCTGCATTAAAGCTGGTTGTTGAAGCGTCACTTCTGTTGTATCACGTGTCAGAGCTGTTTCTTGATTTTCTCTCTCCAAACTGCACCAAAACTCGAGATTAACCCCAGAATCATGTAGAGAATTTCATGAGCTTTCCGTTGATATAAAGAACGTGGAAATCTGAGCTCTGGATCAAAAGATATGGCGATCTGAAGATTTAGGGCACGGAGCAGACCAAGACAGATTTTAAAATGTTTTCCCGCTCTTCACCGTCTGGACGACACGTGGCACGTGCTGATTGGATGAGCAATTCTCTGTCCTCCGTCTTTCGCGGGCCTTCCTTTTGAAATTGCTTGTGGGCCCCTTAAACTTGGACACGTGGCGCCATTTCATTGGTTCGGTTCAGCGCTCGATAACTCGCCCCTTTGACCTTTTGACTTTTTCTCCTGTGAGGACACGTGGCAGCTTCTGATTGGTCCTCGGCTCCTTCACGTACTTCGCCTCCATTTGTCCCGGATGTCCCATTTGATTTTGGCCCCTTTGGACTCATTTCGGCCGATTCGGACATTTCGCGTCCATTTGTCCCAGATGTCCCATTTGATTTTGGGCCCTTTGGACTCATTTCGGCCGATTCGGCCGGTTCGGGTCTTTTTGTCCCAAGCATCCCATTTGATTTTGGGCCCTTTGGACTCATTTCGGCCGATTCGGCCGGTTCGGGTCTTTTTGTCCCAAGCATCCCGAGCAACACCTAAGCCAATTTTTCTTCCTCCTTCGGCCGGATCGGCTTTTCGCGTCCTCCGCGTACTTCTGGCCCGATTGTCCCAAATGCAATTTGGGCCGCCTGGAGGCTTTTCGGCCGATCCGCGCCTTGACGTCCCAAATGTCCCAATTGCTCCCTTGAGTAGGACTTAGCCAATTTTCACACTTTTTCCTGGGTCAACCTACTTGCCTTTCTGCAACTTTTTTGCATTTTCTCAGAGCTTGCTCCCTGTTTCTTCGGCCAGGGGAGTTAGAAAAATACCTGAAGGGACCCTAGAAACCTGATTTTGCTCTGAATCAATCAATTTGCTTGGGATTTGAATCTTCTGATGCATGTTATCAAAATTTACCCTAGGGGGGTGAATTTTGGATAACAATTTGGTGACTCAGCAGGGTCATCTGCCTGCTAGATGAAAAGACCAGTAGCCTGAAGCAATCCATTGGGCATGGAGTCATAAGTAATAGCCTGAAAACTGATCTAAACTTTGAAAATCTCTCCTCTGAGCCACTTGGAAACCCACCGGGCATGGAGTTTTTCTCACCAAAAATCACTGAAAAGAACTGTGCAAGAGCAAAACCAGCAACACCAAAAACTATGTACAAAACTGAAAATCATACATGCCCCAAATGGAACATGCAGAGTGTGCACAAGCACTTCTTCTGCTGAAAGCAAACCTAGCTACTTTACTCTAACTGGAAGCAAAGGCAAGCTAAACAAACCCTGCAACTGGTTGTGAGAAATAGCTTCCTTTCTTCAAAATTGGCAGCCATGCAATTGATTTGGCACTGATCATGGCTGTTTGGATGGATGGAAAATCAACAAGAAGCTGGTCTTCTATCCAAATCATCAAGGTATCAACTGAAAATAAATCCAATACCTCTTTTAGTTGCTCTGCATTTGGATTGGAGAGGTATGGCAGTTGATCCTTGGTACTTTTTAGCTCATCCTCATGCTCAGAAGCAAGCATGACTAGTTGTTGCTTCTCCTTTGGCTCCAATGAAGCCAAGTACCTGATTGGGCAAGGTCTGATCCGTTGAGTATGCCCATAGCTCTGATTTTCAACTCCAAGAATGGAGTCTTCTTGTAGACCCACCTGAATGGATGACGTGGAAGAAATGGTAGGACCCTTCTGCCCTTTCTCTTCCTCCGATGAAGAACATGGAAGATTTAAATCTTCCAATTTTGGTTCCAAAGGGCTGCTATAAGATGCGAGTGCTGCTGCAAATGAATGCTCTCCTTCATGACAGCGAGACTCTTGTGTTTGGGATGTGGATGATGAAAGAGAGAATGGTGAAAACTCAACCGGCTCTTCTCCATCAAAACAGTCCTCCAAATCTGACAGGTAAACTGCCTCATTGCTGTCCTGCTGCTCGTGTTCAACTTCCTCCATGGTGTCCTCTTGATCTGCAACTTGACCACCATGGTTTCCTTCACTCTCCAATATTGAGTTTGAGAGATCAAACTCCTTTTCAGTGCTAGAACTTGAGAGAGATGAAGTGGAAAGAAGAACTGAAGGTTCTTCTGTAACCTGCTTTGTGCTCAAAGCCCTTGGATCTGCGTTTTTCTCCTCCACAGCTAGATTGTGCTCCTCTTCTTTTGGATTTGGAGCAGCTTCTCCTTCCTCCAATGTTTGAAGGCAATCTTGCTCTTGATTGAACTCCTTCTCCAGCATGAAGTTTGTCAAGTCAAACTCTTCAATCTGCTGCTCTAGAGGATAAGTTGGGACTGCAAGATCTTCTTCTTCTGCTGCAACCAAATCAGTCCTAACCACCATTTGTTCAACCTCAGCCTCTTCTGTGGGCTTCACCAGCAAAGGGATCTGTGTCATCCCAAATTTGGCAGCCCAAACCTTCAAGTTGTCTGTCATTTCTTTTCTGGGCTCTTCCTCTTGTTGTCCTTGATGACTGATTTTTACAATTTCTTCTTTCCCACATGGAATTGGGAATGCAAAAGGAGGAATGGGTTGAAACTCGATTGATTTTACATTTTTTTGTGGTGGTGGAGGAGGTAGAAACTCTTGTTTCTTTGGAGGAGGGGGTATTTCTGTTAGCTCTTGTGGAGGGGATGACTGTTTGGAAGGGAAAAGGAAAGAAGAATCGAGATGGGGTGGAAGACTAGGGGATGGAGAAATGGATTCAACATTTGGGACAGCAGATGGAGAGTTTGAAACTTGACACTGCTGAACTGAAACAGATTGGGAAAGAGGAAAAGAAAAGGCATGAGATGGTGTGTTTACCTGTTGACAAGGTTGCTGAATACTTCTCTCATACACTTCTATTTCTTCAATCCACTTTGCAAGCAAAGGCAGCGTTGCAATCATGAAGTCAAGCTTCTCCCGAGGGTCAGTAATGACTTGGAAAAGGTCCCACCCATGGACAGGTGCTCCACAACCGATTCCAAATGCTCTCATCTCGTGCACGAGCCCTCGGATCGCACCATCCCCTCCTCCATCTTTTGGATTTTCTCAACAGACCAGCATCTTGATCTGATGGTCTTCATTGTATGCACACCCTTGCTCTTGAAAGCTCCATAGCCAAACCGACTTTGCACTGCTGTTCATATGAGTATGCATGCTGATCTCGGAGGATTTGTAAAACGTGTTGGAGGTGGAATATCTTGCTTGTTGTTGATGTGAAATCCATGATGGAAATGAAGTCATGATTGCACAACTTCATAGAATGACGAATGATGGAAGAGATGGAAGGAAGAATGGATGAAAATGGATGGAAAGGAAGGTCTCAGCTTGGCTGATGATGGTTGTTGACCGGATGGAGTCGCCGATGTGTTTGCAAGTGCCTCCAAAGGCTGAAAACTTCACAGAACACACCAACCTGCAAAAGATGAAGTGAAAGACCTCTAAGGTCCCACCGTCGTGCCAAACTGTTAGTGCAAAATCACAAAGCACCTGGACGCACATCGAGGCTTCTAGGTTGATGTTCGGGCATCCAGTGTGATTGCACAACATGGAAACCTCTCTCCAAGTGGGACTTGTGAAACCGAGAGAGGAATCTCCGAGAAGGCTGGTTCTGCTCCTAAACTACTCCGCCACAAGCTATTCCAAAGGAGCAAGCTAATCTAATCCTAATCTAACCATGCCAAGGAGACAGAGAGAGAGAGAGAGGGAAAAACAGCAAAAGCCTACACTAAAACGGTGATACACCAGAGAAGGAGAATGTTGAACATCTATCAAAACTGCCATGGGACAAAGAGAGGTGAGCAATGGGAAGGATGGACACATGCATCACAGGCCCAAGGATAGATTTCACACAGAAAATGTCCCAAAACTCCATGAACACAGCTCCAAACCTGCAATGAACATTCAAACATGCACAGATACCTGCAATGAAGAGAGGCAAGAAGAAAACAAGCAAAAACGAGAAAGGATGGACAGATGCATCACAAAACACGTTTTGTTGCTTCAGAAGTTTGCACAGAACATCATTCCATTAGTAAAAGGCAAAAAACGCCATTACAGAGCAGGGAGGAGGCTCGAACTCCATTTTCAACCCTAGAGAAGAAAAGAAGGGAGGGCAGAGCAGAAAGAATGAACAACCACTTTTATTTTGCCACTCCTTACAATATATAGGAAGAATGAGAGAAGGAAGAAAGAGGAAAGTCAGATCTACTCCAACCACCCCCAGGTTGTATTTTAAATCATCTCATTATGGTATAAGCGGCGGATCCTGGCAAAACGGCGGGCTGTCTGCTGCATTAAAGCTGGTTGTTGAAGCGTCACTTCTGTTGTATCACGCGTCAGAGCTGTTTCTTGATTTTCTCTCTCCAAACTGCACCAAAACTCGAGATTAACCCTAGAATCATGTAGAGAATTTCATGAGCTTTCCGTTGATATAAAGAACGTGGAAATCTGAGCTCTGGATCAAAAGATATGGCGATCTGAAGATTTAGGGCACGGAGCAGACCAAGACAGATTTTAAAATGTTTTCCCACTCTTCACCATCTGGATGACACGTGGCACGTGCTGATTGGACGAGCAATTCTCTGTCCTCCGTCTTTCGCGGGCCTTCCTTTTGAAATTGCTTGTGGGCCCCTTAAACTTGGACACGTGGCGCCATTTCATTGGTTCGGTTCGGTAGCCGATAACTCGCCTTTGACCTTTTGACTTTTTCTCTTGTGAGGACACGTGGCGCTTCGATTGGTCCTCGGCTCCTTCGCGTACTTCGCCTCCATTTGTCCCGATGTCCCATTTGATTTTGGCCCCTTTGGACTCATTTCGGCCGATTCGGACATTTCACGTCCATTTGTCCCGCAGATGTCCCATTTGATTTTGGGCCCTTTGGACTCATTTCGGCCGATTCGGCGGTTCGGTCTTTTTGTCCCAAGCATCCCATTTGATTTTGGGCCCTTTGGACTCATTTCGGCCGATTCGGCCGGTTCGGCCTCTTTTTGTCCCAAGCATCCCGAGCAACACCTAAGCCAATTTTTCTTCCTCCTTGGCCGGATCGGCTTTTCCGTCCGCGTACTCTGCCCGATTGTCCCAAATGCAATTTGGGCCGCCCGAGGCTTTTCGACCGATCCGCGCCTTGACGTCCCAAATGTCCCAATTGCTCCCTTGAGTAGGACTTAGCCAATTTTCACACTTTTTCCTGGGTCAACCTACTTGCCTTTCTGCAACTTTTTTGCATTTTCTCAGAGCTTGCTCCCTGTTTCTTCGGCCAGGGGAGTTAGAAAAATACCCGAAGGGACCCTAGAAACCTGATTTTGCTCTGAATCAATCAATTTGCTTGGGATTTGAATCTTCTGATGCATGTTATCAAAATTTACCCTAGGGGGGTGAATTTTGGATAACGAACACAAGGAAATTAGCGTTCAAAAAATGATTTCAAAGGGAATGAAGGAAATGGAATTTCTAAGCGAAGGTATAAGCATAAAAAATATCATGTGGGCTCACTCCTCCAAAGAACACAAATAATCATGAAATCACCCGACTTTTATAAATAGTTGAGGAGAGGAAACTACTATCTTGAACCAATCAACGATTTCACGAACATCATCACTTAGTGTTACCCACTTAGGGGTAACCTATAAGAAGAAAAGAGTACCATCGGTGAAAGTGGGTCATCCCCTACATTGTATATAGGTGAATTAGGTGTGCTTCCCTTTCCTTATTGTGTGTCTCCTTTCTGTTGTATGTGCATGTGTCTTCCTTCTAGTCTATCTCTTGCAAGATGTATGACTCTCTAAAGCCTAATACATAAGGAATTAGTCAATATTGTGAATTAAGATTATGGGATTCATAATGCTATTTCCTCACTGTGCTTGATCCACAACATGTCCCTAATCTAGAGCCATTTGTTGTCATGTAAATTTGTAACATGAAAATTCCCAATTTTCAAGCATGACAACAGACCCCAGTGTAAAAAATTTTGATTGTAGACCTTTCCGGACACCCTCTCACGTTAGTTTATTACCTAGATTAGTCCTATCCATTTCTCTCAATGGTTAAAATGTGTATGTCATCCTTTCCATTAGGTTATTTAGGAAGAAAAATTTCCTTCAAGTACTTCTGGAGAAACATCTTTCAAAGTGGAGTTTCAAGCAAGCTTAAAAAGGGATATCATCAGCCTTTCTATGTCAAGTGCAGAACCTCTGGAGTTAGTAGAAGGAAAAATTCATCAATGATGGGTATTAAAGAGTAAAGATCATTAAGGAATTTATTTTGGAATATTTTGGGAAGTGTTCAAGGATCGAGAGTAGATTCATTGAAAGTGGGTTATTATGATAAAAGGAGTTAGCATCACGAAAGAGCACCGAACTTTAACATGTGATTCTAGGAGCTCTAAAATGAGTTGTGAGCCAAAAAAATATCATTGGAAATAATTTTTAGTTCTCTAAATGGTGGTGAAGTTAGAACAATCTCAAACTAGATGCATTTTTATAGGTAACTTATTATTTCCAGGCACATCGGGTGGTCCCGAGAAAAATGAGGTTTTTGAGAGGGTTTTAGGAAGAATAATGTCATGATACCCATATAATTCTTGTAGAAATGTCATTTCCAAAAAAATCATCTAACAAAGTGTGGGAAAATTCATATGGGAGCTCAAGTTATGATCATTTCAAGTTACCGCTAAGGTACAACATCCAACATCTAGTCAATTTTAGAGAGGGACACATGCAACATGAGGATGAGGCACAATTTTTACACCATTTTTACCTTTAAATGGGGAAAATAGGGAAATTTTTTTCCCCTCCCCCTTTGGCTCTATGGTCACCCCATGTGACCCCAACAACTCATCTAAGCCCCTTTGACCGGTTGACTAGCCCCTCACCTTCTTCTCGCATGTGTGACAAGTGTCATTGTGAGGCTAGGGTGTAATTTTTTCACCCATTTTCCCTTTTAAAGGGGAAAATGGGGATAAAAATGTTCCCTAACCCCCTTAGGCTCCATGGTTCCTCATACGACCCTTCCAAGTCCACTAGGTGCTTATTTCCAGCCCCCTCCTCCATTCCTCTCATCAAATGCATGTGCAAAACTTGGCAACATAAGGCTAAGGAAATTTTTTGTGAACCAATTTTCCCTTTCCAAGGGGAAAAAGGGGGAAAAAATGTGTCCCACCCCCTTTCTAAGGTTTCAAAATCTACATATACTAGAAGATAGCCATTTTCTTCATTCCCCCACATTCCTCCATTTGCACCCTAACTCTAGCGAATTTTTCCTGCAAAATTCCTTCACCATTTTTTCTCATTATCCTTCATTCCACCATATCCCTTGGATCTCAACACCATTATTTTTCAATAAAAACCATAAATTTATGTTCAAAACCCCATTTTTCTATAATGAAGAGGTGCACATGAGAATAAAAAATGTAATATCTAAAAAACTAGTGCACAGATCGAAACAAAACTTGTTGCATTATTCTCCATTCTTAGAGGCTGAAAAAACCCAAGTTCCGCAGTTTTACATGCAATATCGGATATGTTTTTTCAAAGATCAAACCCTAGTTTCCCCAAATAAAAACTTTGAAAATTAATATCTCTTGTTCCTGAAATTGGTTTGATCTGAAACTTCAAAGGTGTAATAAGAAAGAAAAACCCATATCAGAAAAACCACTTTCATCGAAATACGACACCCAAAAACCTAGTTTATAAAAATAGTAAGCCTCCTACATGGGCACTTACTATTTTTAGTAAGGTCTCATAAGAAGTAGTTCTAGTGAAGATGATGTACACAGTGATCATCTAGAAAGGGAATCGTAGTGGTCGAAGCTAGAAGAGGTGAAAATCTCCATTTACTAAAAATAGTAACCCCCTTTTCTAGTACAAATAAATTCTTCGAAGACATGAAATTCAAGTTCACAGGTTATTTTAGTTTCTCATTCTACATGTGTAATCAGTCACAAAGAAATGACAATATTCCATGGCTTGGGATGGTGGTTTGATGTTTGGAGAATTTACATTCTTTAATGTCATCAACAATGTACTTATCGGTGTTCATCACTTACCTTCTCAATGTGTATGGGAAAAGTACACCACTCCAAGAGTAATCTTTTTCAATAGTGCATGGAAGTGTCACAAAATATCATCATGAGCATTGCCCATAGGTCATCTGGAATCCACCTCAGGAGATCTCAATAGTGTCTTTCAACACTCATTTTATTGTTCAGTTTGTCTGTGTATCATGTGCAAGGAGGAGTTTGCGATCATCATCATCAGACTATCCATGGTGTGCTTCATTGGAATATTCAAATCAACACAACAATATTGCAAAAAGGATCATGATACGGTTATTTTCAATCTTTGAATTCTTTGGAGTGGACCTTAGTGAGAAACTCCCATGATCACCAAGGTGATCATTCAAGAATGCTCTTAAGCACTTAGGTAAAGGTGTCCATGTGTCATCCAGGAGGATTTCTCATGGTGTAAAGATTTCAACAATCCACATTTCATTGCATTGGAGTATTTCAGGTGGATCGTCTAGCAAGGATCAATCAATCGGTGGAAGCATCATCTTCATTAACATTGTTCTCTCTCTCTCTCTCTTCTCTACCTCTTTCTCTCTCCTCCATGTTTTATTTCTTCGTTAAGGGTTGAAAATTTTCATTATGTCTTATTTATTTAATGTGAATTTAATTTTCAATGTAATAAGTCACCCTTAATTCATAAAAGGGGACTTAATTCTATTCTTAGGAATGCGAAAAGTCACGAGTTGTGAAAGACATATGAAAGGTCATGTGGGGGTAGGAGAAGGAATTTCCCAAGTCTATAAATTGTAATGAAACCTTCTTTGCAAAGGGTTATCAATTTTGTGTGTTCATGAGATATTATCACTTGTGAAGAAGCAAAAAGATAACATTTCCTCTATTTCTCATCTCTATGTTCTTCCCACTCTCACTATGTCTTCTTAAACATCAATGAAGAAAGGGGAGTTTATTGTCTTTTTTGATAATGAGGTTTTTAAGACTTTGTGTTTTGAATATCAACTTGTCTTGTTGTCATTTGTAAAATTATACTTATTCTAATCATGTGTTGGAATTTTTTGATTAATGGTTATAAGAATATGATTTTCTACTTACAACGCTAATCCCCATTTCTTTTCTCACTCCCTTACTTGTTCTCTTAAGTAAATTCCTCTCTTGGAAGCAATTTCAAGACATAGGGTCGATGGAGTTCCCTTGTTGGATCCTTGACCCTAAGTCCATCACAAAGTCTGAATTTACATGCGCATAATAATATGGAGCTACACCATTCAAGTAGAGGGACTTAGATTCCCAGAGCATTGGAAAGATACCCACCAATTTGTCCACCCAGTTTTTTTCACTCACCAACAGGCATGTGGTTAATAATTCTATCGATATTAATCAAAGCCACCATATACCTTAAGTTTCCAATGCAATACATAACTATGAAATTCTGAATACCATGTTTTAGTGTTGATCAAAAGATCATACCATAGGTCTAAGACATGGCCAATGGCCTTTAAAATAACCAATTTTTTAAATTTTCTTCAAGGTCTAAGACCAACATACTTAGCTTGGCGTTATGATCTCTCCAAGAAAAGAATAAAACCAAATTAGATTATTTAGAGTGTGGGGTGATACTTCCACTCACTGGTCACACTATGTATGTGTAATGACCAAGGTTATTAAATAAGTCAAATAAGTACTCAAGATAAATGAATTGAATTAAAAATTTAAGCATAATGCATGATTATAAATCATTAATTACATATTCTCTGCATTATGGCCAAACTAATAAAATAATTAGCAACTTATCAAAATTCATAGATATTTCTAGTTATCCAAATAATACATTATAGTTAGGTATAATCCTTCATATTTCAAATAAATGTACAATCATTTTTATAATAAGGATAATCAAACCCTGTATCTTAGAAAATCAATTGCTTTACCCGATTCGATCGAATTGATCTCCTTATTGTACAATTAATGATCGTAAATGTATCAAAAGAGTTATTAATTCACACATTTACCATTGTTTTGTCAAAACAAAAATAATATAATGTAACTATGTTTAAATTCACCATATTTTGTAAGTCATTACTTTCAAAGAAGGCATGCAAAATAATAATATCAATAATAGGTACAATCACCATGTAAGTATTCAATTGCCTCACAATCATATTCAACAAGGTAAGTATAACAACATATCAAGGTGCACTCTAACCTCTATCTCGGTACAAATATAAAGCAATATACCAAAGCATAAAAATCATTACGCTAAGAGAAATAAACATAATATGGAAAACTCGTATTCCAACATTCATTATAGATACAATATTCCTTTCTATGTATTCCATCAATAAGATCATCATACTTAGCATAGTAAATACATTAAAACGTCAAAGCAACCATGAAGACATCATAGATACTAAGTGATTTACGAATGTTGGGTGACAAGCTAAACATTAGGGCTTATTCCCCGGCTCTCGTAAACCACTCCACTTATTTTGACTTATCCTTACGATGAAACAAACTGAAATTGTGGGATGTGACATTCTAGGCACCTTCAAGAATGTTGTAATAGAAAAGTAGATGATACCTTGATTTTTAATGGTAGCAAACCCTAGTTTCATGCCCTAGAAGCTGCTTTTTCATTTTCCAAGCATTCTCACTTTGACGGATCGAGGTGAAAGTTGGAGCACGAGAGTCCCAAAGATGATAAGAATCCGATGAAGACATTTTAATTGTAAACAAACATGGATAATTCATACTTCTAAAAATATTAAGTATCTAGTACCCCACTTACTAAAAACAAAAACTTACCCAAAATATTAAGCTCCCTTAAATCAATGCATTTAGAATACTCAAAGAACAATGAAGATGACAAATTAGGCAATTTTTACCAAAAAAAAAAAAAGTGAAAAACCAAAATTTCAAAAATAGAAACTATCAAAATAAATGAAGAAATATCAATTAATGTATTCGTAGCATATTAAGGGTTTCATAAAACCAAATTCAGAAAAAAACACTTTTTCTTAAAATAACAACCCTTGGACCCTAACTGCAAAAATAGAAAGTCTTTGATTTGATTGTAGAAAGTTACTACAATCTTTGTTTTCTCTCATCTTATTGATTTTTTCAAGTATGAAGTTCAAGTATTCTATTCTTGATCCCATTTTAGCCCTAGTATCAGAATATCTAGGGGTGGGTGATAACGATGTTACTTATATGGACTTGGAAGATCTCAAGAATTGAATGCTTGACAGTCCTAGAGAATCAAAAGAAGACAAGATTTTCACGAGTGGATTATATGCTATGGGTGTTCATATCCTATCTATGTAAAGTATGGAGTTGGTATTGTATTGTTCTCATCACTATGAACCAAAGTCAAGAATCATAAGGGTAGATGACAACTTAATGCTATTAGTACTTACTCCTGAAGAAATTTCTCAGTGTATGCAAATACCAACATGGAAAAATATGGTCATCATCACTAAAGAATTTTCATTGGGTAAATGGTACAAAATAGAATCATATATTCAAGGTCTTGCATTGGGGTCATGGTTAAAACAGGGAAGGAAGCCATCTTGCATACTGAAAGCTCTATCTAGAAGTGAGTTTTAAGAAGGCTTCTCTGATGGAATCATCCTACTGAGTAGGTGATGGGGGAAGAGGCTACATAGGATTTCAAGGATTGGATGGTGTAGTTCATCCTTTTCATCATTGAGGGTACTGTTATCCATATTTTCCCCATGAGAAAAGTATTGGATCAGCCACAACCATGCACAAAAAGAACAAGAGAAAACACATTTAAATCCACTTAATAGGTCACGAAAGGACTCACCAATGGACTAACGGGGCTCGTAAAAGACTAAACGACCCTATATAAGAAGAAAGAGAAGAAACAACTCTGTCGAGTGGATCCGTGTCTTAAATCTATTTAACGGGTCATAGGTGGGATTGGAAATAGAATAACAGGGCCAAAAAGGAGGAGCAACGTCACAAAGAAGCTAGGATCAAGGAGAAGAAGAAACGAAAAGATCTAAAGTCTTTGGGTTTAAAACCATTCGAACGAGTCTATAAATTGACTAAGTATGAAGGAGGAAGTAGAGAGAGCCATGTGTCAGCATGACACTTCTCCAAAGTCAATCTAAAAGAGAAGCTCAAACGAGTGTTAGGCTTCCATGCATCCAGTGGCCCCAAAAGTTGCACAACCATTGAAAAGTCTTTGGCTAGGAAGGAAGGTGCCAGTGTGTGGCTTACGTAAATCTAAAATGGGAGCCCAAGGTGGAGACTAAAACTTGTGCTAGCCCTCCACGTAGAAAATATGATCAACAGAGGTCAAAAGGCAGATAGGGCGAGCCTCAAGAAAGGCTAAGTATGGAAGTACTGGTGGGGACTGCCATGTGTCCAATCGGCGCATCTCCAAGGGTAGACCCAAAAGCGGAGGCTCAAACAAATGCCCATTTGCCATGTAGCCCAGGGTTTGAAAAGGTAAGGGAGAGGTCGTTGAAAATTCAAAATACCTATGGAGGCTTCCAAGTGTCAACCCAACGCTCCTTCAAAGGAAAATCTTGATCGGGATTTCAAGCGAGTGCGAAGCCTCCATGTGTCCAGTCTAAAAAAGGGATAGAGTTGGGTTGAATAGTCAATGCATGGTGGCAGGCCGATGGAGAGTGCCAAGTGTCCAAATGGCATTAACTCAAGGGTTGAATAAAGAGAGGGTTTCAAGATGAGCACTAGACCACCACATGTCCCCTGGTCAAGAAATATGATCCTACCGAGCAAAGGACTTAGCCAAAAACATAAAAATTGGGTAGGCCGACGGAGGAAGTGCCACATGGCAAGCCTAAACTAGTAGCACTAAGGTGGGTCATCGGGGAAAATTTGGATTTTTTCCCTTTTTTGTTCCAAAGATGTAAAAGTTGTAAAATGGGTTGTAACTCCGCCCAAAGGGAAAAATTTAGTGTTTGATCTTGAGTCAAGGTCAAAGTGGGGAAGCGGAGGAAAAGGTGAAAATTTTACTTTTGTCAAAAAGGCACAAAGATGAAAATTGAAGCACATCTCCCTAGCCACCCAGAGGGTGCCACGTGTCTAAGTGGAGTAGCGGGGCCGCGGGAGCTTTCTGGATTTTGCAATTTTTGTGGAAAAAGGGGAAAAGATAAATTCTAGACCCACAAACCTAATTTTTCCCTAATTTTCCCTCCACGTGTCCCATATTAAAAAGGGGGCCCATTTTTCAAACTAGTTTTCTGCTCTTTTGTATAGACCCGATACAAACTTCGAAGGGGCATATCTTTCGACTCAGGGCTCAAAATATTGCAAATATGACACCGTTGGAAAGATCTTAGCCTCATCTACACCATGAAGATATGAAACTTTAAGATCAGGGAGGTTAGGTGGGAGAAAAATGGAGAAACATCTTTAGGGCCATTAATGCAGGATCTATTTTTACCCCAACAACCAGATCGGATTTGATCTGCTCCGTTGTTTCCTCCTCCTTCGAGGCACTTTGAATGGAAAATCAATGTAGTCAAGACAAATTTGGGGTAGATTTTTTAGGAGGCATTAATAGCAGTGGTTGAGCTTTGACCTATTTTTTCCCGCTTCTCTCTCTTTCTCCTTTCTATGTTGAATCTATAAAATCTGGTTCAAAACTCATTGTAAAGGGTTGGATATTTTTGGTTTTGTAGGCTCCCCTCTTCCCCTTGGCAAGTGAATTTGTGGAGTTTCAGACCTCCCATATAGACTGTATATGTAAATTAGTCTTGTTACTATTGCAATGCATCATATCAAGCCGTGAGAGAAATAATACATGTTATGTGGGTGATCTTCATCCCTTTATGTGTTAATTGTTGTCTTTTGATCCTTCATTACAACTTTGGTTATTTGTGCATGTTTTTGTGTTGCATTCTTCTAGTTTGTGTCTACCAGTAAAACAATTGTTCATCACTCCTTTTGTGTATCACCTTGTAGCTTAAGTTTTATTTACTTTGCATCCCTTCTTTAACTCTGTCTCCTTGGAAAATTAGAGTAGGATTTAAGATAGATCCTCTGCAATTTCATGTATACACCTAAACAGAGAAGTAGGAACTAACCTTTAATCTAGAGAGTTTTTTCCATCTACAAAGTACACTTTGGGAAAAAAATCAATGTTATGTGGATCATACCAAATGACGCTGCCTTAGAAATGCAGATGTGATGACTCATTTGGGGGTGATGTGGTTTTGCACTAACATTTTTGACACACCCGGTGGGACCAAGAAGTCTCCATCTTTATTACAGTAAGATTGATGTGCACTTGTTGTGATTCTAGCTTTTAAGAGCTGCGCACATCCGTGACTCCAAAAGGGACATAATCCACGGTGTCAGGTAGTACAAGTTTCATGCAAGTTTATGAGAAGGATATAAACAAGGTCAAGAACAAGAGAAGAAGGACAGCTTTATACACATAAATTTGTCTCCGTGACGAGAAGGAGAAGAGGAAGAAGATCCCGAGGTCTCTATCTCCACCAAACAGAGCCTTATCAACACCTCCTCCTAGTAGGTCATTATTTGAATTAAGAAGGATTCTCAAGCTGATCAGATGGCATACTAACAACCAAATCCTTATGTTAATTTCACTTTGGCAAAGCATCCCACTCACTCTGAATGCACAAAACCCAATCCTAGGTGGCAACATTAAAGAGCATCCCATATTTCACTAGAGAAACCAGAATTCTCTGGTGACCACATTTAAGTTATTGTAAATGTCTATAAAATCCATGAGATCACTAAGATGGACATTACAGTCAAGTTACTAGCCTCTTCACTCAAGGGTAAGGTTTTAGAATGGTTCAGGAGCCTAGAAGCAGGCTCTATTCAATCTTAGGACCATCTCGTACACAACTCTTCATGACCAATTTAGAGAAAAAGGAGATAACTTATCCTTGTTGGAGTAACTGAAAACAATCACGAGAGATTTGAATGAGAAGTTGATGATTTCAACCTCAAATTTCAATGAACTTGGGATAGGATTCCAGCAGCAGTAAAGCCCACTAATGAAGGTGCCTTCTTATACTTTCTTAGAGCTTTAAATTCTGATATTGCTTTGATGATTTAGTCAATGGGGGGCACAACCTTACCTGTAGCCTATAGCCTTTCCATAGGAGCTGAGAATTGTTTGATTCAAGTTGGAAAACTTGCTCCTAGGCCATCCATGCCTCTATACCTTGAATTAGGAAACCCAGTACCAGCCAAACACCCACATTAGCTCCTATACCCACTCCTAGGAGTCAAAGTTTAGCTGAAGCCTCCACTTCATCATCTAACACCTCAAAGGAGCTTGAAAGTTATGAAACAACTTCAAAACCTAGGGAATGAGCTAGTAACCATCAAAAGATAGTAGGCTTAGAGTTCTAGGCCATATCAACATCAGGTTCAATATCAAACTAGACCCCCGTATTAGCGAATAGATCACCAACCTAGACTATAACTCAAAGTCAATACCAAGGGCAACCTCAAGTTGTGAGACCTTTCAGGTCATATGATCCAAACACAAATTCAACATCAAGGGCATTGGTTCTAGCACATAATAACATGGCATAAGAATATGATTGGTGTTTCCCATGTAATCAACCACATAATCAATCGATGTGCTTCAATGGTGTACTAAATTAGGCTTTGATGGTGTAAACCATTGGTGTGTCACAAGAACCTAGCCAAGAAGAAAATCAACAACGAAGGAGCTCAACAAGAGGGACCCCCAAGTGAAACTATGCTTGTCAATTGGTAGGCTGAAGACTTATGTGGAATGAATCAGACTCCTCAAAGTATAGCTGCCAATACACGGTCCAAGAAGAGAAATATTAGAGAATGAAATTCACCAAAATCAGGTAATCCTCAACCCTCTGTTTCTCCACAAGATATTGAAATTCAAAAGAGAACTCCCAATATGCAGAGTCAATCCAAGCCACCTTCCAGATCTACTCAGGCACCGGTCGTAATAGCCCATGTGTAAGAGGAAAATGTGCTAGGGTAGGGGTAGTAGAAGGATAGGACATTTAATATCATTGAGAAAATGGAGAGGACAAGTGTGAACATTTCACTATGGGAGTCATTGGCCATTCTAGGGCAGAGGGATCTATTGCAAACTGCCATGCAAAATTGCTCAAGATCAAATCAACCCCTAGCCAGCAAGAGAATGTGCCTACTAATACAACTCAACCTAAGGGAAACCATCAAGAGAAACAAGGTAAGAACCTAAGACCTCCTCCATTCTATGTTTCATTAATCATTGGGGATAAATTGGTGTATAATTACATGATTGATTCTGAGCAAGTAGTTCTATAACGCCCAAACAAATCATTGATCAACTGGGTCTCTAGTATGAATTCATCTCTAGAGGGGTAGTACAATTAGATGGGACAATAGTGACAACTATTGGAATCATTAAGGATCTAAGCCTCACTCTGCATGCCTGCCCCAATGTGACTGTATTGCAGAATGTATCAGTCATAAACTTTCCACCACATTTTGCATTGTGTTTGTCCAGGGACTTCACTACCAAAATTCGAGGATATTTGTTTGCCGACTGGTCGCATATGATCTTTAGAACAAGGGATGGAGCAAAGGCCACAATCAGATCTGAGCCCATAGTAGATTATCACATTGATTCTTATGTGCCTAGCCCAATCAATGAAAATTGTTTATCTTTTGATCAGGAAGACCTCCTAAACACTTCTGAAACAGACACCAAGGTGGGGTGTATCTTGGACCTTACTCTTGATGAATGGGTGATCAAAAGACATGCTTTTGATCCCTATGAGGAGATGGAAGAATCGAGCTAGGATTCTATTGCTTGCTTGAAGAAAATCATGCTCTTCCCGACATCATTAAGCCAAAATATAAGGATGACAATGAAGTATGGAAATTTTTCTTTGATGGCTCAAGAAGTAGGCAAGGAGCCGGAGGTGGAGCTATGATTGTGTCACCCCAAGGTATGAAGTATTACCCAACTTTTTGTTTCCAGTTCACCCGCTCAAATAACACTTTAGAATATGAGGCTTTGGTTCATGGATTACATTAGGCTAGAAGATGAGGAATCAATAACTGCAAGTGTTTGGTGACAAGAACTGGTTGCACAATCAAGTTAATGGAAAAGATTATTTCAGAAATGACCCGCTCTCAAAAGCTACAAGAGTAAGGTATGGGATTTGATTGAGGATTTCAAACCCTTCAACATTGTGTCTATACCTGTGAAGGAGAATGAAGCTACTAATAAACTTGCAGCGGTTGGAGCAACATTTGATGTGGTTGACAATATTAAGTGGGAAAAATGATAGCCACATATCCATGTGATTGTGAGGCTAGTAGTGCCAGATAACAACACATGCTAGCAAGTGTTCAAGAATGATCAACAAATCATCAATTTTTTGCAAGAGGAAGTTGAGTTCTCAGCTAGGAATCAAAGTAGATTAGAGAAACAATATGGAGATCAAGTAGTGCAGCTACATACAAACAAGCTTCCCAAAGGCTTAGTGACATTGGATTCTATCTTCAATCCTAATGATTAGTTTCAAAAGAGAAGGCTAACATACAAATCAAAGGAGAAGATTCAGAGTCAATTCTAGTTGGAGAAGGAAAAACACTTCAAATTGGAAAAGTGGCCACCGAGCAAGAAAGGTATGAATTCATGCAACTTTGCCAAGAGTTTCCAGATGTATTTTCTTGGAGCTATGAAGACCTAAGAGGGTTCAATCTGAAGTTAGCTCAACACACAATCAAACTAGATCTAGTTGCTAAGCCCATCAGGCAAAAACAAAGACCAGTCAATCCACATATTAAGCCTCTGATGAAGAAAGAGTTGAACAAGCTGATAGAGGAAAGTATCATATTCCCAATCAAACACTCAAGTTGGGTTACAAATTTGGTCCCAGTCAGGAAGAAGAATGGAGAGATTAGGTTGTGTGTTGACTTTCATGACTTGAATAGAGCATCCCTCAAAGATCACTACCCACTCCCCTCAATGGAGCAAATCTTGCAAGTGGTGTCTAGATTAGAGAGATTATATCTCCTAGATGGCTACTCAAGGTACAACCAGATCATGGTGAAGGAAGATGATCATTTCAAAACAACTTTCACCACTAAATGGGGCACCTATGCCTACAAAAAATGCCACTTGGATTGTCTAATGCTGGATCCACTTTCCAAAGGGTAATGGATATGACATTCAAAGGTCTGATCAACAAAATAGCATTGATTTATCTTGATGACATTCTGTGTTCTCCAAAAATGCTGTAGACAAACTTTTTCACTTAAGGTAGGTGTTTCAAAGGTGTAGAAGATTTGGGGTATCATTGAACCCTAAAAAATGCATATTCTTGGCCCATGAGGGTAGGCTTCTAGGCCATATTGTGTCAAAGGAAGGTTTGGTAATTGACCCAAAGAGAGTTGAAGCAATAAGAGCATTTCCATTACCAAGCCATAAGAAAGCTCTTCAAAGATTCTTAGGAAAAATCAATTTTGTCCGCAGGTTTGTACCAAACTTTCTTTGCCCTTGTCAAGCCAATAATGTTGATGTTGAAGAAGAGTTTGGCGTTTAGGTGGAAAACTAAAGGAAAAGTAAGTTTTGAGGCCATCGGAAGAGCTATGTCACAAGCCCCAACTCTCATGAATCTAGATTTTTCTAAGGACTTCATACTATATGCCTTTGGTGGCAGTGACATGATTTATGCAATCCTAGTTCAACAGAACAAAGAAGATACAATGCAACCAATTGCTTTCTTCAGCCAAGGTCTAGAAGATTATGAAGTGAGATGATCTTTCATTGAAAAGAAATTCCAAGTAGTGATAAGAGTATTAAAGAAGTTTAAGCATTTGGTTTCAAACAATAAAATCCAACTATTAGTCTCCCATGCAGGGGTTAAAGACTTCCTTCTCAGTAAGGATCTGAATGAAAAACATGTAGGATGGATCACTCGTGTCGTGGAGTATGAAATTGAGATCAATGTTACTAAGCTAGTCCATGGGAAGGGATTGTGTGAACAACTGGCCTCGAGTCAACAAGATGAAGCAAGTGGAGGAAAGGAAGCTATTTTTGTCTTGCAAAATAGTCAAGAGGAATAAAATGAGGATGTACCCACTCCTTGTTAGACTCAGAACATGGTGCAATTCCTTCAAACAAGCTTATGTCCTCCAGAAATGAGTAAAAAAAAGGAGACATTTTAGACTACAGGCCATCCCATATGTGCTTATTGACGACGTCTTATTCAAAAGGGACATCAATGAAGTTCTGTTAAGGTGCATTGGGACAAATCAGGTTGAGAGAGTGTTACGAGAGTTCCCTAATGAAGCAAATGAGGCCATTTTTCTCCATGGGTGTCAACACTAAAGATCATGAAGGTGGGTTATTATTGGCCCAAGGTGTTTAGTGATTGTTATGCATGGATCAAAAAGTGCAAGAACTATGCATTCTTTAGAGGAAAAGAAAGGCTAGCAATACTTCCATTGCACCCAATTTAAGTATACTAGCCATTCATGTAATAGGGATTGGACTTCATTGGGGTCATCAATCCAAATTCAAGCCAAGGACATAAATGGATTCTAATAACAACATACTATTTCACTAAGTGGACCAAAGTGGTGGCACTTAAAGAAGATAATGAGTCTAACATACTAGATTTCTATGAAGGGATAATGACCAGATTTGGAGTGCTGACCACCATTATATTAGACAATGCATTGACATTTATAGGCTCCAAGATAATAGGATAGGACATTAGGAACAAGATTTACTTGAGCACTTCATCAGATTATTACCCTCAGGGTAATGGCCAAGTAGAGTCCACAAACAAGAACCTACTAAAGATTATCAGAAGAAATCTAGATGAAAATAAGAGAACTTGGCACATGAAACTCAAATCAGCCTTATGGGTTGATAGAAAAACACCCAAGAGGTCTACAAGAAGATATCCATTCAAAATTGTCTATGGGAAAGAGGTAGTGTTTCCTATATCACTTGAGGTGCTAGCATTGGAACTCGTAAAGCAAATGGAGATGTATGAATTTGAACCAATGGAGACCAAGTATGTAGATTTGATGGAATTGAAGGAAACTAGAGAGCATGTACTTCAAACAATAGAGAAGGATTAGACCTCAATCAAGAGATGATTTGACAAGAAGGCAAGAACAAGGACCTTCTAGGAAGGAGACCTAGTTTTTAAATGGGATGCAGATCGAGAAAAACTAGAAAGGCATTCCAAGTTCGATGCCATTTGGAGTGGCCCTTACATGGTTTTAAAATGTAAAATTAGCAATGCTTTCCAATTGTCTACATTAGTTGGTGAAGAGTTACAGATTCCAGTGAATGGCATTTATCTTAAGCACTGCTACTAGAAGGAAAGTTCTCACCTTTTATATATTAGTTTAGTTTCTCATTCCTCTAAGTGCTTGTGCACATTGTCTTATTGTAGTTTAGGTTGCATTTCTCCTAAGTGCTTTATACACTCTACATGTTCTACTTGAAGCATGTATGATTTAAAATTTTGTATATAGTTGTGGTGCTATTTTGTTGCTCTTGTGTATCCCATTCAGAGACAGATGAACCCGGGTCAAAGTAATTTTCTACTCTCAGAAACCATCATTTCGAGATGTCTTATGAAAATTGAGAGTGCAAACAGTCGGGCTCGTGAATCAGAGGCAAGATTAGTATCAGAGCATTGTTCTCGACTCCATGCCCAATGGATATGACAAGGAAATTGGTCTTTTCATATAACAGGTAGATACCCATGTGAGTCACCAAATTGTTATCCATATTTTGCCCCCTGGGTAAAGTATTGGATCAGCCATGACCCCACATAGAAAGAACCAGAGAAAACATGTTTAAATCCATTTAACAGTCACGAAGGACTCAATAATGGATCATGGCGGGGCTGCGAAAGACTAAATGACCTTGTGCAAGAAGAAAGATAAGAAATGACTCTGTCGAGTGGATCCATATCTTAAATCTATTTAATGGGTCACAAGTGGGCTCAGAAATAAAAAATTAGGGTCGAAAAGGAGGTATAATATCACAGAGAATCCAAGAGCAAGGAGAAGAAGAAACGACGAAGATCTCAAGTCTTTGGGTTCAAAATGTCCAGAACGAGTCCAGAAATTGACTAAGTATGAAGGAGGCAGCGGAGAGAGCCACGTGTCAGCACAACGCTTCTCCAAAGTTGAATTGAAAAAGATAATCTCAAATGAGCACTAGGCTTCCACGCATCCAGGGCCCCAAAATTTACACAGCCGTTGAAAAGTCTTCAACTAGGCAGGAAGGTGCAATATGTCAGCTCAGAGTATATCTAAAATGGGAGCCCAAGGTGGAGACTGAAACTCATGCTAGCCCTCCATGTAGGAAATATGGTGAATAGATGTCAAAAGATGGACATGGTGAGCCTCAATAAAGGCTAAGTATGAAAGTACTGGTGGGGACTACCCCGTGTCCAAGTGGCACATCTCCAATGGTAGATCCAAAAGCGGAGGCTCAAACAAGCGCTAGTTCACCACATAGCCCAAGGTTTGAAAAGGTAAGGGAGAGGTTGTTGAAAAGTCCAAAGACCTGTGGAGGCTTCCAAGTGTCAACTTGATGCTCCTTCAAAGGAAAATCTTGATCAAGATTTCAAGTGAGTGTGGAGCCTCCATGTGTCTAGTCTAAAAAAGGGGACAAATTCAAGTTGAATAGTCAATGCATGGTGGTAGGCTGAAGGAGAGTGCCTAGTGTCTAAATGGTGATAACTCAAGGGTCGAATAGAGAGAGGGTTTCTAGACGAGCACTAGACCGCCACGTGTCTCTCGGTCAAGAAATATGACCCTGTCGAGCAAAGGACTTAGCCAAAAACATAGAAATTGGGCAGGATGGCGGAGGAAGCACCACGTGGCAAGCCCAAACCAGTAGCGCTAAGGTAGACGATCGAGGGAAAATCTGGATTTTTACCAAAAGATAAATTCGGACTCACGAACCCAATTTCTACCCTAATTTTCCCTCCACATGTCCCATATTAAAAAGGGGGCCCATTTTTCAAACTAGTTTTCCCGCTCTTTTTCTGGACTCGATACAAACTTTTTAGGGGCATATCTTTTGACTCAAAGATCAAAATATTAAAAATATGACACCATTGGCAAGATCTTGGCCTCATCTACACCATGAAGATCTGAAAATTTAAGATCGGGGAGGTTAGGTGGAAGAAAAATGGAGAAACATATTTATTAGGATCTTTTTTTCCCCAACAACAAGATCGAGATTCAATCTGCTCCACTATTTCCTCCTCCTTCAAGGTGCCAAATGGGAAATCGATACAATCAAGACAAATTCGGGGTAGATTTTGTAGGAGGCATTAATAGCGGTTGTTGAGCTTTAACCTATTTTTACCACTTCTCTCTCTTTCTCCTTTCTGTGTTGAATCTATAAAAGCTGGGTTGGAACACATTGTAAAGGGTTTGACATTTTTTGGTTTTTCATGCTCCCCTCTTCCCCTTGGCAAGTGAATTCATGGAATTTCAGACCTCCCATATAGACTATAAACATAAATTAGCCTTGTTACTATTGTAATGCATTGTATCAAGCCATGAGAGAAATAATACATGTTACGTGGATGATCTTCATCCCTTTACGTGTTAATTGTTGTCTCCCGATCCTTTGTTATAACTTTGGTTATTTGTGCATGTTTTTGTGTTACATTCTTCTGGTTTGTGTCTACCAGAAAAATAATTGTTCATCACTCCTTTGGTGTATCACCTTATAGCTTAAGTTTTATTTGATTTTCATCCCTTCTTTAACTCTAGTCTCCTTGGTAAATTAGAGTAGGATTTAGGATAGATCCTCTGCAATTTTATGCATACACCTAAATAGAGGAGTAGGGATCAGCCTTTAATGGAGAGTTTTTCCATCTGCAAAGTCCCACACTTTGGGAAAACTCAATGTTATGTGGATCACACCAAATGACTCTACCTTAGAAAAGTAGATCGACGACTCATTTGGGGGTCTTGTGATTTTCAATAACAAGTACATAGATGATTGAATGAGGATATATAATCAATAACAACATTTATCAATAATTTATTTAGTTGCTGGCTATAAAGAAGTTTGCAATGTCATCCTACTTGGTTTATGCTCTTGTGAGCATAAGACCATTCAAAGACCCAATCCTCACTTAGTTAATCTCTCGTAATGCCTCCACCTATGAGAAGTATATCTATTTTACCCTAAAGGATATCAACCACCATTTTGGAAGAGTGAATGATGCATTCATTATGTTTTTCATAAGGTTGTTGGAAGGAAATCTGAAATTGAGATTATCTTCACAAGTTGCCACTTTGATCAAGAGATATGAGTCCTTGTTCACGCACTTCTGAAATTTCTCATACACGAGAGTATTTGGATTTGGTGTTACTCCATGCAAGCTTCCAAGGTACCTTAGTGATAAGATCGTGATGTTTGAGCTATACATGCAACTCACCCACATCAACGACAAGCTCAAGAATCATAAGAAGAAAAATGTTTCATTTCCTATCTTTCTTAGGATATTCTCTTGTAAGAATGCCAATGATGCTACAAACTTGGAATCTTCCTTTGCTCCTTTGAACCTCTACTCATACACACCAAGGGAAAATTTTGACATTTGGAGAAACCTAGAAACATTCCATCTTCCTGATTTACACCATGTTCCACAAATTAAGGATTATTGGGTGAATTTCTCGATGATTTTGAGGTTAGGGAGTGGGATCACATGAGAATGATAGTGGGACATATGAGAAAATTCATATTGTATTGGTTAAAGGAAGGATTTGATGATGTTTGAACTGAATTTTATGACCCTTAGTATCAAGTAGTGAAAGCCTCACCTTTACCACATGTCTTGTGGTAGAGAATTTGAGAATCAACAGATGTGAATGAACGAACTAAAGGATAATATGGATATCTAAGGAATGGTTCAAAAAGAATAAATATGCACTCATTGAATTAGGAGGTTTCCAAACTCTCAAAAGACAAACATCTCACCTCTCCACTTTAAAGGAAACTAAGAAAACTTCAAGCTCTACTCACTCAAGAGAGCTCTCAAAAAGGAAGTCAGTGGAATCTGAAGTCCCACACTACAAGAGGTTGTAAAAAAGGAAAGAACAATACAAGATCCTGTAGAAGTTTTAAAATAGGGAGAAATTGATCCATATCATCCATCGATCCCTCAATAGTCTCAAAGTATCTCATCCTTTGCAGTTGCACCAACTCAAATGGTGCAATATGTACCTTCTCACTCCGATATGGAAACAACAATAATGCCTAATGTTGAGTCCTGAAACAATGGAGATATTCCCAAGGGTACAAGAGATGATAAGAGGAGAAGGCCACAATGTTCAACAAGTGGTAGTTCTATAATTTCAAGTCATATCCATGATGGTGAAAATTAAGAAAGGTAAGAAATTTCAAGTTGCATCCCGCTTCTTAAGTGGTGATTTGAGAAATTAGTTTGTGTAAGTAGCTTGATCAAAGGTAGTCAATATTGTTGGTGAGATGACTGTTATCCAAAATTCACCCCTGTGGTAAATTTGATAACTGCATCGCATCGAATATTCAAGTCCCAGGAAAATTGATTGATTCAGAGCAAAAATCAGGTTTCTAGGGTCCCTCCAAGAATTTTTCTAACTTTCCTGTATAGGTTGAAAAGAGCAAGCTCTGAGAAAACGTGAAAAAAGGTTGCAGAAAACAAGTAGGTTGATCCAGAAAAATTTGTGAAAATCGGCTAAGTCCTAGTCCTAGGAGCAAATGGGACATTTGGGACAAAAGGGCGCGGATCGGCTGAAAAGCCTCTAGGCGGCCCGCTAAACATTTGGGACATCTGGGACAAAAAGACCGAATCGGCCGGATCAGCCAAATGGGAACAAACGATCCGAAACTCGCTTTGGAACATCTAGGCCGCGAGGACGCAAACCGCCGAATCGGTCGAACTCAAAGAATTTGTCCCGAAGCACGGGGACATTTGGGACAAATGGACGCGACGGACGCGAAAGCCGGATCGGCCAAAAAGGAGAACTTTCACACTAACGCTTTGGGAAAAATGGGACAAAAAGACGTGAAGGGCGCGAGAGAGCCGGCAGGTCCGAGGACCAATCAACGCATGACACGTGTCTCAAGGGGAAAGGTCCAGAAAAGTCAAAGGGGCGAGTTTTTGAGCACTGATCCGAACCAATAAAATAGCGCCACGTGTCCCAGCAGGGGCCCACAAGGAAATTTCAAAAGGAAAGCCCGCAAAGGCGAGGGAGCAAGAATTGCTTGTCCAATCAAAGCACGTGCCACATGTCATCCAGTGGCGAGCGGAAAAGATTTCAAAACGCAGCGTTTTCACATTACATGCCCTAAATCTTGGATCGCCATAACTTTCGATCCAAAGCTTAGATTTGCACGTTCTTTATATCAACGGAAAGCTGGTGAAATTCTCTACACGATTCCAGGGTCAATCTTGCGTTTTGGAGCATTCTAGAGGGAGAAAATCGAGAAATAGCTCTAACGCGTGTTCATGGCCATAAATGACATTCCAAATGACTGCAGTTTAATGCGAGAATGGGTCGCATTCTCCGTAATCCACCAAAGTGATAGGGTATGGGTTTGTAAGGTCCCCCATGCCATTTTAATGCACCTGCAGTCAAGAAAGAATGGGCTCCCATGCCTTTGTACGTTTTCTGTCTCCTGGGTTCGACCCATGCAATGTAAAAAGCCAGATTTGGCTCATTCCAAAAGGGGGAACATTTTTGGGCATAGCAGACTTCTTCTTTCACCGCCAACAAGTGATTGATGAAGGATCAGACCTCTCCAAGGATTGTAACAGTTTTCTTTTACCTCTCTGAGGGTGTAATGCGTGTTTTTGACATTGAAATGATAATGCAAGCTCTGTGAATGGGTTTCAATCCTCTGTTTGTATTATTTGCTTGATTTCAGATACTAAATTATACATTATCAGTCTGTGTATGTTTTATGTTGTGAACTTTGTCTATGTCTATTTGAATGATAAATATGTTTCACCACTCCTTTTGGTGCATCACCATCTTTAGTTAGTTTCAATTTTTGCACTTCTACCCCTGTCTCCTTGTAAGTTAGAATAGGATTAGGATCTAAACCTCTGTAGTTTTGTAAAATATAGATCTAAATCAGAGGAGTTTGAGGAACCAGCCTCTAATCTAGAGATTCCTCTCTAAGTCTCACAAGTCCCCATGCTTGGAGAGGTTTCCATGTTGTGCAATCACATTGGATGCGAGAGTGATCAACCTAGAACCCCGATCTGCATCCAGGGGTGCTGTGAGTCTGCTACAACAGCTTTTGGCATGCCCGGTGGGACCTAGAGGTCTCATTTTTATTGCAGCAAAGTTGATGTGCATCTGCTGCAGTTTTCTTGCTTGAAAAGAGCTATTATTTGCATATCTGCGACTCCGAGAGAAAGAATCAATTGGTTTCAGCAGTTCAGGCCTGAAAGCTTATGAGAAGAATCACAAGGTCAAGAGTTGGAGAAGAAGAGGTGCTGTTTGAATATCTGTAATTATCTCCAAGAAGAAGGCAAAGAGGAAGAAGGATTCAAAGGTCTCCATCTCCACCAAACAGAACTCTCTCAACTCCTCCACCTGATCGGCCTTTCATTCAGTATTCAAGAGTTCTTCGACCAATCAGAATGGCGCAACCAGTGAACCCCTATGTCAACTTCACAGGCAGCAGCCCACTTGCTCTCAATGCACAAAATCCAATCCCAGTTGCAGCATTGAAGAACATCCCATACTTTACTGGAGAAAATCAGACCACTCCTGGTGATCATGTCAAGGACATTGCTAACATTTGTGCAATCCATGAGATTAATGAGATGCAAGTAGCTGTCAAATTGTTGGCGTCTTCATTCAAGGGGAAAGCATTGCAATGGTTTAGGAGCCTTGAAGCTGGCTCTATCACAAACTGGAATCAGCTATGTATTGCACTTCATGATCAATTTGGAGAGAAGGGAGACAACTTGTCTCTTTTGGAACAGCTGACAACCATCAAGAGAGCTTCCAATGAGCAGCTAACTGACTTCAACTTCAGATTTCAAAGGTCTTGGGATAGAATTCCAATAGCAGTCAAACCAACAGCAGAAGGTGCTTTTCTATATTACCTTAAAGCTTTAAATTCTGATATTTCTATGTTGATTCAATCTATGGGAGGCACAACTATTCCTGCTGCTTATAGCATTGCCATTAGAGCTGAAAATTGTCTGATTCAAGCTGGCAAGCTAGCTCCTAGGCCTCCAATGCCATTATATCCAAGTTTAGAGAACCCAAGTACTAGTCAAGCACCTGTCTTAGCTCCTTCTCCCACTCCTAGAAATCAGAGTTCAAATGAAGCTTCCACTTCATCTCCAAGTGCCCCAAATGAGCTTCAAGAAGTCATGAAGCAACTGCAAAATTTAGGTAATGAGCTGGTCACACTCAAGAGACAGCAAGCTCAAGGTTTTAGACCTTCGTATCAGCCTCAAGCTCAACCTAATAGGCAGCCATATCAGCCTCAAAGGCCACCTAATCTAGCTGCAAATATGAATCAAACAAGGCCTCCCCGCCAATAGACCATTCTAGCCCTATAACCGAAATGCCATATCTCGCTCTAAGGCATTAGTACCAAAGACAAAAACAACATTGCCCAGAGTATGATTGGTGTTTTCCATGTAATGAACCTCATAATCAATCCATGTGCTATAATGGTGCTTTGACTCAAGCTTTAATGGTAACAACTACTGCGGTGTGGAGGGTGAGAGCAGATCGAAAACAACCAACAACAAGAAACATTCCAACAACAATCAGCCCCAAATGACACCACATTGGTAAATTGGCAAGCGTAGTATTTCGTGGAATGAATCAGGTAGTTTCTCAAGGTGTTGCAGCCAACACAAGGTCAAAAAGGAGAAATTTGGGTGAAGAACAGCCATTAGCCCCAGCCAATCCACAACCTTCCACAGCTCCACAAATGATTGGCAAGCAAAGTCCCGTTTCAAATGCACAAGGGCAGCCAAGAACAACCCCTAGGCCAACTCAAATGCCAGCTGTTGCTGCCCACATCCAAGGAGAAAATGTGCAAACCAAGGGACAGCAGAGAGATCCTTCATCACCATTCAGTATCATTGATCAGATGAAGAAAACAAATGTCAATATATCTATGTGGGAATCCCTATCTATCCCAGGCCAAAGAAATCTGCTGCAAGCTGCCATGAAGGATTGGCCAACTTCGAATCAGCAGGTCCAAATGCAAGAGAAGGTACTCACAAATGCTGCCCAGCCTGAAGGAAATCATGGAGCACAACAAGGTAGAATGCTGAAGCCTCCCCCTTTTTATGTTTCGTTAATCATTGGAAATCAGCTAGTGCATAATTGCATGATAGATTCCGGGGCAAGTAGCTCAATAATGCCTAAACAGATAGCTGATCAGTTAGGGCTCCAGTATGAAATAACATCTAAGGGAGTAGTGCAGCTGGATGGGACAGCAATAGCAACAGTTGGAGTGATTAGAGGTTTGAGTCTTACCTTGCATGCATGTCCAAATGTTGTTGTCTTACAAGATATATCAGTCATAGACCTTCCACCACTCTTTGCCCTATGTTTATCAAGGGACTTCACTGCCAAAATTGGGGGATATTTTTCCGCTGATTGGTCTCACATGCTATTCAGAACAAGGTATGGAACTAAGGCTACAATTAGGTCAGAACCTATTGCAAACTTCCACATTGAGCCCTATACTCCAAGTCAGATTAATGCCAATTGCTCAGCATTTGATCAAGAAGATCACCCAAACACGATGAAACTGACACTAAAGTTGGAAACATCCCAGATCTAACTCTTGATGAATGGGCAAACAAGGTGCATGCTTTTGATCCTTATCAAGGAATAGAAGAATCTGAGCTAGGAGTCTATTGTATACACGAAGAAAGTCAACCTATTCCTAGCATCACCAAGCCAAACCACAAGGATGACAATGAGGTATGGCAGCTGTTTTTTGATGGATCGAGGAGTAGACAAGGCGTAGGAGGTGGAGCCGTGCTTATTTCACCTCAAGGAGTAAAGTATTATTCATCTTTTAGATTTCAATTTGCATGCTCCAATAACACTGCTGAATATGAAGCCTTGGTGCAAGGGATGCATTGGGCAATCAAGAGAAAAATAAAGAACTTGCAAGTCTTTGGGGACAGTGAGCTGATTGTAAATCAGGTCAAGGGATAGCATGCCGCCAAAAATGATCTACTCAGGTGCTACAAGAACAGGGTATGGGACCTCATGGAAGATTTTGAGGGTTTCGCATCAAAGCCATCCCTAGGAAAAAGAATCAAGTCACGACAAGCTTGCAGCAGCAAGAGGGGCAGCCTTTGACATTGTAGAAAACATTCAACAAGAAAAGGTACAGCCAAACATCCACGTGATTGTGAGGCCTTCAGTGCCGGATAACAATGTCAGTTGGAAGGTATTTGAGAATGACCAGAAAATCATCCACTTCTTTCAAGAAGAAGCTGAGTTCTCAGCTAAGAATCAAGAAAAGTTAGAACAACAATATGGTGTTCAAGTGATACAGCTGAGAACTGACAAGCTGCCCAAGGGACTTATCACTTTGGAGTCCATTTTCAACCCCAATGATCAGTTTAGAAAGGAGAAAGCAAACATTCAGGTCAAGAGAGAAGATTCGGTATCCATCTTGGTAGAAGAGAACAAGCCATTGCAAATTGGAAAGATGACAACTGAGCAAGAAAGGTGTGAGTTCATACAGCTATGTCAAGAATTCCCTGATGTGTTTGCTTGGAGCTATGAAGACTTGAAAGGTTTCAATCCCAACTTAGCTCAGCATACCATTGAATTGGATCCAAATACTAAGCCTGTCAGCAGAAATAGAGACCAGTCAATCCACACATGGAGCCTCTCATGAGGAAAGAATTGGACAAGCTGATTGAGTCAGCAATTATATTCCCAATCAAGCATTCTAGTTGGGTTGCCAACTTAGTTCCAGTCAGAAAGAAGAGTGGAGAGATCAGGCTATGTGTTGACTTCAGAGATTTGAATAGAGCCTCTCTCAAGGACCATTATCCACTCCCTTCCATGGAGCAAATATTACAAGTCGTAGCTGGTTCAGAAAGGTTTTCGCTACTTGATGGTTACTCAGGCTTCAATCAGATTATGGTAAAGGAGGAAGACCAGTTCAAGATAGCCTTCACAACCAAATGGGGCACATATGCTTACAAGAAGATGCCATTTGGACTGTCGAACGCTGGAGCAACATTCCAGCGAGCTATGGATATGGCATTCAAAGGCTTGATCAACAAGATAGTGCTGGTATACCTAGATGATATCACTATCTTCTCAAAGAATGCAGCAGACCATCTCTTTCACCTCAGGCAAGTGTTTCAGAGGTGTAGAAAGTTTGGAGTGTCTTTGAATCCTAAGAAGTGCATCTTTCTTGCACATGAAGGGAAGCTCCTTGGCCATATTGTCTCCAAGGAAGGATTAGCAATTGATCCAGAGAGGGTTGAAGCCATAAGAGCTCTACCATTGCCAAGCCACAAGAAAGCCCTTCAGAGTTTCCTGGGAAGGATAAACTTTGTTCGGAGGTTTGTCCCAGATTTTGCAGCCCTTGTCAAGCCCATCACCAAAATGTTAAAGAAAAGCATGGCTTTCAAATGGACGGCAGAAGGCAAGGAGAGTTTTGAAGCAATCAAAGAAGCCATCTCCCAGGCACCCACTCTCATCAACCCAGACTTTTCCAAGGATTTCATCCTCTATGCATTTGGAGGTGATGACACTATTTCTGCCATTCTGGTACAACAAAACAAAGATAATGATGAACAACCGATTGCCTTCTTCAGCCAGAGCCTAGATGACTGCGAAGTGAGGTACTCTTTTATTGAAAAACATGTGCTTGCAGTAATCAGGAGCTTGAAGAAATTCAAGCATTTAGTCTCAAACAACAAGGTCCAGTTGCTGGTCTCACATGCTGGGGTTAAGGACTTCCTCCTCAACAAGGATTTGAATGAGAAAAGGGCAGGTTGGATCACCCGTGTCATGGAGTATGACATTGAAATCAAGATCACCAAGTTGGTAAGAGGAAAAGGATTGTGTGAGCAGCTGGTTTTGGGGAAGCAAAAAGAAGTATGCAACGAAGAAGAGGCTATTTTGATAGTTCAAGACAGCCATGAGCTAAGTGACAGTCAAGAAGAAGACAATGCTGACCCCACCCTCACTGGACCCAAGGCATTATGCACTTCCTACAAACAGCCCTATGCCCTCCGTAAATGAGCAAAGCAAAGAGGAGACACTTCAGTTGCAGTGTGTTCCATATACCATCATTGATGGAGTTTTGTTCAAGAAAGATGTGAATGGAGTGCTGCCGAGATGCATTAGCACAGTCGATCCAAAGGGTATTAGAAGAATTTCATAATGGACCATCTGGTGGCCATTTTGCACCGAGAGTGACAGCTCTAAAAATCATGAAGGCTGGTTATTATTGGCCTAGAATCTTTAGTGATTGCTATGCATGGATCAAGAGGTGTAAGAATTGTGCATTCTTCACAGGAAAAGAGAGACTCGCTGCCCTTCCATTACATCCAATTATAGTAGATCAGCCATTCATGCAATGGGGACTGGACTTCATTGGAGCCATCAATCCCAATTCGAGCCAAGGGCACAAATGGATTTTGACAGCCACAGACTACTTCACCAAATGGACAGAAGCAGTAGCACTCAAAGAGGCAAATGAGTCTAACATCTTAGACTTTTATGAGCAGATAACAACCAGATTTGGTATACCTGCCACAATAATTTCTGATAATGCATTGGCATTCATTGGATCCAGGGTGACTGAGTGGGCTGTCAAGAACGGTATTTACCTAAGCACTTCATCAAACTATTACCCGCAAGGTAATGGCCAGGCCGAGTCCACAAACAAGAACTTGTTGAAGATCATTAGGAGGACTCTTGATGAGAATCAAAGGTCTTGGCATACCAAGCTGAAATCAGCCTTATGGGCTGATAGGATAACTCCCAAAAGATCCACGGGTAACTCTCCATTTAGGCTTGTCTATGGAAGAGAGGCAATCTTGCCCATGTCACTTGAGTTGCCAACGTTGGAACTCATGAAACAGCTGGAGTTGCTAGAGTTTGAGCCCATGGAGGTGAGGTATGCAGAATTGATGGAGCTGCAAGAGATCAGAGATCAGGCATCCCAAGCAATGGAAAAGGATCAAGCTTTGATCAAGAAGACCTTTGATAGGAAGGCCAAAGATAGATCTTTTCAAGTAGGAGATCTAGTGTTGAAATGAGATGTGGATAGAAGCAAAACCGGAAGGCATTCAAAATTTGATGCCATTTGGAGTGGCCCATACATGGTCACAAAGTGCAAGAACAACAATGCTTTCCAATTGGCCTCATTGGATGGTGAAGAACTGCAGATTCCAGTAAATGGAATCTATCTCAAGCGTTGCTTCTAGAGGGAGGTTCACTACATCTGTAAATATTAGATTAGATTTTCTTTCCTCCAAGTGCTTGTGCACATTGTTTTGCTGTAGGTTAGTTTTGTTTTCCCTAAGTGCCTTGGCACAGCTTGCTGTCCATGGAGATGTTTAGCATGTCTTTGCTTTCATCAGGTAAAATTCCATCTTCCTCCTTGCACATTCTGAGTCAGTTTGGATTCTAAAATAGAATATTTGATGACTCCATGCCCAATGGATTGCTTCAGGAAACTGGTCTTTTCATCTAGCAGGCAGATGACCTTGCTTTGAGTCACCAAATTGTTATCCAAAATTCACCCCCCGGGTAAATTTGATAACCTGCATCAGAATATTCAAGTCCCAGGAAAATTGATTGATTCAGAGCAAAAATCAGGTTTCTAGGGTCCCTTCAGGAATTTTTCTAACTTTCCTGTCCAGGTTGAAAAGAGCAAGCTCTGAGAAAACGTGAAAAAAGTTGCAGAAAGCAAGTAGGTTGATCCAGAAAAATTTGTGAAAATCAGCTAAGTCCTAGTCCTAGGAGCAATTGGGACATTTGGGACAAAAGGGCGCGGATCGGCCGAAAAGCCTCCAGGCGGCCCGCTAAGCATTTGGGACATCTGGGACAAAAAGACCCGAACCGGCCGGATCGGCCGAAATGGGAACAAACAGTCCGGAAACTGCTTTGGGACATCTGGGCCGCGAGGACGCGAACCGGCCGAATCGGGCGAACCGGAAGAATTTGTCCCGCGAAGCACAGGGACATTTGGGACAAATGGACGCGACGGACGCGGAAAGCCCGGATCGGCCGAAAAGGAGAACTTTCGCACTAACTGCTTTGGGACATTTGGGACAAATGGACGCGAACCGGCCGGTTCGGCTGAAATCAGCACAAGGAGCACTGTGCCAAATGGGACAAAAAGATGTGAAGGGCGCGAGAGAGCCGGCAGGTCCGAGGACCAATCAACGCATGACACGTGTCTCAAGGGGAAAGGTCCAGAAAAGTCAAAGGGGTGAGTTTTCGAGCACTGATCCGAACCAATAAAATAGTGCCACGTGTCCCAGCAGGGGCCCACAAGGAAATTTCAAAAGGAAAGCCCACGAAAGGTAGAGGAGAGAGAATTGCTCATCCAATCAGCACGTGCCACGTGTCATCCAGGTGGCAGAGCGCGGGAAAGATTTCAAAACACGTTTTCACCTGTTCTGTGCCCTAAATCTTCAGATCGCCATAACTTTCGATCCAAAGCTCAGATTTGCACGTTCTTTATATCAATGGAAAGCTGGTGAAATTCTCTACATGATTCTGGGGTCAATCTTGTGTTTTGGAGTAGTCTGGAGGGAGAAAATCAAGAAACGGATCTGACGCATGTGCATGGCTAGAAATGACATTCCAACGACCAGATTTAATGCAGAATGGGTCGCATTCTCCTGTAATCCGGTCAAAGTGATAGGGTATGGGTTTGTAAGGTCCCCCATGCCATTTTAATGCACCTGTAGTCAAGAAAGAATGGGCTCCCATGCCTTTGTACGTTTTCTGTCTCCTGGGTTCGACCCATGCAATGTAAAAAGCCAGATTTGGCTCATTCCAAAAGGGGGAACATTTTTGGGCATAGCAGACTTCTTCTTTCACCGCCAACAAGTGATTGATGAAGGATCAGACCTCTCCAAGGATTGTAATAGTTTTCTTTTACCTCTCTGAGGGTGTAATGCGTGTTTTTGACATTGAAATGATAATGCAAGCTCTGTGAATGGGTTTCAATCCTCTGTTTGTATTATTTGCTTGATTTCAGATACTAAATTATACATTATCAGTCTGTGTATGTTTTATGTTGTGAACTTTGGTCTGTGTCTATTTGCATGACAAATATGTTTCACCACTCCTTTTGGTGCATCACCATCTTTAGTTAGTTTCAATTTTTGCACTTCTACCCCTGTCTCCTTGCAAGTTAGAATAGGATTAGGATCTAAACCTCTGTAGTTTTGCAAAATATAGATCTAAATCAGAGGAGTTTGAGGAACCAGCCTCTAATTTGGAGATTCCTCTCTCAGTCTCACAAGTCCCCACGCTTGGAGAGAGGTTTCCATGTTGTGCAATCACACTGGATGCTAGAGTGATCAACCTAGAACCCCGATCTCGCATCCGGGGTGCTTTGTGAGTCTCGCTACAACAATGACCTTGGATGAATAATAAATGAGCACCATTCCTCTAGGGCCAACAACACATGAGGGATATGCCCACATTTTCAAAGAATCTTCCACTCGCCTTCTTGTGAGAAATGAGGAGTATAAGGAGAAAATTGAACAACTAGAAGATCATGTAATAACCCTCACCTTGTTTGTGAAAAATTTCCGGATATAAATGTTGTTCTGTCTCTTTTAGATGAGGAATCTACACCCATTAGTATCTTTGATCTAGAATCTATTAGAAATACTTAAGGCTTTAAAATGTAAGGCAGGGAAAATGACAAGTGGGAGAGCAATATTCTTGAGAAAGGCATGAATTTTCTTCCTAGATTATCTCATTGTTTGAATACATGATTGAAATTTCCACAAAGGTAAGAATTACCAAATATGAAATGAAAAAGAGAAGGATCACCGAGATCGGTGTTTCTATTGGTGGCCAAAATGGGTAAAACTAACTCTTCCGTATCGGTGAGTAGAAATGTGTTTAGCTTTGTATCTATAGACTTATCTCAAGTTTGCACTAGAAGTCTCGTTTCTCAATACGAGATGTTGAATCATGCTATCGATGAATTAGAGTCATACAAGGAACTTAATTAAAGGATGCAACAATATGTCAATGTGGAAGTAAAGAAAATTGGAGTAACTGTAGTGGATGAAAACACTTTAGTAGATGATCTAGTGAAACCATTCGAAGATCTAGTTATGAAGGAAGCCAGAGAGCCATTTTCTTTCAGTGAAGACACATTTGAGTCTCTTTCTCGATAAGAGTTGTTATATAACCATGAAGGAGCATTGGGCATGGTTCATGAATTGCAAAACTATGAATACTACCTCTAAGAATTGACTCAAAGATTTAAGTTGTGTACACATTCCCCAGGTTGAGAAGGTTCCACTTGTAGCAACTTGATTTAGTAAGGAATTTAAAGGGATCAAGATATTTTAAGAGGCACTCTCCAAAATTCCATCAAAAAGTGAATCTCCATAGGCAAGTACATCATATTCATCTGAGTAGCTATCTCCTCTCCTTTGTCTCTTTCTTACCCCCTTCCTCTCTTCTTTCATGTTCTATTTTGTCATTGAGGGTTTACTTTTCACATTTGTCTTATTCATTAAAATGTGAAATGTAGTTATAATTTGTAACGAGTTTCCTCTAATTAATTTAAAAAAGACCCAACTTCTTTCCTAGGAATGTGAAATATCACATGTTGTAAAGGTTAGTGAAAAGTCATGTGGGGGTAGGAAAAGAGTCATTTTGGAAAAATATATATTGTAATGACTTTATCATTTCAAGGGGTTTCCAATTTTTTGAGTTCATGAGTAGATGAGGGAGAATGTAAAAATGTGAAGTGCAAGGATCATACGAGATAGCGTGGACATCAACCGATTTATAATGCTGGAAACGTGACAAGGTCCTATGAAGGAGAAAACATCAACCATAATGTGTATACAATGATTCAAAAAAGGGGAAAAACCTTGTTAAAATATCAAAATCTCAACCTCTCATACATCTAAAGGGAGTTGTACATATAGAGGGTGTTGTGTAACCCCATGCTATAATCATGACCTCTCAAGTGGAGAAGGGGAGTTACATTCCTAGAATAGGAAGTAACTCCCAATGACACACATATCACACCGATGCAAAGTGATGCGTAAGGGAATTTCTTGATGACCCTAAAATGACACCTAGACCTATGACCTCACCTAAGTGAGATGACCTACCATGTGGCATGGAAAATGACTCACACCAATACCCCCTTCATTGTAACTTAGGATGAGGTGGAAAGTTAGAAATGAGAAATGGGTCTCGAAACTAAATCCTGATGAGGCACCCATGCACAACAAGGATCTCAAGCAATGGAGGAAAACCCAGTGGGAAAAACATCCACCATAAGAGATGAAAACACACTCTCTAATCTAAAAGATTCTAAAGATGGTGATTAACTAAAATAGATCTAATACTAGGAGAGTATAGCCACTAGTTAATCTAATACAGGGAGGACTAAAACACCGTAAAGCATACTAAGACAATATGAAATTATGTAAATAATTATGATATGTGAAATAAAACCCCAATGTGTAAGGAAGTAAAGAGAAATGACTTAGCTTATTACGAAGACTGCCTTAGGTTGTCACAGTATGATAATAAAATCCGAAGCAAAAATGGACACCTAAAAGTCTTGAAAAGGCAAGATATGGAGGATTTGAGCATAATGGGGCATTTGGGAAGGTATTGGGGTGCCCCGAGGCACCATGGTCTATAGATTACATGCCCTAGTTTCAGTAAAATCTCCAAATCTGATTTCTACTGGGTCACAAGGTATTCGTAAGTGTTCTTTGTCTATCACATTAGATTTGTCGATATGTGCTTTGGATATGTTGAATAATGAAGTGACGACCTACAATAAAGAAGGAAGTATCAAAACCCTAAGAAAAATAAAATATGAAGAGGGAATGGGTCGATCGATCTCACTTCTATAACAATTGGCTTATTAAAATGATTGCTACACTACATTGCAGACCCAAATGTAGTTTTGGTGTGTGTGTGCATGTTGTGCCCTAGTTTATCTTATGCTAGTCACATTTTGTGAAGTAGTGATCAATAATAACTATGGAAAATGTAATAAAATGTGTGCATGAAATATAATAGAATCCTCCCCTATGTAGTGTGTGTTGATGCAGGTTCTCCTAGCCTTGATGCATGACACTATGTGTATGTAAGTGATGTAATGGATGCAACTATAGATGGTGTGATAGTAGTATGTGATGAGAGGACCCTCATTATGGTCTCATAAGTTTGTATTTATAGGGATATCTTCCTCTAATTTGTAATTAACCCCGACATGGATGACTAGGAAAAAGATAAGGATGAAAAATGGCTAGAAAGAACAAAAAAGAAATGGGAAAGTGGAACATGGATCAAGGTGCCCTAGGTGGGACTAAGGCACTTTGAGGCACCCCAATATAGTCTTAGAACCCCGGTTTATGCTAAAATGATGGGAAATTTGTGAAATAGGTGAGTATGTGTAGGAAAAATATGTGGAATGAAGAAAGAAAATATAAAATAAGATGGCCAAAAGGTGGGATTAGTTAGTACTTTATTCACTTGAAAACCCTCTAAATAGTAGTACAAGACCATGCTAAATAATTCCTAAATTACATGATTTTGTGTCTACATTTTCCCCCACTTTATGTTGGTGAGCGGAACGCTTGGTAACATAAATTAGATAGAGATGCGTATCTCGATATCCATGTAGAGTGTGCAAGAAGACGTGCCGATGGAATAGAATCAAGCGTGGGATGAAAAAATAAAAAGTGGAGGAGTGTGGATTCTAAAGATGAAAAATGCACATAAAAATTTATGAGAGTAAACCTAGGTTGGAATGCACATGTATCTCGCTCATGGTGTTGTAGTGTAATTACATGCTTAGTAAAGTCAAGTGCCTATCGTTGTTGTTTTTGTTGTTGTTTCCCCCAATTTGATTTCTTTTTCTCATATGACCAGACCTACAAGGAGAAAATGATCAAGTAGTCAAATATATATGTATGTTAAAAATATTGTGTGAAATACACATGTGCATAGAAAGGTGTAAAATTCACAAATGTAAAATATGCTAAAAGGAAAGTGTAAATGGAACATGTGCACCTGATCCATGTTGAGAAAAATGGTGTAGAAGGATATCCTAAATTTTTGCAAGTTTTTGGGCTATCTCACGCCACCCCGGTGAAGAAGTATAGGGAGGAAATTCTCTATCCTCCAACCTTTAACCGCTTCTACTAAAATGTGTGAAGAGATATTTGTACTATCCTAGTTTTTGGGTGACTTGACACCACTAGATGAAGTAGTGTAGAGAGGCACAACCATTATAACCTCTAAGCCCGTAACTTCTCCACAGAAATGCCAAACGACACCATGTCCTGTAGAGGCCTTTGTGTATAGAGTTCGTAGACTGGTTTGAACTCACTCACTTGTATGTAAACCCACAATGCCAAGGGTGGAAAGTGAATTGTATAGAACCAATGTAAATACACTATGTCAGTATGTAAAACCCTCAATGATGCCCCCTCTTTGGGGGTGGATACGACATCTTGAAAGGTGAATGCACCCCCAAAAGAGGACCTACCACACTTAGACCTATAGAACTCTTCCTTGCAAGGGGAAAGGGAAAGCACTTGGTAGATGCACAAAAGGGATGGCTAGCCAAAACAAGTGTTAGTTTGAAAACACATGCATGCAATAAGAAAAGTGTAAAATATGCAGACAATGTACTAACTACCAAACAAATTAGTGTAAACACGAAAGAAAGCAAGTAGACCATACAAAGCAGGTTATGAACATGGGATATCACTCACAATTTCCCAAGACATGCAAGGCCGTTATAAATTTAAACAACATAAAAATGTGCACACAAGCAAAGGGAAAATCCTGCATACAATGGCAAAAAAATCACACAAGTAGAAAAAATAAGTAGTCATAGAAACATGTAGTCCTAAAAACAAGTGCTACACATGGAACATCCGTTAACATGTTAGATTGATAACCAATATGTCAAAGCGTGTATGAGAAAGTAGTATAAGATTCTAAGTACAAAATGAAACAATATCCCTTGGATACGATGAATGTGGATGCCCCTAGTGACTGGTATAGGAAGGGTAGAAGGTGAGCATCCATGCCACGTGTAGAGTCCTGAATCTGTGATCACACTAAATAAATGCATGAACACGTATGTGTGTACAATAATGACATATAAGAAAGGAGTCTAACATGTTTAGTAAAGTGAACATAAAAACACTAGAAAGTAAGAGTAAATGCCCCCAAGACAAAGTAGTATGTTTGTGGATGGATGAAATGGAATGCAAGATGGAGTGATAGGAGCGACGTGCCCCCGAGTGAATGGAAGTGTATGACATAAGGTTAAATTTTTTTCCCCCTCAGCAGTCAAGAATGAACCATGAATGAGAGTGCATCATCAAGAAATGGTTGAGTAGTGTTGTGTGTGTCTAGAGTGCTATGATGAGTGTGTATATTTAATAGTTATGAAATCGACATGTGGGGAGATGTATGTGAACCCTATAGCCGAAGCATATATCATGACTTTTTGAATGGATGAGTGATTATTTAGCCCTAAGTGTATATCACTATATGATGAGAGGATGAATATGGGTGATGATTTAGCCTAAAGTGTATGTCACTACAAGATGAAAGGATTGAGTGGTGATGTAGCCAAAGGTGTATACCACTATAAAATGATAGAATGGGTGAAAATTTAACCTAAGGTGTATGTCACTAACGTTGGAAATGTTGCATGAGGAAATGTCACATGGTGAGTGTAAGGTCCATTTGATTGGTAAACCCTCGACAATCGAGTATGGACTAAGGAACTAAAGTGCGTCATAGGGTGGTGAGTGCAGTGTGTAGAAAACAACATATTATAAACGACCAAGTGATGAATATGGTATGTAAATGCGCAGAGTGGGCAATGCAATATAGGATGTGTAGCATGTATAGGATATGTAATGTGTGAAATGCAATAATAGGTGTATATAGAAATGGAATATGTAATGATGATAGGTAGAACTAGACCCATATGTAATTTAATCCAATGTAGGGTGTAAAATACATATGATGTGTGAAAAATGCAATTATAGGGCATGTAGAGTGTGTAGGCTATGCAATATACAATGATAGGGGTAAATAGAAATAGAATATGTAATGATAAAATGTAAAGCTATACCCATACTTATGATGTGACTTAGCATAAATGTAAGATGATGTAGGGATGAAAATGTAAACAAGAGTCATATATAATGATGACTAGTGTAGTATATGGGAGATGTATGATATGAAAATGTGTTGCATATAATGTGACTAAATATGTAGAAAGGGTAATGGATATAAGGTGTAGATGAGGATTAATATAATTTAGGAATAAGTGTAAGATGTATAACTCACAATGTAGGATGAAATGGAATATGTAGTGCCTATGGTGCAGTGTGTGGGGTTTAGTGTAATGGTAATCCCTCAATAGTCAAGTGTGAACCGAAGCACAAGAGTGCATCATTGGGTAATGAGGGTGCCACAATGTGGGATGAGAATGCCTAGGAAAGAAGAGTGATGGATGATGATGCACATATACTAGAATGGGGGAGGGTGAAATGCCATACCCCCCAAGTGAGTATGAATGAACTAACTAATGAGAGTGAAGGATGCATGTCCTTCAGATGAATCCTATGATGATGAAAGCATAGGACCATGCTAGAGTAATGGTGGTATGGTAGACAAATTCTGCATGAGGGAATGAAGTCGATATGCATGTGATGGATGGATACAAGACGAAAAGCATGGCCTAGTAAAGTGTGTGGGTGACAGAGATCAAGGCAATGTCGAATGTGAAGGGAATGAAAATACACATGGAATAAAGTGAGGCGGTGATCAATGGAGAAATGCGGTAGTGGTCCTAGGAATAGGCCTATGCCAATGTGTAGGACTAATGGGGTGGATTGGTCATGTAGAGGACACTTGAGTTGGTGAAGTAGGAGTAGAATGTATTGTGGGAAACACCATAAGAGCTGTGTAAGAAAGAGGAGAGGATGTATGAGCAATGGGACTAGAAGGTGACGATAATGGAGGTGAAGGAGGGACATTGTTAATGGAAATAACTTGATTGTTGTAACAAATTTAAGGTGTAAGTGGTTCATGGAAATAATAGATTGGGATTGAAGAATCCAATTGAGACCAAGAAGTAGGTCATAGCGGAGGTACAAGCTCTTCCCCCTGATCACATAGTCACACTAGATACCATTAGTGAACCACAAGATCATTCACATTCGCTTGTTAATTCTCCTGTATTATGCGTAGATGATTCTACTAATACAATAGTTGTCCCTACTTCTCCATCTTCTATGGTTGAATCTCAATCTCTCAAAGCTCCACATGAATTTGTTCCTACTATTTGTATGATTGATATGGTCCCTTATGATTTGCCACTTACTCCTGATGTTACTAATGCTATGGTATTATATATAGAGCCTACTCCACAATACTCTCTTGCTTTACCTATCCCTCCACCACCTCCCCTTATCGACGAGCTACCACTTGAGGGTGCTAATAACATGATCGACGTAGTTCCCTCCTCGCCGCTTGCCACTACTACTACTATTATTCCATATCAGGGGCCTTTACATTCGTTAGACCTCACTCCATTATATATACCAATACTATTCCCTATATTGTGCCCACCATTCACCTGTACTCTCTTCGTGAACAATTATTATTGGGAGCACATACCAATTGATACATCATGCATGTCCACTGTATGTTCACATGATGGTCTCCTTTGGCTTGGTTTTGAATTTGAATACCTCTATTCTTCTTTATATGATACACAAGATCGGGATGATAAGGTATCAACCGTTATATGGGTATATATGATAACCTAGAAGAGGTTGAATAAGGCCACACCATTTCAATTGGTGTTTAGTGCAAAGGATGTTTTACTAGTTGAATTCATTCATATAGCATGGAGAGGAGGGTTAGCTAATGAAAAAGCCCTAGAAGAAAGGATTAATAAGTTGATGCAGCTAGACGAAAGGAGATCACTCGCTAGATGGAGTCGAAGACGAGAAAAAACATGAAAAAGCATGGCATGATCATCATATCAAGAAAAAAGTTTGAGGTTGGGTAGATGGTGTTTTTGTATGATTCCAAGTATCTGTGGCATCCTGGGAAGTTAAAATTACATTAGTTAGGACCAAACATCATCTCGTAAATTATTGATTCAAGTGTTTTCAAGTTCTAAGCGCTGGATGTGATGAGATTACCAGGTAATTTAAATGGAAGTAGGTTGAAGCCCTACTATAAATAATTCTTCTTAGTGTTTGTAATAAGGTAATGTTTCCAGTTAGCTTAGAATTTCCCTTTATGATTTTTCTTTTCTTGTGTTTCCCTTTCTTGTTGCTTGTTCCTTTCTTTTTGTTTCATTTTTCACCTTGTGCGCTAGTAACCACATTATTTTTCTAAGGTTGTGTATGTGTAGAGGACCGTACATCTGTTTTAGTGTGGGGTGGAGTAATGCAAAGTATAAGCCTGTAATACAAGTTAAGAATCCCAGTAGAAGGAAGTGCGTAAGGTAGAAAAAATGCATATGGAAACGATGGATAATGAATTATGGTGTTAAGAAGTCTATAACAAAGACCACATATAAAGGATGAAGAGTGCAAGAACAACATGAGGTAGGCAAGGGAAAAAATGGGTAAAGGATAGAAGAAGTTCCTTCGGTGTTGTAGATGCACACGTAAGAGTCTTTGTTCGGGTTGGAGTTTTAAGTGCGAGAAAGTTATAAAGTTTTTTTGTGCAAGATATGGCACATGGGTAAGGGCACTTAAAGTTGGCTTAGTGGAAAAATTTGAATTTAATGTTAAGGTATGTTAGTAGGTGGTATAACATTTATTGCCGGAGGAAGCAAAAAATATAAATACAAGGTTGGGAAAGTCATTGTTTATCTTGCTATTACAAAGTTGGGCGCTCTTGCAAAATAGGGTATCCAGAGAGAAATTTGTGTGAAGGAATGAATATGAGAATTTAAGTGCGTGACTAGAGTAGATCTAAAAACCGAAGGAAGGATTACATGGGCATGAGGAAAGGTTTTGTGAAGGGCGTCTTCTTATGGAAGGTTTTCTTAGTTAGGGTTTGTGCACTAGTTCATGGAGATAGAAGGGTTTATCCAGGGAGTTGAGCTTTGGAGTTGAGTTTGGAGTATAGTAGAGTAGCGAGTAGAGTGAATTCATACTTATATTGATAGAAAGCATGACATTAAAGAAAGCAACCATCTCACTAAAGAAAGCAGAAGGTAAGGGAAAAGGAAAGCAAACCACTACCGTCACAAGCACCAATGAAGAATGGTACAAAGAAATGTAATACCTAGATGGAGTATTGCTAGGAAAGGAATGGGTGTCACATCTAAGGAAAATGACGGTGAACAATTATAACCATCACACGAGAACAAATGAGAAGAAAATGGCATTAGAGTTGAGTCGACCAAATAACAAAAGGACACCATATGGGATGCTCATATATAGTGACGAGGTGAAGATTAAATTAGAAAAGGTAGGATTATTGCAACTGTATGCATTGCCTTACTTTGGCAAGCCTGATCGCCTTTATCAATGGTTGATGTTGAGCATGCATGAGGATCAATTTTATTTTGTGGGGTGAAATATGTGCATAACACCACATCGATATCCAAGTTCACAAGCCTCATTTATGAAGAAGATAACTATATGATGATCTAAGTGACAGGAGGCTATCAAGAAACCGTAGTAGCATATGAATACAAGAAGGGTTCATGATACTTTGACATCACCAAGATTCCAGACCCTATTATGAGGATGGCCGCGCATTTGGTGACCAAGCTCAATGATCAAGAATGATGGACACAAGTGAACAAGGCATGGCTAAATGTATGTCGAAAGATATCAGAGGGAACCATCTATAACTTGTCCACTTTCATTGTGAGATCATAGATCATTAAGAGAGAGAGAGAGAGAGAGAGAGAGAGAGAGAGAGAGAGAGAGAGAGAGAGAGAGAGAGAGAGAGAGAAGAAGATATTATTCAAAAACATCGTTCTCACCATCATATTTTCTGAAATCGAGTGCCAGATGGGCTAGAAAAATTTGTTTGGGAGTATCTAGATGAGGATCCCTCACCCACAAAGAGGTTTGAAAAATACACTTGTGAAACCATGATGGTTGCTCACAAGGTGCACCTAGAGAAGTGGTATAAATGAATGTGTGACACATTCGGGGTAGAGTGGAGGATCCCATAGTAGTTTCCCATGCTCGTGGATGGAGAGGAAGAATTTTTACTGTATCAAATTTTTGCATTGGTGGATTTACTTTGAAAAATGGGACTAAAGGTCCATGGTGCAATCTGCCCTTCTCCTTCACCACACAATACTTCCAGGCAGGGGTCAACAAGTTCAAGGAATCCAAAAGACTAAGGTTCGACCTTAGTGAGGTGGAACAAGACCACCGTGAGCTACACAGAAAGATCATATATCCTAAAAACCACACGTATGTGGATAATTATGTCTCCCACAAAGTTCAAATGATGAAACAAATAATGCTTACCAATCGTTATGAGGTCTACAACAAGGATATACCTTCGAACAAGGCCAAAGTTTGAGAAAGGCACATATCTGGAGAATGATGTCTCCATTCTAGAATACCCCATAGGAAGAAAGAAATCCACACCGAGGAAGAGAGAAAGAGAAGAGGGGTAGGAGAATAAAGCACCAAGTGTGTAGACTGCACAATCGATGGGCGCGCTTTAAGTAGTCGCAAAGCCTAGCACTTACACGAAGAGAAAGAAGTCACTTGTAGGGGTGAAGACCCCAAAAGAAGAGGCACTAGAACATGAAGAGCACCTCACCAATGAAGAATAACCAACTAAGAGGTCACCTATCAAGGAAAAGGAAAATAAGAATCTTCCGTACTAGAATCCCCAAAGAAGGAAGAAGAAGAAGGTGATAGATGAGGCAAATTCAGAAGAAATAGAGAGTCTAGATGCCTACATTGGTGACAAGGATGATGATGATGATCCTAAAGGAGGTGAAGACCATCCAGTCTATGATGTACATGATTCTGAGGAGGAAGGAGATGAAGATGAGTATAACAAGGAAGATGAGGAGAATAATGATGAGGAAGAAGCTGAGGCTCAAGGAAAGGGGGCGAGCGAAGAAGTAAGCACCAAGAACCAAAGAACCCCAAGCCTCACCAAGGAGGAAGTAGAGAAAGCCATGGAGAGATAAGTGGATGGAATCATGAAGAAGTTGGTAGAACAGAGTTGGAAAGAAGCACAGACGAGATTATAAAAGAGATAGAAGAAGAGAGCATTGGGAAGGAGTATGGTAGCATGGGTGGAGATCCCAAATTGGTAGTGAGATTCCCAAAGGTTATGCGCAGATAGGTGGGAAAGGTGTAGTAGTGGCATAAGGGTAGGGAATGGGATACATTGATGATCCTAGTAAGGTGCTATGTGCATGCTTCCAGAGCACCATACCTATAGAGAAACTCCTAGCAATGTCATCATTTGATGAAGAAGGCACATACCCATGAACAAGAAAGATGTTATCTTGGGCATTTAAGTCCCACATGGATGAACCAGAATTTGAAGTTAGAGAGCACTAATGAAGGTTCTAGAAGCCAAAGGGATAAATCCATTGGTGAATTCTCAGAAACTATTAGATGAACAAGTCTATAACGCACTTAACAAGGTTTCAGTCGAAATTGAGGCCAGACTATTTGGGAGAAATGATAGAGTGAAATTCTGGAGGAGGAATTGGAAAAGAAAAAGAAGGAGCTCATGGAGAAGAGAAAATACGTAAAGCAAGAGGATATGATCAGTGCTCAGCTGAGGCATGAGCTGAAGGAAGAAAAAGCTAAGGTACACAAAGTCTCCAAGAAGATGGAGATGATTACAGATGCAATTTTCCTGAAGCAGCTTGATTTAGTGCCACCTGACCAGAAGTATGAGTCAGCTTTGCAATGTGTGGAGGATATGACTAACTTTCTAACAATGGAGAGATGACCATTTTAATTTAGAATTTCAGGAAGAGGCACAATAACACAAAGAGAAAGAAAACAAGATGATTGTTGTCGAGATTGTGGCTCGATACACCAAACTTCTGGTAGAAGTAAAGGCCACCACGTAAGTCACTAAAGATACATATGATTACTATATGGATAGGGATAGAGTGGAAATTATCTTGGTTTCCACCCATGAGATGGAACTCAAGGAGTTCTAAGAGAAAAATAAGGGGAATAGAGTGGAGAGAGACAAGATCCCGGTCGAGGTGGAGAAGAAATCAGAAGCAATCGAGATGTTGCGAGGCTTGATCAAAAGATGGTTAAAGGAACTCTACCCCTAGATCACCTGCATGATGGATGCCCTTGAAGACTTGGGGAATAAATTGGAGAGTATTGCTGACACCATGAGTGCAAAAGGAGAGGATATAAGTTTTGAGGAGGTGAACATGCCTGGGTGGGTGACCTTTGTTAGCAAGCTTAGAACAAGGTCAAAACTTGGGAAAAGTTAGAGGTAGAATTAGGAAGGATTTCCCTCTCCCCTTCTAGAAATAAACTAGTTCCTTGTTCTTTCATTATTTAACCCCATTTCTTCTTTCCCTTATTCTTTTAAACCATTATAAGAGCCCGTCATTCCTTATTCTTTAAAGAGTGTTTCGAGGATAGAGAATAGGCATAGTGTGGGGTGATGTTGGGCTCTGGAATATTGGCTAAGGAGGAGAAGGTGTGTGGGAACAAGGGACCTAGTTAAATAAGGGTACATGGGGTTGAGGGTGTGTAGGGAATGGTTATAGCGGGGTTTTGCAGAACACACAATACACGTGCGCAAGGAAAGATAAGTTTTGAACTTAGCCATCTTCGGTATCCTATGAACCACACGAGGAAAGCATGACCATCCAACATGTGGATTGGATAAGGTGCCCGCCTAATGAATGAAGGAATGAAAAGGAAATATTCCGGCATGCGATGAAAGGTTCCAAAAGAGCATCATTGCACAGAGTGGAGAGCTCGGATCAAAGGAGGCGTGTTCCATTAGAGGACCACTTGGACACTTAGCAGCCAATCTGTTACCTCATAAGGCATGGTGATGAAGGAAATAAAGCTATATATTGAGGTGTGCGGGTAGCAAGAAAGATATAGAAGAGAGGACTAGAGAGTGTGAAGAGCATAGAGATAGATAGAGATATACATGGAGTCATCCCGAGAAATATAGTGTGCTAGAAAAAGGTGAAGCTCTGTAGAAATACCAAGAAGGAGTCTATGGGTTGGGATTAGGAAAATATAGGAGTAATGACACACTTAGAGGGATGGGTCTGTATTCTTCTTTGTAATGTGATGAACATAGTGTAGTTCTAATGCATGACTTGGCTCTACATTGTTATATGAGGGTCTATTATGACTTCAAAGGATTGTAATGTGGTTATTGAACATGTTGATATGAATATAAGGCTCTGTTGTAAACCATATACATGTTCATGAGTACATTCCTTATGCATTTCCTTTATGAATGAATGAGTTACTGAATCTTTGCTTGTTATTTCTCTTTTATGGATGTAATGAGATGACAACTTATCCTAGGTTCTCAGAATGATGCATGGTTCTTTTCTATTCACTTGCACTTAAATATATGTCATAAGATTATGCATTCTCACAAGACTCACATAAAGGAGAGGCTCGGTGCCCGCATGTGCCTTGGGTGAGCAATCACTTTGCCCATTGGGTGATAGGTGATGCGCATGGGATTAGACTATTGGTCTAAGGGTATAAAAATTGACTACATCTTGGTTCCGTTGCTGGGACCTCTTTTCAAGTTGTTATGAGAAATGACATACATCTTTGTCCCTGTGATGCATGATGATAGAACGTCTGACCTTTGAAATTTTTGAAACATGGTTCAAAAGCATGAAGGATGAGTTTTCTCAAAGATTTAGCACTGGACCTGAGTTCAATACACGTAGATGGGTAGAAGAGAACCTATACCATGAGCTTTATGAGACATTATTTTGTTGTTTTCTAATAGAACTATATGAATGGCTTTCAACATATGCATCTAGATCGAGTAGGTACTACGAGATCACGCATATGGACCCAACATGACTATATGAGGCTGCATAATTCAAATTTGACTTGGACGTGTGTTGCTCGTCATTGGTGGAAGAGAGTCTTGACCACTTATACTCTAGAATATGCCATTTCTACGTATTATTTCCTAGAATTTTCGAGTTCAAGTTTCGAGGGAGCCTAAAGGATCATTTTTCTAGTTATTCCTCCGGCTATGAATGTCTTTGTCATTACCTTGAGTTTAGAGGCATTTCCCATGGCTGGCTAAGCTTCTCTGAGTTTGGGAGAGGAAGCTAGGGTGGAGGAAGATGGTGGACATTGTGGATGAAAAGGAAAGGGAGGAGAGATGACTCAAGTATAGTGAAGCTTATGAAAGGGAGATGACTAGATAATGTGAGGTTGCAAGTGTGATGGATCTATGGAGGTAGACGTTACAAGAAGGAGTTGAGGTTCATGCAGAGGATGTGGAACCTGAGCATTTTGTGCTACCCCATCTTGGTAAGTGCGGGAGAGAAGCCCCTTCATCTTCTGATGAGAGTTCATCACATGGAGAAACAAGAGCCACCGGCATGCATTTAAACCCACCTGACGACCAACCCCTGACACTTGGTTTTCTAGATCAAGGGAGACATATTATTAATCTAGTTGGTATTGGTGGGAGTAATTGATCTGCACCCAAGAGATATAATTTCTTGTTTGGAACATCCATGGCTGCACAATCCATCCTGGTATTTTTGACAAGGTATGAGTATGCAAGGTTTGGGTATCGCATCCAGGAGTGGCACGGGAGATGCGATTGGTAGTGGGAAAATATCACAAACAATTGACACACAATTTAGTGGGACATTAGGAACACTAGGCACGATCACTTCAGGACCTTTCTTGAAGCGCAAGAGGTGGATCTTGTGGGTTAGGAGGAATAGGGCCTGGTGGATCTAGTGGATCTGGTGGAGGAAACACTTGAAGGGAACCAAGGTTGTAGATCAGGAGGATAAGGACCCTAGCCACCTCCACAAGTATTTTTGATATGTCTTTGCACTTACCAGACTATAGGGGTATTGAAGATGCTGCAGAACATGTGCAAAAGTATGAATTACTATGGCATGCAAAAGGGATCACTACCCTGGAGTAGAAGGAAAGTTAGTTTACAACAACATTACGGGGTGTGCACATAGTTGGTATAGGAAGTATGACCCCCATAAAATGGTGGTAGATTACACTCGCATTGAAGAATGACTTCCTAGCGATGCTCCATATCCATGAGTTTGAGTAGAAGAGCATCAATTCTTTAAAGGAGATCTAACAGGGAATGATAGAGAGTGTGCGGGAGTATGATGCACATTTCAAGACTCTCTTGTCTAAACTATCCTATGAAATTCATCCTTCTCAAAATGCTCAATGGTTTTTTGGAGGATTGATAACACCATTTAGAAGGGCTCTATCACACAAGACTTTCACAAACCCGCATGAGGCATTGGAAGCTTTCATGTGTGCTGAAGTTGTTAGGAGTGTTGATACTAGTGTTAGTCCTTTTCTGGAGGATCAAATTGCTGCAATGGCCAAGTAGTTAGAGAAGCTATCTGCAAGCTCAACACATGATGTTCATAGTTGGCTTTGGTGTACAGACTGTGAAGTGGAAGGGCATGTAAAGGATAGTTTCCCTCGGAAGTTGGTACATGCTATGATAGTAAAACTTGTAATTTTCCATGGGGATTATGATGCAAGTAGGTGCCCTCTACTATAGCGTACAATCCACAAGAATGTTTCTTCATATTGTAATATCTGTACCTCTACGACCCATGATACCAAGGATTGCAGACTAATTGATCAGATCCATGATGCTATTGATCTAGGTGTGCACTAGACTAGCCTTGTAAGAAATTCCAAGGATGATGACCATCGTTATGAAGGGCACGTAGATGGAGGAGTGCGTGGAAGAGGTTTGCAAGGAGGAATTTTTCATCACAATAACCATGGTGGAGGATGAAGTGAATTCCCATGAGGAACCTATTATAATTGTGGATCTATAGAGCATTACAAACGTGAGTGTCCTGATCTATTACAATGCTCATGGTGTAGAAAGAAACATAAGTATGAAGAATGTCTATATCTCTATGAGCATATGAACCATCATCACTTTGAAAAGAAAAAGGTACAAGGATGGTGAGCATCAAGAAGACTCGATTCACATGGATTCCATGAGTGGCGCGTGAGTCGGGCTAGAACTTGTACTAGTGACGACACGAGGAGAGGCCACACATACCAGGAGATGCAAAGACAAAGGAATTTAGTTTCAAGGAGGAAGTTGTATATGGAAAGTATCTAGACCCTATTCATTAGAAGGAGGTGTACCAAGAAACTATAGATGTGATTCAGAGTTTGCAAGGGGAGATCCAATGTCCAAAGGAGAAATCAAAGTAGTTAGAGTAAATGAAGAATGCCAGGCTCCAAAGGGTGACTGGATGAGGTCAAGGAAGTATGTAAAATGTTAAGGGAAGAGAATATTTTTCCTTTTCTAAGAGAATGGATGAGAGAGAAGGTACCACACACCATAGCAGAGCATGAAAGGTAGGTTTTACATGCAAAACTTACTCCTCACAACCTTGACTATGATAAGGAGATTACTTTGAATACAATTGTTGATGGGTGGCTTCTAAGAAATATCCTCATCGACACAAGAGTAGAGGTCAATGTTCTTACCTTAGATTTTTGACATCAAATGGGAAGGCCCGTATTATAGCCATCTTCGAATGTGCTGTATATGGAAAACAAGACTAAGGAAATGCCCATTGGAGTCCTGAAGGATGTAATTATCACCATTCAAGGGGCCAAGTTCACTGGAGACTTCAAAGTCTTGGTGCTTACCCAGTAGACAACTTTCCAGCATTTCTTGGGTGCCCATGGTGTTACAAGAACAATGCCGACCTGTAGTTTAATAAGGGGTATATTAGCTTTGAGAAAAAGGAAGAAGGGTGATCATCCATTTGATAGATGGGAATGTAGTGCCCTATAATGAGCCCTTAGCGAAAAAATTCTTTGACAAAATCTATGTGTGCTCCACCGAGATATCCCGAGATAATTCATCCCACGGAGGGAGTCATCTAGTTCAAAGATGCTCGGTCCTTGAGTGATACCACTATTGTGGCATGTGATAAATGGGTGCATGGGAATTATGAGTTGATTAGGTGATAGGCCGAGAGGATCTGTAACAAGGGTAAAAAAGGCACACTCACTCAAGAGCCTAGGAGGAAAGAAGTTTCTAAGTTACTCTAGAGGAGCATACCCTAAAATTTTCTTATGGGAAATGGAGGATTAGTTGAAGAATGGGGATGAGAGAAGAGGAATGCTCAGTTATAACCTACTAGGAACTACACCGTGCTAGTGGGGCTATGCATCGGAGAACCTCCAAGAGTGGGGGAGGTAAGAATCACATTCTCTATAAGGTTCTCCAGGAGCAACACACCCACTATCATACAAGACTACCATGGTAAAGAGACCACTTCATTTCATATCCAAGCGTGTGAGAAGGCTTGGATGGGAAGCACAAAAGCGTTACCACCTTTGTTATGGGTGAATAATTTGTATTCCACCTTACAAGGCTATGCGCATGCATGGTATATTCATTCGGAGATGCATCATCATATAAGTAATTGACAGAGTTGGCGGATGATCTCATTCAAGATTTCAAGTATAGGAGTAGAAGCCATCGGTAGATAGGGAGTTACGAGTAATCAAGCACCTCACGATGGGAGATGGTGTTATGGTAAAGGATAGGCTATTAGAGCTTCTAGGTGAGCATTAAATGGAGATGCACCTCAATGAAGAAGAATCAGAGGAAGTGCAACTTGAGCACATGTGCATAGAAAGAGAAAAAGGAAAAATGGTCTATGTAGTAGATGGTGAAGAGATGGAAACTTTAGATGTTAACCATTCTAAAGGTATGCACGAAGAGATTTGAAGGGACTATTGGTCGGAAAAATAAGTTTCAAAGGTCATTGATTTGTTACACGAGTTCCAGGATTTGTTACCTCATGGGTACCATGAACTCAAAGGTGTTCACCATTCCTTCAGGGAGATGAAGATCAAGTTGGAGGAAGGCGTGTGCCCGATTCAGAAGAGGCCTTATCAGATGAATCCAAATTTGTGTGTATGGGTCAAGGAAGAAATAGAAAAAATGATAACATCCTGGAATCATTAAGGCGAAAGGAAGAATCATCATGGATAAGCCCAATGGTTATTAGTATCAAGACGGATGGAAGGATAAAAATATGTGTTGACTACGAGGAATTGAATGCATTATTTGTCATTGATCCTTTTCCAATCCCCTTTACAGAAGAAATTTTGGAGGGAGTAGCCGAGCGTGAAGTCTACTCTTTCATGGATGGATTCTTAGGGTATCACCAAGTCAGGATTGTAAAGGAATACCATAGAAAGATAACTTTAGCCATTGAATGGGAAAATTTTACCTACATGGTTATGCCTTTTGGGTTGAAGAATGTGCCTCTTGTGTTCTCGCGCATCATGGTACAAGCATTTAAGGACTTCATCCATCAATTTATTTAAGTTTACCTAGATGAATAGACTGTGTATGGATTGGTGGAAGACCATTGTGTCAATTTGAGGCTAATGTTTTAGATATGTCAACAATTAAGGATATCCCTCAATATTAAGAAATGTGTATTTACTAATCCATTTGGAACCTTGTTAGGACATATTATATGCAAATAAGGCTTACTTGTGGATCTTGCCAAAGTTTCATTTTTGTGGGATTAGGGAGCCTACTAGTCAAAGCGCACAAGACATGGATTCCTTGGGCATATGGGGTATTACAAGAAATTCATCAAGGGGTATGCCAAGATCACCACACCTTTGGAGGAATTGTTAAAACACAAGAGTGCCTTTTATTGGGGAGAGGTGCAGTAGAAGGCATTTGAAACTTTGAAGGATAGGCTTGTCACGACACCCATACTATGTTTTCCTTCTTGGGATAAGCCTTTCCATGTGCATGTTAATGCCTCAGGAATAGCTATGGGAGTAGTACTAGCATAACCTATTGAGGGAATTATTGATCATTTGTTGTTTTTTTCAAGTATTAAGTTGATAATAGCAGAACATAATTACACAACTACTAAGCGCAAAGTATTTTCCATGATCTACGCGTTGTAAAATTTCAGTAGTATCTATTGGCAACACCATTTATATTCTACATGGACCACATGGCATTGAAGTACTTAGTCAACAAGCTCGTTCTGCAAGGGCACATATTCCATTGGCTCTTGTTATTCCAAGAGTTTGAGTTCATAGTGGTTATAGAACCAGGAAAAAGTAATTCAATACCTGACCACTTATCAAGGATTAACTTAGGGGAGGACGTGTAAAGCATTGAGGATACCATGTTATCACGTGAATCTGTTTAGGTTGTGGTGCACACCCTTAGAATTGGAAGTTATCATAGTTTTCTTAAAAACATGTGTGGCATCGAAACATATGAAGCCTTTGGAGAGAAAGCGATTAATAATATGCACCACACCCTACATGTTGATTAGTGGATACCTATATAATTTAGGTCGTGATGAGGTTCTATGCTGATGCATATTAGATCATGAGTCCGTGACAATTATGGAGGATGCACACGGTGGGATTGCAGGAGGACACTATGTAGGAAATGCTATCATGTGGAAGATTTTACTTTCTTTGCTTTAGTGGGAAACCATCTACCAGATTGTTTTGAGTTTTGCAAGGCCTATGACCATTGCTAATGCCTTGGAAAACCTAGAAAGAGAGATGAAATTCCTTTGCAACCAATAGCTAGCGCTAAACCATTTGAAAAATTGGCAATCGAATTTATAGGGCCAATTTTTCCATATGCACGAAGGAATGGTTCGTGGTATATCATCACTTGCACTAATTACTTGACACGGTGGGCAGAGGCAATGCCTACAAAGGATTGCACCGTAATGATAATTGCTATATTTTTATGGGAGAACATAATCAACATGTATGGTTGTCCTTTAAGTTTAACAAGTGATAGAGGTACACATTTCCTCAATGAAACGGTCAGGATTCTGATTAGTAAAATTTATGGTGGCCCATCACAAGACTACCCCTTATCACCCTCAAGAAAATGGAACTACTAAGGCATTTAAAAAAATACTAAGTCACACATTGACTAAGATCTGTGATGTTGGAAGACAAGATTGGGATGACAAGGTATCAACCATTCTATGGGCATACAGGACAACCTACAAGAGGTTGAACAAGGCCACACCATTTCAATTGGTGTTTGGTGCGAGAGGATATTTTACTAGTTGAATTCATGTTACCATCACTGCATGTAGCACGTGCAAGAGGGTAGCTGATGAAAAAGTGCTGGAAGAAAGGATTGATAAGTTGATACAGTTAGACAAAAGGTGATCACTTACTAGATGGAGTCAAAAGACATTAAAAACAAGACAAAAAGCCTAGAATGATCATCATATCAAGAACAAGAAGTTTGAGGTTGGTCTGATGGTGTTGTTGTATGATTCCAAGTATCTGCTTTATCTTAGGAAATTGAAAGTCCATTGGTTGGGACCATACATCATCTCGTACATTCTTGTTTCAGGTGCTTTCTAGTTACAAGTGTTGGATGGGATGAGATTACCAGGTCATTTCAATGGGAGTAGGCTGAAGCCCTACTATAAATAAGTATTCTTGGTGTTTGTAATAAGGTAGTGTTGCCAGTTAGCTTATAATTTCCCTTTATGCTTTTTCTTTTCTTGTGTTTCCCTTTCTCGTTGCTTGTTCCTTTCTTTTTGTTTCGTTTTGCACCTTGTGCGCCAGTAATGAAATTATGTTTCCAAGGTTGTGTATGTGTAGAGGACCACACATCTATTTGAGTGTGGGGCGAGTAACACAAAGTATAAGCCTGCAATACAAGTTAAGAAGTCCAAGTAGAAGGAAAAGTGTGAGGTTAAAAAGTGTATAGGGAAACGATGGATAATGAATTATGGTGTCAAGAAGGATGTAACAAAGACCATGTACAAAATATGAAGAGCACATAAAAACATGAGGCAGGCGGGGAAAAAAATCGGGTAAAGGACAAAAGAAGTACATTCAACTGTAGATGCACGCGTAAGAGTATTCGGTCGGGTAGGAGTTTTGCGTGCGAGAAGGTTGTAACGGATTTTTCATGTAGGATATGGCATGTGGGTAAGGGCACTTAAAGTTGGCTTAGTGGAAAAATATGCTTTTAATGTTAAGGTATGTTGGTAGGTGGCATAACATTTATTGCCGAGGAAGAAAAACTATAAATACAAGGTCGATAAGTCATTGTTTATCTTGCTATTACAAAGTTGAAGTGCTCTTACGAACTAGGAAATCTAGAGAGAAATTTGTGTGAAGGAATACGAATTTGAGAATTTAAGTGTGTGATTAGAGTAGATCTAAAAACAAGAAGGAAGGAGTACATGGGCATGAGGAAAGGTTGTGTGAAGGGCATGACCTTATGAAAGGTTTTCCTAGTTAGGGTTTGACAACTAGGGCATAGAGATAGAAGGGTTTAACCCAGGATTTGAGCTTTGGAGTTGAGTTTGGAGTGTAGAAGAGTATTAGAGCAGAGTGAATTCATATTTATCTTGATGGAAAGCATGACACCCAAGAAATTAATTGTTTCACCAAAGAAAACAAATGGAAAGGGCAAAGGAAAACAAACTGCTGCCATCACGAGCACCAACGAAGAATGCTATGTAGAAATACAATACTTAGATGGAGTATTCTTTATGAAAATATTGAGTGTTACATCTGAGGTAAATGATGGTAAGTGATTATAACCATCACACGAGCACAATTGAGAAGGAAATGGCATTAGAGTTGGTCGACCAACTAACAAAGGACACCAGATGGGATTCCCATATACAATGACGAGGTGAAGGTCAAATTGGAGAAGGTAGGATTATTGCAACTATATGAGTTTCCTTACTTTGGCAAGCCTAAGCGCCTTTATCAATGGTTGATGTTGCACGTGCATGAGGATAAATTTTATTTTATAGGGCACAAGATGCACATAACACCACAACTGATATCCAAGTTCACAAGCCTCTTTTGTGAAGGAGATAACATAGATGATGATTTGAGCGACAAAGAGGATATAAAGGAAACTGTAGAAGTATATGACTACAAGAAGGGTTCGTGATACTTTGACATCACTGAGATCTAGGACCCTATTAGGAGGATGGCTACTCACTTGCTGACCAAGCTCAATGATCAGGAATGATGGACATAAGTGAACAAGACATGTATAAATGTATGCCGAAATATATAAGAGGGAACCGTCTATAACTTGTCCGCTTTCATCGCGAATGATATCATAAGGAACACGTAGGAGGGAGAGAAGATATTATTTAGAAAATTCCTCCTCACCATCATCTTTTCCGAAATTAGAGTGCCCGATGGGCTGGAAAAAAATGTTTTGGAGTATCTAGATGAGGATCCCTCACCCATAAATAGTTTTGAAAAATACATGTGTGAAATCATGACGACCACTCACAAGGTGCGCCTAAAGAAGTGGTATAAACGAATGCATGATGCATTTGGGGCAGAGTGGAGGATCCTAGAGTAGTTTCCCACACTCATGGATGGAGAGGAAAAATTTGCAGTGTACCGACATTTCTGCATTAGCAGATTTACTTTGAAAAATGGGACTAAAGGTCCATGGTGCAAGCTTCCCTTCTCCTTCACCATGCAATACTTTCAGGAAGGGGTCAACAGGTTCAAAGAAACCAAAATACTAAGGTTCAACCTTAGCGAGGTAGACCAACACCATTGCAAGCTGCGTAAAAGCTCATGTATCCTAAAAAGTGTACGTATGTGGAGAAGTATGTCTCCCACGAAGTTCAAATGATGAAACCAATAACACTGCAATCGCTATAAGGGCTACAACAAGGGTATACCTTCAAATAAGGCCAAAGTTTGAGAAAGTGCATATATGGAGAATGATGTATCCATTCCAGAAGACCCCACAAGAAGAAAGAAAGCCACACCGAAGAAGAAAGAAAGAGAAGAGGGGTAAGAGAAGAAAGAACCAAGTTTGTAGACCACACACAGTGGGCGTGCACAAGCAGATCACGAAGCCTAACACTTACGCAAGGAGAAAGAAGTCACATGTCAAGGTGAAGACCCCATAAGAAGAGGTGCAAGAGCATTCGAGCACCTCACCCATAAAAATCACCAATGAAGAGGTTACCTATCAAGGAAAAGGAAAAAAGATTCTTACATCTTGGAATCCCAGAAGGAAGAAGTAGAAGGTGACAGATGAGGCAAATTCGGTAGAAATGAACAGTCTTGATGCCTACATCAAAGACAAGGATGATGATGACAATCCTAAAGGAGGTGAAGACCATTCGAGACTATGTTGTATATGATTCGAGGAGGAAGGAGATGAAGAGGAGTATAAAAAGGAAGATGAGGAGAAGAATGATGAGGAAGAAGCTAAGGCTCAAGGCAAGGGGGTGAGTAAAGAAGTAAGCACCAAGAACCAAAGAACCACAAGCCTCACCAAGGAGGAAGTAGAGAAATTTGTGGAGAGATAAGTGGCTGGCATCATGAAGAAGTTGGTAGAATAGGAGTTAGAAAGAAGTGCAGATAAGATTATAAATGAGTTAGAAGAAGAGAGCGTTGGGAAGGAGTATGGAAACATAGGTGGAGATCCCGAATTGGAAGTGAGCTTCCCAAAATCTGCATGAAATGGTGGGAAAGGCGTAGTAGTGGCACAAGGGAAGGAAATGTGATACATTGATGATCCTAGAAAGGTGACATGTGCACACTTCCGAGCACCATACCTACAGAGAAACTACTAGCAATGTCATCTTTTGATGAAGAAGGCGTGTACCCATGGAAAAGAAAGATGCTATCTTGGGCGTTTGAGTCCCACATGGATGAACCAGAATTTGAAGTAAGTTAGAGAGTGCTAATGAAGGTGCCAAAAGCTAAAGGGATAAATCTATTGGTGAATGCTTAGCAGCTATCAGATGAACAAGTATGTAACATGCTTAACAAGGTTTTAGTCGAAATTGAGGTGAGTATGTTTGACATAAATGATAGAGTGAAATTCTTGGAGGAGGAATTGGAGAAGAAAAAGAAGGAGCTCATGGAAAAGAGAAAAGACCTAAAGCAAGAGGAGCTGATCAGTGCTCAGCTGAGGCGTGAGCTGAAGGAAGAAAAATCTAAGGTGCGTGAAGTCTCCAAGAAGGTGGAGATGATTACAGATGTAATTGTCTTGAAGCACCTCGATTTAGCACCGCCTGATCAGAATTATGAGTCAACCTTGCAATGTCTAGAGGATATGACTCACATTCTCACAATGGAGAGGCAACCACTTTCTTTAGAATTTACAAAAGAGGTGTAGGCATGCCAAGAGAAAGAAAACAAGATGAAGGTTTTCGATATTTTGGCTCAATACACCAAACTTATGGCATAATTAAAGGCCATCGCGTAAGTCGTTGAAGCTGCCTATGATAACTGCACGGATAGGGATAGAGTGGAAAGTATCTTGGTTTCCACCCATGAGACAAAACTCAAGGAGTTCCAAGAGAAAAATAAGGGGAATAGAGTGGAGAGAGATAAGATCCTAGCCAAGGTGGAGAAGAAATCGAAGTAATCGAGACATTGTGAGACTCGATCAAAAGCTAGTTGAAGGAACTATACCCCCGATAACCCGCAAAAATGGATGCCCTTGAAGACTTGGGGAAGAAATTGGAGATTATTGTGGACACCATCAATGCCAAAGGAGAGGAGCTGAGTTTTGAGGAGGTGAGCGCCCTGGTGGGTGACCTCTGTCAGCAAGCTCATAACAAGGTCGATACTTGGGAAAATTTAGAGGTAGAATTACGGAAGGATTTCCCTCTCCTCCTCCAACAATAAACTAGTTCCTGTTCTTTCATTATTTCACCCCATTTCTTCATTCCCTTATTCATTTAAACCATTGTAAGAGACCACCATTCTTTAATCTTTAAATAGTGTTTCCAAGGACAAAGAACATGCATAGTGTGGGGTGATGTTGGGCCTTGGTATATTGGCTAAGGATGAGAAGGTGCATGGGCACATGGGACCTAGTTAAAGAAGGGAACATGGGGTTGAGGGCATGTAGGGATTGGTTCTAGCAGGTTTTTAGAACACACAACGTGCATGCAGGAAAGGAAAGATAGGTTTTGGACTTAGCAATATTTGGCATCCCACGCAAGCACACGAGAAAAGCGTGACCCTCCAAAGCATGCAGAGTGGATAAGGTGCCAACCCGATGACTAAAGGAACAAAAGGGTATATTCTATGCATGTAATGGAAGGTTTCAAGAAGAGCATCATTGCATAGAGTGGTGGAGAGCTCGAGATCAAAGGAGGCATGCTCCATTGGAGGTCCACTTGGACACTTGGCATCTGATTTGTTACCTTAGAAGGCATGGAGGTGAAGGTGGGAAATCTATATATTGAGGTGCGCAGTAAGAATAAAGATATAGAATAAAGGAGTAGAGAGTGCGAAGAGTATAGAGATAGATAGAGATATACATGGAGTCATCTTTGAGAGAGAATAGTGCGCTAGAAAAATGAAAAGATCTGCAAAAATACCAAGAAGGAGTTTATGGGTTGGGATTCGGAAAATATAGGAGTAATGCCACACTTAGAGGGATGGGTCTACATTCTTCTCTGTAATGTGATGAACATAGTGTAGTTCTAATGCATGACTTGGCTCATGCATCGGTATATGGGGGTTTCTTATGACTTCAAAGGATTGTAATGTGGTTATTGAACATGTTGATATAAATATAAGGTTTTTATGGGGGTTTCTTATGACTTCAAAGGATTGTAATGTGGTTATTGAACATGTTGATATGAATATAAGGTTTTTTTGTGAATCATATACGTGTTCATGAGTACATTCCTTAAGAATTTCCTTTATGAATGAACCATTACATATACTACTTGTTATTTATCTTTTCTGGATGTAATGAGATGATAACTTGTCCTAGGTTCTTAGGATGATGCATGGTTCTTTTCTATTCACTTACACTTAAAATATCTACCATAAGATTAGGCATTCTCACAAGACTCACATAAAGGAGAGGCTTGATGCCCACTCATGCCTTGAGTGAGTTTCCAACACTCGCTGGGTGATAGGATGACTCGCATGGGATTAGACTATTGGTTTAAGGGTATAAAAATTGACTACATCTTGGTTTTGTTGCCGAGACTTGTTTTGAATTTATTTTGAGAAATGACATACATCTTTATCCTGAGATGCATGATGAAAGAATGTATGACCTTATAAAGTGTTGAAACATCGTTCAAAAGCATGAAGGATGAGTTTTCTCAAATATTCAACACTAGAGCTAAGTTCGATGTGCATAGATGGGTAGAAGAGAACTTATACCATGAGCTATATGAGACATTCTTATGATGTTTTCTAGTAGAACTATATGAATGGATTTTAACATATGCATCTAGATCAATCTGGTATTATAGATCATGTGTATGGACCTAAGATAAATATAAGAGGCTATAGGATGCAAATATGACTTGGATGCATGTTGTTGATCACTGGTGGAAGAGAGTGTTGACTAGTTATACTCTAGAATACACCATTTCTACATATTATTGCCTAGAATTTGCTTTGAGTTTGAGTTTCTGAGGGAGCCTAGAGAATATTTTTTACATGTTATTCCTCTGTCTATGAAGATCTTGGTCATTACCTTGAGTTTAGAGGAATTTCCCATGGCTGGCTAAGCTTCTTTAAGCACTGGGAGAGGAAGCTAGGGTGGAGGAAGATAACAAATATTGCAGATGAGAAGGAAAGGGAGGAGAGACAACTCAAGTATAGAGAAGCTCATGAAAGGGAGATGACTAGACAACATGAGGTTGCAAGTGTGATGGATCTATGGAGGTAGATGTTGTGGGAAGGAGTTGAGGTTCATGCAAAGGATGTGGAACCTGATAATTCTATGCTACCCCATCTTGGAAAGTGTGGGAGAGAAGCCCTTCAGCTTCTGATGAGATTTTGTCACATGGAGAAATGAGAGCCATCAATGCACATCTGAACCCACCTGGAAAACAACCCCTGGCACTTGGTTTTCTAGATCAAGGGAGAAGTATTGTTAACCCAGTTGGTATCGGTGGGAGTAATTGATCTGCACCCAAGAGATATAATTTCTTGTTTGGAACATCCATGGCTGCATAATCTATTCTACTATTTGGGGGAGGTTTTGGATAAGGTACAAGTATGCAAGGTTTGGGTCTTGCATCCGGGAGTGATGTGGGGCACACAACTCATGGTGGGACAATAGCAAAAACCATCGGCACACGCTTTAGTGGGACATTGGGAACAATACGCATGACTACTTTAGGCCCTTTTTTGACTATAGGAGGTGGATCTCGGTGGGTCGGGAGGAACATGATCCGGTGGAACTAGTGGATTTTGTATAGGAAACACCGGAGGGAACCAAGGCTCTAGATCGAGAGGAAAAGGACCCTAGCCAACTCCACAAGTATTTTTGAGATCTCGATGCACTTATAAGACTATATGGGTATTGAAGATGTTGTAGAGCATGTACACAAGGGTGAGTTACTATGACGCATGAAAAAGGGATCACTACCCCGGCGGAAGGCAAGTCGGTTTGCAACAACTTTGTTGGGGCACACACATAGTTGGTATAAGATGTATTACCCCCATCAGATGGTGGTAGACTACACCACATTAAAGAACACCTTCCTAGAAGAGTTCCATATACTTGATTTTGAGCGAGAAGAGCATCAATCCTCTAAAGGAGATCCAATAGGGAATGAACGAGAGTGTGTGGGTGTATGAAACGTGTTTCAAGGCTCTCTTGTATAAACTATCCTATGAACTTCATCCTTCTAAACATGCTTAATGGTTTATCAGAGGATTGATAACACCATTTAGAAGGTCTCTATCACACAATAATTTCAAAGACCCATGTAAGGCATTGGAAGCTACCCCGTGCACTAAAGTCATTGGGAGTGTTGATACTAATGTTAGTCCCTTTCTCGGAGGATCAAATTGCTGCAATGGTCAAGTAGTTGGAGAAGCTGTCAAAGCTCAACACATGAGGTTTGTAGTTTGCTTTGGTGTACAAACTGTGAAGTGGAAGGGTATGAAAAGGATAGTTTCCTCGGAAGTCTGTATGTGCTATGGCAAGTAGAATATGATATTTGCCATGGGGATTATGATGCAAGTAGGTGCCCTCTACTATAACAAAAAATCCAAAATAATGTTTCTTAATATTATAATATCTCGTACCTCTATGACCCATGATACTAAGGATTGCAAAAATTATTTATCGATCCATGATGCTATTGATCCGGGTGTGCACTAGAATAGCCTTGTAAGAAATTACAAGGATGATGAACGTTGTTATAAAGGTCGCGCAAATGGAGGAGTGCGTGGAAGAGGTTTACGCGGAGGATTTTGTGGTCACAATAACTGCGGTAAAGGGCGAAGTCAATTCCCATGAGGAACCTATTATAACTGTGGATCTAAAAGCATTACAAACATGAGTGTCCTGATATGTTATAATGCTCATGGTATGGAAAGAAACATAAGTACAAAGAATGTCTAGAGCTCTATGAGCATATGAAAAAGTAGCACCGGAAAGAAAAAAGCATTGGTATAGTGAGCATCAAGAAGGAAAATTCACAATGGATGCCACAAGTGGCGGGTTAGTCAAGGCTAGAACCTTTACTAGTGGTGACGCAAGAAAAGGCCACACATGCCAGGAGATGCCAAGATAAAGGACACTAGTTTCAAGGGTGGAAGTGGTACATGGAAAGTATCTGGATCTTATTCATTAGAAGGATGTGTACCAAGAAAATATGGACGTGATTCAATTTTTGCAAGGAGAGATCCAATGTCTAAAGGAAAAATTAAAGCAGTTGGAGCAAAGCAAGATTACCGAGGCTCCAAAGGGTGACCTGGACGAGGTTAAGGAAGTATGTAAAATGTTAAGGCAAGAGAATATTATTTCTTTTCTAGGATGATGGCTAAAGAGAAGGTACCACACACTGGAGCAGAGTGTGAAAGGAAGGTTTTACATGCAAACCTTCCTCCTCATAGCCTTGAATATGATAAGGAGATTAATTTGAATGCGGTTGTTGATGGATGGCTTCTAAGTAATATCCTCATCAAAATAGGAGAAGAGGTCAATGTTCTTACCTTAGATGCCTGACATCAAATGGGAAGGCCTGCATTATATCCATCTTCAAATGTGTTGTATATGGAAAACAAGACTAAGGAAATGCCCATTAGAGTCTTGAAGGATGTAATTATCACCATTCAAGGGGCCAAGTTCACTGGAGACTTTGAAGTCTTAGCACTTTCCGAGGCAGATAACTTTCCAGCATTACTCAGTGTGCCCATGGTGTTACAAGAACAATGCTGACCTGCGGTTTAACAAGGGTATATCAGCTTTGAGAACAAGGAAGAAAGGGTGATTATCCCTTTGACAGATGGGAAGTCAATGCCCTATACTAAGCCCTTAGGAGAAGAAGTCCTTGACAGAATATATGTGCACTCCATCAAAGATCCTGAGATAATTCATCCCATGGAGGGAGTCATCCAATTTGAAGATGCTCAGTCCTTGAGTGATACCACTAGTGTGGCATGCGATAATTGGGTGCATGAGACTTATGAGTTGATTGGGTGACAGTTGAGAGGATTTGTAATAAGGGTAATAAAGGTGTGCTCAGTCAAGTGCCTAGGAGGAAAGAAGTTGCCAAGTTATTCTAGAGGAGCATACCTTGAAATTTTCTTGTGGGAAATGGAGGCTTAGTGGAAGAATAAGGATGAGAGAAGAGGAATGCTCAGTTACAACCTACTTAGAAATGTAAAACGCTGATGGGCTACATATCAGGAGAACCTCCTAGAGTGACATGAGGTAAGAATCACATTCTCTATAAGGTTCTCCAGGGAGAAACACGCCCACTATCATAATAAAACTACCATGTTAAAGAGACCGCTTCATTTCATATCCAAGCATGTGAGAAGGTCCGAATGGGAAGCGCTTGAAGTGTTACCACCTTTGTTATGGGTGCATAAGTTTTGTTCCACCTTAAAAGGCTATGCACATGCATGGTATATTCATTCGAAGATGTGTCATCAAATAGGTAATTGGCAGGAGTTAGCGGATGATCTCATTCAAGATTTTGACTATAGGAGTACCAATCCATCAATAGATAGTGTGTTGCAAGTAATCAAGCACCTCACAATGGGAGATATTACTATGGCGAGAGGATAGGCTATTGGAGTTCTTTGAGTGAGCCTTATTTGAAGACACACATTAATGAAGAAGAATAAGAGGAAGTACAACTTGAGTGCATGTGCACGAAAGAGAAAAATGAAAAATGGTCTACATAGTAGATGGTGAAGAGATGGAAACTTTGGATGTTAACCATTCGAAGGTTCACGTGAATTCATGGATAACATTGATGAGTGAGCACACACCTATTATGAGCCCTTGAAAATAAATAAGGTTAACATTGGGATGGAGATGAAACCTAATGAAGTTATCATTGGGGACTATTGGTTAGAAAATTAAGTTTCAAAGGTCATTGATCTGTTGCGTGAGTTCCAGGATTTTTTCCCTCGAAGGTAACATGAACTCAAAGGTGTTCACCATTCCTTGGGGGCTATGAAGATCAAGTTGAAGGAAGGTGTGCACCTGATTCGGAAGAGGCCTTATCGAATGAGTCCAAATTTACATGTACGGGCCAAGGAAGAAATAGACAAGATGATAACATCTGGTATCATTGAGGTAGTGGAAGAATCAAAATGGATAAGCCCAATGGTTATCAATATCAAGAAGGATGGAAGGATAAGAATTTGTGTTGACTATAGGGATTTGAATGTATTATGTGTCATCAATCCTTTTCTAAACCCCCTTTACTAAATTTTTTTTGGAGGGAGTATCCGGGCGTGAAGTCTACTCTTTTATTGATGGATTCTAAGGGTATCACCAAGTAAGGATTGCAAAGGAAGACAAGAGAAAGACAAATTTTGTCATTGAATGGGGAAGTTTTTCCTACACGGTTATGCCTTTTGGGTTGAAGAATGCACTTGTTGTGTTCTCGCACATTATGGTACAAGCATTTCAAGACTTCATCCATAAATTTCTTCAAGTTTACCTGGATGACTAGACTATGTATGGATTGGTGAAAGACCATTGTGACAATTTGAGGCTGATGTTTGAGAGATGTCAAAAATTAAGGATATCCCTAAACATTGAGTAGCAAAGACACATTTCTTAATGTTTAGGGATATCCTCAATTGCCAACATCTCTCAAACATCAACTTCAAATTGTCACAATGGTCTTTCACTAATCCATACATAGTCCAATCATTTAGGTAATTTTGAAGAAATTTATGGAAAGTCTTGAAATGCTTGTACTACGATGCACAAGAGCACAACAGGTGATTTATTCAACCCAAAAGACATAACCGTGGAAAAACTTCCCCATTCAGTGGAAAAAGTTATATTTCTCTGGTCTTCCTTTGCAATCCTAACTTGTGATACCCTGATAATCCATCTCGTGAAAGAGTAGACTTTGTGCCCGGATACTCCCTCCAAAATTTCTTCTTAAAGGGGTTGGAAAAGGATCGATGACACATACTTTATTGATATCCCTATAGAAAACACAAATTGTTATCCTTCCATCCTTCTCAATCTTGATAACCATTAGACTTATCCATTCCAATTCTTCCACTATCTCAATGATACTAGATGTTATCATATTTTCTATTTGTTGCTTGACCTGTACGCGCAAATTTGGATTCATTTGATAATTTTTCTTCCGAATCAAGCCCGCACCTTTTTTTTTCAACTTGATATTCATCTCACCTAAAGAATGGTGAATACCTTTGAGTTCATGGTACCCACGAGGAACAAATCTGGAACTCAAGCAATGAGATCAATGACCTTTGAAAATTATTTTTCAAGAAATAGTCCCCAATGATAGCTTCATTAGGTTTTGTTTCCGTCCCAATGTTAACCTTATTTTTTTCAAGGGCTTATAAAGGCACGTGCTTTCTCATCGATTGCTATCTATGACTTCGCGCATACCTCGAGAATGGTTAACATCAAATTTTTTCATCTCTTCACCATTTACTACATAGACCATTTTTCCTTTTTTTATTTTTATGCACACGCGCTCAAGATGTACTTCCTCCGATTGTTATTCGTTGATGCACGTCTCCAAATAAGGCTAACCCAATAAGCTGCAATAGCCTATCCTCTTCCATAACAATATCTCCCATCGTGAGGTGCTTGATTACTTGCAACACCCTATCTACTAATGGATTGGTACTCCTATACTCTAAATCTTGAATGAGATTAGGTGCTAACTCCTACCAATTACCTAGTTTATGACACATCTTCTAATGAATATACCATGAGTGCACCCCTGTAATGTTGTTATAAACTGACTTGCCTTCCACTCCAGGGTAGTGATCTCTTTTGCGATCCATAGTAATTCAAACTTGTGCACATGCTCTGGAACATCTTCAATACCCCTATAGTTTGGTAAGTGCAAAGACATATCAATAAATACTTATGGAGATGGATGGGGTCCTTGTCCTCCCAATCTAGAGCCTTGGTTAGCTCCGATGTTTCCTCCACCATATCTAATGGATCGACCAGGTCTTGTTCCTCCTGACCTGCCAGATCCACCTCCTGTAGTCAGAAAAGGGCCTAAAGTGGTCACACCTAGTGTTCCCAACATCCCAACGAATTGTGCCCAGATGGTTTGTGATATTGTCCCACTATTAGTTGCGTGTCCCACACCACTCCCATAAGCGATACCCAAACCTTGCATACTTGCACCTTTTCCAAAAATTCCCCAAATACCAGAATGGATTACATAGCCATGGATGTTCCAAATGAGAAATTATATCTCCTAGGTGTATATTGGTTACTCCCACTGATACCAACTGGGTTAACAATACTTCTCCCTTGATCTAGAAAACCAAGTGTCAGGGGTTGGTCGCCAGGTGGGTTTAGATGCACACTAACGGCTCTCATTTCTCCATGTGATGAACTCTCATCAAAAGATGAAGGGGATTCTCTCAACACTTTCCAAGATGGGGTAGCACAGGTATGCTCGGGTTCCACATCTTCACGTGTGAACCTTGATTCCTTCCCACAACGTCTACCTCCATAGATCCATCACACTTGCAACCTCACATTGTCTAGTCATCTCCTTTTCATGAGCTTCACTATACTATAGTTGTCTCTCCTCCCTTTCCTTTTCAACCAAAATGTTTGCCATCTTCCTCCACCCTGGCTTCCTCTCCCATCACTCAAAGAAGCTTAGCCGGCCATGGGAAATGCCTCCACACTCAAGGTAATGAATAAGATCTTCAGAACTAGAGGAATAACATGCAAAAATGATCCTCTAGGCTCCCTCAAAAACTCAAACTCAACAAATTTTGGGAAATAATATGTAGAAATGATGTATTCTAGAGTATAACTTGTCAAAAATCTCTTCCACCAGTGATCAACAACACGCATCCAAGTTAGATTTGCATCCTGCAGACCTTTGATAGTCATCTTGGGTCCATATGTGTGATCTATAGTACCAAATCGATCTGGATGCATATGTTGAAATCCATTCATATAGTTCTACTGGGAAAAAATAGAAGAATGTCTCATACAACTCATGGTATAGGTTCCCTTCTACCTATCTACGCGCATTAAACTCGAGTCCAGTGTTGAATCTTTGAGAAAACTTGTCCTCCGTGATTTTGAACAATGTTTGAATACTTTCCAAGGTCAAATGTTCTCTCATCACGCATCTAAGGGAAAAATATGTATGACATTTCTCATAACAACTTTGAAAATAGGTTACGCAACGAAACCAAGATGTAGTCAATTTTTATACCCTTAGACCAATAGTCTAATCGACCTATTACCCAACAGGTATTGTGTGCTCACCCGTGGCATGCACGGTGCCAAACCTCTCCTTTATGTGAGACTTGTTAGAATGCATAATATTATGACAAATATTTAAGTGTAAGTGAATAGAAAACAACCATGAATCAGCCGAGAACCTAGGACAAGTTTTCATCTCATTGCATCCAGAAAAGAGAAATAACAAGCAGTATATGTAACTAGTTTATTCATAAAGGAAATGCATAAGGAATATACTCATGAACATGTATATGGTTCACAACAGAGGCTTATATTCATATCAACATGTTCAATAACCACATTACAATCCTTTGAAGTCATAACAAACCCTCATATACCGATGTAGAGCCAAGTCATGCATCAGAACTACACTATGTTCATCACATTACATAGAATAATGTAGACCCATCCCTCTAAGTGTGCCATTAATCCTATATTTTTCTAATCCCAACCCATAGAATCCTTCTTGGTATTTCTGTAGAGATTCACCTTTTTCTAGCACACTATTCTCTCTCAGGATGAATCCATGTATATCTCTATCTATCTCTATGCTCTTCGCACTCTCTAGTCCTATCTTTATTGCTACTGCACACCTCAATATATAACTTTCCCTCCATCACCATGCCTTATGAGGTAAAAGATCAGCTGCCAAGTTTCTAAGTGGTCCTCTAATGGAGCATACCTCCTTTGATTCGAGCTCTCCACTCTATGCAATGATGCTCTTTTGGAACCTTCCATCGCATACATGGAATATTCCCTTTTGTTCCTTGATTTCTAGGTAGGCACCTTATCCACTTTGGATGTTGGAGGGCCATGATTTTCTCATGTGCTTCTTGGGATGCCAAATATGGCTAAGTACAAAACCTATCTTGCCTTACACATGCGAATCATGTGTTTTGCAAAACCCTAACTAGAACCCTTCCCTACGCACCCTCAACCCCACACTCCCTTCTTTAACTAGGTCCCACGCGCCCACGTGCCATCTCATCCTTAGCCAATATTTCAGGTCCCAACATCACTACAATGTGTTCCTACATCCCAATATTCATCATTCATTAATCATTGAAGCGCATATAGATTCGGTTCAACGACACCGTGCTTATCTACTATACTACCACTATTAGATCGTGGCCCTCCACTTTCATCATCCCAGACATCAGCTAAGGGACCCTCATCCTTCACCCTCATTGGTTAATTTCTCCTTCATACACACACGGGGGCATACCACCTAGTTCATCTCCCTCATTCTAGCATATCTACATAGTTACATATCACACTCATAACACTTACACATACTTCATCTTAGTATTTTCACAATATTTATACTCTCACACTCTCATTTTCTCGTATTTTAGCATATTCACCTTATACGCTAGTGTCGTTACACGATGACACACTCTCGTGATTCAGCTCACTCTTAACTATTGAGGGATTACCACTACACCGAACCCCACACACCGCACTACACATTTACATTCTATCACATACATCACACATCATACACTATCCACCCTACACTTACTCTACATTCTACATTATATTACATCCTCATCATGCACATATTAGTCATTCTACACCATTAGGCTATTTCACACTGCGCATTTATACATCACCTATATTCTACATACTATGCTAGGTTACATTACATATGAGTCTAGCTTTACATTTCATCACTACATCCTACATTATTAGTCTATCTACACCTATTACATTACATTATACACATTACATATTACACATCCTACACATTTAGCATCACATTCAACATATTGCGCATTTACACACCATATTCATCACTTGGTCATTTATAACCCATTGTCTTCTATGTGCTGCAATCACTACCCAATGATGCACTTTAGTTCATCGGTCCATACTTGACCGCTAATGGTCTACAAATCAAATAGACCTCCCCTTCACCAAAAATTTACTATTCCACTTTTTGTCATGTGACATTACTAGTTTAGTGACATACACTTTGGGCTAAATCGTCACCTATTCCATCCTCTTGTAGTGGTATACACCTTAGGTTACATAACCACTCCTTGCTATTCATCTATCGGTGACATACACTTTAGGCTAAATTTTTATATATTCTATCATTTTATATTGGGTTAAACCTTAGGATACATCATCACACCCTACTTACACCTCATAACGATATATGCTTAGTGTTAAATCATCACTCATTTACTCATCTCCTAAATATATATGCTTAGGGATAAATCATCACCCATCCATTCATCAAGTCATGGTATATGCTTAGGATATAAGGTCCACACACATCTATTCTACATGTCACATATCATCACCACTACATATATACACATTCATTATAACATGCTAGACACAACAATCACTACTCGACCATTTCTCGATGACATACTCATGTTTACGGTTTATTCTTGAATGCTAAGGGAAAAAAATGAACATCGGTACTTACATTTCCATCTACTGGGGACTACGTGTCTCCTATTATTCCATATTACATTCCATTCCATCCATCTACAACATATTACATATTTGGTTGCTTTTATTCTTGATTACTCTTGTTTGTTCATGATCACTTCATTACACATACTAGTTATCTTACTTATATGTCATCATCCACACATGCACATTCACACTTTTCCTCTAGTTGTGATCATAGATACAAGTCTCTTAAATGCGGTGATGATGATAGCATTCTACCCTTTCTACACTAGTTGCGAGGGGTAGCCACACTCGTATATTTCGGGTGATGTTGTTTCACTTTGTACTTAGAACCTTACATTACTTGCTTATACACACTTTTGACATACTAGATATATTTCTAACATGCTAAGGGTGTGTCATGTGTAACATTTGTTATGAAAGAATATTGGCTCCCATACTTGTTTGTTACATTATTTTACTTTGTGTACTATTGTTTGCGGGCCTTGCCCTATGTCTAGTGTGAACACTTGTTTGAGTGTGGCCATGATGGCCTTGTGTGTCTTGCGACATCATGAGTGATGTCCCATGTTTCCAACCTGCTTTGTGTGATATACTTGTTTTCATGCATGTTTACATTTACTACATTATTTGTGTATCTTATAAACTATCTTCTACTGTATGTCTTTGGCTAACCTTTTCTTTTTTGTGCGTGCCTTGGTTTCTACGCCAAGAAATTTTTAGTATACATGTAGTTGGCCCTCTTTTGGGGCCACATGTCTCTATCGGTGACATTACATGCACCCCCAAAGAGGGGGGAATCATTTTGGGGTTTTTACTAACACATCGTATTCACACCGATTCAATTTAATGTACTTTCTACCCTTGGCATTGTGGGCTACATAGAGCGAGAGAGTTCGAGACCAATCTACAAACTCCATACACAAAGTGGATTTTACAAGACATGGTGTCCTTAGAATTTCTAAAGAGCGATTCTGAGGCTTGGAGGTTATAGTGGGTGTACCTCCTACATTACTTCATCTAGTGGCGTCGAGATCACCAAAAACCCGAGAAAATATAGAGATATCTACACATATTTCTAAAGAACGATTCTGATCTTAGAGGTTATAATGGGTGTGCCTCTCTACACTACTTTGTCAAATGTCTTCGGATCACCATAAAAACCCAGACAATACAGGTTATCCTTCTACACTTTTTTCTCAACATGGATTAGGTGTACATGTTCCATATACATTTACATTTACATTTCCATTTAAAATTACATTTACATCTTCTATTTAAATTAGCATACTTTACATGTATCTTTTACATAACATTTTTACACTTACATACATATTTGACTACTTGAGCATTTTCTCCTTGCACGTTCGAGTATGAGGAAAAAAGTAGTCAAATAGGGAACAACATGTGACGACAACAACAACAACAACAACAATAACAACAACAACTAAAACAACATTACGTGGTAGCACACTATACCACACATATCACACTTTTATGCAGGTACACTACACATTGCGAAACCGTACACACACGTGTTTCTCCCTAGGTTCACTCTCATCACTTTTTATTTTAGATTTTTTTCATCTATAGTTTCCATGTTCCTCCATATTTTTATCATTCCACACTTTATCTATTCCTTCGACTCATTTTTACTACACTCTTCATGGACACCATGTACGCATCTCTATCTACTTTACGTTACCAAGATTTCTGCTGATCAACATAAAGTGGGGGAAAAATGTTGTCACAAAATCATGCACTTTAGACATTTATTTAGCTTGGTATCATACTACTATTTAGAAGGTTCTTGAACAAAGAAAGTAATAATTAACCCCTTTTCTTTTGGCCATTTTTATTTATTTTATTTCATATTTTGTGACCTACTTCAACTACATGTCCAACCATTTTCACACATTCCCCATAATTTTAGTTGTAACTAGGACACCCCAGGGCACCGTGGTCCCACCTAGGGGTGCCCCCGATCCTTATAGTACTTTCTTGTCATTTTAGGCCTCTTCTAGCCATTTTTCATTCTTATCTTTTCTATGATCAGCCTTGTCGAGGTTAATTATGAAATTAGAGCAAGATAACCCTATAAATATAAAGTTATGAGACCATAATGAGGGTACTAACGTCATTTAATACTATCACTCTATCTAGATTTGCATCCATTACATCACTTACATCCACATAGTTCCATACATCAAGGATAGGATATTTGAATCAACACACACTTCATAGGGGAAGGGATTCTATTCTATTTCATGCACACATGCGATTACATTTTCTACATTTAGCTATTACTCGCTATTTCACAAAGTGTGACTAGCACAAGAGTACCTAGGGAATTCCATGCACACACACACGAACAAACATTTGGGTCTCAAATGTAGTGCAACACTCATTTTAGTAAGGCCACTATTGTGGTAGTTGAGGTTAGTCTGACCCATTCATTTGCATATTTTATTTTTGGGGATTTGATACTTCATCATGTTTTTGCATGTCTTTTCATATCATATTGTTATATTTGGCACATTAAATGTAATTCAAAAATCCAGATGTGACAGTAGTGAAGGTTACAACATATCTTCTGATCTAGAAAGAACCAACTTTTGAGCTTTTTTAGAGACCACGACACCTATTATGCCATATAAGGGTGCCATTGGGTGCCTAGTACTTTCACAGGCACTTCACTTGTTCAAATCCTCTAGATCTAAGCTTTTCGGGACCTCTGTGCATCCGTTCTGCTTCTAGAATTTCTTGTCACACCTATGACACTCTACGACATTCACGTGCAAATAATTGAGTTCTTTCCTCACTCTACTTTTACACATTAGGGTTTTATTTCTATTAGTTTAATTATTTATCTAATTTACACCACATTAGAATATTTATTTACAACATTTTATGTCCTCCTAGATTAGATTAACTATTATTATACTATCTCCCTAGTTAACCAATTTTATTTAATCACCCGCCAACTCTCTATCTCACACTTTTAAAAAAAATATAAAATATAATTTGTTTCATTTTTTCTACGTTTAAATTTAAAATCTTGATCTTATTTTATTTTATTTAATACAATTTATTTTTCTTTATCTTTTCCATATTTTAATTATTTTTTATTATTGTTATTTATTATTAGTTTAAATGTTATATTTTGATTATATTATTACTATTATTTTATTTAAAGGTTATATATACGCTAAATGAAAATAATAATAATGATAGTAATATTACCATCCTATCAAATTAAGGATAATCACAAGGGGGATATTTTAAGTCAAAATAAATTTAACTTGTGGATGTAACTCCCGTTAAAATGACGAACCAAGGTATTTGACGAAAAACACCATTTCATGAATGTTTCCTTTCCCTCACCAATCGGGCATATCAAAATGGGAATGACATTCCCTCCCCTTATAAAAACATCACCCTCGATGTGACATAATGATAGGGTCAAAGGAAGGATATACGAGAAAAGGGAGTCAATAATGAGTAATATTACTCAATGAGGAACGTTTTGCAAGGACACGACCATAAGGGAAAAAGTAAAAATAATAATATTTTCTTCAATTTGTCAATGTTCTATGAAGATTGATAGTTCTTCTTACCATAATTAATTAATTCAAAGTTTGGTAATCATGTCCAATATCATCTTGATAACAACTCTATTTTATTATTTTCTTGATAAGAAACTCAAACGTAATAATTTTTCACAATAGTACAAGTTCCTTGATTCATTATTTCTTAACTTTCTTCATTGTTTAACAATTAATTTTCAGTATCTCCTAGGGTACCAAACAAAACATAACATCATACTTGTGCCACCAAACATAACAAAACCAACTTCACATTACACCTCTTTAACACATTTCTACGAATACAACTCAAACAAGGAAACCCACCCAACCATGAGTAGAAAAGTATAATCCACACAATAGAGAACTCAATACACATGTCCCAAACATGAAACATGTACCTAAAACGTGCCTTACATAATAATAAATTTTCAAAAAAATACATATGCAATAGGTTTCCACATGACTCAAATAATGATTATATCCACATAGCACCAAGACAAGACCAAGGTACCACATACAATTGACAAGGAACATCAAGCCTTAAATATATAAGTACATTAATAAAAGGACTCACACGAGTGACTCACCAATCAACACATGCACCACAATAAAAATATCAATATCAATAACTCCTTAATAGGATCCGCGATCCAAGCAATATCAAATATCAATCTCTCCAAAAGTGCCAAGCACGAGCCACCACCTCCCCTCATCCTGAACAAAAAAGTCACCACCATACACCAAAGTAGCCAAATACCATAAGCCAACAAGTTTTCATTGTTTAAGCACATAGTTTGATAGGATCTCCAGGGTTAGAAGGGGGTTTTCAAATATTTTTTTGTAACATAATGGCTACTAATGTGATGTTTTATAAAACTGTTAGGTTTTAGGTTCTCTCATCTATTAGTTCTCATGCTTTTCAACTAGTTTAAGGGTTGGAGGTGATAGTTTGATTTACACAAGTGGTGACATATAGAGGAGTAAAATGACATATATAAGGGATACAATACAAATAGTATGATATTAGATTATGTTATTTTGTTTTAACATGATAAAAAAATTTCAACATATAGATTGATAAGTGGTTTTTAATTATAGGAGGTTATTTTTCATCTTGTAAGACATGGTACGAATGATTGGCTATAAGCACTTCCCTCAAGATTTGTTTTACACAAATTCATTTCATACCTTTGATCTTGGAAGTATGGTCCATTATTAAGTTTTTACAAGACAACTCATGATTTCACAATACATATATATCCACTTGATATGCAAGAATGCCATATGATAAGATGTCACAAAGGGAGAATTTAGATTTTTACACAATGCAAAAATAGTCTCAAGATATGAATAAGATAATCCTACATAACTCCCTTTTACCTCAAAAAAATATAACCCCATTGTACCTCCAACAAACACAAACCCCTTCTTACCTCCAACAAACACAACCAATTTTACCTCCAAAAGCACAACCCCTTTTACCTCCAACAAACACAACCCCCTTTTTCCTCCAACAAAAATAAAGTATATAACAAATATTATCATGTCACCTTATTTCTCCATTCAATGAGGTCAAGTCACCCTATGGCCCTAGGCACATAGAGCCCCATCACCTCCACCCAAGTGGCATAGTAACTTGTAGCTCTAAAGTTGCACAACCCCATGACCACCTTAGGACGTACCCCCCAAACAACGAAACAGTCCATAGGTCAAACCTCTCCATGGTGAACCCATGACCCTATTCCAACACATAATAACATTAGAACCAACATGTCAATTAGTTTCATTTTCCAAGTGACATCAAATCCTAAGCCTTGGGCAAGTCTAGAAAATTTTTAAACTCAAAATAAATTTTTAAACTAAGCGAAATAAATGGCTAAATAGCGACAATAATGTAAAGGCATATTGTTATCAATAAAATCATATTAAATTCCTAAAAATTTAGGAATACATCAATCAAGATTTTTTTGGTTATTAAAAGAAAAGAGAAAATTATCAATTTACAAATAAAATACGAACATAGAAAAATTACATTACGATCACTATGTGGCCTTTCCATGTTCACCAAAGGGGTATTCATCGAGTTGTTGGCACTCGGATATCAAGCCTCATCTTGTAAAATAAAAATAACCAAAATAAGCATATCTCTATATATCTTTGAATCACACATACGAGGATCCACATAGTCAATATCACATAGGATTGCTCAATGGACAACACATATATGACACAAAGGGAATCTAGTTTGCATAAGCTGATCTTAAGGTGGTGTGCATCCAAAATATACGAGAAAGCTTCAATTATACCAAACAGATAGAATTGGGTTTTCAACCTACATGAGACTCTAGTTACAAACTAATACTAAACTCAAAGTTATGGGCACATAGTTCATGCCTTCTCTCTCCACACATACACTTTTTGTTGATTTCTTCCCTTAGGGTTGATGAGTGTAGGGTACACAACATAACACATAACTACATTACTAACAAAATGATGTTTTACGCACAACAACCATAACATATTACACATGGTATACTTACGGGGTATAACATAACATCAATTCCACATATTAAAATACACCAATTTTCTTCATAATGCACCAAAAGTGCAAGTACAATACAATAGGGGTCATAAGATCACCATATGCCCCTAATTCATGACACAAATTTTATCACATAACACAAGAATACATATGTATGACAAATATAGTGATTAATGTCACTACATATACACAAATACAATACAACATGGTGACATACATCATGATATGTCATAATATGGTGAAAAACATGATATGACACAATTAATCAAGAAAGAACCTTTTGTCACACAACACATTGATACACATATACAACATCACAAGATGATGAAACACCACCACACTTTCACAATTCACAATAACATTGTTTTCACACAACAAGGTGGTAACACACGTGTAATACACATTGAATTCATGAGGGAGAGAGTACTCTCATCACGAGACACATAAACATCACAAACAGTCCACATGAAGTGGTAAATATGACAAGTATATTCATATCTTTAGAAGCAAAACATTTTCCACATCAAAAAATAATATCACATTACTCCTCAAAGGAGGAAAACCATCATGTGACATGAATAATCATCACATCAACCTATCCTAGAGGTTCAAGAGCATGAACCTCACTTTGATGCCATGTATAATTTGACACATGAATAGACAATAAATAAATAAAATAAACTAGGATAATTTTTTTGCCTCATATCTTTCATTTATTGATACAACTATGTGACACCACATAGGCTCACAAGAGATTTCTCCACATCACATAAGATGACTACACCAACATGAAGAACATGCAAATGATATGATGACACTAGATGCACATCAAAGCCACACTATTATAAAAACAAGTACAAAACCACTACCCAACCATAACATGAACATCACGAGTATGCACCTTCCACATTACCACATTTTCATAGTTACAACTTTATTTATTCATATTTCATTATTTAGCCTTTATGATTTGAAGAGCACTTAACATGAAAACATATGTTTTCCTTTTTTCTCTAGGATACATTTATTTTACTTTATTTAACACTTAACTTGTATTGGTTCCATCTAATTTAGTTTGTTTATCTTATTACAAATAAATTATAACTTGATGGTTAATTTTAAGTAACTTAACATTTACACAACATAAGTTTTGATTCCCAAATTGGAAACTATGTTTTCTCGATTACTTGTTTTCTTGTGGATCAATTCACATCCACTTTCACATCATAAGAATATTATTAAGCTACAAGTGATCTCCACAGTACTTAAATTCTTGGATCAACATTACAAGGGTAAATTATCCATAACTAAGGAAAAGTTACAAATTTCCTTTACAATTAGAATTTTAATGGTGCATGAAAGCATATCCTAATTATCTCAGTGATCCCAAGCACTTTACATTATTTTCCCTTCTAATGGTGTTTAGTTTTGAGAAAACCTCTTAAATGTGTCATTACGACATCCCGTAATTTACGACACAATATGACACAATAAAATTTTAAAAATTACAAATAATACACCTCCACACACCCAAAATCCCTCCACTTGGTTCATGGGAAGAAATCATGATCACATTAACAATACCACTAAAATATCAAAGATTAAAATATAATGCTTGCTTTCTCATATTTCAATATTGCCAAATTATATTCCCCAATTTCCCTATGGATAAAGTACGCTCAGTTCCTATCCCTCTATGCTTAACCTCAAGACAACTATACAATTCCATTGCTTAGACCTTATGTCCCACATGTCACAAAAGTGACTCTAAGCCTTAAACTAAAGCATCCCACACAACTTCAACATGCATGAATATAATTCCTAGTAGGAACCCCTTATACTCTAAACAATGTTTAACCATTACCATTCCTATAGGGTGGTTTTATGACAATGTCAACAAATAAACAAGATTTAACAAAATCCTAATTTGTTTCTCTGATTACCTCTAAAATAGGAGGTGCGAAGGAAGTTAATAAAAATAGGCCCTCCATTTAATTTTTAGTTTTCTAAGCTAATGTTCTCACACACAAGAGGGTGTCAAACAAGAATCTTACTCTAAGGTCATCCTTTTTGCTTTGGTTCTTCTACGAATTCCAAAGTAATTAGTAAAACACAAAGGAGTTCATTCATTAATAACACACAAAATCATGCTATGAAAGATCATTTCATTTCTAGTTAAAATGTACATCTACACCATTAACAAGATATATACCTATAATCAAATCACCCCTAGAATAGAATGCCCATTTTCCCCAAAATACCAATATACTACAATTTCTCACTCATCACAAAATAATCCATAAATAACATTCATGTTTATAAACATAGTGTTGATATACATCCATTTAATATTACATGTATTTCAAGGATAACTTGTTATTACAAAAGCATATACAATGCTACAATTTTCTTCATGTCCCGCGTACCTACAACCATCGCATGGTCAACAAAACTACTAGAATAACATTTAACTACAACCAAGCATGACTTATATTTTCACAATTTTCCAATAATAATGAAATAATACCTAACACACTTTTAAGGAGAGTAAGAATACAATTTCCATTTCATTTCATTTTCAAAGCCAAAAGATAGGGATAGAGAGAGGAGAGAGAAAATGTAGTTTCTTTTCACATTCTATATATTTTCAAACAAGTTTCAAGAAGTTTTACTACAATCATGTAATAATGTTTACTAGGTTTCTTGATCGTTATTTTGTTTGGAAAATGTCACATGACAATTTTCTCCATTTAGTTACAAGTTTTAGAAAAGTGCCAAATTTAGACAATTTTCTCAAAATTCAACATTCAAAAACCATATTTGGGACTTAAACATACAAGGGAAAAAATTACTACCTACTCCCATATATACAAGACAACATTCGGGGCTGATAGAACCCTTACTAAAAACAATATTAAAAGGTGCTCATCTTTATGGAGCTATCGATCGTAATTACACACAAATGTCCTCGTCTCCCAATGAGTGTAGGCCTAAAAACCTAACCAAAAAAATATCTTGTGGGATGTTTTTCTCCAAATTGAGGGTTGGTAGTGATTTTCATGGAGAAATAATAGAGGTATATGGAAGCCAAAAACCATTTCTAACCCCGGGGCCAAAATTGTGGCTTTGAAAACTAAACTATAATTTTAACTTTTAGCAGTTGTTTAAAGTTGTGAAATCACCCACTGGGATCATAATTATGTGATGAAAAAGAGTTAAATAAACATCGAGGGAAAATCAAGGGTTTAATTGAACACTCTATGTGACAAGGTACACAACCAAAGCTTGATTTTCCCATTTTGGGGTTTATAGGGATATTTTGCACCTCAATGAAAAAATAGTTTTATTAAGGTTACATAACACCGTCAAGTAGTTTTTTTATTAAGTTTCATGTTTAATCCACCAACGGCATGGTTTTAATATCTAAAACTAATATCATAGTATATTTCACAACCTGTTTCTGAGGTAAAAGAGAGTAATGTCTCCATTCATGGTTATTTTTCTAATTTCATACAAATTAGAGGCATAACTTGTTATACAATAATACATCCCATTTAATGCACCTAAAAGTCATTTTTTCCTAGATAAATTTACAACTCCATAAAAATTATGAAAACTTGAAATACTAGAATCATGTAAGAGATGGTAAGATGACCATGTTTGTGCTAGAATCAAAGGGGTGCGAAGGAATCCAAGTCAATTAAACATGCACAAGGTACAAATCCACCACCGAGAAAACTGTTAACCAATTTACTTTCCTAGAAAAAGGTTTTCCCCATTCTTACATCTAAGAAAATATACTTTCATTCATTGGTTGATGATTTTCCAGAACTATTCCAAGGATCTTATTTTTACACACCATACGAGAATGCTAAAAAACGTTGCATGAAATTGCTTTACACTTGACATTAACATTTGTTTTGAAATTTTCCAAGGAAATTTCAACAAACATTTTATGCACATCCAACAATCAATATTGTCCATGCAAATAAATTATTTTAGGCATTTTCCAAAATAGTTCACATGCAATGACAAATCACATTTCCACTTATTAACTTATGCACTCCTAAAACTTGCCACAATGCACCATAAACATGCCAAACACCCTCCATATTTTCCACATTAGATACACATTTCTATAACAAAACGTTCCAACCTAAGTTCCCCACATACTTACCACATGGCCACATATTCCAACCTTATGTGCCCACATGACAAACACATTCAAACCCGTGTGCCCAATGTTTTCCACACATACATGAAAAATGCATCAAAATATAAGAAATTGCTAACCACCTAATTCCAATTGCATATCTATATTACCAGAAAAATAAAATATTAAACTTTTTCAATGAACCCATTTTATGCATACAAGAATCATTAGTGTCTATGTAACCACACAAATTTTAGGCATTTTATAAAACAATTTACACCCATGCAAAGGGGCTAAGATAATCTTATTTGTTTCATGCCAACTCTAATTAAACAGTCCATGCGACCAAAAACATTGGTGCATATAGGATGGATGAGGGAAGAGTTTGTGGGATCTTACATTGAACTTTGTCCAAATCCTTTCTTAGAAAATCCATATTGTGTTTAACGTACCACACATGGTCTTCTATGAGCCACATTTGTGTGGAATTCTATCAAAAAATACATAGGCCTTGTGTTTACTTATACCTCTTGCATAAATATATACTAACAGACCAACAACTATAACATTTTATGAGGTCCCTTCTCTATATTTTTGCTAGACATCTATACTACCTTTTAAGCTTGTAATTTGTCTTAGGCGGTAAGATCTTTGACAAAGGAAAATTGATTGCGTTGAAGGTGTGCTACTCAATTTAAGGAAGGGTGTAAAAGGTTTGTGAGGCGTCCATGCCTGCCACATCGACCAGACCCTACCACACTCCAACACGTCATCGATTCTCCACCAACACCCCTACCTACTAACTACCTATCTACCCTTTTATTAAATATAAAATTTAAATTATTTCATTTTTTTAATTTTTATTTATACATTTAAATTTCAAATCTCGATATTTTTTATTTGATTTAATCCATTTAATTTAATTTTATATTATTCCATATTTTAATTATTTATTAAGATTGTTATTTTTATTGGAGTTAAAAAGGGTTGAGGGGACCCTACCCCATACAAAGTATTACCAGATCATTACAAAGAGGCCAATGGATTTACCATTAAATCCCAACCAAAATCCAACAGCATCATGAACCAAACAACTAAGAGAAACCACCACAAAGTAAATGTTTCCAAACAACGAAAAACACAAGAAGTAAAATAACAAACAATAGAAAGACATAAGAACTAACAAAGAAAACAACTATGAACTAAAAACAAACAACCATTATCCCATGTTTCTTCATCATTCTTTTATCAGCTCCCCCATTGTATTCATACAACCATTCCATTCTTTGACAAGGGAGGTAATAGTAGATTTCTAATACTTGTAGTTAGGCTCAAGAATCTCCACTTTAGGGCCTTTTCCTTATTTTTCTTTTTCCTTTGCAAGTTCCATAGAATGAATCATCTCTGCTAAGAGTTTGAGGTGGTGGATGGTGCTTTTAACATTGAGGAGATGGACATCATGAATATGAAGAATGATTTCTTTCATCTTTAACATTTCCTTTTCCATCTCCAACCTTCTTTCATTAACAGTTTTGAGTTGTTCACTAAGAAAAATAGAAGATAAATTTTCCAATTTTTCAGTTAGTTCCCTCAAGTCCATGGACACCATACTGATCTTATGTCTATTAATATCAGTATCTAACCTACAATTCTCAAATTCCCACATGAAGGCATGTGATTTGATAGCAGAGTCTTGGGTGGTAAACAATTCCTTTTGGGTAGTTTTAAGAGCATGCAGGCTTTCAATGGCCTCCTCTGAGTTCTTTGAATGCTTACCTTCAGAAGTACAGAAGCTTTCTCGCTCTCCATCTCATCACTACTTTCCCCTTCAGCTACATCTTTATCCTTACTGGAAACAGAATGGGTCGGGTTTCCTTCTTGGTTCTTGCCTAATTCTAAGATAACCTCCACTTCCTCAACCGTCTTTGGTGCCTCCTCCACCCTGCTTCGTTTCTTGACTCCACCTTGAATCAGGTTGGATCTTTTTCTTTTGCCATAGGTTTTCTAATCATATCCCCACTAAAACTTCCCTCCTTGGGCTCTGAACATTCAGCAACTGAAGCCCCAATTTTTCATTTTTTTCCCAAAAGGGGAGTTCTAGCTTGATAAGGGATTTGATGAGGCCTTGGTGCAATGGTAAGGTGAAGGTACCTTTCTCAACCATGGAAATATATTTTGAGAGGGAAGTATACAAGAAGAAGGGGAAATTATAGGGCTTAGCATTATGGACATGGTTCAACATAGGGAAGTGATATCCATATATCACTTTGTATCGCCCTTCTAAGGTAATGTAGGCCATAAACAACTGAGAAATTTCTTCAAAAGGAGGGGGAAAATTTCCCCGAGCATAACCATTATGGAGAGAGATAGGCACCCCCTTACCTTGCATAAAGCATTCAATCTCCAGGTTGTAGTCCGACTTAGGTTTGTAGATGCATCTTCCTTCCAAAGCTAAACCCGTAACTTTGGCAATAAGCTTGGGGGTAATGGTGAAGGAAAAGTTACTGACCGAACATGGCCTTATTTCCAAGTTTTTGCCACAACTTCACTCAACTTTTCATCAAAGCCATCAAAGATGTTGAAGAAGGGTAACATTCCCACCTTTTCAAGTAGGATCTCAACTTCTTTGGATATCTCTTGTCTCTTGCTAGGTTCTATTCACACTAAGTCACCCCCATTCTTCTAAACCTGTTCTTCTTTCTATTATGAGAATGGTTACCTTCCCCAATCTTATCGTCCCACTTCCAGAAATCAAAATATCGACCTGCCCTTGCTAGGATTTGAAAGGAGATTTTGCATGAGTTCGGAATCATGAGAAAGTGATGTCACAAGTCTAAGGAATTATTGCCTCCTCATTTGTAGGTGTATTATTAGGGATACCTTCCCTTTTCATGATTTCTTTAAATTTTGCTTGCATCTTATTAAGATCCTCGACCACCTTAAGACCCCTTGCATCCACCCCCATATTGGCCATAAAATCAGCTAGAGTGTTTCCTTCACGATACACATGTTGAAAGGATATAACCTCAAAAGAGGATAATAAAAGCTTAGTTTTATTGATGAAGTCATCAACGAAATAGAAGGTTGGGATTTTCCTTTCAAACATGAGATGATATACATAGATTCCCCTTCCACTTCAATGTGTTTTAAGCCTTTATCCATGGCTAACTTCACACCCCGAACATCACAACTACCTCTGCGCAACATTTTTTGATTGAAAGCCCATGTCAAAGAAACAAGCAAGAAGAAATCTTCTTAGAGAATCATGAAAGAAACCTCCTCCCCCTACTTTCCCAGGATTACCTTTCACTACCCCATCAAAGTTGAGTTTAAAGAAACCTTCCCTAGAAGTATTCCACTTAATCCACACATGACGATTAATCCTTTTGGGTTTGGGATCGCCAATAATGTTCCAATTCTTTAAGAAGTGTTGTTAATTGTTAAGAATTCCCATTTCATTTTTCCTTAGGATAGAAAAATTATTTCTAACAGCCTGTAGGAGTTTGTTTATAGTCAACCTAATGGGAAGTTTCTTGTTTTTAAAGATCCTTCATTTCTTTCTTTCCATAATTCCCACCAGAGGTGACCCAAGCTCATGACCCAAATATTTTTTAGCCCTTGACTGAAGAAAGGAAAATTCCATTAATTCAAGAGATCTTTGATCTCTTTAGGGATTACCCATAAACCGAGAAGCATCATGTTAGCATATGGATTTACACGCATGAAAATTACATGTAATAGTGTGGGAACAAAGTCCCTCCTCAATGAAGCGAGGCTGCCTTTATTGAAACCAAAACTATATTTACATCTGTACATTCAAAATTGTATATGGGGGTGTTTTGGAACATCAATGGAAAGAAAAGTGAATGAGGGGATGGAATGGAATGAAGGAAAGGAGTGAAATGGAATGAATAAAGGAACATGTAAGAGTTAGGTAAAATAGAGCCTAATATTGCACGAGGAAGAAAGATGAAAAACTAAAACAAATAAAACGAGTTTGAGTTAGCTAAACAAGAATGTGTAAAGGGAGCACATGTGAACAAGTAGATAATCGGATCTTGATCACTGTGAACTAGAACAATAGATTAATAACATTGACAATAAGATCAAAGATAATATTTGCATGCAATATTCAAACACCTAACATCTAATGAACATAAGATCATAAAATGTTATAAGAGACAATGAATGAGACACAAAGTTCGTATTTCATTAACTCCAAAATATTTTCACAAAAAACACAAAGTTTCTTCTGAAACAAAAGCTTGCAACAAAAGTATTTCTTCTCCTCTCTCAAAGTCACCTTTACAAATGAGCCCCTCACTTCCTTTTATAACCCAAAAGTTGGTTATAAAGTAGTTAGGGTTTTACATGATCATTAAATAAGGCACTTAAGTGACCTTTGACTTTTTCAACCAACTTTATGGGTTATAAAAGGAAGTGAGGGGTTCATTTGTAAAGGTGAATTTGAGAGGGGAGATGAAATAATTTTGTGTGCAAGCTTTGTTTCAGGAAGAAAATTTGTGTTCTTTTGTAAAAACATTTTGGAGTTAATGAAATACGAACTTTGTGTCTCATTCATTGTCTCTTGTAACATTTGATGATCTTATGTTCATTAGATGTTAGGTGTTTGAATCTTGCATGCAAATATTATCTTTGATCTTATTGTCAACTTTATTAATGTTGTTCTAGTTCACGCGTGATCAAGCTCGATTATCTACTTGTTCACATTTGTTCCCTTTTACACATTCTTGTTTAGCTAACTCAAACTCCAATTTATTTGTGTTAGTTTTTCATCTTTCTTCTCGTGCAATATTAGGCTTTTTTTACCTAACTCTTACATGTTCCTTCGATTCATTCCATTTCACTCCTTTTCTTCATTCCATTCCATCCCCTCATTCAATTTTCTTTCCATTGATGTTCCAAAACACCCTCCACATACAATTTTGAATGCTGAATGTAAATACGATTTTGGTTTTCAATAAAGCACCTCACCTTCATTGAGGAGGGACTTTGTTCCCAAACTATTGCATGTCATCTGCATGCATGCAAATCCATATGCTAACAATTTTTGACGACTCTAATGGGGATTAAGAAATCGTTAACCAATGCTTGGTTAAATATTTATGACTATCCCCTCTGTAAAAGCTCCAGTTCTTCAACCGAACCTTGTGCTTGACAAATATTTTCAAGGAGATATTAATGCTAATCTTTAAATAGTAGCTTGGGAAAACCATGAAATCTTGCAGCAATTTGTGGCTATTGATAGAGCCATTGACAGAGAAATCTACATCAAATACCTTAGAAGAAGAGCACCCACACTTATGGCCAGAAGACCTCCTGGACATGTTTTGATCATTGTTCACCGACGCGGTCCTCTTCCACCAAGGTAATAAGTTATATGACTATTATAGGTAACCCACCTATCTTGCAACCAAATCTTGTTTTTGCAGATAATCAAGAAGATATATCATCAGATTTGAGGCAAGCTATTTGGGAAAAGCACACGAATACCTATCATTTTCATCTCGCCACATCAGTACTAGATAATGAAGAAGAGAAAGCCACGAGAGTTCTCTAGAGCTATTCAGTGCAAATAGCTCAAGAAAGAGAGTGAAGAGAAAAGGCTAGAGTTGATCGAAACATGTCAGTGATCCCTTCATAATAAATATTTCAAACTGGAAGGAAAGAGGTTTACATGAGGAGAAAAATGCTAAAGGTCAATCTGATCCCATTTTTGACTTTCAAGGAAAGTTTGGTTTCAAGTTATATCCTCTAACAAAGAACACACCCCGTAGATCTGCAAGCCTTGCATCAATTCCTAAAAGAGTGAGAAAGGAAGGAATCACTACTAGTCAATCACTTGTCCTTGCTCACATTGTTTTACCTTTGCATACCACCTTTTCCAAAATAGCAGGTTAATGTACCATGGGGAAATGCCATAGGCCATTAGCCTTACTAGCTTAGACGTGAACTCTCATGAGGATCAAGAAATATTCTTCCCAAGTTCGATGGAGATGTGAAGACATCACCAGATGACCATATTTCTACATTTTTCACTATATGTGCTATTTTGTTGGTAGAATATGAAGATGTTGCTATTCACCTTTTTGTTGAAACATTGCATGATGTTGTTGCAGATTGGTTTCATCATCTTCCAAATGGATGCATTACAAATTGGAATGATATGAAAACTAAGTTTGAAGATCAATTCAAGATGATAGAAGATGAACATTCCCTTCTTACCCAACTATCTCAGGCAAAGAAAGAGCCAAAAGAACCCAAGAGGAACTTCGTGGCTAAATTCAACAAAATGGTGAACAAAGTTCCAACCGGGATTCACC